>JAWZYU010000029.1:55524434-56820267 GCA_038380435.1 Ryuthela nishihirai | reverse complement strand
AGCTCATCTCTGTATCACTGAACAGAGTGCCTTCCTGAAAACACGAGAAACTATAATTTAGTGACCATAATGCTAGCCTGGACCATAAAATTACTGCCACCAAAATGTTCCTTTTTCAAATATTAGAGATTGTATCAAGTTCCTTGTTCTCTCTAGGTAAACACACACAGAATTGGTGTTCAAACCAAATCTAGACCCTTGACGAGTGGATTCCCCCCCCCCCCCCCCCATCAGCACGGGCTCCAGAAGCTATGTTCTTTGCACCACATTAAAAAGACTTTTCTGTTGGAGGGAAAGGTGGACATTCTATAAAATGATTCTATATATTTTTCATATAACTTTGTGTATACACAGATCTTTTTCATACAGCCTTCTGTAAATAATGTCTTGAAAGTGTTATCCATGTAGCTGCTGAAGCTAAAACAAAGCTGCCTAGCTATCAATTTCCTATGTAGTCTTCCTGTTAAAGACTAGTCTACAATTGATCTTGCTTTTTGATATTGTCCCTAAAGTTTTGAAAGGACATTTTTTTTCATATATTTAAGGTAGTGGATGATTTGGAATTGACCAACTTCTATCCTACCTAATGCTCACCATAAAATCATGAATAGAACATCTTCATAGTGGAATCAAATTGTTACCCAAGTGAATGCAAAGTGACTGGAATGGAAATGAGTGGTGACAGCAGCCATGCACTCTTTTACAGAGCCCTAATTTGCATACATTTTCAGGTCATCTCCTTATACTTTGAGATAGATTATCGTTTAATTTTCATCACCAGTATATTTTGGAAAGTTACTTCTTTGACATGCAATTGGAGACCTTTTAAGATATCATAAAATTTTGAGCATAATTTCTTAGCTCAATGAGGGTTTTCTGTTTTCAAACTCACCTTATCATTATTATGATCAGCAATGCTGGTGTTAAACACTTGTCTCCATAACTCCTTTAAATATGGTGAATTTGATGTCGATTAATATCCAGTGACCATTTTTTTAGAAAAAAGAAGATTATTTTCAAAGTTAGAGAGCTTCGAATGTGGCTTTTCATTAAAATGAGATGGAAGTGTATGAACATATTTAATAATATAGTGTATAGTTAATGCACCTGTGTGAAATACTTTTGCATAGATTACAATCTACTTTATCTGTGAATTTGTGGAAAATAAATTTTATGAATATCTGTTTGAAAAAACAGATATTCATATGTGCCATCCTGGTGGCTGAATAATTGTAAAGATTGTTCTTTCTTGTGTTCTTTCTGCTAAGGTCTCACACCTTCCTCAGAATCTTTTCTACGACATATTAAATTGACATGCTCGTATCAGATAAGACCTCTGTGGGTAAGTAGCAGCTTGAGGGTCAAATTTTTTTTTTTTGTTATATGCATTTGTGACCAAAATTACTTTGAGTTTTGATACATTTTACTGCATATTTTAGTATTAGCAGGAGCAGTTGGATTAATAAGGTTCACCATCCTCTACAATAAAACAAAATTAAGACACGGTTACAACATGAACTTATTTAAAGTTCCCTTGTAAGCTGCAAAACAAAAATGGTTACTGGAGACAATTTGATAGATATGTGCCATTTTTCATAAGGACTTATATGTAAAAGGTGACATTACATATAAAAAATATGGAAATATCTAAATTAATGACAATTACATTACCTTGGCTGTTGTGTAGTCAACAACTTTCTTAGTAGTCAGATCAACTTTATTTCCTACTAGGAGCTTGTTTACATTGTCACTTGCATAGCGATCAATTTCTTGCAGCCATTGCTTCACATTATTGAAAGACTCCTAACAATAAAACATTAATGCTTCAAATTTAGCAAAAAAGACCAATTATATTGTATTTACAATTTATTCAGTGAACAAAAAGAATTATTTAAAAATATGTGAAAAAATCTTGGGACTTAACCCTTTCCTTACCATTTAACCCAAAGCAGCAGAGATTTTCAATGGACTCGCCCAGTAGTGGGATTCAGAAATTTTAGCAACTGGTTCTCTCACCTTACTGCTCTTTCATAGTGAAAAATAAAAACCAAAAATATTTTATTGAAATTGTGATTTGTATAATCATCCATGGAATAGTGTGAGCAATAATGGATGTGAACAGCAGCCTATCCGAAAAAAATTAAGGACTGGTTTGGTGAACTTGGGAAATTCTAGAAACAGGTTCACATGAACCAGTGCAAACCGGTTGAATCCCACCACAGGACTCGCCCAACTAATGCTATTCCTTCCTCTTCATTACCTCCTACCTGCAGTGGGCTGTTTTGGGCTGGTATGATAGTGAAAAGATTAAATATTTAACTTATAATTGAGATTTTGTTATTTTTCATTAAGTCCATAGATGACACTTTCCTTTGTCATTTTTACATGCATGGATTAGAAATATATATATACACTGGAGATCAAAACATTATGACCAGCATGTGAAGGTGATAAATAACACCTGATACTGAGCTCTGTTAATCAGTGTTATTCTTGTTCTTCAGATGGGAAAGGCAGCAGACTTCAGTGAGTTTGACAAAGGCCAATTTGTAATGTCCAGACAACTGGGTCAGAGCATTTCAGAGATGCCAAGGCTTATAGGGGGTGCTGCTCATGCTCAACCATGGTTAGTACCTTCAAAAAGTGGTCAGGGGAGGGAAAAACATGAACCACTGAAAAGGTATGGGCCGGACCATGGCTCATCGATGCTAGAGGTGAGCAAAGGCTATCCCATATGGAACAAGCCAACAGAAGGGATACTGTGTCACAACTCTCCTGTAATTTGAAATGTTGGTGATGAGATGTAATTTGAATGTGTCACAACATACAGTATATTGAGCCCTGCTGAAAATGGGGCGGCACAGTCACAGGCTACTCCAAGTGCCCATGCTAACTTCGGTTCACTGTTGAAAGCACTTACAATGGGCATGGCAAGCATCAAAATTGGACCTTGAATGATTGGAAGGTTATCTGGTCTGATGAATCTCGTTTCCTGTTGCACCACATGGATGGTCAGGTAATGTGCATTGTTTACCTGGGGAAATGATGGCATCAGGATGCACCATGTCACGAAAACAATCTGGTGGAGGAAGTGTAATGCTTTTGGGCAATGTTCTAGTGGGAAACTCTGGATCCAGTCATTCATGTGCAGGAAACTATGACATCTACCACCTACCTAACCATTATATTGCAGGCCAGTACATCCTTTCATGGCAACGGTATTGCCTTCTAGTAGTGCTTTCTTTCAGCAGGATAATGCACCATACCACACTGCATGGATTGTTCGAGAATGGTTTGCAGAACATGAGGAAGATTTCCAGGTATTACCATGGCCACGAAATTCCCCAGACATCAATCCAATCGAGCATCTGTGGTTTGCGTTGGAACAGCATATTCAATCTGCAACAGCTCAATCACATAACTTCAAGAGTTAAAGGATCTGCTGGTAACTGTTGGTACCAGATACTAGAAGACACATTTAGAAATCTTGTAGCGTCCATGCCTTGCCAGGTAAGAGCTGTTTTGTTGACACATGGAGGACCATCATCATATTAGGCAGATGGTCATAATGTTTTGCCTACAGGGAGCCAAAATTGGGTCTGATCATTACCTGGTCAAAAGTGTCTTGCAGCTGAAGCTTAAGAAATGCTGTGCCAAGGTTAAGAAAATTACCTTCAACACAATGTCTGAAAGATTCAGATATAGCCAAAGCATACCATGATAGGCTACTTAGTCATTATGACAATCGTGATTTGCTTACTGCTGAAGTTGAGAAAGAATGGGATCAGTTTAAACAGGCTTTTCTTGAAACCAACAGTACTCTTTTGGGTAAAAGGAAACAGAGGAAACAAATTATTTGAGTGATAAGGCTATGGAAATTATTTCTTAAAGAAGGAAGTGCAGGATTAATATGAATCAACACCCTACTAGTCTTAACAGAGGGCATTACAACTAGCTTAATAAACATGTAAAAGATCAGTTAACAGCCGATAAGAATCTTTGGGTTGATAGCTTGGCTGACAAAGCAGAGGAAGCAGTTAGACAACACAACAGCAGGGGGTTGTACCAGATTGTTAATGTTTTATGTGGGAAGAAACAGACAGGTACACAGGGATTGAGGGATAAATATGGCAAGGTGTTTGAAGGTAATGATTCTATGATGGCTAGGTGGCTGAACATTTCAGAGGTATTCTAAATGTGATTATTTCTACTCCCATTGTAATGAGGATAGATAAGATACATTAATGGCTTTTATGATGGCCCTATATCACATTTGAAAGTTGCATTGGCTATCTCTATATTAAAACTGCATAAATCCCCAGGGGTGGACGAAATCACCACTGAAATGCTTAGAGCTGGGAACATTTGTGCTGTCACATGGCTGACTGGAATTTTGAATATTTTTTATGATAAACGTATTGTTCCTAAAGATTTTACTAGAGTATCATTGTCCCAATTTTTAAAAAAGGTGATTGCAGTTCTTGTTATAATTATAGGGGAATTGAGCTTACTTTCTGTTCCAGGTAAAGTTCTTTACATGATTATACTTAATAGAATTAAGAATTTGGTTGATGGACAACTGCATGATATACAGCGTGAATCTTTATTCAGAAGTGGTAGAGGATGTATTGATTAAATATTTTCACTTAGGCAGATTCTTGAGAAATGTTTAGAGTTTCAGAAACCTATGGTTGCTAGCTTTGTAGATTTCAAAAAGGCTTTTGACTCTGTTGATTGACATAATTTGTGGTTGATCGCTCGATCATATGGAATACCTAACAAGTTAGTTAATGTAATGAAAGCTCTCTATAATAACACTGAGTCATATTGTGTATAGCAATGCTAAATATAGCAATTGCTAGTGGAGTTAGTCATGGGTGCATTTTGTCTCCTTTTCTCTTTAGTTTGATCATTGATTATGATATGCAAAATTCACTGCAAGGGAAAGATTTTGGCCTTAGTCTAGAGATTTCAAAATTTCTGAGTTAGATTATGCAGATGATTTGGCCCTGTTGGCTAATGATGTTGATGAGATTTCTTTCATTAGAGCTGTTGATGAGATTGGTAATAGGGTCTCAGTTTAATTGAACAAGTGTCTCAGTTTATCTTGGGAGCTATGCAACAGATACTGGTGATGTGTGGCATGAGATAAATAGAAGAATAGGAATTGCTGCTTCAAGAATCTATGGAGTGTGAAAAAATAGGTGTTCACACCTAAAGACTAAAATTAGGCTGTATAATAGTTTGGTTCTTTCTAAGATTAGGTATGGTAGTGAAACTTGGACCCTTTGTAAGCTGGATAACTGCAAACTTGATGTCTTTTATTCTAGATGCTTACACAGTATCTTGGGCATTAGATGGTTTGACTATGCAAGTAATGATGAGGTTAGGAGTCATCAACCTCTTTTGAGCAGCATATTGTGCAGAGAGAGAGAGTGTGTTAGCTTGGCCATGTTACCCATATGCAAAGCTGCAGATTGGCAAACAGGATTATGAACAGTGTGCCTAAGGGTTTCAGAAAAAGGGGGAGACCTAAGATGCAATGGGCAATGTGAAACAGGACCTTGCTAGAATTGGCCTACAGTGGCCAAATGCAGTAGCTGCAGCTCAGGACAGACAGCTGTGGAGACCAAAATTATTCAGTCTGGTAGGACCTCTGTAGTCCATCACTGCATGTGGATTTTGTATGTATGTATACTTATAATAGAATGTGATTTAGAATCCTGTAATGTTTTGCAACTGTAGGTGTCTGGCATCACTAGGATCATAGCTTTCTGAGCTTCCTTTTGTGTTATAAAATGTTATATTAAAGTTCTGTGAACAGAAAATTTGCCAATGGAAAAAGTAGCAGGGAGCAATGCAACTATACACTAAAAAAAAAAACCTTTTGCAGAATATAACTAGTATGTAAATAACTGATTAATGTAAAAAGAAAAATTTATAATTGAATTAAAATCCTTGTTTTACATTAACTAGATAAATGAAATGGACTTAACAATTGAATTTTGGAAGGCTAGTTCTTACACAAACTACAGAAAATTGATAAAAAAATTCACAATTGCTGCTCACCTGATCTGTTACATCATAAACTACAATAATGCCATGAGCTCCTCTGTAGTAACTTGAGGTTATAGTTCTGAATCTCTCTTGTCCTGCTGTGTCCCACTTAAATGATAAAAGTGAAATTACAAGCTTATTATTTAAAAAGAAATTCATATCTACAGAATATTAGTTATATTTCTATTTTCTTTCTTAAGCATAAAAGTTCTGAATGGATTAATTTCTAAGATGATTATAAAATGAACAATAATGAAACAATAATGAAATTATATTTATAGACTTTAAAATACAAAAATTCTCTTCAGCTTTTCACCTGCTACTAAACTGTGACAGTTTAAATTGCCAATCTTGAGAGAGGAAAAACATGCAACTAAAAACAAACTTCTTGGGTTAGTATCAGTATATTAACCTTTGCATTGCAGTCAAACACTGTAGCTGCCCAACCATTAAATACATTAAATATTTTGCTTTGAAGCAGTGTGGCTAAAGTTTCTGTATAAAATTCTTTAATATACAGAGGCCACCTGATAAATTATGTAATTGAACACAAATGAGTATGCAATACAAAAAGTTTGTAACTCTGTAACAAATCATGACAGTTCTGTTGTTTACAGTCAAATCTAGTTACAGAGAGTTTGGTGGAACCTATAAAATACATTTGCTATATATAAGATTTGTAATAAAAGAATGAATTTCTGAAATATTATTTAAATCAATTAAAAAACCCTCTTCATTAAAACACTACCATAACAAGGTTGGGTTGCTTTATCTCTGAGCAGTACTATTTTTGCATGCAATGAGCTATAATGGCCAGGTGAAAGGACCACAAGGACTCAGAAAACATTAGTGTGTGTGGGGGGGGAGGGGGGGATGGGTTGTTTTACTTGCGAGTGCCTCTTTTGAATACACTGGGCTACATGGCCAGTTCACTAGAAACACATGAGCTCAGAGAAGGTTGGGGAGGGAGGGGACCTACTGGACAGTTGCTAGATGGATGACAGCCTTCCATCAAGGCAATACAGCATGTTCTTTAATGTGCATAGGGCATGGCTCTCCCACACACAGGGTCATGGCTTTATGTCCCATCGAATAGATGGTCATCTTTTCAAGCTCATCAGTGTCCTTTTTGACCAAGGGTTAGGGTGGGGGTTTGAGGACCCACTGGACAGCTATCAGGAGACAGATGGTAGCCTCTCATCAAGGTTATCCACAGCCATACCAAGGAAGAACTGATACATAAAATTCTGCAATACAGATAGTCCCCAATTTATGTAAGGGTTTGTTTATGCAAAACCTTAAGTCAAATTTTACATAAGCTAGAAATTACTGTAAGCACATTTCTCATATTATATCCTTTGATGGTATTACAAAAGTAGAAAAGATAATTTTACAGTAACACACAGCTAACATAAGTTCACCAGACAAAAAATTAGTCACCCCTTGCATGTCTCCATGCGACCAAAGAACAGTCGAAATCCTGTTTGGCATGGATGCCACCAGTGTGTGGATGTAGTGCACATCAATATGCATCCACTCTTCCAGTAGCAAATGCTGCAGTTCGGCCGGATGGCTGGGACAGTGCTCTACTCGTTGCCCCAAATAGTTCCACAAGTTTTCTATGGGATTCAAATCTGGGGATTTGGTGGGCCAGTTGAGATGTTCAAAGGCTGTTGTTGTTGTTGTGCCAATCCGACACAATTAGAATCCTATGCACGCAACAATTGTCATCTTGGAAGACTGGGGTATCCTTCTGGTCTTCACTGTGGAGATTCTGCACAAAAGGCAACATGTGGTAGTCCAGTACTCCATATAGCCCTTCTGATTCAAGTGTGATGTCACCACAACAAAAGGACCCATTTCCTTGTACATGGAACACCCCCAGAACATCACAGAGCCTGCTCCAGCTTGAACAAAACCTTGCACACAGTCCGCATGGAAGGCTTCATGCGACTTACGATGTACCCATCACCTCGCATCATTCGAGTACAAACGAAAACATGACTCATCTGACCAGATCACACGATTCCAAGAGTCAACAGTCCAGTCTTTGAGGTGCAGCACCCACTGTAGTCATGAAGCCTTGTGCAGAACTGTTAACATGGGTCTCTTCTGCGGTACTCTACTCCAGATATCCATGGTATACAGTTCCCTTCGGAGTGTTCATTCGGAAACAGCTTGTTGTAGGCCTGCATTGACTGACTGGAGCAATTACTGCATCGCCGCAAAGCAGTTTTCCCAAACAGTGCGTGACACACTGCGGTGGTCCCTATTGGAGATTCACAGTCTTTATGCTGCAGTTCTGGAGATAATTAGCAGTGGACTGCAATGGAAAGACCCCGCTAGAAGACCCTTTGGACAGTACGTTTCGACACACCCGAGTACTGTACTTCAAAGGCAGCAACTTCTTGTATGTTGTACCCTTTGGCTCAGCCAAACACAATAATACCTTTTTTCCACTCATTCACATCTTTGGCGTGACTCACGTTTCACGGAGCAACTAACACTTCTTGTCACTGTATGAACCCCATAGTGCATGGCACAACGTAGGATGCGTTTATTACTGGTGCGCCCTCTTGCGGTGGGAGATGACTAATTTTTTTTGGCCGGTAAGCTTACTTCTAGTGGTAGCTTGTTCAAAAATACTGATGCATATAAAATTTTATTTAAAAAAACATAAATTACTTTTAATAATTTATTTCAACATCAACATGTACCTACCATACCCTTAATTTTAGTGGTAGCTTAATAAAAAAAAAAATTGATGCAGTAATGAATTCTGTGTTTACAGGTAGGCTCTGCTTTTACTATTGAGTGAATCTTGCATTATTTTCCAGAACTGCAGAATAAATAGTTAAAAAAAATTACAGTTGAACTTCACTTATCTTTATCCTTAGTATTGGCTCTCTCATATGAAGGGAATGAGAGCAGTAACATGCTGGCTTAATTGATGATGACTAAATGAGGATGGGGTTGAGGAAGAGACAAGATCCTCAATTGGAGGGAATGGCAAAATTGAAGGCTGTGATCATCATCCAGCCTTCCTTATGAACTTCTCAAGTGTCTGTCAAGTATAGAATTTTAAATGCAAGTAGTTCATTCATCTGATAACACTAGCAACAAATTTTTGCACGACTTGTCCTGCCTTATGTTTTTTTTCCAATACTGTTTTGCTTTTGCTGGCAATTCTGCCTTGTAGGCTTTTAAACTGACCAGTGATAAAAAAAAAATCACACATAGGGAAAATATTCACACTTCTTCATAGTATCTTCATCTACAGAGGATTAAGTATACTACTCAGCATTGCAGCATGAATGCACCAGGTGATATTTACTATAGTCCTTTCTTGAGTTTCCTAAATTAACAAGAGAGAATTTTGTTGAACTCATTTTTTTTTTTGCTGAACAAGGTATAAAGCTATTCAGAAAATGAGATGTCATTAACCAACAGGTTGATTACTTCACCCCACTTATTTATCAAGGAGTAGGGGTGAGCAAACTCTTCGACTGTTGGGCCACTTCTTAAGCCTTAATAAGTCATATAAGTGCTGAATAATTAGCTTTGGATAAGTCTTCCATTTGCTTATGTAGGAAAAAAACAATATGCAATTAACATTAATTGAAAAGTTGGTGGAAAACAAATCATTCAGCACACATATATACATCAATGAATTTAAAACAATATGGGATTGAACAGCTCTAATGTTTCCTAGTTTTAAACACAATGGTGTACCAGATAGACTCATTTGGTAGGCTGGTGTGGTCTTGAGTCTAAATATTAAGAATGAAACTTTCTCAAAATTTTGTCATGCTTTCAGTAGTTTAGAAGAATAACAGTAGGGTCAATACCAAACATATTACCTTTCTTGAGTATGAGCTTTTTTGTCATTCACTTGGAGTCTGTATAATGAATGAAATTCAAACACCATTAAAATTTCTTGATAAAGAAGGGAAGCACTGAGGGTATTTTTCAAATGGATGATAAAGGCTTATAGAAATCCCCCCCCCCCCCCTAATCCTTGATTTGAATTCAGCTGATTTTCTGACAGAGTAATGTAGGAAAAAGTAAATAATAGAAAATCACCATGTTAAGATCTCAGTTATTACTCATAGCTGGATATTTCAGAAGTTGAAAGTTGTCTGCCATTGAGCAATAAAATTCTGAAGTTTAGCCTTCAAATTATTTGCATATTAAAGTTTTCAGGAGCAAACTAAATAAGCTTTTTTATATATGCAAATAGTTTGAAGGGTAAACTTAAAAATTTTATTGCTCAATGACAGAGAACTTTCAATTATTTTATTTTCTGAGCAAGGTATTTTCAATTCTAAAATTATTAATTAAAGCTACTGATGTGTAAAGTTAATTCTAGTTGGTAAATAGAATGTTGACTCCTCTGGAATCTTCTCTAATCTAGAATTAGCATTAACCCTTCTAGTCATAAATTGTAAATTTATTAAAATTTTTAATTTTAATAAAATTCTGTTTAATTTGGTATATAAAATGATCAATTTTTGTTGCTTGGTTATTTGTTAAAAAAATTTTAAAATTGTTTATTTAACTTAGCACAGTCAGTGAAAGCGTAGATTTTTCTCATAGAAACAAGAAAAAAAAATTCTTGACTCAAGTAAAATTGTTTTTTTTTTGTTATTCAGAAAAAGTCATTTTATTCATATTATTTATAATTTTGTCTATTGGTTTTTTAAATAACTTATTTGCTTTCCCAGATGTTTTTTTACAACATGACTATAAAAAAAGCCTATTAAAATTTAAACTTTTTTTTGAATTTTTTTGTAAAATCCAGAAATGTGGAATAATTTGGCATATAAACATGCCATAATTCTTTTCCTTAGTCATTTGCCAAAAACAGTTCTAAAGTTATTTTTTTTTGGCTTGAGCATAGTGGAAAAATAGCTGGGCCTCTGAATGTAAACCAGTTTTTCAGATTGGACCCTAGAAGGGTTAAAATTCACAGAAAAACAAATACCTCCCCCCGCCTCAAACAGCTGCTTTACACCTTTACAAATACTTTTTTTTAAAACCTAGTTATAACATTGATAAAATGTACCTATATCACTAGGAACTGTAAACCTAACAAAAGTAATAGTGGAAGTACAAAAGGTCAAATACCAATAGTGTATATTAATTGGTTAATATATATATCATAGATAGTGTCATAGACTATGATGGGTGACTGCTCTTTGGGGACAGCAAAGGTTTGGTTTACTCCTTCATGTTGATGTACCCAATTAACAATCACTTTCATTTTGGTACAGAAAACATTTTAGCTCTGATGAACAGCATAAATGTGCTCAAATTCTGTTAAATCAATGTAGCCAGTTCTCTGTCACAATATTTCTCATATAGTAAAGTGTACTAAGCATGAGATTTCACTTCAACTGCGCACGAACAGTGGAAAGTTAAGGTTTCTGTTCATATTGGCCCTTCAATATGGAGGAAATATGCATCACCTATCAAGTGTCTCATGTAAACAAATAATTCTTAAATGAGGGAAAACAGCTATAATCACTGAAATCAATTTTTTAAATATTCTAATTATTTGAGGGGTGCACATGCTCAAGTGCTTCTTAGGATGAGCCACCACTGCTAAAGTATACATTTGAAAAAAGGTTTTTCCATATTCATCACCAAAATGGTTACCTTTTAAATGCAGCTTCCATAAACCATTTTTCTCCTTCTAAATATCACATTTTTAATCTTATTTGAACAGCATTCCAATCAGTTATGTTTCATTTACTCTGACATGCCTAATCACTTTGCTTGTATGATGGTAGTAGAGCTAGGTTTGAATCTTGAATAAGGCATGAGTAATGTCTTTCCAACTTATGCCACTTTCTTGCCATAGTCTCATCCTTCTCAAACACCTCTGTGATATATTACAGGCAATTGTTAGACTTCCATGACAAGTGGGAAGTTTAATGAATTTTTTCCTTATTATAATTATTTAAAAGCTTTTGAAATAAAAATTTATATTAATTCTATGCTTTGTGGAAGTTGGGCAATATAATATTTAGTATAATTAAATAATAATACTAAATATATATATTTATTTTAAATAACTTTCAAAACCAAAAACACAGTTTGATAATACTTACAATTTGGAGTTTTATTGTCTTCCCTTCTAATTCTATTGTTCTTATTTTCTGCAAAAAATGATAATTCACATTAATATCTCGAACAATGATGCAAAAAAAAATATTGTCAAGTCAAATACATTAGAGGAAAAGCTTTTGATACTTGATATTTTAGAGCAGGGGGTCTCTGAATATTTTGCCAAGGGGTAGAATTAAGTACTCAAATTACTATTATAGGTAGAAGGCAATAAAAATCTGATTTTATTTTAGTCAGAACAAAGGCACGTTATCATCTTGGTCATAATTATCATGTTTCTTGCATCGTTTAATTTGGCTTTGCTTTTAGTCCCTGGTTCTGACAACTAAACTATCATGGCTAGTTCATTTTTCAGATGCAACTATAAATTTTCCCAAACTTTTGTTCATGGCACCATCTATGATTGGGATGGGCAATTCTTGAATTCTGTATTTACAGGTAGGCTCTGCTTTTACTATTGAGTGAATCTTGCATTAGTAATGCTATTCATATGAGTCACTAATTATTCACTATCTTTCATTTGTGGCAATGTTGAAAGATTGCCCATCCCTATCATAGATAGTGCCACAAGAGACAAAATTGGGAAACTATAGTCACAATGCCTCTTAAAGCTAACTTTTAAATTCATTACAAGATAACTGTAATGGGTCTGTCATTGTTCAAAGCAATGATGTTAAAAAACATTTTGGTTTCAATGATCTAAGCACAGCAAAATAAAAATACTTTGATATTTAAAATCTCCGTGGTTTGATTATTGATATTACTGATATTGTCAAAAAAGACTGTTGGGTTGTTTAATTTCTGACTGGCACTTTTGGCACACAATGGGCTAAAAAGTCTGCAATGATACTATCACACCAGATCATGACCAATCCCATTGATGTGCCAGACTTCAAGCTATCTATGATGACAGGCAAAAAGTCTGGGTGCTCAGTACGATGGCTGGCAAAGAGTTGCCAGTACATGCAGGCAGGTGTAAAAGCCTTCCTTGTCCTGAAAAGAGAAAAGTCGCAGGATGGGGAAACAGCCACGGTGAAAGCGGCTCGGCTGTCCACTGGGCAATGCTATCGAGACCGATGTTGACATCTCTGAGGTAGCCTCGGACATACAAACCGAAAGGATGAATGGCAATCTGCAGATTCCAATAAAATATTTCCCACTGAGGACTGAAAATGTAGTCTCAAGTGGGAAAGCCTGGCTGGGATCACAATTTTGATGCATATTGTAGGACAACTACTGACGGTGAATAGATAAAGATGGTTTGTTGGTTTCAATGTAAAGACTGGACTGGTGAGGTGTCAAAGGTCCTTGTGCAAACATGGAGGGCCTGATGGTGGATGGGTGCAGAACCTTCACCAAGTTTTAACCACGTCCAGTTTTAACCGAACAAGTGCACAGTACAGGTGGAGCAAAGAACATCAGTCTGTTCTCCAAGAGAGGGAGGAAAGGACCTTAATGATGCTCAATGCCTGTGTGCAGTTGGACAGTAGATGACTGATGTGTGGTGAAAAGGTTAATTTCTGGTCAAAGATGAGACCAGGAAACTTGGTCTCCATCACAACTGGAATGGTAGCACTCCTGAGCCGCAACATAATTTTCAATCACTGCACCAGCATAGGAGACCTTGCCAGGTAGGGCAGGTGGTGCCAGCAAGCTTTCTCACCTCTGGATACGAGATGCTGCTCATGTTTTCAGGTGCTATACCCCCTTTTCCTCTAACCACTTTGGACAGTTGTGGGAGTGTGCCAAATGTTTGCCACTGCACTGCAGTTCACACAGCTTGCTTTTTCTGTAGTGTAGTCAGAATCGAAGTGATCCTGGCTGTTACAATGTGTACAGTGGGTTTGCCCCAGCAAGCTTTGTGGATATGGCCATACCTCTGGCATTGAAAGCAACATAGAAGGTTGGGATATATGGCTGTACCTTACAGTGAAGGTAGCCTGCCTTGATGGAAGTTAGCAGACATGGTGTATTAAAGGTGAGGATTAGTACCGGGGTGGATACTAACTTCCATCACAGTGTTTTAAAACCCAGTGGACTGTTATCACTTCCTAGGATGACAGCTCCAAGAGAATTTCTTCCTCAGAAATCTTGAGGAGGCCCTAGTCAGAGATACCACCCCAGGAGGAATTGAGCATCTTGTGGGGTGTGATGGTGACTGCTACCTCACTAACTGCTGTAACATTTAACAGTCGCTAGGAATGTTTCGAGCAAGCAGTTTCCATCTGCAAGTCACCAAATTTTACGTGCTTAACTGATTTCGGAAGTCCTGCAAGACCTTTACTGATAAAAAAAAGTGGACATGTCTCCAATCACCCATGGAATGTATGATCAGAAACCTCAGGGATAAAGAAACACACAAAGATGACAGCGACAACCAAGATGATTGTAAAGAAGATGGGGGTTCATGAAGTACTCTCTTGGCAGCATTCGCTGATGAAATTCCATAATTGGAACTCATGTTTATTTTTGGATGGATATTTTCATTGCCAGTTGTCCCCACCCACCATGGAGCCCAACAAGGTGATGCCCAATTGGGTGCCAGGGCTACCCGGGCACTATACCCACACAGCCCATGAGCCAAGCCCTCACAAAGAAATAAGAATGAAAAGGAAAAGAGAAACTCACTCAAATTCTAAAAAAATAAAAAAGTGTGAGAATCAAACTGGCCTCACAAATAAAGAAAACTAAAAAATTAGTAAATGTGTGGGTAAACTAAAAAAACTGTTGCCCTGGGCATGGCAATCACCATACTGCACAGTTAGTCCTAGCAGGTCTAGCCCACTAGCAGATTGATCCTGAGGGAGTCACCCCAAGACCTCCCAATTACCTGAAGCAGAGGCCAAAGCAGTGTGTAGCAGCAGCCCTTGAAATCGCTGCTGAGCCCCGCAATGAACGAGCTCCCCAATGGCAAGATGGGCCAAAGGGGATCCCGCTAGTCATGAGATCCCGCTAATCATGAGACGAGAGCAGACGAGGACACCCAAGCAACTACCAGGATCCTCCTTTCCAGGGACACTGCTACCCATGCACAGCAAACATGTGGGTGAGCATTCAGGACCCTATGAAGGTACCTGAACCAGTGGAACCTTCACAGGGTGGTTTCACCACATACAGGACCTTGCACTGAGGGGACTGAAACCAGTCTACACTAAAGTATTTTTAATTAATGCATCCAAGGCTAGGTTGGATATCCATTGACAGCTATCCCTGAGGTCTTGCCATTTTGCAATAAAAAGTTTTTTTTAACTCCTTTATTTAAACATGCATAATTTTGAAACCACAAAAGATCATAATTTAAAAATGTCAAGTGCATGTTCTGGTGTAATAACTTACTTGACTTCCCCTTTGTAGACAGAATCTGCAAAAATTATGAATCTCTATAAATTATGAATTTCATCATGTTTGGTGACCCTACAAGTTCTTAGATGGATATTTTTCAAAGTTGTTCCACTTCTCCTCAGCCATATTCATTTTCAACTACTAATGGGGATGGATCAGACAATTTCTGGATGATTCTGAAGGGATTTATTTCTCTCAACATTGAATTTGCAAGAGTAATTGGTAGTTAAAAATGGCAATTATCATATTCACTGATATTTTTCCTATTCAGGATACAAGTAGAATTTCTCCTCATCTGCAGCTTCTGTTTATCCCTTCTCTAGATAGCAGTTTGTTAGTCCACTGATAGGCAATGGTTTTTTCATGTACGACTCCTGAATATTTTCACAACTCAAATTCACTGAAATCATTCAAAAAGCTTGATTTTATAGTCCGACTGTATAACCTTTTAAGTATGGCAGATTGTCGTTGAAACTCAAGTTTTTCATTATTGCAGAGAACTGACTGCTTTTTATTGTATTTGAAAAGATAGGTAAAGAGTGCATCTACAATCCAGTAGAGTCAAATTAATGATTTTCTTACCTATTTTGTGATGATCACATATCCCAAGAAACTTTTTTGTATCTCTAGAGAAATGTCATGCTGCTACTCAACAAATTTGAAGGAATGTTATCTCTGGATTTTTTTTTTCACCTTGTCTTCCTATTGCTTTATGCTCATTATTTGTTGGTTTGTCAAGATAGTTGTTCCATCATATCATTTGAACACAAGTACCAAACTTAATGTGTTAGGTGCCAAATGAAAGTTTGTGATACAGGGAGTGCTTACGATATTAAAAAAAAAATTATTGTCATGCTTTCTTCCCTCTAAAACAGAGGAAATGTGAAAAGGATTGTTCTCCTATATCTTTTGCACATGAGTGCTGAAATGAGCTATGCATCAAATGAAACCTTGTGATGTGGGAAATGTTTTATAACTTATGACACAGAGGTTATAAAATATTTACTCCTGTCCTTTCTCCCCCCCCCCCCCCCCCAAAAAAAAGAGTAATAGTGTAAATCAGTGGTTCTCAAACTTTCATGCTTCACGTACCCCCTGGAAATGTGTATGTAACTGGCGCACCCCTTATATAGATAGATAAAACTATAGTTATAGTATAAAAATGGGAATAAAATAAAACATATATATCAGTGGTTCTCAACCTTTTATGCTTCACACACCCCCTGGAAATGTGTATGTAACTGGCGTACCCCTTGTATAGATAGATAAAACAATAGTTATAGTATAACAATGGGAATAAAATAAAACACACACACATATATACATTAAATTTTGTATTCATAAATTACATATATCGATAAACACAAAAAATGACATTTTTGCACAGCAGTGTTGCCAACTTAGCGACTTTGTTACTAGATCTAGTGACTTTTGAGCTCATAGTGTACCCCAAAAAATTTACCGTGTACCCCACGTTGAGAACCCCTGGTGTAAATGGCTGTTCACTATATATCTTTTAAAAGTAATAAGTTGTATGTTAAATGAAAACTTATTGAGTGAGGAGTGATAAAGGCTATAAGCATTTAATACCAGTGATTTCTTCCCCACCCATTTCCAAATAAGATTTTATATTAATAATATAAAATCTTACTGTTGTAACACTTTATATTATTATACCAAACTACCATTATGCTAATGATCTCATCAGGTATTTCATAAACTAGGCTGGGGAAATCCATCAGCTAATTTTCTGGCATTGTTGGTTATTTTAAAAGCTAAGATCAACTAACAGAATATTTTCATTGAAAAGAACAAACTTTCCCATGGCCGAGTGGTTAGCACGCTTGGCTACTGATCTAAGGGACCTGGGTTCGAGCCCCGGATAAGGCATGGATGTATGTGTCGTTTTTCTGCTGAGGTCCTGCCATCCTCTCAGACCTTCTACTATGGCATATAAACTGACAGGCTCCTGTCAGACCTCTGTGGCAAGCAGCTGCTTGAGGGGGTATTTATTATTTTTTTTTTATATCATTAATTTCATGGCATGTTCTTTTTTTGATGCACTTAAAAATAAAGAATTGTTGTTTGGGTTGTTTTTACCTCTGAGCGGCACTTTTTTGCTCACCATGGGTTAAATGGCCAGGTCACATGGACCCCGAAGGCTCAGAGAAGGTTGGGGGAGGGGACCCACTGGAACAGCTGTTGAGAGACATGGTAGCCTCCCGTCAAGGCCATCCAGCGTGTTCTTTAACGTGCACAGGGTATGGCTCTCCTGCACACGGGGCCATGGCTTAACGTCCCATCCGACAGACGGCAGCCTTTCCAAGTCCATCGGTGTCCCCTACTGACTGTGGGCAGGGCGGGGAATTTTGCGGAGATAAATCTCAACGCTGACCCAACTGGGACTCGAACCTGGGAACTACAGATTACGAGCCTGGTGCGCTACCGACTGAGCCACCCCCGCCCCTTAAAAATAAAGAAATTTTTTATATTATTTTAATATATCTCAATGAAATGTCAAACATATAATAGTCTCTTTGTTTGTTTCGCTATAATGGTTTCATCTATCAATGTTACACCTTGTTTTATAGAATAGTGTAGTAGAAGAATACTTTAAAGGCTAAACATTTCAGAAGTTTAAACTTACTAAATTTTGTGTTCTAATCATGAAGATGGAAAAAAATTGAGATGATTATTTAAGAGTGTAACAGAATATATAAAAGAAGTGATCGCTTTTGTCCAAACTATTAGGACTTCTTCAGACACTTTTATAAGTTAATTTCTAATCATTGTAAGTAAAATTTCAAAGTTTTTAATTCAAATTGTGGTGCAGAGATGGGATGCATGAGTCATGCAGTATGATAGATAAGGTCAGCAATTACAAGAGTGATTGTTGACCTTGTCTACTTTACTGGTGATTGTTGGGGAGTTATAATTTGGTGATGAAATTTTGCTTAATAACTGTGGCAAAGACATTGCTTTGTGGAAAGTTTTGTAATAGAACTTTTCATGCTGGATTTAGTTGAGTTTGGTCGGTATTACAACAGTTTTTTTGACAAAAATAGATTTTCTGCGAATGATAACTTGAAGATGGACGATGGACTGCTAATGATGAAAGCTTCGCTGAATAGAGGTTTAGTTCCTTCAAGTATAACATTAGATGAAAGAGCTGTATTTTTGCAGTTTTCATTAATTTGATATTTATTTGATGTTGCTTTATTCTTTCTTGAAGAGTGCTTTTGGTTTGTCCTATGTAGCCAAGAGGTTTGGAAGGACAGCAAGAGTCTGATTTAGGGTAAGTGATGGCTACTAAATATACACCACTTGTAATAGAAGACATATCTCTGTCATGCTTTATGAGAAATAAAATGGTGGTTGGAGATTTGGTAGATACTTTATGATTTTTCATAATATTGTTGATGGCTGGAAAATGTAAAATGGATGAGGTATATTTTACATCTTGCGAAGTGTTGTCTTGAAGAAATAAAATCAGTAACTTCCAGAAACGGAAGTTGCTGATTTTATTTCTGACTGAGAGATGAATTCTCTTTATGAACTGCTGAGGATATCCTGCATCTTGACATAGGGAATATACACTGAAGAGCCAAAACATTATGACCAGTGAGTCTTCATGCAAATCAAAGCAACTGAGGTAAACGATGGTGCATATGAAGGTCATGAAATGGTATAAACAACACCTGATACTGAGCTCTGTTAAACAGTGTTATTCTCGTTCTTCAGATGGGAAAGGCAGCAGACTTAAATAAGTTTGACAAAGGCCAAATTGTAATGGCCAGACGAATTGGTCAAAGCATTTCTGAGATAGCGAGGCTTGTGGGGTGCTCATGGTCAGCAGTGGTTAGTACCTTCAAAAAGTGGTCAGAGGAGGGAAAAACCATGAACTGCCGAAAAGGTATGGGCCAGACTATGGCTCATCGATGCTAGAGGTGAGCAAAGGCTATCTCATATGGTACAAGCCAACAGAAGGGATACAGTGGCACAACTCTCCTGTAATTTGAATGTTGGTGATGAGAATAATGTGCCACAACATACAATATATTGAGCCCTGCTGAAAATGGGGTGGCACAGTCACAGGCCACTCCAAGTGCCCATGCTAACTTCGGTTCACTGTTGAAAGCACCTACAATGGGCATGGCAAGCATCAAAATTGGACCTTGAATGATTGGAAGGTTGTCTGGTCTGATGAATCTCATTTCCTGTTGCATCATGTGGACAGCTGGGTACATGTGCGCTGTTTACCTGGGGAAGTGATGGCACCAGGATGCACCATGTGACGTAAACAAGCCAGTGGAGGAAGTGTAATGCTTTGGGCAATGTTCTGCTGGGAAACCCTGGGTCCAGTCATTCATGTGCAGGAAACTATGACATCTATCACCTACCTAAACATCATTGCAGACCAGTACATCCTTTCATGACAATGGTATTACCCTCTAGTAGTGCCTTGTTTCAGCAGGATAATGCACCATGCCACACTGCCCGGATTGTTTGAGAATGGTTCACAGAACATGAGGAAGACTTCCAGCTCTTGCCCTAGCCTCCAAATTCCCCAGACATGTGGTTTGTGTTGGAACATCATATCAGATCTGCAGTGGCTCAACTATGTAACTTACAACAGTTAAAGGATTTGCTGGTAATGTTGGTACCAAATACCAGAAGACACCTTTAGATATCTTGTACATCCATGCCTTCCTGGGTAAGAGCTGTTTTGGCAGCACGTGGAGGACCAACATCATATTATGCAGGTGGTCATAAGCTCTTCAGTGTATAAAGGAAAGTTCTTTATTCAAAAAATACTTGTTGCTGCAGACTTTGTAGGCTCTGTAGAATAAGGAAAACATGGTAATGATAAGTGAAAATCTGTTGTGAGATGAGTTGAAAGGTATTAAGTTGTTCATAAATTATGGTTTTCTATGAACTGTAGTTTGAAAAATGGAGTTAATGCGATGAATTAACATATCCAGAAAAGAAATTGTTTTGTTATTTTCATAGGTAATGGTAAAATTTGTGGAGTTGTAAGCCTTATTTAATTCTTTGAGTAATTCATTTAATGCAGCTGTAGAATGTTGCTAAACAACAAATATATCATCAATGTGATGTTTCCAAACTAATGGTTTCAAGTCTCTTTTAGCTACTATATAATCTTCAATGTCTTGCATAATTATGTTAGATAAAAGTCCTGATAAAGGTGAACCCATTGGAGTGCCTTTAGTTTGTATATCTTATTATTAAATATAAAATAGTTATTTTTTTTATTAGATACAAGGCATCAATTATGACTTTGATTTGGAATTTTTGGAAAAATTTTTGTCCTCTCCCTTTCATTAGTATATGCTTTACCCTGACTTACAAAAATTGATGGTTGATGGGATTTTAAAATTTCCCCACTCCTATTTATATGTTTTTCACAATTATCAGCAATATCAAAAGCTAGCAAGTATAATAAAGTTTTGAACAATTATGACTTTTTGATAATTTAAGAAACAAAACTGAGAAATAACTTGGTCACTGTGCTGAGGTTATCATTAGAATGATAAGAATTATCCAATAAGAACAGCTGGCAAATTTGCAGGCTCATAAATTCATATTTTTGATATTTCGGTGTTTGATAAACATGTATACAATTATGATATACTAGTTAAACCCATGCCAAAAGTTTGGTGTGAAACATATTGACAACACTCCCCATCAATCATAACTTTCCACCGCTCGAGCCACAATTAAACCCAGTCAAAAGTATGTCCATTGATAGCATCGTTCACAGCTTTCCACATATACTACTTCATTCACCAGGGTAGGTGATAGCACCTCCAAAAAAATATCTATTATTTTCAAGGGATTCTCCTGACCCATGACAGCTAGGAACTCTATCTGTTACCCCAACAGAATTAGAACTAAGTGGGACCACCCACCAAATTTGGTAGCCGAACGATCAAGTACCCACAGAACCATGGGGAAACTGCCAACTTCTGCCACTGATGTCACAAATGTCCACCTGCCCATTCAGAGTTGTTGTTGTTGTTGTGGTGGTGTTTTACCTCTGAGTGGCACTTTTTTTTTGCCCATTCAGAATTATGGCTATTGTATAATATGATGATACCCAGAATTTCATGCACAAAGTAAACAATGTTGAAACTCAAAATTATCTAAAACTGAAAAGTAAATTATACACAATAAATAAAACACAAAGATTAATGGTAGAGGTACTTACAAAATCCACACCAATTGTGCTAATGTAGCTTTCTGTATAGGTATCATCCTGTAAAAAAAAAGTCTACCTAAGAATTTTAAAAAGATAAAAAGGCACTTAAGAATAAATATTTGCCAAAATATTTACAAAAATTCAAATTCAATTTTGTGTTACTATTTTAGAAGAGTACCAAACAACATGGTACAGGGACTTAAGTTCAAGCACATTGAATAGATGTTGTGGAAGGTGAAAACCTGTTGTCAACCAATCTTCATTTGTACAGTTACATATACATAAATTTGATTTTTAAACAAAACAGCTTTTTGAATTTTTACACATATTTCACTGTTGTTTTAAAATACACACAGTTACATATATAAGATGTGAAGAACTATGTGAAATTCTTAGAACTAGCATTTTTTTAAAATAAGAAATATATCGGAGCCTTTATACATTTCTATGACAGTTCTAGTCAACATTTTACAACTGTAATATGTGAAGCTGCGAATATACTCCATTTCATTGAGAAGAATCTAGTGTGAAACTTGCAACATAAAAAAAAAATGGGTTAAAATTAGTGGAATTAATATTTTTACATTTTCAGTAGGGATACATTTGTTTCACAAATAGAAACGATGGTTTTCATGTTTTGATTTTAGGATTTATGCAGCATTTTTTTCCTTTAACATTTTGCATTTAATAGTTCAGAATTGAATAATCTTGCTATGTCAACAGGTAATCTGTGTATTTACTATTCAAAAGCATATTTATAAAGCAAAAAATTGCTTCCAAGAAGTACTTTACTTTAGAGTTAAGAATTTTTCAATGAAAATTATATGCAAAATTACCTTTAAAAATACATATTTATTGAAAGCAAGTATTTTACATGTTTTTTTCCATCCACTATGTCAGTTTGATTGCAAGTGATGAAGAATGGAATACTATTTGTACCTTTCAGTAAGCATATAGGAATAGTCAACATCAAATAGAGTATGGGTTAAATTTATTTCTGACTTTATAACAATTATTAGTCAGGTGTCTTCTATTATGCTTGGACAGTTTTTCTAAACTTTTCATAACACTTCCACTAAGCCTACTATTAATAAAGTTCATTTATGACCACAGAAGTTGCTTAGGGCATAATTTTTCAATGAAATTTTCCTCCTTAGGTCACACACACACACAGAATTGATTCAATGTTTCTCAGCCCCTGGTACATTCAGGAAAATAAAAAACTAAGACAGGCCATATATTTTTGATAAAAATAGAAACAATATATCACCTAATTATAAATATATGGCCTTTTTATCATTAGGAATATGGGATATTCTATATCAGCACTGCAAGAGCATACCAATAATGTTAATTCAAAAAAATAAAAATAAATATGTGGCCTGAAAAAGTAAAAAAAAAACAAAAACTACTAGATTAGGGAGTAGGTAAAGGAAAAAAGTTAAACATTTGCTTGAATGACAAAAATTTGTTGTTTTTTCACTGGAATATCATCAAAATTGCACTTCATTGCTAGAAATAAAGCTTATTGCAAATATCTATCAATTTCACATTTCATTGCAAATTTAAATTTATTTCAACAGACTTTGGATTAGAAAAAACCAGAAAATAATTTGCTTTAATTAAAAAAAAAAACAAACACTAAAAATCTGTGGCAAGCAGCTGCTTGAGGGAGTATTTTTTTTTTTATTTAATTATCACTGCAGCAAAACCAGCAATTTTGCCTATGTTCAAATAGAATTATTTCACACTATTAATTTCATTGTATCAATAATGACAAAAATATTAACATAAATAAGAACCAATATTAGTCCCAATGCAGACCAGTGCAACACATATTTTTATCTTTAACTCCAACTAAACATTTATTTTTGCAGCTTATTTATAACTATTCATTAAATAATTTTCTTCATTGGTATCAAAAAAAAACATTTCCTGATACCAGCATGCTCCATCTTATTAAACAAAATCTTATGTTATTTTATACATCCAAGAATATGGATAATGCTAGATAATTTTTACTGAAGGAGGTCAAGCACAGTATCTTGAATAATGAACCATATTGCAAGAAGCAGTACAGAAGTATGAAAACACTTGAAAATGTCTAATATATGTGACAAAACTCTCGATATATTTTGGAAAATTGTTTCTCTCTATTTCCTATTCATTTGTAAACCAAATTATATGCAAAAGCAATATGTAAAAATCAATAAAGCTCTTGAAATTGCCAACAAATTAAGTGTTTTCTGAATTCTGGCAAGTTTGAAAATCCATTCATTATGAGTAAAACTAAGAAACCACATTGCTTCAAGGGAGTGAATGTGAACCTATTGGATACTAAACAGACTGAAAATAAAAAGGCCTGGATGATTTGGGATCTGATGCCTGAACGGTTAATGAGCTTTGACTGGAAAATGGGAAGGCAAATGAGCTCTCACTTGAAGATTTCTTTACAAAATGGAAACCAGTTTTTTCTTCTTCAAACATAACTTCAGTATGCCAATCTTTACATTAAAGAATAATTTAAAAAATTCACGGTCTACTATTGATAATGTGTGATGAGGAATATTTGGGCAAAAATGAAGTGAGTCACTTGTCGAGAAGCATCAGTGTCTTTACATGCAATTCTTTGAGTTTTTTTCTGTCTTTGTTGAAGAATATCTCCTCTCCAAATTGTTTGCAACTATTTTTTAAAGGCAGAGTTTCCAGATATGAGGCTACCCAAGTCAATGATGAAAATGACTGTGATGCCAAGTCTCATTCACAGGAATTAGTGCATGAATATGGAGAGAAAAGGAAGCCAAGAACAATAAAATCGATGAAAAAGTTCAACCAGAGGAGTATAGTCAATCAACGTGGTTGAAACGACAGACCCACACCTATCAGTTGAATGGGAAGACTGAAGAAATAAACATTACAACTGATGACAATGCTGGTGCTTTCAATCAGGAGCCAATAAAGGAAAAAATGCAATTGTGAATGTTAAGTAAAAAAAGGTTTCAGCTTTTTCACAAACATGCCATCAGTTTGAAACTACTTTCTGAAGTTAAGATTCGCTTGGAACAATTTGGTGAGAACCCAAAAAAAAATTACAACATGAAGTTCTTTTCCAAAAGAAATAATGTATGTTGCCTATAAGTATGTTTATGCATGTTATGTACAGTATTATGAATTAAAATGGCTCTTTCTAACTTATTTCTCTCATTATATTAAGTGTATTTAGCAATAAAAGCATTATTTTTGATCTTTCTCTTATTCCTCTGAAAACTGAACAAATTCTATTTCCCTGGATATTGGGGGATTTCAATGTATTTGTTTAAGTTCATTTTAAATCTCAGTTTGTAAGAGTATCAAAAAATAACACTTTAATATTTTTGCAGTATCCATTTAAGTTATGGATTTTATTGATATTTTTTTCAATTTCACTGTTCGTAAAAAATGGGTCGTATACCCAGACACCAGAACTATATTTCCATGCATTTGAAATTTAATGATACTTTCTGCAACTGGGTAAAATTAAATAGGAAGTCACTTGCTATTTTTATTGCATCAATAATATAACTTTCCTAATGTTATCCAACAATTTTGGAATTGCCAGTTTTAAGTTGTGGAGGATGTGTTTTTGAGGGGCTGAGAAAATGATTCAAGCAACTTATTGTCATACTAACTGCTTCTATATGTGTGTGATCTCAGGAGTGAGGAGTACTTTAAACAACTCTGTTGTCAGAAATGATTAAAATTGGGCTTATTAGAAGTGTTTTCATTGAGCAATGTGCAAAGGGTATGACTCTGCACATTCTCTTTCAAAATCCAATTGTGCAATATTTTTGAAAAAGTACAGAGCACAGAGAAACAAAAAATATCAATACTATTGAAGTTTAAATCAGTGCATCTCATGCTATTAGACTTTCATATACTGACTGATCACCTGAAATTCTCAAATTATATATTTATAAACTGTTATTATATATTTATATTAAAAAAATTCAATCTTAAGTTATTCCTACTCTAATTATAAGGTCTATTAAAAATACTAATTTTCTAATTTTTCACTGTAAAAATTTAGCATTTCTTTCAGCAATGCGAGAAGCTTCAGATTTTTGAAATAAGTTAAACTAATTGGTTTAGATTCAGACTCTCAGGGTTCAAATAAGAAATATCGCTACACTTAAGAGGGTTCTGGTGCAGTAAAATTCAATAGAGTCCCGTAAATATAAAAAATAAAATGACAATAAACAATAAAGGGATTCAGAGTGCAATAATTAAATGAACAAATTCTAATGCTCTGTGTCACTGCTGAACAATTCAAAAGCATTTCAACTAAAGTATTTACACTAATGAGCATCGAAAAGTAAGTGCAATTGCCCCAAGCCTTGCAAATAAGTCAATATACTATGGTATAACATCAGTTTGCAGACTTGAAGGAGTAACTGTCTTCTGCTGGCGAGAGATGGAAGTTTGAAATTTGCACTGTGGAACAAAGGTCAAGTTCATTATGGTAAGTGCAAGTTCAAATTCAAAGAATAAGTCAATATAGAGATGATTCCAAGTTGTTACTGCTGGAATGCCGTGGTGAGCAATGCTGTGATTGTAATGCATGTTAATATTCTTGAAGGTTTCTTTTTATTCTCCAAAATTTATAGAGGGCTGGGTTTCAATGCACTTTAAAAGATTACATATGATGACAAACAGCTCCTGGCATGCAATGTTTTAGATGAAGTTTTGCTGAGAGGAGCATAACTTGTCTTTAGAAAAAACTTGTGGCATACTGACAAAGTTGTCCCTGCACTTGACTGATTCCAGCTAGGCAAGTGTAGAGATTTTTCTCTGCTAAAACTCCCTGCCCACAGTGAATAGGGGTCACACTGGGCTTGAAAAGGTTGCAGTCCATCGGATGGGATGTTAAGCTGTGGCCCCATGTGTGAGAGCCATACCCACACTGGATAGTCTTGATGGGAAGCTCGTACCCTTTTCCCCAACAGTTGTCCAGTGAGTCCCCTCACCCAACCATCCATGAAATAACGAGAGCTTCAATCTTGAACATTTGTCCAACAATCTTATATTTAGGTAGTGAAAACCATTTTATATATATATAAAACTTATCTGAAAAATGCAAACAGTTGTTAAACATTATGTATTGTAATGGTTTCCTCCCTATAATCATGTTATTAAAAACATCTTTGATTTAGACGTTTTTCAATTTTGCTGATATTCATTTTTGATGTCCATCCAAGCAGTAAAAGACAAGATTTGCATTCTACAGCCATAAACTGTTCATTGTAGCTCTGATGAATGCAAGCTATTAATAGATGTAAAAACTTTGCTTTTGTTTCCTCAATTTCTGCAGACTACTATGACAAATTTTGCATAACTGGTAAAATCCAAGCTGATAATGTACATAAAATGTTTTTTTTTTTTATCAGTTTGGCAAATTATTGCATTAAACATGGCAACTTCATTTTTGAAAAATTTATGTTAATAACTTCTGCTTGATACTGAAAGAACTCTACTAAGACTATCTTGCTTGTGCAATTTATTATATATCAGTGGAAATTTGTTCGACCAACATTTCGTTGAAAGTTTGAGAATTGAAAAATATCGAGAGGCTGCTAGGGGGAATACTCCTCGATAAGGTCTTCTAATTTGTCACTGGGGAATCATCAGAGAAAGGCCACAGAAGACTCCAGTTTTAGATTAGGTATAGTAACACATTTTTTTCCAGATAATCTAGACACTGTTTACTTCCTTTTAGTTTTCACTATTCCTATGAGAATGGTCAGAGCCTTGAAGGAGAGGGACTGTTTGAAATTTAAAATTAGAGAATTTTCCACAACTGTATGCCGAGTGATAATTGAATTATGATTCTCCCCACCCACAATATCTATTATAGGACTTTGAAATTAAACATTTTCATGGGTATAACTTAAAATAAACATCTTATGGGAAAATGTGATTTTTTCATTAAAAAAATTCCTTTGATATTTAAAGAGTTATGGAAGTTTTAACTTTTAACAATGGCAATACTATACATTTGAAGTTAATTGTAACTGAAATGGTAAGATTATTTCAAACCATTTAATAAATAATAACATTTTAAGTGTGTGTAAATAATTCCTTCTTTTTTTTGATAAATTTTCTAGAAGAGATTGCTACTTTGAAAGGTTTAAACTTCTTTACCTACTTAAATACAAAAAGAATATTGTTGAAAACAGAGATTTAAAGAATTTGATATCTTTAAACTATAATCATCCACCTATTTTAGAAGTTACAGAGCTTTGATATGTCACACTAACATAACATGGGTAGTCAAACTACATCAGTGGGATGCTAATTTTGAACAATTCTACTGACTTCAATGATCACTCAGTGTATATCTTTTTTTAGCAACTTAGATCTAGTGAATACATAAATATTTTGGGTTTTGATATATAATTCCCCTCCCCTGCATTTTAGTGCTCTTTCAAAAACTTTATACAAAATATACATATATATCATTAACATTTTTGACTACGTTTAACCCTTCCAGTGTCCATGTCATCTGTATACATTCGGAGAATCTGAATTGAGAGGCCAAGGACATATGTATCAGATTTTAGTACAACAACAACAACAAAAAAAACTTTTTAAAAATAAAAATTGTCGTAATTTTTTTATAAGTTATAAGTATAATATATTTCAACATCTTATAAAAATATATATAATTCAGGCTTCAAAAATAATATTTTTTAATTTGATGCATATTTTATTAAACTACAATATAAATAATTTTATAAAGTCATCTGACTGCCATTTCTTAGAAGCACTAAATGGTATTGCCGATTTGCTGAAGTAACCTTCTGATTTAAGCTCACAAGTTTGATTTGAACTATTATCAATAAATTTTTTGTTAAATTTTTGCAAATCTCCGGAAAAAAACAAAACAAAAACTGCTATTTTTAAAAACGATAGATTTTGGAAGTAATTACAAAATACATACCACCAATTTTTTTTCCCGTTTCACATTCTTTTCTGTCATAGACCTATTTCAGTATTCTCAAATTATTTTTATCATTTTTTCCAGTATTCTACGCATCTTTCCCACTCTTAAAATCGAAACTGGAAGTAAACACATCCTTCTTAGAAATTCTGGTTGCAGCTGCATTAAAATTAGTAATGCTTCACTGAGGCAAACAAGATGTAGATGGCTGACACATGCAAACTCCGCTGTGTGTGCTATGTTTTTACAGTGTTGGTCCAGCATATTGGATACCCTTTGTAAAGTTAGGTTTAAATATAAAAAAAAGTAAATATTTAGTTTCATTTCAGTAGATTATTTTCGGAAATCAGCGATCTTTTGACTGATTGATAAGTATTGATTTTTTTATAATTATGCTACATTGTATGGCTGGCCTACAACTTGTTGCTGCGAATATTTTAACATCGCATTAGGCTATGTGTTAATTTTTATTTTATTATTTATTACTTTTCCAGTAAAACTTTGAACTAGTATCATTTTCTGAAAATAAATGAGGTCTTGGATATGGAAGCATATCAATTTCTGTAGATTTACTTCTGTTAGTTAGTGATCTTTTGATTGGCTGATTTATTTATCTTTCCGAGTAATGGCTAGATTGGAGGCCAGCTTAAAAGTTGTTGCAGATATTTTATTTAACATCCCATTAGGTTATATGTAAATTTTTTATTTTATTTCTTGATTTTTAAGTAAATAAGCTTTGAACTTGTACCATTTTCTGAAAATGAATGTCTTGCATACGGAAGCAAAATAGACTTCCTTGCTACAGAAATCAGCAGTCATGTGGGAGGGCAATTTCGGGAAGGCGTCCCCTCTGCTAAACGCACGTAGAAAATTTCACCCCCTCTAAAAAAATATAATTCTTTTAAAATTACGAGTTTTTATGCTTATATTGAATGATTTTAAAGATTCCCCCCCCCCCCCCTCAGTATCTTGGCTGTGCCACACAGATGATATAACACTGTTTTTTTTTTGCTTTGGTGCACAAACCTTTCTGCACTTAACCAAGACCGCGAAACTTCAACACCCAAAGAAAAAAATTATAATGCTTGGCAAAAAAAGCAGCCAAGGAAGTTTTTTTCTATTTCATAACCAGTTCAGAAAATTCCATGAATATGAGAAGTCCAAGTCGCGTTGCATAACACTGGATGTGTTTAAAATATACGATACTGAAAAGAATCATTAAATGAAGTAAAAATCATATTTCAGGTTGAATATTATTCGGGGAGAAATTTCCTTTTGATAAATATATAATTTAACTATTTTTATTCATCAGGTTTTCCAAAATGAAGCCTTAATTGTATAGTGCGATCTCTTTTTTTTTTCATAATATCACATTGAAAAAGTCTTATTAAAATCAATACGATTACAAATTTGTTTATATTGTTTATTTTCATAAAATTCGTAATTAAATTCTATTTAATTTGGTATATAACATACCTATTTCCGTTGATTGGTTATTTTTATAAAAAATTCTAAAGTTGACTTGTTTATGTGACTCAGCACAACTGGCTAAAAGCCTGGAATTTTCTCAAAGTATGGTACCGAGAAAAAAATTACAGAACGAGAAAAATATTTACTAAAAATAATTATTCAGAAATATATAATCATTCTATTCATGTGCATTGTAATCATTTCTGTCTATTATTATTTTTTTAAATATATTTTTATTTGTTTTGCCAGATGCATTTTTTTTTACTACATGACTGAAAAAGTCCTTTTAAAACATTTTTTTTTTGTTAAATACTTTATCTTCAGAAAATCCAGAATTAAATGCTGATTACTTTCGCATACAACATGCTGTAATTCCTTTCATTAGTTATTTTGCAAAAAGTTTTCTAAAGTTATATTCTTTTTGGCTGAGTATAGGGAGAAAATAATTTAGTCTCTGGATGGAAACCTGTTTTTCAGGCTAGACACTGGAAGGGTTTAATATGGTTGTTAAGCCTTTCAGTGTCATAGCCCGAAGAATCGCTTTCATCTTTCCCATTCTAGTGGTTGGAGACTGAAGCTTCGCTCCCGTAGTACAAGGTTGTGAATATTTTTTTCCAAATAGAAATCTGAATTTTTTCAACTGTTTCCAATCAGATATTGAAAATAACATTTAAATCTACAATATAAAATTTTTACCTGTTGATTCCGCTTGAAAAATTATGATAAAGTTTATCTAGTATTTGAGTCGGATTTGCAATGTTCAGTCACCATAAACAGCATCAATAGTGCAGATTCAGTTAATGCCTTTATTCTGCCGTACCATACTTAGATTATAGATCAGTTGCATTTCCTGCTCTTTTCTGCTATTTATAGCTCTACTAGAATTGTAATCTTTCTAAACTTTCAACGTAGTTTTTTTTTTACTATCGGAAATTATATTATTGCATCAATTATACTATTGCAATTTTACTATTGCATCATCTGGGAACTACGCATATCAGATTTTGATCAATATTTTAGCAGACTTTCAATATTAAAGACTATTTACTTCAATGCTTTTAAAAGTATTTTTTATTGCTTCTCAAATGAATACTGCGATTATAAACAATAATTAGAAATGATTGAAAGTGAAACTGCTAGCGATCTACAATGGCGGCAATAAGAACAAACATTAGGATTACTCAGAGCTTGATTTTTAAAAGGTAGGACTTTATTTGGTTGAAATTTAATTAAAAGTATTGATAGATAAACTAATAAAGGTCAGGAATGGTGATTTTTAACCAAAAATTTTGCCAAAATTTTAGAAAAACCTTTTTGTAGCAGTTATGAGCTTAATAATAAATGACTCATTCTAAAATTCAGTGCATTGATTGAACTTTAAATGCTTTAAAACATTTTTAAAAATTTTCTTCATAGTTCTTTATTACTTTTCCAATATACTTTTCATTTCTTATTTAATTATCTAGTTTTTAAAGCAGAATTTTTTTTATGATGCTGCTTTACTTTAGTTTAGAGTTTAACATCAAAAGTCAAAGAATATGCATAAATGACTAATTTAGAAAAAACAAAATAAATGAAAGATTTAAGAAATAATCAAAATATTATGAACTGTTATACTAGAATAATGAAATAATATAGAAAAAAAGGAAAAAAATATATTTTTGAAATTTTACTAAAGATAAAGTGGAAAAAAAAATAAAATAAAATTTTGCAATGTTAAAAAAAAAATGCTTAAAACTTTAATGTACCATTTTTTTCTTTGAATTTCTGCCATTTCATTAAGCCCAATTAATGCTCTTTCTTTTGGTATATAACACGACATATTTCCATCCATTACTTAACTTGAAGACGAAGCTCTAAAGCTGTATATTTTTTGAAACACTTTAAAATAAATCCAGCCACCACAGCGAGTTCAGTTTCAGAAACCAGACACTGTATGGGTTAATATTATTTTGACTACATTTGTGGGGTTTTTTTAAATGAAAGAGGGGGTTCCTTCACCCTAGATCCAGCACTTCTAGTACTACTGTTTCAAAGAGAAACTAGAAGTGAGGAGAGTGAACCCTCCATACCATTCTGGAAAAATTTGTCTTTTATACATGCAAGCTTTATTGACATAGCTATCCTTATTTTCACACAAAGTCAAAGTACATACCATTTAACACAACAGAAAAAAAGTGACAGGACTAAAGGAAAATAAAAACTACCGTACCCAGACCTCCACTGAAGAGAACACCAAAACCTTTTCATTGGAGAGAAACAATCCTGACACCTTCCTAAAATAACCTTGCAATATCTCACACCCACTTTTCCCAATTATTTAGAATTTCTACTATTAGAGGATGCTAAGTAAAAAAACAACAACATACTATTCTGTTTGAAAACAAGCACCCCATATTCACCAGAGGCGATATGCTATTCTTTTAGTTCTGTTGTGTGAAATGATGTGTTTTTGATTTCATATGAAAGTGTAGATAGCAGTAATAAACTCACATATATAGTCACGGAGGTTAAGCCTTGGTCAACAGTGAAGGATTTTTTTCTACAATGGTGTGCGGTTTGACTTTCCCCACTTAAAGAGTTTTTCTCTTTGAAACAGTAGTATCAGAAATGCTGGTACTACTGTTTTCTTTTCAAAAATTACCTTTGGATAATTTGGAATTTCCGAGTTTTGAAAAGCGAGTCCAATAATTTTGACTTAACATGAAACAGAACCAATGGGCCATGGTTCCCTATTTCATAATATTAATAATCAGAAAGGTAGTCAAAATATGTATGATATATATTAATATAAATCACTTAATAAATGGAAGAAACCCCTTTGATGCTTTTGTCAAATACCAAGGGAGTATTCACCCTTAGTTCAACTTCAATATCACACTACAAGAAAAACTGTCTTTAGCTGGGTGGGATATGAACCTACAATCTCCTGACGTGTTATTTCTCAATTCTGAACCTTTTGACAAAATGTTGGAGGAACAAATTTCCATTCGAACAAAATTCTGCACACCATATATCAGATCTTGTCAAATATATTATTAGATATTTAGAACTCTTTCATATTACTTGTTGAATTTCCACCAATTTTTCACCAATCATTTGTTTTGTATAAGAACTTTTTTAAAACATTTAAGAAAAAGTGAATGGCAACAGACCAGTTTAAAATTGCAAACCAACACCATCTTTGAACAATCAAGAGAAAATGAAAAAAACATTCATTTATATCAGGTACATTACACAATGCAATACACTAAAAATAAAGATAAACGTTATTAACTTTAAAACCTATTTTTTTTGGAATATATAAAAATTCCAAAACTGGTATTTATTTTTAAGAAAAATTAACTATTAAATTGCTTTTGATGTACTCCCAATTGGCAAATTATATGATGTTTTACCTCTGAATGCCACTTTCTCCCCAAACAACAGTAGACTAAATGGCTATATCATAAGGACCCCGTGGGCTCACAGAATGTTGGGGGTCCAAGGGCAGAGTGGTGTTTCGCAGAGATAAATCACAAAGCTGGCACAGATGGCACTCAAATCTAGGAACTGCAGATTAAGAGTCTGGTGCATTACCACTCTGCCATTTTATGGGCTAAATATAATTAGACATATACTTTTAATTACAAAAACAAATATTATTTTCACTATATGAAAGTGTCATACAGAAACTTTTAAATATCCAAGAAAAACTTGTTTAAGTATTTAACTTGGTTGTTGCTAATTAACATTGAGAATGAAATATGCAGAGCAATATAACATATCACAAAGTTCAATAGCCAAGAGAAAAAAATCTGATAATTTCAGTTAAGTACTGCTTTAGTATGCATTCATTTAAGGAGAATGTATAACAACAAAATGTCTGCTATTAAACTGACAAATGTCCATTTACATTCTGAAATGATTACAAATGGGATCCTGAATTGACTAAAACAGTTGTGTTCATCAACCCAGATGATTACTATCTGAATGCTAAAAAATAAACATAAAAATCTTCAATCAGATGAAACTTTTACTCACAGCAAAGCGTAGCAATAGGCAGGATTTTCCAACTCCTGAATCTCCAATAAGAAGCAGCTTGAAGAGGTAGTCGCTGAAAATTAACAGGATAAGGAGATTTAAAATGAGAATAATACAAAATGTGATCATTGAAAGAGCTAATTATAATCAAAATATTTCAACAAAATTCAGATTTTTTTTTTAAATGAAGTAGAACCTCATAAATCTAACATATTCAGGACCCAGCATGAACCAGATTTTAGAAAATTGCAGGATTTTGAGTGATGCACTTAGCATACACATCCAGAGGTATTGTGGGATAAAACAAAGAAATCTATGTAATGAATTTCAAAATTTAATCAGAGATCACACCACAATATTTTAAAATAATATATACAAAATATATGCAAATAAACATGCAAAGCAGGAAGCCAATCAGTCTGCCAATTTTCCAATTATCCACATTATCCTGTAGACATATAAAATCCTAACACACTATCTTCAGGAAACATTTTATACATTATGTGTTTGAGGACCCAACCATTGTAGGTGGACTTACAACACTATGTATTTAAGTGGGCTAGTGTGCAAATCGAAAAAATTAGAATGAACATTTAAATTATCTCAATAAAATTACTGATTCACAGGCAACATGAATGAACATTTGCATACTGCACAGATTAAATATGTGAAGAGTAAAAGTTTCTGCTGCCATAGGATGCCATATGCAGAGATACTATTAGTTTAGTTTCAAATCAAAATGTACAGAGTTCTGCTCAAAAGCAATGAGTTAACTCTTTGCATTTGCTTTGCATTGTTTGAGAGTTGGTACTCTCATGTTCCCCAATATGTACCAACAACGTATTGGTCAGTCAATAATAATTGAATGTATCTTTAATGGCTGCCTGAAAATTGGTTCAAATTAATGAATTTTAAAGTGGTACATTCACCATTTCATAAAAGAACAGGCAAAAAAAAATTTAGAAAGTGCATTCAAAAAGTGTCGAATTTTTCATAATTAGATTTCTGAGTGTGGGATTTATGAGGTTCTACTGTATCTGCACTTGCATATGTGAGAGGAACACTGCTAATGCCCTTTTAGGCCTTTTGCTTGTTTATTTTTAGTATTATACACTGATATATTTCATATTTTCAAGAATATTAATTAAACAACCTTGGACTTTAACTCAAGACTATCTTGAGGCAACACACTCAGCTTCTCTTTCAGATTCAGATGTGGCATTTCATTAGAAGAAGGAGACATCACTTTTCCAAAATTACCTTTGGACAGTTTGAAGTTTAAGTTTCGAAAAGTGAATCAGACAATTTTGATAACAGCTTTGCTTAAAATGAAGTGTGGAATCAAATCTTGTAACTGGACTATAAAGAAACAATAGATGGTGTTGATCATGCATATCAAGCTATTATATTTTATCTCCTGATGCACAAACAGAAAAGATACTATAAAACCTTTTGGAACAGGCACTGTCGAATGCATGTGTTTCCCAAATATAGTGAGACAAAAATAGAACTTGCAGACTTCATTTGGAGAACAGTCAAGGCATAAATGGTTCTGTTGAACACAGAACCATTTGTCCAGCTTCTAATTAAAACATTGAGCACATTACAGGAAGACATTTTGTGGAATGCATTCCACCAAGAAGAGGATGCTCCAATTTAAATGTGTGATATGTTGTTCAAAAACAGCAAAACTTAATTTTGGTTGATCCGTGATTTTAGAAGGAAATTACTTCCCACTGAAGTCTTGCCTTTCTCAGACAAGAGCTTGTGTATCACGCAATTGATACACAAGCTCTTGTCAGACTTCCAAAGCATATGGGCTGCCTGAGAAATTTTTTTACCTTTTATCAGTAGAGTATGGCCGAGTGGTTAGCACGCTTGGCTACTGATCTAAGGGACCTGGGTTCGAGCCCCGGGTAAGGCATGGATGTATGTGTTTTTTCTGCTGAGGTCTTGCCATCCTCTCAGACCTTCTACTGTGGCATATAAACTGACAGGCTCCTGTCAGACCTCTGTGGCAAGCAGCTGCTTGAGGGGGTATTTATTTTTTTTTTTTTTATAGTCATTGATCAACACTAATAAGTTAATAAATTTTATATTTTAGCTAAAAGAGCTAAAACAATGGGTTCAATTATTTTATTTCTGAACATTTTTTTCAAACAATGGTATAAATGGTCAAGTCACAAGAACTACAAGGACTCAGAATTGGATGGAGGAAGGGGGTCCACTAGACAACTGTAAGTAGACAGATGGAAGCGTTTGGCTGCTAGCAACTAAAATGCATTGAGTAGTAACTATTTTTTTTTTTATTAGATATATGCACATCCCAAGACTGTGCAAAAGACTTACAGTGTCCCATTAATTAGTGCAGTGTCATCCCAGCTAAAGAAGGTGCTGCAAACTACCACAGCAAGAAAGAGAAACCCAAACTGTGGACATCGGTGCAAAATCATATGTGGGATATTCTTTAAAAAATTGTGCAAAAGTGTGTCAAAGATATGTTGGTAACCACATTTTTATCATCTTTTCTCTAAATAGAGTGTGATAATGTACTGCATAATAAAAAGTTAATTATACATTTCAATCAAAAAACAGCATACTAAGCCAGATTTAAATAATGAAGTATTAAAGTTATTTTTCTATATGGTTTATAGCAATCACAGTCATATTTTGTGATATGGCTGATGACGTTACTATAATCATGTCACAAAGCATAATTTTCAGCATTTTTAAGGTGTGCAATCAGTGATATTTGTCCAATGAGCAACAATGCAAATCTTCAAGTTTTATAGAAAGTACCTCTGTGGCAAACAGTTGCTTGAGGGGGTATTTATTTTTATGTGCACTTGCTTTGAGAAGAGATGGTGAAGCATAGAATTTATGGAACATAAGAGTAGTCCCTTTAATGATGCAATATACTCTGGTGCAAAATCTTTTTCAACTTGATATATCATCTTCATCATCCTCAAGCAGCCATGGGCTACAGAGGTCCAACCAGACCATGCAGTTTAATTCTCCAAGCATATCTGTCCTGAGCTACATCTGCTGCATCTGGCCACTTCACATCAATTTTAACAAATTCCTGTTTGACATTGTCTGCCCACCGCATCCTAGGTCTCCCCCTCTTTCTGAGGCCTTTAGGCACACTGTTAATAACTCTATTCACCAATCTATAATTATTCCACATGGGCAACATGGCCAAACCAGTGGAGTCTCTCTCTGCACAATATGCTGCTTAAAGAAGGTTGCAAACTCCTTTGCCTAACCTCATTATTAGTTACAAAGTTAAACCACCTAATCCCTAAGATACCTCGTAAGAATTTAGTTTCCTGTTATCTTATTTACACAGCGTCCACATTTCACTACAATAACTAAACCTAGAAAGAACCAAACTATTATACAGTCTAATTTTAGTCTTTAGGTGTATACACCTGTTTCTCCACAGATTCTCAAAAGTCCTGGCAGCAATCCCTATTTGTCTGTTAATCTCATGCCGCACAACACCAGTATATATTACATAGTTCCCAAGGTAATTAAACTGTGACACCTGCTCAAGACTGCAATCATTCAGATTAACTGAATCGCAGCCTGCCTGACCAATTTTCATCACTTTAGTTTTCTCTTCATTTATAACCAAACCTACTCTACTTCCAGCCTCATCAACAGCTCAAATCAAAGAGTTCATCTCATCAACATCATTTGCCAAAAGGACTAAATAATCAACATTATTTCAATTAGAAATTTTAGTATCTCCAGACCATTTAAGGCCAAAATCTTTCCCTTGCAGTGAATTTCGCATAACATAATCAATGACCAAACTAAAGAGAAAAGGAGACAAAATGCACCCTTGTCGAACACCAGAAGTAATGCTAAACCAATTGCTACAAGACTTAGCAACTCTCACACATGACTCAGTGTTATTATAGAGAGCTTTCATTATGTTAACTAACTTGTCTGGTATACCATATGATCTCACAATCAACCACAAATTATGACGATCAACAGAGTCGAAAGCCTTTTTGAAATCAACAAAGCTAGCAACCAAGGTTTCTGAAACTCTAAACATTTCTCAAGAATCTGCCTAAGTGAAAATATCTGATCTACACATCCCCTACCACTTCTGAATCCACATTGCTCATCACTCAATTGCCTGTCAACCAGATTCTTAATTCTATTAAGCACAATCATGGAAAGAACTTTACCTGGAACAGAGAGTAGGCTGATACCCCTATAGTTACCACAAGAACTGCGATCACCTTTTTTGAAAATAGGGATAACAATAGCTCTGGTTGCCTTTATCATAAAAGATATTCAGAATTTCAGTCATTCAAGTGGTAACTGAAACATTCCCAGCTCTACGCATTTCCGTAATGATTTCATCTACCCCTGGGGATTTATGAAGTTTAAATTTAGAAATAGCCAAAATAACTTCAGATTGTGTTATAGGGCCAACATTAAAGCCATCAAATGCATCTATCATAAATACAAACAATGGGAGTAGAACTAACCACATTGTTTAGAACATCACTGAAATGCTCAGCCCACCTAGCCATGACAGAATCCTCACCTTCTATAACCTTACCTTGTTTATCCTGCAATCCTTAGGAATTATGAAATAAGAAGGATAGGTTTTATGGACAACTTCAGGACTAATTATTCAACTTTATGGACAACCCGTGCAATTAATAATTCAACTTTATGGACAACCTGTCTGTTTTCTACCACACAAAACATTAATTATCTGGTACAGCTCTCTGCTTTTGTGCTGTCTAACTGCTTCCTCGGCTTTGTCAGCCAAACCATCAAGCCAAAGATTCTTATCAGTAGCTAACTGATCTTTTACACGTTTATTAAGTTCTCTGTAATGCTTTCTATTAGTACTGGTAGGGTATTGATTAAGGACATTCCTGCAGTTCTTTCTTTCCGAAATAAGCTCAAGTGCCTTATCACTCAGATAATTCTGTCTCCTCTGCTCCTTTTTCCCTAAAAGAGTACTATTAGTGTCCAAAAAAGCCTGTTTAAAATGATCCCATTCTTCCTCAACTTCAGTAGTAAGCATACCATGACTGTCATAATGACTAAGTAACCTATCATGGTAAGCTTTGGCTATAACTGAATCTTTCAGAGCTTCAGTATTAAAAGTAAATTTTTTAACTTTAGCACAACACTTTTTAAGTTTAAGTTGCAAGACACTTTTAACTAGGTAATGGTCAGATCCAATTTCAGCTCCCCTATATGACCTGGTATTCCTAATAGAACTAGCCCATTTGCCGTTAATTAATATATAATCAATCATTCTTATGCAGCCCATCAGGTGAAACCCATGTGTACTTATGTATGTCATGGTGTTTGTAATAAGTGTTAGTTATTCTGAATCCATTGAGTTTACTTACCTGTAGATGTTGCCCATTGCCATTGCAGCTACCAATACCAACTTTGGCATTGAAGTCACCAAGAATAAGGGTAATATCTCCTTTCTTGACAGAATTCAAAATATCCTGAAGTTGTCCATAAAACCTATCCTTCTCATCCTCAACGGCATCCTCAGTGGGGGCATAACAGCAGATAACATTCAAGTCTTTAACGCTTGTCTGAAATTTTGCTGTAAGAAACCTTTCATTAATGCACTTGTATCCTAGAAGAGCATCAGTAGAATGTCTGCTGAGAAGCAGACCCATACCTTGGTCATGCTTATTGTCATCCCTCCCTGAAAAGAGAAATTTAAGATTATTTTTAAGAATATGACCTTTATCTGTCCATCTGGTCTCTTGTAAACCAGGAATATCTAAATTATAATGGTGGAATTCTTGTGTGAGGACATCAAGAGAAAAAGCTCTGTGCAGAGTCCCCACATTTCAACTACCTATGGAGAGAAAATGGTTAGTGGGATGTTTAAAGAAACTATGTTTATTGAGAGAGGGAATGCCGACAATATCAAACAGCCCCCTAATCGCAGACATGGGGCAAAGACCCGTTCCCCCACTACTAAAGGCTGAAGCCATCTACACTGGAAGACTTCCTCCAATGTAGAATTTGACAATGCCAATAAAAGCAAAGAGTTCAGGTGCCTGCGATGACCTCTGCTCAGGATTATCCACCAGCTGATAAACATATCCTGTGAATCTATTCACTTGGGGCTGTCAACCCACAAACAGAAAACACAGCGGAAGATTTTCCCTCCACAGAAGCCCACCAGTGCAGCAAAATCAGGATCCATAATCAAGCTCAGAACCATAATTCCATTCAGGTTGGTATATATGGTCAGCACCAGGACCCTGTGTGATTGACCACTCCTCAGCAGGGTAGAAAAAAAAGAAAAGTAGCCATAGTTGTCCAGATTAGTAGGCCACACTAATCTGGCAGCCCTCCCCTTCCGTTCACTTCCACAAGAGAGTATCTCTTTCAAAAGGTATTAACGGCCTGCACCACGAGAAGGTGGGGTTGGACATTTGGTGATAGGCCTGGTCGGTTCTATGCATCATCACAGGGGATTGGTGCATAGCTCTCCTTCCAGTGACTACCTAGCTACCATTTAGAGACATGTGAACACAAAACCATGAAAATCATCTGCTTATAATCAAGTAATGACTTCTTATCAATATTATATATACAGATTTGAAATAGTGACTGCTACTAGGCTCCAAGAAAAAGCCTCCAATTTTTCTTATTACAACACTTTTGTTTAATAAACATCCGGCCCTATACAATATTGGTTGGGCTATTTTACCTCTGAGTGGCACTTTTTTTGCACAGAACAGGCCAAATCACAAGGGCCCAGAGAAGGTTGGGGAAAGGGACCCATTAAACAATTGTTAGGAGAGAGCAGCATCTTGTCAAGGTCATCCAATGTGTTCTTTTAATGTGTACATAGTATGGCTCTCCTGCACACACAGTCATGGCTTAACATCCCATCCAGCAAATGACAGCCTTTTCCAGCCCATTGGTGTCCCCTACTGATCGAGGGCAGGGTGGCAAGTTTTGTGGAGATAAATCTCAATGCTGGCCTAGGTGGGACCAATTAATATCAGAAACTTTCACAAATGAGTTAAAATGCTCTCAAGGACCAATGTCAGACACCCCTGACTTAAACTATGTTTAACTGAGATAATTTTATTTTTATATAGACATTTGAAAATATACTATTTCTCCCCCTCCCCTCAATATTTTCATTTTACATCATTGTTTTACACACTAAAGAATTTTCATTTTGCAATTTTTGTTGTTACATAAAAAAAATTGTTCTACAAATTTATTAGTCCATACATCCATAACAACTGATTATATCTGAGGCATAACTCAGAATTTTAACCTGGATGGCAGAGGGCACTTTTTAGTAGAATGTTTACTCAGATTTTCAGCCAAACAATGACATTATTTGATCTAGCATTTAGTTAAATTGAATTATTAGGACAGTAAGCTTAAAGCAGAGAAAAACTTGACAAAGAGCACTGAAGGAGGAAACAAATCTTTGTAATGAAGGGCCTGAATACCCAAATTGTCACTAGCTGTCATATATATTTGAATGATCTACGGATTTTTCTATCAGTAAGTGCAGTCTCAGTGTTTCGTCAAGGTCAGTCTGTCTTGATCTATTTAATCACAAGTTCTACACAGCAGGTTATGTTGCTAATTGTGAAAACATTTAGTAACATATACAATTTTATTTTATGTATAATTTTGAAAATTGTAAAAACATTGTTGTTATGTTGTTTCTGAAAAGCATCAAACTGGTACAAAAACAGAACTTTTCGAGAAAGGTGGATAAATGAATATTCTTTTACCCAAAGAACACAATTTAAAATGATGCTGTCAATTAGTACACAGAGAAATTTAATATCAAGGAGAGTCAAGAACAGTTCTAGCTAAATGTACAAGATGAAATTAAAACAGTCAGGAATATTTATTAAGGTAGCAACTGAATTAAAGGGCAAACTAAAGAAGCTATTTAATAATGGAAATACGTAAAATGTTTGATTCAGACAGCAAAAGATTGCAGTCAAAATTCACATGTCTACAAAGTATGTAGTCTGTGTCATTATCTCATCAAACAATGGCATGACAAAGCTCATTTGGATGAATATGCACTGCAGAACCATTTTAACGCTATTGAGAGTAACTGTTATTATACTTTTTGTTTAGCTGAGAGCATTGATTATATAGATGTGTTCACTGCTAGCTTTTGCACTATTAAAGCACAACTTGTACCATGCAAGAACTGCTGAAGAAACTCTGCAGGGAATGATATTTATGAAGCAGTGCATAAGTGCGAGTCTGGAGGTTTGAAAAAAGTCCCACGTACAGTGAATAACTGATGGTGCAAAGCTATGGTTGGGAGGAAGATTGAAACAAATAGGAATCAGTTGTCCTACAATTCATTGCATAATCACTAGGATTCATTGTATGGTAAATTTGTAAAAAGTCTGATGTAATGAAGGTAGTTGGCAATGTCCCAAATCTCATTCAAGGAAGCAACAGATTTGTTTATTTTACCTCTGAGCGGCACTTTTTTGCACACCATGGGCTAAATGGCCAGGTCACACGGACCCCGAAGGCTCAGAGAAGGTTGGGGGAGGGGACCCACTGGAACAGCTGTTGGGAGACATGGTAGCCTCCCGTCAAGGCCATCCAGTGTGTTCTTTAACGTGCACAGGGTATGGCTCTCTCTCACACACGGGGCCACAGCTTAATATCCCATCCAACAGATGGCGGCCTTTCCAAGCCCATCGGTGTCCCCTACTGACCGCGGGCAGGGCGGGGAATTTTGTGGAGATAAATCTCAACGCTGACCCAGCTGGGACTCGAACCTGGGAACTGCAGATTACGAGCGGAAGAAACAGATCTCTTGTACAAATTTATTATTTTTGAGGAAAGAAATAAAATTTAATATTAGCATTATGTAGGAGGAATTATATAATTCTAGGTTCTAAAATGAATTAGCCTTCTCAACTGATAACATAATTTTTTTGAATAAACTGCACTTAAAATTGCAAGGGGAACATAAAAATTCCTCCAATTTATTTGGCTATATATAGGGATTTCAAAGCAAACTGCAATTAACTTTTCCAGGGAAAAATGAGTCTGCTTACTTTCCTTTATGTGCAGAGCTAGTAAAGGAATTGCCTAAAGATGCATAATTTTCAGTCTTCATTACTAATAATAAACCCCTTTTTTCAGTAGAAGAATGGAAAAGGGTCAATTTCATATTAAATTTACAAAATATTCTCCACTGTCAATCATTATCAGATTTGTTGGACTATTGATATATCCTGGGTTTTAGAAAGTGGTCCTGCTGTCTTGAAAATTTTTTCAGGACATCTAAATGTCCCAGTTTTTTTTTCTGATTTAGATAAGTTGTTAGCAAGGTATGAACATTACCGCAAGCATTGCATGTGAAAACTTTGAATTAGTCATACCATGAGAAAAGTTATACCTTTCTTAACATGCTCCCAGGAATGATAAAAGTCATAGCTCTGTGTGACATAGGCTTATTGTCAATCTATGCAGAAAAACTATGCAATCTGACTTAAAAGATTTAGAACGGGGTGGGAGTTATTTGCGCCTCCCACCTACTGCGAATTGTTTATCATGCCTGTTGCAACATTGTACAACTGCCTTTATTAAATAAAGTTTGTGGGATAACACTTCTAAGATGAAATATCCTGGTTTCTCTAAACGGAAGCTGGAACCATAACTATATTCAGCTTCAGTTTTCTGAAACCATGGCATTTACTGAAATATCCTGGTTTTTATCAATCAAAATGCAAATATCCTAGTTGAGACTTGCAACAACCAACACATATCTGGATACACCCAGCTGGTGAAAGAAGTTGATCATCCTCATTGTTCTCACTATGCTTCAATAAATTTGATGTAGTTGTGATAGGCTTAATTAATAATGATGTAAAATATTGAAAAATGCATATCATTTTATTACTACAGCCTAATATTTTTTAGTTAAATTAATTTTTAGAGTGCAGCCCTCTGGTGGATACCTCAGGAATAATGTGGCCTACCATTATAAGTTGGACAGCTCTGTTCTATATAGTATACAGGGAAAAAATATATGTAAGAACTGGAAATTGTTCTCCACATTACATATGGCCCAGTAGCATTATTGATGTGACAACAGTGCTCCATAATCATTGCTTAAGACTTTCTATGACATTTAAGAACAAAAGGGATAGCAATGAAAGGTTAATAAATAAAAAAACATAAATTTAATGGTTGTCCATGAATTTAAAAGAATATTCAAGTTCAGCAATACCATTATTTAAAACTCCCACCTAAAGAAAAGAGTTAGTCAAATCAATAGTACAGTTAAAACACAGTGAGACTACTATTCCAAATAATTTAATATCTATAATTTGGCTAAATGGCAATATCACTGTCCAGCAACTTTCGCTGTTTGTAACAATGTTGTAACATCATTAGCTGATGTTGAAAGTCCAGTGAAAAGTGTTGTAATCAATAAACATCATCCCAGGATATATCATTGATTTTGAAGTTAATAAATCAATAAATAGTTTAGTGGAAAAAAAAAGTTTTCCTAATGTGCAGGATTTGAACCCAATCTCTCCAGATACATGCCAGAGTGTTTCAAGACTACTAATGCGTCAGTTTTTTTTTCCAAAACCTTTAAAGTATCAGGTTTCTCAAAATGCATGCAATTGTGGCCAAGATAAATTTTTATTTCTTTCAGCAGGAAAAACAACTGAATTTTATCTTGCAGTGACTAACTGATATGTATAGGTCATGTTGCATACAAAATGAAAGAGAATATCATTCTGAATAATAAGACAACAGAAATTCAAATTGAAATGAAGGCTATTTAAGCCTAATTAAAAAAAACACCTAAACCCTGCTTGGACACTTTAAGGGTTAAACACCATATTAGTGGAAAAAAAGACGGAGCTGGCATTAGTTTAGTGGTCTTAGAACACTCTGGCATGCACCTGGAGAGAGAGAGTGGACTCAAATCTCGTGCATCGGCAAAAATTTTCCCCCACAAAACTATTTATTGAAATGTGTTGTGATGAAAAGTTTTAACTTTGCGATTTTAAATATCTTAAAGTCTCATGATGATATGTGAATGCACTTGTCCCTTGGCAAATTTCATCACATATATATGCATATCAGCATTAGAATCATCCTGGCATCTTAATGTAGTAGAGCTGAATGTAGGCTGGACTTGTATCTTGCTACAACAATAAATTCTATCTTACTTCAATGTCATCAGAAGTTACTGAAATATTTTAGATTAATGGGCGACATTCAACTTGATTTCATATAAAGTAACATCTTCCAATAGGGAATCTTTTACGACACAAAGAGTAAAAGTTACAGGATACTGGCATTGCCATTCAGCCAAAATGCTCTACAATTAAAGTAGATGCTATAGGTGTTATAATCCATCACACATCATACTGACTTCATGAGCTTCAACTGGCTGAAACTTTAACATAGAAGTTAATGTTGGATGTGATGTAATCATGTAATAATAAGTTGACCATGATAATAGTACTCCACTGATGTTTAACAATGGTTCACATAATATTTATAGGTTGCTTTTATTTGTAGAATGGATACACTAGTTTTCAATATCATGATAATCCGTTTTTAAAGTCGTGAGTTAAATATTTTATATATACAGCAAAACTGTAGATATTATATTATTTTCAATTAGTCGAAGCCTGCTCTTACTATATGAACATTTCCTTTATGAAACAGCAAAATTTGGAGTCAATTTTACACGTTGTAAGAGGTCTGATAAAGTTACGACTTTTCTAAAAAAATTATGGTACATACATTTCTTAAACAGTCCTCTTTCAAGTCGTCCTCTGATGATATGCAAATGTCCCAAAACATTCCTGCCAACACTCAAAGCACCCTGAATCTTCAACTGTGAGCCAGTTGAGTTCAGTTTTCGGTTTCTGTTGGATGGTTGGAATGTCATCAGATCTTTGTTCTTTTAGCTTCATTTTGAATTTTGGAAAAAGTGACGTAGGCCAAGGTCAGGTGATTATGAAGGATGGGGTACTACAATAATTTTTAGACCAAAAATTCTTGAATGGAGTTCAATGTACATGCAGGAGCCCCCACTACAATTGCAACAAAGGCCCAAGATATGTTTGGACTTGAACATGTACTACTCAGTATTGGTTTGGTGGAGGGAGAACAGTGGCAGTCATATGGAAGGGGCCATGGCCCCTGCAAGAGATCAGTGAGTGGGTTTTTTCAGTCTCATTTTATTCCCAAAGGAGAATAATGGTGCAAGATTTGGTCAAAAATTTCTTTTTTAAGAAGGAAAAGCCCTAATACCGTCCAAGATTAAATGACAAGCTGTTAAAAAGTAAATAGATTGCTAAATAATCCATTAATAAAGAAAAGAGAATCATTTCTGGACTGCAAAATCTTCCATACAACCCTAAATGGTCCCCTCCAGGCTTGAGATTTATGACCACCCCTGAGGGAGAAGTGGCTCAACCCAGGAATGTCAACACTCTTATTCATAAATCTTGGTCCACTACCTCCACCATTTCTTTTATAATGAAGTCTTAGAACTTTATGATCAGACCTAGTATTTTCAAATCATAACTGCCAGGAATAGAAAAAATACTAACTAAACTAAACCTTGAGTATTAATCTCAGCAGTAATGGTAGTCATTACTTCACAACCCTTTAATGCCCATGACAATCCAAAAAATCTAGCTTAGTCAAAACAAAGGAATAGCAATATTTGGATTACTCCATTTCAAATTTCAGCCATTGTGGGCCACTGTGGGAGATAAAGGGTTAATAAATGGAATTGCAATTATGAAAGAGAATTCTCTTCATGGAAAAGGGTTTAAATATTGTTAAAAAATTTTTAATTTTGTTCATACTTATAATTTTTTTGGAAAATCAGACTTTTCTGGTTCTTCAAAAAATTTTCTTAAAATTAAAAACAAATTAAAAATTTTCTAAAAAAGTTAAAATTTCAACTAAATTATTACACAGAAAATTTTCAAGATAAAAAAATTGACTACCATTACCAGAATATACTGATCTAAGGGAACAGAGTTCCAGCCCCACGTAAGGCATGGATATACGTGTCATTTTTCTGTTGTGGTCCTGCCATCCTCTCAGACCTTCTACTATGGCATATAAACTGACAGGCTCCTGTCAGACCTCTGTGGCAAGCAGCTGCTTGAAGGGGTATTTATTATTTTATTTTTATTATCATCATGATTATATCAAGACTATTTCCTTATTTAAAAAAATAAATTTTTTAAATACCCCCTCAAGCAGCTGCTTGCCACAGAGGTATGACAGGAGCCTGTCAGTTTATATGCCAAAGTAAAAGATCCGAGAGGATGGCAGGCCCTCAGCAGAAAAACGACACATATATCCATGCCTTACCCGGGGCTCGAACCCAGGTCCCTTAGATCCGTAGCCAAGCGCGCTAACCACTCGGCCATGAGCTCTAAGCATAATGGTGATAAAAAAATGTATAAATATATATTGTAATTAAATCCCATATTACAATGATCCTTTAGTTTGCTTGGAACATTGTTAATGATCATCAAACAAAAGAAACTAGTTTCAATCATCAATCCATTGTTATGAATGTAATAAACACATATTCAAGTTATTTTACATATTTCAAGAATCCTGAAAGTTGTTAGATCAAGTGGAAATATTTTGTTACAAATAGATCACAATACTATTTCCTACATAATACTAAAATGTGCTTTAACCTAATAGAGTCATGCTTTGATCTTTTAGTTACCCAATGTGCATATTTGATGACCACAAATTCTTCAGTATCTGCAACTGTTTGCTAACATAACTGACTTTGAACAGAGATATTTATTCAATGAAACAAAGATTATGCTAGATAAAAACAGAAATTATGTACAATAGAAACTACTTCTATCAGCAACGTGGATCAGATTTTAATCACTAGATAGCTAAATGAGGTCTCATCAAAACATTATTTGTTAACCTTCAGATTATTTAATAAGTTGACCTTTAGATTTTGCCATTAGAACAAAACATCTCCTCTGCCTGCATGAATAATTCATACAAATGATGTTAGTCCTTTTTCATATGTTATGCCACTGAATATTTTTTTTCTTGCAGATGAACATTCAAAATAAGTTTTGTAAATTATGGATGCAAAAGCCATATTAAGCATTGATATGCTTATAAAAGTAAAAAGGAACACAAAAGTTAGTTTCTTAACAATTTTGTCTAAAATTACGCATACTTTATTATTGAATATTATTTTTGTTTAGTTTTTTTAAAAATTATAATGTATATAATTATGGCAAAAAACTGAAGCAAAGCATTTTATATAATAAGTATTTAATGGAGCAGTAAGTCAGGAGGCAGCTAAGACTGGATGCAATTAATGCCCTATCGGAAAGGATTTTTAGTAAGTATTTAAATGGCAATAAGAACTTTTACAGAAAAAAATACTTCCAAGCACAGGTTGGACCCTAATAAATTTAGTAATTTTATATGTTAGAGCATAGTAAAAATAGCAGGGCTTTACATTGCACAATATCTCTTTGCTTTAACATCTGCATTATAAAAAAAAAAATACTCCCTCAAGCAGCTGCTTGCCACAGAGGTCTGACAGGAGCCTGTCAGTTTATATGCCATAGTAGAAGGTCCGAGGATGGCAGAACCTCAGCAGAAAAACAACACACACATCCATGCTTTACCGGGGGATCGAACCCAGGTCCCTTAGATCAGTAGCCAAGCGTGCTAACCATTCGACCATGGGACGGCTCATCTGCATTAGCTGAGCATTATTTTGTATAATAAATAATGGTTGTCTTGCCCACCTGTATTCTATTGTTTATGAACAGTTAGAAAAGAAGCTTCATTAAACATTCATTAGTCACAATTAGTTTGTACTGTATACACCCCATTTTTCAAGGTCTTAAACAAGTTATATATTACATTTAAAAATTAATTTCTGTTCATTAGTAAAACTCAAAATAGAAATTTCAATTCCTGAGTAAAAAATAAAACATTGGCAAAATTGAAACAGGTAATTTTAAGGTATTGAAAAAATGGTGATGCTTCGGTGGTTTTCACCTTAACATGACTAATCAGGTAACTGAAATTATTTTCCCACAGACAAAGTTATATATTTATTCAATACCTATATTTGTGGATTATTTGGTGTTTAACCTTTCAAATGTAACTTGGTGTAATTTCTAACACTAACCTTATATGGCCAGATTTTATAAATTATCAAACCTTTCATTTTTTTGGCATTATCTCATACGTAAAAATTTGTTTAAAAAGAAACAAAAACCGATTAATCCATGATTGATTTTGTTATAACCAGTTAGAAAGGCGATAAATATTGGTAGCATTAATCTAGGTAAGATCCAGTAATAAATAGGCACTTTGACGTCGATTTCAATTTAGAGGAAAAATTGTCCAAGCCAGGTGGGATACGAACCCACGACCTCCTGATAAAATTGAAATTGACGTCAAAGTGCCTCTTTATTACTGGATGTTGAACTGTCGAGTTTATCCGAGTTTATCTCAATATTTATTATCACTAGGTAAGATTTTTGGTTAATGAGACTCAGTTAATGAATCCCTCCCTAAATAACAAATGAAATGTATACCACTATATTTCAGGGTTTCCTGCAGATTTCAGTCTGTATATTTCAACTTATTTTTACCACTTTTTTCCTGCTTCTAATTTTAATGCAATAGCATCACATGGTGAGATTTTTGGTTAATGAAACTCAGTTAATGAATCCCTCCCTAAAAAATAAGACCATTGAATGCTGATTATATGGTAAAAAAAAAACAGTTTTGTATCTAATGTATTTTTGTGCCAAACTCACACATCTTAACGTTTATTTCCAAAAATGCATTTCAAGAAAATAAAATACTGAACAAATATGATGCGTAGGCAATTTCTAAGCATTACACAAAGGGGGCTTGAAAACCTCACTCCTTTTCTCCAGTAAAGAAGCTGTTCTTAATTTCTTTTAAATATATATAGGTTCCATTGTGCAGTATGAACAGTAATTAATCAATTAACAATTCAATCCACACTACACTTATGGGACACACTCACGATTATAAAAATTGAAGGGGGGTAATATGGCTTTTGGATCATCCTATACTTTGCCAATATTGGCTTTTGCAAACTGCAGCAAAATGTATCTAAAAGAAACAGCCTAAGCATTCAAAAACTTAAAACGAAATTTTGCTATTATTACACTTTATACTGTGGCAATTTTAAGTTTGCAAAAGTTATAATTACGACATATTTCTATATATAAAATCTAGAGGCATAATATATGGAAGGATACAATCAGTATTCCAGTTCAATCATATTCAATTAGAATTGAAGGAGTAATAAGAGAGGCTCCTTGAAAATGAGATCTAAATTACACTATTACAATTCGTCTTACACGGCAATTACTACTGCATTGGGTTTTCTCACCTACTTTAGTTTCAATATATTACTTTGTTTTAAACCCTGATCATCATTTAAATCCTGCGCTTTGGGCTAGCCTAAATATGATCTAGTTATTCTGATGCAATTTAGAAATCAGTTGCACCAGAATATAAGAATTTTATCACGAAATAAACGCATATTTTTTATTTCACCCACAGAACTTTAACTACGTCAAACGCGTTACATATCTCATGTGTAAATATTTGTTTAAAAAAAATTGATTAATTCATGATTGGCTTTGTTATAACCAGTTAGAAAGGCGATAAATAGTGGTAGCATTAATCTAGATTTAAACTGCTATCATTTTCAGATGCTGTTCTAAACGAAAATATATTGTTCCTAGAACAATAGCATTTCGCTTTCGAATGAGTCAGCAGACGTTAGGGCTAAAGAAAAGGAAATTATCAAAAAAAAAAGGAATAACCACAGTAGATTATATATTATAATCAGTAAATTTTGTTATTATACTTACTATTCTGGATTCATTGTTGTTTTATATTTCTGTCTAGGTCAATGTAATTTAAAGCAACGGTGCCACTAAATGCCTCCACCTACTATACGCCCGATACAGCTGTGGAAAAGACCTTTTAATCCGGAAGTTAGTGAAAATGGCGCCCTCCTGCAATAGACGAGATTTGTAAATAAATGACCTCAACTATGTGACGTTATTCTAATACGACGTGGCATTCTAATGTTTTCAAATAAGTATTGGATACGATTTCTTACATAGAACAAATTATATTGCGCATTCTAAATGAGTGTTTCTTTTTATTAAGTATTACAGTTACATTAATTACATGTTACATTCAAAATATCATTCTCTACACTGCAATCCCTAAAAAGATTTCACACATCTATTTTTTAAAACAACGGTATTCCTTATACACAGTATAGAATAAATATTGGTATATTAAATATTGTATTATTATTTAAAAGAAACAGCTATAGAAAAATAATTTTGCCATAAATTTGTTCCGAGTTTCCTCACATGCATAATGACGAAACCTCAATTAGTAGCATACTGTATGTGACATTTCTGGTTCTGCCAAAATTCATAGTGACAGTCATTCAAATTCCCCCAATGCATAGTTCGAGCGATATTTTCACTGTGGATACTTTATTTTATAGACGTTACACCCTCTGGGGTTTTAGCATTATATGTTTCTGTTGGCATTCTGAAGGCAATAAAGAACTCACAAGTAAGCGAATCTGGTCTTAAGTTTTTAAATTATAATACATTAAAATTACAATGAATATAGAGTTCATTGCACTTATAAAATCCTTGTTTGGTTAGGGTATCCAGTAAAATGTTAGGGTGTAGCCTTAGTTGCTGGTGCGCCATAAAACCCAAACAATCAAGCTCAGACTCATAGCCAATTCGACATATTGGTCTCCTACTGTTCCGAAAGTCAAAGGAATAAATCCGATTAACTTTCGGGACAGAACTATTATATCTTAATTAAAAGATCCTGAAAAAAATTCATCGCCGACACGGTGGGAAACGAACCCGCAACTCTCCAGCTTCATGCCAGAGCGCGCTACCATGAAATGCGCGTTGAATATTTTTCAGAATCTTTTAACTAATGTTTGAAGTCTATCTCTATAGGTATTCTGTGTATTTACTATGGACCGTTATATCTTACTTCTATGCAAGTTAAGATCATTTATATTAGTAAATGCGCAGCATATCAGATTCGACATATTACGAGGGTTATTCAAAAAGTTTCCCCACATTTTTTCACTGAAAAGTATTTATTCCACAGCAATGTTATTTGTACAGAGGACAGTATCTAGGTAGCTCTCCTTTGAGAATGCAAGTAAGAGTAATGGAGGCAAAAAAGGCTTAAACTTGTGCATATTTCACTCATTTGTACAGAAATATTTAACGACCTCTAAAACGGGAGGAGGGGATACAGGGGCGTAGCGAAGGACTGGTTGGGGGTGAAGATTTTGAAAAATTTCCAACTCGGATATAAATTTTTACCAACTGAGAAAATAAGACCTTTACATAACTTATGTCTCTATTTGGGACGCAACAAGATTTTCACTCCGTGGGGTGTGGGAGGCAAATATCTGAATAGCGAACGACCAAGTTGGCTGCATTTTGCCAACTCTGCTAAATTTCACAAAACCAGTACCAGTTGTCACTAGAGGTCCTGTGTAGTTAGAGTCTAACATCCTTCTTTAAAAACTGGACCATTTTGTAAAAGGGACCTTGGCCCCTTTATCATCTGGTCCAAGAGAAAAAGTTTTTTTGCGTGCATCAAAAAGTAGCGACCAGTACAGTGAAGTGCTAGCGACCCTACATGTTGGCGATAGGCTTTTGGCCGCAGGCCGCCTAATAATGAAGAAGATGGTTGAAGTTTCGTGCCAAGGAAGTGCTGCGTCGGAGCTTTGTGGTAAGGGGCTGAGAAGGGGAGAGGTTTGGAGTAAAATTCTTCTGGGAGTGAAAATTGTAGCGTGTGTGATCACTGTGTGGCCCATGTTGGCCGGAAGTTGTTAAGAAGGGTGCAAGGTAAATATTCAAAATCGCCCCGAATCTCTTACAATTAAGGATGGCCTAAAATGGTCGGCAGATCTAAAAATTTCTGATTTAGAATATGCTGATGATTTAGCTCTTTTGGCAAATGATGTTCATGAGATGAACTCTTTCATTCGAGCTGTTGATGAGACTGGTAGTATAGTAGGTTTGGTTATAAACAGAGAGAAAACTAAAGTGATGAAAATTGGTCAGGCAGATTGTTTGCCACCACTAGTAATCATTTTTGAAAAAGGGTACTTTGGAAGTTGTAGTTTATTGTTACAGAGTATAATTATGTATATATATATTTTTTGAAAACATCAATACAATTGCACTAGGGAAATAAGGTGGTGCAATAATGTGTTCAAAATGCTTCTTTTTGTCCCTGTACTGGATCGTTTTTGTCCCTTTGGATCTTTTGGTGTCCAATGGATCTTTTGAGTAGGAGGTGTCTGCAGGGAGGAGAGTTATATTTCACAAATTGGGATGGAGAGTCTGCAGGAAGTTGGAAGGTTAAAGGATTTTGCCAGTACTTTGTATGAAATGGGCCAGGGCCCTGAAATGTGATTTTGCCTTTGTGTGTGTGGGGTTTAGGATGGTCTGTAAGGTGAATGTGGTGACTCCAAGTGTAGCAAGTTTGTGATAGAGGGTGTGTCTTTGTGTGTTGTATATTTGACAATGTAGTAGGTAGTGGGGGATATCCTCTATCACTTGGCAGTTTGGGCAGAGTGCAGTATGTATTTTTCTAATCATAAATAAGTCTTTGTTGATGTTCGCCCTGCCAGTTCGGAGTCTGTGTATTGCTGTTTGGGCCCTTCTGGATAGGTAGTTAAAATGTAGTGTGTTTAGAGAGGGTGCTATTGTGGCTCTGAATGTGTTTTTATCTGTAGTGTGTTGTACCCAATTCTGGGTCCATGTGTGATAAAAAAAAATTTTGTATTCTCTTATGTGATGTTTGCATGTAGTGACAGTGTGGTAATTTGGGGTTGTGAGTGTGATGCCTTGTTTAGCAAGGGAATCAACAGTCTCATTATGGATGATTTTGCAATGGGAGGGTATCCAGTAAAATGTTAGGGTGTTTCCCTTGTCTACAATGTTGTGTGCTATGTTTTGTATGTGGAAAAGGAAATGGTTCTGTGATGGATCTACTGTTAGTGTGTTAATGAGTTGTAATGCAGTCCTTGAGTCTGTGATTATGTTAATGTGTTGTTTGTTGAGGTGGGTGTCGCAGCCTAATGCCATATGTATTGCTGCTAGCTCTGAAGAGGTGCTATTTTCAGCATGATTTAATTTTATAACATAGGAGAATTTGGTGGAAGGGGTGTAAAAAGCAGCAGAGCCAGAGGTGGTGTGTGGAATACGAGATCCATCAATGTAAATTGTATGGTCAGTGTCTGATAGTTGTGTGATTAAGTTGTCTGCAGCAATTTTTTAGTTCAATGGGGAGCTGAACTTTTTTTTTTGGTGATGTGTGGTAGAGTGAGGTGAATGTTTGGTTTTTTAAGTAACCAATAGGGAAGTGTTTGTGTGGGTTTATAGGGTTTAATTTGTTGCCAAGTGGGGTAAAGTGTGTTTTTTTTTATTATTTGTGCCGTGGTAGTAGAGTAGTGGTGGATTCAATTCTAAGCATGGCTGGGTGAGTGGGATTGTAGTGTTTAAGTTTGATGTAGTGTTTGCATGTGAAGAGGTGTCTTTTGATTGTTAGAGGTGGCATGTCTGTGTAGTTAGAGGCAGGCCATCTCGGTGATTCACTGCCATTGGTTGACTGAGTCATGTGGTTAATGGACGCCATGTTTTGTCGTACCGTGAGACGAAAACTTATGAGTTAGTGTATGTACGAAGTTAAAACTTCTCAGTTGTTATAGTTTTATATATTCCTACCACTTTTTTTTGTCTATCATCATCATAATCATCATCCTCAAGCAGCCATGGGCTACGGAGGTCCAACCAGACCACGCAGTTTAATTCTCCAAGTACATCTGTCCTGAGCTACATCTGCTGCATCCGGCCACTGTACACCAATTCTAACAAGGTCCTGTTTGACATTGTCTGCCCACCGCATCCTAGGTCTCCCCCTCCTTCTGAGGCCTCTAGGCACACTGTTCATAACCCTATTCGCCAATCTATAATTATCCATGCGGGCAACATGGCCAAACCAGCGGAGTCTCTCTCTGCACAATATGCTGCTTAAAGGAGGTTGCAGATTCCTTTGCCTAACCTCATCATTAGTTACAAAGTTAAACCACCTAATACCCAAGATACTGCGTAAGCATCTAGAATCAAAAGCATCTAGTTTCCTGTTATCTTGTTTACACAGCGTCCAAGTTTCACTACCATAACTAACCCTAGAAAGAACCAAACTGTTATACAGTCTAATTTTAGTCTTTAGGTGTATACGCCTATTTCTCCACAATCTCCATAGATTCTTAAAAGTCCCGGCAGCAATCCCTATTCGTCTGTTAATCTCATGACGCACATCACCAGTATCTGTTACGTAGCTCCCAAGGTAATTAAACTGTGACACCTGCTCAAGACTGCAACCATTCAGATTAACTGATACACAGCCTGCCTGACCAATTTTCATCACTTTAGATTTCTCTCTGTTTATAACCAAACCTACTCTACTACCAGTCTCATCAACAGCTCGAATGAAAGAGTTCATCTCATCAACATCATTTGCCAAAAGGGCTAAACCATCAGCATAATCTAAATCAGAAATTTTCGTATCTCCAGCCCATTTAAGGCCAAAAGCTTTCCCTTGAAGTGTATTTCGCATAACATAATCAACAACCAAACTAAAGAGAAAAGGAGACAAAATGCACACTTGTTGAACACCGGAAGTAATGCTAAACCAATTGCTACAAGACTTACCAACTCTCACATATGACTCAGTGTTATGATAGAGAATTTTCATTATGTTAACTAACTTGTCTGGTATACCATATGATCTCACAATCAAGCACAAATTATGACGATCAACAGAGTCGAAAGCCTTTTTGAAATCAACAAAGGTAGCAACCAAAGGTTTCTGAAACTCTAAACATTTCTCAAGAATCTGCCTAAGTGAAAATATCTGATCCACACATCCCCTACCACTTCTGAATCCACATTGCTCATCACGCAATTGACTGTCAACCAGATTCTTAATTCTATTAAGCACAATCATGGAAAGAACTTTACCTGGAACAGAGAGTAGGCTGATACCCCTATAGTTATCACAAGAACTGCGATCATCTTTTTTGAAAATAGGGATAATAATAGCTCTGGTAAAATCCTTAGGAACCATGCCTTTATCATAAAAGTTATTCAAAATTTCAGTCATCCAAGTGGTAACTGAAACATTCCCAGCTCTGAGCATTTCCGTAGTAATTTCATCCACCCCTGGGGATTTATGAAGTTTAAGTTTAGAAATAGCCAAACTAACTTCAGATTGTGTTATAGGGCCAACATTAAAGCCAACAATGCATCTATCATCATTGCAAACAATGGGAGTAGAATTAACCACATTGTTTAGAACATCACTGAAATGCTCAGCCCACCTAGCCATAACAGAATCTCACCTTCTATAACCTTAACTTGTTTATCCTTCAATCCCTGTATACCTGTTCGTTTTCTACCACAGAAAACATTAACTATCTGGTACAGCTCTCTGCTGTTGTGCTGCCTAACTGCTTCCTCAGCTTTGTCAGCCAGGCCATCAAGCCAAAGATTCTTATCAGTAGCTAACTGACCCTTTACACGTTTATTAAGTTCTTTGTAATGCTTTCTATTAGGACTAGTAGGGTACTGATTAAGGACATTCATGCAGTTCCTTCTTTCTGAAATAAGCTCAAGTGCCTTATCACTTAAATAATTCTGTCTCCTCTGCTCCTTTTTCCCTGAAAGAGTACTGTTAGTTTCCAAAAAAGCCTGTTTAAAATGGCCCCATTCTTCCTCAACTTCAGTATTAAGCAAACCATGACTGTCATAATGACTAAGTAACCTATCATGGTAAGCTTTAGCTATAACTGGGTCTTTCAGAGCTTCAGTATTAAAGGTAAATTTTTTAACCCTAGCACAACACTTTTTAAGTTTAAGTTGCAAGACACTTTTAACAAGGTAATGGTCAGATCCAATCTCAGCTCCCCTATATGCCCTGGTATTTCTAACAGAACTAGCCCATTTGCTGTTAATTAATATATAATCAATCATATTCCTATGCAGCCCATCAGGTGAAACCCATGTGTATTTATGTATGTCGCAGTGTTTGTAATATGTGTTAGTTATTCTGAAACCATTGAGTTTACTTACCTGTAGATGTTGCCCATTGCCATTGCAGCTACCAATACCAAAGGCACCTATTACTCCTCCCCAAAGGTCAGAGTCAGTACCAACTTTGGCATTAAAGTCACCAAGAACAAGGGTAATATCTCCTTTCTTGACAGAATTCAAAATATCCTGAAGTTGTCCGTAAAACCTATCCTTCTCACCATCATCAGAATCCTCAGTGGGGGCATAACAGCAGATAACATTCAAGTCTTTAATGCTTGTCTGAAATTTTGCTGTAAGAAACCTTTCATTAATGCACTCATATCCTAGAAGAGCATCACTAGCATGTCTGCTGAGCAGCAGACCCACGCCTTGGTGATGCTTTCCATCCTCCCTCCCTGTAAAGAGAAAATTAAAGTTATTTTTAAGTATCTCACCTTTACCTGTCCATCTGGTCTCTTGCAAGCCTAGAATATCTAGGTTATAGCGCTGGAATTCCTGCATGAGGACATCAAGAGAATAATCTCTATGTAATGTCCTCACGTTCCACGTTCCTGCAGAGAGAAAATGATTAGTAGGATTTTTAAAGAAATTAGGTCTATTGAGATTGGTAGGGCCAACAATATCAAACAGCCCCCTGATCGCAGGCATGGGGCAAAGACTGTTCCTCCTCCGCTAAAGGCTGAAGTCACCGATGCTGGTAGGAACTTCAGGCACCACCTTTTCAAGTGGACTTTTTCAAGAGCCGTATGGCCTGCCTGAGACACATTACTCCAGTTTAGGCTTGACGATGCCCAACTAGCTAAGTAAGGTTCAGGTACCTGCGATGGCCTCTGATTAGGATTATCCACCAGCTGATATAAGGTATCCCATGCCTCTGTTCACTTAGAGCTGGCAACCCAGAAGCAAATAGAAAACACAGCGGCAGATTCTCCCTCAACAGAGGCCCACCAGTGCAGCAAGTCCAGGATCCATAATCAAGCTCAAATCCATAAACAAGTACAGTCTAGTAGGTATAGATGGTCAGCACCAGGACCCTGTGAAGTTGACCACTCCTCAGCAGGGTTGAAAAAAAAGAAAAAAGTGGCCATAGATGACCAGATCAGTAGGCCATACTGAACTGGCAGCCCTCCCCTTCCGTTCCCTTCCAAAAGAGAATATCTCTTTTGAAAGGTACTAACGGCCTGCACCACGAGAAAGCGGGGTCGGACATTAGGTGCTAGACCTGGCCGGTTCTGTGCATCATCACTAGGGATTGGTACACAGCTCTCCTTCCAGTTTACGCCTAGCTACCATTTACAAACCTCTGTCTATAAAAGCTGTCATATTTTATGAATGCCTCACTGCGCTGCATTTGGGTGTTAAAATTTCACTCAAAGAAATAAATTAATGAATATTTTTTTCCGAGAAACTCCATCAGAAGACGGCAATCGGCTGCGAAAGTGAAATAAGCTAACTGAAAACCAACAAATAATTTCTTTTAAGGTTCGTTTGAAAAACGAGCTAATGTTTTCACTTTGTCATTTTACAGAAAAAAAATCCCAATTTTTACATCTCAACTTAATTTTGCTAACTCTTTAAGATTTTGTCAAGTTGTCCAACTCTTGCGAACTCCCTAAGATTTTGCCAAGTTGTCTCGATTTTGCCAACTCTCCGTAATTTCACAAAATCAATCCCAATTTTCACAATTCACTTGTATTTTACCAATATACAATAATTATTTTCACTTGTAATTTGGCTTCGAATTTTGCCAACTGCTTTAGACTTTGCCAAGTTGCCTCGATTTGGCAAACTACTTTTGATTTTGAAAAGTTGTTTAGATTTCGCTAACACCTCTTAATTAAAAAAAAAATCCCAATTTTCAGAATTCACTGGATTTTACAAAGTCTCTTCGAATTTTGCCAACTTCGATTAACTTTGGGGGGGGGGGGAACTTCCCACATAGCTACACCCTGGGGGATACTATAATAAAAAAAAATAACTCTCAAACAGCTGCTTGCCAGAGAGGTCCGACAGGAGCTTCTCAGTTTAATACGACATAGTAGAAAGTCTGTGAGGGTGGTGGGTACTTATCAAGAAAACCATACAAACAGTCATGCCTTACCCGGGTTTGAACCCAGGTCCCTTTTGATCTCTAGCCAAGAATGCTAACTACTCGCCCACAGTATGTTATATTACAATGAAAATCTAGTCTCTTGGCTCACTCATTTTACTTTTTTCTTAATCGATTTTATCCACCTTATTTTTTTCCCAATCCGGGTCCTACATATATATTTGGTATCAACGAAAGCTCACCTAATAGCTAATTAGTAATTACTAACAATCAATATGTAAATATTAATATGAATTCTAAGAGATGAAACTTAGCGTGTGTTCATAGACATTATACAGGGTGAATCTGAAAAAGTCTGCAAAACTTTAGGGGGTGGTAGAACGCAGCTATACGAGCAATATTCGTCATAGAATGTATGGTCGGAACGCAAGCGGTGAGAAGTTAAAAGGTAGTTTTCCACTGTCACATTTAAAGAATGAACACAAGAAGGAGAGGAGATACTTCAGAAAACATTTTATTAACAGGAATGTAACCGTACACATAGTGCATATCCGCCATTTCGTGGTTAGTATAACCAGCCATCCTCTCGGCAATCCACGGTAGAAATGCCGTTGGGTGCGAGGACCGACCCTTTTATACCATTTCCAACGCCACCTAGCGGCTCGCCGTTTGCGTTCCGACCATACATTCTATGACGAATATTGCTCGTATAGCTGCGTTCTAGGTGGCGTTGGAAATGGTATAAAAGGGTCGGTCCTCGCACCGAACGGCATTTCTACCGTGGATTGCCGAGAGGATGGCTGATTATACTAACCATTACAGCTGGCTGCAGCTCTTTTGAGCAATTTCTTTGAGCATGTACCTCAATTACATTCCTGTTAATAAAATGTTTTCTGAAGTATCTCCTCTCCTTCTTGTGTTCATTCTTTAAATGTGACAGTGGAAAACTACCTTTTAACTTCTCACCGCTTGCGTTCCGACCATACATTCTATGACGAATATTGCTCGTATAGCTGCGTTCTACCACCCCGTAAAGTTTTGCCCACTTTTTCAGATTCACCCTGTATATGCATACTAAACTAAAGTATGAATGAAATAATTTATTACAAAGGCACAAAAAATATACAAATTAATCAATCTTATCTAAACATTAGTATTTCTATTCCTCTTAGTATAAAGTCAAACCATAAAAAGGACGATTTACCATGTTTAACTAATCCTCATTGCTTAAGCCATAATGCTGTCAATATTAAGTTCTTATGACAAAATAAAATCTATTACTTTGTAACATCCAAAAAACAATCCAAATTATATTGAATAGGCGAGGTTCATGACATATCTGCCATAAGCCCATTGTAGCACGTTCATCTGTCGTAACAATATCATTAATTGATAAATAATCAACTAATAGCCTGCATAAAGAACTCAACCAAGAACAGATATTGCAGCTGTTTTCCAACCTCAAAAACACTAGATTTGTCCGTTGTGAGACATTAGTTTTACCCTACTGATGTGAAGAGAAGATTATATTAAAACGAAGAGTCAATACGTTAAAGGAAAAAATTAGAAGATAAGAAGACTGATTCTGAAGACTAATGGGAGGGGATAAAACTCCCGTCCTACGGTGATGATGAGAAGATTATAATGTTCAGAAGATATAAATGTCAAGATGAAGAAGTTCGAAGTCCGAAAACTTCAAAAGTCAAGTGTTATATTTAAATGAAAAAGTTATATATTTTGTTTATTATTTGTAAAGGGTACTAAGTAGTACCCTATGTGTATATTTTGTACATATGTTTTTGTTAATAAAGAGAAAGATGTAAAAGAAAAATGATGGTGTTCTTCCAGCGGAACAAAATTTTAGAGTAGCTCCGATTAGCCTGTAGTACCATATTTGGCGGGGCAGGCATCAATTAATTTTAGAGAGTCTTACCCTACTGATGACCTGGATACTGACAGAACCAATATGTTATTTCCCCATCCCAGGAATAACTGATTAAAAGGAACTCATCCAAGAACAGATATTGCAGCTGTTTTCCAACCTCAAAAACATTAGATTTGTCCGTTGTGAGACAGATTAGTTTTATCCTACTGATGACTGGTTGTTGCGATAGTAATCCTGCTCAGTACGAGAGGAACTGCGCATTCGGACACTTGGTACATGTGCATTGAACACTTGGTCTGATATGTTGTTTCAACCCAAACCACAGAGGCTCGATTGGATTGATGTCCGCCATTTGTCACTTAACAGCTGTCCAGTGGATCAGCTGTCCAGTGGATCCCATTGTGTGCAAAAAAAAAGTTAGAGGTAAAACAACCCAACCTTAGCTCTTACTGTTTAGAAATTCTACCACGACCTTAGATGTGTGTGAGGGGGGGGGGGGAGAAAGATGTAGGGCCCAACTTTTACACTGTTTTAAGTTATGAAGAGAACGCTATAATAAACTGAATTTCATCCCACACAACCACATTATCCAGGAAGTATCCATAAGATATCTAAGTTGACAAAAGGATATTCTTTAGTCATCTCTGATATCTTTTGGCTGTATTCAGGATCTTCTGATTGTGTGGGATAGTCCTAGCTCTTAATGTCTAGAAGTCTATTCCTTTTGGGAAGGGGGTGCGGGTTCTAAGAAATTTTGGGGAACCAAATCATTACCTTAAGTTGTGATATGAGAAAGCTGTATACTACCTGTTAGCAATTGTCTTTTAACTGTAAGTGAAGGTTCTATTAACACAGCACTTTCTATGTATGTATGTGCACAAGACAACCACACTATGGGTGGCTCGACTGCCTCATTTTGAGCAAATCTCCTTTGCCAGCACTATTGGTTTGAATTATTAGTTGTTTTTCATCCACAGCACTATATTTTTTCTCTACATGCATGTCAACAGATACTTAGAGAACATAATAATGGTTAAAAGTAAATCAGTATTATGCTGTCTTCTATAGACATGGTAGAGAAAAAAATTGTCTTGATCCAGGTGGGACCAAACCTATAATCACCCATGATGATATATCAGGTGTTTTGACCATTTAGCTTCTGGCCGGGATTCGGATCCCACCCAGCTAAAGACAATTTTCTTTCTCTAATGTCAACAGGTTACTTATCAGGGTTCCATGAGAGAGGCAGTGAATACAACAACAGCGTTGACAAAACAGTGCCAACAAAAATGTCACAAAGATGATGTAGAACAAAATGCTGCCTATGCTAAATGGCATGAATGAAAATGCAGCATGTACAATAAGTAGTAAACAAAAATGCCAACTGTACATAACACAGAAAGCAAAACTGCAGATGACTAGATATAATCATCAAGTAATTTGCTTTGAATAGCTTGTTTTCATATAACTATTGCTGCTGATCTGCCCAGTGCTTTCCACCTGGTTTGAGTATTTGTTAAAAAAAATTTAACAGGCAAAACTTTTTTTGGTTCAGATAGGTATTCATGAAATATTACGATATGCATTTATTGAATTGCCCAAAAGTTTAAATTACACCAACAGTGGAAAACAGGAAACTTTAAATGGATATTGCAACTAATGAATTTATGCTGAAAAATTTCAACAGTGGAATGTGAGGTCAAGAGGTTTGCAATGATTTGCCCCTTACCCCCAGGGGGTGGGAAAATGTTTTTTTTTTTTTTTATAAGAGTAATTTCTTATTTTGAGAGATAAATTAAAAATCTTTTTAGTCTGGATAAGGTATTGACAAAACATTACGATTCACACTTTCCTAATCTCCCAAAAATTTAAATTACACCCTCTAACAATGGAAAAATTTAAAATTGCAAAACTTAAATGAATATTACAGATGATGTATTTATGCTAGAAATTCAAAATTTTGGTTGTAGAATATGAAGGTCATTAAGTTTGTACTGGCAACAATGAGTTGGACCCTTAACCAAGGGAGGGCAGGTAAATGCAACTTTTTTTCTTTAAGAGAAAATTAAAAAAATTCTTTTTTTAGTTTTATTGGTACTAATGAAATATAATTCACATTTTTAAATCCTTGGAAATTATATCATTATAGGTCACTAAATATGTAAAGAGTGATGCAAGTGATCTGTTTATGATAGAAATTTTAGTGGTAGTGTCAAGAGATATTCAACTATAGTAAAAATCTACCACCATTTATCACAGGGGTGTGAGAAAAGCATCTTTTTAATTTTATGGAATAAAAGTCTCTTGTGCCACCGGTTGCGCCTTGGGTTGTTTAACCTCTGAGCGACACTTTTTTGCACACAATGGGCAGGTCACAAGGACCATGAAGACCCAGAGAAGGTTTGGGAAGGGGATCTACTGGAACAGCTGTTGGGAAACAGATGGTAGCCTCCAGTCAAGATCATCCAGAGTGTTTCTAAAATGCACAGGGTAGGACTCTCCCGCACATGGGCCACAACTTTATGTCCCATCCGACGGACGGCAGTCTTTCCAAGCCTTACGGTGTCCCCTACTGATCGTGGGCAAGGTGGGGAGTTTTGCAGAGATCAAGCTCAACGCTGACCCAGCTGGGACTCGAATCTGGGAACTGTAGATTACAAGCCTGGCACGTTACCGACTGAGCCACTCCCCTTCACTACTCGTATAGATAAAAAAAATATCATTTTCATATAGATATTCAAACTTCTCTCTTAACATGTATGTGTCACAATGCAGTACAAATGAAATACCAATGACAGAGAGGGAAAGACAAGCACGAGTCACCTGTGACTTATGGTGAACTACAGTCCTGACTACAAAATTCTCTGGAAGTGGGGATTGGCTCAATAAGTAGCATGCTAGGTTCATAATCTGCAGTTTTCAGGTTTGAGTCTCAACTGGGGGCGGGGGTGACTCAGTCGGTAGCGCGCCAGGCTCGTAATCTGTAGTTCCCAGGTTCGAGTCCCAGCTGGGTCAGCGTTGAGATTTATCTCCGCAAAATTCCCCGCCCACGGTCAGTAGGGGACACCGATGGGCTTGGAAAGGCCGCCGTCCGTCGGATGGGACGTTAAGCCGTGGCCCAGTGTGTGGGGAGAGCCATACCCTGTGCACGTTAAAGAACATGCTGGATGGCCTTGACGGGAGGCTACCATCTGTCTCCCAATAGCTGTTCCAGTGGGTCCCCTCCTCCAACCTTCTCTGAGCCTTCGGGGTCCATGCGACCTGGACATTTAGCCCATGGTGTGCAAAAAAGTGCCGCTCAGAGGTAAAACAACCCAATGAGTCTCAACTGTGCTTGCATTGAGATTTATATCCACTAACTACTGTTCTGCTGCCTTACGAAGGTAGACATTGATGGGCTCAGAAGAAAGGCTGTTATTTGTTGGATGTGATGTTAAACCACGGCTTCAAGAGAGTATTACCCTGTGAATGTTAAAAAACCTGGGTAGTCTTGATGGAAGACTTCCATATGTCTCCTAACAGCTGTCCAGTGAATCCCTTTCCTCAACTTTCTCTGAGCCTTTGTGGTCCTTGTGATGTGGTTACAATTCTGTGCACAAAGTGCTCCTCAGGGGTAAAAGAACCAAAAATTCTCTGCCACAGCCAATGTGTTAAAAAATAACTATTTGCATTTTCTGAATTGCCAATTAATTCAAATTTTCACCATTAAAGGGTGCTAAAGTTTCATTATCAAAGATATCTAAAGCCTTGATTATCAAAGTCGAAAGACAGACATTGCTGGCAGCTAAAGCCATTGAAAAGATTCAGAATGCACAGGTCACTACAGTCCTTATTGCATTTAAAAATTATTCATGCAGGATATACATTTAAGTTAATACTACAGTTATTGAATATAATGTGGAGTGTAAAATATGAAGAGATGTAATATTTAGTGGACAATTTTAGAAATATTACAATATGCTCATGACAATTAACAGAAATGACTAATAAGAATTGAACAGTCCTTTACGCTTCTGTAAAATACATACCAAAATTAGCATCCAATTTTATACACTGTTAACCCTTTGACGACCAAGGGAAACATTTTTCCCATTTTAAAATTGGTGATTGTCGTATTTAATTATAACCTTATCTGCATTTTTTATACAGAATGTCAAAATAGAACGTATGCCGAACGCAATTACGTAAACGGGAACGTTTAGAAAACAAAAACAGAACTGTCAGGACGCATAATATATGTACTATGTGCAATGTCCATCTTTGCCTCACTACCAAAAGAAATTGCTTCGCAGAATATCACAATTAGCACATCATTTTGTATAGTAATTTTATTCCATAATTTTGTATTATTTTAGTTAACATTTTGTTCTAATAAACCAATAAATAAAAGACATTGCATAATAACCTAACTATAATTTGTGTTACCTTTATAGTCCATTGGGAAAAATATTTCCCATAAAATTCCAAAAAAACTGCACATTGTTATGTATTTTTCTTATGATTTTTATTTATTTTACATCTAAACAAACTAAAATAAACAGTTACATACTAATATTTACTCTTAGAAACCTTATGGTCCTGAAAGGGTTAACAATCTCTTAATTCTAGTTGAAATTCAGCCAACTTTTGATAACATGTTGCCCTATTACTGTATGGAATGGAATCATCTGGATTTCGTTTTATAGCTTTAGTATAATGTTTCGTTGGTGTTGGGTAATCTCCTGTAAGGATAATTAATATAACTGTTTAGCTTAACTTGCATTTGAAATTCAAAATTGTATTAATACAAAAAATTCTAAAAATTTCTAAAAATTTACTATATCCTTTAATGTAGTGCCAATGTTTTATAACAGAAAAATGCTGAATGGCTCTAGGTGAATACTACATAAATTTTTCACTGAAATATTCTTTGATCATTAATTACATCTTCTAGCATCTTTCCTTCACATCCATGGGTCATTAAATCAAATGATAGGTAGCTCTACACAGGGGCTTGTCGGAGATATGCATGACTGCGCATTAAGGACGCTAGAACAGGAAGTTATGTGATATCCAAATTTTCTCTGCCTTGCATAATACGTAAACATAGTCAGAACTGGTAATATACAGGGTGATTCAGTTAAGCGTGTACAAACTTCTGGGAGGGGTAGGTTGCACAAAGACGAATTGGAATCATATAGCAATGCAGGGTCGGTAACGGCATCTTCACGTGGTAGATGGCATTGTTCGACATGGTAGATGGCATTGTACAGCCGCGGGACTGCGCAACGTCCTCGCAGGTAACCGTCATTTGTGAACCGCCTGCAAAGGTAGTAGGATGGCCGATTACACAAGCGCGGAATTGGCCGATATGCATCTCGCATACAGGGCTGTAGACTGCAAAGGGGCGAGCCGCTGTGCGCATGTACCAGGAACGGTACCCGATGAGGTGTACTCCCAAACATCAGATGTTTGCACGGCTGCATCAGAGGTTATGTGACACTGGTTCCTTCCAGAGACCTGCCAGGTGTCGGGAACGATGGGCACGTACCCCTGACATGGAGGAGAATGTGCTACGTCATACAGAAGACACTCCAAGTGCCAGGACTCGACCAATCGCCCACCGGGTAGGTCTTTCCTAATCCACCGTATGGAGGATTATGCACGATAACCAATTGCATCCATATCATGTGCAGCACGTTCAGACACTGAAGCCTGAGGATTACCCACAGCGCATTGCATTTGTGCAATGGCACCTGCAGAAGAGTGTGGCAGAACCCCAATTTCCTGCTTCTGTGCTGTTCACAGATGAGGCATGCTTTACATGGGAAGGTAGTTTCAATGCACATAACGTGCATGCATGGGCGGTGGAGAACCCCCATGCTACACGAACACGTGCAGCACAAAACCGTTTTGCTGTAAATGTTGGTCCGGCATTGTTGGGGACCACTTAATAGGCCCATACCTCATGCCTGTTCGTCTGGACGGAAGGAGTTACCGGATATTTCTGGAGGACATCTTGCCAGAACTTTTGGATGAACAACAGGTCCCATAGTCGCTGCGTCGTGCAATGTGGTTCCAGTACGATAGGGCCCCCGCCCATTTCAGCCATGAAGTTCGTCAACACTTAAACGTGATATTTGGACAACATTGGATCGGGCGTGGTGGTCCGTTCATTGGCCTGCAAGATCGCCGGACCTATCATGCCTTGATTACTTCTTCTGGGGTTACATCAAAGGACTGGTGTTCGACACCCCCCTTGAAAGTGCTGAGGACCTTGTTGCACGCATTTCCGCAGCTGCTTCAGAAGTCCGAGACACGCCAGGAATCTTCCAGAATGTACGTGATTCCATGCGCTGATGATGTCAGGCCTGTGTTACAGCTCGTGATCACAACTTCGAACACCTTCAGTGACCTCTGTGCATTTCGCAAATGTACCTATTGTGATTAATAAAAAGCATTTTGTTCACTTACGTGCTGTTCTTTCATTCACGTCCTCTCTGTACACTAGCACATGCTGATGCCATTACCGACCCTGCATTGCTATATGATTCCTATTCGTCTTTGTGGAACCTACCTCTCCCAGAAGTTTGTACACGCTTAACTGAATCACCCTGTATATCCAATTGTTGTAAATATTATTTTGCGTTCTTACAGATGTTATAAATTGACATAATTTATAGGCTATTTTGTCTCAATCTACGGAAGGAGAATGTGAGAAACACATTAAGTTAATTTACAGGTCAGTTCTTTAATTTTTGTTTTTGCTTCCATTACTTTTTAGTTTTCTTTATTCTGTAACTACATTCTCTTCTTGCATAACTGCAGCCTTAGACAACTTACATTTGATGTAAACAGTAACTGACATAAGAGATCATGCACTTGATGCAAACCATGAGCTAGCACACGCTGGAGTATGTTAATGACGCTAGTCTACATAAGATATAACTTCTCAAAAGCCCATGCTGTGAGTAAATAGAGTGGGAGTTTCTTACTAGTCACAGTACTGATATTTGTTATGAGTTGGCTCCATTTCATCTTGAAGTTTCTCAACGAGAGTGTTAATGTAAAGTTAGTTAATACTTTGAGTTATGTAAGAAATACTTTGTAGCTGTTGAAAGGTAGGATGACCAGATTTAAATAAGATCTGGGGCTATTTGAAAAGTTTATCTGAAGGATTGACTTTCTATTAAGGTAACCACATTTGAGGAAAACGATCACGGGACTTTTCGAAATTTAATCTGCAAGATTTTTCATGAAATTATTATGCTAAAGAGTAACACAATCTTTTTTTTCATTTAGAACATAATTTATATTTTATTGTACATCGTAAAAACTTTAATATCTATTTGCACAAAATAAAACTTGATAAAATATAGATTAACAAAAATCACTGCCCAAGATACTGCTATGCATCTAGAATCAAAGGCATCAAGTTTCTTGTTATCCTGCTTACAAAGGGTCTACATTTCGCTACCATAACTAATCTTAGAAAGAACGAACCAAACTATTTTACAGCTTAATTTTAGCCTTTAGGTGTACACACCTATTATTTCACACTATCCATAGATTCATAAAAGTCTCAGTGGCAATTCCTATTCCTCTATTTATCTCATGCTGCACATCACCAATATCCATTACATATGGGGCGGGGGTGGCTCAGTCGGTAGCGCGCCAGGCTCGTAATCTGTAGTTCCCAGGTTCGAGTCCCAGCTGGGTCAGCGTTGAGATTTATCTCCGCAAAATTTCCCGCCCTGCCCACGGTCAGTAGGGGACACCGATGGGCTTGGAAAGGCCGCCGTCCGTCTGATGGGACGTTAAGCCGTGGCCCCGTGTGCGGGAGAGCCATACCCTGTGCACGTTAAAGAACACGCTGGATGGCCCTGACGGGAGGCTACCATCTGTCTCTCAACAGCTGTTCCAGTGGGTCCCCTCCCCCAACCTTCTCTGAGCCTTCGGGGTCCATGTGACCTGGCCATTTAGCCCACGGTGTGCAAAAAAGTGCCGCTCAGAGGTAAAACAACCCAACAAATCCATTGCATAGCTCCCAAGATAATTAAACTAAGCTACTTGCTCAAGAGTGCAGCCATTCAAAACAACTGAGGCACTATTTGCCTCACCAATTTTCATTACTTTAGTTTTCTCTCAGTTTATCACTAAACCTACCTTATTACCTATCTCATAAACAGCCCTAATGAAAGAATTCATCTCATCAACATCATTAGCCAACAAGGCCAAATCATCTGCATAATCTAAATCAGAAATTTCGAAATTTCTAGACCATTTAAGGTCAAAATCTTTCCCTTGCAAAGAATTTTGCATAACACAATCAATAATCAAACTAAAGAGGAAAGAAGACAAAATGCACCCTTGTCTAACTCTAATACCAATGCTAAGCAAAAAGCTGCTAGGCTTACCAACTCTCACATAGAACTCAGTGTTATTATAGAGAGCTTTCATTACACTAACTAACTTATCAGGTATTCCACTTGATCTAACAATCAACCACAAATTATATCGATCAACAGTCAAAAACCTTTTCGAAATTTACAAAGCTAGTAATCACAGGTTTCTGAAATTCTAAACATTTCTCAAGAATCTGCCTGCCTGAGTGAAAATGTTTGATCAATACATCCCTACCACTTCGGGGCGAGGGTGGCTCAGTCGGTAGCGCGCCAGGCTCGTAAGCTGTAGTTCCCAGGTTCGAGTCCCCGCTGGGTCAGCGTTGAGATTTATCTCCGCAAAATTCCCCGCCCTGCCCACGGTCAGTAGGGGACACCGATGGGCTTGGAAAGGCCGCCGTTCATCGGATGGGACGTTAAGCCGTGGCCCCGTGTGCGGGAGAGCCATACCCTGTGCACGTTAAAGAACACGCTGGATGGCCTTGACGGGAGGCTACCATCTGTCTCCCAACAGCTGTTCCAGTGGGTCCCCTTCCCCAACCTTCTTTGAGCCTTCGGGGTCCTTGTGACCTGGCCATTTAGCCCATGGTGTGCAAAAAAGTGCCGCTCAGAGGTAAAACAACCCAATCCCTACCACTTCTGAATCCACACTGTTCATCACACAGTTGTCCATCAACCAAATTCTTAATTCTATTCAACATAATCATGCAAAGAACGTCACTTGGAACAGAAAGTAAACTAATTCCTCTATAATTATCACAAGAACTAAGATCACCCTTTAAAAATAGGGACAATAATAGCTCTAGTAAAATCCTTAAGAACAACACTTTTATCGTAAAAAATATTCAAAATTTCTGTCAGCAATGTGGCAACACAAATGTTCCCAGCTCGAAGCATTTCAGTGGTGATTTAATTTACCCCTGGGGATTTTTTATGCAGTTTTAGTTTAGAGATGGCCAAAGCGACTTTGGAATGTGATATGGGGCCATCATTAACGCCCGTAATGCATCTATCCTCATTACAATGGGAGTAGAGATAATCATATTATCTAGAACAGCTCAGCTCACTTAGCCATCGTAGAATCCGCACCTTTAACCACCTTGCCATGTTTATCCCTCAATTCCTGTGTATCTGTGTTTCTTCCCACATAAATCATTAACAATCTAATACAATCCCCTGTTGTTGTGCTGTCTAACTGCTTCCTCTGCTTTACCAGCCAAAGATTCTTATCAGCTGTTAACTGATCCTTTACACTTTTATTAAACTCGTTGTAATGCCTTCCTTTAGGATCTGCAGGTTGTTAATTCATATTAATCCTGCACTTCCTTCTTTCAGAAATAAGTTCCATAGCCTTATCACTGAAATAATTTTGTTTCCTCTGTTCCCTTTTTCCCAAAAGAGTACTGCTGGTTTCAAGAAAAGCCTGTTTAAACTGATCCCATTCTTTCTCAACTTCAGCAGTAAGCAAACCAAGATTGTCATAATGACTAAGTAGTTTATCGTGGTATGCATTGGCCATATCTGGATCTTTCAGACATTCAGTGTTAAACCTAATTTTCTTAACCCTAGCACAACATTTCTTAAGCTTCAGCTGCAAGACACCTTTAACCAGGTAATGGCCAGACCCAATTTCGGCTCCTCTTTATGATCTGGTATTCCTAACTGAACTAGTCCTTTTGCTGTTAATTAAAATATAATCTCTCATATTCCTGTGCACCCATCAGGTGAAACTCATGTATATTTATAAATGTCCCAGAGTTGTCCACAGTACTCTTTTGGGAACTACAATGCCAAAGGTACCTAAAACTACTGCCCAAAGAGTTTTAGGAGAGTTAGTACCAACTTTAGTATTGAAGTCACCTAGTACAAGCAAAATATCTCCTTTCTTCACAGAATTCAAAATATCCTGAAGCTGGCTGTAAAACTTATCCTTCTACAAGAAGTATATAAAAATTTAATAAAAATCAATTTGCAATAGTTGTGAATCTCAGATTTCTTTCTTAGAGATTCAGAAGTGAAAATTATTTTTCAAAAATTTGCTTTTCTTAGAGAACGAGCAATTTTTTTCATCTTTTACCTAAGTTATTTGCAACATACACTTCAGTGTATAGTAGAAAATCTGATGCATATGAAGAGTGCAAATTCATCTTGTATAAGTCTGATCCTCGTTTAAACTGTATCATGGAGAGAGAAAAAATTACTTTTGTTTCAGGATTTTATTATTATAAAAAAATAAAATAATAAATACCCCCTCAAGCAGCTGCTTGCCACAGAGGTCTGACAGGAGCCTGTCAGTTTATATTCCAGAGTAGAAGGTCTGAGAGGATGGCAGGACCTCAGCAGAAAAGCGACACATACATCCATGCCTTACCCGGGGATCGAACTCAGGTCCCATAGATCAGTAGCCAAGCGCGCTAACCACTCGGCCACGAGACGGATTTTATTATTATAGTATTAAAAAAAGAATTCCTTTCTATTAATGCATAAAATAATCATTTTCACTCAGGTTTTCCAGAATTAAGCTTTAATTGTCTTGTTAGATCTGTTTTTCACTATAATACTCTGAAAACGTTTTATTTAAATATGTTTCTCATTTTGGTTAGAATTTTCATAAAATCTATAATTAAATGTTTAATTTGGTATATAACATAATCTATTTCTGTTTGTTAGTCATTTAAGGAAAAAAAATAATTGTATTTTTTTTTGTTTTGGTGAGCACTGTGAAAAAAAAACTACTTGGGCCTGCATGTTCATTTCAGTTTTCCAGACTGGGCTTGAGAACAATTAACAGAAAGTGCACAATTAGGACGAAAAATGTGATATTATCATTGCATACAAATATTTTTACAAAAGACAATCCAATGATTAATATAATTCATTGCTCAGTAAATTTTTTTAAAATTATGCATAAAAATAAATACCCCCTCAAGCAGCTGCTTGCCACAGAGGTCTGACAGAAGCCGGTCAGTTTATATGCCATAGTAGAAGGTCTGAGAGGACCTCAGCAGAAAAACGACACACACATCCACGCCTAACCCGGGGTTCGAACCCAGGTCCCTTGGATTAGTAGCCAAGCGCGCTAACCATTCGGCCATGGGACGGCTAATTATGCATCCCATCATTAATTAGTTCTAGAACTAATAACAGAGCTGCCAATCTTACACAAGGAAAATTAAGTTTTATATTATGAACAGATCACAATCTGTTCATAACTTGAGAGACATATTTCTCCAAAAGCTACGAATTCCATCAGCGTGTCATATGAACTTGGCAGGTCCGCTTCTGTTCCTAAGGAGAGGGGGGCGGGGGTGGCTCAGTCGGGAGCGCGCCAGGCTCGTAATCTGTAGTTCTTAGGTTCGAGTCCCAGCTGAGTCAACATTGAGATTTATCTCCGCAAAATTCCCCACCCTGCCCACGGTCAGTAGGGGACACCGATGAGCTAGGAAAGGCCACCGTCCGTCGGATGGGACGTTAAGCCGTGACTCTGTGTGCGGGAGAGCCATACCCTGTGCACGTTAAAGAACACGCTGGATGGCCTTGATGGGAGGCTACCATCTGTCTCCCAACAGCTGTTCTAATGGATCCCGTCCCCCAACCTTCTCTGAGCCTTCGGGGTCCATGTGACCTGGCCATTTAGCCCATGGTGTGCAAAAAAGTGCCGCTCAGAGGTAAAACAACCCAACCTAAGGAGAGGGAGCGGCGAGAGCACAACGAATTTCTTGGCCCAAAAGAGGGAGCTTGAAACTGCCATGGTTGTGCTCCACACCCCAGCAGCGTGCCGTTAAGTGAATCGTTCTCCCAAAGAAACAATGTGAACAGGCCATAAAACTGTAGACGCATCCGTACTTCAACGGAGCCCACCGCCGCTATGAGCTATGGTTCTCGTCGCAAGAATTCCCTGTGGGACGGTGCCTGTTGAAACGTCCCCATTAGTGCACGGGAGAAGCAAGACAACGACCGCCCCCTGGTGTCCGGTTAGTCCCTAAATGGCTTCCCACACTATTTCTGAGAACAGTAAGCAAAGGAAAGAAAACAAAATTCATGGGAAGAAACCACGATGCTGGCACCCCAGAATCGCAAGACAATGGGACCCGGGGGCGACCAATGAGAAAGAGGGAAGCCAACAAAGGATCCGACATCGAAAAGGTATCGTCCCTTCTATGAGCCCGAGTAGAAAGAATGAGATAGAAGGAGAGCGTGCTCGAGAACAATCAGATTCGGAACGAGCGCGAATAAGGTCGATGTTTCATCTTGGGAGAGTGAGTAAAAACTTTCAGATGTGAAGCAAGTGCAAAGAAGAGCGATATTTCTTTTGGTAAAATGTTGTTTGGGTTGTTTTACCTCTGAGCGGCACTTTTTTGCACACCATGGGCTAAATGTCCAGGTCACATGGACCCCGAAGGCTCAGAGAAGGTTGGGGGAGGGGACCCACTGGAACAGCTGTTGGGAGACAGATGGTAGCCTCCCGTCAAGGCCATCCAGCGTGTTCTTTAACGTTGGGTTGTTTTACCTCTGAGCGGCACTTTTTTGCACACCATGGGCTAAATGGCCAGGTCACATGGACCCCGAAGGCTCAGAGAAGGTTGGGGGAGGGGACCCACTGGAGCAGCTGTTGGGAGACAGATGGTAGCCTCCCATCAAGGCCATCCAGCGTGTTCTTTAACGTGCACAGGGTATGGCTCTCCCGCACACGGGACCACGGCTTAACGTCCCATCCGACGGACGGCGGCCTTTCCAAGCCCATCGGTGTCCCCTACTGACCGTGGGCAGGGCGGGGAATTTTGCGGAGATAAATCTCAACGCTGAGTCAGCTGAGAAGCGCAAGTAGGTGATCTGCTTCGGAGGTGAGTTGGAGAGTTGATGGACGGTGTAAGCGTAGATCTAAATAGCAGGTAAGCGACAGGTGTGATGGTGACATTTTAAAAAATCTTTTTGGAAACTGATTGATTTTTTTTTTTAATTCTCAAATTGGTTTTGTGTTTTGAGTAAAGTACAAAACCAGCTGACGAACTTTTGCACTGTTTGAAGCCATTGCTTAACCCAGCATCAAATTCAGTTGATTTAATGTCACTGGTGGGGATCACGGAGACAGATAGTGAGGTATAGATTAGTTAGATAGCCGTTAGGGAAATTGAGAAGAAATATTCTTAGGAGATAGTTGCACGTAGTATGATCGACGGTTACAACAAAATCCGTTTCTCCTTTAATATTTAGCAAAAACCTTGAATTCCAGAATTTTTTAATTAATTGTTCTAAACCCCTCATATCTTTCCCAAAAGGAAGTAGTGGCAGTTTCAAAGTGGAGAGTTTCTAAGCAGTCCCCGTGGCCGAGTGGTTAGCGCGCTTGGCTACAGAACTACGGGACCTGGGTTCGAGCCCCGGTTAAGGCATGGATGTTCGTGTTGTTTTCTGCTGAGGTCCTGCCATCCTCTCAGATCTTCTACTGTGGCATTTAAACTGACAGGCTCCTGTCAGACCTCTGTGGCAAGCAGCTGCTTGAGGGGGTATTTATTTAGCCGTCCCGTGGCCGAGTGGTTAGCACGCTTGGCTACTGATCTACGGGACCTGGGTTCGAGCCCCGGATAAGGCATGGATGTATGTGTCGTTTTTCTGCTGAGGTCCTGCCATCCTCTCAGACCTTCTACTCTGGCATATAAACTGACAGGCTCCTGTCAGACCTCTGTGGCAAGCAGCTGCTTGAGGGGGTATTTATTTTATTTATAATCAAACAATCCTCATAAGTAGTACCATCCGAACCTGAACCACCACCCATAGAGAGTGTTTTCCCTTATGAGATGATTTCCGGTGGCGTGACCTATGACGTCACCAAGAGGTTCCCCTAAATTTGCGAAACTTGCATCATATACCGCCATAACCTTCTAGAAAGTCTCTCGAAAATGTTGCAACGACACAGTTTTTCCTCCCCCTTTCTAGGAAAGCCACCGGAAATTGTCGCAATTCGGGATCACGTGACATCATGATGCAATCGTCTTCTCCACACTTTAAAACCGCCCAAAACAAGTTCCACTCCCAGTCGCATTCTTGGATGTTGCAATCTTATCTTAAACTCCAAAATATTGCCAAGCCCAACTAAATTTCAGTGTGCAGCGTTCAGGGCATTTGCTCTCTGACTGGATGTCGCAATCCTAAAACTAGTAAAAAATTTCTAATTCCAGCTAAACTTTCGGTGGCAACGTTGAGTGCAGAAAATGTTCCCTTTACACCAAACCCACAGTGCAACAAAGCCCTATATAAAGGGAATCACACACCCGCGAATTAGGGCATCCCCCTCTCAGTCATCATCTTGGATGATGCCATTCTTTGACTTGTCTAGAATTGTCTAGTGAAAATGAATTCTTATAAAAAGTCTCATTTGTGCAGCATTAATATTACCCAATATCATTAAACCTTCCTAATTTTTATTTCCCCTTTTTAATTCTGCTATACGTGACAGACAAAAAAAAAAAAAATCTCCCTTCTATATTAAATATCCTTGCAATTCCTAAATCATTCTTATTTGTATTCTCGCATCACTACAAACATTTAGCGAAAAATCAACTTCACCTTCCCTAAAAATACATCCTCAGATTCACATCATTGAGAGAAAAATACACAGAATGGACTCTTGCAGAAAAACAGACCCACACATATTCTTGCACCCATTGAACACGTCAGTTCATCTCGTTGCAAACTCGTGTAGCAAAAATGACTTCACCGTTACAGGTTCATCATAAGGAAAAAAAGATAAGTAGACGTGCATAAAAATAAAAAAATAAATACCCCCTCAAGCAGCTGCTTGCCACAGAGGTCTGACAGGAGCCTGTCAGTTTATATGCCAAAGTAGAAGGTCTGAGAGGATGGCAGGACCTCAGCAGAAAAACGACACACACATCCATGCCTTACCCGGGGCTCGAACCCAGGTCCCTTAGATCAGTAGCCAAGCGCGCTAACCACTCGGCCATGAGAGAAAAAACGGTGAAAATGATCCCCTCCTTCTTCAGAAAAGGAGATATTTTATTAACATACAACTGAAAAAGAACATGTAAAATCAGTGGTGAAAGTAGATTTCACTTCTTTCAGGTACGCTTAAAAGTGGGGCGGGGGTGGCTCAGTCGGTAGCGCGCCAGGCTCGTAATCTGTAGTTCCCAGGTTCGAGTCCCAGCTGGGTCAGCGTTGAGATTTATCTCCGCAAAATTTCCCCGCCCTGCCCACGGTCAGTAGGGGACACCGATGGGCTTGAAAAGGCCGCCGTCCGTCGGATGGGACGTTAAGCCGTGGCCCCGTGTGTGGGAGAGCCATACCCTGTGCACGTTAAAGAACACGCTGGATGGCCTTGACGGTAGGCTACCATCTGTCTCCCAACAGCTGTTCCAGTGGGTCCCCTCCCCCAACCTTCTCTGAGCCTTCGGGGTCCATGTGACCTGGCCATTTAGCCCATGGTATGCAAAAAAGTGCCGCTCAGAGGTAACCCAACGCTTCAAAGTATGACTATGTGTGGAAAACCACACGCAGGCGTGGACTCCGGTGAAGCCACCGTACAGGCGTAATAATGGCTGTCTGGCATCGAAAGTACAGTATTCTTGTATTTTGTCTTTCACTCTATGTTTTCCGCAAATAGGGAATGATTTATGCAATTTTAATGTGAAAAAATATTAATATTCCTAGATGCTTGCTTATTGCGTTCTATTCTTGCATTTCAGCCTTATTGAAAAAATATAATATATAGATGTTTCTAAAATTATTTTAGAACTTAGAATGCAATTTTTTAGAAGGAAAAATAAGCTTTTGACTGATATTGTAATTATGATCACTCAACTTGCATAATCTAAAACCAAATGTCAAATATAGCATTTTTTTAGAATAACACTTATTGAAGATTCAGAGTAACATTGAAAATTCATAAAGTTTAGTCAATGATTATAAGGTTGGGTTGTTTTACCTCTGAGCGGCACTTTTTTGCACACCATGGGCTAAATGGCCAGGTCACATGGACCCCGAAGGCTCAGAGAAGGTTGGGGGAGGGGACCCACTGGAATAGCTGTTGGGAGACAGATGGTAGCCTCCCGTCAAGGCCATCCAGCGTGTTTCTTAACGTGCACAGGGTATGGCTCTCCCACACACGGGGCCACGGCTTAACGTTCCATCCGACGGACGGCGGCCTTTTCAAGCCCATCGGTGTCCCCTACTGACCGTGGGCAGGGCGGGGAAATTTTGCGGAGATAAATCTCAACGCTGACCCAGCTGGGACTCGAACCTGGGAACTACAGATTACGAGCCTGGCGCGCTACCGACTGAGCCACCTCCGCCCCGCCGCCAAAGAAATCTATGGGAAAAGTTATGGGAGATGAGGTTAAAAGTATGTTTCTTGTGGTTTTCTGTGGAAAACGTGTGTAAATCAGAAAAAACCGGGGTGTTTTTTAACATGTGAAAACTCTACTTTAAGTTTTCTTTTGGCAGACGATATTTAAACTAATTTGTGAATCAGTTTAAATGGATTAGTTTCAAATAAGGTGTGTGTGTTTGAGATAAAAAATGACGTGGTTTGTTGAGTTATCATACCCTTCACTGGATTATTCGGTTGTAAAATGCCAGGTAAATTGCAGAATTCTCCATCATAAAGATATGTTTTGGGAAATTTGTTTGAAAATCCGAAAAAACAGAGGTGTTTTTTAGCATGTGAAAAAACTAATTTAGGTTTTTTTTCTGGCAGACGAGATTTAAACTAATTTGTTTAAGAATTTTCAAAAAAATGAGGTGTTTGTGAATGAGACAAAAAATGATGTGGTTTGTTTAGTTATCATACACTTCACTGGATTATTCGGTTGTAAAAAACCAGGTAAATCGGAGAGTTCGACAAAGCCAGACAGTTTTGAGAAATTTGTTTGAAACATATGACGAAATCAACAGGTAAAATGAAGTTACCGGGGGTTGGGGTAGGTCTGGGAGCGAAAAAATATGATGGAAAGATAAACTTGGAATATCTGTGAAAGTATGAATTTTTTTGTAAGAATGTGAGGGTAGGAGATGAAAAAAAAAAATTGAAGTGAAAAGTGATTTTTGTTAGTACATTTTTTTCAGTAATTAGAAAGAATCTGAAGTGAAAAGCGTAGGTTAGAATCATTTTGGGAATGTAAAAAGGGAGAAGAGTTTTATGTTTTCGTGCTAAACAGAAATCAGTCTCGACCTCCTCTAAAGAACATCGAGATTTAGTTTCATTTGATTCCACTGAAAAAATACTGGTTCGGGAAGTTGCACTTCGAATTCACTCCTCCTCTCCTTGTCCCTCTCCTCTCTCTCCCTCCTTGCCCCTTACCTCCCTCCTCTCCTCTTCGCTCTACCCTCTCCCTCCTCGCTCTACTCTCTCCCTCCTCCTCGCCCCTCTCCTCTTTGCTCTACTCTCTCCATCCTCCTCCCCCCTCACCTCTCCCTCCCTCCTTGCCCCTTACCTCCCTCCTCTCCTCTTCGCTCTACCCTCTCCCTCCTCGCTCTACTCTCTCCCTCCTCCTCGCCCCTCTCCTCTTTGCTCTACTCTCTCCATCCTCCTCCCCCCTCACCTCTCCCTTCCTCCTTGCCCCTTACCTCCCTACTCCCCTCGCCCCTCTCCTCTCTCTCCCTCCTTGCCCCTCGCCTCCCTCCTCTCTCTGCCTCTCAGCGAGCGCAAAAAATAAAAAAATCCTCTGTTCCAGCTGTATACAAGACACAATTGCAACCAGACGCCCTGATTATGAAAGCTGCTAGACCCCCCCCCCCCCATGGGCCGAGCAATCCCCTGGTTACTGCAATCAACTGCAGGTTCCAAGTGGCTAGCTGGCCAGGGAACCAACTAACTCCCCCAGATCCAGATCCCCCAAAGAGGTCTCGTGTACTTAGCCTAAAAGGCCTTAGTTATGAGCAGTCTCATTCAATATAAGGGAAGCGATACTAACGTAGATTGTAGATCGTGTAATCACATTCGATGTACCAGGTAATAATTTTACCCCTAACCATCTCCATCATAAAGGTATGCCTATTTGGCATGAGTAAGAACAAAATATATAAGTAAACCACCCTTAGGTGGGCCCCTAAGGGCAAACTTAAGAAAAGCTAAAAATAGCATTAAAATTGTATGAGAAACCTAAAACGGGCAGGTCTCCTCAGAGAACGCTACTGTTTTAGGCCTCTTGTACTTGTTCAAAACAGTATGATCGTAAAGAATCAGAGGAGAAATAATCTCATTGGGATTATTGCTTACAGCCTCAAAAAATCTTTTTGAGGTGCGTTATATATGTGTATATATATAATATGGTCGATGCCCAGGTCTTTATGGAGTTGTCTGTTAGTGACAAATCAGGGGGCATCGACCGCAGTTCTTAAAATCTTGTTCTGTAAGACCTGAATCTTACGAATATTGGTGGGTGTAGTATTCGCCCATATGGGTGAAGCATAGAGAATCACTGTCTGATGATCATTCGATTATAACGTTTAAAGCTAATTGTCTTATATACTATACTCGTCACCAACTCATATTTTATTGGTGGGTAAAAAAAACAAATTTAAAAATAATATAGTATTATCAACTTTAACTCAAACCTAAAATAATAAGTTTTTGTAACAGTGATTTGGATATCTAGCTGCAAAAAATTAAACACTTCAATTTTAAATTTTAATTAAAAAAAAACACACTTTGAAAATTGGCGGTAAACTTAGAATTACTGCGAGCTGCTACAGATGGCGCTGCAAGCAGCAATGCTGATTGGTCTATCTGTGCTACCTTGCTAATCCGTGATCATTGTATGAGAAGGCCTATACAAATTAGAAATAGTTTCCAAGACATTTCTCTGTCCTACGCGTTGCAAATTAAACAAAAAAAATGCGAATATTTTTGAAAATTAAGATTTATATAGACATTTTTCCTTAAAAAGCTTATTTGTATCTGGCTTTCCATTCGCACAAAATGTCCGTTTACTTTTTGTAATACAATGTATAAACACCTGCTACTCAGCATTGAAACATTTGCTAATGCTAAAAGAATGAAGAAAAATTGCAAAGAAACATAAAGACATGATCTGGACGCTTGCCAAGAGAAATAAACTGCCGAATGCATCTTCCACCCACTTACGACAACCAGTCTTTTTAAGATGCAGAAAAGATATAAAAAAATCGAGAAAAATTGTGAAATCATCAGTGGAGGAGGATATAAACCAACAACGACAAATAGTAACTAAAGTAGACCTTAAGAATAAGAAAAAAACGAAATCGAATTTTTAAAAAATTCCATCCATAATCGTGCTTAACCAGAGGTGATAGATAAATCACTACCCCGTGAGAGAGCCATTAAAAGAGGCAAGAAAGATGGGATGTCGTTCCAGTGGTGTTCGCATCAAGAAGATTAAAGGGTACGCCATAAACCTTAGGTATCTTGGAGAGTAAGAGAGATCGATACGGAGTTGCAAATTTTTTCCATCAGCAAATAGAGTTCACTATTTTCTGTGGCTTCAAAAAATCAGTATCACTGAAGTCATTTGGGCAGAAGAATTTAACACAACTTACATCAACATTTTTTTTTATTTGCGACATATAGGACAGAGAAGAATCCTAGAAGCTACTCTTAGCTTAACACAGGCCTTCTCATTCAAGGACATGCCCTACTAAGACCGAAGTCACTGCTGACCACTGCGTCAGTTAGAGCTAACACAACACACAAAGTTTGCCCTGCTGGAACAGTCGCTAGCTGCCTAACCACTATGCCAGTTAAGGCGAATTACATAACGTGATCATTTAATTCGTGGACAGAAGCAAAAAGATAATTAAATATCATCCTCTAAATCTCCGTGGCATTTGTCTTTCTCAAAATACTCTCTCTTGAACTTCACATATTTTTGCCATCGTTGTAAAAAAAATAAATAAATACCCCCTCAAGCAGCTGCTTGCTACAGAGGTCTGACAGGAGCCTGTCAGTTTATATGCCAAAGTAGAAGATCTGAGAGGATGGCAGGACCTCAGCAGAAAAACGACACACACAACCATGCTTTACCCGGGGCTCGAACCCAGGTCCCTTAGATCAGTAGCCAGGCGTGCTAACCACTCGGCCATGGGATGGCAATAAATACCCCCTCAAGCAGCTGCTTGCCACAGAGGTCTGACAGGAGCCTGTCAGTTTATATGCCATAGTAGAAGGTCTGAGAGGATGGCAGGCCCTCAGCAGAAAAACGACACAAACAGCCATGCCTTACCCGGGGCTCGAACCCAGGTCCCTTAGATCAATAGCCGTACCCATCCATTAAAAGCATCTTTGAAGCCATTTTTCGAAAGCATACGAAGTGTTGTCGTTGTGGCTCTGCAAGTTTCGTCGTCGGATGCGAAATATTTCTCTTTCAAAGCTTTCTTCAGTAGCGGAAAGAGGAAAAAATCGTAGGGTATTAAGTCCGGGGAATATGGAGGACGTGGCAGAACCTCAGCACCTATGGCAGTGATCACTGGCTGCATAATATTAGCCGTATGGGGCCTAGCGTTGTCGTGATGGAGAAACCAAGTCACACCAGAAAGTTCCGGATGTTTTTCACGAATGGCACGCTGAAGTTTGGTTCTGAGAACCTTCGAGTAGGATTCCTTATTCATGGTTGTTCCACGAGGCTCAAAGTGAGTAATGAGAACACCTTTGATGTCAAAAAACACAAGAGCCATTTGTTTCTCAACGAACAATCTGTACTGCGTTTGGTTAAAATTGCTTACTCTTTCACTAAATATTGTTCATAGACTACTTTCGAAATTCAGAAATATTTTGGGTTTATTTCTTTTAAAGCCGTTAGGAATTCTACTTGGTTTGATGTAAACTCTGAAGCCTGGATTATCTCCCTCGATAACTCGTAACCATTGATGATTCCAGACAAGGGCGTAGCGAAGGGATTATGGGTGGTGGTGGTGAGAGTGGAGAAAACTCAAATTCGTAAATCAAAATTTTCCAACTGAGAAAATAAGTATTTCATCTAAATTTAATTATGTCTTTGTCAGGGACGTATTTAGAATTTAGTTCCGGGCGATGTCTTAAGATTTTGCCAAGTTGCCCCGATTTTTGCTAACTCTCCTTAATTTCACAAAAACAATCCGAATTTTCACAACTCATCTATGTTTTATCAAGTGGCATCACATTTTGCCAACTCGCCATAATTTTACAAAAAACATCCCAATTTTTAAATCTCACCTGAATTTTACCAAGTCACTTCGAATTTTGCCAACTCCCCCAGATATTGCCAAGTTCCCTCGATTTTTGTCAACTCTCCATAATTTTAGAAAAAAAAAAATTTCAATTTTTACAACTCACCTGGATTTTTCTAAGTCTCCTCAAATTTTGGCCATTCCCTAGATTTTGCCAACTCCGATTTACTTTATTTTGGTGGCAAGGGAATCTTCCCCACATAGCCTGATATACGCCTCTGATCCCAGAATCGAATCACCTCTTTGTCTCTTCTGTAGCTTCCATGATTAGCAATAATGTTATCTTTGCTAAGCTTTGGTGGACTTGGCAAAAACACTGCTGGCTATCTAGAATGTTAAGCACTGGCTCCCAGGTAGAGGTTGGCCTTGACGGGAGGCTTAAATATGTAGAGAGTTGGGTTGTTTTACCTCTGAGCGGCACTTTTTTGCACACCATGGGCTAAATGGCCAGGTCACATGGACCCCGAAGGCTCAGAGAAGGTTGGGGGAGGGGACCCACTGGAACAGCTGTTGGGAGACAGATGGTAGCCTCCCGTCAATGTCATCCAGTGTGTTCTTTAACGTGCACAGGGTATGGCTCTCCCTCACACGGGACCACGGCTTAACGTCCCATCCGACGGACGGTGGCCTTTACCAAGCTCATCGGTGTCCCCTACTGACCGTGGGCAGGGCGGGGAATTTTTGCGGAGATAAATCTCAACGCTGACCCAGCTGGGACTCGAACCTGGGAACTACAGATTACGAGCCTGGTATACTGAGCCACCCCCGCCCCCCATCAGACTGACCACCCCCGCCCCGACTGTAGAGAAAGGCGAGACATACCCATAAGCTAACTAAGCTACAGATTAACCGTCTTAAGTCCTCGCTTATGAAGGGCTTCAAAGAAAGGCATTTCCAGTTTTACTGCGTCACGAAAAACGTTTGTAAATATTTAATCTATGTGCAGATACTGTTCATCTTAGCATTACACAGTTATGGTTGTATACCAATGGTAGAACCATGTTTTCACTACAGCAGTTACATGTTTATTTTTTAATATTTCCTTCATTCAGAATAAAAAAATATATATATATACCGAAGAGCATTATGACCACCAGTCTAAATATGATGTTGGTCCTCCACGTGCCGCCAAAACAGCTCTTATCCAGCGAGGCATCGACGCTACAAGATTTCTAAAAGTGTCTTGTGGTATCTGGTAGCAACATTACCAGCAGATCCTTTAACTACATGGCTGAGCTACCGCAGATTTGATATGCTGTTCCGACACAAACCCAGGTTCGAGTCAGCGTTGAGATTTATCTCCGCAAAATTCCCCGCCCTGCTCACGGTCAGTAGGGGACACAGAAGGGCTTGGAAAGGCCGCCGTCCGTCGGATGGGACGTTAAGCCGTGGCTTCGTGTGCGGGAGAGCCATACCCTGTGCACATTAAAGAAAACGCTGGATGGCCTTGACGGGAGGCTACCATCTGTCTCCCAACAGCTGTTCCAGTGGGTCGCCTCCCCCAACCTTCTCTGAGCCTTCGGGGTCCATGTGACCTGGCCATTTAGCCCATGGTGTGCAAAAAAGTGCCGCTCAGAGGTAAAACAACCAACCAAATCCGACACAAACCACAGATGCTCGATTGGATTGATGTCTGGGAAATTTGGAGGCCAAGGCAATACCTGGAAGTCTTGCTCGTGTTCTTTTTTTATTTTTTATTTTAAATAATTTATTTATTGAGACAAATTCAAATAAATCATTCCTTATTTACAGATGTCCCGCAAAGCTAACAGCTTATCTGCAGGAGAGAATAATACATTGGCATAAAACATAATATCTTCTTTCTTTATCTGCTAATCTTAATTATAAAATTAAAAATCTTAAACAATCTTTACCCCGTCACCAGCATCCAATTATGGGCGAGTTGCGCCAGAGTATCCCTTCTGTTGGCTCGTACAATACGGGATAGCCTTCGCTCACCTCTAGCATCGATGAACCATGGTCGTACCACACCTTGTCGGTGGTTCGTGGTTTTTCCCTCTTGGGAACTTTTTGAAGGTACTAACCACGGCTGACCGTGAGCATCCCACAAGCCTTGCCGTCTCGGAAATGCTATGACCCAGTCCAGGGCCGCCGACAGGGGGGGGGGGGGGCAAGGGGGACTAGTGCATAGGGGCCCGTCAGCAATAAGGGCCCGTCAGATTAAGTGACTCTACATTTTCTTACAAAAATTATTCTTAGTTAGGCTATATATCGATCCTATGCTAAAAAGTTTTATGTGATACAAACTGTGTAGGCCTATGTTTTTGCATGCCTGACTGCGCAACAGGCTTTTTTTCCTCTGTATGTCATCATTGTGTCCAGAATAATTGCTATTAATGATTTGTAAAGATAAAAAGTTTTCAAGGGGGGCCCCGAGCATAATATTACATAGGGGCCCATAAATTCTCTCGGCGGCCCTGACTCAGTCCTCTGGCCATTACAATTTGGCTTTTCTTAAACTAACTTAAGTCTGCTGCCTTTCCCATCTAAAGAGCAAGAATAACACTAACAGAGCTCACTATCAGGTGTTATTTATACCTTTTCATGACCTTCACACGCGCTGTCGTTTACCTGCAGTTGCTTCGATTTCCATAAAGACACACTGGTCATAATATTTTGGCTCTTCAGTGTATTTCGAGTTTAGAGCTTTTTAAATTGTCCTTGGCTTCGGGTTTTTTAATTTTGCTATAGCTTAGGGTCTCAGAAGGTCAACGTCCGGCCCTACGCCGATACCAGTATTCGCGTTTAGAAACGCGCCTGGAATAAAAAAATGTTAATGCGGATAGCTGATGAAATCTATAGGAGCAAGGGCAAACATTACTGGATTATTGATGGATGACACGAATGAACAAAATACTTTAGATAGCGAAGAAAAAACTTTTGAAAATTCAATGATGATATTCACTTTCAAAAGAGAAAATGCATTTCATCATTTTTAAAAGAGATAAAGGTACAAATTAAAAAGGAAAAACTTATTTATGTGAAAGAAATGTTTTTGCTGATAAGACAGAGTAAAATATAAGTTAAAAATAATTACTCGAGCGTTGCGAAAAAACCTGGAATTAAATCTACAAAATTTACATTCGTGGAGATCACGTAGTTTCCAGAGTGAAATGTTGGGTTGTTTTACCTCTGAGCGGCACTTTTTTGCACACCATGTGCTAAATGTCCAGGTCACATGGACCCCGAAGGCTCAGAGAAGGTTGGGGGAGGGGACCCACTGGAACAGCTGTTGGGAGACAGGTGGTAGTCTCCCGTCAAGGCCATCCAGCGTGTTCTTTAACGTTGGGTTGTTTTACCTCTGAGCGGCACTTTTTTGCACACCATGTGCTAAATGTCCAGGTCACATGGACCCCGAAGGCTCAGAGAAGGTTGGGGGAGGGGACCCACTGGAACAGCTGTTGGGAGACAGGTGGTAGTCTCCCGTCAAGGCCATCCAGCGTGTTCTTTAACGTTGGGTTATTTTACCTCTGAGCGGCACTTTTTTGCACACCATGGGCTAAATGGCCAGGTCACAAGGACCCCGAAGGCTCAGAGAAGGTTGGGGGAGGGGTCCCATTGGACAGCTGTTGGGAGACAGATGGTAGCCTCCCGTCAAGGCCATCCAGCGTGTTCTTTAACGTTGGGTTATTTTACCTCTGAGCGGCACTTTTTTGCACACCATGGGCTAAATGTCCAGGTCACATGGACCCCGAAGGCTCAGAGAAGGTTGGGGGAGGGAACCCACTGGAACAGCTGTTGGGAGACAGGTGGTAGTCTCCCGTCAAGGCCATCCAGCGTGTTCTTTAACGTTGGGTTATTTTACCTCTGAGCGGCACTTTTTTGCACACCATGGGCTAAATGGCCAGGTCACAAGGACCCCGAAGGCTCAGAGAAGGTTTGGGGAGGGGACCCACTGGAACAGCTGTTGGGAGACAGATGGTAGCCTCCCGTCAAGGCCATCCAGCGTGTTCTTTAACGTTCACAGGTTATGTCTCTCTTACACACGGAACCACGGCTTAACGTCTCATCCGACGGACGACGGTCTTTCCAAGTCCATCGGTGTCCCCTGTGGGAAAGGCGGGGAGTTTTTCGGAGATAAATCTCAACACTGAGCTAGCTGCAACTCGAACCTGGGAACTACAGATTGCTTGCCTGCTGTGCTACCCACTGAGCCACTCCCGCCCCTAGAGTGAAATGTAGAAGAGAGCCATAGGTAAATGAAAAGGCACGTCTTGTCATAATCGCAATAAAACTGCATTTAAAAGAGAAAAATTTACTCAAAAGAATTTCAAAAATTACATTGCTCTAAATATTTTATCATATTGAGCAAGGCGTATTTTTCTGAAATATGATGTTTTTTATTTTATCACAATATAGTTTTTCAGTTATTTATCAGTCGGTAATAAATCATTTGACAAATTTCATTTACTCGTAAATATACATCAGACCAGTGGCAAAGCGTCCATGGAAACAATGCTTCCCTTACAAGTTTCATGAACGAAATAAGAGAGATATCTAATATATATAGATCAGGGGTGGGCAATTGTTTTCGTATCTACACTGCGCATGCGTATTGACGTGGCCGTCCTAGTGGAAAATACGAGACGAATCTTCGGTCGCTCACGGGAAGGAAATCTCGGTTCAAGGCGGATTTTTCTGACTGTCTTGGCGGGCCACAAAAAACTCTTAGCGGGCCGAATGTGGCCCGCGGGCCGCTATTTGTCCACCCCTCATATAGATGATTGTGAGTGATTGATTGGCAGCTGACTGACAGGGTTGGACTGTTTTACCTCTGAGTAGCACTTTTTTTTTGCACCCAAGAGGCTAAATGGCCAGGCCACAAGGACCCCGACGGCTCAGAGAAGGTTGGGGGAGAGGACCCACTGGATAGCTGTTCGGAGACAGGTGGTAGCTTCCGTCAAGGCCATATAGTGTGTTCTTTAACCTGCACAGGGTATGGCTCTCCCGTACATGGGGCCATTGCTTTACGTCTCATCCGATATCCTTTCCAAGCCCATTGGTGTTATCTACTGACCTTGGGAAGGGCGGGGAGTTTTGCGGAGATAAATCTCAATGGTGATCCAGCTGGAACTCGAACATGGGAAGTACAGATTGTGAACCTGTCACCCTACTGACTGAGCCACTGCCGCTCCCGGACTCTCACTTAGCTAGTTGGGCATCGTCAATACTCAACTGGAATAATATATCTCAGGCAGGCCATATGGGGGTGGGGCGGGGGTGGTTCAGTCGGTACCGCTCCAGGCTCGTAATCTGTAGTTCCCAGGTTCGAGTCCCAGCTGGGTCAGCGTTGAGATCGCTTTATCTCCGCAAAATTCCCCGCCCTGCCCACAATCAGTAGGGGACACCGATGGGCTTGGAAAGGCCGCCGTCCGTCGGATGGGACGTTAAGCCATGGCCCCGTGTATGGGAGAGCCATACTCTGTGACGTTAAAGAACACGCTGGATGGCCTTGACGGGAGGCTACCATCTGTCTCCCAACAGCTGTTCCAGTGGGTCCCCTCCCCCAACCTTCTCTGAGCTTTCGGGGTCCATGTGACCTGGCCATTTAGCCCATGGTGTGCAAAAAAGTGCCGCTCAGAGGTAAAACAACCCAACAACAACGCAGGCCATATGGCTCTTGAAAAGGTGGTGCCTGAAGTTCCTACCAGCATCATTGACTTCAGCCTTTAGTGGAGGAGGGACAGGTCTTTGCCCTATGCATGCGATCAGGGGGCCATTTGATATTGTTAGCCCTATCTCTCTCAATAAACCTAGTTTTTAAAAGAATTATACTAATCATTTTCTCTCTGCAGGTATGTGGAACGTGAGGACGTTTAATAGAGATTATTCTCTTGATGTCCTCACGCAGCAATTCTAGCGCTATAACCCAGATATTCTAGGCTTGCAAGAGACCAGATGGACAGGTAAAGGTGAGATACTTAAAAATAACCTTAAATTTCTCTTTTCAGGGAGGGAGGATGGAAAGGATCACCAAGGCGTGGTTTGCTTCTCAGCAGACACGCCAGTGATGCTCTTGTAGGATATAACTGCATTTAAGATTTTTTACGGCAAAATTTAAAATAAAAATTAATGACTTGAATGTCATCTGTTGTTATGTCCCCACCGAGTACTTTGATGAGAATGAGAAAGATGCGTTTTACAGCCAGCTTCAGGATATTTTTAATTCTGTGAAGAAAGGAGATATTTCTCTTGTGCTAGGTGACTTCAGTGCTAAAGTTGGTACTGACTCTAATCTTTGGGCAGGAGTTTTAAGTCCCTTTGACATTGGTTGTTCCAATGGCAATGGGGAACGTTTCCTGCAGGTCAGTAAACTTAATGGTTTGTGAATAACTAAAACATACTACAAATACCAGGACATTTGTGGGCGGGGGTGGCTCAGTCGGTAGCGCGCCAGGCTCGTAATCTGTAGTTCCCAGGTTCGAGTCCCAGCTGGGTCAGCGTTGAGATTTATCTTCGCAAAATTCCCCGCCCTGCCCACGGTCAGTAGGGGACACCGATGGGCTTGGAAAGGCCGCCGTCCGTCGGATGGGACGTTAAGCCGTGGTCGTGTGCGGAAGAGCCATACTCTGTGCACGTTAAAGAACACGCTGGATGGCCTTGACGGGAGGCTACTATCTGTTTCCTAACAGCTGTTCCAGTGGGTCCCCTCCCCCAACCTTCTCTGAGGCTTCGGGGTCCATGTGACCTGGCCATTTAGCCCATGGTGTGCAAAAAAAGTGCCGCTCAGAGGTAAAACAACAACAGCTACTGACCGTGGGCAGGGCGGGGAATTTTGCGGTCTGGAAGAAGGAAGTGCAGAATTAATATGAATCAAGACCTTACTAGTCCTAACAAACAGCATTACAATGAGCTTAATGAAAGCGTAAAGGATCAGTTAACAGTGGTTTACTTTGTTAACCAGTTTTTTACCAGTTTAACTTTGGGTTGATGATAGCTTGGCTGACAAAGCAGAGGAAGCAGTTAGACAGCACAACAGCAGGGGGTTGTACCAGATAGTTAGTGTTTTGTGTGGGATGAAATGGACAGGTACTCATAGATTGAGAGATAAATATGGTAAGGTGATTGAAGGTGAGGATCTTGTGATGGCCAGGTGGGCTGATAATTTCAATGTGATTATTTCTGTTCCCATTGTTTGTAATGAGGATAGATGCATTACTGGCTTTAATGATGGCCCTATATCACATTTCGAAGTCGCATTGGCTATCTCTAAATTAAAACTGCATAAATCCCCAGGGGTTGACAAAATCAATACTGAAATGCTTAGAGCTAGGAACATTTGTGTTGTCACATGGCTGACTGAAATTTTGAATATTTTTTATCATAAAGGTGTTGTTCCTAAGAATTTTACTGGAGCTATTATTGTCCCGATTTTTAAAAAAGGTGATCGCAGTTCTTGCGTTAATTATAGGGGAATTAGTGTACTTTTTGTTCCAGGTAAAGTTTTTTTGTTTGATTATACTTAACAGAATTAAGAATTTGGCTGATGGACAACTGCATGATGAACAGCGTGAATTCAGAAGTGGTAAGGGATGTGTAGATCAAATAGTTTAACTTAGGCAGATTCTTGAGAATGTTTAGAGTTTCAGAAACCTGTGTTTACTAGTTTTGTAGATTTCAAAAAGGCTTTTGACTCTGTTGATCGATATAATTTGCGGTTGTCGATATTGTGAAATACCTGACAAGCTAGTTAATGTAATGAAAGTTCTCTATAATAACACTAAGTCATGTGAGAGTTGGTAAGGCTTGTAGCGATTGGGTTAGCATTGTTAGTGGAGTTAGAGAAGGGTGCATTTTGGCTACTTTTCACTTTAGTTTGGTTATTGATTATGTTATGCAAAATTCTTTGCAAGGGAAAGATTTTGGCCATAAATGAGCTACAGATTTCAAATTTTTGATTTAGATTATGCAGATGATTTGGTCCTGTTGGCTAATGATGCTGATGAAAAAAAATATTTCTTTAGCGCTGTTGATGAGACGGTAATAGGGTAGGTTTGGTGATAAACAGAGAAATAACTAAAGTGATGAAAATTGGTCAGGCAGATGGTGCTTCATTTGCTTTGAATGGCTGCATTGTTGAGGAAGTGTCTCAGTTTAATTATCTTGGGAGCTATGTAACAGATACTAGTGATGTGCGGTATGAGATAAACAGGAATTGCCTCTAGGAATTGCCTCTGGGACTTTCAAGAATCAATGGAAAGTATGGGAAAATAGGCATGTACACCTAAAGACTAAAATTAGGCTGTATAATAGTTTGGTTCTTTCTAAGGTTAGTTATGGTAGTGAAACATGGACCTTTTTAAGCAGGATAACAAGAATCTTGATGCATTTCAGTCTAGATGCTTAAGCAGTATCTTGGGCACTAGGTGGTTTGACTTTGGAAATAGGGATGAGGTTAAAATAAGGATTCAGCAATCTCCTTTGAGCAGTATTTTGTGCAAAGAGAGACTGCATTGGTTTGGCCATGTTGGAGACATGTTGTTGGCCTTAATGGCCAGGTCACAAGGACCCCAAGGGCTCAGAGAAGTTGGGGAAAGGGATCCACTGGACAGCTGTTAGGAAATTAGGTGGAAGTCTTCCTATCAAAGTTATTCATCGTGTTCTTTCTCTAATGTGCACAGGATACGGCTCTCCCGTACGTGGACCACGGCTTTATGTCTCTTCCGACGGATGGTGGCCTTTCGAAACTCGTAGGTGTTGCGGTTCCTTGTAGAAGGCAAAACTGGATTTAGTAGAGAAATTTCTCAATGCAGACACAGTTGAGACTCGACTTGGGAATTGAAGATTACGAATCTTGAGCGCTATCGACATGAGAGCAAGCGTCCATATTACGGTGCCGTACCAAATTATTAGAGAAATTGTTGCAAAGTCCTTAAAAATTAGGGGCGGGGGTGGCTCAGTCGGTAGCGCGCCAGGCTCGTAATCTGTAGTTCCCAGGTTCGAGTCCCAGCTGGGTCAGCGTTGAGATTTATCTCCGCAAAATTCCCCGCCCTGCCCACGGTCACTAGGGGACACCGATGGGCTTGGAAAGGCCGCCGTCCGTCGGATGGGACGTTAAGCCGTGGCCCCGTGTGCGGGAGAGCCATACCCTGTGCACGTTAAAGAACACGCTGGATGGCCTTGACGGGAGGCTACCATCTGTCTCCCAACAGCTGTTCCAGTGGGTCCCCTCCCCCAACCTTCTCTGAGCCTTCGGGGTCCATGTGACCTGGCCATTTAGCCCATGGTGTGCAAAAAAGTGCAGCTCAGAGGTAAAACAACCCAACCCAACCTTAAAAATTAAAAAATTCTCATGTTTCAAGGAACTATCATATTACTGCCAAATTATTAAAGAATTTCAATGTTGAAGAACCCTTTCAATTGTTTTAAGGAACTCTCCTGTTACAAATCCCTATCAGAATTTCTCTAATAATTTGGTATAGCACTGTATTGTGAAAATGCTCTTCACACAATAGAGAAAAAAAATCCTCATTCTTTTAAACATCTATCGCTTGAAGCCAATGCTTTATCTCAGGAAAGAAAATTGCCGTTTAAACATAGGAATTGAAATGATGCCACCTTAAATAAGATAAAACATCGGAATTTAGAAAGCAGCCGACCGCTGCAATGCAGTGGAACTAACAGGGAGAAACTTCCCAACGATGCAAAGCTACAAGTGGGATTGTCTCATATTTATTATCAAATTTCAGGCTTGGAAGAGAGGTGCAACAATTTGCCGAAATTGCATCATGTCGGAAGTTTGTGTGGTAGATCGTGAGCGAAAGTAGTTGCGTTTAAATGGATCACCTCCTTTTAAAATGGCTGTCAGACATATAAGTGAAAAGGTGAATAATGATAGTGATTAAAATGTTATATGGTTGTTTGGTTTAAATTCCCCCAACGTTTATCTACCAATGCTGTAGCACAAGTACTGGACTGGAGTAAATGGTATCTAGTACTGGACTGGAGTAAATGGTATCTATTAAAGATGAGTTAGGGTTCGAAATACACTGGGTTCCAGAAATTAAAGATTGAGTTGGGTTGTTTTACCTCTAAGCGGCACTTTTTTGCACACCATGGGCTAAATGGCCAGGTCACATGGACCCGAAGGCTCAGAGAAGGTTGGGGGAGGGGACCCACTGGAACAGCTGCTGGGAGACAGATTGACAGCCTCCCGTCAAGGCCATCCAGCGTGTTCTTTAACGTGCACAGGGTATGGCTTTCCCGCACACGGGAACACGGCTTAACGTCCCATCCGACGGACGGCGGCCTTTCCAAGCCCATCGGTGTCCCCTACTGACCGTGGGCAAGAAATTAAAGAAGAACCCTATGTTATGTTAATGGGAAGTTAACGTCAAAGCTTTATAACTTCTAAAATATGCTTGTTTTGAAATAATGTGACAGCAGATAAAGATCTCAATCCAATAAATCGATATCTCGATTTTAAACAATATTTGTTCAGTATTTAAGGAGTTGTGAAAGTTTGAATATTGAACAACAACAATGCCAGTGTTAAGAAACTTTTACAAAGCTGATGAATAGTGAAAGAATTCTTTACACAAGCTTCTAAAATGCCCACTTATTTTATTAAACACTTGAATACAATATTTATTACTATTTTAATTAATTTCTGAAGTTAATTTTTGTGACTGCCATTGTTATTGCTATACATTCAAACTTCCATAACTCATTAAATATTGAACAAATATTGTTGAAAATCGAGATATTGATTTATTTGATTGAAATCTTTAACATTTTTTTTTTTAAAATAGAAATTATAGAGTTTCGACGTTATTTTCCTTTGCATAACAGAAGGGTTGTTCCTTAATTTATGGAAACCAGCGTAATTTGAGCCTCATCTCTACTAGATGCCATTTGCTCCAGTCTAGTACTTGCGTGAGAGCATTACTACATAAGCTTTGTTAGAGGAAGCAGATGTAAGTCTTCCGATAAGGCCATCCATCGTATTCTTTAAAGTACAAGGTATGTCTCTCCCACGAATGGGATCACGGCCTCATGTCCCATCCGACAAACGACGGCCTCTCCAAGCCCATCGGTGTTTCCTTTATCACTGATGGTAGGGGGAAGATTGGCTCGTTTTACCTCTGAGCGCCACTTTTTCGCACATTTGGCCCTAGGGTACAATGTGCAAAATGGCAATGTCACCACCAATGATCAGGTCACAGGGACTCAGAGGGATCAGAGAAGATTGGGGGAGGGAATCAATTGGAGAGATGTCAGGAAGCAAATGGTAGCATCCGTCAAGACCATCTTGTGTAGAATAGGGATTTAGCGGGGATAAATTTCAAAGCTGGCCCAGGCTGGACTCGAAACTGGGAACTACAGATTACGAGCTTGGTGTGTTACTGACTGAGCCAACCCCTGCCCCAGGTTGCAAGGATTCTGATGGCTCAGAGAAGGTTGAGGAAGGAGACTCACTGAATAGCTGTTAGGAGACAGATAGAAGCCTCCTATCAAGGCCATCCAGCATATTTTTGAATGTGCACAGGGTATGGTTCTTCTGAGTTGGGTTGTTTTACCTCTGAGCGGCACTTTTTTGCACACCATGGGCTAAATGGCCAGGTCACATGGACCCCGAAGGCTCAGAGAAGGTTGGGGGAGGGGACCCACTGGAACAGCTGTTGGGAGACAAATGGTAGCCTCCCGTCAAGGCCATCCAGCGTGTTCTTTAAAGTGCACAGGGTATGGCTCTCCCGCACACGGGGCCACGGCTTAACGTCCCATCCGACGGACGGCGACCTTTCCAAGCCCATCGGTGTCCCCTACTGACCGTGAGCAGGGCGGGGAATTTTTGCGGAGATAAATCTCAACGCTGACCCAGCTGGGACTCGAACCTGGGAACTGCAGATTACGAACCTGGCGCGCTACCGACTGAGCCACCCCCGCCCCAAGGTTCTTCTGAACATGGTTACACTTCTTAATGTCCGACTTAACAAATGGACTCTCCGCAGGTCCAACAGTGTCCTTTTTATCACCGAGGCAGGGTGGTGATTGGCGGAGATAAATCTCCACGCAGGTAGAGTTGGGACTCGAACCTGGAAACCTCAAATTACGAGCCTGGCGAGCTACTGACTGAGCCAACCCCATCCCATAATTCAGTGTTCACTGGGTGCATATTCGTTACTGGCAAACGGACACATCCTTTGAACAGGCAAAAAACCATCAAGTTCCTTGAATAACAGATTAAAGAACTTTTACTTTACACTTAAAAAAAATAGATCTATATCATTTTGAATTTTCATTCAAAAATGTCAATCGCAAACTGAAATATTAAATTTGAAATTAAATGTTTACTTATTTTATTTTTTTCATCATTCAAAATATCCTTGTTAAATCTTCTATTGGTATAAAATCATTTTACACCAATAAAATATTTTTCGTCCGATCTATCCTTCTTCTGTAATCTTTCCTGCCAGATAAGATAATACTTAGGGGAAATCGAGTAATTTTCAAATGCCATTCGAAATATGATTCAGAAAGCGAAGTACGCAATAAATATTAACCACTAAATATTTTTCCTGATTTTTTTCAAAAGCTCATCATAAGGCTCATATAGTCAACGATTTCCTTAAAAAATAAAGATATTCAGTAGAGAGCGTTGTCAGACAACAATGATGTTCCAAGAGGGTTGTTTTACCTCTGAGCGGCACTTTTTTGCACACCATGGGCTAAATGGCCAGGTCACATGGACCCCGAAGACTCAGAGAAGGTTGGGGGAGCGGACTCACTGGAACAGCTGTTGGGAGACAGATGGTAGCCTCCCGTCAAGGCCATCCAGCGTGTTCTTTAACGTGCACAGGGTGTGGCTCTCCCATACACGGGGCCACGGCTTAACGTCCCATCCGACGGACGGCGGCCTTTCCAAGCCCATCGGTGTCCCCTACTGACCGTGGGCAGGGCGGGGAATTTTTCGGAGATAAATCTCAACGCTGACCCAGCTGGGACTCGAACCTGGGAACTACAGATTACGAGCCTGGCGCGCTACCGACTGAGCCACCCCCATGTTCCAAGAGACTTCCAATCGGCGTATATCCAAAACTTTCCTACTTTCTCAGAAATTTACAAAAGTATGAAAATCCGTGGGGGCCATGTATTCGTTTCACACGCCATTAAAAAATGTTGATCATCTGCATGAAATCTAATAAATACTTCATCATGTTACAAAGTTCTCATTCGCAGCATTTATTTGTAAGAAAAGAGTTCATTTCTTATGCAGGAAATTGAAATCTCTTCATTTTTTTTAATTAAAGGATAGACATCCAGACACTTCTAGGGGCGGGGGTGGCTCAGTCGGTAGCGCGCCAGGCTCGTAATCTGTAGTTCCCAGGTTCGAGTCCCAGCTGGATCAGCGTTGAGATTTATCTCCGCAAAATTCCCCGCCCTGGCCACGGTCAGTAGGGGACACCGATGGGCTTAGAAAGGCCGCCGTCCGTCTGATGGGACGTTAAGCCGTGGCCCCGTATGCGGGAGAGACATACCCTGTGCACGTTAAAGAACACGCTGGATGGCCTTGACGGGAGGCTACCATCTGTCTCCCAACAGCTGTTCCAGTGGGTCCCCTCTCCCAACCTTCTCTGAGCCTTCGGGGTCCATGTGACCTGGCCATTTAGCCCATGATGTGCAAAAAAGTGCCGCTCAGAGGTAAAACAACCCAACGTTAAAGAACACGCTGGATGGCCTTGACGGGAGGCTACCATTTGTCTCCCAACAGCTGTTCCAGTGGGTCCCCTACCTCAACCTTCTCTGAGCCTTCGGGGTCCATGTGACCTGGCCATTTAGCCCATGGTGTGCAAAAAAGTGCCGCTCAGAGGTAAAACAACCCAACCCAGACACTCCTGGAGCGTGAAGTAAACACACTCCAGGAGGCGGGATATATGCAAGTAAATTACAGTGCTTTATCGAAATATTCGCAGGAAAATTCTTTACCTGCTATTTGTTTAAGCTGAAGAATGAGGAAGCAGTTGCGAAAAGTAATTTTGGCGAATTACAGGGTTCAGTAACTCTGACATTCAGAATAGTTTCTTAATGATTCCAGGGCGGCAAAAGTTATTTATGCTGTTGGGAAAAGAAATTGAAACTGAGCTTTAGAAAATACACTGGTGCTCAAAGTTAAAGGTTAATTTGAGAGTATAAGGGAATGATATGAAATGTGGAGTAAATGCAAATTTTGTAATGCAGAAGACGAAAATATGTATGCATTCAAAAGAAGTAACCACAGACATGTAAATTAGGGTTGTTATAAAAGAGTGCGTGATACAGTCGATCCTCATTTTCATTCTAACCGTTTTAAGTAGCGATTTGATTTCATCATATCAGAAAGTTGATATATGCACGATTGTGATGCGTTAGAGAGTGATAGGTAGGATGGAAGAGGGTTAATCTCAGATTGTGGTATCAGGGAATAAAAGAATCATAAAATGTCCTCGCAAAATTTTGAAAATAATTTCAAGAAATCTGAGAGGTTAGTCCTAAATAAAGGTTGGGTTGTTTTACCTCTGAGCGGCACTTTTTTGCACACCATGGGCTAAATGGCCAGGTCACATGGACCCCGAAGGCTCAGAGAAGGTTGGGGGAGGGGACCCACTGGAACAGCTGTTGGGAGACAGATGGTAGCCTCCCGTCAAGGCCATCCAGCGTGTTCTTTAACGTGCACAGGGTATGGCTCTCCCGTACACGGACCACGGCTTAACGTCCCATCCGACGGACGTCGGCCTTTCCAAGCCCATCGGTGTCCCCTACTGACCGTGGGCAAGGCGGGAATTTTGCGGAGATAAATCTCAACGCTGACCTAGCTGGGACTCGAACTTGGAAACTACAGATTACGAGCCTGGCGCGCTACCGACTGAGCCACCCCCGGCCCCCCTAATGGGGAGTAAGTCGTCTGGGGCTTGAGCTATCTGCCTTTAACAGCAAGACAACAGAGGGATTTAGGAAAATGACAGTTGGTAGTTGACTTGCTTGCTGTCAGCAACTCAGAAATCAGTGATCTGGCAATCTTCGTGTCACGTGACACGAAGGTTGCCAGATCACTAATTTCTAAAAAAATCGTTGTCAAATATTTTTTCTGTATTCTGTAATCAACCATAGTGTTCGGATATTTTTTTTGAGCGACTGTACAAAAGGTTGTACGAACGAAGTCTGTCTGCAGTATATAGTGTGATGGTGCACACAATTTATGTTCACCTTTAAGTTGATGAAGACGTCACTTCTTTGGCCCTGGCCGTGGCCTTTCTCCCCTGGCCGGGGGGGGGGGGAATTGCTATTCATAGATGAGTCCAGATTGAGTTTGAACACCGATTCTCGACGTGTGTGTTCAGCTGGAGAGAGCATGGAACTTGCTACAACAGATGTAACATCGAAGAAAAGGATAATTTTGGTGGCCGTAGTGTAATAGTCTGGGCTGGCATCACGATGACTTTCCGCCCAGAACTTGTCATACTTACAGTCGCTCAAAAAAGTATCCGAACGCTATGGTTGATTACAGAATTCAGAAAAAAGATCTGGCAACGATTTTTTTTAGAAATTAGTGATCTGGCAACATTCTGGCAAAGTATCCGAACTATAGTGTTCGGATACTTTTTTGAGCGACTGTATTTCACGGAGGCACTCTGACTGCTCAGAGAGGAGATTCTTAATTTCTAGGTGAGGTTTTTCAAGAGTTCTATCCTGCCCAATTTCATCTATATGGGCGATAAGGCCAATCATCATAAGGCCTCATGTAGTCAATGATTTCTTTAAAGATGAAGATATTCAGAGACTGCGTTGTCAACCAAAAATTTTCAAGCGGCGTATGGGGGAGAACGCATATCCAAAATTTTCCTACCATCCTAGGAAATATTAGTTATTACTGTTCTGAAGTGGAGGGAAAAGTTATAATCCCCCCCTCCATCCACACTTTCCTTGGATGCGTCACTGGCATCCAGAATATCTCGTGAGCTGGAGAACCATACCCTATACACGTTAAAGAACACGCTGGATGACCTTGAAGGGAGGTTACCATCTGTCTCGTAACAGCTAGCCAGTAGGTACTTTTCCCTCATTATTCTCTGATCACTCAGAAGGCTTGTTACCTGGCCATTTAGCCCCCTGTGTGCCGTTCTGAGGTAAAATAACCCAAAAAATTCTATACAATCTTTCCTTTATGCTTAGGTTTATTACTTAACTGCTTTCAAAATTGTTTTCAAGTTATAAGGATTCAGGCCCGGATCTAGAGAAAAATTAGAGGAGGGGATAGTAAGTAACTAAATCGGGCCCAAAAAGTGTAAAAGGAGGGGGGGGGGAGACTGGATTTCCATTTCCACACAACCACAATATCCAGAATATATCTATAAGATATCTAAGATAACCAATGGAAATCCACTGGTCATTTTGGATATCTTCTGGATATATTCCGGATATTATGATTGTGTGGGTTGAAGCTTTTTTGCCTCCATTACCCTTATAAGTGTGTGTGTGTGTTTTGTGTAGAGGGGTCCCCCTCCGAAGTAAAGGACTGTAAGGATGGATATATTTAATGAAAAGTCATAAGGGTACTGTATAAGCCTATTATAAAGAATTAACAATTAGGAAGCAAATGATGAGTATCTCAATTTCATTGTTCATAAGAAATAAAACATGACCATTTCTGGTCTAGTGGTTAGCGTACCTGACTATTAAGACCAGCAGGCATGTCCCTGTGTATGTATTTGTATATTTTATAAGAAACCAGGACGAGCTTCTAGGTTATTTCCGTTCTTTATGAACGGGAGTACCTTCTTCCATTAAAACTAGAAGAATATATATCGACTCTTGCGAATATAGGATGCTTGTTTTGAAAGAGAATGAGGTTTATATTTTCCCCCTTTAATGCCTTTTAACAGTGGAAATTCGAACAAATGAATAATTAACAAAATACAAATGGTAATATTTCATTAGTACGTGTAAAAAGAGAGAATTTTTCGTTTCTCGTAAAACAAAATATTACGTTTTTCCCACACCCCTGGTGGTAAGGAAGCAAATCATTGCTGGCAATGTAAACCTCTTGACAATTACACTCTAGCACCCGAATTTAAAATGTCCACCACAAATAAATCATTTGCAATATTCATTAAAGATTTTGCCGATTCAAACTCTTTCCGACGTTAGAGGGCGTTATTAAAGGCATTGAGAGACCAGAATTTAAAATTTCCACCACAAATAAATCATTTGCAATATTCATTAAAGATTTTGCCGTTTCAAACTCTTTCCGACGTTAGAGGGCGTTATTAAAGGCATTGAGAGACCAGAATTTAAAATTTCCACCACAAATAAATCATTTGCAATATTCATTAAAGATTTTGCCTTTTCAAACTCTTTCCGCCGTTAGAGGGCGTTATTAAACTCTTGAGAGATTTGGAAAAAAGGCGAATCGTAATGTTTCATCAATATCTATTCAACCCAGAAACTTTTTAATTATCTCTATAAAAGAAAAATGTTTAATGTCTGTAGACGAGCAGAACATTTGCTCTTTTTTAACATTTGTCCTTTTTTTAATGAAAAGGAGTTAAAATTAAGTGAACGCTTAAATTTCTCGAAGTTTCGCGAAGGATTTTTTATTATGCGATTTGTTGTACCGATAACATATTTCGCATCTGAGAGAAAAAGAAAAATCTTAAATTTATACGAAACTAAGAGTTGCTTGGGACCCATGCCAAGCAGAAGATGAAAGCTCTGAAGCAGAAACATTTATTTTCTTGGTCAGACGAAAAATCGATATTTGTATATAAAGAAGAAACAGATGGGATGCATGTCACGGATATTTTGAAGAAATAAGAGTTGCAGTTCTCCTAATGATGGCTTACATCATCGAATTTATCTTCGTTATCGAATATTAGCCGTCCCATGGCCGAGTGGTTAGCGCGCTTTGGCTACTGCTCTAAGGAACCTGGGTTCAAGCCCTGGGTAAAGCATAGCTGTGTGTGTTGTTTTTCTGCTGAGGTCCTGCCATCCTCTCAGACCTTCTACTTTGGCATATAAACTGACAGGCTCCTGTCAGAACTCTGTGACAAGCAGCTGCTTGAGGGGGTATTTATTTTAGCCATCCCGTGGTCCAGTGGTTAGCACGCTTGGCTACCGTTCTAAGTGGCCTGGGTTGGAGCCCCGGGTAAGGCATGGATGTATGTGTCGTTTTTCTGCCGAGGGCCTGCCATCCTCTCAGACCTTCTACTTTGGCATATAAACTGACAGGCTCCTGTCAGACCTCTGTGGCAAGCAGCTGCTTGAGGGGGTATTTATTTTATTTTATTTTTATTTATCGAATACTTATATCTTTTGAAGTATGGCGATATAACTTCCAATTAGGAGAGAATCCTCATAATTATTTAGTGAGTAAGTCTGCAATGTAAGAAGCTAAAAATAATAGAATTGAATTCAATTAGTTATGTTTCATTGTATAGTTATCAGGAAGTATATCTTGCAGAATCTCTTAATAGTCACTCTGGAAAAGAATTATATTTTTTATTCCTGCAAATAAGAAAAGAAATGCAAGCGGACTAAGTTCATGAAATTGTATCAATGTTGTAACTTAAGTGTAATTGGGAAAGACAAGAATGAAGAGAATACACGAGACTAAGCAACTGATGTGAGAGTGCTCATAGATTATTGGTCAATGACCTATCAGTGACATGTCGAGCAGTCAATGTAGCATGATAACTGTCATCCCAGATCTCACTAATGCTATTGTCTTGGACTGTTTTACCCCTGAGCGGCAACGTTTTACACACAACGGACTAAATGACTAGGTCACAAGGACCCCAAAGGCTCAGAGAAGATTGGGGGTTTGCGTTGTGTTGGGTTGTTTTACCTCTGAGCGGCACTTTTTTGCACACCATGGGCTAAATGGCCAGGTCACAAAGACCCCGAAGGCTCAGAGAAGGTTGGGGGAGGGACCCACTGGAACAGCTGTTGGGAGACAGATGGTAGACTCCCGTCAAGGCCATCCAGCGTGTTCTTTAACTGCACAGGGTATGGCTCTCCCACACATGGGGCCACGGCTTAACGTCCCATCCGACGGACGGCAGCCTTTCCAAGCCCATCAGTGTCCCCTACTGACTGTGGGCAGGGCGGAGAATGAAGATTGTGGGAAAAAGACCTACTGGATAAGAGGTTGAGAGACAGATGATAGCCTCCCGGTTAGGATGGTCTTGTCGGATGATTACTTATCAATAAAGTGTGTTCTTTAGGGTGAACAGGGTATGGCTTCCCTATACACGGAGGCACGGCTTAATGTCCCGACGGACCGAGGCCTTTCCAAACCCATCAGTGTCTCCTTTTTCACTCCCTGAACTGCACATAATAGTATTATATAGTAGTAGCATAAATGACAGTTCTGGCACAGTAAAAGGGGCTCGAGAAATCTATGAAAATCCATGGGAAAAGTTATGGGGGATAAGGCAAAAAGTATGTTTCTTGTGGTTTTTTGTAAAAATATGTGTGAAAATTAGAAAAAACGGGGTGATTTTTAGCATGTGAAAAACTTTTCCCATGGATTTTCATAGAATTCTCGAGCCCCTTTTATTGTGCCAGAACTGTCATTTATGCTACTACTTTATATAATGGTAGTTTTAGTTCGTTTTCAAAATAAAATGAAAAAACACGAATTATTGTTTTTACTTTATCGCCTATCTCTCTGTAGAAATTTAAATTTCTTGTGTTTAGAAAAAAAAAATTAAGATTTTTTTTTAGGTTGGATAGTGTCATGTACCCAGAGCGGTCAGTAAGGCAATAATATAGGGCAGTGGCAATAATACACGGCAATGCCGTTGCTGACCAGTGACAATAATACACGGCAACGCCGTTGCTGACCAGTGACAATAATACACGGCAATGCCGTTGCTGACCAGTGACAATAATACACGGCAACGCCGTTGCCGACCAGTGACAATAATACACGGCAACGCCGTTGCTGACCAGTTACAATAATACACGGCAACGCCGTTGCTGACCAGTGACAAAAATACACGGCAACGACGTTGCTGACCAGTGACAATAATACACGGCAATGCCGTTGCTGACCAGTGACAATAATACACGGCAACGCCGTTGCTGACCAGTGACAATAACACACGCCAACGCCGTTGCTGACCAGTGACAATAATATATGGCAACGCCGTTGCTGACCAGTGACAGAACCCTTCTGCCATTGAGCATTTCCTTTTACTGAACTTCGATCTGCCAGCGTCAGATTCTCCGACCTTCTAGGACTAGAACCTTCTGCTCTTTTTATCTGCTTTGGCTGACAAATCTGCCGTTGACGTGAGAATTAAATTTAACTGACGGGAAACTCTGGTTTCTTCCGCTCTCCTTAAGGCCTAAAGGCAAGTTCCTTCCCACTCTCGTTTCTGTTTTATCTCGTGTCATGTGCAGTCGATCTCAGGAATCCTAAATTCTCCGCCAGGCGTCTATCTCTGCTTCCAACTTCATCAGAACTCTTCACATCTGTTGTCTGACACGACGACTTTATTGGTGAACAGGACCAGATCTGAAAAAAAAAACGACTTTGTAGGGGAGAGGGAGAGGATCGAGATGAAAAATATATGAAATAAAAAGAGGATCAAGTAACTGGTTTGAGATAAAATTAGAAATACGTTGGAACTCTGGAACTTTCTCCATCATCCACTTCGAACTAGTGGATGATGGAGAAAATGCAAACGGTAGTATTTTATTAGTATTTATAGAATAAATAAAAGTGTCTTAATTCTTTAAAATTTAAGAAGTTGCTTTTCTCACACCTCTGAGAGAAGGAGAGAAATGATTGCTATCAGTGGAATATCTCTTGACACTCTACAACCGAAATTTCAAATTTTTATCATAAACGTATCATTGGCAACATTCGTTAAAAGTTTTGCCGTTTCCCTATTTAGTGATCTAAGATGATGTAATGTAAAACTACTTAAGGACTTTTAAAATTTGGAATTGGATCATTTAATTAGTACCATTTCAAATAAAAATGAATTTTTCAGTTATCTTGCAGGTATTCACCAGGATTTTATGTAAATTAGATTATCGTGGCTGTGTTTTCCACCCACCCAGAGTCTCATTCTTTCCAATGATTGAGTTTTACACCCACCAAGAGTCTCATTGTTTCCAATGATTGAGTTTTACACTCACCCAGAGTCTCATTGTTTCCAATGATTGAGTTTTCCACCCACCCACCCAGAGTCTCATTGTTTCCAATGATTGAGTTTTCCACCCACCCACCTAGAGTCTCATTGTTTCCAATGATTGAGTTTTCCACCCACCCAGTCTCATTGTTTCCAATGATTGAGTTTTCCACTCACCCACCCAGAGTCTCATTGTTCCAATGATTGAGTTTTACACTCACCCAGAGTCTCATTGTTTCCAATGATTGAGTTTTCCACCCACCCAGAGTCTCATTGTTTCCAATGATTGAGTTTTACACTCACCCAGAGTCTCATTGCTTCCAATGATTGAGTTTTCCACCCACCCACCCACCCACCCACCCACCCACCCACCCACCCAGAGTCTCATTGTTTCCAATGATTGAGTTTTCCACCCACCCAGAGTCTCATTGTTTCCAATGATTGAGTTTTCCACCCACCCAGAGTCTCATTGTTTCCAATGATTGAGTTTTACACTCACCCAGAGTCTCATTGTTTCCAATGATTGAGTTTTCCACACACCCACCCAGAGTCTCATTGTTTCCAATGATTGAGTTTTCCACCCACCCACCTAGAGTCTCACTGTTTCCAATGATTGAGTTTTCCACCCACCCACCCAGAGTCTAATTGTTTCCAATGATTGAGTTTTCCACCCACCCACCCAGAGTCTCATTGTTTCCAATGATTGAGTTTTCCACCCACCCACCTAGAGTCTCATTGTTTCCAATGATTGAGTTTTCCACCCACCCACCCAGAGTCTCATTGTTTCCAATGATTGAGTTTTCCACCACCCACCCAGAGTCTCATTGTTTCCAAAGATTGAGTTTTCCACCACCCACCCAGAGTCTCATTGTTTCCAATGATTGAGTTTTCTACCCAGAGTCTCATTGTTTCCAATGATTGAGTTTTCCACCCAGAGTCTCATTGTTTCCAATGATTGAGTTTTCCACCCACCCAGTCTCATTGTTTCCAATGATTGAGTTTTCCACTCACCCACCCAGAGTCTCATTGTTCCAATGATTGAGTTTTACACTCACCCAGAGTCTCATTGTTTCCAATGATTGAGTTTTCCACCCACCCAGAGTCTCATTGTTTCCAATGATTGAGTTTTACACTCACCCAGAGTCTCATTGCTTCCAATGATTGAGTTTTCCACCCACCCACCCACCCACCCACCCACCCACCCACCCACCCACCCACCCAGAGTCTCATTGTTTCCAATGATTGAGTTTTCCACCCAGAGTCTCATTGTTTCCAATGATTGAGTTTTCCACCCACCCAGAGTCTCATTGTTTCCAATGATTGAGTTTTCCACCCACCCAGAGTCTCATTGTTTCCAATGATTGAGTTTTACACTCACCCAGAGTCTCATTGTTTCCAATGATTGAGTTTTCCACACACCCACCCAGAGTCTCATTGTTTCCAATGATTGAGTTTTCCACCCACCCACCTAGAGTCTCATTGTTTCCAATGATTGAGTTTTCCACCCACCCACCCAGAGTCTAATTGTTTCCAATGATTGAGTTTTCCACCCACCCACCCAGAGTCTCATTGTTTCCAATGATTGAGTTTTCCACCCACCCACCTAGAGTCTCATTGTTTCCAATGATTGAGTTTTCCACCCACCCACCCAGAGTCTCATTGTTTCCAATGATTGAGTTTTCCACCACCCACCCAGAGTCTCATTGTTTCCAAAGATTGAGTTTTCCACCACCCACCCAGAGTCTCATTGTTTCCAATGATTGAGTTTTCCACCCAGAGTCTCATTGTTTCCAATGATTGAGTTTTCCACCCAGAGTCTCATTGTTTCCAATGATTGAGTTTTCCACCCACCCAGAGTCTCATTGTTTCCAATGATTGAGTTTTCCACCCACCCAGAGTCTCATTGTTTCCAATGATTGAGTTTTCCACCTACCCAGAGTCTCATTGTTTCCAATGATTGAGTTTTACATCCACCCAGAGTCTCATTGTTTCCAATGATTGAGTTTTACACCCACCCAGAGTCTCATTGTTTCCAATGATTGAGTTTTCCACCCACCCACCCAGAGTCTCATTTTTTCCAATGATTGAGTTTTCCACCCACCCAGAGTCTCATTGTTTCCAATGATTGAGTTTTCCACCACCCACCCAGAGTCTCATTGTTTCCAATGATTGAGTTTTGCACCCACCCAGAGTCTCATTGTTTCCAATGATTGAGTTTCCCACCCACCCAGAATCTCATTGTTTCCAATGATTGAGTTTTCCACCCACCCAGAGTCTCATTGTTTCCAATGATTGAGTTTTACACCCACCCAGAGTATCATTGTTTCCAATGATTGAGTTTTCCACCCACCCACCCAGAGTCTCATTGTTTCCAATGACATCGTTTTCCACCCACCCAAAGTATCATTGTTTCCAATGATTGAGTTTTCCACCCAGAGTCTCATTGTTTCCAATGATTGAGTTTTCCACCCACCCAGAGTCTCATTGTTTCCAATGATTGAGTTTTCCACCTACCCAGAGTCTCATTGTTTCCAATGATTTAGTTTTACACCCACCCAGAGTCTCATTGTTTCCAATGATTGAGTTTTCCACCTACCCAGAGTCTCATTGTTTCCAATGATTGAGTTTTCCACCCAGAGTCTCATTGTTTCCAATGATTGAGTTTTCCACCTACCCAGAGTCTCATTGTTTCCAATGATTGAGTTTTACACCCACCCAGAGTCTCATTGTTTCCAATGATTGAGTTTTCCACCCACCCAGAGTCTCATTGTTTCCAATGATTGAGTTTTACACCCACACAGAGTCTCATTGTTTCCAATGATTGAGTTTTACACCCACCCAGAGTATCATTATTTCCAATGATTGAGTTTTCCACCCACCCAGAGTATCATTGTTTCCAATGATTGAGTTTTCCACCCACCCACCCAGAGTCTCATTGTTTCCAATGACATCGTTTTCCACCCACCCAAAGTATCATTGTTTCCAATGATTGAGTTTTCCACCCAGAGTCTCATTGTTTCCAATGATTGAGTTTTCCACCCACCCAGAGTCTCATTGTTTCCAATGATTGAGTTTTACACCTACCCAGAGTCTCATTGTTTCCAATGATTTAGTTTTCCACCCACCCAGAGTCTCATTGTTTCCAATGATTGAGTTTTCCACCCACCCAGTATCATTGTTTCCAATGATTGAGTTTTCCACTCACCCACCCAGAGTCTCATTGTTTCCAATGATTGAGTTTTCCACCCACCCAGAGTCTCATTGTTTCCAATGATTGAGTTTTCCACCCACCCAGAGTCTCATTGTTTCCAATGATTGAGTTTTCCACCCACTCAGATTCTCATTGTTTCCAATGGAATATTAATGAATCATCTTCCAATGTAATTATTGATGAATCATGATGATGGAATCTTCATGAAATTTGATTGATTCCACTACCAAAATTTAAAATTTCTATCCTAAATGCATAATTTGTTATATTCGTTAAAAATGTTCGGAATTTTTGATTTTTTTTCCAGTGTTGGAGAGCGCAATCATAACTTTTGGATATTCGGAAACCAATATTTCGAATTGTAATATTTCATCAAATTATTATTTTTTGGGGAGAGTGTAAAGGCAATCGTAAGGGGCCAACTCATTGCTGCCAATGTAAAACTTCACGACATTCACATTCCACCACCAAAATTTCAAATTTTTAACTTAACTACATCGTTTTCAATATTCGTTTGAATTTTTAGAATTTTCATTTTTTTCCGCCGTTAGAGGGAGAAATTAAAGCTTTTGCATGATTCCGAAAGTGAAAATCACGACATTTCATCAACACCTGTTCAACCCAAAAATAAATTTTAATTTATCTCTGAAAACAAAGTTGTTCGTTGTCTACAGACAGACAGACGACAAAGTGAACATATTATCTCGTTATGTTGTTTCGTGAACGAGATGAAAATAAAGAGAGGGTCACGTATTTGAATCGAGCTGAAAAAAATAAAGGCCAAATAATTGAATGAAGCTGGAAAAAAATAGAGTATTTTTTTTATAACTGTATCAAGTTGTGAGAAAAATGAAGAGAGAGTCACCAATTAAATGGATCAAGCTGTGAAAGAAATAAAGAGAGAGTCAAGTAACTGGATCAAGCTAAGAAAAAAAAATAGAGAGAGCCAAGTAACTGGATCAAGTTGTGAAAAAAATAAAGAGAGAGCCAAGTAACTGGATCAAGCTAAGAAAAAAAAATAGAGATAGCCAAGTAACTGGATCAAGCTAAGAAAAAAAAATAGTGATAGCCAAGTAACTGGATCAAGCTAAGAAAAAAAAATAGAGATAGTCAAGTAATTGGATCAAGCTGTGAAAAAAGTAAAGAGAGAGCCAAGTAACTGGATAAAGCTAAGAAAAAAAAAGAGAGAGAGCCAAGTAACTGGATCAAGCTGTGAAAAAAATAAAGAGAGAGCCAAGTAACTGGATCAAGCTAAGAAAAAAAAATAGAGAGAGCCAAGTAACTGGATCAAGCTAAGAAAAAAAAATAGAGAGAGCCAAGTAACTGGATCAAACTGTGAAAAAAATAAAGAGAGAGCCAAGTAATTGGATCAAGCTGGAAAAAATAAAAAGAGAGAAAGACAAGTAACTGGATCAAGTTAAGGAAAAATAAAGAGAGGGCCAAATAACTGGATCCAGCTGGGAATAAAGAGAGGACCAAGTAACTGGATCCAACTGGGTAAAAATAAAGAGAAAACCAGTAACTGGATCCAGCTGGGGGAAAAAAAATAAAGAGAGTTCCAAGTAACTGGATCGAGCTGGGAAAAAATAAAGAGAGGGCCAAGTAACTGAATCGAACAGAAAAGGATAAAGAGAGGGCCAAGTAACTGGATCCAGATGAAAAAAAATAAAGAGAGGGCCAAGTAACTGAATCGAACAGAAAAGGATAAAGAGTGGTCCAAGTAACTGGATCAAGCTGGAAAAAATAAAAAGAGGGCTAAGTAACTGGATGCAGCTGAAAAAAAATAAAGGCAGAGCCAAATAACTAGATAAAGCTGGAAAAAAAAAAAATAAAGAGAAGGACAAGTAAATGGATTGAGCTAAAAAAAAAGGGGGGGGGGGCAAGTAAATTATTCGCATTTACAATGTAAAATTCTTTCCTTCCGTTTTAGTGTCGTTTTTAAAACTTTGTCGAAAAATGCGTGTAACATATCACTCAGCGGCCACTTTATTAGCTCCAGTTCCATGTCGTGTCAATAGTAAGTCATATGCCGAACTCAGAAATGCCTAAAATTCTTAGGAACAATGCCCTTATTGTAAAAAACATTCAAATTTTCAGTTAAGCCATATGATAACACAAACGTTCCCAACTCTAAGCATTGCGGTTGTGCTCGAGATTTAAATAGATTTGACGAGATCTTTAAATTATCTTTCGGCATTTTTTTCATAAAATTCTTATTTAAGAAATTACTGAGTTCTGTGTCTGAATTACTATTGACATAAAATGAACTGTACTTAATAAATCTAGTCTTTTATCTCCTCTTTTACCTTTTTCTCGCTCGATTGCGTCCCTTGCACGCCCCCCCCCCCCCCCCTTCTTCTCGTTTATTTTTTTTTTTCTAGATCGGCCTGTTGAGTTGGGTTGTTTTACCTCTGAGCGGCACTTTTTTTGCACACCATGGGCTAAATGGCCAGGTTGAAAATGGACCCCAAGGGCTCACAGAAGGTTGGGGGAGGGGACCCACTGAGCTGTTGGGAGACAGATGGTAGCCTCCCGTCAGGGCCATCCAGCGTGTTCTTTAACGTAGGGAATGGCTCTCCTGCACACGGGGCCACGGCTTAACGTCCCATCCGACGGATGGTGGCTTTTCCAAGCTCATCGGTGTCCTCTACTGACCGTGTGTAGGGCAGGGAATTTTACAGAGATAAATATCAGCGCTGACCTAGCTGGGACTCGAACCTGGGAACTACAGATTACGAGCCTGGCGCGCTATCGACTGAGCCACCCCCGCCCCGGACCTGTTGATGGCATAGTATGATTTGCACTTTCAGAATCTCCCAATAACTTTTATATATATTGAAAGCAGCTGTCCCGTGGTCAATTGATTAGCGCGCTTGGCTACTGATCTAAGGGATCTGGGTTCAATCCCCGGGTAAGGAATAGTTGTTTTTCTGCTGAGGTCCCGCTATCCTATCAGACCTTCTACTGTGGCGTATAAACTAACAAGGTCCTGTCAGATATCTATGACAAGCAGCTGCTTGAGGGGGTATTTTTTTTATAATAAAAGTTTGAGGTTTATTGACACAATTATGAAACCTTACAACTTTTTATTGAGGTAAAAAAAACAAACTCGAAGTCCGTGCTTGTCTAGATATCCTGACGGACTTTTCACCTAAGTAATTCTTCACCTGATCTGCCTATTCATTATGGTCCTGATAGGCTAGGGGACCTCTGCAGATTAAAACATCTATTCCTTCGATTGAACCAGATTCCTTAGATCAGTAGCCAAGAGCTATAATTGAATCAGCCAAGCTGTGTACTAACCGACCCTATTAGGTCAATGAAGAGTGAATTTAGCTGCGTTTCTCCTTTGATTTCCGGGGGTGGCTCAGTCGGTAGCGCGCGAGGCTCGTAATCTGTAGTTCCCAGGTTCGAGTCCCAGCTGGGTCAGCGTTGAGATTTATCTCCGCAAAATTCCCCGCCCTGTCCACGGTCAGTACGGGACACCGATGGGCTTGGAAAGGCCGCCGTCCGTCGTATGGGACGTTAAGCCGTGGCCCCGTGTGCGGGAGAGCCATACCCTGTGCACGTTAAAGAACACGCTGGATGGCCTTGACGGGAGGCTACGATCTGTCTCCCAACAGCTGTTCCAGTGGGTCCCCTCCCCCAACCTTCTCTGAGCCTTTGGGGTCCATGTGACCTGGCCATTTAGTCCATGGTGTGCAAAAAAGTGCCGCTCAGAGGTAAAACAACCCAACGTTAAAGAACACGCTGGATGGCCTTGACGGGAGGCTATTATCTGTCTCCCAACAGCTGTTCCAGTGGGTCCCCTCCCCCAACCTTCTCTGAGCCTTCGGGGTCCATGTGACCTGGCCATTTAGTCCATGGTGTGCAAAAAAGTGCCGCTCAGAGGTAAAACAACCCAACCTTTGATTTCCACTACAACTTTTGCTGCGTTTCTCCTTTGATTTCCACTACAACTTTAGCGCCACCTTGAGGCTTGATAACGCATGCGCCAGGGAGAAAACATCTGGTTTCCGCTCCCAGATCTCCTTTGGCACTTTCGGTGGCGAAAGGAGAGGAATTGGTTCTCCACATCTCTGCTCTGAGGAGAACGTCTTTGCTGCTGAAGCTTTCGTGTTCCGACTTTGCTTGAAATACAATCTCATTGGATTTCTGGAGAATTTCTAGAGCTTTTATATTGAGATGCTCCTTTACGCGTTAATGTAACGAAATAGTTTTCTGGAAAAATTGTCAAAAAATATTAAAATTTTTAGGTAACGATTAAGTATATTTTAAGAGCTGTTGGTGTTGTTTTCAAGAAAGAAAATTTAAAGTGTTTATTTAATGATGTGCGTGATTAACATATTTGTTCGACGGGCTTGAAATCGACGTTACGAGTGGATGTAAAAATTTAAATCCTAAGTGTTGCCAGTTGTTTCGATTTGTTCTTCTACTCGTGGATCACGTGTTTGTTATGGAAATTATTCAATATGGCATAAGCTGGATATGAAAATTTAATTCCTAAGTGTTGGTAGTTGCTTCTGTATTTCAAGTTTTCTTGAAGGAATTGTGGAAAAAAAATCTTGAAAATTTAATTCCTAAGTGTTGGCAGTTGCTTCTGTATTTCAAGTTTTCTTGAAGGAATTGTGAAAAAAAATCTTGAAAATTTAAATCCTAAGTGTTGGCAGTTGCTTCTGTATTTCAAGTTTTCTTGAAGGAATTGTGAAAAAAAATCTTGAAAATTTAATTCCTAAGTGTTGGCAGTTGCTTCTGTATTTCAAGTTTTCTTGAAGGAATTGTGAAAAAAAATCTTGAAAATTTAAATCCTAAGTGTTGGCAGTTGCTTCTGTATTTCAAGTTTTCTTGAAGGAATTGTGAAAAAAAATCTTGAAAATTTAATTCCTAAGTGTTGGCAGTTGCTTCTGTATTTCAAGTTTTCTTGAAGGAATTGTGAAAAAAAATCTTGAAAATTTAAATCCTAAGTGTTGGCAGTTGCTTCTGTATTTCAAGTTTTCTTGAAGGAATTGTGAAAAAAAATCTTGAAAATTTAATTCCTAAGTGTTGACAGTTGCTTCTGTATTTCAAGTTTTCTTGAAGGAATTGTGAAAAAAAATCTTGAAAATTTAATTCCTAAGTGTTGACAGTTGCTTCTGTATTTCAAGTTTTCTTGAAGGAATTGTGAAAAAAAAATCTTGAAAATTTAATTCCTAAGTGTTGACAGTTGCTTCTATTTTTCAAGTTTTCTTCAAGGAATTGTGAAAAAAAACCTTGAAATTTTTTATTTATAAGTAAAGTTTTTTTTACCCATTAAGGTAATTTTGTACGTTTTAATTTCATACATCTTGTGGATGATAGGCTTTATTATTGAAACAATCACAAAAAATTCACTATATATGATATTTGTTCAGGAATTACAATATCAGCGAATTAGAATATATTTTGTGATTTCAAAGTTGAAAGGCATGACAGAATGAAAAAAAAATTAATAGTGCTTGAAAAATTGATCAATTTCAAAATATTTGGAATTTAGAAGTTAAAGACTGATAAAGGTAGGCATTTAATTTCAGATATTTTGATTCAATATGTTGCACTGGTGAACTATATCAGAATAATAAGATTTTTCATCTATCTGCTCCTTCATCTATCTGCAATTTTGAATTTATTCAATAGTTAGAATTCTATTAATAGAAAAGCCTCTTTCGAGTAGAAAGTATATATTCCCAAAAAACGAAGATATAATAAATCTGATAATTAGAAGTTCACAAAACCGATATGATCGTTAAGAAGTGATTTTCAAATTAATTTCTTCAGAAATTTTTAAAACTTTTAATAAAGATTTACTTATTAAAAATTTGCTTTCAGCTGGCGACGATTTGAAAACTTTAGATGTTATTTCATCTTTGTAGAGAAACTTATATAGAGAAGGAGAAAAATATTTCCCTTCTATTAAATGATCATTAACTAACTGTGTCTCAATCTGGTAAATGAATAATTCTAAATCGACAAAATCACTCGTAGAATAATTAAATGATGAGATGAAATTACGATCAACGAAATTTTCTGGATAAAAACGAGCGTTGTGATGATATCAGGTCTAAAAGTTTGGTGTCTTTTTTTTTAATAATTGTGAATTGAAATCAACTTTACGGAATCAGATAAAAAATATGCAAATTGGAGAAAGTAAATTGTAAAAAAAAAAGGAAAGCGATGAGAATCTTTTCAAAGTGTTTCTGGAACTGTTCAGGTATGCGGAAAAATAATGAGAAATCGATGGAGATTAGAATAATAACACTGTGGCTGATAACGTTGATCGCACCCACATCGGAAGATCAGGATTTTACCGTAACTGACGTGTTTGAACATTTAAACTATTCTCCTCAATTGCATTCATCCATATTTTTTCACACTTTTACTGTTTCATCTTCGAGAGTGGTGAACAAATTTACGTTCCCAACAAAAATCAATAACGGAACTGTTGATGTTGACGCTTGTATATTCTATCACTTTTCTCTTCCCCGACTAGTAGAGATCGAAGGTCAAGGAAAAATAGATCTCCAAGATCGTGATCTCCATTTGTCGTCTGTGGATCTCCGAGTGGAGTGTTCGTTTGCAAAAGATGTGAATTTCGCCTCCGTCGTCCTGTTGACATGGGATACATCGGAAGATGGAGATGAAGAGTTTTCAAGCAGCAGTGATGGTAGAAAGTTATGGAAGGTGGAAAGGATGTCTGAAATTGATTTGACGTGCAGTCAGAAGACAGAGCGATTACAGTGCGCGGAATCTGTGATGAGATGCAGTGATCAAGACGTAGCTGTCATTCCTCTGCCCCTGTCAGGAATAAAGTCCATTTGGGATGAAGTTGATGACAATAAGATCATGTTTGGTGTTGCTATGGTGCCTGTGGATGCGAACTGCAGCAGCCTCTCAATTGCAAAGAAGGGTGCAGCAGTTTTAAGGATTAACATCTGGGCTGATCGTGAGTTGTTTTCCAATCAAATTCTCTTAATGATGTTATTTACTTCTGAAGTTATCTGGATATATAGTTCCTTTTTAAGTGATTATGATAAATGATAATAATAATATAATGATATAATATAATACAATATCAGTTCAATTATAAGTGATTATGATAGTTATTTATAAATGAACAATTCAATTATGTATGATTATGATAGTACATTAATTATAAATGATTATGATAGTTCATTTGAACTATCATATGTACTATCATAATTATGAATTTCAAATGAACAATTCAATTATATATGATTTATGATAGTACATTAAATTATAAGTGATTATGATAGTACATTAAATTATAAGTGATTATGATAGTTCATTTATAAGTGATTATGATAAATGATAATAATAATATAATGATAAATTATGATATATGATTATAAGTGTTCATTTATAAGTGATTATTATAAGTGATTATTATGTTTTTGTCGGAGTTTGATATATTTTGCTAGACGTCTAACTTATTTTATTTCACTAGTTTATCTATATTTTGTCAGAAACATATTCGGCAATTAAATTGAAAACATTGCTATGAGTTTGTTTCTTGATAGTTGGTAGACCAACGAAGTACTCTTGAAACAGAAAACGATATAAAAATTCGTTTGCGAGTTAAACTAATATTGGTTCTATTATTCATTTATGTCATTTAAACAAATTTTTCTCTAATACAGCATGACGTGTACAGTCGCTCAAAAATATCCGAACACGTGACACGAAGGTTGCCAGATCACTAATTTCTAAAAAAATCGTTGCCAGATATTTTTTCTGAATTCTGTAATCAATTATAGTGTTCTGATACTTTTTTTTGAGCGACTATAGGTGGTCATATTATTTTGATACTAGATCGTGTGGGCTCACTCACGGAAATATTGAGCGTGTGCAGTTACCGTTCACAGCAAACTGGAGCGTGTGCAGTAACTGCACACGCTCCAGTTTGCTGTGAACGGTAACTGGAGCGTGTACAGTTGCTGTACACGTTCCAGATATTTTTCCTGAATTCTGTAATCACGTGAATATTTTTTTGAGCGACTGTACTTTATGAGTAACAAATGGTTCTAGCTTAGCTCCATAAGACTCAAATAAATGTGTTTTTTATTCAAAATTAATAAAATCAAAGCTGTTGCATTATCCATGTTTTCATTCAAGAGGAAGACACTGAATTTTGTTTAACATTTTAGCATTAATTATTGTTTCGAAAGCAAATATGGGCAAAAATAAACTCTTATGAAAATAACGGATTTATTTTACAATACCCAATCATCGAGCTAACAGGAACTGTAAGCAAAAAAATCTTCGAGCCCATGGGCGTCCGCAGAAAATTTTCCAGGGGGGGGGGGGGGGGGCAAAGCTTGGAGACAAATAATTACATCAATAAATTTTTATTTAATTATTTAAATTTTAGGGGTTTTTTTCACAAGTAGAATATAGAATACAGTATTGCATTAATAAAAAAAACACATACATAATGTATATAAATTAATTACGTTTAAATTGTTACGATTATAATTTGTGGAATTTTTAACTCGATCCCAGGGGGAGGGGAAGTGTCCCGTTTGGCCCCCTCTGCGGACTCCCATGTTCGAGCTCATTGGATCTGTGACCCAAAATCATCGAGCCTATAAGGCTTGCGACCCAAAATTATCCACTCATAAGCAGGGACCTTTGAAGAACTCTTTGAACCCCGGGCGAATTTGAAAAAATGGCCACTGTTCTTCTTTTCTTTATGTCATAATAATATGCAGATTTATTATCAGAAGCAGAATTTAATTGAAAATAATATTACAATGCGTTATGATGGATATGATTTGAAATACAAGGGTAAAAAACACTTGTTTTCAAACTGTATGATGTCGCTGACAGGGCTGCAGCTTCTGGCCACGTATTTCCTGGAGATGTCTTTGCGCATGATATTTTCTTACTCTCTTACGACATGACGTCATCTGAAGTGTTGGAACATGTGACCTGTGACGTTATGTCATATCAATTCTGAAAACAGATTTATTTCCTGTAGCTTGCTGCGGATCGATGACTGAGGGATTACAGATACTTCGAGAAACATTGTTAAAGAGCAGGCATGTCCAACCCACTGCCCTAAAGAGCTGGTAATAAAATAATAAATAAATACCCCCTCAAGCAGCTGCTTGCCACAGAGGTCTGACAGGAGCCTGTCAGTTTATATGCCATAGTAGAAGGTCTGTGAGGATGGCAGGACCTCAGCAGAAAAACGACACACACGTCCATGCCTTACGCGGGGCTTGAACCTAGGTCCCGTACATCACTAGCCAAGCGTGCTAACCACTCGGCCACCGGACGGCTAAAAGATCTAGTAATGCGGCCCACTAAATCGTAAAATTCATGTGTTTACGACATAAGCTTTCAACATGATTATGTGATTTTCAGCGAGTTTTTTCGTGACTAAAGAGCACTAGTGACTAAAGTATACTACAGGTTGGGTTGTTTTACCTCTGAGCGGCACTTTTTGGCACACCATGGGCTAAATGGCCAGGTCACATGGACCCCGAAGGCTCAGAGAAGATTGGGGAAGGAGACCCACTGGAACAGCTGTTGGGAGACAGATGGTAGCCCCCGTCAAGGCCATCCAGCGTGTTCTTTAACGTGCACAGGGTATGGCTCTCCCGCACACGGGGCCACGGCTTAACGTCCCATCCGACGGACGGCGGCCTTTCCAACCCCATCGGTGTCCCCTACTGACCGTGGGCAGGGCGGGGAATTTTGCGGAGATAAATCTCAACGCTGACCCAGCTGGGACTCGAACCTGGGAACTACAGATTACGAGCCTGGCGCGATACCGACTGAGCCACCCCCGCCCCAAAGTATACTACAGAGCACTAATGACAAAAGTATTAGTGACACAAGCAAATATCCCAATTAAAAACTTTTCTGGCTATTTTATGTGCGGCCCAAAGCAATTCATCTTCACTCAATGTGGCCAAGGGAAGTCAAAAGGTTGGACATCCATGTTGTAGAGGATTTATTAACAAAATAATTATTATATATTATGTAAGTGTTTTTCTACATTTCGGGTTGGATTGGTTAGGTTGTTTTACCTCTGAGCGACACTTTTTTTGCACACCATGGGCTAAATGGCCAGGTCACATGGACCCCGAAGGCTCAGAGAAGGTTGGGGAAGGGGGCCCACTGGAACAGCTGTTGGGAGACAGATGGTAGCCTACCGTCAAGGCCATCCAGCGTGTTCTTTAACGTGCACAGGGTATGGCTCTCCCACACACGGGGCCACGGCTTAACGTCCCATCCGACGGACGGCGGCCTTTCCAAGCCCATCGTTGTCCCGTACTGACCGTGGACAGGGCGGGGAATTTTGCGGAGATAAATCTCAACGCTGACCCAGCTGGGACTCGAACCTGGGAACTACAGATTACGAGCCTGGCGCGCTACCGACTGAGCCACCCCCGCCCTCCTACATTTCGGTGTCGCAAAATCATGAAAGTTTTTATTAAAAAATATTTTCTAAAGTGTCATTTTTTTAATGCATGTCAAGTTTAAATTATTTAAACATGGTGGTGTCATGCGATTTCTTAGTTTATATTTTTTTATGAATTTCAGTTTTGAGAACGAGCATCCATCGCTCGCATTCGTAAACGTCACAGATATAAAAATTTGAACCTTTGGAAAAGTTGAAAAATGTTTTTGTTGTTGTTCATATTTATATGCACAGTACTATCAGAATAATATGACCACCTACTAGGTATTATCTATTGTAGGTGGTCCTATTATTCTGACACGACTGTGTAATTTGCGATGTATATAATTTGCGATGTCAATGCCGTCTCCTTCGGGGCGGGGGTGGGCTCAGTCGGTAGCGCTCCAGGCTCATAATCTGTAGTTCCCAGCTTGGAGTCCCAGCTGGGTCAGCGTTGAGATTTATCTCCGCAAAATTCCCCGCCCTGCCCACGGTCCTTAGGGGACACCGATGGGCTTGGAAAAGCCGCCGTCCGTCGGATGGGACGTTAAGGCGTGGCCCCGTGTGTGGGAGAGCCATACCCTGTGCACGTTAAAGAACATGCTGGATGGCCTTGACGGGAGGCTACCATCTGTCTCCCAACAGCTGTTCCAGTGGGTCCCCTTCCCCAACCTTCTCTGAGCCTTCGGGGTCCATGTGACCTGGCCATTTAGCCCATGGTGTGCAAAAAAGTGCCATTCAAAGGTAAAACAACCCAACCCAAGCCTTCTGCTTCCGCTGCATCTCCACCAACATTTTTCGATTCCATCAATCACTTTATATTGAACTTGACAAGGGATTTGAAATGGAGGCATTTGAGTTCATTGCTCTTGAGATCTTTGATGAAGAAATGAACAAGTTTTTCATACTGTTTTATAATTTCACACTGATTCAAAACACAAAGGCTTTCCAAAAATCAAAGACGGAAGACATTATTTTCTTCATCTACAACTCCGTCAACATCCTTTGCCTCCACATTTACTTGAGTCATTGCCGGAGAAAAGTGTCGGTGATCTGCCTTCTGATGTTGAGGATGAACTTCATGATGAACGTCCGTCATTCATCCCATAACCTTGTTCTTTCTCAGAATGAAAGAGAATGAGCAGCTAGTTCTCCTTTACCAGATGCAGATATTGTCCATTACATGGACCACGGTTATTCCAATTGTAATAATGTACAGTTGCTCAAAAAAATATCCGAACACCACAGTTGATTACAGAATTCATAAAAAATATCTGGCAACGATTTTTTTTAGAAATTTGTGATCTGGCAACCTTCGTGTCACGTGACACGAAGGTTGCCAGATCACTAATTTCTAAAAATCGTTGCCAGATATTTTTTTATGAATTCTGCAATCAACCATGGTGTTCGGATACTTTTTTGAGCGACTGTAGGTGGTCATATTATTTTGATACTAGATCGTGTAGGCTCACTCACGGAAATATTGAGCGTGTGCAGTTACCGTTCACAGCAAACTGGAGCGTGTGCAGTAACTGCACACGCTCCAGTTTGCTGTGAACGGTAACTGGAGCGTGTACAGTTGCTGCACACGCTTCAGATATTTTTCCTGAATTCTGTAATCACGTGACACGAAGGTTGCCAGATCACTAATTTCTAAAAAAAATCGTTGCCAGATATTTTTTCTGAATTCTTTAATCAACCATAGTGTTCGGATACTTTTTTGAGCGACTGTAGGTGGTCATATTATTTTGATACTAGATCGTGTAGGCTCACTCACGGAAATATTGAGCGTGTGCAGTTACCGTTCACAGCAAACTGGAGCGTGTGCAGTAACTGCACACGCTCCAGTTTGCTGTGAACGGTAACTGGAGCGTGTACAGTTGCTGCACACGCTTCAGATATTTTTCCTGAATTCTGTAATCACGTGACACGAAGGTTGCCAGATCACTAATTTCTAAAAAAAATCGTTGCCAGATATTTTTTCTGAATTCTTTAATCAACCATAGTGTTCGGATACTTTTTTGAGCGACTGTAGGTGGTCATATTATTTTGATAGTAGATCGTGTGGGCTCACTCACGGAAATATTGAGCGTGTGCAGTTACCGTTCACAGCAAAGTGGAGCGTGTGCAGTTACTGCACACGCTCCAGTTTGCTGTGAACGGTAACTGGAGCGTGTACAGTTGCTGTACACGCTCCAGATATTTTTCCTGAATTCTGTAATCACGTGACACGAAGGTTGCCAGATCACTAATTTCTAAAAATCGTTGCCAGATATTTTTTATGAATTCTGTAATCAACCATAGTGTTCGGATATTTTTTTGAGCGACTGTACCTGTCATGGAAGCCATCTTCATAAAAATGAAATTAATTTCCTTTCGTAGGAAAATTAGAACTTTCAAAAGGCCACATTAATTAATTATAGTGACACCTCCGAGAGAAGAAAGTTGCAAAAAGAGTAAAGTTGCTTATCAATAATGATTATCGTGTAAGTGGTCCGATGGTGCTGAAAATCTGATCTTTTTCAGAATCATCATTCTCCGATCCTAAGCAATTCCAGAGCAGCAATTTGGATCCCGTTATTTCTGTCGCCAGAGTCACTTTTTAAGGGGTTCAATTAGGAAAAGAAAAAAAGATTGTTAAGGAGATGGGCTAATTAAAAATGACGTGGCAAAAGAACGTTTATGTTTTATGTGTGAAGCGCATGGTTTCAGAATACGTAGAATTAACGAATTTGCAGTTTGATGGAAAGCTGACGTGTTTTTAAGCTCGCTTTTTTTTTTTTGAAAAGGAGTTTCAGTTTTTTCCCTTGTCCGTCTATAAACATTCAACTTCTTTGCTTTAACACCTGCAGACCCGAATTATTGTTTATATAATAAAAAAAGGGGCTTTTTACACAGGGCAGTTTTAAGGCCTTCGTAGGCCCTAGGCACTCTTACATTTAGAGGCCCTTGCCCATAACGTTGTTGTTGTTTGTTGTTGTTTTACCTCTGAGCTGCACTTTTTTGCACACAATGGGCTAAATGGCCAGGTCACATGGACCCCGAAGGCTCAGAGAAGGTTGGGGGAGGGGACTCACTGGAACAGCTGTTGGGAGACAGATGGTAGTCTCCCGTCAAGGCCATCCAGCGTGTTCTTTAACGTGCACAGGGTATGGCTCTCCCGCACACGGATCCACGGCTTAACGTCCCATCCGACGGACGGCGGCTTTTCCAAGCCCATCGGTGTCCCCTACTGACCGTGGTCAGGGCAGGGAATTTTGCGGAGATAAATCTCAACGCTGATCCAGCTGGAACTCGAACCTGGGAACTGCAGATTACGAGCCTGGCGCGCTACCAACTGAGCCACCCCCGCCCCTCTCGCCCATAACATTTTAGCTATTTTTTTACGTTAATTCCATTAAAATATTAAAAAAAAACTATTTTGTCTGTAATTATTTTTAATTAAAAATGATTTTATCTTTTCAAATATGTAAAGTAGTATGTATTATTGAAATTTGATTTTAATATTTATATTTCATCATAGTATTTGTGAAATTGCATTCGAAGATATTATTTGGGAATTTGTGCATAAAAATGTTACAAAGTGGATATTATTTAAGTTTTTTGTTATAATTTTAAATTTATTTAAAATGAATTGTTTAATTTGTTATTGTTTTGTCACTTTTCAGTAGTTGGTGGCATAACTGTACATATTTCAAATGTGTACAGTCCCTCAAAAAATATCCGAACACTGTGGTTGATTACGGAATTCAGAAAAAATATTTGGCAACGATTTTTTTTAGAATTAGCGATCTGGCAACCTTCGTGTCACGTGACACGAAGGTTGCCAGATCACTAATTTCTAAAAAGAATCGTTGCCAGATATTTTTTCTGAATTCTGTAATCAACCATTGCGTTCGGATACTTTTTTTCAGCGAGTGTACAATTATGCCAACTACTAATTATCTGATTAAAACTTTATTAATTTCGATTTTGCAGTTTTATTTTTATTTTCGTAATTTAGATTTTTTTATGTGAAATATTTTCGTAAGCCCTTAAAAGTTCGTAGGCCCTAGGCACTGTGCCTATTGTGCCTAATGAATAAAATGGCACTGCTTTTGTATGTCCTTTATGGCCAAAAGAACAAGAACATGCAAAAATCATTTTTGTCTCGTTTTCTTTGAAAACGAGATAATAGTTTCGTTTTGTCATCTATGTCTGTCTTGTCTGTAGACATCGAACTTTTTTGTTTACAGAGATAAATTAAAAATTCCTTTTCTGTTGGATAGGTATTGAGGAAATATTACGATATGCACTTTCTGAATCTCTCTAAAGCTATAATTACGCCCTCTAGTGGAGGAAAATCGCGGGATGCCTAGATAATTTTTTAAACAAAAACTGTGGGTTAGAATTATTTTTGTAAAAGTAAAGCATCTATTATACACTGCTCACAAAAATTAGGGGATATTTCTTCGTCTCATATTCATTTTTAAATATCCCCTAATTTTTGTGAGCAGTATAGTACAAAGAATAAAATATCAAAAAGATCAATAAGACATGGAGAAAAAATATAAATGAAAAATATTCCTGTATAACGCGGGCCTCTCCCGGAAAGTATCTTCCGCCTTAAAGGGGGGAGGGTGTGGCTCAGTCGATAGCGCGCCAGGCTCGTAATCTGCAGCTCCCAGGTTCGAGTCCCATCTGGGTCAGCGTTGAGATTTATCTCCCCAAAATTCCCCGCCCTGCCCACGGTCAGTAGGGGGACACCGATGGGCTTGGAAAGGCCCGCCGTATGTCGGATGGGATGTTAAGCCGTGGCCCCGTGTGCGTGAGAGCCATACCCTGTGCACGTTAAAGAACACGCTGGATGGCCTTGACGGGAGGCTACCATCTGTCTCCCAACAGCTGTCCCAGTGGGTCCCCTCCCCCAACCTTCTCTGAGCTTTCGGGACCCATGTGACCTGGCCATTTAGCCCATGGTGTGCAAAATAGTGCCGCTCAGACGTAAAACAACCCAACCCAACTCGTTGTCTGCAGCTTCTCTACAATGCTCTGACTTCAAGCGCCAAAGCATCACTAATATGAGGGGGTCAAGCTGCTTCCTTCATCCATCGCTGAGGAGCAGAATTTTTATTTTGCTTAAAGGACCCCATGACTTCGGGAAGAGAGCCGGAAATCTCACCCGCTTTTTTCGGTTTTAGGATGAGGTTTACGGTCGACAGCAATTCGTGTTCTCTTTCTCATTGTTAAAAGTATTTCGCTTTACTTTTGGAACTTTTGTCGTAGTTCCCCTTTCCCCGCAGATCTGACACTTTGTTTTTTGTTTGCGAAGAGCAATTTCATGGATATTCTCAGGTATTGGTATAATGAGAAAATGTAGCTTTCATATCCTGTGTAATAGAGAATGCTTTTAGAGTTACATCTTTTTTTTTTAAGAAAATATTTTACTTATCAGTAGAGTATGACTTTTTCGAGTTAAAAAAACTCCGTTTACGCGGTAATTATCAGGGAAAAGATTTTTTTTCCAACTTCGGGTAGAAATCGGGTCGAATAATAACCCAACATTACGTCTCAAAATTTGATTAAACAAAAATAATCTAAAGTTTCAGGTATTAGGTAATAATTTTATTATTTGCATACCGTAATGACATATGTTCCTTCAGAGTTGGGCTGTGTTACCCTGAGCGGTATTGTTTTGCGCACAATGGGTTAAATGGCCAGGTTACACAAACCCCGAAAACTCAGAAATTGTTGGGTTGTTTTACTCCTGAGCGGCACTTTTGTTCCACACCATGGGCTAAATGGCCAGGTCACAAGGACCCGAAGGCTCAGAGAAGGTTGGGGGAGGGGACCCACAGGAACAGCTGTTGGGAGACAGATGGTAGCCTCCCGTCAAGGCCATCCAGCGTGTTCTTTAACGTGCACAGGGTATGGCTCTCCCACACACGGGGCCACGGCTTAACGTCCCATCCGACGGACGGCGGCCTTTCCAAGCCCATCGGTGTCCCCTACTGACCGTGGGCAGGGAATTTTTGCGGAGATAAATCTCAACGCTGACCCAGCTGGGACTCGAACCTGGGAACTACAGATTACGAGCCTGGCGCACTACCGACTGAGCCACCCCCGCCCCGAGTGGGAGAGGACATTAGATATCTGAAGCACTTTGCACAGTGAGCTCTAAAGCTTTGTGGTTTCTGTTGACAGAAGGGGAGCCCTGAGGGAAAATGAGGATTAGGCTAATGCCTCTATTTTATGCGAGAGACAGTCAAACTGTCCGCTTTGTTACGCGCTCGAGCTTAATTGCTTGTCCGTCGAGTGTGAATCACCAGTTGGATTTAGCAGCATTCGCTTATTTTTAGAAGTAACCATTTATTTACCAAGAGCATTTTTCTTACGCTTTCGTATTGGTGGCTAGGGTACCTTGTGGGATTTAATTGTGTGAGAGAAAGGGGAACTTTCAAGCACAATTTCCACAGTTTCCCTGTTCTCCCGTGGGATCTATACAACAGCAGCCATGACTTCTTAATGAGCGCTACAGAACTACACAATGCAAATCTCTTTCCGAACATCATCTGGGTCCAGAATACATATAACCCAACCTCTGGGAGTGTGCGACACTATTCTCTTATGCTGGGAATAAATACCCCCTCAAGCAGCTGCTTGCCACAGAGGTCTAACAGGAGCCTGTCAGTTTATATGCCATAGTAGAAGATCTGAGAGGATGGCAGGACCTCAGCAGAAAAACAACACGAACATCCATGCCTTACCGGGGCTCGAACCCAGGTCCCGTAGATCAGAAATCAAGCGCGCTAACCACTCGGCTACGCTGAGTTCAATTGATGCTAGAAACATAATTGCCTGTTAAAAGATTACCTCTGAGCAGCACTTTCTTTTTTTGCACAAAATGGTCTAAAATAGACAGGTCACGGTTGAGTTAGGTTGTTTTACCTCTAAGCGGCACTTTTTTTGGTACCAGGGGCTAAATGGCTAGGTCACAAGGACCCCGAAGGCTCAGAGAAGGTTGGGGAAGGAGACCCGCTGGAACAGCTGTTTGGAGACAGATGGTAGCCTCCCGTCAAGGCCATCCAGCGTGTTCTTTAATGTGCACAGCTCTCCCGCACACGGCACTTTTTTTGGTACCAGGGGCTAAATGGCCAGGTCACAAGGACCCCGAAGGCTCAGAGAAGGTTGGGGGGTGGAGACCCGCTGAACAGCTGTTTGGAGACAGATGGTAGCCTCCCGTCAAGGCCATCCAGCGTGTTCTTTAATGTGCACAGCTCTCCCGCACACGGCACTTTTTTTGGTACCAGGGGCTAAATGGCCAGGTCACAAGGACCCCGAAGGCTCAGAGAAGGTTGGGGGGTGGAGACCCGCTGGAACAGCTGTTTGGAGACAGATGGTAGCCTCCCGTCAAGGCCATCCAGCGTGTTCTTTAATGTGCACAGCTCTCCCGCACACGGCACTTTTTTTGGTACCAGGGGCTAAATGGCCAGGTCACAAGGACCCCGAAGGCTCAGAGAAGGTTGGGGGGTGGAGACCCGCTGAACAGCTGTTTGGAGACAGATGGTAGCCTCCCGTCAAGGCCATCCAGCGTGTTCTTTAATGTGCACAGCTCTCCCGCACACGGAGCCACGGCTTAATGTCCCATCCGACGGACGGCGGCCTTTCCAAGCCCATCGGTATCCCCTACTGACCGTGGGTAGGGCGGGGAGTTTTGTGGAGATAAGTCTCATCGCTGACCCAGCTGGGACTCGAACCTGGGAACTGCAGATTACGAGCCAGGCGCGCTACTAACTGAGTCACCCCCACTCCAGGCCACTAGGACCCCGAAAGGCTCAGAGAAGGTTCAGGGAAGGGGACCCACTAGAAAGCTGTTAGGAGACAGATGGGAGCCTCCCGTCAAGGCTATCGAGCATGTTCTTTAAGGCCAGGGTATCACTCTGTTGTAAATGGCACCACAGCTTTACGAAATCCGCGTCCAAGGAAAGGCGGCCTTTCCTAGCCCAAAGGTGTTCCCTTTTCGACCGACAGGTCAGAGTATAACCGAGTCATACTCTGCACGTTAAAGAACACGCTGATAAACTTGACGGAACATTTTCATCTGTTTCCCCAACCTTCTCTGATCCCTTGGGGTCTTTGTGACCTGGCCATTTACCCATTGTATGCAAAAAAGTGCCATTCAGAGCAGGGCCGGCGCCAGGCGGGTTCAGCGCGTTCCCTGGCCCCGGTACCGCGCTTTAAAAGGTCCCGCGGTCCACGAAAAGCTCATCGTAAAAAACGACGCCATTTTCTTATCTTTAACACAGCAGCCGACACTATGTATCCTCGTTCCTCTAGTTCCACGTCCCACCACCAGAGCGCATGCCAGTTATTTTCCAAGCCCAATAGTAAATCCAATCGCAGAATCCGCTAATCGATGACTGACTATTCTTTCAATAGAAAGCGAAATAGCGAAATCATTTTGATGACGTAATCAAAGCTTTTGCGGCGAAAAAGGCGAGTTGGGTTGTTTTACCTCTGAGAGACACCTTTTTGCACACCATGGGTTAAATGGTCAGGTCACAAGGACCCCGAAGGATCAGAGAAAGTTGGGGGAGGGGACCCACTGGAACATCTGTTGGGAGACAGATGGTAGACTCCCGTCAAGGCCATCCAACGTGTTCTTTAACATGCATAGGGTATGGCTCTCCCGCACACTGCACGGGGTCACGGCTTAACGTCCCATCCGACGGACGGCGGGCCTTTCCAAGCCAATCGGTGTCCCCTACTGACCGTGGGCAGGGCGGGAAGTTTTGCGGAGATAAATCTCAACGCTGACCCAGCTGGGACTCGAACCTGGGAACTGCAGATTACGAGCTTGGCGCGCTACCGACTGAGCCACCCCCGCCCCACGCGAAAGAGGCGAGAGAAATTATGCAATATTTATAATATACTGGGTGTTCCTATAAGCTGTATGTAGATATGTACCGCACTTTGTACTTATAATAAATAATTTATTATTATAAAATTTAGAAGTACATATAAATGCGTTTTTCTTTGGCCCCGCACAATTTTGGAACCCGGCCCCCGCAGAAGTTCACGCCGGCCCTGGATCAGAAGTGAAACAAACGAGCCCTGAAAAGCGGAGGCTTCTCTTTCAATAGAGACACGAATATATTTTATTCTTAAATTTGAATTCAACTGCAAACTAACCATCACCTGCTCAGACTAAGTGTAAGCAAAAAAGTGATTCCTCTGATTTCAGCGAAAAAAAAGAAAAACTCAATTTGAGGGGGGGGAAGTCACGTTGATTCGTCGATACGTTGGTGTGTCGTGTTACAAGAGCACTCCCATGAGAGATACGAAATTCAATCGTAATATTTCCATTGAGGCTGACTTTATCAGTTGATATTCTTCCAGAAAAAAGCATATTTCCTTGAAGATCACTTTTTGACCTTTGACATATCAACCCTTACTGCACAAATAGTTTCGCCAAAAAAAAAAATTAAAAAATAAGCAAAAAAAAATTCCCGATTCTATACTACACAATGCGAGAGGCAATAAATCGGAAAATATCTTTGATTCCAAATTCCAAATTCAAATTTATTTTCAATAAGTCTTATCTATAATTATATTACATAAAAAATCCCACTAAGCCGAAGCTTATCAGCGGGAATGTACATATATGATTTTACAGATATGATCTAGATTGCCTCGGTTGTACAAAAAATGAAGGAGAAAAAAAAAAGGAATAAATGAGAAAGAAAACCGACAATTATCAGTTATGGCAGAATGTTTTTCATTTTTTCAGTGTATATTTTCGGAGTAAATTATATAAAATGTCTTTTTGCTTATTTGCTTAAAATGGGCAGTTTCTGAAATTGTAATAAACAATTTGCCATGAACCTCAGATAAGGAAATTTTAACTCTAAGTCCCTATATTTTTCTCATATTTATTTCTCTTAAGTGATATTTTATTTCCTGAACTGTAGATAAACGGGTACAACAATTTATCGTCACATCTGACGGACGGCGGCCTTTCCAAGCCCATCGGTTTCCCTACTGCCCAAGAGCAGGGCGGGTAGTTTTGCGGAAATAAATCTCAACGCTGGGTTAATTTACCTCTGAGCGGCACTTTGTATCACACAATGGGCAGTCACAAGAACCCCGAGTGCTCAGAGAAGGTTGGGGGAGGAGACCCACTGGAACAGCTATTGTGAGACAGATGGTAGCCTCATGTCAAGGGCATCCAGAGTGTTCTTTAACGTGCACAGGGTATGACTCTCCCGCACACGAGGTCACGGTTTAACGTCCAATCTGACGGACGGCGGCCTTTCCAAGACCATCGATTTCCCTACTGCCCAAGAGCAGGGCGGGTAGTTTTGCGGAAATAAATCTCAACGCTGGTTAATTTACCTCTGAGCGGCACTTTGTTTCACACAATGGGCAGGTCACAAGAACCCCGAGTGCTCAGAGAAGGTTGGGGGAGGGGACCCACTGGAACAGCTATTGTGAGACAGATGGTAGCCTCACGTCAAGGGCATCCAGCGTGTTCTTTAACGTGCACAGGGTATGGCTCTCCCGCACACGGGGTCACGGTTTAACGTCCCATCTGATGGACGGCGGCCTTTCCAAGCCCATAGATTTCTCTACTGCCCAAGAGCAGGGCGGGTAATTTTGCGGAAATAAATCTCAACGCTGGGTTAATTTACCTCTGAGCGGCACTTTGTATCACACAATTTGCAGGTCACAAGAACCCCGAGTGCTCAGAGAAGGTTAGGGGAGGAGACCCACTGGGACAGCTATTGTGAGACAGATGGTAGCCTCCCGTCAAGGGCATCCAGCGTGTTCTTTAACGTCCACAGGGTATGGCTCTCCCGCACACGGGGTCACGGTTTAAGGTCCCATCTGACGGACGGCGGCCTTTCCAAGCCCATCGATTTCCCTACTGTCCAAGAGCAGGGCGGGTAGTTTTGCGGAAATAAATCTCAACGCTGGGTTAATTTACCTCTGAGCGGCACTTTGTATCACACAATGGGCAGGTCACAAGAACCCCGAGTGCTCAGAGAAGGTTGGGGGAGGAGACCCACTGGAACAGTTATTGTGAGACAGATGGTAGCCTCACGTCAAGGGCATCCAGCGTGTTCTTTAACGTGCACAGGGTATGGCTCTCCCGCACACGGGGTCATGGTTTAACGTCCCATCTGACGGACGGCGGCCTTTCCAAGACCATCGATCTCCCTACTGCCCAAGAGCAGGGCGGGTAATTTTGCGGAAATAAATCTCAACGCTGGGTTAATTTACCTCTGAGCGGCACTTTGTATCACACAATGGGCAGGTCACAAGAACCCCGAGTGCTCAGAGAAGGTTGGGGGAGGAGACCCACTGGAACAGCTATTGTGAGACAGATGGTAGCCTCCCGTCAAGGGCATCCAGCGTGTTCTTTAACGTCCACAGGGTATGGCTCTCCCGCACACGGGGTCACGGTTTAACGTCCCATCTGACGGACGGCGGCCTTTCCAAGCCCATCGATTTCCCTACTGTCCAAGAGCAGGGCGGGTAGTTTTGCGGAAATAAATCTCAACGCTGGGTTAATTTACCTCTGAGCGGCACTTTGTATCACACAATGGGCAGGTCACAAGAACCCCGAGTGCTCAGAGAAGGTTGGGGGAGAAGACCCACTGGAACAGCTATTGTGAGACAGATGGTAGCCTCCCGTCAAGGGCATCCAGCGTGTTCTTTAACGTCCACAGGGTATGGCTCTCCCGCACACGGGGTCACGGTTTAACGTCCCATCTGACGGACGTCGGCCTTTTCAAGCCCATCAGTGTCCTCTACTCACCGTGGGCAGGGCGGAAAATCTGCGGAGATAAATCTCAACGCTGACCCAGCTGGGACTCGAACCTGATAACTGCAGATTACGAGCCTGGCGCGCTACCGACTGAGCCAAAGGTCCTCCCCGCCACTAACACGCAGACAACGTCTGATACAGTTCAGCTAGTCCCGAATAAAAACAAAGTGTCAAAAGCTTTCTTGCTTTTCCAAATTCCATCAGTTTCCTTTCAGATGAAGAACAGGGAAGTGAGGATGAAGAGAAAACATCTCAAAAGCTCTCCTCTTCCTTCAGAGGAGTGTTTTCGTTTAATATTAGCGAAAGGAATGAACGATATTTCTTGTCGAGTCTCATTTGGTCTAATCTTGTCTGGTTCATACTCACGCTCTCTAATGCTTGCATCACTGGCGTGCATCTCAGCAGAAAACAGAATTAGCTTCTCCATCTTCAGTACCTTGGTGATGACAACACGTGGCTAACACGCGATATCGATTGCGGACCTCACACGATAATATAATTTTCAGAGGATGGCAAGAAGGTTTGTCTTGCCGAAAGGGATAAATGCAAGTCAACAAGTGCCTTCAGCTAACTTTCACGATCCATAAAAAGCATAAACATTTTTCGATAGACTCAGAAAACAAAAGTTGTCCAAAGTTTTAAAGTGATTTTTGTAGGATATGGATCCCAGAATTTATGATTGGAATGGCACACACTTTTCGCCTGACACTTATCCTCAAGTCTAGTGTTTGCACTTTATAAAGAACGCTGTGACTAAGCTTCACTGGTCAATTTAGATAAGCAAACTCAAAAGATGTCACGCGTCATATTTCGGTAAGAAAGAATCTTCCTAACTTTTGTATTCGCAAGCTCATCGCATCCTAAATGTTGAATTCTTAACTATCTGCTTAATTGCTTTAAATTTACCTTGTGTTATTTAATGACTAGCATAATTTCGGGGCGTGGTCCGGACCTCGATATTACTGCTCGGAGTAGCAGGTATGTTGATAGCGGGTGAGTGAACATTCGTTCTGACGTGACGTCAGCGGTGGTGGACATTTTCGGTTATCCATAATTCAACAAACACATGACCGATCAGTACCAAATTTCATATGGTAGTCTGACTTAATTCTGGCGACGTAGAACTTAGAGGTCCGGTTCCTAGCTGGGGTTGAATCGGTTTAAATCTGACGTAAGCGTCCAAATTTCTGGTTGTTTGTGTTGTCTCTGAGCGGCACTTTTCTGCACACCATGGGCTAAATGGCCAGGTCACATGGACCCCGAAGGCTCAGAGAAGGTTGGGTGAGGGGACCCACTGGAACAGCTGTTGGTAGACAGATGACAGCCTCCCGTCAAGGCCATCCAGCGTGTTCTTTAACGTGCACAGGGTATGGCTCTCCCGCACACGGGGCCACGACTTAACGTCCCATCCGACGGACGGCAGCCTTTCCAAGCCCATCGGTGTCCCCTACTGACGTGGGCAGGGAGGGGAGTTTTGCGAAGATAAATCTCAACGCTGACCCAGTTGGGACTCGAACCTGGGAACTACAGATTACGAGCCTGGCGCGCTACCGACTGAGTCACCCCCGCACCTCTACAAAAGGACAGATAGACAAACGACAAAACAAAGACATCATCTTGTTTAATTTTTTTTTTGGACGCTAAACTAAACTAAAAATAAACTAAAAAATTAATTTAATAAATTAATTTAATAAGTAAATTCATAAAACAAAGCTGAACTAAATTTTCGTTTATTGGAGCTCCTTCCTCTCTAAACCGATGACTTACGAGAGAAAGGAGCTCGCAGAAGCGAAAATTGGCTCGTAAATTTGGTATTAGTCTATGCATCTCGTATAAGAATTCGTAAGATATCGGTTAGCGTTATTTAAAACAAAAAAAGATTGCATCATACTAATTCAACACGACACAAATAAATTTTTATGAAAATAATGCAAGATGCAATTGAAAATTCGAGTGAGAACGATCCAGATTTCGAGAGATCTTCTTGTTGGGTTGTTTTACCTCTGAGCGGCACTTTTTTGCACACCATGGGCTAAATGGCCAAGTCACATGGACCCCGAAGGCTCAGAGAAGGTTGAGGGAGGGGACCCACTGGAACAGCTGTTGGGAGACAGATGGTAGCCTCCCGTCAAGGCCATCCAGCGTGTTCTTTAACGTGCTGCAAAAAAACTCTCCCGTACACGGGACCACGGCTTAACGTCCCATGCGACGGACGGCGGCCTTTCCAAGCCCATCGGTGTCCCCTACGACCGTGGGCATGGCGGGGAGTTTTGCGGAGATAAATCTCAACGCTGACCCAGCTGGGACTCGAACCTGGGAACTACAGATTACGAGCCTGGCGCGCTACCGACTGAGCCACCCCTAAAAGATCTTCTTGTATAAAGTGTGGAATATTTAAATACTTTATTTCCTTAAACCGAATTGCTAAAAGAGAAATAGAAAAGAATGAAGTCATCAACCTTGGATAATTTTCTAAAGACCTCCGGTCAGTAACTTATTACTTTTCCTTTTCAATTTTATAAAGTTTCTTTAGATTTCAATTTATTTTGTATACAAGTATAAAAGTGAACTGGTTAAATAATAAATTGCAGAATTTTTAAATAAAGAAATATGCGTAATTATACCAATTTAACAGGCTTTTATTTTCAGACTGTGTTTAAAAAGTAAGAAATTATATTTGTGTTCTGAAATTTTTATATGAAAAACTTTTGAGGAATAGTTTGTCTACATTTTTATGCAATCACACGTTCATAAGTTAATTGAAAAACTCCGCGCAATAATTGTTCTGGTCCAGGCTCTTTTAATTTAATTGAAGCCTAGGATTTTATACACACACAGGACACTGAATTAGAAACCTTTATTCAATACCGAGTTGGACCTCGTTTAGCACGAATTCAGCACGTATGCGGTTTCGTATAGATTCCACAAGACGGAAGCAGGCAAATTTGGAATTCGAACCCGGGGAACTAATTATTCCAAGTGTTTCTAGTCTACACGACAATTTTCAGTGATATTTTATTACTGTATATTATTTGTACCCTTTGGGCACGAACTAGAACCTAAAGACTAAACTTTATTTACGAATTAAACAATAATATTCTTAGTTATTAATAATTTTAACTTATAATTAAAGCGGTAGGAAACGGTTGATATAGCATAAATTGAGAATTTTTAGTGTGTGTGTGTGTTTTCTATAGCAGTTAAACCAGTTAAACTCCAGTTTATATTACGTTATGTTTATATGTACGACAGACATTCAGAAAATCAGTTTACAGGACGTGTAATCTCGAAACCAAAGGACCTAGACTTACTGTGGTTACGTAGAAAGGATTTGTTAATCATTGTTGATATAACACTGTATGTCGATTTTGTCACCATCTAATGTTTATTGTGTATAGGAATCAGTTGGGTTGTTTTACCTCTGAGCGGCACTTTTTTGCACACCATGGGCTAAATGGCCAGGTCACATGGACCCCGAAGGCTCAGAGAAGGTTGGGGGAGGGGACCCACTGGAACAGCTGTTGGGAGACAGATGGTAGCCTCCCGTCAAGGCCATCCAGCGTGTTCTTTAACGTACACAGGGTATGGCTCTCCCGCACACGGGACGACGGCTTAACGTCCCATCCGACGGACGGCGGCCTTTCCAAGCCCATCGGTCTCCCCTACTGACCGTGGGCAGGGCGGGATATTTTGCGGAGATAAATCTCAACGCTGACCCAGCTGTGGGACTCGAACCTGGGAACTGCAGATTACGAGCCTGGCGCGCTACCGACTGAGTCACCCCCGCCCCAAGGAATCAGTTGAACATGAACAGATACGAGTGGAACAGAGGTACAAAAACTAAATCAATTCTATAATTCGGTATTTGAATGCAAGAAAGTTGTCGCCGGCAAAAATTCATTTCCAGTTCATGGGAATTTATGGCGAAAACGTTATGAATTTGGAAGCATGGGTGGCTCAGTCGGGAGCATACCAGACTCGTAATCTGGAGTTCCCAGGTTCGATTCCCACCTGGGCCAGTGTTGAGATTTATCTCCATAAAAATCCCCACCTTGCCTCAGTAGGGGACACCAATGGGCTTGGAAAGGACGCCGTCCGTCGGATGGGACGTTAAGCCGTGGTCCCGTGTGCGGGAGAGCCATACCTTGTGCACGTTAAAGAACACACTCGATGGCCTTGAAGGGAGGCTACCATCTGTCTCCCAACAGCTGTTCCAGTGGGTCCCCTCCCCCAACCTTCTCTGAGCCTTCGGGGTCCATGTGACCTGGCCATTTAGCCCATGGTGTGCAAAAAAGTGCCGCTCAGAGGTAAAACAACCCAACGTTAAAGAACACGCTGGATGGCCTTGACGGGAGGCTACCATCTGTCTCCCAACAGCTGTTCCAGTGGGGCCACTCCCCCAACCTTCTCTGAGCCTTCGGTTGTCCATGTGACCTGGCCATTTAGCCCATGGTGTGCAAAAAAGTGCCGCTCAGAGGTAAAATAACCCAACCCAACCCAATGGGCTTGGAAAGGTCACCGTCTGTCGAATGGGATGTTAAGCCCGTGTGCCGCAAAGCACATAGCCTCTGCACATTAAAGAACTCGCTGGATGGCCTTGACGGGAGACTACTATCTATCTCCTAACAGTTGTCCAGTGAGTACCCTTCCTCAACCTTCTCTGAGCCCTCGGGGTCTTCGCGACCTGCCATTTTAACCCATGGTGTGCAAAAAAAGTGCCACTTAGATGTAAAACAACCTGTCCAGTTGCTGTGTTGAGTTTCGTGGTGCAAGAATCGGTACCGAACATTGTGAAAGGATTTGCATACCTACAACAATAAAAAAACAGGGCTATAAGCATTCTAAATATTATTCTGATTTGGACGTAACAATTACTATGTACCCTTTGGGCACGTACTTGAACTGAACGAGGCTCAAATAAATTTCATGGTTTAAACGAAAAAATTTCTAATCAGTAATTTCAACCTATAACTAAAGCGGTAGGAAAATATTCTCACCGAAATATGCCACATGTGGAAAATTTCATGCTACTGTTACTATATAAAAAAAATGAAATACTTTAACTCATAAATGATACGAAAAAACTTCGATGAAATGTATTAGAATAATGTCTTTTATTAAACTAGAATGTGATGAAACTAAGTTCGAGTTTTTCAAAAATCAATTTGAAACTTGGCGAATTCGGATAAGTTGTTCGGTTGTTTTACCTCTGATGGGCACTTTTTTTGCATACAATGGACTAAATGGCCAGGTCGCAAGGAACCCGAAGGCTCACAGAAATTTGGGGGAGAGGACCCACTGGAACATATGTTGGGAGACAGATGGTGGCCTCCCGTCAAAGCCACCTAACGTGTTCTTTAACCTGCACAGGGGACCACGGCTTAAAGTCCCATTCGATGGAAGGCGGCCTTTCCAAGCCCATCGGTGTCCCCTACTGACCGTGAGTAGGGCAGAGAGTTTTGGGAAGATAAATCTCAATGTTGACCCATCTGGGACTCGAACCTGGGAACTGCAGAATACGAACTTGAGAAGCCCAGCTCCGCACAAGTGTAAGGGGGCGCCACTTATATTTCATTAAGGCTCTGCGGAATTTTGACGAAGCCGAACGTGGCAAATTGGTGTGCAGCCACAAAAACAACTGTAAGGCACAATCTGCACATGCGCAGTAAAATCGTTTTAGCACGCTGCAACTATGGTTTGTCTTACTCTTCAAATATTTAATGTGATTTAATTAGTATTTCAACCTATCTAACGATCATGGCTATTTGCATACAGTCGTAACTTAGCGTCATAGGTCATAGGTCATCAATTCATTTGCGAAGTTCCAGGCAAAAGTTTGCCCATCACCTTCTCCATCGAAAGGGTTGTTGGGTTGTTTTACCTCTGAACGGCATTTTTTTGCACACCATGGGCTAAATGGCTAGGTCACATGGACCCCGAAGGCTGAGAGAAGGTTGGGAACTCACTGGAACAGCTGTTGGGAGACGGAAGGTAGCCTCCCTTCAAGGCCATCGAGTGTGTTCTTTAACGTGCACAGGGTATGGCTCTCCCACACACGGGGCCACGGCTTAACGTCCCATCCGACGGACGGAGGCCTATTCCAAGCCCATCGGTGTCCCCTACTGACCGTGGGCAGGGCGGGGAATTTTGCGGAGATAAATCTCAACGCTGACCTAGCTGAAATTCGAACCTGGGAACTACAGATTACGAGCCTGGCGCGCTACCGACTGAGCCACTCCCGCCCCCATCGAAAGGTATGCCTAATTGGCTTCAGATATAAATCAAATGGTGAGTAAACCACAAAATGGACCTCGAGAGGCAGAAAAGAACTGATTGCAAAAGCAGGATAAGAGAGCCAAGAGAGCTAATGTGTATAGTTTTCTGAAGAGAAAACCATCATTTTAGATCTCTTGAAAGAGTTAAGGTTTTCATGATCATAATCAAACAGTTTTGCTATAATATCGTTTGGGTTTTTCAAGACTGCATCATAAAAGATTTTAGAGATAAACTTGATATAACTAAAAATATGATCAATTCCCAAATCTTTGTGCAATTGCTTGTTGGTAATAAACTATGGAGCATTAAATGCAGATCTTAATATTTTGTTTTGTAAAGTCTGAATCTTTTTAATGTTCGTAGCTGAAGTATTCGCCCATATTGGGAATGCGTAAAGTATTATAGGACGAATGACCGTATTGTATAACATAAGCTTGTGGTCGATCAATAGCACTGAATTTCTTCCTATAAGAGGACCCAATTGGCATCGTACATCGTTAACTTTGGAAATTATGTCCTTCACATGATGATTCCTTTGGGTTGGGTTGTTTTACCTCTGAGTGGCACTTTTTTGCACACCATGGGCTAAATGGCCAGGTCACATGGACCCCGAAGGCTCAGAGAAGGTTGGGGGAGGGGACCCACTGGAACAGCTGCTTGGAGACAGATGGTAGCCTCCCGTCAAGGCCATGCAGCGTGTTCTTTAACGTGCACAGGGTATGGCTCTCCCGCACACGGGGCCACGGCTTAACGTCCCATCCGACGGACGGCAGCCTTTCCAAACCCATCGGTGTCCCCTACTGACCGTGGGTAGGGCGGGGAATTTTCCGAAGGCTCAGAGAAGGTTGGGGGAGGGGACCCACTGGAACAGCTGCTGGGAGACAGATGGTAGCCTCCCGTCAAGGCCATCCAGCGTGTTCTTTAACGTGCACAGGGTATGGCTCTCCCGCACACGGGGCCACGGCTTAACGTCCCATCCGACGGACGGCGGCCTTTCCAAACCCATCGGTGTCCCCTACTGACCGTGGGTAGGGCGGGGAATTTTTGCGGAGATAAATCTCAACGCTGACCCAGCTGGGACTCGAACCTGGGAACTACAGATTACGAGCCTGGCGCGCTACCGACTGAGCCACCCCTGCCCCTCATGATGATTCCACTTGAGCATTTTGTGCAATGTAATTCCGAGATATTTTACGGTACCTTGCCATTTGATATCTTGGCCTAAGAAATGTAGTGGAGTAGGATTTTTAATCCGTTTGCTGATGAATGGTATCGCGTTGCTTTTATTTGTATTTATTTTTGATCTTCCATCGATGATACCATTTATCTAACTCATCAAGGGATTTTTGCAAACGTCGAATAACAAATTCCGATCCAAGTGATGGCGAGATAAGGGCAATATCGTCAGCGTATTGTGCAACTTGAACTTGGTCAAATGATGGCAGGTCATAAAGAGATAACGAGAAGAGAGTAGGACCTAGCAGAGAGCCTTGTGGGACTCCTGCAGCCATAACTCTCTTCGTAGATATAGAAGACTTGACACAAACTTGGAAGGTTCGATTTGTTAAATAGGATTGCAGGAGAGATGTAAGGCCTGTGGGCACTCCCATTTTGTTGAGCTTGTAAATCAAGCCGTCAGTCCAGACGCGGTCAAATGCTTTGGCCACGTCTACAAAGACGGTTCCCACAGTTTCTTTTTTATTGAGAACTTCAGAGATTTTTTCCACAACTCTAAGAATGTGGTGCTCAGTCGATCGATGGCGCCGAAAACCAAATTGAGTTTCTGGAATGACTTGATGTTGAGTAAGAAAATCGTCAACTGGTTTAATATAATTTTTTCAAAGAGTTTGCCAATGGAAAAAGCAGACTGATCGTACGGTAGCTTGATGGAAATGCAGGATTTTTCCCAGGTTTCTTGATCAGTCTGACTGATGAATTTTTCCATACATCAGTTAAAGTATGGGTTCGAAGTAAGAAATTGAAAATGGAGCACAGATGCGTTATCGCTTTCATTGGCAAATTTTTAAGCATCCTATTAGTAATTTGGTCAGGACTAGATGCTTTTTTTCACTTTAAGTTTTGAGGTTACTTGTAAAATTTCCTGTGGAGAAGTAAATAATAGTTTGGTTCGTGTCAGTTGAGCGAAATGTAAAAGGGAGTCTTGAATTTCCATACATCTTTTCTCATCTGATAGGTCAACATTCTCCTGGAATTGTAGTTCTAAAGCGTATGCAAAAGAATTAGCTTTGTCATCGTTACTGAAACAAAGTACAGTTGCTCCTTGAAGGGGGGGGGGTATATAGAATATGGTTTCTTAAGAGTTTTAACCATTGTCCAGATGGATTTGTCACTTGTGCTAAGCGAAGTAATCTTCTTGTTCCAAAGTTGACTACGATAATCTTGCAATCGTTTCTTAACTTCTTTCTTGAGGGAATAATATCTTTTTATCCAGGATGTTCCTTGTCCTCTGCCAGGAATGTCGAACCCTATTCTTCTCATTGATAAGATATTGTAGATGTGAAGGTAGGGCAAAACAATTACCTGGAATTTAACTTAGCGTAAAATTATGCAATGAGTATTTTATTCCGTTCAGGAATTAATGCTACGGTAGCTGAAAAAGCCGTATTAAGTTTATTTTTGAGTAATTTTGCAGAATTTTTAAAATTAATAATATCTCAATTAAAACATTTAATCATCTTGCAAATACCTAAGTCAAAGTACGTTTGAATTTTGTACTCCCTGAAACATATTAATGAATATAGGTTTATACATTTCGTTCTAATAGTGTAATTCTTTTATATGGTTGATACGAGAAGTACCTGCTGCCATCTGTTGACTATTTGTACAAGTAACATACGAGATATGCTCTTATTAAACATATGTACAGTTGAGTAATATATATATTTATACAAACTTGTTATCGTGCATTGACTCATAAATCTCAATTTATTATAATATATATACTAAATTTGTATAGTGTTTAAATGTTAAAAATTTCTTGTTGAGCAAAGCTGCTACCAATTTTACAAAATGGAATTTTATTAAGATAAATGATTTTGTAGTATAATTTTTATTTTCTCTCTAAACGAAAAGAAAATTATAATGGTGCCTCGTGAAAGGCATATTTTGGAAACGAGCATTTTTCAGAGTCAAAGTGTAAGTAAATGGTGTAAGCAATTAAAAACTTTGCTTAGCAGTGAAAAATAGCGCAGGCAACTCTCTCCTCTCCCTGACAAGGTGCTTCACCACAACACACGAATCTGCCATGTTTAGAGGGCGCTGCAATCGAAAAGTTCATAATAAGCCTATGGAAGCTGGCTCTCTTCTCCCTTAGACACCTCCATGATCCTAATACAGTAATACTTCATGGTTTTCCCCTTTTACACCTTCTGGTAAAGATGTATTATTTACTTAGTTTTCAGGAATACTTTTACCCACTAGATGGCGCTGGTTAAATGTCATAAACGAGAAATTCCTTATTTACCGCTTTTTTGACTGGTGCGTGCATCATCTTCCTTTGAGATTTCTATTTTTTAACATTTGTGCTCGAAAGAACAGCAAAGTAAATCGCTATTAAGAAGGAGGCACGTTTTATGTTTCAAAGAGTTTACGGTGATGTTTTTAAACACTCTTAAATATTCTACTGTGTATTCCTGCATATTTTGAAGATAATCCGTCATCCACTCCCACGTACTTTGTACATTTTCTGGCCATTCATTTATACCTCTTTTGTCCTGCGTGAGATTTTTCAGTTACTAAGCAATCGATTTCACTGTAGTTTACTCCTTTGAAGAGATTTTGCACTTGTTTTCTCTCTCATCACAGTACGTTTGAAGACATTGTGTCATGCATTCCATATATTCCAAGATATTTCCACACATTCGAAGATATTTTCTGATCCGCCCCCATGTACGTTGCTGATTTTTCCGTTATTTGTGTCATCCATTCCAGCGAATTTTGAAGCTATTCTATCATTTCCAGTACACGTTTTTGATTTTGCATTCTATAATGCCTTCCACTCCGAAAAAGTTTGAAAATAATCTGCCATCCACTGCAATGTGCGCGCGTTTAGTTATTCCAATACCCATTCCATTACATTTAAGTGTCTTTCAAGCAATTCTACCAACCATTTCTTTGTTTTTTTAATTCTGAGGGGGTCTTTTATGCATACAATTTGATTAAATAGCCTGGTCACGTGAACCAAAGGGCTCATAGTTAGATAGAGAAAAGGTACTAACCAGATCGCTGTTAGGAGAGAAATTGTAAATTATAGCTCAGGGTTGCCATCTAACATTTGCAGTATATTACACGCATTTTTAAAGAATTTTTTTAAAAATAGTACAAAAACGGAGAGAATTTATAAATGTCGGAACCGGCTCTATCCAGTTACTTGTCTCCCATTATTTTTTTTTCTGTATCGAGCCTGTCAATCACGACACGCAGTTGCTCATTTACAAGATATCCTGAGGTATTATTACAGCAGTGTACACAGAACGATTTATTTTCGTGATACATGCCCACTGATATTTTTGCTACGTCTCTTTCAGTTCATTAATAATCTCTTCTTTACCTTCTTCGAAATATTTAATTTTTGTGCAATGGATCGCTGCCAGGGGCGAATAATCACTAATCACTCGAACGAATAAACCAGGGGAGAATAATCACTATTTACTCGGCAACTCTGTTTACATTTCATGTTCTATTGTTGTCCGACTTCAGATTTTCGTATTGTTTGCTTTCTTGTATTTTTTACTCTAATCATTTTTGTGTGTCCTGCTTCAATCTCCTTTCTCCTATTTAAATCTCTTTTGATTTCTTACTTCCAACTCATTTATTATTCTCTTTCATTACTTTTTTTCATTCTTCGCTTTCCTTTCTTTTCCATTGTTTGTCTCCATCTTTTAATTCCCACCCTTCATTTCCTTTAATTCTTCGCCTTCCTTTCTTTAACAATTTCAGGATTATAAGTTAAAAAAAAGAAATCAATGCAATTTTACGGATTAAAACAAATTTCGCTTTAACCAATGTCAGGGGGCGGGGGTAGTTCAGTAGGTAGCGCGCCAGGCTCGTAATCTGTAGTTCCCAGGTTCGAGTCTGTCTTCCCCATAATCTGTCAAGTTCTATGCCCTTTAATGTGTTCTGTGGACTACTAAATGTAATATTCGAGTCCCAGCTGGGTCAGCGTTGAGACTTATTTCCGCAAAATTCCCCGCCCTGCCCACTTGGTCAGTAGGAGACACCGATGGTCTTGGAAGGCCACCGCCCGTCGGATGGGACGTTAAGCCGTGGCCCTCTGTGCGGGGAGCCATATCCTGTGTACTTTAAAGAACACACACTGGATGGCCTTGACGGGAGGCTACCATCTGTCTCTCAACAGCTGTTCCAGTGGGTCCCATCCCCCAACCTTTTCTGAGACTTCAGGGTCCTTGTGACCTGGCCATTTAGCCCATGGTGTGCAAAAAAGTGCCGCTCAGAGGTAAAACAACCCAACTCAACTAAATGTTGGGGCGGGGGTGGCTCAGTCGGTAGCGCGCCAGGCTCGTAATCTGTAGTTCCCAGGTTCGAGTCCCAGCTGGGTCAGCGTTGAGATTTATCTCCGCAAAATTCCACGGTCAGTAGGGGACACCGATGGGCTTGGAAATGCCGTCGTCCGTCGGATGGGACATTAAGCCGTATCCCCGTGTGCGGGAGAGCCATACCCTGTGCACGTTAAAGAACACGCTGGATGGCCTTGACGGGGGGGGCTACCATCTGTCTCCCAACAGCTGTTCCAGTGGGTCCCCTCCCCCAACCTTCTCTGAGCCTTCGGGGTCCATGTGACCTGGCCATTTAGCCCATGGTGTGCAAAAAAAGTGCCGCTCAGAGGTAAAACAACCCAACCAATGTCAGACTGTTTCAATATAAGATTATTAACTCTCCTAATTGATTACATTGTAATTCTTTGCATGCTTTAGATCACATTATTTTTAAATGTAATCTCTTTGTTAAAGGACGACAAATTTATTTTGCAAAATTATCAAAATTAAATATTTCTTCTTCTAATATGCAAAATATCATGTTTTCTGCTAATGAAAAATTAATTCCTGTTTTGTATAATCATTTAATTCAATTTTTTAAAAAATATTAAGCTTCTTGATTTCTTGTAGTAATATGAAAAGAAAAACAAAATAAATAAACAATGAAATGATGAGTAAAATATATAATCTTAAATATTGAAAGTATACTATACCAATAATTCTCTACTTCTTATTTAAATCCATACAGTCTCTGGAAGAGTAAAAAATATCCAATTTTATAATTAGTGATGATGATGATATCAATTCTCCGTTCTCATTTCTTTCTATCGTGAGGCTTCATCTGTTTTTATTTCTTCTTTTTCATTTTTTTTCATTGTTGCTTTAATATTTTATTGTATGCTTTTATTATATTTAGCTCGTTTAAAAAAACACATCAAATGTCCTCACTTTGTCATCTGTAGACATCGAACCTTCTTGTTTACAGAAAAAAATTAAAAAATTCTTTTTGGATTTAGATAGGTAAATGATTGAACTTCAGAATTTTTTCAAGATCTCACAAATGGAGGAGAAAATGTTACACTATGAGAGAAATTCAGTCTCTTCCCCCTTTTATTTTTTAGGGCTCGATTGAGTTTCTTGGCCCCACCATAATTTTTCAAATATTATGTCGATAAATCTTGTGTCGTCTTCTGCGCAGTGCATTGGACATTGACTTCTCTCTTCGAAGTCACATCACGTCTGACGCCCATCGAAACACGGACGTAGATTGGATTGGATTGTTTTACCTCAGAGCTGCACTTTTTCGCACACCATGGGCTAAATGGCCAGGTCACATGGACCCCGAAGGCTCAGAGAAGGTTGGGGTAGGGGACCCACTGAACAGCTGTTGGGAGACAGATGGTAGCCTTCCGTCAAGGCCATCCAGCGTGTTCTTTAACGTGCACAGTGTATGTCTCTCCCGCACACGGGGCCACGGCTTAACGTCCCATCCGACGGACGACGGCCTTTTCAAGCCCATCGGTGTCCCCTACTGACCGTTTGCCGGGCGGGGAAATTTTGCGGAGATAAATCTCAAAGCTGACCAAGCTGGGACTCGAACCTGGGAACTACAGATTACAAACCTGGCGCGCTACCGACTGAGCCACCCCCGCCCCAAAACACGGACAAAACAATCCGTGAATCCCTGGATTAGAATCTCTTAGAATCATGGGGGAAAGAAAAATTGATTGAAATAATCATGAAATAATTAATCAAACAAAAATAAAAATTTAAGTTCGGGGTCCACCACCAATCGAGAGAAGTCCACTACACCTCAGTGAAAAGCAGCTACTTGATGAATCAATTCTTCCGCACCCTATCATCTGGGCTTGAAAAACCCTCTGTCCTTCAGGTGGGACATTAAGCCGTGGACCGTGAGTAGGATTGGATTGTTTTACCTCTGAGCGGCACTTTTTTGCACACCATGGGCTAAATGGCCAGGCCACAAGGACCCCGAAGGCTGAGAGAAGGTTGGGAAAGGGGACCCACTGGAACAGCTGTTGGAAGACAGATGGTAGCCTCCCGTCAAGGCCATCCAGCGTGTTCTTTAACGTGCACAGGGTATGGCTCTCCCGCACATGGGGCCACAGCTTAACGTCCCATCCGACGGACGGCGGCCTTTTCAAGCCCATCGGTGTCCCCTACTGACCGTGGGCAGGGCGGGGAAATTTTGCGGAGAAAAATCTCAACGCTGACCCAGCTGGGATTCGAACCTGGGAACTACAGATTACGAGCCTGGCGCGCTACCGACTGAGCCACCCCCGCCCCGACCGTGAGTAGGAGAGCCACACATTCTGCACAGTAAAGAATAAACTGGATGGCCTTAATGAGAAGTTTTCATCTACCTCATAATTGATGTCCGGTGGGTTCCGCCACATAACTCCGAACCCCCGGAATCCAGAAAAAATATCTGGCAACGATTTTTTTTAGAAATTAGTGATCTGGCAACCTTCGTGTCACGTGACACGAAGATTGCCAGATCACTAATTTCTAAAAATAATCGTTGCCAGATATTATTTTCGGAATTCTGTAATCAACCGTAGTGTTCGGATACTTTTTTTAATATATATAATGCGTATGAATATATAATGCAATGAATATGGAGCGTGTGCAGTTACCGTTCACAGCAAACTGGAGCGGTTGCGGTTAATGTTCACAGCACATTGGATCGTGTGAACTCACAAAAACCTGGATCGTGTGAGCCCACTCACAGAAATACTGAGCGTGTGCAGTTACCGTTCACAGCAAACTGGAGCGGTTGCGGTTAATGTTCACAGCAAACTGGAGCGGTTGCGGTTAATGTTCACAGCACATTGGATCGTGTGAGCTCACAAAAACCTGGATCGTGTGGGCCCATTCACAGAAATATTGAGCGTATGCAGTTACCGTTCACAGCAACTGGAGCGGTTGCGGTTAATGTACACAGCAAACTGGAGCGGTTGCGGTTAATGTTCACAGCACATTGGATCGTGTGAGCTCACAAAAACCTGGATCGTGTGGGTCCACTCACAGAAATATTGAGCGTGTGCAGTTACCGTTCACAGCAAACTGGAGCGGTTGCGGTTAATGTTCACAGCAAACTGGAGCGGTTGCGGTTAATGTTCACAGCACATTGGATCGTGTGAGCTCACAAAAACCTGGATCGTGTGGGCCCACTCACAGAAATATTGAGCGTGTGCAGTTACCAGCAACTGTACACGCTCCAGTTACCGTTCACAGCAAACTGGAGCGTGTGCAGTAACTGCACACGCTCCAGTTTGCTGTGAACGGTAACTGGAGCGTGTACAGTTGCTGGGGGCGGGGGTGGCTCAGTCGGTAGCGCGCCAGGCTCGTAATCTGTAGTTCCCAGGTTCGAGTCCCAGCTGGGTCAGCGTTGAGATTTATCTCCGCAAAATTCCCCGCCCTGCCCACGGTCAGTAGGGGACACCGATGGGCTTGGAAAGGCCGCCGTCCGTCGGATGGGACGTTAAGCCGTGGCCCCGTGTGCGGGAGAGCCATACCCTGTGCACGTTAAAGAACACGCTGGATGGCCTTGACGGGAGGCTACCATCTGTCTACCAACAGCTATTCCAGTGGGTCCCCTCCCCCAACCTTCTCTGAGCCTTCGGGGTCCATGTGACCTGGCCATTTAGCCCATGGTGTGCAAAAAAGTGCCGCTCAGAGGTAAACCAACCAACCAAGTACAGTTGCTGTACACGCTCCAGATATTATTTTCTGAATTCTGTAATCAACCATAGTGTTCGGATATTTTTTCGAGCGACTGTATCACTTTGCTATTTGAGTTTGCTTGGATCTTTTGTCACGTTTTTGAAGGGATCGTCATGTAAGAATTTGGTTTTCGTGAAGTGTCTTCTGTGCTTGAGCGCGAAATTGTTACTCCCCGTCGCTCTTTAGTGATCAGAGTGAATGCCAATCAGTTTCTTTTCACGTCAGCATCCCAGGAGAGTTTTCTTTTCAGGTTTTCTTTTCACGTCAGCATCCCAGGAGAGCACAGAATTCTGATGGCTGATACATTTCTGGGCTTTGTTAATCAAACCTCGCAAAATGAAACATCTAAGAGTTTTCTCTTTGCAAAGGGTCTTAATGTTTTTGATTCTTGACGGTTGCGTTCATGATGCTATCGTATGTTGTGTTGTATAGAGTGAATCGTTAGTGTTCCTAAGCCAATAACTGTGTCGGTAAACAGTAGCGATTTTGTATTCAACTTTCGGAATATTTATTTTATGATACCTCTCACTATTGACTCCAACTTATGATTTATGTTAGAATCTTCTTTAATTTTAGAATATATAGTAATTTCTACTTAGAATTTTCTACAATCTTAGAATATATAGTAATTTGTCCTTATATATATATATATTTTTTTTAAAAAACTTAGAATATATAGTAATTTCTCTTTTAAAAAAAATAATAAATAAATACCCCCTCAAGCAGCTGCTTGCCGCAGAGGTCTGACAGGAGCCTGTCAGTTTATATGCCATAGCAAAAGGTCTGTGAGGATGGCAGAACCTCAGCAGGAAAACAACACACACCCATGCCTTAACCCGGGCTCGAACCCAGGTCCCTTCGATCAGTAGCCAAGCGCGCTAACCACTCGGCCATGGGACGGTATTTCTCTTTTAGTATCTTTAATATTAGAATATATATTATTTTCTCATTAGAACTTTCTTGATCTTAGAACATGTAGTAATTTCATGTCCCAAAAATGAGGTGTCAGAATGCAATGGGCAAAGTTTTTTAATAAGGAGTGTGATCACCCCTTACAGCAATGCAGGCGCGACAGCGATGTTCCATGATGTTTATGATGTTGTGAATCAGCTCAGTAGGGAGTAACGACTATTGTTCCTTTAAAGCAGTAATAAGCTCCCCCTTTGTTTCACGTGGCGGGTTGAGGGCAGCAACACGTCTCCCCAGATCATCCTACACATGCTCAATAGTCGGGAGATCGAGCTGGCCACTCCATGTGCATAATGATCTCTCCTCTTGAAGATATTGTTCCACTAGTCGAGCTCTGTGTGGACGAGCGTTATCGTCTTGTAAGATGAATGCTTCGCCTATTGCACCAGCACAAGGACGTACATAAAGGTCCAGGATGTCATCTCTATACCTTTGAGCATTGAGGATCCCACTCGTCAACACATATAGAGAGGTCTGTGCGTCCACCTAAGGAAATGCTACCCCAAACACACACGCTACCTCCTCCGTAACTGTTTGTTTGACGGATGTTACTGGGATGATAGCAGGTGCCTCGTTCTCCCATATCAAACAATGTCCGGAATCACTCTGCAAGCAATATCTGGATTCATCTGTGAAGAGTACGGACCTCCATTGTTCTTCTGTCCAGTTAACATGCGTGCTTTCCCAATTTAATCGCTCTCTCCTGTGACTTAAGGGGTACAAATTACTGGCCTTCTGGCGTACAGACCTCCCTCATGAAGCCTTCTACGCACAGTAGAAGCTGATACAATCCTCCCAGTGGCTGCTGCAAGAGAGGATCGTAGCTGAGAGGGAGTAGACGTCCTGCTCATTTGTGCTGTTAATCGCAGATATCGGTCTTGTACAGCGGTCGTAACTCTAGCCCTTCCTCGGCTAAACCTCTGAGATGCGGAATCCGTGCTAAGAAATTGATTCCACAGTCTATGGACCACAGAATGACTCGCATTCAACCATCGTGCCTCGTCTGACTGATTTGGCCTGCTTCGAGCCGGCCAATAGCTCTACACTGCGGTTCATTTGGCAAATGATGTCTCGAGGTCATTCCTACAAAATGGCTATTTCGAATTTCTTTACTCACATTTACAACACAAAATAGCGATCCACTTCAAAACACCCGTTTATATGCAGCTATCCGATTACGTAAATTGATGCAACCTAGATTAATTTGCATACGATATGCTCACTCGAAATACTTTATTGATTACATGAACAAGTTTGGTGAGCATCGCACAATATTTTGGCGAATTATCGCAATTTTTCTCATTTTTCCTTAATTTATGGAAAAAAGTGCAACAGCTATGTAGCGGGGTGTTCATCGTGTGAACGAAATTTATTTTGTAATGACGTTTAAAAAAGTATTTAAGAATTGTAGCATATCTTCCATAGATAACACATTGTGGTGTACAAATCTGTTTTTATTAGTAGACATAGTGATTCTTTTAACTGTCAACAAAATTGATCTTAGTATTGAATTTTGCAAGTTGCTGAATTTTCCTAAATGTGTTTTGAAAATATTGCCATATACAATAATCCGATATCTTATGATAGATTCACAAATTGTTTTATATATCAATATGCTGATATGGGAGAGGGGTGGCTCAGTCGGTAGCGCGCCAGGCTCGTAATCTGAAGTTCCCATGTTCGAGTCCCAGCTGGGTCAGCGTTGAGATTTATCTCCGCAAAATTCCCCGCCCTGCCCACGGTCAGTAGGGGACATCGATGGTCTTGGAAAGGCCGCCGTCCGTCGGATGGGACGTCAAGCCGTGGCCCCGTGTGCGGGAGAGACATATCCTGTGCACGTTAATAGAACACGCTGGATGGGAGGCTACCATCTGTCTCCTAACAGCTGTTCTAGTGGGTCCCCTCCCCCAATCCTTCTCTGAGCCTTCGGGGTCATTGTGACCTGGTGATTTTAGCCCATGGTGTGCAAAAAAAGTGCTGCTCAGAGGTAAAACAACCCAACTGATATAAGAGGGTACGAAATAGTTTATATAGTGAATTTCTGTTGCACAAATTTTTATTCGATCACATAACTTAGAAATGTGTGTTGTCAATTTGAAATTCGAATAATGATTAGGCCTAACAAGTTATATTGCTTAGCGATTTCAAGAGGAACACATGAGCATTCAGAGTATTTCAGGTAGAAGTCGATTATTAATTCTTGCAGAGTGAATGTGCATTAATTTAGTTTTAATGGCATTCAATATTAATGAGTTACGGTTAAGCCATATAATAATATTATTGAAATCAGTTTGTAATTCACTTAAAGCTATTTTGTAATCCCGGTTACTATTTTTAAGAACAATATCATTAGCATAGAGCTCCTTTTTTACAACGTTTGTTATGTCATTAATATATATTAAAAATAGAATAGGCCCAAGAATTGAACCTTGAGGTACCCCATATGTGATTTTCCGTAAGTCACTGTCAATTTCATTTACTCTAGTTAAAAAATATCAATTGGATAAATAAATTTTGAACCAATTATCATTAGCAACAATTGGAAAAAGTTGCCTTTACTGAAGTACAGATGGCGCAACGTCCGCCACATCTCAGTGAAAGATTTTTAGGTCTTATTCTGGAAGATTATTAGTGTCTGAAATGGGGTTTAAAGGTAGAGCGCTCTGGCATATATCTAGAGAGTTGCGGGTTCGATTCCCGCCTCGTCAATAATGATGTTTTTCAATTGAATTCTACATCTACAGGTAATCTGTGTATTTACGATGGATATGTAGATAATGTTCTTGTAATATGAAAGACAGGAATAGCTTTCAGGATACTTCTCGATAAAACTGTAGAAATGAAAAAATAACATTCGGGAGCTTGATTGAAAACTTGTTTACCCTCTCGGGAAACAGATAAAAAAAAAAACCTTTTAGCTACATTCTTGTGTACTATACACTTGCTCATACGCAAAAGAAACACTCGGTAGTGAAAATGTTGTTTTCCAGCCATAGTTTTCATTAGATTTGGTAGCAAAATTCTCAAGAATATATGCAAATAGTACAGTCGCTCAAAAAAGTATCCGAACACTGTAGTTGATTACAGAATTCAGAAAAAATATCTGGCAACGATTTTTTTTAGAAATTAGTGATCTTGCAACCTTCGTGTCACGTGACATTAATATACATAAAAAATGTAACGTGACACATTTTTAATATATATTGAAAAATGTGACGTTTTTAGAAATTAGTGATCTGGCAACCTTCGTGTCACGTGACACTAAGGTTGCCAGATCATTAATTTCTAAAAGAATCGTTGCCAGATATTTTTTCTGAATTCTGTAATCAACCATAGTGTTCGGATACTTTTTTGAGCGACTGTACTAGATGCTTAGTTTGGGATTATTTTTTTCCGATCTACCCTTATGTGCGAAGCAAATTATTTTTCTTTAAACAATAAATGGGGGCGGGGTGGCTCAGTCGGTGGCGCGCCAGGCTCGTAATCTGTAGTTCCCAGGTTCGAGTCCCAGCTGGGTCAGCGTTGATTTATCTCCCAAAATTCCCCGCCCTGCCCACGGTCAGTAGGGGACACCGATGGGCTTGGAAAGGCCGCCGTCCGTCGGATGGGACGTTAAGCCGTGGCCCCGTGTGCGGGAGAGACATACCCTGTGCACGTTAAAGAACATGGTTGATGGCCTTTACGGGAGGCTACCATCTGTCTCCCAACAGCTGTTCCAGTGGGTCCTCTCCCCCAACCTTCTCTGAGCCTTCGGGGTCCATGTGACCTGGCCATTTAGCCCATGGTGTGCAAAAAAGTGCAGCTCAGAGGTAAAACAACCCAACCCTTTAAACAATACATCATTAAAATATAACTTTTTCATTCTTTCCATAGCTGTAATTATAATCGAAGAAAAACTTAAATGTTTTTATTCTATCTCTCTCAGTTCATGAACCTTTCACTTGAAATAATGAATGCCATTAAATTGTTTAGATATCCCATGAAAAAGAAATTAATGGAAGAAAATTCAGAGCAGTCCACAGTCCGTCTATGCTAGTGATCTTTAATGTTGGCGTTTCAGGAGTGTTGATCGTTGTTTAGAATTCGTTAAAAGCTATTCTAATGTTGATACATAAAGTGGGCAAGAAATCAAGAAAGGTTGAAGATCTCTGGACCATTAAAAATAAACCTTATTAATATAAAAAGAAGTTTAGAATAAAACAAATATCTAGGAATAACCGCTTAAGTTCATAATAATATTGTTTGTAAAAAGCTTATGACTTTTGTAACTCAGCGCATGGCGTAATACTGGTTATATCGATCAATAAAAATACTTCTAGAGTTGTTTGTCATCTTATAAATTGTACAATACAGTTAGTATGCTTGTTGCGTTTTTTTTTTTGTTTTAAAGAGGAAATGGATACAACAATTGGATCGAAAAACGGTTCATCCCATACGATACCAGATGTTCTACAAACATATTTCATGTTGTGAAATCAAAAAAAGAAATCATGCATAAGCATTTCAATTTTATTGCACCAAAATTATATAATTCTTCACCAAATAGTTTAAAAGAAGAAAAAAGTGATTGTAATTTTAAGAAAAAAACCAAACTTTTTTTTTAAATACTGAAGATATTGAAGACGCTTTTAATGTAATTTCTTAGTTTTTTTTTTATCCATTGCCAAAGATTTTCGTTTACAGTAGAATTTTGTTTTTGTAATCTGTAAGAGTTGTTTTGTAACTCCTAGATTACACAGAAATACTTGTAAAATGTATGTTTGTGTGTTTTTTATTTTTAATCGTTTTTAATTTTATTTTATATTATTTCCTTTTGCTATTTTCCATCCAAATTTGATGGTAAATTTTTGTCATATGAAATTACCTTCTGTAAATGAGAATGGAAATAAATATTATTATTATTATTATTAAATAAGAAGTCGACGATGAATGTCCTGTTGCATGTTAAGCAGTTTATTTAAAAAGTTTTCTTTAAGTGAAGACCAGAGTTAGGGCTCAAGAATAATTTTAATTCTTCTTTTTATAATTCAGTGCAAGATTCGAGCGAAGAAATCATCCATTGCTCTTCTGTCTAGTTAACATGCGTGCGTGCACAATTCAAACGCTCTCTCCTGTGACGTTACGAGTACAAATTACTGTTGCCCTTCATCGGTCCTCCACTATCCTTCAAGAGTCCACCCTTATTTTTCTTCAGTCGTCGGTTATCCTTTCTCAGTCCTCAGTTACCTTTCCTGAATCCTGTCTTATTTTTCCACAGTTCTCTCTTATCTTTCCGCAGTCATCTGTTATCTTTCCTCTGTTACCTTTCTTCAGTCCTCCCTTATCTTTTCGCAGCCATCCGTTATCTTTCTACAGTCCTCTGTTGTCTACCTAAGTCCTCAGTTTCAGTTGTCTATTCTCAGTCCTCCTTAACTTTTCTGTGTCATCTCTTATCTTTCCGAAGCCATCTGTTATCTTTCCTCAGTCCCCCTTATCTTTCCGAAGCCATCTGTTATCTTTCCTCAGTCCCCCTTATCTTTCCGAAGCCATCTGTTATCTTTCCTCAGTCCCCCTTATCTTTCCGAAGCCATCTGTTATCTTTCCTCAGTCCCCCTTATCTTTCCGAAGCCATCTGTTATCTTTCCTCAGTCCCCCTTATCTTTCCGAAGCCATCTGTTATCTTTCCTCAGTCCCCCTTATCTTTCCGAAGCCATCTGTTATCTTTCCTCAGTCCCCCTTATCTTTCCGAAGCCATCTGTTATCTTTCCGAAGTCATCTGTTATCTTTCCTCAGTCCCCCTTATCTTTCCGAAGCCATCTGTTATCTTTCCTCATTCCCCCTTATCTTTCCGAAGCCATCTGTTATCTTTCCTCAGCCCCCCTTATCTTTCCGAAGCCATCTGTTATCTTTCCTCAGTTCCCCTTATCTTTCCGAAGCCATCTGTTATCTTTCCTCAGTCCCCCTTATCTTTCCGAAGTCATCTGTTATCTTTCCTCAGTCCCCCTTATCTTTCCGAAGCCATCTGTTATCTTTCCTCATTCCCCCTTATCTTTCCGAAGCCATCTGTTATCTTTCCTCAGTCCCCCTTATCTTTCCGAAGCCATCTGTTATCTTTCCTCAGTCCCCCTTATCTTTCCGAAGTCATCTGTTATCTTTCCTCAGTCCCCCTTATCTTTCCGAAGCCATCTGTTATCTTTCCTCAGTCCCCCTTATCTTTCCGAAGTCATCTGTTATCTTTCCTCAGTCCCCCTTATCTTTCCGAAGCCATCTGTTATCTTTCCTCATTCCCCCTTATCTTTCCGAAGCCATCTGTTATCTTTCCTCAGTCCCCCTTATCTTTCCGAAGCCATCTGTTATCTTTCCGAAGTCATCTGTTATCTTTCCTCAGTCCCCCTTATCTTTCCGAAGCCATCTGTTATCTTTCCTCAGTCCCCCTTATCTTTCCAAAGCCATCTGTTATCTTTCCTCAGTTCCCCTTATCTTTCCGAAGCCATCTGTTATCTTTCCTCAGTCCTCTGTTATCTTTCCTCAATTCCCAGTTGTCTACCCTCAGTCATCATCTTTCCTCAGTCATCTTTCTTTTCTCTCAGTATTCTTCGACATGCCAGCGACATGCAGCCCATTATGTGTAAAACGTGCCTCTCAGAGGTAGAACAACTCAAAACCGATCTTCTCTGAGCATTTGGGGCCGTTGTGACCAAGCCATTTAGCTCACTACATACAAAAAGCGCTGCTCGGAGGTAAAACAATACAAGCCAACCTTCTCCGAGCACTTGGGGTCCCTGTGACTTGGCCATTTTGCCCATTATGAGCAAAAAAGCGCCACTCAGAGGAAAATCAAACTTCTCTGAGCCCTTGAGTCTTTGTAACCTGTCCAATTATGACACTCTGTGCAAAAAGGAGCAGCAGAGAGATGAAACATCCGAACCTGACTTATGGATCTTGTTCTTGGAATCGATTCTATCAGTACTCGCTGAAACAGTGAACTGAAGTTTTGTTTTAAATAAAATAATTACACTTTTATTTTCTCAATTTGTCAATTTTTCGTTACTTCTTTAACTTACGGGTCTTGACTCAAAAATGATACCGATCGGTACTGTCGAATCAACAATATCCCCAAAGACAGGCTCACTCTTTTTTTCGCTTCCGCTATCTATCGACGCCTGCGTCTAACTTACGCACAGCCTCTTTTGTGTTATTGGCGGGTTTTTCGGTAAGTGCACAAGACGCGAACTTGGGAGAACTTGCAGAATTCCTTGCGTAACACACAGATGGCTTAAGGGGAAAAAATTGCATTTAAATGAAAAAGAGAGAGAAAAAAACAGTTGCTCCTGGCAACGATGGAATGTTTATTTCCATAAATAATAAAATTCTGAGCATTCTTTCACCTCTCTACCCATAGGAATGGTAGTTTGTGAAAATCTTTATTTGACAGATATGTGCAATGCAGTTAATTCTTACAAGATCGGGAATTATACAGAGAGCATTATGCAACTACACGGAAATTTTCTGACGTTGGGTTGTTTTACCTCTGAGCGGCACTTTTTTGCACACCATGGGCTAAATGGCCAGGTCACATGGACCCCGAAGGCTCAGAGAAGGTTGGGGGAGGGGACCCACTGGAACAGCTGTTGGGAGACAGATGGTAGCCTCCCGTAAAGGCCATCAACCTTGTTCTTTAACGTACACAGGGTATGTCTCTCCCGCACACGGGGCCACGGCTTAACGTCCCATCCGACGGACGGCGGCCTTTCCAAGCCCATCGGTGTCCCCTACTGACCGTGGGCAGGGCGGGGAATTTTGCAGAGATAAATCTCAACGCTGACCCAGCTGGGACTCGAACCTGGGAACTAACAGATTACGAGACTGGCGCGCTACCGACTGAGCCACTCCCGCCCCACATATTTCTATCATTAATACATCGTTGCAATATTCGTTTGAAATTTTGAATTTTCAATTTTTTCACCGTTAGAGGGCGCAATTATAGTGTTCGAAAGATTCCGAAAGTGCGAATCAAAATATTTTATCAATTCCTATCTAACCCTAAAAAGATTTTTTCATTTATCTCTAAAAACAAACAATTATCTGCTAAAAGTTTCCACCAACTCTGGGTATAAGGGGTCAACTGATTGTTGACAATGGAAACTTCGTGACTTTCACATTCCAGGAAAAAAATTTCAAATTTCAAGTATAAATGCAACGTTTGCAATATTCGTTTGAAGTTTTGGAATTTTCAAAAATTTCCATAACGCTAGAGGGCGTAATTATAGCTTTAAAGAGATTCGGAAAGTGCATATCGTAATATTTCCTCAATACCTATCCAACGGAAAAAGAATTTTTAATTTATCTCTGTAAACAAAAAAGTTCGATGTCTACTGACGGGTTGGGTTGGGTTGTTTTACCTCTGAGCGGCACTTTTTTGCACACCATGGGGAAAATGGCCAGGTCACATGAACCCCGAAGGCTCAGAGAAGGTTGCGGGAGGGGACCCACTGGAACAGCTGTTGGGAGACAGATGGTAGCCTCCCGTCAAGGCCATCCAGCGTGTTCTTTAACGTGCGCAGGGTATGGCTCTCCCACACACGGGGCCACGGCTTAACGTCCCATCCGACGGACGGCGGGCTTTTCCGAGCCCATCGGTGTCCCCTACTGACCGTGGGCAGGGCGGGGAGTTTTGCGGAGATAAATCTCAACGCTCACCCAGCTGGAACTGCAGATTACGAGTCTGGTGCGCTACCGACAGAGCTACCCCCACCCCCTAGTAAAGGAAATAGAGGCAAAAAAATATTAAATTGATGTTTATTTCATGATTTTTTTCAAGAAATCTTTTAAAGACTCTAAAACTACAAGGGAGGGGGATGTTGCTATTGAGTTTCTTGACCTCTATTATTTTTTTTTAGATCTGGACCTGCCTCTGAACATCACTTTTGTCAATGACCAAGTGGCTATACAGTATAGCGTGTTCTTTAACGTGCAAGGGTATGTTTTCCTGTATTGCCCGAAACTACTACTTACCTTCCCATCCGATGGAGGGGGCGGGGGTGTCTCGCTAGGCTCGTAATCTGAAGTCCCCAGATATGAGTTCCACCTGGGCTAGTATTGAGATTTATCTCCGCAAAACCGCCCAGCCTTCGGTCAGTAGGGGACACCGATGATCTTGGAAAGGCCATTCCGTCAGATGCGACGTTAAGCTGTGGTCCCTGTGCAGGTGAGTCATAACCATTACTCTTGAAAGAACACATTGGATGGCCTTGACGGGAGGCTACCATCTGTCTCCTAACAGCTGTCCAGTGGGTCTCCTTACATGAACCTTCTATGAGCCTTCGGGGTCCTCGTAACCTGGCCATTTAGTCCGCAGTGTGCGAAAAAGTACAGCTCATAGTTAAAATAACTCAACCTCTCTTTACTCAACTCTCCGCATCCTTATCTACTGCGAAGATTGTAAACGTTTAAAACTCTTAAAGTGATTTTATATTAGAATAGGTGTGCATTGCTAAATATTTTCATCAGATGCAGCAGATGTAGCTCAGGACATTCTTGCTTGGAGAATCAAATTGCACGGTCTGGTTGGACCTCCGTGGTGTGGCTCAGTCGGCAGCGCGCCAGGCTCGTAATCTGTAGTTCCCAGGTTCGAGTCCCAGCTGGGTCAGCGTTGAGATTTATCTCCGCAAAATTCCCCGTCCTGCCCACGGTCAGTAGGGGACATCGATGGGCTTGGAAAGGCTGCCGTCCGTCGGATGGGACGTTAAGCCGTAGCTCCGTGTGTGGGAGAGCCATACCCTGTGCACGTTAAAGAACACGCTGGATGGACTTGACGGGAGGCTACCATCTGTCTCCCAACAGCTGTTCCAGTGGGTCCTCTCCCCCAACCTTCTCTGAGCCTTCGGGGTCCATGTGACCTGGCCATTTAGCCTATGGTGTGCAAAAAAAGTGCCGCTCAGAGGTAAAACAACCCAACCCTTAAAGTGATTTTATATTAGAATAGGTGTGCATTGCTAAATATTTTCATCAGATGCATCAGATGTAGCTCAGGACAGACTTGCTTGGAGAATCAAATTGCACGGTCTGGTTGGACCTCTGTAGCCCATGGCTGCTTGAGGATGATGATGATGAAAGTGAAACTTATGCAGTTCGGAAAAATAGTTTTGCTTTGCTTCTTGTGATTTATTTGTTCGCGGAAAACAATATTCAAGAGGCAAAAGCTTCGGGAACGAAAACAAGTGATAATTTTCGTAATCAATACCGAATGGTGATAACTGACGAAGAAGCAAGCTCGTTGAATACTCCTAGTTGAGGTTTGGAAAAGGTTTGTCAGTTTAATTACCATGAGAGTCGGATGACGGATACGAGGATGAGAAAGAAGTAAACAAAAGGATTATAATTATTTCTGAAACTTTTCCGGTGGGCTGTAATTAGCTGACATTAAACGCAGGCTATAAAAATATAAATAAATCAGAAAAATAAAAAATGAAAGCTGTTTTGCTATATGGGGCTCTAAAAAGTAGAAAATAAAGCTATGCATATCGTTGGCGTAATCAGTCACTTCATTCCTATTCACGTTAAAGGTGGGGCGGGGGTGGCTCAGTCGGTCGCGCGCCAGGTTCGTAATCTGTAGTTCCCAGGTTCGAATCCCAGCTGGGTCAGCGTTGAGATTTATCTCCGCAAAAATTCCCCGCCCTGCCCACGGTCAGTAGGGGACACCGATGGGCTTGGAAAGGCCGCCGTCCGTCGGATGGGACGTTAAGCCGTGGCCCCGTGTGCGGGAGAGCCATACCCTGTTCACGTTAAAGAACACGCTGGATGGCCTTGACGGGAGGCTACCATCTGTCTCCCAACAGCTGTTCCAATGGGTCCCCTCCCCCAACCTTCTCTGAGCCTTCGGGGTCCATGTGACCTGGCCATTTAGCCCATGGTATGCAAAAAAAGTGCTGCTCAGAGGTAAAACAATCCAATCCAATCACGTCAAAGGTAGATAGGGTCCCGACAATCTTGTGTAGGGAAATCGGCGCCCTATCTTCCTTTGAAGCGAATACGAACTCATTGACTGATTGCACCATCGATATGCTTTTGGTTTATTTTCTACCCTTTAGGGCCCATAAAAAAAAATAGGTATTTTTTAAAAGATTCTGAAAAAAAATTCATCGCCGACACGGCGGGAATCGACCACACAACTCTCCAAATTCACGCCACTGCGCGCTCTGACATGAATCTGGAGAGTTGTAGGGTACACATGTAGGCACTAATTTCTAAAAAAATTGTTGCCTGACATTTTTTCTGAATTCTGTAATCAACCATGGTGTTCGGATACTTTTTTGAGCGACTGTAGGTGGTCATATTATTTTGATACTAGATCGTGTGGGCTCACTCACGGAAATACTGAGCGTGTGCAGTTATCGTTCACAGCAAACTGGAGCGTGTGCAGTAACTGCACACGCTCCAGTTTGCTGTGAACGGTAACTGGAGCGTGTACATTTGCTGTACACGCTCCAGATATTTCCCCTGAATTCTGTAATCAACCATAGTGTTCTGATACTTTTTTGTTCGACTGTACAGACATATATTTTATTGCAATATATTTTTCCTGTTAACTTCGATAGTTTTTAGTACCTCTAAACTGATTTCTTTTTCTCTCAAATATACATCATACCTCAAGCACTTGCAAAACTTCGACTGTCATCGAATAGTCAATGTTGGCTGGGTGTTAATGTAGTGAAGGGTTCAGGTCTTCCCAAACTGATGGAGCATTGCGGGTAGAACATTTTTTGTGATCGTACAGGGGTCCAACTATATTTTACAATCGTTCTATAATGAATTAATTTTAAAAATCGAATAAAAAAATTCGAATGAATTTTAACCCCCCCCCCCCCAAAAAAAAAAAAAATTACTCCACCTGAGACCGTCGTCTACAATCTCACTACACGCGAGGGGCGGGGATGGCTCAGTCGGTAGCGCGCCAGGCTCGTAATCTGTAGTTCCCAGGTTCGAGTCCCAGCTGGGTCAGCGTTGAGATTTATCCCCGCAAAATTCCCCGCTCTGCCCACGGTCAGTAGGGAACACCGATGGGCTTGGAAAGGCCGCCGTCCGTCGGATGGGACGTTAAGCCGTGGCCCCGTGTGCGGGAGAGTTATACCCTGTGCACGTTAAAGAACACGCTGGATGGCTTTGACGGGAGTCTACCATCTGTCTCCCAACAGCTGTTCCAGTGGGTCTCCTCCCCCAACCTTCTCTGAGCCTTCGGGGTCCATGTGACCTGGCCATTTAGCCCATTGTGTGCAAAAAAGTGCCGCTCAGAGGCAAAACAACCCAACCCACTACACGCGATGACTTCTATCATCATTCATCCCTACATAAAACAGTTTTTTTTTTCAAAACAACATTCCCTACATCATTATCCGTTATATATAACTCTGAGAAATCCTCAGGGACGGGAGTGGCTCAGTCAGTAGCGCGCAAGGCTCGTAATCTGTAGTTCCCAGGTTCGAGTCCCAGCTGGGTCAGCGTTGAGATTTATCTCCGAAAAACTCCCCGCCATGGCCAAGGGGACACCGATGGGCTTGGAAAGGCCGCCGTCCGTCGGATGGGACGTTAATCCGTGGATCCGTGTACGGGAGAGCCATACCCTGTGCACGTTAAAAAACACACTGGATGGCCTTGACGGGAGGTTACCATCTGTCTCCCAACAGCTGTTCCAGTGAGTCTCCTCCCCCAAATTCTCTGAACCTTCGGAGTCCATGTGATCTGGCCATTTAGCCCATGGTGTGCAAACAAATGCCGCTCAGTGGTAAAAACAACCCAACTGAGAAATGCTTAAGGAGGTTTTTTTTTGCCTCAAACTTTTCCCTATTACCGTAGCTAACGTTCTCATTTACCATCGTGTAGTATTGTATTACTACGTCCAGTGGGAACGATGAAGCCAAGAAACTATTCTTGAAACTATTCTTGAGAATAGTGAAAGACATCATCTCGTGTAGTAAGGGATGCAATGAAATCAAGAGAAGAATCTCGCGTGGAATTTGTAATTAAGAACTGAAGGACATAGCTCGCTTCCAATCTTCGAAATGATTGAGTAAATTGTTCAGATAGAAATTCTCGGAAACAGAATTTCTCTCGTGTTTCTTGTACAGTCGCTCAAAAAAGTATCCGAACACTATGGTTGATTACAGAATTCAGGAAAAATATCTGGCAACGAATTTTTTTAGAAATCAGTGATCTGGCAACCTTCGTGTCACGTGATTACAGAATTCAGGAAAAATATCTGGAGCGTGTACAGCAACTGTACACGCTCCAGTTACCGTTCACAGCAAACTGGAGCGTGTGCAGTTACTGCACACGCTCCAGTTTGTTGTGAACGGTAACTGCACACGCTCAATATTTCCGTGAGTGAGCCCACACGATCTAGTATCAAAATAATATGACCACCTACATTCGCTCAAAAAGGTATCGGAACACTATGGTTGATTACAGAATTCAGAATAAAAATCTTGCAACGATATTTCTTTTAGAAATTAGTGATCTGGTAACCTTCGTGTCACGTGACACGAAGGTTGCCAGATCATGAATTTCTAAAAAAATCGTTGCCAGATATTTTTTCTGAATTCTGTAATCAATCATAGCATTCGGATACTGTTTTGAGCGACTGTACAAAGGAATATACGATATACGAAAGTAAGAATAGTTCTTTTGAAAACGAGAAAAAAAAATGATGAAAAGTTGCACTTCACCAAAGTCACCTTTTACCAAATATTATTTTCCCTCATGAAAATCAAAATAATCTTTCCTGGGCAGTAAATGGCAACTGCGTGTCCAGTGGAAGGAGAGTTGTGTACTAATCCCTTGTGATGATGCACAGACTTCTCACCCTCACTTCCCTGGTACAGTCTCTCACAAATTCACTAATTCACTAATTTCTGAAAAAATCGTTGGCAGATATTTTTTCTGAATTCTAGAATCAACCATAGTGTTCGGATACTTTTTTGAGCGACTGTACAGACCGTTGGTACTTTTCAAAAGAGGTATTCTCCCCTCGAAGGTATCTCCGCAAAATTACCCGCCCTGCCCGTGGTCAGTAGGGGACACCAATGGTCTTGGAAAAGCCGCCGTCCGTCGGATGGGACGTTAAGCCATGGTCCTTGTGCGGGGGAGCCATTCCTTGTGCACGTTAAAGAACACTCTGGGTGACCTTGACGGGAGGCTACCATCTGTATCCAACAGCTGTTCCAGTGGGTCCCGTCCCCCAACCTTCTCTGAGTCGTCGGGGTCCATGCGACCTGGCCATTTAGCCCATGGTGTGCAAAAAAGTGCCGCTCAGAGGTAAAACAACCCAACGTTAAAGAACACGCTTGATGGCCTTGACGGGAGGCTACCATCTGTCTCCCAACAGCTGTTCCAGTGGGTCCCCTCCCCCAACCTTCTCTGAGACTTCGGGGTCCATGCGACCTGGCCATTTAGCCCATGGTGTGCAAAAAAGTGCGCTCAGAGGTAAAACAACCCAACCCAACTCCTCGAAGGCAAAGCAAGGGGGAGGGCTGCCAGATCAGTGTGGCCCTATTGATTTACTCTTTTATGGCCACATTTGAGAAGCTTAGACATACGGAAATGAAGGGAGTAGGGAACGAAGGCGAAAAAATATTAAATGTACGCATTTTTCAACAACCTTTTTGAAGACTATAAAAATGGAGTGAAAACTTTTACACTGGAAGGTGATCCAGTCATTTGCAGTCTCTCTTTCTTTCCCCTGCTTGATGCAGTCATTTGCCCCTTTTATTTCGTTACGTCTTGGACCGTCATTTGCCTCCTTTTATTATTTCCGTTCGATCTAGTCATTTGCACTCTTCAATTATTTCCGTCTCGATACAGTTATTTCCCCCTTTTTATTTTTTACCCCGTCAGGATGCAGACATTTCCCCCTTTTATTTTTTTCCGCTTCCATCTAGTCATTTGCAGCCTTTTATTTTTTCTCATCAGCCATTTGAAATTGCTTCAGTTTTTTCTCCGTCTTGATCCAATCATTTGATCCATTTTGTTTTTCCCAACTCGATCAAGTCATTTGCGTTCTTTTATTTTCCTTTTTCGCCTCGATGCAGTCATTTGCCACATTTCATTTTTTCCCATTCGATGCAGTCATTTGCCACCTTCCATTTTTTCCCATTCGATGCAGTCATTTTCTCCCATTTCATTTTTCTCCATCTCTATATAGTTATTTGTACCCATTTTATTATTCTCATTTCATTTTTCTCCATCTCTATATAGTTATTTGTACCCATTTTATTTTTCTCCATCTCTATATAGTTATTTGTACGCATTTTATTTTTCCCATTTCATTTTTCTCCATCTCTATATAGTTATTTGTACGCATTTTATTTTTTCCATTTCATTTTTCTCCATCTCTATATAGTTATTTGTACCCATTTTATTTTTCCCATTTCATTTTTCTCCATCTCTATATAGTTATTTGTACGCATTTCATTTTTCTCCATCTCTATATAGTTATTTGTACCCATTTCATTTTTCTCCATCTCTATATAGTTATTTGTACTCATTTTATTTTTCTCCATCTCTATATAGTTATTTGTACGCATTTTATTTTTCCCATTTCATTTTTCTCCATCTCTATATAATTATTTGTAGGCATTTTATTTTTCCCATTTCATTTTTCTCCATCTCTATATAGTTATTTGTACGCATTTTATTTTTCCCATTTCATTTTTCTCCATCTCTATATAGTTATTTGTACGCATTTTATTATTTCCATTTCATTTTTCTCCATTTCTATATAGTTATTTGTACCCATTTTATTTTTCCCATTTCATTTTTCTCCATCTCTATATAGTTATTTGTACGCATTTTATTTTTCCCATTTTATTTTTCTCCATCTCTATATAGTTATTTGTACCCATTTTATTTTTCCCATTTCATTTTTCTCCATCTCTATATAGTTATTTGTACGCATTTTATTTTTCCCATTTTATTTTTCTCCATCTCTATATTGTTATTTGTACCCATTTTATTTTTCCCATCTCATTTTTCTCCATCTCTATATAGTTTTTTGTACCCATTTTTATTTTTCCCATTTCATTTTTCTCCATCTCTATATAGTTATTTGTACCCATTTTATTTTTCTCCATCTCTATATAGTTATTTGTACGCATTTTATTTTTCCCATTTCATTTTTCTCCATCTCTATATAGTTATTTGTAGGCATTTTATTTTTCCCATTTAATTTTTCTCCATCTCTATATAGTTATTTGTACGCATTTTATTTTTCCCATTTCATTTTTCTCCATCTCTATATAGTTATTTGTACGCATTTTATTTTTCCCATTTCATTTTTCTCCATCTCTATATAGTTATTTGTACGCATTTTATTTTTCCCATTTCATTTTTCTCCATTTCTATATAGTTATTTGTACGCATTTTATTTTTCCATTTCATTTTTCTCCATCTCTATATAGTTATTTGTAGGCATTTTATTTTTCCCATTTCATTTTTCTCCATCTCTATATAGTTATTTGTACGCATTTTATTTTTCCCATTTCATTTTTCTCCATCTCTATATAGTTATTTGTACCCATTTCATTTTTCTCCATCTCTATATAGTTATTTGTACCCATTTTATTTTTCCCATTTCATTTTTCTCCATCTCTATATAGTTATTTGTACGCATTTTATTTTTCCCATTTCATTTTTCTCCATCTCTATATAGTTATTTGTACGCATTTCATTTTTCCCATTTCATTTTTCTCCATCTCTATATAGTTATTTGTACGCATTTTATTTTTCCCATTTCATTTTTCTCCATCTCTATATAGTTATTTGTACCCATTTTATTATTCCCATTTCATTTTTCTCCATCTCTATATAGATAGTTATTTGTACGCAATTTATTTTTCCCATTTCATTTTTCTCCATCTCTATATAGTTATTTGTACCCATTTTATTTTTCCCATTTCATTTTTCTCCATCTCTATATAGTTATTTGTACGCATTTTATTTTTCCCATTTCATTTTTCTCCATCTCTATATAGTTATTTGTACCCATTTTATTTTTCCCATTTCATTTTTCTCCATCTCTATATTGTTATTTGTACCCATTGTATTTTTCCCATTTCATTTTTCTCCATCTCTATATAGTTTTTTGTACCCATTTTTATTTTTCCCATTTCATTTTTCTCCATCTCTATATAGTTATTTGTACCCATTTTATTTTTCTCCATCTCTATATGGTTATTTGTACGCATTTTATTTTTCCCATTTCATTTTTCTCCATCTCTATATAGTTATTTGTACGCATTTTATTTTTCCCATTTCATTTTTCTCCATCTCTATATAGTGTTTTGTACCCATTTTATTTTTCCCATTTTATTTTTCTCCATCTCTATATAGTTATTTGTACGCATTTTATTTTTCCCATTTCATTTTTCTCCATCTCTATATAGTTATTTGTACGCATTTTATTTTTCCCATTTCATTTTTCTCCATCTCTATATAGTTATTTGTACCCATTTTATTTTTCCCATTTCATTTTTCTCCATCTCTATATAGTTATTTGTACCCATTTTATTTTTCCCGTCTCGATTTCCGTTGATGAAATCATTTGCCCCATTTTATATTTCCCGTCTCGATGCAGTCATTTGTCCCCTTTTATTTTTTTCTTTTTCGATCCAGTCATTTGCTCTCTTTTACTGTTTTCTGTCTCGATTCAATCATTTGTCTATCTTTGATTTCCCCTGTCTTGACCCAGTCATTTGTCCATCTTTCATTTTCCACAATCTCGATCCAATAACTTGCCTCATTCATTTATTTCCGTCTGCATGCAGTCGTTTACCCCTTCCTCTTTCATTTTTTTTATAGAGCTATAACTGTATACAGGGTGAATCTGAAAAAGTGGGCAAAACTTTACGGGGTGGTAGAACGCAGCTATACGAGCAATATTCGTCATAGAATGTATGGTCGGAAAGCAAGCGGTGAGAAGTTAAAAGGTAGTTTTCCACTGTCACATTTAAAGAATGAACACAAGAAGGAGAGGAGATACTCTGGGCCTCACTTGCATTCCCGTCCGCCGCAGCGTACACAACAGCCATCCTCTCGGCAATCCACGGTAGAAATGCCGTTGGGTGCGAGGACCGACCCTTTTATACCATTTCCAACGCCACCTAGCGGCTCGCCGTTTGCGTTCCGCCCATACTTTCTATGACGAATAATGCTCGTATAGCTGCGTTCTACCACCCCGTAAAGTTTTGCCCACTTTTTCAGATTCACCCTGTATATATAATTAACACAAAGTTAGTTTCATTTATATTCCATTTTTTAACATCTACAATATATTAAAGCCTTGAAATCTCGCTAGACAAAACTCGGTAAAAATATCATTTTCAGTGACATAGACAAAGCTATTGAAGGGGATGGTGGGTGTCGATTTTATTAATATAAATTCACGAAATGATTATTTTATATGGCAAGGCTATCGCTCATAAATATATTTACTCTATATTGTTTACCCAGATATCGTTGTCTATATCTCGTTAACGTTTATTTACTTGAAAAGTTTCCTTAAATAATTCTAATGTAATCAAAGCAGTATTATAACCAGAAGCTTTGGGAGGAAAATAAAAGGAATTATATAAATATAAAATTTAATATATATAAAAGAAATAATTTGGAAGTTAAATATATTCTCTCAGCTTAGTTATTTTTTAAAATCTATCAATTAATGATTTCTTTAAAATATGATTTCCCCAAATGGTTAACCAGACAATTTCAGCATTCCTGTACCTCATAAATGAAATAAATGTGGCCCTCAAAAATCAGAAATTAAGAAAAATCTGGCACTTTTTGAAAAGTTCACATTTAAAAATATTTCTAGCCTGTTCAGCTATGGAATGGTGTCACTTCAAAATTCGCGAATTCTACAACCAATCTGTGGGCAGCCAATCAAGACACATCCAATTGTCAGCTGACCAATACATGTTGGTACAGTCGCTCAAAAAAGTATCCGAACGCTACGGTTGATTGTAGAATTCAGAAAAAATATATGGCAACGAATTTTTTAGAAATTAGTGACTGGCAACCTTCGTGTCACGTAACACGAATGTTGCCAGATCACGAGCTCACAAAGACCTAGATCGTGTGGGCTCACTCACGGAAATATTGAGTATTATCACGGAAATATTGAGTATATACATGTCCTCCTTAGAGGTAAAACCATCCAATTCTTATCAAAATCAAGTTCATCGCTCGAAAATCTTCGAATTCTACCTTCTCGAAATGTTCCTCTTATTTTCTTGAGTTTCCTTTTTGAATAAAGCTCCTTCAGTCTCAACGAATGAGAGTTTCTTGGCAACTCCTACCCTTCCATTCCAAGTCCTTTTAATATCTAGTTGAGGTCTAAGTTCATGTTGCGTGACTGCTCCCTCCAAAATTTAAAATTGCAGCGATCTCCCAAAAGATTTCCATTTTTGGCGTAGAGAGCGGCAGGATGTTATGATCTGGAAAAGTTCTGCTTATTCCCTACGATAGTTTCTCAAGGAACATTCTGTAATCGTTTGTATTTAATTAGAATCTCCTTAATCATTAGAGGAGAAACTTTGGCATATACAAACACGCAACATATGCATTTGTAAACTTCGTTCTGAATGGTAATCTTATCAGCCGTAGGTATTCTTCAGGAGTCTAGGTTGAGTTGTTTTACCTCTGATCGGCACTTTTTTGCACACCATGGGCTAAATGGCCAGGTCACATGGACCCCGAAGGCTCAGAGAAGGTTGGGGGAGGGGACCCACTGGAATAGCTGTTGGGAGACAGATGGTAGCCTCCCGTCAAGGCCATCCAGCGTGTTCTTTAACGTGCACAAGGTATGGCTCTCCCGCACATGGGACCACGGCTTAACGTACCATCCGACGGACGGTGGCCTTTCCAAGCCCATCGTTGTCCCCTACTGACCGTGGGCAGGGAATTTTGCGGAGATAAATCTCAACGCTTACCCAGCTGGGGCTCGAACCTGGGAACTGCAGATTACGAGCCTGGCGCGCTACCGACTGAGCCACCCCCGCCCCGTTAAATGTAAAGGTATGCTACTCGTCAATCTGGTCTTTTATTTTTAATCCCTCGAGTAAAGAAAGAAATAGCTCATAAGCAATTTTTATTTTTAGCTCGTAGAATATTTAATTCCTTGCCTAATGAAATTATAAATGAACGTTCATGTAGTGTTTTTAAATTGAAAGTGAAAAATATTATGACTGCTTCAATTATTGATGATTACTTTAAAGTTATACAATAATATTTTGTTTCTAACATAATGAGACATATGTTTGTCACTAAATACATTTCTCTGAATGTAATAATTCAATTTGGCATCCTAAATGAGCAAATTGCTCAAAGGTCTGCTAATATGTAACTTTTATTTTGTTTATATTTTATTATTTTTTTTTACTTGCGCTAATATTGTTTTCCGTTTGTATTTGCCAGTCTTTGTATTGTATTGTCATTTTGTTCTTTATAAATTATTATTATTATTAAGAAAAATAAAAAAATTAAAAAAAAAATGTTGATATTGTTCTAAAATATTTTACCTTTTCTTAATCTAATATCTCCAGAAACGAGCTTTGGCTCACGTGGAGGTTTGCATTTTACACTTTCAAAATTATTTCTTTACTTTTGGAAAGAAAAACATTTATTGGTTTGTGTTATTATAAGTTTTAAATTACATGTTAGTAATGTAACAAAAGTATGAAATAAATTTGAATTGAAAAAAAAAACTTAAAATTATTCTCCGATCGTAATATTTTTTTAAAAGCTTTTACAAAATGCTACTCTGAAGATAAATATAACCGTACCAAAAAGAAAGCCTTTCTTTTTTCTAACCTACTTTGTTCAGAGAGTTATGATAGAAATAAAAACAATTAGAGGTGCTGGAGATTCACAAAGCTTAACTCTTATCTACATGAGAGAGAGTTACATTTGCTGATTTTGTAAGCCTTCTTATTCATCTGATTATATTTGGGCTTGGAAAGTTGGATTGTTTTACCTCTGAGCGGCACTTTTTTGCACACCATAGGCTAAATGGCCAGGTCACATGGACCCCGAAGGCTCAGAGAAGGTTGGGGGAGGGGACCCACTGGAACAGCTGTTGGGAGACAGAGGGTAGCCTCCCGTCAAGGCCATCCAGCGTGTTCTTTAACGTGCACAGGGTATGGCTCTCCCGCACACGGGGCCACGGCTTAACGTCCCATCCGACGGACGGCGGCCTTTCCAAGCCCATCGGTGTCCCCTACTGACCGTGGGCAGGGCGGGGAATTTTGCGGAGATAAATCTCAACGCTGACCCAGCTGGGGCTTGGAAAGGCCGCCGTCCGTCAGATGGGACGTTAAGCCGTGGCCCCGTGTGTGGGAGAGCCATACCCTGTGCACGTTAAAGAATACGCTGGATGGCCTTGACCGGAGGCTACCATCTGTCTCCCAACAGCTGTTCCAGTGGGTCCCCTCCCCCAACCTTCTCTGAGCCTTCGGGGTCCATGTGACCTGGCCATTTAGCCCATGGTGTGCAAAAAAGTGCCGCTCAGAGGTAAAACAACATAACCCAATCTGATTACATCTAGAAGCAGTTGTACAGCAAAAATCCAATTTTACACATCTCATTAAAGGAAATGTGACTCATTTTTTTCAGGCGAAAAACTATTTTAATGTGTTAGTTCAGTTATTTAAAAAAGATTTTCGGTTCAGTTTTTATTTTACTATATGAAGACAGAGGCAAAGAACGTAAAAGATATAGAAGTTCATCTTTGACAAAGCGTAAGTGGCGACCTCAAGCGGTGTTTCGATTCGTGTCGTGCATTTGATTAAACTGAGAAACAAACATTAAAGGGGCACATGAACTATGCATCAAAAAATTTATATTTATAAAGAGGAAAAAAAAAAGCAACTGCACTTTGTATTTGAAAAAAAATAATAATATCGTGCTATTAATAAAGGTTTATTTTCTCCATTGGAATTATTTTTTGTTGAACCAACAGTTATAAATTGAACGGATAGAGAATATTTCAATTAAGCCTGAAGTCTATTTATAGAATAAATTATTACAATTAGAAGCTCTCTAGGTACTATACAAAACATGGAACAGAATTGATATTAATATACTCTGTAATTTATCAATTTGTAATTCCTACGTAGGAAAAGCGAAGAGAATGGAAGTTGACGGTATTACAGAAGTGTTCTTCCCCTGTAAAGTTCGTTTCACCCCTACGCCAAATGCACGATACTCGATTTTACATTAATCTCTATGGAAGCTGAACTTCTTCTACCTCCACATTCTTTGACAGAGGTAATGATTCACTTACAGTTGTGTAAACAATTCAATTCAAGAACTTCACAGTTGTGTAAACAATTCAATTCAAGAACTTCACAGGGATTGGGATGTCCTTCTTCAGGCTTTGCCATGTAATATTTTGTTTTCTTATAGGTTATATATATATATTTTTTTCAAAATTTTTAATAATAATTTTTTAATTTTTTTAAATTTTTTTTTCATATACATGTTTTTTTTACATGCAAATATTTTTTTTTCTCATATTTCATATTTTTTTTATAGATTATTCCATATGGTTGTTGTTTTGAGGAAGTCAATTAAGAAGCCAAATATTTTAATTTGTGTATATAAGATAGGATAATTTAAAACAGAGTTTAAAGTGAATTCATTTATATTTATGCTTACAAGATTTTCAAAAATTTTTTTTCTTTGATTATTATATTTTTCACAATTTAAAATTATGTGGGAGTTGTGTAAACATTACCATAGCTGTACATGAACGATGATAATTGGAAATGATTATTTTAGTCTAGTTTTTTTAATCATGTAGCGGTAGTGTTTAATATCTTTTATTACGATAGATAAACGTGCTATACAATGAACCGTGATGTAATGTATCGTCTTGATGTTCGCGTGAACCGCAGCGTGAGAATTACGTCACCAACTACTTCGAAAGAACTTGACTAAAAAAATAAGTAATAGGTGGTAATTAAGAGGAAATGGAGTGGGAAGAAAAGGCGTCGTTTGTTTTAGTCTGTGTGCTATGGTAAAAAGAAGAAATGTTTTTTATTTGGTGTGTTTACGGGAGATTAAATGAGTTTATTAGAGTTGATCCTGTTAATGGGGGGCGGGGGTTGCTCAGTCGGTAGCGCGCCAGGCTCGTAATCTGTAGTTCCCAGGTTCGAGTCCCAGCTGGGTCAGCGTTGAGATTTAACTCCGCAAAATTCCCCGCCCTGTCCACGGTCAGTAGGGGACACCGATGGGCTTGGAAAGGCCGCCGTCCGTCGGATGGGACGTTAAGCCGTGGCCCCGTGTGCGGGAGAGTCATACCCTGTGCACGTTAAAGAACACGCCTTGACGGGATTCTCTTCGCTTGACGGGAATGGCCTTGACGGGAGGCTACCATCTGTCTCCCAACAGCTGTTCCAGTGGGTCCCCTCCCCCATCCTTCTCTGAGATGATGAACTTGGAAAGGCCGCCGTCCGTCGGATGGGACGTTAAGCCGTGGCCCCGTGTGCGGGAGAGCCATACCCTGTGCACGTTAAAGAACACGCCTTGACGGATTCTCTTCGCTTGACGGGAATGGCCTTGACGGGAGGCTACCATCTGTCTCCCAACAGCTGTTCCAGTGGGTCCCCTCCCCCAACCTTCTCGGAGCCTTCGGGGTCCATTTGACCTTTCCATTTAGCTCATGGTGTGCAAAAAAGTGCCGCTCAGAGGTAAAACAACCCAACCCATAGATCTCTCTCTCTCTCCCTCGGTTTCTTTAATCGACCATTCCAGGCGCCTTAATTTGCCAGAACTTTCTGGTTTACTGCCTATTGCTGTTGCGAAAATATTCTTATCTTGATTCAATTTTCTTTCGCCAATGGTAAAAGAATGTATGAGGCAAATTCCGTTAATGGTAAGGGGGGGGGGGGCGTGAAAATTGCATCAATGATAAAAGAGGGCTGCGAAGGGTAAGGGGGTCAATGGTAAGTGGTGTCGCGAAAATTTCTATCAACGGCAAGTTTGAGAACTCTTGACGTGACTTCACAGGCTTGGAGAAGGACGGCTTTACAGGAATACACACACACACACATTATTTTACACTGATCAATAACTTTTGTTTTAAGAGTTTTATTTCGTTTTCAAAAATGAAATAGTCATTATTTGCATGTGGTTCTCATTCCGTCTGTCTTTTTGTCTCTTCTGCTCGGGGCGGGGGTGGCTCAGTCGGTAGCGCGCCAGGCTCGTAATCTGTAGTTCCCAGGTTCGAGTCCCAGCTGGGCCAGCGTTGAGATTTATCTCCGCAAAACTTCCCACCCTGTCCACGGTCAGTAGGGGACTCCGATGGGTTTGGAAAGGCCGACGTCCGTCGGATGGGACGTTAAGCCGTGGCTCCGTGTGCGGGAAAATCTACAACCTGCGCATGTCAAAGAACATGCTTGTCACGTGACAGGAATGTTGCCAGATCACTAATTTCTAAAAAAATCGTTGCCAGATATTGTTTCAGAATTCTATAATCAACCACAGTGTTCGGATACTTTTTTGAGCGACTGTACACACGCTCACGCGTACACACACGTTGATTAGAATACATGTTTTGTTCGTTAATTTTAATGCTTCGATTTTCATTCATTTTCAGCGTTTTAAACTTCGGAAAAGAATTTTCTTCTTTTAAAAAGCAGCAGAGACATCAAATACGATGTTGCCACGGCACTTTTCAGTTCATTACATTTCTCGGCAAAATATTTCTGCTGGCTGTTAGTAGAATTCTCTTTCTTAAAGGAAAAAAGAAAGGAATTTATTGTTCTGAAGGAATTCTACCGAAGAAGGAATCGTTTGGTTGTTTCCCAGGAGAAACGTTCAACTCAAATAATATTTTATTGTTTTGGTACTGAAGTTTGGAATCGTATTTCTTCGCTACGGACAAAACAAGCTCCAAAAACAAGACACAATGCTTTACTATTACTGCCTCTCTGTCAAGCACAGAAGAAGTCTGATTCGAATACTAAACTCTGTAGAAGTTAACCTTTTCTTTTTTTTCCATCAGGACTAGCGTTTGGCTGATTGAAACTCATTATTTTTTAAGCATTGACAGCGAAGCTCAAACTGCAAAATAAAAGCTGATGAAATTTTTTTAACATTTTTTTTACAGTTAAGAATGACAGGAAATAAGAAGTGACACGGCCACAAGGGGTAAAATTTTCATTCATTTTCATTCATTTCATTCATTTTACCACATCTGGGGTAAAAATGTTAAACCTTTTCATTGGTTGGCATTTTTAAAAACCAAGACCCTAATATTAATCCGTACACTGATTAAGTAGTATAAATACACTAGAAACGGAAAGGAATATGATTATAACAAAGAGATTTAATCGTTATTTCAAATGGCGTTTTAAGCAGATTAAATGAAACCTCATTCTGAGTATCAGAAACTATTCTACCAATCGATCTATTTTCAACGATGGCCAGATGAACCTGTTGCGTGAATAAGTTGCACTTCTTTCGAATTGGGTGACCTCTGAGTGGCACGTTTTTGGCTTTGGGTTGGGTTGTTTTATCGCTGAGCGGCACTTTTTTGCACACCATGGGCTAAATGGCCAGGTCACATGGACCCCGAAAGCTCAGAGAAGGTTGGAGGAGGGGACCCACTGGAACAGTTGTTGGGAGACAGATGGTAGCCTCCCATCAAGGCCATTCAGTGTGTTCTTTTACGTGCACAGGGTATGGCTCTCCTGCACATGGGGCCATGGCTTAACGTCCCATCAGACGGACGGCGGCCTTTCCAAGCCTATCGGTGCACTTTTTTGGCACTCAATGAGATAAATGTCCAGGTCACATGGACACCGAGGGTTCAGAGGCGTAGGTGGAAGGAGACCCACTGGATAGCTGTTAGGAGACAGATGGAAGCCTCCCGTCAGGACTATCCAGCATGTTCTTTTTTTCACAATATAAGCTAAATGTCTAGGTCACAAGGACCCCAAGGACTCAGAGAAAGTTGAGTGAAGGGGACCCACTGGAAAGCTTTTTTACGTCACAATGTATGGCTCTGCTGCACACAGAGTCGCAGCTTTTTCGTCCCGTCCGACGTCCGCTGCCTTTTCAAGCCCATTGGTGTCTCTTTTCTGACCGAAATTAAGGTGCTGGTTTTGCGGAGATAAATCTCAACGTTGGTACAATGAAGTAAATCGTGACAACCCCGGTGCACCGCAGCACATTGGCTGCATATCACCTTGTGGGAGAAGTCACAGAAACCACTATGTACTAAAAAGGCTCCTATCCTTTAAACTTGCCTTACATTGTACCTGCCTACAGCGGGAGAAGACCTTGTGAAGAGAGAAGCACTACTTGGGATTTTATTAGTCTGCTTGAAGATATAAACATTGAGGTGCAGTGAGAGTGGGATCTTTTAATAATTTTGAGTGCTGCCTAGGAAATGCCCAACACTCACTGAATTTAGTCCAGAAACTTGCCAATATATAAATAAAAAGATCTTTGTCTTTTGAATTTTGAGCCAGAAAAATAAACTGAAGTCCTAGCTTTTAGCGACCTCCGCAGCAGAGGCTCCTAGGTACTTCCGTCGACAAGTCAAGCCTAATCAGGAGACACCCAGCCCTTTCAGCAAGACCCCGACTTCGTCCTCTCCATCGAGCCGGGCACCACAGCCCGCTCGCCGTCTCGGCTTCACCGCCGGGCCGAGGCCGAATCAGGGAACGCTAGCCCTCCACATCACGTACAGACCACGCACCATCCATAGCCCCGACCGGGCTCTCCGCCTATCGGGGCTCACAAGACTGCAGCACCCGGACCCCACTTCGCAGAGGAACCCAAGTTCCTCCACTGTAAAGGCAAAGGCCTAATATAATTCAAGTCCTAACTTTTAGAGCCCAGTAGAGGTCCCTAGGTGCTTCCATCAGTAAGCCACACTTACTCAGGTGCCCCCACACCTTTTCGGCAGACCTCCGACTTCGTCCTCTCGATCGAGCCGTGCAACCACAGCCCCGCTCGCTGTCTCAGCATCTGCACCGTGCCGAGGCTGCTTTGGGGACACCTGGCCAGCCAACGACCAAAACCAGCCGGCGGCCCTCCCACGATCGCCGACAAAGCTCTCCGACTACCGGGGCTTACAAGACCGCAGCAACACGGTCCAAACTTCACAGAGGAACCCAAGCTCCTCTACTGCAGCCTTGATTCCAAATCTCATTCATGTGGGACTCTTAGTTTGGCTGTTCCATGCAGAATTCGAACCTGGGAAGTACAGTCGCTCAAAAAAGTATCCGAACACTATGGTTGATTACAAAATTCAGAAAAAATATCTGGCAACGATTTTTTTAGAAATTAGTGATCTGGCAACCTTCGTGTCACGTGACACGAAGGTTGCCACTACTTTAAAAAAATCACACTTTAAAAAAAATCGTTGCCAGATATTTTTTCTGAATTTTGTAATCAACCATAGTGTTCGGATACTTTTTTCAGCGACTGTACGTGGTCATATTATTTTGATACTAGATCGTGTGGGCTCACTCACGGAAATATTGAGCGTGTGCAGTTACCGTTCACAGTAAACTGGAGCGTGTACAGTTGCTGTACACGCTCCAGATATTTTTCCAGAATTCTGTAATCACGTGACACGAAGGTTGCCAGATCACTAATTTCAAAAAAAAATCGTTGCCAGATATTTTTTCTGAATTTTGTAATGAACCATAGTGTTCGGATACTTTTTTGAGCGAGTGTACGAACGGTTTTTCGAAATTTTCTTATCTTCCCTTCTTTATTCTTCCACCGCCCCCCCCCCCCCCCGAATTCCACCCGAGGCTACTACCGACCCTCTGGATCGTTCCAGCTCCCCCCAGGGGGCGATATCGCCCACTTTTGGAAACATTGATTTAGATGTATCCACATAAGTTTTTGCACAATCTCCACAAAAGTTCCAGCAGCAATGCCTGATCTCCTTATTTCATGTCTCCCATTACTATTCTCTGTCACACAACCGTCGAGAGAATTAAACTGAGATACTTACTCAAGATCGTAATCATTTCAAATGACTCAAGTATCACTTGGCTGACACATTTTCATCACTTTAATTTTCGGTTCTTTTAGATATTTATCATCAAACCGACTTCTATTGCAAGTATCATCCACATCCCTATAATAGAAGAGTTGATCTCGTCAACCTCATTTGCCAAAAGGGCCAAATTGTAAAAATATAATCAGCATAATCTAAATAACATATTATCAAAACTTTACACCATATAAAGCCGTTGCGGTGAATTTCTCTTAACATAATAGACAATCAAAGTAAATAGAAATGCACTCAAACTATTATCTTGTCGAAATCCCATAATAATGCTAAATCAAACACTCTTCACCAAGTCTCAAGACTCAATATTATCACAAATCTATCATCACATTAATTATCTGGAATGCTATAAAGCCTCGATCGTAAACGTCATCATAAACGCAAAGAGGGATTCCTTAAATAAAGGAAGAGGTTGTTTTACCTCTGAGCGACACTTTTTTGCACACCATGGGCTAAATGGAAAGGTCACATAGACTACGAATGCTCAGAGAAGGTTCGGGGAGGGGATCCACTGGAACACCTGTTGGGAGACGGATGGTAGCCTCCCGTCAAGGCCATCCAGCGTGTTCTTTAATGTGCGCAAGGTGTAGCTCTCCCGCACATGGGGCCACGGCTTAACGTCACATCTGACGGACGGCGGCTTTTCCCAAGCCCATCGGTGTCCCCTACTGACCGTGGCAGTGCGGGGAATTTTGCGGAGATAAATCTCAACGCTGACCCAGCTAGGAAATATAAAAAAGAGATTTAATCGTTATTTCAAATGGCGTTTTAAGCAGATTAAATGAAACTCATTCTGAGTGTCAGAAATTATTCTTCCAATGGATCTATTTTCAATCGACGGCCGGATGAATCTGTTGGTATGAACAGTAAGTACCACTTCTCTGGAATTGGGTGACCTCTGAGAGGCACTTTTTTGGCACTCAATGAGATAAATGTTCAGGTCACATGGACACCGAGACGAGATGCAATGGACACCGAGGGTTCAGGGGTCACAATGGGTTGGGTTGTTTTACCTCTGAGCGGCACTTTTTTGCACACCATGGGCTAAACGGTGAGGTCACATGAACCCCGTAGCTCAGAGAAGGTTGGGGGAGGGGACCCACTGGAACAGCTGTTGGGAGACAGATGGTAGCCTCCTGTCAAGGCCATCCAGCGTGTTTTTAACGTGCACAGGGTATGGCTCTCCCGTACACGGGGCCACGGCTTAACGTCCCATCCGACGGACGGCGGCCTTTCCAAGTCCATCGGTGTCCCCTACTGACCGTGGGCAGGGCGGAGAATTTTTGCGGAGATAAATCTCAACGCTGACCCAGCTGGGACTCGAACCTGGGAACTACAGATTACGAGCCTGGCGCGCTACCGACTGCGCCAGAGGTCACAATGGACACTCGATATTCACAATGGTCAACATCGAGTTCAAATCGAGTTCGAATTCAAATGATCAGATGGTCACAATGGACACCGAGGGTTCAGAGGCGTAGAATGAAGGAGACCCACTGTATAGTTGTTGGGAGACAGATGGAAGTCTCCCGTCAGGACTATCCGGCATGTTCTTTTTTTCACAAGAGAGAATACATAAAAAAAAAATCAGAAATGAATGGTGCTCATTTATAACCACTAAAGACCAAATAAAATGTTGAAATTAAAACAAAAAGAGATCATTTATTTCGTTTCTTTTACTAATTTTTTTCACAGTTACGATTCATTATTTTCAGTCCTACAGACAATACCAAGTGTAGGTTTAATTTGCCCCGTTTTTGTCCTCCAGTTGTAAAACCAATATTCCGCGTAGATTTTGAACTTCTTTAAAGCTTCGAACTTTTGAAGAAATCCGATATTATTGACTTTGGGTTACTGCTTTGTTCTCTAAACGACTTGGCGACGCAAAAGACTGTCTGGCCTTTGGATGTTGTTGCAAAGGGATTATTAGTCTTCAGAACTATTTTTAGCTTATGTAGGATTATTTCTTTCTTCTTCGCGTTTGTCATTGAACAAGACTTTGTTATTGGAAGCAAAACTTAAATCTCCACCTTGACAGGGAAAGAACAAAAATGGTCGATCTCATTTTATGCAAAAAATAAAAAGAAACGCTCTTTTTATTCTGAATGGCGGTGTTTTTGGAAATGTGGGACGCGTTGCTGCACTTACGACAGACGATTTTCTCCGCATCTGAGCTCTTGTTTCAAAACTTGAACTCTGAATAAATGCGAAAATGTATTCAGTATTTTTACTTTATTATTAAAATGGAAAAACAATTCTTGGCTTCTACAGATGATTTGTATTTATGTTAGGGCAGAATATTCTGGAACAGTGGATTTGTATGGTGATGCTCACCGTGTGGGAGGGCGTTATATAGTATGAGAGCTCAGATGAAGGAGGGTCAGGGGTTGGCTTTGGCTTTAGTAGCGTGCCACGTTCGTAATCTGTACAGTCGCTCAAAAAAGTATCCGAACACTATGGTTGATTACAAAATTCAGAAAAAATATCTGGCAACGATTTTTTTTTATGAAATTAGTGATCTGGCAACCTTCGTGTCACGTGATTACAGAATTCAGGAAAAATATCTGGAGCGTGTACAGCAACTGTACACGCTCCAGTTACCGTTCACAGCAAACTGGAGTGTGTGCAGTTACTGCACACGCTCCAGTTTGCTGTGAACGGTAACTGCACACGCTCAATATTTCCGCGAGTGAGCCCACACGATCTAGTATCAAAATAATATGACCACCTACAGTCGCTCAAAAAAGTATCCGAACACTATAATTGATTACAGAATTCAGGAAAAAATATCTGGCAACGATTTTTTTTAAATTAGTGATCTGGCAACTTCGTGTCACGTGACACGAAGGTTGCCAGATCACTAATTTCTAAAAACAAATCGTTGCCAGATATTTTTTCTGAATTCTGTAATCAACCATAGTGTTCGGATACTTTTTTGAGCGACTGTACATGTTTCATCTGTTGTGTAACATAGAGTTAAAGTCGTAGTGATTACTTTATTTTCCAAATAAACACATAAAATTATCCTTCGTTATCTTAATTTTCTGTGTGTAAAGCGAATGTTACCATGGTTCATTTTAATAAATAATTTTATAATTTCAAGCTTCAAGGTGTCTTATTTACAACATCTTTCTTTACTATGTTGTAAGGCGTAGGTAGAAATATAGATACATAAAAGAACGCAAATTTGTCACTGCATCTTTCTGTTTGTTCGCTTAAAGAAGGTAGATTTCTAGGGGGCGCTGAGTAATTTTTTTTTCCTAAAAAGGGGGCGGTAGGACAAATAAATTTGGGAACCTCTGATCAAAATGAATGAAAAGAAAAATAGGTTATATAATAGTTTGGTTGTTTCTAAATTTCGTGGGGCGGGGGTGGCTCAGTCGGTAGCGCGCCAGGCTCGCAATCTGCAGTTCCCAGGTTCGAGTCCCAGCTGGGTCAGCGTTGAGATTTATCTCCACAAAACTCCGCGCCCTGCCCACGGTCAGTAGGGGACACCGATGGGCTTGGAAAGGCAGCCGCCCGTCGGATGGGACGTTAAGCCGTGGCCCCGTGTGCGGGAGAGTCATACCCTGTGCACTTTAAAGAACACGCTGGATGGCCCTGACGGGAGGCTACCATCTGTCTCCCAACAGCTGTTCCAGTGGGTCCCCTCCCCAAACCTTCTCTGAGCCTTCGGAGTCCATGTGACCTGGCCATTTAGCCCATGGTGTGCAAAAAAGTGCCGCTCAGAGGTAAAACAACCCAAAATCATAATAAAGTGGCCCTTTAAGTGCAATTTGAAATTACGAATTTCATGATTTTATATATCATATTTACTTCATAACGCATTAGTACAGAATTTTTATTATTTGAATCTTTTAATTATTTTGATCTTGCTCTCAAAATAAAATTCGACGGAATTAAAACACAGTATCTCAATTTATTACAATTTATCTAATTTTAAACTGCTAATAATTCTATTGAAAATCTGAAGAAAATTTGAAAATTTGCCGCGTGAAGTACGTTTTAAACGTTTTTTTTTCTAAATGATGTTTAGGGGGCGGGGGTGGCTCAGTCGGTAGCGCGCCAGGCTCGTAATCTGTAGTTCCCAGGTTCGAGTCCCAGCTGGGTCAGCGTTGAGATTTATCTCCGTAAAAATTCCCCGCCCTGCCCGCGGTCAGTAGGGGACACCGATGGGCTTGGAAAGGCCGTCGCCCGACGGATGGGACGTTAAGCCGTGGCCCCGTGTGCGGGAGAGCCATACCCTGTGCACGTTAAAAACACGCTGGATGACCTTGACGGGAGGCTACCATCTGTCTCCCAACAGCTGTTCCAGTGGGTCCCCTCCCCCAACTTTCTCTGAGCCTTCGGGGTCCATGTGACCTGGCCATTTAGCCCATGGTGTGCAAAAATGTGCCGCTCAGAGGTAAAACAACATAACGTTAAAGAACACGCTGGATTGCCTTGACGAGAGGCTACCATCTGTCTCCCAACAGCTGTTCCAGTGGGTCCCCTCCCCCAACCTTCTCTGAGCCTTCGGTGTCCATGTGACCTGGCCATTTAGCCCATGGTGTGCAAAAAAGTGCCGCTCAGAAGTAAAACAACAACAACTAAATGACGTTTAATCTGACGTGGCGTAAACATAGTTTTTAAATTACTGGGAAAAGTTTTCCTGGAGTTATCCATTGAAACGACTTTGCTTTCCACTTGAATTCTGAAGTTATTCTGCCGTATCGAATTTCATTTATGCAAATTGCACTTTTTCGTTTTGATCTTAATCTTGCTTGCAGAGATTTTCCCCGAGGCTTTACTCAGTCTTTTTTAATAGCAGTTTGCAACTGCTGTTCTAATTGTTTAATACGCCGCGGTCTCTGAAGCACTAATAAAATGTTTTTTTCTCTTGAATCAGTGCTTTATAAACTAAGTTATTCATATTATCAATTGCTTGTGAAAATGATACGTTTTATATTGGGAACATTGTGGTAGCTTTCAGGATTACCGATTTATTTTTCCAACACTCTTACAGTCGCTCTAAATGGTGCACCATTGAGCAAGTGTCTCAGTTTAATTATCTTTGGAGTTATGTAACATATACTGGTGATGATACTGGTGATGAGACCTGGTGATGAGATTAACAGGATGATACTGGTGATGATACTGGTGATGAATACATGTGATACTGTAATGAATACTGGTGATGATACTGGTGATGGCTGATTCAGATACTGGTGATGAACATATACTGGTGATGATAACAGTGATGATACTGGTGATGATACTGGTGATGATACTGGTGATGAGATTAACATTAGAATAGAGATTGCCTCTGGGACTCTTAGGAATCAATGGAGAGTGTGGAGAAATGGACGAATACACCTAAAGACTAAAATTAGACTGTATAATAGTTTGGTTCTTTCTAGGGTTAGTTATGGTAGTGAAACGTAGACGCTTTGTAAACAAGATAACAGGAAAGTAGATGCTTACGCAGTATCTTGAGCATTAGGTGGTTCAGTTTTGTAACTAATGATGAGGTTAGGCAAAGGAGTCACAGAGAGAGACTCCGTTGGTTTCGTCATGTTGCCCGTAAGGATAATTATAGATTGGAGAATAGGGTTATGAACAGTGTGCCTAAAGGACTCAGAAAGAGGGGTAGACCTAGGATGCGGTGGGCAGACAAGGTCAAACAAAACCTTGATAGAAATTATGTGCAGTGGCCAGATGTAGCAGATGTAGCTCAGGACAGATATGTTTGGAGAACTATATTGCGCAGTCTGGTTGGACCTCTATAGCACATGGATTGCATTGGATTGTTTTACCTCTGAGCGGCACTTTTGTGCACACCATGGGGTAAATGGCCAGGCCACAAGGACCCCGAAGGCTCAGAGAAGGTTGGGGGCGATTAAAACAGCGTTAAAACTGATATTTGGTGAATAATTCGATATGTTCGAAATTCTATCCACGTAAAGTATACTTTACCCATAGAAACTCATTATATAATACTAGTTGATGAATGTAAAGCATTAGGTTGTGAATCTGACTGTAAATTCAAAAGTCATTACACACCACATAGCTTTTGCCTTGTTTGATGCGCGGAAAATAGCGCTAAAATAGCTATTTTGATACATAAATTGATTTATTTCAAAATTCTATGCTGTAAAAATATTTTTAAGGCATAGAATATTATTTTGTATTTCTCGTGGATGGAAATTAACCATCAGATTGTCACTCAGACTGTAAATTGAGAAGTTGTTACCAAAGGAATAGCTTGTAGCTCTGTTTTAGGCGATGGTCTCCCAACAGCTGTTCCAGTGGGTCCCCTCCCCCAACCTTCTCTGAGCCTTCGGGGTCCTTGTGGCCTGGCCATTTACCCCATGGTGTGCACAAAAGTGCCGCTCAGAGGTAAAAGGGACCCACTGGAACAGCTGTTGGGAGCCTCCCGTCAAGGCCACCCAGAGTGTTCATTAACGTGCACAGGGTATGGTTCTCCCGACCCCGGGGCCACGGCTTAACGTCCCATCCGACGGACGGCGGCCTTTCCAAGCCCATCGGTGTCGTCTACTGACTGTGGGCAAGGCGTAGAATTTTGTGGAGATAAATCTCAACACTGACCCAGCTGGGACTCGAACCTGGGAACTACAGATTACGAGCCTGGCGCTCTACCGACTGAGCCACCCCGCCCCATATAGCACATGGCTGCTTGAGGATAATGATGATGATGATGGTGGGCTAGATTGATAAAATTGGGTTTGTTGCCTTGACAGAAAAACGGATGAATTGGATCGATGTAACGAAGGATGATTCGATTCATAACAAGGCCCATCTGAACAGAAATAGAGAACCGTGAGTTTAATCGACGCAATAAAGACTGAATTTAATCTGCATAATATCGGTAAGGTGAATTGATACGTAATGGATCCAGGTGATAAGGGGTGAAGTGGATCGATGAAGCTCTGAGTATGACAGTGGATATAACGGATAAGCTTATAACGGACAAGATAACAGTGGGTGCAATGGACCAATGAATGCAATAATCAGTGGAATAGACAGATCGATATAGCAGGGCGTGGGTTGGGTTGTTTTACCTCTGAGCGGCACTTTTTTGCACACCATGGGCTAAATGGACAGGTCACATGGACCCCGAAGGCTCAGAGAAGGTTGGGGGAGGGGATCCACTGGAACAGCTGTTGGGAGACAGATGTTATCCTCCCGTCAAGGCCATCCAGCGTGTTCTTTAACGTGCACAGGGTATGGCTCTCCCGCACACGGGGCTTAACGTCCATCCGACGGACGGCGGCCTTTCCAAGCCCATCGGTGTCCCCTACTGACCGTGAGCAGGGCGTTGAATTTTGCGGAGATAAATCTCAACGCTGTCCCAGCTGGGACTCGAACCTGGGAACTACAGATTACGAGCCTGGCGCGCTACCGACTGAGCCACCCCCGCCCAAGCAGGCGTGGTATTAATCCAAGTGACAAAGGGTTCGATTCACATAATATGCAAACTGGATCCATTTAACACAGGGTTCGATTCAATAATATGCAAACTGGATCCATTTAACACAGGGTTCGATTCAATAATATGCAAACTGGATCCATTTAACACAGGATTCGATTCAATAATTTGCAAACTGGATCCATTTAACACAGGGTTCGATTCAATAATATGCAAACTGGATCCATTTAACACAGGGTTCGATTCAATAATATGCAAACTGAATCCATTTAACACAGGGTTCGATTCAATAATTTGCAAACTGGATCCATTTAACACAGGGTTCGATTCAATAATATGCAAACTGGATCCATTTAACACAGGGTTCGATTCAATAATATGCAAACTGGATCCATTTAACACAGGGTTCGATTCAATAATATGCAAACTGGATCCATTTAACACAGGGTTCGATTCACATAATATGCAAACTGCATCCATTTAACACAGGGTTCGATTCAATAATATGCAAACTGGATCCATTTAACACAGGGTTCGATTCAATAATATGCAAACTGGATCCATTTAACACAGGGTTCGATTCAATAATATGCAAACTGGATCCATTTAACACAGGGTTCGATTCAATAATATGCAAACTGGATCCATTTAACACAGGGTTCGATTCAATAATATGCAAACTGGATCCATTTAACACAGGGTTCGATTCAATAATATGCAAACTGGATCCATTTAACACAGGGTTCGATTCAATAATATGCAAACTGGATCCATTTAACACAGGGTTCGATTCAATAATATGCAAACTGGATCCATTTAACACAGGGTTCGATTCAATAATTTGCAAACTGGATCCATTTAACACAGGGTTCGATTCAATAATATGCAAACTGGATCCATTTAACACAGGGTTCGATTCAATAATATGCAAACTGGATCCATTTAACACAGGGTTCGATTCAATAATTTGCAAACTGGATCCATTTAACACAGGGTTCGATTCAATAATGTGCAAACTGGATCCATTTAACACAGGGTTCGATTCAATAATTTGCAAACTGGATCCATTTAACACAGGGTTCGATTCAATAATATGCAAACTGGATCCATTTAACACAGGGTTCGATTCAATAATATGCAAACTGGATCCATTTAACACAGGGTCCGATTGAATAATATGCAAAATGGATTAATTTAACAAAGGCTCGTATTCATCGATGATTGAATTGGTTCGACAGAAGAAGAGTTGAATTGGATCAACATATGAATGTGTGAGAAGAATTCGGAAACTGAATCAAAATAAAAAGAAGGGATTAGTCGGATCGACATAACATTGACTGAGTTAATGAGTACACCAATGATCAGCTGAATTAATAGAAAAATGGGTAAGTCGACTCTACATAAAAATGGGTAAGTTAGATGGACATAACAATGACAAGGGTGAGTTACTTAATCAACATAAATTATGTTAGTTGAATTTGTTTTGAATTATCGTGATTAAATTACTTGTCCTAGAGATATGAGTATATCGATGTTATAGTCGATATACTTGTCAGTTTAACACCTATTACCCTGTCATTATTCCTGTGAGTAGGCAAGTCTATTTCAGTGGAAAGACCACATAGGAGAAACCAATAATTTATCCCGGCTTTCAATCGAGGTCAGGTGCAGTTTTGTGGCTAAGTACAGTCGCTCAAAAAAAGTATTCGAACACTATGGTTGTTTACAGAATTCAGAAAAAATATCTGGCAACGATTTTTTTAGAAATTATGATCTGGCAACCTTCGTGTCAGGTGAGGAAACGTGACACGATGATTGCCAGATCACTAATTTCTAAAAAAAAATCGTTGCCAGATATTTTTTCTGAATTCTGTAATCAACCATAGTGTTCGGATACTTTTTGAGCGACTGTAGGTGGTCATATTATTTTGATACTAGATCGTGTTGGCTCACTCACGGAAATATTGAGCGTGTGCAATTACCGTTCACAGCAAACTGGAGCGTGTGCAGTAACTGCACACGCTCTAGTTTGCTGTGAACGGTAACTGGAGCGTGTACAGTTGCTGTACACGCTCCAGATATTTTTCCTGAATTCTGTAATCACGTGACACGAAGGTTGCCAGATCACTAATTTCTAAAAAAATCGTTGCCAGATATTTTTTCTGAATTCTGTAATCAACCATAGTGTTCGGATACTTTTTTGAGCGACTGTAGGTGGTCATATTATTTTGATACTAGATCGTGTGGGCTCACTCACGGAAATATTGAGCGTGTGCAGTTACCGTTCACAGCAAACTGGAGCGTGTGCAGTTACTGCACACGCTCCAGTTTGCTGTGGAGCGTGTACAGTTGCTGTACACGTTCCAGATATTTTTTCTGAATTCTGTAATCACGTGACACGAAGGTTGCCAGATCACTAATTTCTAAAAAAATCGTTGCCAGATATTTTTTCTGAATTCTGTAATCGACCATAGTGTTCGGATACTTTTTGAGCGACTGTACCTCAGAAAACTGGAGGATACAGATAGATCTAGGCACAATCACTTCAGCAATGCTGAAGTTCAAATGACGATTAAGACTGAAGCCTGATGATAAACTGTTTCACTTGATAGTGTGTTTCCTGTTTCTCTCTAGTTCGTGTGGTTTCAGGGATTCGCAGAGAATGTTTATAAGTAGCTGGATATCCAAATTGCATCATAAAATCTCCATAAATCGCTAGTGCTTAGGCAACGTGCGTAATATTGGAACTCTCTCGAGATGTATGACTACTGGCTCGCCCCAAGAGCATGGCCACGTAGAGGACGGTGTAAACAGTTTAGCAGTATAAACGTTTCTAAACTTTGTTGGCGTCTTAAAACAAGACTAATAACAACAGTGAAAGTGAACTCCAGAAAACTGGAACGTGTGAAGCTGGGTTGGGTTGTTTTACCTCTGAGCGGCACTTTTTTGCACACCATGGGCTAAATGGCCAGGTTACATGGACCCCGAAGGCTCAGAGAAGGTTGGGGGTGGGGACCCACTGGAACAGCTGTTGGGAGACAGATGGTAGCCTCCCGTCAAGGCCATCCAGCGTGTTCTTTAACATTGGATTGTTTTACCTCTGAGCGGCACTTTTTTGCACACCATGGGCTAAATGGCCAGGTCACATGGACCCCGAAGGCTCAGAGAAGGTTGGGGGAGGGGACCCACTGGAACAGCTGTTGGGAGACAGATGGTAGCCTCCCGTCAAGGCCATCCAGCGTGTTTTTTAACGTGCACAGGGCATGGCTCTCCCACACACGGGGCCACGGCTTAACGTCCCATCCGACGGATAGCGGCCTTTCCAAGCCCATCGGTGTCCCCTACTGACCGTGGGCAGGGCGGGGAATTTTGCGGAGATAAATCTCAACGCTGACCCAGCTGGGACTCGAACCTGGGAACTACAGATTACGAGCCTGGCGCGCTACCGACTGAGCCACCCCCGCCCCTGCTGAAATTGAAAAGGAAAATAGATCAAAATTTAATGTAATCTTCATGCGATACTTTCTTTTTTATTTCAACGCAAATATTAAATCAGAGTTTCCCAACTGTAGGGAGTTGGGGTTGGGAGTCAGCAGGTAGCTGGTGAGGCTCCGTAATCAGCAGTTCCCAGGTTTGAGTCCGACCTGGGTGAGCGTTGAGTTTTATATCCGTATAGCTCCCCGCTCTTATTTAGGTCAGTAGAGGGCACCGATGGGTTTCGAAAGGCCGCCGTTCGTAATGGATGGGACATATGCGGGAGAGCCATACCCTGTGCACTCTAAAGAACACAAAGGATGACCTTAACGGGAGACTACCATCTGTCTCCTAACAGCTGTTCAGTGGGTCTCCTTCTCCCAACCTTTTCTGAGCCCTCGTAACGTGTACACTTGCTGTACACGCTCCAGATATGTGCACTCTAAGAACACAAGGGATGACCTTAACGGGAGACTACCATCTGTCTCCTAACAGCTGTTCAGTGGGTCTCCTTCTCCCAACCTTCTCTGAGCCCTCGGATCCTTGTGACCTGGCCATTTAGCTCGTTGTGTGCTAAAGAGTGCCGCTCGGAAGTAAAGAAAACTCTGAGCAGCTTTGTATAAAGATTGAATGAATACTCCCTCAAGCAGCTGCTTGCCACAGAGGTCTGACAGGAGTCTGTCAGTCTATATGCCATAGTAGAAGGTCTGTGAAGATGGCAGGACCTCAGCAGAAAAACAACACAAACATTTATGCCTTACCCGGGGCTACTCTATTTAAATTAGATATTATTTTGGATCGGTGTGTTCAAAACACATATAAAACTATTGAAATTGTCCGAAATAAAGGGGCGGGGATGTCTCAATCGGTAGCGTGCCAGGCTCGTAATCTGTAGTTCCCAGGTTCGAGTCCCAGCTGAGTCAGCGTTGAGATTTATCTCTGCAAAATTCCCCGCCCTGCCCACGGTCAGTAGGCAAGTACCGATGGGCTTGGAAAGACCGCCGTCCGTCGGATGGGACGTTAAGCCGTGGCCCCTTGTGCGAGAGAGCCATACCCTGTGTACGTTAAAGAACACCTGGATGGCCTTGACGGGAGGCTACCACCTGTCTCCCAACAGCTGTTCCAGTGGGTCCCCAACCTTCTCTGAGCCTTCGGGGTCCATGTGACCTGGCCATTTAGCCCATAGTGTGCAAAAAAGTGCCGCTCAGAGGTAAAACAACCCAACCCGAAATAAAGTTTTAGAGTGTGTTTTAAAGCAAAAAGGAGAGAAAATGTTAAAGAGAGTTATAGATATCTTTGTCGTTTATAATTTTTCAAACTATATGCATTATACTTTGATATATTTAAATAAAAACTACATTATGGAAGAATTAGAAGTTATTCTGTCCATACGAGATTATCAGAAAAAAAATGTCATTAACTGAAGTACGTGTTAAGAAAACCGTTTTCACGAAGAATCGTGTTTTCTTCGTTTACAGGCTGTTTTAACTTGATGGGTTGTTTTAATTCTGAGAGGGCACTTTTTTGCACACCATGGGCTAAATGGCCAGGTCACAAGGACCCCGAAGACTCGAGAAGGTTGGAGAGGGAATCCACTGGAACAGCTGTTGGGAAACAGATGTTAGCCTCCCGTTAAGGCTATCCAGCGTGTTCTTTGACATGCACAGGGTGTGGATTTCACGCACAGGGTGTGGATTTCACGCACACGGGGCCACAGCTTAACGTCCCATCCGACGGACGACGGTCTTTCCAAGCCCATTGGTGTCCTCTACTGACCGTGGGCAGGTTGTTACATCAAACTTTTTTTTAAATCGTAATATGAAATAAACTTTGAGGTAATGATTGCATGCTAGCGCGCTGTCAATCTAACCTGCAGCCAGTCTAACATCCTTCTTTAAAAACTGGACCATTTTGTAAAAGGGACCTTGGCCCCTTTATCATCTGGTCCACGAGAAAAAGTTTTTTTTTTTGTATGCGTCAAAAAGTAGGGACCAGTACAATGAAGTGCTACGACCCTACATGTTGGCGATAGGCTTTTGGCCGCAGACCGCCTAATAATGAAGGAGGTGGTTGAAGTTTCGTGCCAAGGAAGTGCTGCGTCGTAGTTTTGTGGCAAGGGGGTAGAGAGGGGAGAGATTTGGAGTAAAATTCTTCTGGGAGTGAAAATTGTAGCGTGTGTGATCACTGTGTGGCCCATGTTGGCCGGGAGTTGATAAGAACAGGTATGCGAAGCTATCAGGATCGCAGCAGCATTTTCATTGGCTCTCTGCATGCACTAGCGCCCCCTATTGCACTAGCGCCCCCTATTGCACTTCCGGTTTTTGATCTGTCAGCGGAAGTCAGCGCTGCTCTCTGCGCGCGTCTGCACTAGCGCCATCTATCTCATAGACTAGGTTTCTCGCTTGCTGTATAGTCGAATTGTAAATATTGTGAAACATAGTAGTTTGTAAATATCAGTACTGTTTTATTGAAGCTTTTACTTTAATACCCATACTAATGTCTACATTGAAATATTATGTGCCATTTAGCTTAATAAATGTTTTTTAAAAACCAGTTTCTTTATTTTCCAATCTTCAACACTATATTTATGTGAGTAAAAAATGGGTCAGCAAGAGGATGTTTCTATGGATAACATTTATAAAACCTAATGTTTCAGTGTTTTAAAATTCACCGAAAGAATGAACAAAAGGCGTATATCAGTTTTGATTTCTTTTATTGGATATCACAAATTTTTAATACATTGTTTTTATCACAATTTTTTTCGTATGTTTCGTCTTTGAACAGCCTTCACTGAAATCATTTTCGAAATAACGAACCCAGCAGTGGTAAGGTTACCATAAGAAGGGGAAGTAGAAATCACGATCCCTTTTGCAGGAGACGTTTCTAGTGACGGACAGATGCACGTTTGGAAGCTCAACTTCTTATGACAGTCTTGTGACTTCGTAAATTCTATGATACTCGATGGGAGACAGGTATATTCCCTTTTAAGAAATTGGTACACACTTCACATAGAGCATACATCTGAGGGTCATAGATGTGCTTCAACAGAGCTGCACGTTGCTTTCCCCCAAGTTTTGGTAAACACTGAAGGAACAGGCCTTGAGATCTAACTTTCATTTGGGACGTAGAGTATCTTGGGTTCTTCAGAAGGGAGGATCTTGGCACGGAGCCTTTCAGTATCTAACGTTCTGGGATGAAGGTCCACACACAAATAGCCACAGGTAGGTTGTGTAGCTAGTCTATAAGCATCGATCAGGAGTTTGGAATGATGTGGAAATACTTGTCTTGCCAGATGCGTTATTTGTGAAGCGTCCCGACAGTTGCGAAATAAAAACATGTAGTGAGCATTGAGTGATATAGTCCTCGAATGTCTTCCCTTTAAAAACAAATTTTGCAAGATCAGGACAGTCGTGATATTTTTATGATGACCACCACGAATAAACAATTGAGATATGCGTTCGCTGGCCACAGACTGTTCCATCAAGTCGTCCAGCACCAGAAGCGTAGGTCTGAGGGGGTCAAATTCCAGATGTAGTCCTTCGTAAAATTCCACAGTTTTCTTAAAGGGTTCAAAGGCAGGTTGCCACTCACCGTAGCAGTAAACGACACGTTGGGGCTGGGGTTCGAACACCTGAGCGGCTTCTTTGATGAGTTTCAGAGTGAAAGTCGTCTTTCCACACTGAGAAGGGGCAGCAATTAAAACATTTGAAGAAGTTCGGAGAGCCATCGCACCACCATGCAGTCGTTAAAGTCTACTTGACACGTGTAATCGCGATGCAGTACTGTGGGAAGAGTCGAACCACACGCTCTTTTAAACAGGAAATACAGACAGTGAGCACCGCAAGTGGACCATGGGGTCCTGCAGAGGTATCGAGGGATGTAACACGTGACGTATGCATAGCTGGCTATAGTATTCTTGCATGGAGACATCGGGACTCGTTCCCAGGGGGTCAAAGTGATCCACGTGCATTCCTTTCTTGTAAACAGCTATCCAGTGGGTTCCGGGTAGGAAGGACGAATCAGTATTGTAGATAAACAAGGCTTCTGACCGGTCGATTCTGCGAGGTAGTCTGTCACGTGGGAACACACCTAGACTTGTAGGTAACATCGAGAGGATGGATTCTAACTGATAGGTATTCATGAGCTGTAGTCAAACAGGATTTTACGATCCAGTGGGATTTCCAGCAGATTCTGGTATTTTGCATACAGGATCACAGTGACTGATGTGGGTAGTGGCTTGGCAAACTTTAATTCGACTCTCACACTACCGCTCTTTATTAAAGAAAACACTTGATTACATTCACGTTGCTCGGGGGTCAATTGGAATCCAAACAGTGTAAAACCCTCGCCATAGGCTTTTCGCGATAAGTTAATACCACTATCGGATTTCCAGGCGTCCACAGCTTCCAATAATCCTTGTTAACATCTGAGATAACGTCCATTCGTAAAGGCGGGGGTGTAGGACTGCCGATCACTGTCAATGTGAAGGCTGATGTAGTTTAAGTCGAAACGTTGGAAGTTGAAGGGATTTTTTTCGTACGATCCATTCAGACTGGTATTTTCTACCATACCCAGTACCAGACGTACCGGGAGTTGGCCCAGAAATAAATTATCACGGTTCACACTCGTCAGACCTGCAGCGATGGAGAACATACGTAAATCTGTTCTTCGTAGGGGGTACTTGGCACTCTCTGAGTTCAGTAGGCGCGCGTGTGCAAGGATGACACTGGAAGTGGGTTTGACTTTGCACACGAAATATTCAGCTTCGTGAATCTGTACTTTGTAAGAGGGGTCTCTTTCACCTGTAACGAGACAGAATTCGGGCTTGGAGCTTAAGAAACGCAGTCTGAGATCGACCTGATTGAGTAGGTAACGTTCTTGATTGAACAAGTCGGCATGGATCCACGAGATGAGTTTAATACCTGTTGACTTGACGTACCTCTTGCACTGATGCCATCCCTCGTTCTCCCGACTGGTCAGTTCCATTTTACCTGGGGTGTCGAGGTACCAGAGTGACGTACCGAGCTGACTTCGCGTGGCAACGGTACCGTAATTCAATAGAGTCTCCAGGTAGGCCCTGTAGGAGTACAGGGTGTGAGAAGCACTCACTAGGTGATCGTTGAGGTAGACGCCTACTTGACTGAAGAGGGCGTGAAGAAATGATTGCAGGGGGCAATCACTTCCGACGGTGGTGTACCATCAGATTTCACAATTTTCAAGACGAGGCGAAGATGACAGCGGGATAGATCAATGTAATCGTCTGTTCCCTTCACGATGAATTCAATTGGAGCATTACCTTCCAGCGAAGCCACAGGTAAATAATTGATATAGCAGCCTCTTTCCAGTTGAAAGACAGCGGGAGGAACCAGAAACAAGTCCAGTCGCCAGAATCGGCGTGAATTTTCTGAATGCTCATGATGAAAACACGTCCTTCACAGTACAGAGTCTCTTCACTTTATGAACACTAGGATGATGACGACTGCGTTTTTTCCATTTTCCGCCTTGCAGCTTGGAACTGGCACATTGAAATAGGTCTACACCGGCTTCACGCAACACTGCTCGGCGGTCGTTTTGAAGTTTTGTCCTTGGCCCATATCTGAAATGAACCGCAGCCCAAAATTACGTAGGGAGGACAGCGCCGGTCGTACGAGAGGACTGATGAAACGTCCAAGAGTGGCAAAGATGCTACCGAGCCCATCACCTCTCTCATAACGAGGGCCCCTGAACACACCCTGCCGTGTTTGGCTCTTGTAGTAGCTCACACAGGTGCCTGCAGAAAGGGAACTACTTCGTGCGTCCAGGGTATATAGAGTGCAGAAGACAACCGCTGATATCACTAATGACATACCACTAGGATATCAGAAAACTGTATCTCTTCTCTGCCACATATAAAATATGCAAATGACATTGGAGCATTGGAAGTGCTTAATACTTCCAAATGCTGCGAGGTATTAAAGTGGCAATAGGTAAAAACACCATACCCCGACAGTAAGCCATGCATATTACGACAAGCGATTTGCTACTCTCAACTACCAAGACCCTCGCAAATCTTTCAAACATATTGTTTAGCAGAGAGAGTAGCCACTTACATAAAGTGCGGCCAGGACTCAAAATTGTTCCATTAAGCAGCTTACCGAGCGGGACAGGCTTTGTGTAGAATTACCAAAAGGTCACACGATAAATGTGACCAATGGTTTCTGTTGTGGTATCATAGAAAATGTGATTAGCAGATCCTCTCATGCATCCTGAGTGCTTGACGTAAACCGTTTAGAGATCTATCCAGATCCATCGCTGTTCTTCACAGCGGCACATTTTGTTACAAGCCTACATCAAGCCTTCACATGCAATGAGTAGAAACGCTGTTCATTTCGGCAGCTTTTATATGTGACATTGCACGATTCGTAGCAGCAATACAAGTAGCTGTTGAGATCTGTCCAGATCCATCGCTGTTCTTCACAGCGGATAATTTCACAAATATAGCTGGATGCAGCTGCTTCGTGCGTCAAGGGTATACAGAGTGTAGAAGAGACCCCTGATATCACTAATGAGATACCACTAGGATATCAGAAAACTGTATCCCTTCTCTGCCACATATAAAATATGCAAATGACATTGGAGCATTGGAAGTGCTTAATACTTCCAAATGCTGCGAGGTATTAAAGTGGCAATAGGTAAAAACACCATATCCCGACAGTAAGCCATGCATATTACGACAAGCGATTTGCTACTCTCAACTACCAAGACCCTCGCAAATCTTTCAAACATATTGTTTAGCAGAGAGAGTAGCCACTTACATAAAGTGCGGCCAGGACTCAAAATTGTTCCATTAAGCAGCTTACCGAGCGGGACAGGCTTTGTGTAGAATTACCAAAAGGTCACACGATAAATGTGACCAATGGTTTCTGTTGTGGTATCATAGAAAATGTGATTAGCAGATCCTCTCATGCATCCTGAGTGCTTGACGTAAACCGTTTAGAGATCTATCCAGATCCATCGCTGTTCTTCACAGCGGCACATTTTGTTACAAGCCTACATCAAGCCTTCACATGCAATGAGTAGAAACGCTGTTCATTTCGGCAGCTTTTATATGTGACATTGCACGATTCGTAGCAGCAATACAAGTAGCTGTTGAGATCTGTCCAGATCCATCGCTGTTCTTCACAGCGGATAATTTCACAAATATAGCTGGATGCAGCTGCTTCGTGCGTCAAGGGTATACAGAGTGTAGAAGAGACCCCTGATATCACTAATGAGATACCACTAGGATATCAGAAAACTGTATCCCTTCTCTGCCACATATAAAATATGCAAATGACATTGGAGCATTGGAAGTGCTTAATACTTCCAAATGCTGCGAGGTATTAAAGTGGCAATAGGTAAAAACACCATATCCCGACAGTAAGCCATGCATATTACGACAAGCGATTTGCTACTCTCAACTACCAAGACCCTCGCAAATCTTTCAAACATATTGTTTAGCAGAGAGAGTAGCCACTTACATAAAGTGCGGCCAGGACTCAAAATTGTTCCATTAAGCAGCTTACCGAGCGGGACAGGCTTTGTGTAGAATTACCAAAAGGTCACACGATAAATGTGACCAATGATTTCTGTTGTGGTATCATAGAAAATGTGATTAGCAGATCCTCTCATGCATCCTGAGTGCTTGACGTAAACCGTTTAGAGATCTATCCAGATCCATCGCTGTTCTTCACAGCGGCACATTTTGTTACAAGCCTACATCAAGCCTTCACATGCAATGAGTAGAAACGCTGTTCATTTCGGCAGCTTTTACATGTGACATTGCACGATTCGTAGCAGCAATAAGAGTAGCTGTTGAGATCTGTCCAGATCCATCGCTGTTCTTCACAGCGGATAATTTTACAAATATAGCTGGATGCAGCTGCTTCGTGTGTCAAGGGTATACAGAGTGTAGAAGAGACCCCTGATATCACTAATGAGATACCACTAGGATGTCAGAAAACTGTATCCCTTCTCTGCCACATATAAAATATGCAAATGACATTGGAGCATTGGAAGTGCGTAATACTTCCAAATGCTGCGAGGTATTAAAGTGGCAATAGGTGAAAACACCATATCCCGACAGTAAGCCATGCATATTACGACAAGCGATTTGCTACTCTCAACTACCAAGACCCTCGCAAATCTTTCAAACATATTGTTTAGCAGAGAGAGTAGCCACTTACGTAAAGTGCGGCCAGGACTCAAAATTGTTCCATTAAGCAGCTTACCGAGCGGGACAGGCTTTGTGTAGAATTACCAAAAGGTCACACGATAAATGTGACCAATGGTTTCTGTTGTGGTATCATAGATAATGTTATTAGCAGATCCTCTCATGCATCCTGAGTGCTTGACGTAAACCGTTTAGAGATCTATCCAGATCCATCGCTGTTCTTCACAGCGGCACATTTTGTTACATGCCTACATCAAGCCTTCACATGCAATGAGAAGAAACGCTGTTCATTTTGGCAGCTCTTATATGTGACATTGCACGATTCGTAGCAGCAATACAAGTAGCTGTTGAGATCTGTCCAGATCCATCGCTGTTCTTCACAGCGGATAATTTCACAAATATAGCTGGATGCAGCTGCTTCGTGCGTCAACGGTATACAGAGTGTAGAAGAGACCCCTGATATCACTAATGAGATACCACTAGGATATCAGAAAACTGTATCCCTTCTCTGCCACATATAAAATATGCAAATGACATTGGAGCAGTGGAAGTGCTTAATACTTCCAAATGCTGCGAGGTATTAAAGTGGCAATAGGTGAATACACCATATCCCGACAGTAAGCCATGCATATTACGACAAGCGATTTGCTACTCTCAACTACCAAGACCCTCGCAAATCTTTCAAACATATTGTTTAGCAGAGAGAGTAGCCACTTACGTAAAGTGCGGCCAGGACTCAAAATTGTTCCATTAAGCAGCTTACCGAGCGGGACAGGCTTTGTGTAGAATTACCAAAAGGTCACACGATAAATGTGACCAATGGTTTCTGTTGTGGTATCATAGATAATGTTATTAGCAGATCCTCTCATGCATCCTGAGTGCTTGACGTAAACCGTTTAGAGATCTATCCAGATCCATCGCTGTTCTTCACAGCGGCACATTTTGTTACATGCCTACATCAAGCCTTCACATGCAATGAGAAGAAACGCTGTTCATTTTGGCAGCTCTTATATGTGACATTGCACGATTCGTAGCAGCAATACAAGTAGCTGTTGAGATCTGTCCAGATCCATCGCTGTTCTTCACAGCGGATAATTTCACAAATATAGCTGGATGCAGCTGCTTCGTGCGTCAAGGGTATACAGAGTGTAGAAGAGACCCCTGATATCACTAATGAGATACCACTAGGATATCAGAAAACTGTATCCCTTCTCTGCCACATATAAAATATGCAAATGACATTGGAGCAGTGGAAGTGCTTAATACTTCCAAATGCTGCGAGGTATTAAAGTGGCAATAGGTGAATACACCATATCCCGACAGTAAGCCATGCATATTACGACAAGCGATTTGCTACTCTCAACTACCAAGACCCTCGCAAATCTTTCAAACATATTGTTTAGCAGAGAGAGTAGCCACTCACGTAAAGTGCGGCCAGGACTCAAAATTGTTCCATTAAGCAGCTTACCGAGCGGGACAGGCTTTGTGTAGAATGACCAAAAGGTCACACGATAAATGTGACCAATGGTTTCTGTTGTGGTATCATAGAAAATGTGATTAGCAGATCCTCTCATGCATCCTGAGTGCTTGACGTAAACCGTTTAGAGATCTATCCAGATCCATCGCTGTTCTTCACAGCGGCACATTTTGTTACATGCCTACATCAAGCCTTCACATGCAATGAGAAGAAACGCTGTTCATTTTGGCAGCTTTTATATGTGACATTGCACGATTCGTAGCAGCAATACAAGTAGCTGTTGAAATCTGTCCAGATCCATCGCTGTTCTTCACAGCGGATAATTTCACAAATATAGCTAGATGCAGCTGCTTCGTGCGTCAAGGGTATACAGAGTGTAGAAGAGACCCCTGATATCACTAATGAGATACCACTAGAGTATCAGAAAACTGTATCCCTCCTCTGTCACATATAAAATATGCAAATGACATTTTAGCATTGGAAGTGCTTAATACTTCCAAATGCTGCGAGGTATTAAAGTGGCAATAGGTGAAAACACCATATCCCGACAGTAAGCCATGCATATTACGACAAGCGATTTGCTACTCTCAACTACCAAGACCCTCGCAAATCTTTCAAACATATTGTTTAGCAGAGAGAGTAGCCACTCACGTAAAGTGCGGCCAGGACTCAAAATTGTTCCATTAAGCAGCTTACCGAGCGGGACAGGCTTTGTGTAGAATTACCAAAAGGTCACACGATAAATGTGACCAATGGTTTCTGTTGTGGTATCATAGATAATGTTATTAGCAGATCCTCTCATGCATCCTGAGTGCTTGACGTAAACCGTTTAGAGATCTATCCAGATCCATCGCTGTTCTTCACAGCGGCACATTTTGTTACATGCCTACATCAAGCCTTCACATGCAATGAGAAGAAACGCTGTTCATTTTGGCAGCTTTTATATGTGACATTGCACGATTCGTAGCAGCAATACAAGTAGCTGTTGAGATCTGTCCAGATCCATCGCTGTTCTTCACAGCGGATAATTTTACAAATATAGCTGGATGCAGCTGCTTCGTGCGTCAAGGGTATACAGAGTGTAGAAGAGACCCCTGATATCACTAATGAGATACCACTAGGATATCAGAAAACTGTATCACTTCTCTGCCACATATAAAATATGCAAATGACTTTGGAGCATTGGAAGTGCTTAATACTTCCAAATGCTGCGAGGTATTAAAGTGGCAATAGGTGAATACACCATAACCCGACAATAAGCCATGCATATTACGACAAGCGATTTGCTACTCTCAACTACCAAGACCCTCGCAAATCTTTCAAACATATTGTTTAGCAGAGAGAGTAGCCACTCACGTAAAGTGCGGCCAGAACTCAAAATTGTTCCATTAAGCAGCTTACCGAGCGGGACAGGCTTTGTGTAGAATGACCAAAAGGTCACACGATAAATGTGACCAATGGTTTCTGTTGTGGTATCATAGAAAATGTGATTAGCAGATCCTCTCATGCATCCTGAGTGCTTGACGTAAACCGTTTAGAGATCTATCCAGATCCATCGCTGTTCTTCACAGCGGCACATTGTGTTACATGCCTACATCAAGCCTTCACATGAATGAGAAGAAACGCTGTTCATTTTGGCAGCTTTTATATGTGACATTGCACGATTCGTAGCAGCAATACAAGTAGCTGTTGAGATCTGTCCAGATCCATCGCTGTTCTTCACAGCGGATAATTTCACAAATATAGCTGGATGCAGCTGCTTCGTGCGTCAAGGGTATACAGAGTGTAGAAGAGACCCCTGATATCACTAATGATATACCACTAGGATATCAGAAAACTGTATCCCTTCTCTGCCACATATAAAATATGCAAATGACATTGGAGCATTGGAAGTGCTTAATACTTCCAAATGCTGCGAGGTATTAAAGTGGCAATAGGTGAATACACCATATCCCGACAGTAAGCCATGCATATTACGACAAGCGATTTGCTACTCTCAACTACCAAGACCCTCGCAAATCTTTCAAACATATTGTTTAGCAGAGAGAGTAGCCACTCACGTAAAGTGCGGCCAGGACTCAAAATTGTTCCATTAAGCAGCTTACCGAGCGGGACAGGCTTTGTGTAGAATGACCAAAAGGTCACACGATAAATGTGACCAATGGTTTCTGTTGTGGTATCATAGAAAATGTGATTAGCAGATCCTCTCATGCATCCTGAGTGCTTGACGTAAACCGTTTAGAGATCTATCCAGATCCATCGCTGTTCTTCACAGCGGCACATTTTGTTACATGCCTACATCAAGCCTTCACATGCAATGAGAAGAAACGCTGTTCATTTTGGCAGCTTTTATATGTGACATTGCACGATTCGTAGCAGCAATACAAGTAGCTGTTGAGATCTGTCCAGATCCATCGCTGTTCTTCACAGCGGATAATTTCACAAATATAGCTAGATGCAGCTGCTTCGTGCGTCAAGGGTATACAGAGTGTAGAAGAGACCCCTGATATCACTAATGAGATACCACTAGGATATCAGAAAACTGTATCCCTTCTCTGCCACATATAAAATATGCAAATGACATTGGAGCATTGGAAGTGCTTAATACTTCCAAATGCTGCGAGGTATTAAAGTGGCAATAGGTGAATACACCATATCCCGACAGTAAGCCATGCATATTACGACAAGCGATTTGCTACTCTCAACTACCAAGACCCTCGCAAATCTTTCAAACATATTGTTTAGCAGAGAGAGTAGCCACTCACGTAAAGTGCGGCCAGGACTCAAAATTGTTCCATTAAGCAGCTTACCGAGCGGGACAGGCTTTGTGTAGAATGACCAAAAGGTCACACGATAAATGTGACCAATGGTTTCTATTGTGGTATCATAGAAAATGTGGTTAGCAGATCCTCTCATGCATCCTGAGTGCTTGACGTAAACCGTTTAGAGATCTATCCAGATCCATCGCTGTTCTTCACAGCGGCACATTTTGTTACATGCCTACATCAAGCCTTCACATGCAATGAGAAGAAACGCTGTTCATTTTGGCAGCTTTTATATGTGACATTGCACGATTCGTAGCAGCAATACAAGTAGCTGTTGAGATCTGTCCAGATCCATCGCTGTTCTTCACAGCGGATAATTTCACAAATATAGCTGGGTGCAGCTGCTTCGTGCGTCAAGGGTATACAGAGTGTAGAAGAGACCCCTGATATCACTAATGAGATACCACTAGGATATCAGAAAACTGTATCCCTCCTCTGTCACATATAAAATATGCAAATGACATTTTAGCATTGGAAGTGCTTAATACTTCCAAATGCTGCGAGGTATTAAAGTGGCAATAGGTGAAAACACCATATCCCGACAGTAAGCCATGCATATTACGACAAGCGATTTGCTACTCTCAACTACCAAGACCCTCGCAAATCTTTCAAACATATTGTTTAGCAGAGAGAGTAGCCACTCACGTAAAGTGCGGCCAGGACTCAAAATTGTTCCATTAAGCAGCTTACCGAGCGGGACAGGCTTTGTGTAGAATGACCAAAAGGTCACACGATAAATGTGACCAATGGTTTCTATTGTGGTATCATAGAAAATGTGGTTAGCAGATCCTCTCATGCATCCTGAGTGCTTGACGTAAACCGTTTAGAGATCTATCCAGATCCATCGCTGTTCTTCACAGCGGCACATTTTGTTACATGCCTACATCAAGCCTTCACATGCAATGAGAAGAAACGCTGTTCATTTTGGCAGCTTTTATATGTGACATTGCACGATTCGTAGCAGCAATACAAGTAGCTGTTGAGATCTGTCCAGATCCATCGCTGTTCTTCACAGCGGATAATTTCACAAATATAGCTGGATGCAGCTGCTTCGTGCGTCAAGGGTATACAGAGTGTAGAAGAGACCCCTGATATCACTAATGAGATACCACTAGGATATCAGAAAACTGTATCCCTTCTCTGCCACATATAAAATATGCAAATGACATTGGAGCATTGGAAATGCTTAATACTTCCAAATGCTGCGAGGTATTAAAGTGGCAATAGGTGAATACACCATATCCCGACAGTAAGCCATGCATATTACGACAAGCGATTTGCTACTCTCAACTACCAAGACCCTCGCAAATCTTTCAAACATATTGTTTAGCAGAGAGAGTAGCCATCACGTAAAGTGCGGCCAGGACTCAAAATTGTTCCATTAAACAGCTTACCGAGCGGGACAGGCTTTGTGTAGAATGACCAAAAGTTCGCACGATAAATGTGACCAATGGTTTCTGTTGTGGTATCATAGATAATGTTATTAGCAGATCCTCTTATGCATCCTGAGTGCTTGACGTAAACCGTTTAGAGATCTATCCAGATCCATCGCTGTTCTTCACAGCGGCACATTTTGTTACATGCCTACATCAAGCCTTCACATGCAATGAGAAGAAACGCTGTTCATTTTGGCAGCTTTTATATGTGACATTGCACGATTCGTAGCAGCAATACAAGTAGCTGTTGAGATCTGTCCAGATCCATCGCTGTTCTTCACAGCGGATAATTTCACAAATATAGCTGGATGCAGCTGCTTCGTGCGTCAAGGTTATACAGAGTGTAGAAGAGACCCCTGATATCACTAATGAGATACCACTAGGATATCAGAAAACTGTATCCCTTCTCTGCCACATATAAAATATGCAAATGACATTGGAGCATTGGAAGTGCTTAATACTTCCAAATGCTGCGAGGTATTAAAGTGGCAATAGGTGAATACACCATATCCCGACAGTAAGCCATGCATATTACGACAAGCGATTTGCTACTCTCAACTACCAAGACCCTCGCAAATCTTTCAAACATATTGTTTAGCAGAGAGAGTAGCCACTCACGTAAAGTGCGGCCAGGACTCAAAATTGTTCCATTCAGCAGCTTACCAAGCGGGACAGGCTTTGTGTAGAATGACGAGAATGTCACAGGTGAATGGTGATATCTTCCTAAAGTTCCGGAATAGCGGCTCTTATAATTAAGTACAGAATTTAAATTTTATTTACCTACATAATAGGCTTCAGTTGTTCTATAATGCTCGATGAAAAGTTGGGCTGTTTGGATATGTTAAAAATTTTCTTTAAAAATTTTCTTAACTGCTCCCCTGAAATATAGCATTAGAGTGGAGATTCATATTACAGTGGACCTTCGTTATAGCGCTGCTCGCTATACCGCGCACTTGGTTATAGCGCGGGCGATGTTCGCGATAAGTTCAAACATGTTTATACAGGTCCGTGCGGCGTTAGTGAGTATCGCATTTTATTGTTACTGCGTATTGAGTAATTGTGTATGTATTGAGTTCCTGCATGTATTTTGAATAGTGTTTAATTATTGTATGCATGATGAGTAAAAGAAAAGCTTACAGTGTGAAATTTATTGTGTCGCCACCGCGCCGCTCGGTATAACGCGGTTCACCTTATAACGCGGGTGTTGTTTCCCGCCCGACATGTGCGTTACATCGGGGGTCCACTGTATTGGCATTTCTAAGAGTTTGGGTTGGGATATCTCATAATATTAGAAGAAGTAATTTTAAGTTTCTCAAGTACGATTTGTTGAAGTATGGACCTCGAAAATTAATTAATGACTTGATAAAATGTAAAATTTGAATTATAATAGAACTGAATTCTTGCCGTATATTTCGTGAAATTTAAACTCACGATCATCGTTTTGAATTAGATTTGTGTGGACTGTTTAATTCTGAAGTTATGTTTTTGCAAATTTAAAACTAACCTTTCTGATCATTGAAGATCTTTTCCTGGAACTCACTTGCGGTGGTCGTGAAGTTTGAATTCTACTTTTCCTCCAAAGTCAGGAATCGCAGCAGTACTCGAACGTTTTTCAGCCTTTGAAGATCTTTCTCTCTAGAACGCTTGTGGTATGCTTGATGTGAGAGATCCTTTCCCTGCAGGATGTCAGGAACGAAGGACGGCTCTCGGCAAATAAATTTCTCTTCTGATCGGATCTGAATCCGGTTTAACGGTTTCACTTACCTTTACCAAGACCTTGAGGAATAATGACCTGACTCTAATGCTTATATGAAAGGCTTGGATTGGATTGTTTTACCTCTGAGCGGTACTTTTTTGCACACCATGGGCTAAATGGCCAGGCCACAAGGACCCCGAAGGCTCAGAGAAGGTTGGGGAGGGGACTCACTGGAACAGCTGTTGGGAGACAGATGGTAGTCTCCCGTCAAGGCCATCCAGCGTGTTCTTTAACGTGCACAGGGTATGGCTCTCCCACACACGGGGCCACGGCTTAACGTCCCATCCGACGGACGGCGGCCTTTTCAAGCCCATCGGTGTCCCCTACTGTCCGTGGGCAGGGCGGGGAATTTTGCGGAGATAAATCTCAACGCTGACCCAGCTGGGACTCGAACTTGGGAACTACAGATTATGAGCCTGGCCTTATATGAAAGGAAAAAGATCTTAAGTCATATCTCTCAATTGAGCTTAGAGAGAAGAGCTTGCGCTGAAATTTTCGAGGTTGATCGCGAAATATGTGACCCCAAGCAATTAATAATTAATGAACCTCCAGATCGCGTTTGTAAAAAAAAATATGTACCACAATCATATAATATGTATTCATATGTAGTAAAACGTTTGAATGCTGCTAAACCCTTTTTTTATTTTCGTATTATAGGCTATTGCAAACTTTAAAATATTTATAATTGTGAGATTTACGGTGCTTTGCTGAAGTCGTTAATTCAATTTGTTCAAACACCTAAAATTGTATATTAAGTGACACTTCCCACGCCGCAAACGTTGATTTGATTTCGACTCATTACGATCGACTCACTTAAATACTTCCCTCCCACAGGTGGGCTCAGTCGGTAGCGCGCCAGGCTCGTAATATGTAGTTCCTAGGTTCGAGTCCCAGCTGGGTCAGCGTTGAGATTTATCTCGGCAAAATTCCCCGCCCTTCCCACGGTCAGTAGGGGACACCGATGGGTTTGAAAAGGCCGCCGTCCGTCGGATGGGACGTTAAGCCGTGGCCCCGTGTGAGGGAGAGCCATACCCTGTGCACGTTAAAGAACACGCTGGATGGCCTTGACGGGAGGTTACCATCTGTCTCCCAACAGCTGTTCCAGTGGGTCCCCTCCCCCAACCTTCTCTGAGCTTTCGGGGTCCATGTGACCTGGCCATTTAACCCATGGTGTGCAAAAAAGGGCCGCTCAGAGGTAAAACAACCCAACCCATTGCAACTAGATAGCTTCCACTTCGTATCTGAACAGTTCTACCTTTCGCAAGCCTTTCTAAAGTGTTAATGAAGCATTGAGGTTTGCTTCTGTTGCAATGTTTGACCAGGAATATAAAGTGCTTGCGTTAAGACAAACAGCTGCTCTCTGAGATAAGTTTCATGACGAGGGCAGCGAGAATGCGAAAATCCCAACGCCAACTAGAAATCTTGACATAGAAGCGTGTTTCTTGTTTATCACTTCACCTGATGTAAATTATTCTCACCCAAACAATGTTTCCTTCTTCGCACTAATAAGCTCATTAAAGTACTAAACAGTTTTTGGAAGATTTTTGGTTCCTAAAGGTATTTGCTAGACCAGTGTCTCGCAAACTGTGTGCCGCGAGAGATTTTCAAATTGACACTAGATGTTCCAAAGATTTCATTTTGACTTGACTTGTGTTATCGACGTGCTTTAATAAAAATCTTTCAGATTTTATCAACTGGGATTTTGTAAGTATTTATCAAGCTTTTTCCAAATTTTGGTATTTTTGATTATTTCAAGCCATAGAATGGACAAATATTTGAAACAAACACCGAGTAATGAATTAAAGAACGAGAACAAATCTTCAATAAAATCAGGCTGATGACGTCAACAAAGCACAAATATAATGACGATTATATAGAGCAGGCGTCGGCAACCTATGACCCGCGGGTCACGAAGTGACCCATTTAATAATTTCAAGTGACCCACTTGAGTTCCGCAAATAAAGTATAAGATATAAAAATAAATTATACTTTATTTGCAGAACTCAAGTGGGTCACTTGATATTATTAAATGGGTCACTTGAAATTATTAAATGGGTCACTTGGTGATCTGCGGGTCATAGGTTGCCGACGCCTGATATAGAGTTTGCTTTTATTCTTTGTTAGGTGTGCCGCGGAAAAAAATTAGATTCAGTGTGCCGCGGAAAAAAAATTAGATTCAGTGTGCCGCAGAGTAAAAAAGTTTGCGAGACACTGTGCTAGACACTAAATTATAACCTAATCAATGCACAAACTCTGGATAAATGCATATTATCAGGGAAGAAATATTTATGCTATATTTGAAAATTAAAATTTATCTTATGATAAGGGTTGTTTTTTAGCCGAACACCCTTGAATCTTTATTTGAGTTTTTTATTTTATACAGAAAAACGAAACAAAATACAGATCTTATTAATTTTAAATCGAAGCAAGGGATTTGAGTTAAATGAAACACAGATAAGCAGAAAATTGCCTGAACAGAAAAGCTTAAAATAATTAGATTTTGCTCGGTCAGGAAAAAAACATGAAACGTCCTTCACTGGTAGCATTTTGTTTGGGTCGAAATCCCAAACTTAATATTTTAAAAATGCAGCACTGTTTTTAACTATTACTAAATAAGAAGAATTTATTTCATTTCTCAAGAAGTTGAGATTTATCATCATTAACCCCAACCCAGCCCCCGTTGATATAGGGGACACTACGGGACTTAGAAAGACCATCGTCCGTCCTGCCCACGGTCAGTAGGGGACACCGATGATCTTGGAAAGGCCGCCGTCCGTCGGATGGGACGTTAAGCCGTGGCCCCGTGTGCGGGAGAGCCATACCCTGTGCACGTTAAACAACACGCTGGATGGCCTTAACGGGAGGCTACCATCTGTCTCCCAATAGCTGTTCCAGTGGGTCCCCTCCCCCAACCTTCTCTGAGACTTCGGGGTCCATGTGAGCTGGCCATTTAGCCCATGGTGTGCAAAAAAGTGCCGCTCAGAGGTAAAACAACAACCCAATCACCGTCCGGCGGAAGGGACGTTAAGCCGTGGGTCCGTGTGCAAGAGAGCCATACTTTATATGGTACTATTCTGGAAGGCCTTTATGGGAGGCTAAATCACATCTCTTAACGTCCAGTGGATCCCTTTCTCCCAACCTTTTCTGAGCCCTTGGGGTCCTTGTGATCTGGCCGTTTAGTACATTATGTGCAAAAAAAAAAAGTGCCCTTCAGAGGTAAAACAATCCTACCTATTTCTCAAAGTGGTGAACCACCCAAATTAAAGCTATGCAAGATCATGGGTGTCACGGCCACTGTACCTTTAAAATCGTCATTTATTATGAAATATTCCGAATTAACATAGGGGTGGCTCAGTCGGTAGCGCGCCAGGCTCGTAATCTGTAGTTCCCAGGTTCGAGTCCCAGCTGGGTCAGCGTTGAGATTTATCTCCGCAAAACTCCCCGCCCTGCCCACGATCAGTAGGGGACACCGATGGGCTTGGAAAGACCGCCGTCCGTCGGATGGGCCGTTAAGCCGTGGCCCCGTGTGCGGGAGAGCCATGCCCTGTGCACGTTAAAGAACACGCTGAATGGCCTTGACGGAAGGCTACCATCTTTCTCCCAACAGCTGTTCCAGTGGGTCCCCTCCACCAACCTTCTCTGAGCCTTCGGGGTCCATGTGACCTGCCCATTTAGCCCATGGTGTGAAAAAAAGTGCCGCTCATTGGGCTTGGAACCGATGGGCTTGGAAAGGCCACCGTCCGTCGGATGGGACGTTAAGCCGTTGCCCCGTGTACGGGAGAGCCATACCCTGTGCACGTTAAAGAACACACTGGATGGCTTTAACGGGAGGCTACCATCTGTCTCCCAACAGCTGTTCCAGTGGGTCCCCTCCCACAACCTTCTCTGAGCCTTCGGGGTCCTTGTGACCTGGCCATTTAGCCCATGGTGTGCAAAAAAATGCCGCTCAGAGGTAAAACAAGTCAGGGCGGGGGAGGTGAGGGGGGGGGCAACTACTCTAGATCCTGTCAAATTGCCTTGATTTTGCCAACTCACCTGAATTTTACCAAGCCACTTGGAATTTTGCCAAGTTACTTCGAATTTTACCGACTCCTTAAGATTTGCCAATTTATCCGATTTTGTCAAGTTGCCTCGATTTTACCAACTCTCCTTAATTTCACAAAAACCATCCCAATTTTTCCAACCCACCTGTATTTCACCAAGTGGCTTTAAATTTTGCAAAATCCCCTAGAGTTTATCAAATTGTCTCGTTTTGCCAACTCCCCTCGATTCTGCCAACTCCCCTTTATTAAAAAAAAGAAACCATTTTTTCCCAACTCACCTGTATTTTACCTAGTGGATTCGAATTTTGCAAACTCCCGTAGAATTTGCCAAGTTGTCTAGATTCTGCAAAAGCTCCTTAATTAAAATAAAATCTCAGTTTTCACCACTCACCTTGATTTTACGAAGTCGCTTCGCATTTTGCCAACTCTCGATTTCCTTGGGCGGGGGTTGCTCAGTCGGTAGCGCGCCAGGCTCGTAATCTGTAGTTCCCAGGTTCGAGTCCCAGCTAGGTCAGCGTTGAGATTTATCTCCGCAAAATTCCCCGCCCTGCCCACGGTCAGTAGGGGACACCGATGGGCTTGGAAAGGCCGCCGTCCGTCGGATGGGATGTTAAGCCGTGGCCCCGTGTGCGGGAGAGCCATACCCTGTGCACGTTAAAGAACACGCTGGATGGCCTTGACGGGAGGCTGTCATCTGTCTTCCAACAGCTGTTCCAGTGAGTCTCCTACCCCAACCTTCTCTGAGCCTTCGGGGTCCATGTGACCTGGCCATTTAGCCCATGGTATACGTTACGTTACGATAGACCAGATCAGTTGCGATAGATTCCAGCGACTAAGGTTTTAAAAGAGGATTATAAGAAAGTGACCTTACTTCAACTTATTCAAGGAGAACTATGAGCGAAATTTGGATCTTGTCGGGCTTAAACTCATCGTTGTGTTTGTTACGTTACAATACATTTACAGAACACTGATCATGAATATATCTCACTTTGTTAGACACAACAGTTTTTCGTTTTAATTGTTAGCCAATACATTCTTACCAGAATTGTATAGCCCAGTGGTTCTCAACCTTTTATCCTTCACGTACTGTACCTCCTAGAAATATTTATGCAACTGGCGTAACCCTTTTATAGATAGATAAAACTAAAGTTATAGTATAACAATGGGAAAAAAATAAAACATATATATTTATAACACATATCTAGCGACTTTGGAGCTATCATGGCGTTCCCCAAAAATTTTTTCGCGTACCCCACGTTCATGACCCTATTATAGAACTTTTATTATAGACTATTATAGACTTTATAGACTTTTAGACATGCCCATATAATTCTCAGCCCATCAAATATAATGATAATTTTTTGCTAGGATTTCTATCAGGATCGTGGTATTATACGTGGTAATACAAAACTCACAAAATGTGATGATAACGGATTTATTGTCTGGTAAAAACTTTAAAATTTACGATTACAAAATTCAGAAAAAATATCTGGCAACGATTTTTTTTTAGAAATTAGTGATCTGGCAACCTTCGTGTCACGTGACACGAAGTTGCCAGATCACTAATTTCTAAAAAATCGTCGCCAGATATTTTTTCTGAATTCTGTAATCAACCATAGTGTTCGGATACTTTTTTGAGCGACTGTAGGTGGTCATATTATTTTGATACTAGATCGTGTGGGCTCACTCACGGAAATATTGAGCGTGTGCAGTTACTGTTCACAGCAAACTGAAGCGTGTGCAGTAACTGCACACGCCCCAGTTTGTTGTGAACGGTAACTGGAGCGTGTACACGCTCCAGATATTTTCCTTGAATTCTGTAATCACGTGACACGAAGGTTGCCAGATCACTAATTTCTAAAAAAATCGTCGCCAGATATTTTTTCTGAATTTTGTAATCAACCATAGTGTTCGGATTTTTTTTTGAGCGACTGTAGGTGGTCATATTATTTTGATACTAGATCGTGTGGGCTCACTCACGGAAATATTGAGCGTGTGCAGTTACCGTTCACAGCAAACTGGAGCGTGTGCAGTAACTGCACACGCTCCAGTTTGCTGTGAACGGTAACTGGAGCGTGTACAGTTGCTGTACACGCTCCAGATATTTTTCCTGAATTCTGTAATCAACCATAGTGTTCGGATACTTTCTTGAGCGACTGTACACGAAGGTTGCCAGATCACTAATTTCTAAAAAAAATCGTTGCCAGATATTTTTTCTGAATTTTGTAATCAATCATAGTGTTCGGATCCTTTTTTGAGCGACTGTACATGCTCGAATCTACGGAGCAGGGGTGCACTGGCACTTTGTTTTCAGGGACGCAACTGTAGCAGGAGACCCCGGGCTGATAGAAAAAATTCGGTTTCCCTTTCAAGATTTCAGTACTTATTCCTTTAAGAGTTCCACTTGAAGCTTAGATGTGTTTACCAATTCTATGGGGGGCGGGGGTGGCTCAGTCGGTAGCGCGCCAGGCTCGTAATCTGTAGTTCCCAGGGTCGAGTCACAGCTGGGTCAGGGTTGAGATTTATCTCCGCAAAATTCCTCGCCCTGCCCACGGTCAGTAGGGGACACCGATGGGCTTGGAAAGGCCGCCGTCCGTCGGATGGGACGTTAAGCCGTCGCCCCGTGTGTGGGAGAGACATACCATGTGCACGTTAAAGAACACGCTGGATGGCCTTGACGGGAGGCTACCATCTGTCTCCCAACAGCTGTTCCAGTGGGTCCCCTCCCCCAACCTTCTCTGAGCCTTCGGGGTCCATGTGACCTGGTCATTTAGCCCATGGTGTGCAAAAAAGTGCCGTTCATAGGTAAAACAACCCAACCCACAACCCAAGCAGCCATGGGCTACGGAGGGCCAACCAGACCGATCAATTTAGTTCTCCAAGCATATCTGTCCTGAGCTATATCTGCTGCATATCTCCACTGCACACTGCCTGTTTGGCATTGTCTGCCCACCGCTTCCTAGGTCTCCACCTCTTTCTGAGGCCTTAAGGCACACTGTTCATAACCCTATTTGCTAATCTATAATTATCCATAGGCAACAAGGCCAAACAAATGGAGTTTCTCTCTGCACATTATACAGCTCAGGGAAGGTTTCCGACTCCTATGCCTAACTTCTACATTACTTACAAAGTTGAACCAACTAATGCCCAAGATACTGAATAAGCATCTAGAATCAAAAGCATTTAGTTTCCTGTTATCATGTTTACAAAGCGTCCTAGTTGGGTGCCCCCCCCCCCTGTATATTTTTAGGGCGGCACAACTTTTAGGCCCTGATGCGTTCCTTGCTGCAACAATCAAAGCAAATTCCTGGACACACAATCAAGCTAACAGACATTTGCAATAATGAGAACTGAGATAATTTTTCAGTTAACAATAAAATACACATTTATTAACAAAATTACCTTCAAACATTCTACACATGTGCAGTTCCCACTTTTGGGACAGATTCAACAATGTCTCTAGCATGGCCCCTTTCAATTAAGGGAACTTGCAAGTATTTTGATCAACAGTCCATAACGAAGAGCTACTTGCTCGTGACTCTGACAGTCCCTAACAGTTAAGACAGTTTTACTCTAGTTGCCGTGACGGCCATTCACAGAAATACATTCAAATGCACAAGAAAAGCCGATGCCAGTTCCATTACAGTACCCCCTTACCTCGGCAAATCAGGAGTCCTTCGGGACGGCGATCACTGGGCCGCCGGGGGCGGGGGTGGCTCAGTCGGTAGCGCGCCAGGCTCGTAATCTGTAGTTCCCAGGTTCGAGTCCCAGCTGGGTCAGCATTGAGATTTATCGCCGCAAAATTCCCCGCCCTGCCCACGGTCAGTAGGGGACACCGATGGGCTTGGAAAGGCCTCCGTCCGTTGGATGGGACGTTAAGCCTTGGTCCCGTGTGCGGGAGAGCCATTCCCTGTGCACGTTAAAGAACACGCTGGATGGCCTTGACGGGAGGCTGCCATCTGTCTCCCAACAACTGTTCCAGTGGGTCCCCTCCCCCAACCTTCTCTGAGCCTTCGGGGTCCTTGTGACCTACCATTTAGCCCATGGTGTGAAAAAAAGTGCCCTCAGAGAGCTTGGAACCGATGGGCTTGGAAAGGCCGCCGTCCGTTGGATGGGACGTTAAGCCGTGGCCCCGTGTGCGGGAGAGTCATACCCTGTGCACTTTAAAGAACACGCTGGATGGCCTTGACGGGAGGCTACCATCTGTCTCCCAACAGCTGTTCCAGTGGGTCCCCTCCCCCAACCTTCTCTGAGCCTTCGGGGTCCTTGTGACCTGGCTATTTAGCCCATGGTGTGCAAAAAAGTGCCGTTCAGAGGTAAAACAACCCAACCCAGTCTGTGACGTCCTCTTTGACGGCGTCATTCAATGAAAAAGTGTCGGCCTTGGAGATGCTTCCCTATCTATCAAGTATTCAGCTTCCCTATCAAGTAAAAATCAGACGGCACAAAAACTAGACTTAATGGCTCACGGTTCCTATTGCCAAGTGCTGAGATTCTCATCCAGTACATCACATGACCATTTGCGAACACACGTTCTTCACATGTGGTCTCCTAACAGTTGTCTAGTGGGAACCCACTAGACAGTTGTTGGGTTGTTTTACCTCTGAGCGGCACTTTTTTGCACACCATGGGCTAAATGGCCAGGTCACATGGACCCCGAAGGCTCAGAACAGGTACCAACAGCTGGTTGGGAGACAGATGGTAGCCTCCGGTCAAGGCCATCCAGGGTGTTCTTTAACGTGCACAGGGTATGGCTCTCCCGCACAAGGGGCCACGGCTTAACGTCCCATCCGACGGAAGGCGGTCTTTCCAAGCGCATCGGTGTCCCCTACTGACCCTGGGCAGGGCGGGGAATCTTGCGGAGATAAATCTCAACGCTGACCCAGCTGGGACTCGAACCTGGGAACTACAGATTACGAGCCTGGCGCGCTACCGACTGAGCCACCCCCGCCCCAAAAGGTTTTGTGACCTGATTATTTAGTCCATTGTGTGCAAATAAACTGCCGCTCAGAGGTAAAACAACCGAACTCCTTTCTTACAGAGGGCAGGGTGGGGATTAGCGGAGGTAAATCTCAACTCTCTATCAGAGGGGGTGGAACCTGGAACAACAAATTATGAGCCCCTCCCTTTATTTTTTTTTACGTTATTGGTCTTATATCTACACGAGCTGTACAAATTCTTTACTAAACTGACAAATTAATTCAGGAATTGAGCTGGTGAAAAAAGCTTCCTACTTTAGATTCGCCTTGACAAGAATATCTATACGGATTAAACGGGGGCGGGGGTGGCTCAGTCGGTAGCGCGTCAGGCTCGTAATCTGTAGTTCCCAGGTTCGAGTCCCAGCTGGGTCAGCGTTTAGATTTATCTCCGCAAAATTCCCCGCCCTGCCCACGTCAGTAGGGGACACGGATGGGCTTGGAAAGGCCGCCGTCCGTCTGATGGGACGTTAAGCCGTGGCCCCGTGTGCGGGAGAGCCATACCCTGTGTACGTTAAAGAACACGCTGGATGGCCTTATCGGGAGGCTACCATCTGTCTCCCAACAGCTATTCCAGTGGGTCCCCTCCCCCAACCTTCTCTGAGCCTTCGGGGTCCATGTGACCTGGCCATTTAGCCCATTATGTGCAAAAAAAGTGCCGCTCAGTGGTAAAACAACCCAACGGATTAAACGCATCACTAATGAGAAAAAAAGTCTTTCGCCGAAGTTTCTTGCTAAGACTTTGTTTACCAGAGTCTACTGACTATTCAAATCTTTTTTACATCTCAGAAATCCCTTTTCAAAGCCCCATTCCCATAAAAGGATCAATTCTATTCTCTCTGAAAAAACATCCTGAATAAAGAGGTCAGCTGTGATCTTCTTGGATGGAATATTTAGGGCATGTTTTAAAGCAACGAGGATTTGCGCAAGTGATAAAAGGGAAAGCCGTGCTTAGAGAGTGTAGAGCACTTCGACAGGGTGATGCTTCTTTTCATATAATTCTAGAAAAGACAATTGATGCAATTGGAGAAACATCAACAAGAAAAGAGCCTGTTGCGAAATACATATATCCCTGTTGTTGTGTTCTGAGGGAAAAAGTTTCAAAAGATGTTGAAATGTCATTTCACACATGAGTACTTGGGTTGTTTTACCTCTGAGCGGCACTTTTTTGCACACCATGGGCTAAATGGCCAGGTTACAAGGACCCCGAAGGGTCAGAGAAGGTTGGGGGAGGGGACACACTGGAACAGCTGTTGGGAGACAGATGGTAGACTCCCGTAAAAGCCATCCAGCGTGTTCTTTAACATGCACAGGGTATGACTCTCTCGTATACGGGGCAACGGCTTAATGTCCCATCCGACGGACGGTGGTCTTTCCAAGCCCATCGGTTCCAAGCCCTCTGAGCGGCACTTTTTTGCACACCATGGGCTAAATGGCCAGGTCACATGGACCCCGAAGGCTCAGAGAAGGTTGGGGGAGGGGACCCACTGGAACAGCTGTTGGGAGACAGATGGTAGCCTCCCGTCAAAGCAATCCAGCGTGTTCTTTAACGTGAACAGGGTATGGCTCTCTCACACACGGGGCAACGGCTTAACGTCCCATCCGACGGACGGCGGCCTTTCCAAGCCCTACGATGTCCCATACTGAACGTCGGCAGGGGGGTTGGGAATTTTGAGGATATGAGTACTTGATTGAAATATTCATTTTCTTAAAATGCTTGAATTTTGAAGTTTGTTTGAAGTAACGTTTTTCGACAATGGACTTAGAATAAATGATGAAGACTATGAATAATGAAAACTTAACTGTGTAACTTTCAAAGTTGTTTGCCTTTTTTGATTTATGAATGCCAATTACATTATATGTTTGTGAACACTAATTGTCATTTTTTCATACAGAATGGACTTCTGAAAGATGAAAACTAAACCCGAACTCGAAAGAAAACGTAACATTTTTTTCTCTTTGTTCTAGTGAGATTCCCTTTAGAAAATATTCCTGCAAAATAATGAGAGGTTCATGTTTGCAAATGTTTCGACTCCATTCTGCTTGTTAATATTCTCTTTTGGGAGTTCTCTTAGTGGAGGTGGTAGGAATCCCTTGATTACGAATAAATCTGGTGAAAATAGATATCTTCCGACATTTATTGCCAAATATCTCAGAAATAATATTTTCAAAAATTTCAATTATATTTGTTTGAAAGACTGTCTTTCTTAATTTAATTGTTAAAGATACTTTTAACGGAGAATTCATTCAAAATTAATTTTGGAAAATGCATTTTCCTGAAAAAAAAGCCGTGGCCCCGTGTGCCGGAGAGCCATACCCTGTGCACGTTAAAGAACACGCTTGATGGCCTTGACGGGAGGCTACCATCTGTCTCCCAACAGCTGTTCCAGTGGGTCCCCTCCCCCAACCTTCTCTGAGCCTTCGGGGTCCATGTGACCTGGCCATTTAGCCCATGGTGTGCAAAAAAGTACCGCTCAGAGGTAAAACAACCCAACCCAAACCTAAAGAACACGCTGGATGGTCTTGACGGGACGCTACCATCTGTGTGATAACAGCTGTCTAGTGGGTTCCCTCCCACTAGAGGGCAGTTTGGGGGACCACATGTGAGAAACGTGAATTCGTAGCCAAACAAAAGAAGAGATGCATCCATAGTAAATAGACAGATTAGCTGTAGAAATAGACTTCAACATTAGTTGATACTTCTGAAAATAGTTATCGCTGACATGGCGGGAATCGAACCCGCAGCTCTCCAGATTCAAGCTGGAGCGTGCTACCATTACACCACGCATCGGACGAGAAAATCTTTCAGAGTAAGACTTTACAATTTTTTTTTTACTACCTTACGCTTTTTTTTCTCTCTCAAGATTCATGCTACAGCACGCTCTGGCATGAATCTGGAGAGTTGCGGGTTCGATTCTCTCCGTGTCAGCGATAATTTATTCCGAAATATTAACTAAAGAAGAGATGATTTTCACTTTGTCGTCTATCCGTCTGTAGGTTCTCATGAAATAATTAGCTGAAAAAAAAAATTCTCTCCCCCCCCAAGTGAAATTCGAACCATGGTCCCACCAATAACGTGCCAAGCGTGATAACCACGACACCATCACCCGCTAACTTTGCACTCAACTATTGTCACATAAACTTTCCGGCATATCACTTGATTCGCTCGTGGCGCCATCTATGTCAGGAAACGGACAACCGATATGCCTCAATTGTCTGTTTCCCGATATAGATGGCGCCCTGAGCGAATCAAATGATTAGTTTTTGCTGCACCTGCTTGGGTTGTTTTACCTTTGAGCGGCACTTTTTTGCACACCATGGGCTAAATGGCCAGGTCACATGGACCCCGAAGGCTCAGAGAAGGTTGGGGGAGGGGTCCCACGGGAACAGCTGTTGGGAGACAGATGGTAGCCTCCCGTCAAGGCCATCCAGCGTGTTCTTTAACGTGCACAGGGTATGGCTCTCCCGCACACGGGGCCACGGCTTAACGTCCCATCCGACGGACGGCGGCCTTTCTAAGCCCATCGGTGTCCCCTACTGACCATGGGCAGGGCGGGGAATTTTGCGGAGATAAATCTCAACGCCGGCCAGCTGGGACTCGAACCTGGGAACTACAGATTACGAGCCTGGCGCGCTACCGACTGAGCCACCCCCGCCCCTTCTTCGCTACGGACACACAAGCTCCAAAAACAAGACACAGTGCTTTACTATTGTTGTTTCTCTGTCAAGCACAGAAGAAGTCTGATTCGAATACTAAACTCTGTAGAAGTTAACCTATATTTAATGTTTTCTTTTTTTTTCATCAGGATTAGCGTTTGGCTGATTGAAACTCATTATTTTTTAAGCATTGACAGCGAAGTTCAAACTGCAAATAAAAGCCGATGAAATTTTTTTAACTTTTTTTTACAGTTAAGAATGACAGGAAATTAAGAAATGACACGGCCACAAGCTAATGCGCTCCAATGCCAAACATCTGGGGTAGAAATGTTAAACCTTTTCATTGGTGGGCATTTTTAAAAACCAAGACCCTAATATTAATCCGTACACTGATTAAGTAGTATAAATACACTAGAAACGAAAAGGAATATGATTATAACAAAGAGATTTAACCGTTATTTCAAATGTCGTTTTAAGCAGATTAAATGAAACCCCAATCTGAGTATCAGAAACTATTCTTTCAATCGATCTATTTTCAACGATGGCCAGATGAACCTGTTGCGTGAACAATATGTTGTACTTCTTTCGAATTGGGTGACCTCTGAGTGGCACGTTTTGGCTTTGGGTTGGGTTGTTTTATCGCTGAGCGGCACTTTTTTGCACACCATGGGCTAAATGGCCAGGTCACATGGACCCCGAAAGCTCAGAGAAGGTTGGAGGAGGGGACCTGTGATGTTATACTCTTCGTTTATCGGTCTATTTGGACCACTTAGGACGTTCCCTCGGTTCGATCGCTATACGCGACGGGTGAAAGAGTCTTTCGGATAAAAACAACGGTTTATTCACAATTGCAGAGAACTGATACTGAAGCTCCTCCCCAATAAATTAGTCCAACTTCAGGCTTTACTTAAAAATAACAAAGATTTATTTAACCTTCCAACGTACTTGCTGGACGAGGACATATGCTCAATTACATGGATTACAACAACACCAGCTTACTATGCCTGTTCAGCTGTATTTACAGAGCCAATGCCGCTATTACCAGTCGGCATTTCTCAGCTTTAACAATTCTCGTCCGTCTCCTTCCGAAACTCGACCGGCTCTCTCTTCATCGTTGCCAAACCCTTTCTTCCTTTCTTTTCTATGCCTCACCATCTGGGGTCCGTTAGCCCTCAGGGACCCGGGTCACTTGCCAGCGGACGCTAGCCGTTCCCTGTACACTGCTACTGCAATTAACTTTCCAGATGTCGGGACAGAGGGCCTCCCCGTAGCATATGACTATTTTGGCGACATCCAAAATAAATATACACAGCCTGAACAAAAAAAAATCAAAAAGGCCTTTAGCCTGACACCTCCCTGCCAGAAGTCAGTAGTTAGTCCTGTTAACTGCTGACTAAAAAGTCAAGTTGAATGCCGAAAATCAGAGTTCATTTTCGCATTAATCTTAGAGTTTAATGCCACAAAACACAGAGTTCTAAGTTGCTTCATGAATTATATAAATTCTCTGCGAATTGGCACATCTTTTACACATCTATGTACACTACACTTAAATATAAAATAACTCCTAGGTATATACTGGTGCACTGAGTCTAAATATTCTTTTTGCTTCAAACAATAAAAAACCTGTTGACTAAAGTAGTTGTCCGAGAGTACACAGTTTATAAATTAATTATCTCACTAAAAACTGTCTTTGACGAAGGTATGCCGTACTGGCGGTGTTCATTCGTCCACAGGTGACCTCCCATGTGAAAGGCTATGCACACCTTTCATGACTACTTAGATATCACCTTCCCGGACGTACCCTCAGACTCTACAGGCTGAAAGTCGTCGACATTGGCGTCGGCCTGACCCATTGTTACCTCCAATTGCCATGTTCGCTCCCTCCCCTAAATAATTTTGATCATCGTAGACATCGAGTCTGACAGATCGCTGCACATGTTTGGGCTGGGAGATAGGATGGCGCTGATTGGACGGTCTCCATGGAGCATATATTTCCCTGTTACTAACTGGAATTTCTCTACCTCTTTCATAGTAGCTTCCTCTATTGGCCCACGGCTCGTGGATTTTCCTCTTGAGGTTACCAGTTACAGGCCTTCTCTCCTTCTTTCTAATTAACTTACCATATGCTTCCACACTCAGAAGTACCTCCTTCCGCAGCTTTGCTACTACTGCGCATAGCACTTTAATTTCTCCGCCACTCACAGTGCTATTGTCTGTACAATCAATCAAACTTAAAGGCAGCTCTTTTACCTCTGCCCTTATGGCATCACCAAACGGTCCATGCAACAACAGATGGTCTTTTACCGGGTGTTTTTCTTCGTTTAGCATCCCCTTTCTGATTACTGTCAGTTCTGCCCCCGAATCCACGACTGCTCTAGCTGTCTGGTCGCCACATCTGACTCGAACCTCTTCATAATCTACTGGGATACGTATCTCTCCCTGTCCCATTACTCGACTGCTTGGACTTGGCTTTGTATGTGTCGTAACCCTTCCTATTGTTGCCTCACAAACATCTTTAGAATTCTGATCCAAGGTGCTAACTTGGTACACCTGAGTTCGGTTCTCACGGTCCCCAGTTCTCAGTGGGCAATCTTTCATCAAATGTTCGTCAGATCTACATTTATGGCACCTCCTTACTTTTGGGATATTTCTATATTCAGCTAAATTAACTGCCGATTGATACCTTCTGCTCGAGTAATTTCTCTCTGAGTCTATCCTCTGCTGGGGGGAAACAACACGTTCTGCATAATGTCTATGCCTTACCTCTTTAAAAGTTAGGACCTCTTCCATTCCGTTTACACTAGCTAGATGGATTTCTGCCCACGTGGCTATTTCGTCTGCTTTTGCCCATGACTCCGCCTCTTTCTGTACTACGTAAGCATGAGTGTCTTGAGGAAGCTATCACGTAACCTATCCGACACTATCAGGTCCATAAGCTCTTCAAATTTTGTCACCTTCCTACTGCGGACGTAGTAATCCCAGCTATTTCTGAGTCTCGAGGCTAACTGATTATATGACTCATTCGGATCTTTCGCGATAGTTTCAAACTTTCTCTTGTACGCCGAGGGAGTGAGCTTAAACTCTTTTAGTACGGCCTCTTTAACTTTCTTATAATAAACAAAATCCTCTGCACTTAATTTTCGAAAAACGTGATTTGCATAATTACCATCCAAAAAAGAAATGATGACTTTGCCTCGAAATTCCTCTGGCACTTCATATATCTTAAATCCCCTTTCCGCTGTCTCAAAGAGATTTATCACCTCTTCTGGGTTTTTAGGGCTTCCAGCTAACATATTTCCCAATAATTTTATATAATTAGCCAGCCGCGCATCTGCTGGATTACTAGATACTGCCACCGTTCGCCCATCACCCCTCTCCTCGTTTGCATTCCTCATTTGCAGTTCCAGCATTCTATACTCATGCTCTCTCTCCTTTTCTCTTTCTCTTTCTGCCGCCTCTCTCTCCTTTTCTCTTTCCCTTTCTGCTGCCTCTCTCTCCTTTTCCCTTTCTGCTGCCTCTCTCTCTTCCCTTCTCAGTTGCATCTCTAACCTCATCCTCTCTAATTCAAAATCATATCCAATCCTTTCTTTAGCTCTCTGCTTTCTGGTCCCGCTCTGCAGCATACCCGTATCGTCGTCATTGCCATAATCCCTCAACCCTCTCATGTCTATCGCAGCATCAGACTCTCTGTCTATTGTCACCTCCTCGCCTCCCAGATCATTCCCTGAATAACCACCCTGCGCGCTATCCCTCTCTGTGAAGCCTCGTCTTAACTCATCCCTTTCCCTATCGCGACCGCTCCTAAGCTCCATTTTAGCGTACAGGCCTCTGCCGTATCTAACTACTTGCCCCTAGAGTAAGAGGATACTTACCTCCGATGCGATGACAGGAACGAACCGCCTCGTCAGTCTGCCACCTGAAGCACACAGCCGGAACACTCTTGGCAGTATCAGCCTTGCGTCGGTCAGCTCCCAGTGGATGTTGACCTTTTCCGTCACCTTCACAGCTTTTTCCACAGTTCGAACGTGATGCACGATTCTTCAGGTACCTTCACAGCTATTCTATCGCCTGAAGCACACCGCAGGACACTCTTGGTAGTATCAGCCTTGCTCTGGTCAGCTCACAATGGATGTCGGAACTCTTCCGTCACCTTCGTCGCTACTTTCACCGCTGTTGCGTACTGTCGGACTGCGCCACTTTGTGATGTTAACTCTTCGTTTATCGGTCTATTTGGACCACTTAGGACGTTCCCTCGGTTCGATCGCTATACGCGACGGGTGAAAGAGTCTTTCGGATAAAAACAACGGTTTATTCACAATTGCAGAGAACTGATACTGAAGCTCCTCCCCAATAAATTAGTCCAACTTCAGGCTTTACTTAAAAATAACAAAGATTTATTTAACCTTCCAACGTACTTGCTGGACGAGGACATATGCTCAATTACATGGATTACAACAACACCAGCTTACTATGCCTGTTCAGCTGTATTTACAGAGCCAATGCCGCTATTACCAGTCGGCATTTCCCAGCTTTAACAATTCTCGTCCGTCTCCTTCCGAAACTCGACCGGCTCTCTCTTCATCGTTGCCAAACCCATCTTCCTTTCTTTTCTATGCCTCACCATCTGGGCGTCCGTTAGCCCTCAGGGACCCGGGTCACTTGCCAGCGGACGCTAGCCGTTCCCTGTACACTGCTACTGCAATTAACTTTCCAGATGTCGGGACAGAGGGCCTCCCCGTAGCATATGACTATTTTGGCGACATCCAAAATAAATATACACAGCCTGAACAAAAAAAAATCAAAAAGGCCTTTAGCCTGACAGGACCCACTGGAACAGTTGTTGGGAGACAGATGGTAGCCTCCCGTCAAGGCCATGCAATGTGTTCTTTTACGTGCACAGAGTATGGCTCTCCCGCACACGGGGTCATGGCTTAACGTCCCATCAGACGGACGGCGGCCTTTCCAATTCCATGGGTGTACTTTTTTGGTACTCAGTGAGATAAATGTCCAGGTCACATGGACACCGAGGGTTCAGAGGCGTAGGTGGAAGGAGACCCACTGGATAGCTGTTAGGAGACAGATGGAAGCCTCCCGTCAGGACTATCCGGCGTGTTCTTTTTTTCACAACATAAGCTAAATGTCTAGGTCACAAGGACCCCAAGGGCTCAGAGAAAGTTGAGTGAAGGGGACCCACTGGAAAGCTTTTTTACGTCACAATGTATGGCTCTCCTGCACACAGAGTCGCAGCTTTTTCGTCCCGTCCGACGTCCGCTGCCTTTTCAAGCCCATTGGTGTCTCTTTTCTGACCGAAATTAAGGTGCGGGTTTAGCGGAGATTAATCTCAACTTTGGTACAGGTAGAATTCGAACCTGGGAAGTACAGTCGCTCAAAAAAGCATCCGAACACTATGGTTGATTAAAAAATTCAGGAAAAATATCCGTCAACGATTTTTTTAGAAATTAGTGATCTGGCAACCTTCGTGTCACGTGATCACAGAATTCAGGAAAAATATCTGGAGCGTATACAGCAACTATACACGCTCCAGTTACCGTTCTCAGCAAACTGGAGCGTGTGCAGTTACTGCACCAACGATGAAGAGAGAGCCGGTCGAGTTTCGGAAGGAGACGGACGAGAATTGTTAAAGCTGGGAAATGCCGACTGGTAATAGCGGCATTGGCTCTGTAAATACAGCTGAACAGGCATAGTAAGCTGGTGTTGTTGTAATCCATGTAATTGAGCATATGTCCTCGTCCAGCAAGTACGTTGGAAGGTTACTGCACACGCTCCAGTTACTGCACACGCTCCAGTTTTTCTGTGAACGGTAACTGCACACGCTCAATATTTCCGTGAGTGAGCCCACACGATCTAGTATCAAAATAATATGACCACCTACAGTCGCTCAAAAAAGTATCCGAACACTATAGTTGATTATAACATTCAGAAAAAATATCTGGCAGCGATTTTTTTTTTATTTTGAAATTAGTGATCTGGCAACCCGTGACACGAAGGTTACCAGATCACTAATTTCTAAAAAAATATCGTTGCCAGATATTTTTTCTGAATTTTGTAATCAACCATAGTGTTCGGATACTTTTTTGAGCGAGTGTACGAACGGTTTTTCGAAATTTTCTTATCTTCCCTTCTTTATTCTTCCACAGCCCCCCCCCCCCCCCGATATTACACCCGAGGCTACTACCGACCCTCTGGATCGTTCCAGCTCCCCCCAGGGGGCGATATCGCCCACTTTTGGAAACATTGATTTAGATGTATCCACATAAGTTTTTGCACAATCTCCACAAAAGTTCCGGCAGCAATGCCTGATCTCCTTATTTCATGTCTCCCATTACTATTCTCTGTCACACAACCGTCGAGAGAATTAAACTGAGATACTTCCTCAAGATCGTAATCATTTCAAATAACTCAAGTATCACTTGGCTGACACATTTTCATCACTTTAATTTTCGGTTCTTTTAGATATTTATCATCAAACCGACTTCTATTGCAAGTGTCATCCACATCCCTATAATAGAAGAGTTGATCTCGTCAACCTCATTTGCCAAAAGGGCCAAATTGTAAAAATATAATCAGCATAATCTAAATAACATATTATCGAAACTTTACACCATATAAAGCCGTTGCGGTGAATTTCTCTTAACATAATAGACAATCAAAGTAAATAGAAATGCACTCAAACTATTATCTTGTTGAAATCCCATAGTAATGCTAAATCAAACTCTTCACCAAGTCTCAAGACTCAATATTATCACAAATCTATCATCACATTAATTATCTGGAATGCTATACAGCCTCGATCGCAAACGTCATCATAAACGCAAAGAGGGATTCCTTAAATAAAGGAAGAGGTTGTTTTACCTCTGAGCGACACTTTTTTGCACACCATGGGCTAAATGGCCAGGTCACATAGACTACGAATGCTCAGAGAAGGTTCGGGGAGGGGATCCACTGGAACACCTGTTGGGAGACGGATGGTAGCCTCCCGTCAAGGCCATCCAGAGTGTTCTTTAATGTGCGCAAGGTGTAGCTCTCCCGCACATGGGGCCACGGCTTAACGTCCCATCTGACGGACGGCGGCTTTTCCCAAGCCCATCGGTGTCCCCTACTGACCGTGGCAGTGCGGGGAATTTTGCGGAGATAAATCTCAACGCTGACCCAGCTAGGAAATATAAAAAAGAGATTTAATCGTTATTTCAAATGGCGTTTTAAGCAGATTAAATGAAACTCATTCTGAGTGTCAGAAACTATTCTTCCAATCGATCTATTTTCAATCGACGGCCGGATGAATCTGTTGTATGAACAGTAAGTTCCATTTCTCTGGAATTGGGTGACCTCTGAGCGGCACTTTTTTGGCACTCAATGAGATAAATGTTCAGGTCACATGGACACCGAGACGAGATGCAATGGACACCGAGGGTTCAGAGGTCACAATGGGTTGGGTTGTTTTACCTCTGAGCGGCACTTTTTTGCACACCATGGGATAAATGGCCAGGTCACATGGACCCCGAAGGCTCAGAGAAGGTTGGGGGAGGGGACCCACTGGAACAGCTGTTGGGAGACAGATGGTAGCCTCCCGTCAAGGCCATCCAGCGTGTTTTTTAACGTGCACAGGGTATGGCTCTCCCGCACACGGGGCCACGGCTTAACGTCCCATCCGACGGACGGCGGCCTTTCCAAGCCCATCGGTGTCCCCTACTGACCGTGGGCAGGGCGGGGAATTTTTGCGGAGAAAAATCTCAACGTTGACCCAGCTGGGACTCGAACCTGGGAACTACAGATTACGAGCCTGGCGCGCTACCGACTGCGCCAGAGGTCACAATGGACACTCGATATTCACAATGGTCAACATCGAGTTCAAATCGAGTTCGAATTCAAATGATCAGATGGTCACAATGGACACCGAGGGTTCAGAGGCGTAGAATGAAGGAGACCCACTGTATAGTTGTTGGGAGACAGATGGAAGTCTCCCGTCAGGACTATCCGGCATGTTCTTTTTTTCACAAGAGAGAATACATAAAAAAAAAATCAGAAATGAATGGTGCTCATTTATAACCACTAAAGACCAAATAAAATGTTGAAATTAAAACAAAAAGAGATCATTTATTTCGTTTCTTTTACTAATTTTTTTCACAGTTACGATTCATTATTTTCAGTCCTACAGACAATACCAAGTGTAGGTTTAATTTGCCCCGTTTTTGTCCTCCAGTTGTAAAACCAATATTCCGCGTAGATTTTGAACTTCTTTAACTCTTCGAACTTTTGAAGAAATCCGATATTATTGACTTTGGGTTACTGCTTTGTTCTCTAAACGACTTGGCGACGCAAAAAACTGTCTGGCCTTTGGATGTTGTTGCAAAGGGATTATTAGTCTTCAGAACTATTTTTAGCTTATGTAGGATTATTTCTTTCTACTTCACGTTTGTCAAGATTGAACATTGAACAAGACTTTGTTATTGGAAGCAAAACTTAAATCTCCACCTTGACAGGGAAAGAACAAAAATGGTCGATCTCATTTTATGCAAAAAATAAAAAGAAACGCTCTTTTTATTCTGAATGGCGGTGTTTTTGGAAATGTGGGACGCGTTGCTGCACTTACGACAGACGATTTTCTCCGCATCTGAGCTCTTGTTTCAAAACTTGAACTCTGAATAAATGCGAAAATGTATTCAGTATTTTTACTTTATTATTAAAATGGAAAAACAATTCTTGGCTTCTACAGATGATTTGTATTTATGTTAGGGCAGAATATTCTGGAACAGTGGATTTGTATGGTGATGCTCACCGTGTGGGAGGGCGTTATATAGTATAATAGCTCAGATGAAGGAGGGTCAGGGGTTGGCTTTGGCTTTAGTAGCGTGCCACGTTCGTAATCTGTACAGTCGCTCAAAAAAGTATCCGAACACTATGGTTGATTACAAAATTCAGAAAAAATATCTGGCAACGATTTTTTTTTTATGAAATTAGTGATCTGGCAACCTTCGTGTCACGTGATTACAGAATTCAGGAAAAATATCTGGAGCGTGTACAGCAACTGTACACGCTCCAGTTACCGTTCACAGCAAACTGGAGTGTGTGCAGTTACTGCACACGCTCCAGTTTGCTGTGAACGGTAACTGCACACGCTCAATATTTCCGCGAGTGAGCCCACACGATCTAGTATCAAAATAATATGACCACCTACAGTCGCTCAAAAAAGTATCCGAACACTATAATTGATTACAGAATTCAGGAAAAAATATCTGGCAACGATTTTTTTTAAATTAGTGATCTGGCAACTTCGTGTCACGTGACACGAAGGTTGCCAGATCACTAATTTCTAAAAACAAATCGTTGCCAGATATTTTTTCTGAATTCTGCAATCAACCATAGTGTTCGGATACTTTTTTGAGCGACTGTACATGTTTCATCTGTTGTGTAACATAGAGTTAAAGTCGTAGTGATTACTTTATTTTCCAAATAAACACATAAAATTATCCTTCGTTATCTTAATTTTCTGTGTGTAAAGCGAATGTTACCATGGTTCATTTTAATAAATAATTTTATAATTTCAAGCTTCAAGGTGTCTTATTTACAACATCTTTCTTTACTATGTTGTAAGGCGTAGGTAGAAATATAGATACATAAAAGAACGCAAATTTGTCACTGCATCTTTCTGTTTGTTCGCTTAAAGAAGGTAGATTTCTAGGGGGCGCTGAGTAATTTTTTTTTCCTAAAAAGGGGGCGGTAGGACAAATAAATTTGGGAACCTCTGATCAAAATGAATGAAAAGAAAAATAGGTTATATAATAGTTTGGTTGTTTCTAAATTTCGTGGGGCGGGGGTGGCTCAGTCGGTAGCGCGCCAGGCTCGCAATCTGCAGTTCCCAGGTTCGAGTCCCAGCTGGGTCAGCGTTGAGATTTATCTCCACAAAACTCCGCGCCCTGCCCACGGTCAGTAGGGGACACCGATGGGCTTGGAAAGGCAGCCGCCCGTCGGATGGGACGTTAAGCCGTGGCCCCGTGTGCGGGAGAGTCATACCCTGTGCACTTTAAAGAACACGCTGGATGGCCTTGACGGGAGGCTACCATCTGTCTCCCAACAGCTGTTCCAGTGGGTCCCCTCCCCCAACCTTCTCTGAGCCTTCGGAGTCCATGTGACCTGGCCATTTAGCCCATGGTGTGCAAAAAAGTGCCGCTCAGAGGTAAAACAACCCAAAATCATAATAAAGTGGCCCTTTAAGTGCAATTTGAAATTACGAATTTCATGATTTTATATATCATATTTACTTCATAACGCATTAGTACAGAATTTTTATTATTTGAATCTTTTAATTATTTTGATCTTGCTCTCAAAATAAAATTCGACGGAATTAAAACACAGTATCTCAATTTATTACAATTTATCTAATTTTAAACTGCTAATAATTCTATTGAAAATCTGAAGAAAATTTGAAAATTTGCCGCGTGAAGTACGTTTTAAACGTTTTTTTTTCTAAATGATGTTTAGGGGGCGGGGGTGGCTCAGTCGGTAGCGCGCCAGGCTCGTAATCTGTAGTTCCCAGGTTCGAGTCCCAGCTGGGTCAGCGTTGAGATTTATCTCCGTAAAAATTCCCCGCCCTGCCCGCGGTCAGTAGGGGACACCGATGGGCTTGGAAAGGCCGTCGCCCGACGGATGGGACGTTAAGCCGTGGCCCCGTGTGCGGGAGAGCCATACCCTGTGCACGTTAAAAACACGCTGGATGACCTTGACGGGAGGCTACCATCTGTCTCCCAACAGCTGTTCCAGTGGGTCCCCTCCCCCAACTTTCTCTGAGCCTTCGGAGTCCATGTGACCTGGCCATTTAGCCCATGGTGTGCAAAAAAGTGCCGCTCAGAGGTAAAACAACCCAACGTTAAAGAACACGCTGGATTGCCTTGACGGGAGGCTACCATCTGTCTCCCAACAGCTGTTCCAGTGGGTCCCCTCCCCCAACTTTCTCTGAGCCTTCGGGGTCCATGTGACCTGGCCATTTAGCCCATGGTGTGCAAAAATGTGCCGCTCAGAGGTAAAACAACATAACGTTAAAGAACACGCTGGATTGCCTTGACGAGAGGCTACCATCTGTCTCCCAACAGCTGTTCCAGTGGGTCCCCTCCCCCAACCTTCTCTGAGCCTTCGGTGTCCATGTGACCTGGCCATTTAGCCCATGGTGTGCAAAAAAGTGCCGCTCAGAAGTAAAACAACAACAACTAAATGACGTTTAATCTGACGTGGCGTAAACATAGTTTTTAAATTACTGGGAAAAGTTTTCCTGGAGTTATCCATTGAAACGACTTTGCTTTCCACTTGAATTCTGAAGTTATTCTGCCGTATCGAATTTCATTTATGCAAATTGCACTTTTTCGTTTTGATCTTAATCTTGCTTGCAGAGATTTTCCCCGAGGCTTTACTCAGTCTTTTTTAATAGCAGTTTGCAACTGCTGTTCTAATTGTTTAATACGCCGCGGTCTCTGAAGCACTAATAAAATGTTTTTTTCTCTTGAATCAGTGCTTTATAAACTAAGTTATTCATATTATCAATTGCTTGTGAAAATGATACGTTTTATATTGGGAACATTGTGGTAGCTTTCAGGATTACCGATTTATTTTTCCAACACTCTTACAGTCGCTCTAAATGGTTGCACCATTGAGCAAGTGTCTCAGTTTAATTATCTTTGGAGTTATGTAACATATACTGGTGATGATACTGGTGATGAGACCTGGTGATGAGATTAACAGGATGATACTCGTGATGATACTGGTGATGAATACATGTGATGATACTGGTGATGGCTGATTCAGATACTGGTGATGAACATATACTGGTGATGATAACAATGATGATACTGGTGATGAGATTAACATTAGAATAGAGATTGCCTCTGGGACTCTTAGGAATCAATGGAGAGTGTGGAGAAATGGACGAATACACCTAAAGACTAAAATTAGACTGTATAATAGTTTGGTTCTTTCTAGGGTTAGTTATGGTAGTGAAACTTAGACGCTTTGTAAACAAGATAACAGGAAACTAGATGCTGTTGATTCTAGATGCTTACGTAGTATCTTGAGCATTAGGTGGTTCAGTTTTGTAACTAATGATGAGGTTAGGCAAAGCAGTCACAGAGAGAGACTCCGTTGGTTTCGTCATGTTGCCCGTAAGGATAATTATAGATTGGAGAATAGTGTTATGAACAGTGTGCCTAAAGGCCTCAGAAAGAGGGGGAGACCTAGGATGCGGTGGGCAGACAAGGTCAAACAAAATCTTGATAGAAATTATGTGCAGTGGCCAGATGTAGCAGATGTAGCTCAGGACAGATATGCTTGGAGAACTATATTGCGCAGTCTGGTTGGACCTCTGTAGCACATGGATTGGATTGGATTGTTTTACCTCTGAGCGGCACTTTTGTGCACACCATGGTTTAAATGGCCAGGCCACAAGGACCCCGAAGGCTCAGAGAAGGTTGGGGGCGATTAAAACAGCGTTGAAACTGATATTTTGGTGAATAATTCAATATTTTCGAAATTCTATCCACGTAAAGTATACTTTACCCATAGAAACTCATTATATAATACTAGTTGATGAATGTAAAGCATTAGGTTGTGAATCTGACTGTAAATTAAAAAGTTATTACACACCACATAGCTATTACCTTGTTTGATGCGCGGAAAATAGCGCTAAAATAGCTATTTTGATACATAAATTGATTTATTTCAAAATTCTATGCTGTGAAAATATTTTTAAGGCATAGAATATTATTTTGTATTTCTCGTGGATGGAAATTAACCATCAGATTGTCACTCAGACTGTAAATTGAGAAGTTGTTACCAAAGGAATAGCTTGTAGCCCTGTTTTAGGCGATGGCCTTGACGGGAGGCTACCATCTGTCTCCCAACAGCTGTTCCAGTGGGTCCTCTCACCCAACCTTCTCTGAGCCTTCGGGGTCCTTGTGGCCTGGCCATTTACCCCATGGTGTGCACAAAAGTGCCGCTCAGAGGTAAAAGGGACCCACTGGAACAGCTGTTGGGAGACAGATGGTAGCCTCCCGTCAAGGCCATCCAGAGTGTTCTTTAACGTGCACAGGGTATGGTTCTCCCGCACACGGGGCCACGGCTTAACGTCCCATCCGACGGACGGCGGCCTTTCCAAGCCCATCGGTGTCCTCTACTGACTGTGGGCAAGGCGTAGAATTTTGTGGAGATAAATCTCAACACTGACGCAGCTGGAACTCGAACCTGGGAACTACAGATTACGAGCCTGGCGCGCTACCGACTGAGCCACCCCCGCCCCATATAGCACATGGCAGCTTGAGGATAATGATGATGATGATGGTGGGCTAGATTGATAAAATTGGGTTTGTTGCCTTGACAGAAAAACGGATGAATTGGATCGATGCAACGAAGGATGATTCGATTCATAACAAGGCCCATCTGAACCGAAATAGAACGTGAGTTTAATCGACGCAATAAATACTGAATTTAATCTGCATAATATTGGTAAGGTGAATCGATACGTAATGGATCCAGGTGATAAGGGGTGAAGTGGATCGATGAAGCTCTGAGTATGACAGTGGATATAACGGATAAGCTTATAACGGATAAGATAACAGTGGGTGCAATGGACCAATGAATGCAATAATCAGTGGAATAGACAGATCGATATAGCAGGGCGTGGGTTGGGTTGTTTTATCTCTGAGCGGCACTTTTTTGCACACCATGGGCTAAATGGACAGGTCACATGGACCCCGAAGGCTCAGAGAAGGTTGGGGGAGGGGACCCACTGGAACAGCTGTTGGGAGACAGATGGTAGCCTCCCGTCAAGGCCATCCAGCGTGTTCTTTAACGTGCACAGGGTATGGCTCTCCCGCACAGGGGGCCACGGCTTAACGTCCCATCCGACGGACGGCGTCCTTTCCAAGCCCATCGGTGTCCCCTACTGACCGTGGGCAGGGAATTTTGTGGAGATAAATCTCAACGCTGACCCAGCTGGGACTCGAACCTGGGAACTACAGATTACGAGCCTGGCGAGCTACCGACTGAGCCACCCCCGCACAAGCAGGCGTGGTATTAATCCAAGTGACAAAGTGTTCGATTCAATAATATGCAAACTGGATCCATTTAACACAGGGTTCGATTCAATAATATGCAAACTGGATCCATTTAACCCAGGGTTCGATTCAATAATATGCACACTGGATCCATTTAACACAGGGTTCGATTCAATAATATGCAAACTGGATCCATTTAACACAGGGTTCGATTCAATAATATGCAAACTGGATCCATTTAACACAGGGTTCGATTCAATAATATGCAAACTGGATCCATTTAACACAGGGTTCGATTCAATAATTTGCAAACTGGATCCATTTAACACAGGGTTCGATTCAATAATATGCAAACTGGATCCATTTAACACAGGGTTCGATTCAATAATATGCAAACTGGATCCATTTAACACAGGGTTCGATTCAATAATATGCAAACTGGATCCATTTAACACAGGGTTCGATTGAATAATATGCAAAATGGATTAATTTAACAAAGGCTCATATTCATCGATGATTGAATTGGTTCGACAGAAGAGTTGAATTGGATCAACATATGAATGTGTGAGAAGAATTCGGAAACTGAATCAAAATATAAAGAAGGGATTAGTCGGATCGACATAACATTGACTGAGTTAATGAGCACACCAATGATCAGCGGAATTAATAGAAAAATGGGTGAGTCGACTCTACATAAAAATGGGTAAGTTAGATGGACATAACAATGACAAGGGTGAGTTACTTAATCAACATAAATTATGTTAGTTGAATTTGTTTTGAATTATCGTGATTAAATTACTTGTCCTAGAGATATGAGTATATCGATGTTATAGTCGATATACTTGTCAGTTTAACACCTATTACCCTGTCATTATTCCTGTGAGTAGGCAAGTCTATTTCAGTGGAAAGACCACATAGGAGAAACCAATAATTTATCCCGGCTTTCAATCGAGGTCAGGTGCAATTTTGTGGCTAAGTACAGTCGCTCAAAAAAGTATTCGAACACTATGGTTGTTTACAGAATTCAGAAAAAATATCTGGCAACGATTTTTTTAGAAATTAGTGATCTGGCAACCTTCGTGTCACGTGATTACAGAAGTCAGAAAATATATCTGGAACGTGTACAGCAACTGTGCACGCTCCACAGCAAACTGGAGCGTGTGCAGTTACTGCAGTTTCCAGTTTCCTGCGAACGGTAACTGCACACGCTCAATATTTCCGTGAGTGAGCCCACACGATCTAGTATCAAAATAATATGAACACCTACAGTCGCTCAAAAAAGTATCCGAACACCATGGTTGATTACAGAATTCAGAAAAAATATCAGGCAACAATTTTTTTAGAAATTAGTGATCTGGCAGCTTAGTGTCACGTGACACGAAGGTTGCCAGATCACTAATTTCTAAAAAAAATCGTTGTCTAGATATTTTTTCTGAATTCTGTAATCAACCATGGTGTTCGGATACTTTTTTGAGCGACTGTACTCTAACTACTCAGCAATAGAGTCAACTGGCAATACAGCACAATAATTAAATAAAAAGAAAGTGAACTCTATAACTGAAAGATAAAGATAAAAAATAATGACGACTCTGATCAGTAAACAATTTGATCTCGAAACAATTTGAGGAATATAGATCAACTTGTATCAGTTGATCACTGAAAGTACTCAAATTACGATACAGTCGCTCAAAAAAGTATCCGAACGCTATGGTTGATTACAAAATTCAGAAAAAATATCTGGCAACGATTTCTTTTAGAAATTAGTGATCTGGCAACCTTCGTGTCACGTGACACTAAGTGTAGGTGGTCATATTATTTTGATACTAGATCGTGTGGGCTCACTCACAGAAATATTGAGCGTGTGCAGTTACCGTTCACAGCAAACTGGAGCGTGTGCAGTAACTGCACACGCTCCAGTTTGCTGTGAACGGTAACTGGAACGTGTACAGTTGCTGTACACGCTCCAGATATATTTCCTGAATTCTGTAATCACGTGACACGAAGGTTGCCAGATCACTAATTTCTAAAAAAATCGTAGCCAGATATTTTTTCTGAATTCTGTAATCAACCATAGCGTTCGGATACTTTTTTGAGCTACTGTACCTCAGAAAATTGGAGGATACAGAGAGATTTAGGCACAATCACTTCAGTAATGCTGAAGTTCAAATGACGATTAAGACTGAAGCCTGATGATAAACTGTTTCACTTGATAGTGAGTTTCCTGTTTCTCTCTGGTTCGTGTGGTTTCAGGGATTCGCAGAGAATGTTTACAAGCAGCTGGATATCCAAATTGCATCATAAAATCTCCATAAATCGCTAGTGCTTAGGCAACGTGCGTAATATTGGAACTCTCTCGAGATATATGACTACTGGCTCGCCCCAAGAGCATGGCCACGTAGAGGACGGTGTAAACAGTTTAGCTGTATAAACGTTTCTAAACTTTGTTGGCGTCTTAAAACAAGACTAATAACAACAGTGAAAGTGAACTCCAGAAAACTGGAACGTGTGAAGCTGGGTTGGGTTGTTTTACCTCTGAGCGGCACTTTTTTTGCACACCATGGGCTAAATGGCCAGGTCACATGGACCCCGAAGGATCAGAGAAGGTTGGGGGAGGAGACCCACTGGAACAGCTGTTGGGAGACAGATGGTAGCCTCCCGTCAAGGCCATCCAGCGTGTTCTTTAACGTGCACAGGATATGGCTCTGCCACACACGGGGCCACGGCTTAACGTCCCATCCGACGGATGGCGGCCTTTCCAAGCCCATCGGTGTCCCCTACTGACCGTGGGCAGGGCGGGGAATTTTGCGGAGATAAATCTCAACGCTGACCCAGCTGGGACTCGAACCTGGGAACTATAGATTACGAGTCTGGCGCGCTACCGACTGAGCAACCCCCGCCCCTGCTGAAATTAAAAAGGAAAATAGATCAGAATTTAATGTAATCTTCATGCGATACTTTCTGTTTTTTATTTCAACGCAAATATTAAATCAGAGTTTCCCAACTGTAGGAGGTTGGGGGTTGGGAGTCAGCAGGTAGCTGGTCAGGCTCGTAATCAGCAGATTCCAGGTTTGAGTCTGACCTGGGTGAGCGTTGAGATTTATATCCGTATAGCTCCCCGCTCTATTTAGGTCAGTAGAGGGCACCGATGGGTTTCGAAAAGCCGCCGTTCGTATCGGATGGGACATATGTATGAGAGCGATACCCTGTGCACTTTAAAGAACACAAGGGATGACCTTAACGGGAGACTACCATCTGTCTCCTAACAGCTGTTCAGTGGGTTTCCTTCACCCAACCTTCTCTGAGCCCTCGGATCCTTGTGACCTGGCCATTTAGCTCATTGTGTGCAAAAGAGTGCCGCTCAGAAGTAAACTCTGAGCAGCTTTGTATAAAGATTGAATGAATACTCCCTCAAGCAGCTGCTTGCCACAGAGGTCTGACAGGAGTCTGTCAGTCTATATGCCATAGTAGAAGGTCTGTGAAGATGGCAGGACCTCAGCAGAAAAACAACACAAACATTTATGCCTTACCCGGGGCTACTCTATTTAAATTAGATATTATTTTGGATCGGTGTGTTCAAAACACATATAAAACTATTGAAATTGTCCGAAATAAAGGGGCGGGGGTGGCTCAGTCGGTAGCGTGCCAGGCTCCGTAATCTGTAGTTCCCAGGTTCGAGTCCCAGCTGAGTCAGCGTTGAAATTTATCTCTGCAAAATTCCCCGCCCTGCCCACGGTCAGTAGGCAAGTACCGATGGGCTTGGAAAGACCGCCGTCCGTCGGATGGGACGTTAAGCCGTGGCCCCTTGTGCGGGAGAGCCATACCCTGTGCACGTTAAAGAACACCTGGATGGCCTTGACGGGAGGCTACCACCTGTCTCCCAACAGCTGTTCCAGTGGGGCCCCAACCTTCTCTGAGCCTTCGGGGTCCATGTGACCTGGCCATTTAGCCCATGGTGTGCAAAAAAGTGCCGCTCAGAGGTAAAACAACCCAACCCGAAATAAAATTTTAGAGTGTGTTTTAAAGCAAAAAGGAGAGAAAATGTTAAAGAGAGTTATAGATATCTTTGTCGTTTATAATTTTTCAAACTATATGCATTATACTTTGATATATTTAAATAAAAACTACATTATGGAAGAATTAGAAGGTATTCTGTCCATACGAGATTATCAGAAAAAAAATGTCATTAACTGAAGTACGGGTTAAGAAAACAGTTTTCACGAAGAATCGTGTTTTCTTCGTTTACAGGCTGTTGTAACTTGATGGGTTGTTTTAATTCTGAGAGGGCACTTTTTTGCACACCATAGGCTAAATGGCCAGATCACAAGGACCCCGAAGACTCGGAGAAGGTTGGAGAGGGAATCCATTGGAACAGCTGTTGGGAAACAGATGGTAGCCTCCCGTTAAGGCTATCCAGCGTGTTCTTTGACATGCACAGGGTGTGGATTTCACGCACACGGAGCCACAGCTTAACGTCCCATCCGACGGACGACGGTCTTTCCAAGCCCATTGGTGTCCCCTACTGACCGTGGGCAGGTTGTTACATCAAACTTTTTTTTAAATCGTAATATGAAATAAACTTTGATTGCTCAGATATACTTTGAGGTAATGATTGCTTGCTAGCGCGCTGTCAATCTAACCTGCAGCCAGGTATGCGAAGCTATCAGGATCGCAGCAGCATTTTCATTGGCTCTCTGCGCGCTCTCTGCATGCACTAGCACCCCCTATTGCACTTCCGGTTTTTGAGCTATCAGCGGAAGTCAGCGCTGCTCTCTGCGCGCGTTTGCACTAGCGCCATCTATCTCATAGACTAGGTTTCTCACTTGCTGTATAGTCGAATTGTAAATATTGTGAAACATAGTAGTTTGTAAATATCAGTACTGTTTTACTGAAGCTTTTACTCTAATACCCATACTAATGTCTACAATGAAATATACTGTGCCATTTAGCTTAATAAATGTTTTTTAAAAACCAGTTTCTTTATTTTCCAATCTTCAACACTATATTTATGTGAGTAAAAAAATGGGTCAGCAAGAGGATGTTTCTATGGATAACATTTATAAAACCTAATGTTTCAGTGTTGTAAAATTCACCGAAAGAATGAACAAAAGGCGTATATCAGTTTTGATTTCTTTTATTGGATATCACAATTTTTTAATACATTGTTTTTATCACAATTTTTTTCGTATGTTTCTTCTTTGAACAGCCTTCACTGAAATCATTTTCGAAATAACGAACCCAGCAGTGGTAAGGCTGCCATAAGAAGGGGAAGTAGAAATCCCGATCCCTTTTGCAGGAGACGTTTCTAGTGACGGACAGATGCACGTTTCGAAGCTAAACATCTTATGACAGTCTTGTGACTTCGTAAATTCTTTAATACTCGATGGGAGACAGGTATATTCCCTTTTAAGAAATTGGTACACACTTCACATAGAGCATACATCTGAGGGTCATAGATGTGCTTCAACAGAGCTGCACGTTGCTTTCCCCCAAGATTTGGTAAACACTGAAGGAACAGGCCTTGAGATCTAACTTTCATTTGGGACGTAGAGTATCTTGGGTTCTTGAGAAGGGAGGATCTTGGCACGGAGCCTTTCAGTATCTAACGTTCTGGGATGAAGGTCCACACACAAATAGCCACAGGTAGGTTGTGTAGCTAGTCTATAAGAATCGATCAGGAGTTTGGAATGATGTGGAAATACTTGTCTTGCCAGATGCGTTATTCGTGAAGCGTCCCAACAGTTGCGAAATAAAAACATGTAGTGAGCATTGAGTGATATAGTCCTCGAATGTCTTCCCTTTAAAAACAGATTTTGCAAGATCAGGATAATTGTGATATTTTTATGATGATCTCCACGAATAAACAATTGAGATATGCGTTCGCTGGCCACAGACTGTTCCATCAAGTCGTTCAGCACCAGAAGCGTAGGTCTGAGAGGGTCAAATTCCAGATCTACAGGTAGTCCTTCGTAAAATTCCACAGTTTTCTTAAAGGGTTCAAAGACAGGTTGCCACTCACCGTAGCAGTAAACGACACGTTGGGGCAGGGGTTCGAACACCTGAGCGGCTTCTTTGATGAGTTTCAGAGTGAAGTCGTCTTTCCACACTGAGAAGGGGCAGCAATTAAAACATTTGAAGGAGTTCGGAGAGCCATCGCACCACCATGCAGTCGTTAAAGTCTACTTGACACGTGTAATCGCGATGCAGTACTGTGGGAAGAGTCGAACCACACGCTCTTTTAAACAGGAAATACAGACAATGAGCACCGCAAGTGGACCATGGTGTCCTGCAGAGGTATCGAGGGATGTAACACGTGACGTATGCCTAGCTGGCTATAGTATTCTTGCATGGAGACATCGGGACTCGTTCCCAGGGGGTCAAAGTGATCCACGTGCATTCCTTTCTTGTAAACAACTATCCAGTGGGTTCCGGGTAGGAAGGACGGATCAGTATTGTAGATAAACAAGGCTTCTGACCGGTCGATTCTGCGAGGTAGTCTGTCACGTGGGAACACACCTAGACTTGTAGGTAACATCGAGAGGATGGATTCTAACTGATAAGTATTCATGAGCTGTAGTCAAAAAGGATTTTACGATCCAGTGGGATTTCCAGCAGATTCTGGTATTCTGCATACAGGATCACAGTGACTGGATGTGGGTAGTGGCTTGGCAAATTTTAATTCGACTCTCACACTACCGCTCTTTATTAAAGAAAACACTTGATTACATTCACGTTGCTCGGGGGTCAATTGGAATCCAAACAGTGTAAAACCCTCGCCATAGGCTTTTCGCGATAAGTTAATACCACTATCGGATTTCCAGGCGTCCACAGCTTCCAATAATCCTTGTTAACATCTGAGATAACGTCCATTCGTAAAGGCGGGGGTGTAGGACTGCCGATCACTGTCAATGTGAAGGCTGATGTAGTTTAAGTCGAAGCGTTGGAAGTTGAAGGGATTTTTTTCGTACGATCCATTCAGACTGGTACTTTCTACCATACCCAATACCAGACGTACCGGAAGTTGGCCCAGAAATAAATTGTCACGGTTTACACTCGTCAGACCTGCAGCGATGGAGAACATACGTAAATCTGTTCTTCGTAGGGGGTACTTGGCACTCTCTGAGTTCAGTAGGCGCGCGTGTGCAAGGATGACAGTGGAAGTGGGTTTGACTTTGCGCACGAAAAATTCAGCTTCGTGAATCTGTACTTTGTAAGAGGGGTCTGCTTCACCTGTAACGAGACAGAATTCGGGCTTGGACCTTAAGAAACGCAGTCTGAGATCGACCTGATTGAGTAGACAAAGTTCTTGATTGAACAAGTCGGCATGGATCCACGAGATGAGTTCGATACCTGTTGATTGACGTACCGGTTGCGCTGATGCCATCCCTCGTTCTCCCGACTGGTCAGTTCCATTTTACCTGGGGTGCGAGGTACCAGAGTGACGTACCGAGCTGACTTCGCGTGGCAACGGTACCGTAATTCAATAGAGTCTCCAGGTAGGCCCTGTAGGAGTACAGTGTGTGAGAAGCACTCACTAGGTGATCGTTGAGGAAGACATCTACTTGACTGAAGAGGGCGTGAAGAAATGATTGCAGGGGGCAATCACTTCCGACGGTGGTGCACCATCGGATTTCACAATTTTCAAGACGAGGCGTAGATGACAGCGGGATAGATCAATGTAATCGTCTGCTCCCTTCACGATGAATTCAATTGGAGCATTACCTTCCAGCGAAGCCACAGGTAAATAATTGATATAGCAGCCTCTTTCCAGTTGAAAGACAGTGGGAAGAACCAGAAACAAGTCCAGTTCGGAATTGGTACAGTCGCCAGAATTAGCGTGAATTTTCTGAATGCTCATGATGAAAACACGTCCTTCACAGTACAGAGTCTCTTCACTTTATGAACACTAGGATGATGACGACTGCGTTTTTTCCCCTTTCCGCCTTGCAGCTTGGAACTGGCACATTGCAATAGGTCTACACCGGCTTCACGCAACACTGCTCGGCGGCCGTTTTGAAGTTTTGCCCCTGGCACATACCTGAAACGAACCGCAGCCCAACCTTACGTAGGGTGGACAGCGCCGGTCGTACGAGAGGACTGATGAAACGTCCAATAGTGGCAAAGATGCTACCGAGCCCATCACCTCCCTCATAACGAGGGCCCCTGAACACAACCTGCCGTGTTTGGCTCTTGTAGTAACTCACATAGGTGCCTGCAAAAGGGGAACTGCTTCGTGCGTCCAAGGTATACAGAGTGTAGAAGACAACCCGTGATATTACTAATGACATACCACTAGGATATCAGAAAACTGTATCCCTTCTCTGCCACATATAAAATATGTAAATGACATTGGAGCATTGGAAGTGCTTAATACTTCCAAATGCTGCGAGGTATTAAAGTGGAAATAGGTGAATACACCATATCCCGATAGTGAGCCATGCATATTACGACAAGCGATTTGCTACTCTCAACTACCAAGACCCTCGCAAATCTTTCAAATATATTGTTTAGCAGAGAGAGTAGCCACTCACGTAAAGTGCGGCCAGGACTCAAAATTGTTCCATTAAGCAGCTTACCGAGCGGGACAGGCTTTGTGTAGAATGACCAAAAGGTCACACGATAAATGTGACCAATGGTTTCTGTTAACATAGAAAAATGTTATTAGCAGATCCTCTCATGCATCCTGAGTGCTTGACGTAAACCGTTTAGAGATCTATCCAGATCCATCGCTGTTCTTCACAGCGGCACAATTTGTTACATGCCTACATCAAGCCTTCACATGCAATGAGAAGAAACGCTGTTCATTTTGGCAGCTTTTATATGTGACATTGCACGATTCGTAGCAACAATACAAGTAGTTGTTGAGATCTGTCTAGATCCATCGCTGTCCTTCACAGCGGATAATTTCAGAAACATAGCTGGATGCAGCTGCGTCGTGCGTCAAGGGTATACAGAGTGTACAAGAGATCCCTGATATCACTAATGAGATACCACTAGGATATCAGAAAACTGCATCCCTTCTCTGCCACATATAAAATATGCAAATGACATTGGAGCATTGCAAGTGCTTAATACTTCCAAATGCTGCGAGGTATTAAAGTGGCAATAATTGAATACACCATATCCCGACAGTAAGCCATGCATATTATGACAAGCGATTTGCTACTCTCAACTACCAAGACCCTCGCAAATCCGTCAAACATATTGTTTAGCAGAGAGAGTAGCCACTCACGTAAAGTGCGGCCAGGACTCAAAATTGTTCCATTAAGCAGCTTACCGAGCGGGGCAGGCTTTGTGTAGAATGACCAAAAGGTCACACGATAAATGTGACCAATGGTTTCTGTTGTGGTATCATAGATAATGTGATTTGCAGATCCTCTCATGCATCCTGAGTGCTTGACGTAAACCGTTTAGAGATCTATCCAGATCCATCGCTGTTCTTCACAGCGGCACATTTTGTTACATGCCTACATCAAGCCTTCACATGCAATGAGAAGAAACGCTGTTCATTTTGGCAGCTTTTATATGTGACATTGCACGATTCGTAGCAGCAATACAAGTAGCTGTTGAGATCTGTCCAGATCCATCGCTGTACTTCACAGCGGATAATTTCACAAATATAGCTGGATGCATCTGCTTCGTGCGTCAAGGGTATACAAAGTGTAGAAGACACCCCTGATATCACTAATGCGATACCACTAGGATACCAGAAAAGTGTATCCCTTCTCTGCCACATATAAAATATGCAAATGACATTGGAGCATTGGAAGTGCTTAATACTTCCAAATGCTGCGAGGTATTAAAGTGGCAATAATTGAATACACCATATCCCGACAGTAGGACATGCATATTACGACAAGCGATTTGCTACTCTCAACTACCAAGACCCTCGCAAATCTTTCAAACATATTGTTCAGCAGAGAGAGTAGCCACTCACGTAAAGTGCGGCCAGGACTCACAATTGTTCCATTAAGCAGCTTACCGAGCGGGACAGGCTTTGTGTAGAATGACCAAAAGGTCACACGATAAATGTGACCAATGGTTTCTGTTGTGGTATCATAGAAAATGTGATTAGCAGATCCTCTCATGCATCCTGAGTGCTTGACGTAAACCGTTTAGAGATCTATCCAGATCCATCGCTGTTCTTCACAGCGGCACATTTTGTTACATGCCTACATCAAGCCTTCACATGCAATGAGAAGAAACGCTGTTCATTTTGGCAGCTTTTATATGTGACATTACACGATTCGTAGCAGCAATACAAGTAGCTGTTGAGATCTGTCCAGATCCATCGCTGATCTTCACAGCGGATAATTTCACAAATATAGCTGGATGCAGCTGCTTCGTGCGTCAAGGGTATACAGAGTGTAGAAGATACCCCTGATATCACTAATGAGATACCACTAGGATATCAGAAAACTGTATCCCTTCTCTGCCAGATATAAAATATGCAAATGACTTTGGAGCATTGGAAGTGCTTAATACTTCCAAATGCTGCGAGGTATTAAAGTGGAAATAGGTGAATACACCATATCCCGACAGTAAGCCATGCATATTACGACAAGCGATTTGCTACCCTGAACTACCAAGACCCTCGCAAATCTTTCAAACATATTGTTTAGCAGAGAGAGTAGCCACTCACGTAAATGTAAAGTGCGGCCAGGACTCAAAACTGTTCCATTAAGCAGCTTACCGAGCGGGACAGGCTTTGTGTAGAATGACGAAAAGGTCACAAGATAAATGTGACCAATGGTTTCTGTTGTGGTATCATAGAAAATGTGATTAGCAGATCCTCTCATGCATCCTGAGTGCTTGACGTAAACCGTTTAGAGATCTATCCAGATCCATCGCTGTTCTTCACAGCGGCACATTTTGTTACATGCCTACATCAAGCCTTCACATGCAATGAGAAGAAACGCTGTTCATTTTGGCAGCTTTTATATGTGACATTGCACGATTCGTAGCAGCAATACAAGTAGCTGTTGAGATCTGTCCAGATCCATCGCTGATCTTCACAGCGGATAATTTCAAAAATATAGCTGGATGCAGCTGCGTCGTGCGTTAAGGGTATACAGAGTGTAGAAGAGACCCCTGATATCACTAATGAGATACCACTAGGATATCAGAAAACTGTATCCCTTCTCTGCCACATATAAAATATGCAAATGACATTGGAGCATTGCAAGTGCTTAATACTTCCAAATGCTGCGAGGTATTAAAGTGGCAATAGGAGAATACACCATATCCCGACAGTAAGCCATGCATATTACGACAAGCGATTTGCTACTCTCAACTACCAAGACCCTCGCAAATCTTTCAAACATATTGTTTAGCAGAGAGAGTAGCCACTCACGTAAATGTAAAGTGCGGCCAGGACTCAAAATTGTTCCATTAAGCAGCTTACCGAGCGGGACAGGCTTTGTGTAGAATGACGAAAAGGTCACACGATAAATGTGACCAATGGTTTCTGTTGTGGTATCATAGAAAATGTGATTAGCAGATCCTCTCATGCATCCTGAGTGCTTGACGTAAACCGTTTAGAGGACTATCCAGATCCATCGCTGTTCTTCACAGCGGCAAATTTTGTTACATGCCTACATCAAGCCTTCACATGCAATGAGAAGAAACGCTGTTCATTTTGGCAGCTTTTATATGTGACATTGCACGATTCGTAGCAGCAATACAAGCAGCTGTTGAGATCTGTCCAGATCCATCGCTGATCTTCACAGCGGATATTTTGACAAATATAGCTCGATGCAGCTGCTTCGTGCGTCAAGGTATACAGAGTGTAGAAGATACCCCTGATATCACTAATGAGATACCACTAGGATATCAGAAAACTGTATACCTTCTCTGCCAGATATAAAATATGCAAATGACTTTGGAGCATTGGAAGTGCTTAATAATTCCAAATGCTGCGAGGTGTTAAAGTGGCAATAGGTGAATACACCATATCCCGACAGTAAGCCATGCATATTACGACAAGCGATTTGCTACTCTGAACTACCAAGACCCTCGCAAATCTTTCAAACATATTGTTTAGCAGAGAGAGTAGCCACTCACGTAAATGTAAAGTGCGGCCAGGACTCAAAATTGTTCCATTAAGCAGCTTACCGAGCGGGACAGGCTTTGTGTAGAATGACGAAAAGGTCACACGATAAATGTGACCAATGGTTTCTGTTGTAGTATCATAGAAAATGTGATTAGCAGATCCTCTCATGCATCCTGAGTACTTGACGTAAACCGTTTAGAGATCTATCCAGATCCATCGCTGTTCTTCACAGCGGCACATTTTGTTACATGCCTACATCAAGCCTTCACATGCAATGAGAAGAAACTCTGTTCATTTTGGCAGCTTTTATATGTGACATTGCACGATTCGTAGCAGCAATACAAGAAGTTGTTGAGATCTGTCTAGATCCATCGCTGTCCTTCAGAGCGGATAATTTCAGAAATATAGCTGGATGCAGCTGCGTCGTGCGTCAAGGGTATACAGAGTGTAGAAGAGACCCCTGATATCACTAATGAGATACCACTAGGATATCAGAAAACTGTATCCCTTCTCTGCCACATATAAAATATGCAAATGACATTGGAGCATTCGAAGTCCTTAATACTTCCAAATGCTGCGAGGTATTAAAGTGGCAATAGGTGAATACACCATATCCCGACAGTAAGCCATGGATATTACGACAAGCGATTTGCTACTCTCAACTACCAAGACCCTCGCAAATCTTTCAAACATATTGTTTAGCAGAGAGAGTAGCCACTCACGTAAAGTGCCGCCAGGACTCAAAATTGTTCCATTAAGCAGCTTACCGAGCGGGACAGGCTTTGTGTAGAATGACCAAAAGGTCACGCGGTAAATGTGACCAATGGTTTCTGTTGTGGTATCATAGAAAATGTGATTAGAAGATCCTCTCATGCATCCTGAGTGCTTGACGTAAACCGTTTAGAGATCTATCCAGATCCATCGTTGTTCTTCACAGCGGCACATTTTGTTACATGCCTACATCAAGCCTTCACATGCAATGAGAAGAAACGCTGTTCATTTTGACAGCTTTTATATATGACATTGCACGATTCGTAGCAGCAATACAAGTAGTTGTTGAGATCGGTCTAGATCCATCGCTGTTCTTCACAGCGGATAATTTCAGAAATATAGCTGGATGCAGCTGCTTCGTGCGTCAAGGGTATACAGAGTGTAGAAGAGACCCCTGATATCACTAATGAGATACCACTAGGATATCAGAAAACTGTATCCCTTCTCTGCCACATATAAAATATGCAAATGACATTAGAGCATTGGAAGTGCTTAATACTTCCAAATGCTGCGAGGTATTAAAGTGGCAATAGGTGAATGCACCATATCCCGACAGTAAGCCATGCATATTGCGACAAGCGATTTGCTACTCTCAACTACCAAGACTCTCGCAAATCTTTCAAATATATTGTTTAGCAGAGAGAGTAGCCACTCACGTAAAGTGGGGCCAGGACTCAAAACTGTTCCATTAAGCAGCTTACCGAGCGGGATAGGCTTTGTGTAGAATGACCAAAAGGTCACACGATAAATGTGACCAATGGTTTCTGTTGTGGTATCATAGATAATGTGATTAGCAGATCCTCTCATGCATCCTGAGTGCTTGACGTAAACCGTTTAGAGATCTATCCAGATCCATCGCTGTTCTTCACAGCGGCACATTTTGTTACATGCCTACATCAAACCTTCACATGCAATGAGAAGAAACGCTGTTCATTTCGGCAGCTTTTATATGTGACATTGCACGATTCGTAGCAGCAATACAAGTAGCTGTTGAGATCTGTCCAGATCCATCGCTGATCTTCACAGCGGATAATTTCACAAATATAGCTGGATGCAGCTGCTTCGTGCGTCAAGGGTATACAGAGTGTAGAAGATACCCCTGATATCACTAATGAGATACCACCAGGATATCAGAAAACTGTATCCCTTCTCTGCCAGATATAAAATATGCAAATGACTTTGGAGCATTGGAAGTGCTTAATACTTCCAAATGCTGCGAGGTATTAAAGTGGCAATAGGTGAATACACCATATCCCGACAGTAAGCCATGCATAATACGACAAGCGATTTGCTACTCTGAACTACCAAGACCCTCGCAAATCTTTCAAACATATTGTTTAGCAGAGAGAGTAGCCACTCACGTAAATGTAAAGTGCGGCCAGGACTCAAAATTGTTCCATTAAGCAGCTTACCGAGCGGGACAGGCTTTGTGTAGAATGACGAAAAGGTCACACGATAAATGTGACCAATGGTTTCTGTTGTGGTATCATAGAAAATGTGATTAGCAGATCCTCTCATGCATCCTGAGTGCTTGACGTAAACCGTTTAGAGATCTATCCAGATCCATCGCTGTTCTTCACAGCGGCACATTTTGTTACATGCCTACATCAAGCCTTCACATGCAATGAGAAGAAACGCTGTTCATTTCGGCAGCTTTTATATGTGACATTGCACGATTCGTAGCAGCAATACAAGTAGCTGTTGAGATCTGTCCAGATCCATCGCTGTTCTTCACAGCGGATAATTTCACAAATATAGCTGGATGCAGCTGCTTCGTGCGTCAAGGGTATACAGAGTGTGGAAGATACCCCTGATATCACTAATGAGATGCCACTAGGATATCAGAAAACTGTATCCCTTCTCTGCCAGATATAAAATATGCAATTTACTTTGGAGCATTGGAAGTGCTTAATACTTCCAACTGCTGCGAGGTATTAAAGTGGCAATAGGTGAATACACCATATCCCGACAGTAAGCCATGCGTATTACGACAAGCGATTTGCTACTCTGAACTACCAAGACCCTCGCAAATCTTTCAAACATATTGTTTAGCAGAGAGAGTAGCCACTCACGTAAATGTAAAGTGCGGCCAGGACTCAAAATTGTTCCATTAAGCAGCTTACCGAGCGGGACAGGCTTTGTGTAGAATGACGAAAAGGTCACACGATAAATGTGACCAATGGTTTCTGTTGTGGTATCATAGAAAACGTGATTAGCAGATCCTCTCATGCATCCTGAGTGCTTGACGTAAACCGTTTAGAGGACTATCCAGATCCATCGCTGTTCTTCACAGCGGCACATTTTGTTACATGCCTACATCAAGCCTTCACATGCAATGAGAAGAAACGCTGTTCATTTTGGCAGCTTTTATATGTGACATTGCACGATTCGTAGCAGCAATACAAGTAGCTGTTGAGATCTGTCCAGATCCATCGCTGAACTTCACAGCGGATAATTTCACAAATATAGCTGGATGCAGCTGCTCCGTGCGTCAAGGGTATACAGAGTGTAGAAGATACCCCTGATATCACTAATGAGATACCACTAGGATATCAGAAAACTGTATCCCTTCTCTGCCAGATATAAAATATGCAAATGACTTTGGAGCATTGGAAGTGCTTAATACTTCCAAATGCTGCGATGTATTAAAGTGGCAATAGGTGAATACACCATATCCCGACAGTAAGCCATGCATATTACGACAAGCGATTTGTTATTCTCAACTACCAAGACCCTCGCAAATCTTTCAAACATATTGTTTAGCAGAGAGAGTAGCCACTCACGTAAATGTAAAGTGCGGCCAGGACTCAAAATTGTTCCATTAAGCAGCTTACCGAGCGGGACAGGCTTTGTGTAGAATGATGAAAACGTCACACGATAAATGTGACCAATGGTTTCTGTTGTGGTATCATAGAAAATGTGATTAGCAGATCCTCTCATGCATCCTGAGTGCTTGACGTAAACCGTTTAGAGATCTATCCAGATCCATCGCTGTTCTTCACAGCGGCAAATTTTGTTACATGCCTACATCAAGCCTTCACATGCAATGAGAAGAAACGCTGTTCATTTTGGCAGCTTTTATATGTGACATTGCACGATTCGTAGCAGCAATACAAGCAGCTGTTGAGATCTGTCCAGATCCATCGCTGACCTTCACAGCGGATATTTTCACAAATATAGCTCGATGCAGCTGCTTCGTGCGTCAAGGGTATACAGAGTGTAGAAGATACCCCTGATATCACTAATGAGATACCACTAGGATATCAGAAAACTGTATACCTTCTCTGCCAGATATAAAATATGCAAATGACTTTGGAGCATTGGAAGTGCTTAATAATTCCAAATGCTGCGAGGTGTTAAAGTGGCAATAGGTGAATACACCATATCCCGACAGTAAGCCATGCATATTACGACAAGCGATTTGCTACTCTCAACTACCAAGACCCTCGCAAATCTTTCAAACATATTGTTTAGCAGAGAGAGTAGCCACTCACGTAAATGTAAAGTGCGGCCAGGACTCAAAATTGTTCCATTAAGCAGCTTACCGAGCGGGACAGGCTTTGTGTAGAATGACGAAAAGGTCACACGATAAATGTGACCAATGGTTTCTGTTGTGGTATCATAGAAAATGTGATTAGCAGATCCTCTCATGCATCCTGAGTATTTGACGTAAACCGTTTAGAGATCTATCCAGATCCATCGCTGTTCTTCACAGCGGCACATTTTGTTACATGCCTACATCAAGCCTTCACATGCAATGAGAAGAAACTCTGTTCATTTTGGCAGCTTTTATATGTGACATTGCACGATTCGTAGCAGCAATACAAGAAGTTGTTGAGATCTGTCTAGATCCATCGCTGTCCTTCAGAGCGGATAATTTCAGAAATATAGCTGGATGCAGCTGCGTCGTGCGTCAAGGGTATACAGAGTGTAGAAGAGACCCCTGATATCACTAATGAGATACCACTAGGATATCAGAAAACTGTATCCCTTCTCTGCCACATATAAAATATGCAAATGACATTGGAGCATTCGAAGTCCTTAATACTTCCAAATGCTGCGAGGTATTAAAGTGGCAATAGGTGAATACACCATATCCCGACAGTAAGCCATGCATATTACGACAAGCGATTTGCTACTCTCAACTACCAAGACCCTCGCAAATCTTTCAAACATATTGTTTAGCAGAGAGAGTAGCCACTCACGTAAAGTGCGGCCAGGAATCAAAATTGTTCCATTAAGCAGCTTACCGAGTGGGACAGGCTTTGTGTAGAATGACCAAAAGGTCACGTGGTAAATGTGACCAATGGTTTCTGTTGTGGTATCATAGAAAATGTGATTAGCAGATCCTCTCATGCATCCTGAGTGCTTGACGTAAACCGTTTAGAGATCTATCCAGATCCATCGCTGGTCTTCACAGCGGCAGATTTTGTTACATGCCTACATCAAGCCTTCACATGCAATGAGAAGAAACGCTGTTCATTTTGGCAGCTTTTATATGTGACATTGCACGATTCGTAGCAGTAATACAAGTAGCTGTTGAGATCGGTCTAGATCCATCGCTGTTCTTCACAGCGGATAATTTCAGAAATATAGCTGGATGCAGCTGCTTCGTGCGTTAAGGGTATACAGAGTGTAGAAGAGACCCCTGATATCACTAATGAGATACCACTAGGATATCAGAAAACTGTATCCCTTCTCTGCCACATATAAAATATGCAAATGACATTAGAGCATTGGAAGTGCTTAATACTTCCAAATGCTGCGAGGTATTAAAGTGGCAATAGGTGAATGCACCATATCCCGACAGTAAGCCATGCATATTGCGACAAGCGATTTGCTACTCTCAACTACCAAGACCCTCGCAAATCTTTCAAATATATTGTTTAGCAGAGAGAGTAACCACTCACGTAAAGTGGAGCCAGGACTCAAAACTGTTCCATTAAGCAGCTTACCGAGCGGGATAGGCTTTGTGTAGAATGACCAAAAGGTCACACGATAAATGTGACCAATGGTTTCGTTGTGGTATCATAGATAATGTGATTAGCAGATCCTCTCATGCATCCTGAGTGCTTGATGTAAACCGTTTAGAGATCTATCCAGATCCATCGCTGTTCTTCACAGCGGCACATTTTTGACATGCCTACATCAAGCCTTCACATGCAATGAGAAGAAACGCTGTTCATTTCGGCAGCTTTTATATGTGACATTGCATGATTCGTAGCAGCAATACAAGTAGCTGTTGAGATCGGTCTAGATCCATCGCTGTTCTTCACAGCGGATAATTTCAGAAATATAGCTGGATGCAGCTGCTTCGTGCGTCAAAGGTATACAGAGTGTAGAAGAGACCCCTGATATCACTAATGAGATACCACTAGGATATCAGAAAACTTTTTCCCTTCTCTGCCACATATAAAATATGCAAATGACATTGGAGCATTGGAAGTGCTTAATACTTCCAAATGCTGCGAGGTTTTAAAGTGTCAATAGGTGAATACACCATATCCCGACAGTAAGCCATGCATATTATGACAAGCGATTTGCTACTCTCAACTACCAAGACCCTCGCAAATCTTTTAAACATATAGTTTAGCAGAGAGAGTAGCCACTCACGTAAAGTGCGGCCAGGACTCAAAATTGTTCCATTAAGCAGCTTACCGAGCGGGACAGGCTTTGTGTAGAATGACGAAAAGGTCACACGATAAATGTGACCAATGGTTTCTGTTGTGGTATCATAGAAAATGTGATTAGCAGATCCTCTCATGCATCCTGAGTGCTTGACGTAAACCGTTTAGAGATCTATCCAGATCCATCGCTGTTCTTCACAGCGGCACATTTTGTTACATGCCTACATCAAGCCTTCACATGCAATGAGAAGAAACGCTGTTCATTTCGGCAGCTTTTATATGTGACATTGCACGATTCGTAGCAGCAATACAAGTAGCTGTTGAGATCTGTCCAGATCCATCGCTGTTCTTCACAGCGGATAATTTCACGAATATAGCTGGATGCAGCTGCTTCGTGCGTCAAGGGTATACAGAGTGTGGAAGATACCCCTGATATCACTAATGAGATACCACTAGGATATCAGAAAACTGTATCCCTTCTCTGCCAGATATAAAATATGCAAATTACTTTGGAGCATTGGAAGTGCTTAATACTTCCAAATGCTGCGAGGCATTAAAGTGGCAATAGGTGAATACACCATATCCCGACAGGAAGCCATGCGTATTACGACAAGCGATTTGCTACTCTGAACTACCAAGACCCTCGCAAATCTTTGAAACATATTGTTTAGCAGAGAGAGTAGCCACTCACGTAAATGTAAAGTGCGGCCAGGACTCAAAATTGTTCCATTAAGCAGCTTACCGAGCGGGACAGGCTTTGTGTAGAATGACGAAAAGGTCACACGATAAATGTGACCAATGGTTTCTGTTGTGGTATCATAGATAATGTGATTAGCAGATCCTCTCATGCATCCTGAGTGCTTGACGTAAACCGTTTAGAGATCTATCCAGATCCATCGCTGTTCTTCACAGCGGCATATTTTTTACATGCCTACATCAAGCCTTCACATGCAATGAGAAGAAACGCTGTTCATTTCGGCAGCTTTTATATGTGTCATTGCATGATTCGTAGCAGCAATACAAGTAGCTGTTGAGATCGGTCTAGATCCATCGCTGTTCTTCACAGCGGATAATTTCAGAAATATAGCTGGATGCAGCTGCTTCGTGCGTCAAAGGTATACAGAGTGTAAAAGAGACCCCTGATATCACTAATGAGATACCACTAGGATATCAGAAAACTTTTTCCCTTCTCTGCCACATATAAAATATGCAAATGACATTGGAGCATTGGAAGTGCTTAATACTTCCAAATGCTGCGAGGTTTTAAAGTGGCAATAGGTGAATACACCATATCCCGACAGTAAGCCATGCATATTACGACAAGCGATTTGCTACTCTCAACTACCAAGACCCTCGCAAATCTTTCAAATATATTGTTTAGCAGAGAGAGTAGCCACTCACGTAAAGTGCGGCCAGGACTCAAAATTGTTCCATTAAGCAGCTTACCGAGCGGGACAGGCTTTGTGTAGAATGACGAAAAGGTCACACGATAAATGTGACCAATGGTTTCTGTTGTGGTATCATAGAAAATGTGATTAGCAGATCCTCTCATGCATCCTGAGTGCTTGAGGTAAACCGTTTAGAGATCTATCCAGATCCATCGCTGTTCTTCACAGCGGCACATTTTGTTACATGCCTACATGAAGCCTTCACATGCAATGAGAAGAAAAGCTGTTCATTTCGGCAGCTTTTATATGTGACATTGCATGATTCGTAGCAGCAATACAAGTAGCTGTTGAGATCTGTCCAGATCCATCGCTGATCTTCACAGCGGATAATTTCACAAATATAGCTGGATGCAGCTGCTTCGTGCGTCAAGGGTATACAGAGTGTAGAAGATACCCCTGATATCACTAATGAGATACCACTAGGATATCAGAAAACTGTATCCCTTCTCTGCCAGATATAAAATATGCAAATGACTTTGGAGCATTGGAAGTGGTTAATACTTCCAAATGCTGCGAGGTATTAAAGTGGCAATAGGTGAATACACCATATCCCGACAGTAGGCCATGCATATTACGACAAGCGATTTGCTACTCTGAACTACCAAGACCCTCGCAAATCTTTCAAACATATTGTTTAGCAGAGAGAGTAGCCACTCACGTAAATATAAAGTGCGGCCAGGACTCAAAATTGTTCCATTAAGCAGCTTATCGAGCGGGACAGGCTTTGTGTAGAATGACCAAAAGGTCACACGGTAAATGTGACCAATGGTTTCTGTTGTGGTATCATAGAAAATGTGATTAGCAGATCCTCTCATGCATCCTGAGTGCTTGACGTAAACCGTTTAGAGATCTACCCAGATCCATCGCTGTTCTTCACAGCGGAACAGTTTGTTACATGCCTACATCAAGCCTTCACATGCAATGAGAAGAAACGCTGTTCATTTCGGCAGCTTTTATATGTGACATTGCACGATTCGTAGCAGCAATACAAGTAGCTGTTGAGATCTGTCCAGATCCATCGCTGTTCTTCACAGCGGATAATTTCACAAATATAGCTGGATGCAGCTGCTTCGTGCGTCAAGGGTATACAGAGTGTGGAAGATACCCCTGATATCACTAATGAGATACCACTAGGATATCAGAAAACTGTATCCCTTCTCTGCCAGATATAAAATATGCAAATTACTTTGGAGCATTGGAAGTGCTTAATACTTCCAAATGCTGCGAGGTATTAAAGTGGCAATAGGTGAATACACCATATCCCGACAGTAAGCCATGCGTATTACGACAAGCGATTTGCTACTCTGAACTACCAAGACCCTCGCAAATCTTTGAAACATATTGTTTAGCAGAGAGAGTAGCCACTCACGTAAATGTAAAGTGCGGCCAGGACTCAAAATTGTTCCATTAAGCAGCTTACCGAGCGGGACAGGCTTTGTGTAGAATGATGAAAACGTCACACGATAAATGTGACCAATGGTTTCTGTTGTGGTATCATAGAAAATGTGATTAGCAGATCCTCTCATGCATCCTGAGTGCTTGACGTAAACCGTTTAGAGATCTATCCAGATCCATCGCTGTTCTTCACAGCGGCAAATTTTGTTACATGCCTACATCAAGCCTTCACATGCAATGAGAAGAAACGCTGTTCATTTTGGCAGCTTTTATATGTGACATTGCACGATTCGTAGCAGCAATACAAGCAGCTGTTGAGATCTGTCCAGATCCATCGCTGATCTTCACAGCGGATATTTTCACAAATATAGCTCGATGCAGCTGCTTCGTGCGTCAAGGGTATACAGAGTGTAGAAGATAACCCTGATATCACTAATGAGATACCACTAGGATATCAGAAAACTGTATACCTTCTCTGCCAGATATAAAATATGCAAATGACTTTGGAGCATTGGAAGTGCTTAATACTTCCAAATGCTGCGAGGTGTTAAAGTGGCAATAGGTGAATACACCATATCCCGACAGTAAGCCATGCATATTACGACAAGCGATTTGCTACTCTGAACTACCAAGACCCTCGCAAATCTTTCAAACATATTGTTTAGCAGAGAGAGTAGCCACTCACGTAAATGTAAAGTGCGGCCAGGACTCAAAATTGTTCCATTAAGCAGCTTACCGAGCGGGACAGGCTTTGTGTAGAATGACGAAAAGGTCACACGATAAATGTGACCAATGGTTTCTGTTGTGGTATCATAGAAAATGTGATTAGCAGATCCTCTCATGTATCCTGAGTGCTTGACGTAAACCGTTTAGAGATCTATCCAGATCCATCGCTGTTCTTCACAGCGGCACATTTTGTTACATGCCTACATCAAGCCTTCACATGCAATGAGAAGAAACTCTGTTCATTTTGGCAGCTTTTATATGTGACATTGCACGATTCGTAGCAGCAATACAAGAAGTTGTTGAGATCTGTCTAGATCCATCGCTGTCCTTCACAGCGGATAATTTGAGAAATATAGCTGGATGCAGCTGCGTCGTGCGTCAAGGGTATACAGAGTGTAGAAGAGACCCCTGATATCACTAATGAGATACCACTAGGATATCAGAAAACTGTATCCCTTCTCTGCCACATATAAAATATGCAAATGACATTGGAGCATTCGAAGTGCTTAATACTTCCAAATGCTGCGAGGTATTAAAGTGGCAATAGGTGAATACACCATATCCCGACAGTAAGCCATGCATATTACGACAAGCGATTTGCTACTCTCAACTACCAAGACCCTCGCAAATCTTTCAAACATATTGTTTAGCAGAGAGAGTAGCCACTCACGTAAAGTGCGGCCAGGACTCAAAATTGTTCCATTAAGCAGCTTACCGAGCGGGACAGGCTTTGTGAAGAATGACCAAAAGTTCACACGATAAATGTGACCAATGATTTCTGTTGTGGTATCATAGATAATGTGATTAGCAGATCCTCTCATGCATCCTGAGTGCTTGACGTAAACCGTTTAGAGATCTATCCAGATCCATCGCTGTTCTTCACAGCGGCAAATTTTGTTACATGCCTACATCAAGCGTTCACATGCAATGAGAAGAAACGCTGTTCATTTTGGCAGCTTTTATATGTGACATTGCACGATTCGTAGCAGCAATACAAGTAGCTGTTGAGATAGGTCTAGATCCATCGCTGTTCTTCACAGCGGATAATTTCAGAAATATAGCTGGATGCAGCTGCTTCGTGCGTCAAGGGTATACAGAGTGTAGAAGAGACCCCTGATATCACTAATGAGATACCACTAGGATGTCAGGAAACTGTATACCTTCTCTGCCACATATAAAATATGCAAATGACATTGGAGCATTGGAAGTGCTTAATACTTCCAAATGCTGCTAGGTATTAAATTGGCAATAGGTGAATACACCATATCCCGACAGTAAGCCGTGCATATTACGACAAGCGATTTGCTACTCTCAACTACCAAGACCCTCGCAAATCTTTCAAACATATTGTTTAGCAGAGAGAGTAGCCACTCACGTAAAGTGAGGCCAGGACTCAAAATTGTTCCATTAAGCAGCTTACCGAGCGGGACAGGCTTTGTGAAGAATGACCAAAAGTTCACACGATAAATGTGACCAATGATTTCTGTTGTGGTATCATAGATAATGTGATTAGCAGATCCTCTCATGCATCCTGAGTGCTTGACGTAAACCGTTTAGAGATCTATCCAGATCCATCGCTGTTCTTCACAGCGGCACATTTTTTTACATGCCTACATCAAGCCTTCACATGCAATGAGAAGAAACGCTGTTCATTTTGGCAGCTTTTATATGTGACATTGCACGATTAGTAGCAGCAATAAAAGTTGCTGTTGAGATCTATCCAGATCCATCGCTGTTCTTCACAGCGGATAATTTCACAAATATTGCTGGATGCAGCTGCTTCGTGCGTCAAGGCTATACAGTGTGTAGAAGAGACCCCTGATATCACTAATGAGATACCACTAGGATATCAGAAAACTGTTTCCCTTCTCTGCCACATATAAAATATGCAAATGACATTGGAGCATTGGAAGTGCTTAATACTTCCAAATGCTGCGAGGTATTAAAGTGGCAATAGGTGAATACACCATATCCCGACAGTAAGCCATGCATATTACGAGAAGCGATTTGCTACTCTCAACTACCAAGACCCTCGCAAATCTTTCAAACATATTGTTTAGCAGAGAGAGTAGCCACTCACGTAAAGTGCGGCCAGGACTCAAAATTGTTCCATTAAGCAGCTTACCGAACGGGACAGGCTTTGTGTAGAATGACCAAAAGGTCACACGGTAAATGTGACCAATGGTTTCTGTTGTGGTATCATAGAAAATGTGATTAGCAGATCCTCTCATGCATCCTGAGTGCTTGACGTAAACCGTTTAGAGATCTATCCAGATCCATCGCTGTTCTTCACAGCGGCACATTTTGTTACATGCCTACATCAAGCCTTCACATGCAATGAGAAGAAACGCTGTTCATTTCGGCAGCTTTTATATGTGACATTGCATGATTCGTAGCAGCAATACAAGTAGCTGTTGAGATCTGTCCAGATCCATCGCTGTTCTTCACAGCGGATAATTTCACAAATATAGCTGGATGCAGCTGCTTCGTGCCTCAAGGGTGTACATAGTGTAGAAGAGACCCCTGATATCACTAATGAGATACCACTAGGATATCAGAAAACTGTATCCCTTCTCTGCCACATATAAAATATGCAAATGACATTGGAGCATTGGAAGTGCTTAATACTTCCAAATGCTGCGAGGTATTAAAGTGGCAATAATTGAATACACCATATCCCGACAGTAAGCCATGCATATTACGACAAGCGATTTGCTACTCTGAACTACCAAGACCCTCGCAAATCTTTCAAACATATTGTTTAGCAGAGAGAGTAGCCACTCACGTAAAGTGCGACCAGGACTCAAAATTGTTCCATTAAGCAGCTTACCAAGCGGGACAGGCTTTGTGTAGAATGACGAGAATGTCACAGGTGAATGGTGATATCTTCCTAAACTTCCGGAATAGCGGCTCTTTTAATTAAGTACAGAATTTCAATTTTATTTTCCTACATAATAGGCTTCAGTTGTTCTATAATGCTCGATGAAAAGTTGGGCTGTTTGGATATGCTAAAAATTTTCTTTAAAAATTTTCTTAACTGCTCCCCTGAAATATAGCATGAGAGTGGAGATTCATATTACAGTGGACCTTCGTTATAGCACTGCTCGCTATACCGCGCACTCGGTTATAGCGCGGGCGATGTTCGCGATATGTTCAAACATGTTTATACAGGTCCGTGCGGCGTTAGTGAGTATCGCATTTTATTGTTACTGCGCATTGAGTAATTGTGTATGTATTGAGTTCGTGCATGTATTTTGAGTAGTGTTTAATTATTGTATGCATGATGAGTAAAAGAAAAGCTTACAGTGTGAAATTTATTGTGTCGCCACCGCGCCGCTCGGTATAACGCGGTTCACCTTATAACGCGGGTGTTGTTTCCCGCCCGACATGCGCGTTATATCGGGGGTCCACTGTATTTGCATTTCTAAGAATTTGGGTTGGGATATCTCATAATATTAGAAGAAGTAATTTTAAGTTTCTCAAGTACGAGTTGTTGAAGTATGGATCTCGAAATTTAATTAATGACTTGATAAAATTTTAAAATTTGAATTATAATAGAACTGAATTCTTGCCGTATATTTCGTGAAATTTAAACTCACGATCATCGTTTTGAATTAGATTTGTGTGGACTGTTTAATTCTGAAGTTACGTTTTTGCAAATTTAAAACTAACCTTTCTGATCATTGAAGATCTTTCCCTGGAACTCACTTGCGGTTGTCGTGAAGTTTGAATTCTCCTTTTCCTCCAAAGTCAGCAATCGCAGCAGTACTCGAACGTTTTTCAGCCTTTGAAGATCTTTCTCTCTAGAACGCTTGTGGTATGCTTGATGTGCGAGATCCTTTCCCTGCAGGATGTCAGGAACGAAGGACGGCTCTCGTGAAATAAATTTCTCTTCTGATCGGATCTGAATCCGGTTTAACGGTATCACTTACCTTTACCAAGACGTTGAGGAATAATGACCTGACTCTAATGCTTATATGAAAGGCTTGGATCGGATTGTTTTACCTCTGAGCGGCACTTTTTTGCACACCATGGGCTAAATGGCCAGGCCACAAGGACCCCGAAGGCTCAGAGAAGGTTGGGGAGCGGACCCACTGGAACAGCTGTTGGGAGACAGATGGTAGTCTCCCGTCAAGGCCATCCAGCGTGTTCTTTAACGTGCACAGGGTATGACTCTCCTGCACATGGGGCCACGGCTTTACGTCCCATCCGACGGACGGCGGTCTTTTCAAGCCCATCGGTGTCCCCTACTGTCCGTGGGCAGGGCGGGGAATTTTGCGGAGATAAATCTCAACGCTGACCCAGCTGGGACTCGAACTTGGGAACTACAGATTATGAGCCTGGAGCGCTACCCACTGAGCCACCCCCGCCCTTATATGAAAGGAAAAAGATCTTAAGTCATATCTCTCAATTGAGCTTAGAGAGAAGAGCTTGCGCTGAATTTTCGAGGTTGATCGCAAAATATGTAATCCCAAACAATTAATAATTAATGAACCTCCAGAGCGGGTTTGTAAAAAAAAATATCTACCACAATCATATAATATGTATTCATATGTAGTAAAACGTTTGAATGCTGCTAAACCCTTTTTTTATTTTCGTATTATAGGCTATTGCAAACTTTAAAATATTTATAATTGTGAGATTTACGGTGCTTTGCTGAAGTCGTTAATTCAGTTTGCTCAAACATCTAAAATTGTATATTAAGTGACACTTCCCACGCCGCAAACGTTGATTTGATTTCGACTCATTACGATCGACTCACTTAAATACTTCCCTCCCACAGTTGGGCTCAGTCGGTAGCGCGCCAGGCTTGTAATATGTAGTTCCTAGGTTCGAGTCCCAGCTGGGTCAGCGTTGAGATTTATCTCCGCAAAATTCCCCGCCCTTCCCACGGTCAGTAGGGGACACCGATGGGTTTGAAAAGGCCGCCGTCCGTCGGATGGGACGTTAAGCCGTGGCCCCGTGTGTGGGAGAGCCATACCCTGTGCACGTTAAAGAACATGCTGGATGGCCTTGACGGGAGGTTACCATCTATCTCCCAACAACTGTTCCAGTGGGTCCCCTCCCCCAACCTTCTCTGAGCTTTCGGGATCCATGTGACTTGGTTATTTAGCCCATGGTGTGCAAAAAAGGGCCGCTCAGAGGTAAAACAACCCAACCCATTGCAACTAGATAGCTTCCACTTCGTATCTAAACAGTTCTACCTTTCGCAAGCCTTTCTAAAGTGATATGAAGCATTGAGGTTTGCTTCTGTTGCAATGTTTGACCAGGAATATAAAGTGCTTGCCTTAAGACAAACAGCTGCTCTCTGAGATAAGCTTTCACGACGAGGGCAGCGAGAATGCCAAAATCCCAACGCCAACTAGAAATCTTGACATAGAAGCGTGTTTCTTGTTTATCACTTCACCTGATGTAAATTATTCTCACCCAAACAATGTTTCCTTCTTCGCACTAATAAGCTCATTAAAGTACTAAACAGTTTTTGGAATATTTTTGGTTCCTAAAGGTATTTGCTAGACCAGTGTCTCGCAAACTGTGTGCCGCGAGATATTCCAAGTGTGCCGCGAGAGATTATCGAATTGACACTAGATATTCCAAAGATTTCATTTTGACTTGACTTGTGTTATCGACGTGCTTTAATAAAAATCTTTCAGAGTTTATCAACTGGGATCTTGTAAGTATTTATCAAGCTTTTTCCAAATTTTGGTATTTTTGATTATTTCAAGCCATAGAATGAACAAATATTTGAAACAAACACCGAGTTATGAATTAAAGAACGAGAGCAAATCGTCAAGTAAAACCAGGCTGATGACGTCAACAAAGCACAAATATAATGACGATTATATAGAGCAGGCGTCGGCAACCTATGACCCGCGCGTCATAGGTTGCCGACGGGTCATAGGCGTCGACAACCTATGACCCGCGGGTCATAGGTTGTCGACGCCTGATATAGAGTTTGCTTTTATTCTTCGTTAGGTGTGCCGCGGAAAAAAAATTTGATTCAGTGTGCCGCAGAGTAAAAACGTTTGCGAGACACTGTGCTAGACACTAAATTATAACCTAATCAATGCACAAACTCTGGATAAATGCATATGATCAGGGAAGAAATATTTATGCTATATTTGAAAATTAAAATTTATCTTATGATAAGGGTTGTTTTTTAGCCGAACACCCTTGAATCTTTATTTGAGTTTTTTTCTTTATACAGAAAAACGAAACAAAATACAGATCTTATTAATTTTAAATCGAAGCAAGGGATTTGAGTTAAATGAAACACAGATAAGCAGAAAATTGCCTGAATATAACAGAAAAGCTTAAAACAGTTAGATTTTGCTCGGTCTGTAAAAAAACATGAAACGTCCTTCACTGGTCGCATTTTGTTTGGGTCGAAATCCCAAACTTAATTTTTAAAAAATGCAGCACTGTTTTTAACTATTACTAAATAAGAAGAATTTATTTCATTTCTCAAGCAGTTGAGATTTATCATCATTAACCCCAACCCAGCCCCCGTTGATATAGGGGACACTACGGGACTTAGAAAGACCACCGTCCGTCCTGTCCACGGTCAATAGGGGACACCGATGGGCTTGGAAAGGCCGCCGTCCGTCGGATGGGACGTTGAGCCGTGGTCCCGTGTGCGGGAGAGCCATACCCTGTGCACGTTAAAGAACACGCTGGATGGCCTTGACGGGAGGCTACCATCTGTCTCCCAACAGCTGTTCCAGTGGGTCCCCTCCCCCAACCTTCTCTGAGACATCGGGGTCCATGTGAGCCGGCCATTTAGCCCATGGTGTGCAAAAAAGTGCCGCTCAGAGGTAAAACAACAACCCAACCACCATCCGTCGGATGGGAAGTTAAGCCGTGGTCCCGTGTGCAAGAGAGCCATACTTTATATGGTACCATTCTGGAAGGCCTTTATGGGAGGCTAAATCACATCTCTTAACGTCCAGTGGATCCCTTTCTCCCAACCTTTTCTGAGCCCTTGGGTTCCTTGTGATCTGGCCGTTTAGTACATTATGTGCAAAAAAAAGTGCCCTTCAGAGGTAAAACAATCCTACCTATTTCTCAAACTGGTGAACCACCCAAATTAAAGCTATGCAAGATCATGGGGGACACGGCCACTGAACCTTTAATAGCGTCATTTATTATGAAATATTCCGAATTAACATAGGGGTGGCTCAGTCGGTAGCGCGCCAGGCTCGTAATCTGTAGTTCCCAGGTTCGAGTCCCAGCTGGGTCAGCGTTGAGATTTATCTCCGCAAAACTCCCCGCCCTGCCCACGGTCAGCAGGGGACACCGATGGGCTTGGAAAGACCGCCGTCCGTCGGATGGGACGTTAAGCCGTGACCCCGTGTGCGGGAGAGTCATACCCTGTGCACTTTAAAGAACACGCTGGATGGCCTTGACGGGAGGCTACCATCTGTCTCCCAACAGCTTTTCCAGTGGGTCCCCTTCCCCAACCTTCTCTGAGCCTTCGGGGTCCATGTGACCTGGCCATTTAGCCCATGGTGTGCAAAAAAGTGTCGCTCAGAGGTAAAACAACCCAACCCTCGGTAAATAGGGGACCGATGGGCTTCCATCGGATTCGGATGAACGTCAAGCCGTGACCCTGTGTGCAGCAGAACCCTGTGAAGGTTAAAGGAAAGGATGAATGCCTTGATGGTTGGCTATAATCTTATATCCTACCAATTGTTTAGTGGGTCCTTGTGACCTGATAATTTAAGCTATCGTGTGAAAAAAGTGCCACTCAGACAGGGGCGTAGCGAAGAAACTATGGTTGGGGGGGGGGGATAGAACGAAAATATCCTCAACTCGGAAATCACATTTTGCCAACTGAGAGAATAAGAATTTTATATAAATTTAATTATGTCTCTATCAGGAACGTACCCAGAATTTAGTCCAGGCGCGGGTGGCTCAGTCGGTAGCGCTCAAGACTCGTAATGTGTAGTTCCCAGGTTCGAGTCCCAGCTGGGTCAGTGTTAAGATTTATCTCCGCAAAATTCCCCGCCCTGCCCACGGTCAGTCGGATGGGACGTTAAGCGATGGTCACGTGTGCGGGAGAACCATACCCTGTGCACGTTAAAGAACACACTGGATGGCTTTAACGGGAGGCTACCATATGTGTGCAAAAAAGTGCCGCTCAGAGGTAAAACAACCCAACTTTAAAGAACACGCTGGATGGCCTTGACGGGAGGCTACCATCTGTCTCCCAACAGCTGTTTCAGTGGGTCCCCTCCCTCAACCTTTTCTGAGCCTTCGGGGGTCCATGTGACCTGGCCATTTAGCCATGGTGTGAAAAAAAATGCCGCTCAGAGGGCTTGGAACCGATGGGCTTGGAAAAGCCACCATCCGTCGGATGGGACGTAAGCCGTTGCCCCGTTTACGGGAGAACCATACCCTGTGCACGTTAAAGAACACACTGGATGGCTTTAACGGGAGGCTACCATATGTGTGCAAAAAAGTGCCGCTCAGAGGTAAAACAACCCAACTTTAAAGAACACGCTGGATGGCCTTGACGGGAGGCTACCATCTGTCTCCCAACAGCTGTTCCAATGGGTCCCCTCCCCCAACCTTCTCTGAGCCTTCGGGGTCCTTGTGACCCGGCCATTTAGCGCATGGTGTGCAAAAAAGTGCCGCTCAGAGGTAAAACAAGTCATGGCGGGGGAGGTGAGGGGGGCAACTACTATAGATCCTGTCAAATTGCCTTGATTTTGCGAACTCACCTGAATTTTACCAAGCCACTTCGAATTTTGCCAAGTTACTTCGAATTTTACCGACTCCTTAAGATTTGCCAAGTTATCCGATTTTGTAAAGTTGCCTCGATTTTACCAACTCTCCTTAATTTCACAAAAATCATCCCAATTTTTCCCAACCCACCTGTATTTTACCAAGTGGCTTTAAATTTTGCAAAATCCCCTAAAATTTATCAAATTGTCTCGTTTTGCCAACTCCCCTCGATTCTGCCAACTCCCATTTATTAAAAAAAAGAAACCATTTTTTCCCAACTCACCTGTATTTTACCTAGTGGATTCGAATTTTGCAAACTCCCGTAGAATTTGCCAAGTTGTCTAGATTCTGCAAAAGCTCCTTAATTAAAACAAAATCTCAGTTTTCACCACTCACCTTGATTTTACGAAGTCGCTTCGCATTTTGCCAACTCTTGATTTCCTTGGGCGGGGGTTGCTCAGTCGGTAGCGCGCCAGGCTCGTAATCTGTAGTTCCCAGGTTCGAGTCCCAGCTGGGTCAGCGTTGAGATTTGTCTCCGCAAAATTTCTCGCCCTGCCCACAGTCAGTAGGGGACACCGATGGGGTTGGAAAGGCCGCCGTCCGTCGGATGGGAGGTTAAGCCATGGCCCCGTGTGCGGGAGAGCCATACCCTGTGCACGTTAAAGAACACGCTGGATATCCTTGACGGGAGGCTACCATCTGTCTCCCAACAGGTATTCCAGTGGGTACCCTCCCCCAACCTTCTCTGAGCCTTCGGGGTCCATGAGACCTGGCCATTTAGCCCATGATGTGGAAAAAAGTGCCGCTCAGAGGTAAAACAACCCAACCCAACCCTTGATTTCCTTTGGGGAGTGTGGGATCCAACACCCATAGCAATTCTCCTGCGCACAGAGATAAAAAAAAATAAACCAACTCTCTTACCCAGTCCCCTGCAATGCACAAAATAGAATGTATTAAACATTTACTGCAATATTGGAAGAAAAAATTGAATACAGTTATACTCTCTGGAACATCCTAATTATAATTTGAATGTAATGACGTTATCATATGTATTTTATTGAATTTTTACGGCTAGAAATATTTTTAAGATTTTTTATTACGATTCATTGCAAAATTATTCCGAAAAACATATTTTCAAAACTTCATATTTAAGATTTATAAAATAAGCACCAAATTCGTTAAGATGATGATGGCTTTTCTTAAGGTGAAAATTGCTTAAAGAATCCTTAAAGTTTTTTTTATTATAAATATGTGTTTCAAATAAAAGTATAAGTAATGGTTAATTAGTCGGGAGGGGGCCAATGAATAAAGTTTTCTTCTCTTTAATCCTTGAGTACCAGCTGAATTCAATAAATAGCAGATAATCGCATTTGTATCCACTGACCCAGTTGGTTGGGTTGTTTTACCTCTGAACGGCACTTTTTTGCACACCATGTGCTAAATGGCCAGGTCACATGGACCCCGAAACCTCAGAGAAGGTTGGGGGATGGGACCCACTGGAACAGCTGTTGGGAGACAGATGGTAGCCTCCCGTCAAGGCCATCCAACGTGTTCTTTAACGTGCACAGGGTATGGCTCTCCTGTACAAGTGGCCACGGCTTAACGTCCAATCCAACGGACGGCGGCCTTTCCAAGCCCATCGGTGTCCCCTACTGACCGTGGGCAGGGCGGGGAATTGTTGCGGAGATAAATCTCAACGCGCTGACCCAGCTGGGACTCGAACCAGGGAACTACAGATTACGAGCCTGGCGCGCTACCGACTGAGCTACCCCCCTCCCCCTCCCCCTCCCAGTTGGTAGTTAAGGATTAAAGTCGAAAACTTAATCAAAGACTGTTATCAGTTACGATAGATCCCAGCGACTAAGGTTTTAAAAGAGAAGTGACCTTAATAAGGTCACTTCTCAATAAATAATTTCAACAAATATTAATACAATAATTCAAACAAATAAGGTTAAATAAGAAAGTGACCTTACCTCAACTTATTCAAGGAGAACTATGAGCGAACTTTGGACCTTGTCGGGCTTAAACTCATCGTTATGTTTGTTACGTTACAATACATTTACAGAACACTGATCATGAATATACCTCACTTTGTTAGAGGCAACAGTTTTTTCGTTTTAATTGTCAGCCAATACATTCTTACCAGAATTGTATAGCCCAGTGGTTCTCAACCTTTTATCCTTCACGTACTGCACCTCCTAGAAATATTTATGCAACTGGCGTACCCCTTTTATAGATAGATAAAACTAAAGTTATATTATAACAATGGGAAAAAAATAAAACATATATATTTATAACACATATCTAGCGACTTTGGAGCTCTCATGGCGTTCCCCAAAACATTTTTCCGCGTACCCCACGTTCATGACCCCTATTATAGACTTTTAGACATGCCCATAAAATTCTCAGCCCATCAACTATAATGATAATTTTTTGCTAGGATTTCTATCAGGATCGTGGTATTATACCTGGGAATACAAAACTCACAAAATGTGATGATAACGGATTTATTGTCTGGTTAAAATTTTAAAATTTACGATTACAAAATTCAGAAAAAATATCTGGCAACGATTTTTTTTAGAAATTAGTGATCTGGCAACCTTGGTGTCACGTGACACGAAGGTTGCCAGATCACTAATTTCTAAAAAAATCGTTGCCAGATATTTTTTCTGAATTTTGTAATCAACCATAGTGTTCGGATACTTTTTTGAGCGACTGTAGGTGGTCATATTATTTTGATACTAGATCGCGTGGGCTCACTCACGGAAATATTGAGCGTGTGCAGTTACCGTTCACAGCAAACTGGAGCGTGTGCAGTAACTGCACACGCTACAGTTTGCTGTAAACGGTAACTGGAGCGTGTACAGTTGCTGTACACGCTCCAGATATTTTTTCTGAATTCTGTAATCAACCATAGTGTTCGGATACTTTCTTGAGCGACTGTACACGAAGGTTGCCAGATCACTAATTTCTAAAAAAATCGTTGCCAGATATTTTTTCTAAATTCTGTAATCAATCACAGTGTTCGGATACTTTTTTGAGCGACTGTACATGCTCGGATCTACGGAGCAGGGGTGCACTGGCACTTTGTTTTCAGGGACGCAACTCTAGCAGGAGACCCCGGGCTGATAGAAAAAATTCGGTTTCCCTTTCAAGATTTCAGTACTTATTCCTTTAGGAGTTCCACTTGAAGCTTAAGATGTGTTTACCAATTCTATGGAATTTATGGAAAATAGTTATTATTATTTAAAACAAATTCTGCTCCTATGAGGTCCAGGGGCCCCGCGACACTAAGGACAAAGACGCTATACAGTCCCTTACCATTGCACGGTGGGGCGGGGATGACTCAGTCTGTAGCGTGCCAGGCTCGTAGTCTGCAGTTCCCAGGTTCAAGTCCTAGCTGGTCCAGTGTTGATATTTTTCTCCACAAAACTCCGCACCCTGCCCTTATTCAGTAGGGAGCACCGATGAGCTTGGAAAGCTGGCCGTCCGTCGGATGGGACGTTAAACCACAGCTCCGTGTGCAGGAGAACCATGCTCTGTGCACATTAAAGAACATGCTGGATAGCCTTGACGGGAAGCTACCATCTGTCTCCCAACAGCTGTTTCAGTGGGTCTCCAACTTTCTCTGAACCTTCGGGCTCCTTGTGATCTGGCCTGATCTGATTAGCCCATTGTGTGCAAAATATTGCCGCTGAGAAAAAAAAACCCAACCAGTTCGTGCCTGCTTGGGAGGGATGGGATCAATCCCCCCCCAATTTCAGAATCCAGTAACCGAAATCATCATCATCATCTTCAAGCAGCCATGGGCTACGGAGGTCCAACCAGACCGTGCAATTTTGTTCTCCAAGCATATCTGTCCTGAGCTACATCTGCTGCATCAGGCCACTGCACACCAATTCTAACAAGGTCCTGTTTGACATTGTCTGCCCACCGCATCCTAGGTCTCCCCTTCTTTCTGAGGCCTTTAGGCACACTGTTCATAACCCTATTCGTCAATCTATAATTATTCACACGGGCAACATGGCAAAACCAACGGAGTCTCTCTCTGCACAATATGCTGCTTAAAGGAGGTTGCAAACTCCTTTGCCTAACCTCATCATTAGTTACAAAGTTGAACCACCTAATGCCCAAGATACTGCGTAAGCATCTGGAATCAAAAGCATCTAGTTTCCTGTTATCTTGTTTACAAAGTGTCCAAGTTTCACTACCATAACTAACCCTAGAAAGAACCAAACTATTATACAGTCTAATTTTAGTCTTTTGGTGTATATGACTATTTCTCCACACTCCCCATAGTTTCTTAAAAGTCCCGGCAGCAATCCCTATTCGTCTGTTAATCTCATGCCGCACATCACCAGTATCTGTTACATAGCTCCCAAGATAATTAAACTGTGACACTACTCAAGACTGCAACCATTCAGATTAACTGAATCACAGCCTGCCTGACCAATTTTCATCACTTTAGTTTTCTCTCTGTTTATAACCAAACCTACTCTACTACCAGTCTCATCAACAGCTCGAATGAAAGAGTTCATCTCATCAACATCATTTGCCAAAAGGGCTAAATCATCAGCATAATCTAAATCAGAAATTTTCGTATCTCCAGCCCATTTAAGGCCAAAATCTTTCCCTTGAAGTGAATTTCGCATAACATAATCAATAACCAAACTAAAGAGAAAAGGAGACAAAATGCACCCTTGTCGAACACCAGAAGTAATGCTAAAGCAATTGCTACAAGCCTTACCAACTCTCACACACGACTCAGTGTTATTGTAGAGAGCTTTCATTATGTTAAATAACTTGTGGAAATCATTGCTGTATATTCCAGTATTATCATCATCATCATCACCACCCTCAAGCAGCCATGGGCTACGGAGGTCCGACCAGACCGTGCAATTTAGTTCTCCAAGCAAGTCTATCCTGAGCTACATCTACTGCATCTGGCCACTGCACACCAATTCTAACAACGTCCTGTTTGACATTGTCTGCCCACCGCATCCTACGTCTCCTCCTCTTTCTGAGGCCTTTAGGCACACTGTTCGTAACCCTATTCGCCAATCTATAATTATTCATACGGGCAACATGGCCAAACCAACGGATTCTCTCTCTGCACAATATGCTGCATAAAGGAGGTTGCAAACTCCTTTGCCTAACCTCATCATTAGTTACAAAGTTGAACCACCTAATGCCCAAGATACTGCGTAAGCATCTGGAACCAAAAGCATCTAGTTTCCTGTTATCTTGTTTACAAAGTGTCCAAGTTTAACTACCATAACTAACCCTAGAAAGAACCAAACTATTGTACAGTCTAATTTTAGCCTTTAGGTGATATGCCTATTTCTCCACACTCTCCATAGATTCTTAAAAGTCCCGGCAGCAATCCCTATTCGTCTGTTAATCTCATGCCGCACATCACCATTATCTGTTACATAGCTCCCAAGGTAATTAAACTGTGACACCTGCTCAAGACTGCAACCATTCAGAATAACTGAATCACAGCCTGCCTGACCAATTTTCATCACTTTAGTTTTCTCTCTGTTTACCACCAAACCAACTCTACTACCAGTCTCATCAACAGCTCGAATGAAAGAACGTGTCTTGCTCCTGAAGCCAGTCTGTGACGGGGCGAGAGTGGTTCAGTCGGTAGCGCGCCAGGCTCGTAATCTGTAGTTCCCAGGTTCGAGTCCCAGCTGGGTCAGCGTTGAGATTTATCTCCGCAAAATTTCTCGCCCTGCCCACGGTCAGTAGGGGACACCGATGGGCTTGGAAAGGCCGCCGTCCGTCGGATGGGATGTTAAGCCGTCACCCCGTGTGCGGGAGAGACTTACCCTGTGCACGTTAAAGAACACGCTGGATGGTCTTGACGGGAGACTACCATCTGTCTCCCAACAGCTATTCCAGTGGGTCCCCTCCCCCAACCTTCTCTGAGCCTTCGGGGTCCATGTGACCTGGCTATTCAGCCCATGGTGTGCAAAAAAAGTGCCGCTCAGAGGTAAAACAACTCAACGGATTAAACGCATCACTAATGAGAAAAAAAGTCTTTCGCCGAAGTTTCTTGCTGAAACTTTGCTTACCAGATTCCACTGCCTATTCAAATCTTTTTTACATCTCTGAAATCCCTTTTCAAAGCCCCATTCCAATAAAAGGATCAATTCTATTCTCTCTGGAAAAACATCCTGAATAAAGAGGTCAGCTGTGATCTTCTTGGATGGAATATTTAGGGCATGTTTTAAAGCAACGAGGATTTGCGGAAGTGATAAAAGGGAAAGCCGTGCTTAGAGAGTGTAGAGCACTGCGACAGGGTGATGCTTCTTTTCATATAATTCTAGAAAAGACAATTGATGCAATTGGAGAAACATCAACAAGAGAAGAGCCTGTTGCGAAATGCATATATCCCTGTTGTTGTGTTCTGAGGGAAAAAGTTTCAAAAGATGTTGAAATGTCATTTCACACATGAGTACTTGGGTTGGTTTACCTCTGAGCGGCACTTTTTGGCTACCATGGGCTAAATGGCCAGGTAACAAGGACCCCGAAGGCTCAGAGAAGGTTGGGAGGGGACACACTGGAACAGTTGTTGGGAGACAGATGGCAGCCTCCGGTCAAGGCCATCCAGCGTGTTCTTTAACGTGCACAGGGTATAGCTCTCCCGCACACGGGGCTACGGATTAACGTCCCATCCGACGGACGGTGGCCTTTCCATGCCCATCGGTTCCAAGCCCTCTGAGCGGCACTTTTTTTCACACCATGGGCTAAATGGCTAGGTCACAAGGACCCCGAAGTCTCAGAGAAGGTTGGGGGAGGGGACCCACTGGAACAGCTGTTGGGAGACAGATGGTAGCCTCCCGTCAAAGCCATCCAGCGTGTTCTTTAACGTGAACAGGGTATGGCTCTCTCACACACGGGACAACGGCTTAACGTCCCATCCGACGGACGGCGGCCTTTCCAAGCCCTACGATGTCCCATACTGACCGTCGGCAGGGGGGGGGGAATTTTGAGGATATGAGTACTTGATTGAAATATTCATTTTCTTAAAATGCTTGAATTTTGAAGTTTGTTTGAAGTAACGTTTTTCGACAATGGACTTAGAATAAATGATGAAGACTATGAATAATGAAGACTCAACTGTGTAACTTTCAAAGTTGTTTGCCTTTGTTGGTTTATGAATGCCAATTACATTATATGTTTGTGAACACTAATTGGCATTTTTCATACAGAATGGACTTCTGAAAGATGAAAACTAAACCCGAACTCGAAAGAAAACGTAACATTTTTTTCTCTTTGTTCTAGTGAGATTCCCTTTAGAAAATATTCCTGCAAAATAATGAGATGTTCATGTTTGCAAATGTTTCGACTCCATTCTGCTTGTTAATATTCTCTTTTGGGAGTTCTCTTAGTGGAGGTGGTAGGAATCCCTTGATTACGAATAAATCTGGTAAAAATAGATATCTTCCGACACTTATTGCCAAATATCTGAAAAATAATATTTTCAAAAATTTCAATTATATTTGTTTGAAAGACTGTTTTTTTTAATTTAATTGTTAAAGATACTTTTAACGGAGAATCCATTCAAAATTAATTTTGGAAAATGCATTTTCCTGAAGTTTGAAAACAGAAAGTTTGAAAATAAAGCATCGAAACATCATTTCGCAAAGGTTGGACCTCTGAGAGGCACTTTTTTGCACATAATGGGCTAAATGACCAGGTCACAAGGACCCCGAAGGCTCAGAGAAGGTTGGGGGAGGGGACCCACTGGAACAGTTGTTGGGAGACAGATGGCAGCCTCCCGTCAAGGCCATCCAGCGTGTTCTTTAACGTGCACAGGGTATGGCTCTCCCACTGGAACAGTTGTTGGGAGACAGATGGCAGCCTCCCGTCAAGGCCATCCAGCGTGTTCTTTAACGTGCACAGGGTATGGCTCTCCCGCACACGGAGCCACGGCTTAACATCCCATCCGACGGACGGTGGCCTTTCCAAGCCCATCGGTTCCAAGCTCTCTGAGCGCCACTTTTTTTCACACCATGGGCTAAATGGTAGGTCACAAGGACCCCGAAGGCTCAGAGAAGGTTGCGGGAGGGGACCCACTGGAACAGCTGTTGGGAGACAGATGGTAGCCTCCCGTCAAGGCCATCCAGCATGTTCTTTAACGTGCACAGGGTATGGGTCTCCCGCACACGGAGCAACGGCTTAACGTCCCATCCGACGGACGGCGGCACCCCGACTGACCATGGGCAGGGCGGGGAATTTTGCGGAGATAAATCTCAACGCTGACCCAGCAGGAACTCGAACCTGGAAACTACAGATTACGAGCCTGGCTTTCGCATAAGTTGATTGGATATTCATTTTCTTTAAATCTTTTCATTTTGAAGTTTGTCGGAGTTACATTTTAAGGTCGTCTGCTTCCTTTAAGAGGAAATCCTCTAAAGAATTTTCTTTTTATTCGCACGGTATATTTTTCCAGCTACTCATTTTATGATATGTTTGGCTCGTGTATATATGCTGCACACCGTTGAGATTTATCTCCGCAAAATTCCCCGCCCTTCCCACGGTCAGTAGGGGACACCGATGGGCTTGGAAAGGTCGCCGTCCGTCGGATGGGACGTTAAGCCGTGGCCCCGTGTGTAGGAGAGCCATACCCTGTGCACGTTAAAGAACACGCTTGATGGCCTTGACGGGAGTCTACCATCTGTCTCCCAACAGCTGTTCCAGTGGGTCCCCTCCCCCAACCTTCTCTGAGCCTTCGGGGTCCATGTGACCTGGCCATTTAGCCCATGGTGTGCAAAAAAGTACCGCTCAGAGGTAAAACAACCCAACCCAAACCTAAAGAACACGCTGGATGGTCTTGACGGGACGCTACCATCTGTGTGATAACAGCTGTCTAGTGGGTTCCCTCCCACTAGAGGGCTGTTTGGGGGACCACATGTGAGAAACGTGAATTCGTAGCCAAACAAAAGAACAGAAGCATCCATAGTAAATACACAGATTAGCTGTAGAAATAGACTTCAACATTAGTTGATACTTCTGAAAATAGTTATCGCTGACATGGCGGGAATCGAACCCAGAGCTCTTCAGATTCAAGCTGGAGCGTGCTACCATTACACCACGCATCGGACGAGAAAATCTTTCAGAGTAAGACTTTACAATTTTTTTTTACTACCTTACGCTTTTTTTCTCTCTCAAGATTCATGCTACAGCACGCTCTGGCATGAATCTGGAGAGTTGCGGGTTCGATTCTGTCCGTGTCAGCGATAATTTATTCCGAAATATTAACTAAATAAGAGATGATTTTCACTTTATCGTCTATCCGTCTGTAGGTCTCTTTACACATTTTCTTGCTGTTGGTTTAAGAAATAAGTTAATTATTCTCAAGAAATAATTAGCTGAAAAAAAAAAATTCTCTCCCCCCCACCAAGTGAAATTCGAACCATGATCCCACCAATAACGTGCCAAGCGTGATAACCACGACACCATCACCCGCTAACTTTGCACTCAACTATTGTCACATAAACTTTCCGGCATATCACTTGATTCGCTCGTGGCGCCATCTATGTCAGGAAACGGACAACCGATGTGCCTCAATTGTATGTTTTCCGATATAGATGGCGCCCTGAGCGAATCAAATGATTAGTTTTTGCTGCACCTGCATGAGGGTTGGGTTGTTTTACGTCTGAGCGGCACTTTTTTGCACACCATGGGCTAAATGGCCAGGTCACATGGACCCCGAAGGCTCAGAGAAGGTTGGGGGTGGGGACCCACTAGAACAGCTGTTGAGAACAGATGGTCGCCTCCCGTCAAGGCCATCCAGCGTGTTCTTTAAAGTGCACAGGGTGTGGCTCTCCCGCACACGGGGCCACGGCTTAACGTCCCATCCGACGGACGCGGCTTTCCAAGCCCATCGGTGTCCCCTACTGACCGTGGGCAGGGCGGGGAATATTTGCGGAGATAAATCTCAACGCTGACCCAGCTGGGACTCGAACCTGGGAACTACAGATTAAGAGCCTGGCGCGCTACCGACTGAGTCACCCCCGCCCCACCTGCTTGAGGGAGGGGGATCTTTATTTATATATTTATTTATCATAAAGTAAATTTTAAGTTCTCATCGAAAGAAATAATTATTCGTTACTTCGTCTGTGCCCTATTTCACGTTGCCCTAAGCAAGCTCTAATGTTCTTCTAAATATAATATTTCTCGCTGAGAAAAAAGAATTTTTCGAGAAAAAAATTCCAGTTCATTCCGTTTTTGTAAAGTGCCACGTCATGTCGTTTACATTTACAATAGAATAGGAATCGAAGAAAGAGATGGTTTTATTTGGGGTGTGATTTATATTTAAAAATGTGACTTCTGGAATATATACAGGGTGATTAAAAACTTATCGTTCAAATTTCGTGGGGAGGTAGGGAATACGTCAGGAAACCGATTTCACACAGGAAAGTATGTCCGCAAACGTAATAACACATGAACGAAATGGACAAGTAAAGTGAACACAAGGAAACAGTACAGTTAAGTGGTAACGAATGTGACTTTTATTCCAACAAGGTAAAGTACAGGTTCACAGTAGGTGCTCAAAATTGCGACCATTTACACGGACACAGGATTCACAGCGCCGTTGCATTGACCGCCGAACATTTTCAAAAACGCCTGGCATATCACGGACGATGCCTGCGGCGGCCACTATTCGTGCAACAAGGTCCATTTCACTGTCGACGGGGGTCTCGTACACACGATCTTTCATAGCCCCCCACAAAAAGAAATCCATGGGCGATAAATCAGGTGACCTGGGTGGCCAAGCGATCGGTTCTCCTCTACCGATCCATCGAGCTCCGAATGTTCGGTTCAGGTAATCACGCGCAACAATTGTGCTATGGGCTGGAGCCCCGTCATGTTGATACCACATATCTCGGCGGATATGCGCAGCAAAAACAGCGCCCAGAAAAGTCGGTAACACTGTCTCGAGAAATATTAGGTATTTCCGGCCGTCCAATCTTGGTGGTAGCAAGTAAGGTCCCAACAAACAGTCACCAATGATTCCAGCCCACACATTTACGGCAAAACGATGTTGCGCAGCGTGACTTCTCGTACCATGCGGGTTGTCGTAAGCCCACACATGTGAATTGTGTGTATTGGACACACCTTCACGAGTGAATGAAGCTTCATCTGTAAAAAGGACAGAAGCTGGAAAACTGGGGTCCACGGCACCTTTCTGCATGAACCATTGTGCAAATTCCACACGCTTCGGATAATCGTCAGGATGCAGTAACTGCACCCTTTGCAGATGGTAAGGATGCACACATTCCTCGTGCAGTATCCGCCACACTGCTGACTGAGAGACCCCAAGCTGCTGAGGAATAGGTCGTGTGGTGGTATTCGGATTATCTTCGATGGACTGTAGGACTTGTTCTGCGACGTTGACAGTCCGCGTCAGTCGTCTTCTCCCCGCATCCTTCATGTTGCTGCGCAGGGAACCACGTTCGCGCAGATTGCGATGCACACGTGCAAACATTTGATGCTGCGGTATTCTTCTGTTGGGGTATCGGTCTTCGTAAACTTGCCTAGCTCGGCGGCCGCTTTCGCCAGCTGCCCCATATGCGAGATGCATATCCGCTAGCTCTTGATGCGTAAAACGATTCATCTTATCACTAGTAAGTCAGCTCGTACACTGATGACAGCGGGAGTGGTCGGGCGAGCTGTACACTGGTTGGGTACACACAGCGCCCTCTACATACGCATGCGTACATTTGCGGACATTCTTTCCTATGTGAAATCGGTTTCCTGACGTATTCCCTACCTCCCCACGAAATTTGAATGATAAGTTTTCAATCACCCTGTAGACATATGAGTTGTTTTGCTACTGAATGAAAAAAAATATCCAAAAATATAATTACATGAAAATGTAGAGGAAAAATGGAAATTTTATTCTTTGAATCATGTCAAAATAAAGATGCAGTTGATAATGAATACAAGGTTCAGTGTCATAGTTCTGCTGTACACTGAAGGATCCGCAAATAGTTAAGTCCACTATGCAGTCCCCTAACATGCACGCTACCTGAAGCGATGACGTCCCAATCCACATTAGCTCACAACTTGCTGGATACTATTTTGCAAATGGGGGTCGGGGGGGTGGCTCAGTCGGTAGCGCACCAGTCTCGTAACCTGTAGTTCCCAGGTTCGAGTCCCAGCTGGGTCAGCGTTGAGATTTATCTCCGCAAAATTCCCCGCCCTGCCCACGGTCAGTAGGGGACACCGATGGGCTTGGAAAGGCCGCCATTCGACGGATGGAACGTTAAGCCGTGGCCCCGTGTGCGGGCGAGCCATACCCTGTGCACGTTAAAGAACACGCTGGATGGTCTTGACGGGAGGCTACCATCTGTCTCCCAACAGCTGTTCCAGTGGGTCCCCTCCCCCAACCTTCTCTGAGCCTTCGGGGTCCATGTGACCTGGCCATTTAGTCCATGGTGTGCAGAAAAGTGTCGCTCAGAGGTAAAACAACCCAACGTTAAAGAACACGCTGGATGGCCTTGACGGGAGGCTGCCATCTGTCTCCCAACAGCTGTTCCAGTGGGTCCCCTCCCCCAACCTTCTCTGAGCCTTCGGGGTCCTTGTGACCTGGCCATTTAGTCCATGGTGTGCAGAAAAGTGCCGCTCAGAGGTAAAACAACCCAACGTTAAAGAACACGCTGGATGGCCTTGACGGGAGGCTACCATCTGTCTCCCACAGCTGTTCCAGTGGGTTCCCTCCCTCAACCTTCTCTGAGCCTTCGGGGTCCATGTGACCTGGCCATTTAGCCCATGGTGTGCAAAAAAGTGCCGCTCAGAGGTAAAACAACAACCAACCTAGTTACCTAGTACTGGTACATGGAAATTTGACCTTTGCCCTCGAAGAAATCATTGCATCGAAAAAAATGAACGTTTCTGAGATTTACAACCCAGAATATAGCTCTCCAGCAGCAGTTGATCTGTATTTGAACTTTCACCTCGAAGGACTCATATCAAAAATTTAACAATATTTTTGAGATTCTAAACCCAGAATATAGCTCTCTAGCAGCAATAGATCTGTATTTGCCCTTTGCCCTCGAAGAATTCATTGTATCCAAAATTGACATTTCTGAGATCTGTAATCCAGAATATAGCTCTCTAGCAGCAGTAGATCTGTATTCGACCTTTAATCTCGAAGGACTCATATCAGAAAATCAACAATATTTCTGCGATTTACAAACAGAATATAGCTCTCTAGCAGCAGTAGATCTGTATTTGAACTTTCACCTCAAAGGACTCATAAAAAAATTGAACAATTTCTTTTTTGAGATTTTAAACCCAGAATATAGCTCTCTAGTAGCAGTAGATCTGTATTTGCCCTTCGCCCTCTAAAAATTCATTGTATCCAAAATTGACAACATTTCTGAGATCTGCAATCCAGAATATAGCAGCAGTAGATATGTATTTGACCTTTGACCTCGAAGGACTCGTATCATCGATCAAAAATTGAACAATATTTCTGAGATTTACAACACAGAATATATCTCTCTAGCAGCAGTAGATCTGTAATTGACCTTTGACATCGAAGGACATATCAAAAATTGAACAATATTTCTGAGATTTACAACACAGAATATAGCTCTCTAGCAGCAGTAGATCTGAATTTGAACTTTCACCTCGAAGGACTCATATCAAAAATTGAACAATTTTTTTTTGAGATTTTAAACCCAGAATATAGCTCTCTAGCAGCAGTAGATCTGTATTTGCCCTTTGCCCTCTAAGAATTCATTGTATCCAAAATTGACAACATTTCTGAGATCTGCAATCCAGAATATAGCTCTCTAGCAGCAGTAGATATGTATTTTACCTTTGACCTCGAAGGACTCATAATATCAAAAATTTAACATTTCTGCGATTTCAACCCGAAATATAGCTCTCTAGCAGCAGTAGATCTGTATTTGACTTTTGACCTTGAAGGACTCATTGTATCAAAAATTGTTTATCTTTATTTTTGCATTTGTTGCTTAATTTTTGAGCATCAATGTAATATAGAGATACAATAGAAGGAAACTAAAAAAATTACAGGATCACGAACGACAGGTATTACTGACTTAATAAATTTAAAAATAATCCATATTTTACAAAGAAAAATTGACATACATTGGCGGAAACTGAAAGATCTATGAGATTTATGAGATTTATTTAGTAGAAACAACTTGTTGAGAAAGGACAGTGATCACACGTGTGAAGTGATTCAATGTTTATTTTACCTTTTAATGAGTATTGCATTTTACAAAAGGCACATTTTAATAAGGCGTTTAACCTCCTCGAGCAGCAATACAGGCTTCCAACCTGGCATGCAATCGGTCGTACAAATGCTGGATATCACGCTGGGGGATACCATTCCATGTGCTTTCAATTTGATGCGTAATTCAGCAATGGTCGTTGCCTGCCGCGTTTGGTGGAAAAGTATTTATCAGATCCAATCCCAGACATGCTCGATTGGAGACAAGTCCGGAGAGCATGCTGGCCAAGGGAGTTGGTGCACTGCCTGAAGAGCATGTTGGCCAAGGGAGTTGGTGCACTGCCTGAAGAGCATGTTGGCCAAGGGAGTGGTGCACTGCCTGAAGAGCATGTTGGCCAAGGGAGTTGGTGCACTGCCTGAAGAGCATGTTGGCCAAGGGAGTTGGTGCACTGCCTGAAGAGCATGTTGGCCAAGGGAGTTGGTGCACTGCCTGAAGAGCATGTTGGCCAAGGGAGTTGGTGCACTGCCTGAAGAGCATGTTGGCCAAGGGAGTTGGTGCACTGCCTGAAGAGCATGTTGGCCAAGGGAGTTGGTGCACTACCTGAAGAGCATGTTGGCCAAGGGAGTTGGTGCACTGCCTGAAGAGCATGTTGGCCAAGGGAGTTGGTGCACTGCCTGAAGAGCATGTTGGCCAAGGGAGTTGGTGCACTGCCTGAAGAGCATGTTGGCCAAGAGAGTTGGTGCACTGCTTGAAGAGCATGTTGGCCAAGGGAGTTGGTACACTGCCTGAAGAGCATGCTGGCCAAGGGAGTTGGTGCACTGCCTGAAGAGCATGTTGGCCAAGGGAGTTGGTGCACTGCCTGAAGAGCATGTTGGCCAAGGGAGTTGGTGCACTGCCTGAAGAGCATGTTGGCCAAGGGAGTTGGTGCACTGCCTGAAGAGCATGTTGGCCAAGGGAGTTGGTGCACTGCCTGAAGAGCATGTTGGCCAAGGGAGTTGGTGCACTGCCTGAAGAGCATGTTGGCCAAGGGAGTTGGTGCACTGCCTGAAGAGCATGTTGGCCAAGGGAGTTGGTGCACTGCCTGAAGAGCATGCTGGCCAAGGGAGTTGGTGCACTGCCTGAAGAGCATGCTGGCCAAGGGAGTTGGTGCACTGCCTGAAGAGCATGTTGGCCAAGGGAGTTGGTGCACTGCCTGAAGAGCACGTTGGCCAAGGGAGTTGGTGCACTGCCTGAAGAGCATGTTGGCCAAGGGAGTTGGTGCACTGCCTGAAGAGCATGTTGGCCAAGGGAGTTTGCACTGCCTGAAGAGCATGTTGGCCAAGGGAGTTGGTACACTGCCTGAAGAGCATGCTGGCCAAGGGAGTTGGTGCACTGCCTGAAGAGCAGGTTAGCCAAGGGAGTTGGTGCACTGCCTGAAGAGCGTGTTGGCCAAGGGAGTTGGTGCACTGCCTGAAGAGCATGTTGGCCAAGGGAGTTGGTGCACTGCCTGAAGAGCATGTTGAGCTGTCAGGGCGGAGTATGGATGGGCGTTATCCTGCTGTGATATCGCATTTGGGATTATACTCAAATATGGCAGGACGACGGCTGTACGATGTGGCTGACAGACATATTGCTATTCAGTGTACTCTGTAGAAACACCAGGCACGTACGAGAGTGATAGCTAATCGCTCCTCACACCATGATGCCCGGCGTGGGCCCTGTATGTCGTTGGCGGATGCACTATGGAAAAAACCGCTCACCCCTAGCCTTTGGAAGCGTAAACGAACATCAGAGGCTCTTAAGCAGAATCGGCTTTCATCACTGAAGACCACAAGACAGACTGCCATTCTTCCCTCCAATGAACTCGTTTTTGAACCACTGCAAACGTACTCGACAGTGACGAGGTGACAGTGGTAACTGTGCCAGCGGCACGTGTGTCCATAGTCCTGCTTCCAAAAGACGATTGCGTATCGTTCTTGTAGACACCTTTGGTATGACAGAGGATCGAATTTGTGACGGCATAACCGGCTGCTCTGACACTGCTGCTCTCCTGATAAGCCGATTCTATCGTGCGTCCGTAACTCTGTGTTGCCCAAAACCACATCTGTGAGCGTGCGAATGCTCTTCTGACCATCAATGCCACCATCGAACCACTGCCGATACCTCTCGTCCAACGCGGTGTCCCATTTGACGAAAAGATCAACCTGCTTCCCGAAGACCTCACTCACTATACGACCTCGCTCCAACTCCGCTAACTGAACAAACGTTGCGCGCCTGCGTCTTCCAGGCATGGTAGCTTCTTCAGAGAGTATCGAACAACACGAAACAAGACGAATAACTTATTTTTTCATGCCATAGTCCTGGGGCGGGGGTGGCTCAGTCGGTAGCGCGCCAGGCTCGTAATCTGTAGTTCCCAGGTTCGAGTCCCAGCTGGGTCAGCGTTGAGATTTATCTCCGCAAAATTCCCCGCCCTGCCCACGGTCAGTAGCGGACACCGATGGGCTTGGAAAGGCCGCCGTCCGTCGGATGGGACGTTAAGCCGTGGCCCCGTGTGTGGGAGAGCCATACCCTGTGCACGTTAAAGAACACGCTGGATGGCCTTGACGGGAGGCTACCATCTGTCTCCCAACAGCTGTTCCAGTGGGTCCCCTCCCCCAACTTTCTCTGAGCCTTCGGGGTCCATGTGACCTGGCCATTTAGCCCATGGTGTGCAAAAAAGTGCCGCTCAGAGGTAAAACAACCCAACCCATGCCATAGTCCTTAAATACGAGCTGCGTACATTTAGTCTGTCATTACTGTCGTCCTCAGTGACGTCTTTATTTCATCCAATGACTTTCAATCTTGGATCACGGTTTCTGCTGCCCATAACTATTAACATATTATAATATGACGTTCCTAAAGGAATTCCTTCTGGGTGTTCTTTTTCAATTTCCGCCAGTGTATTTTGAATATCGTGCTATTGTCTCTCTTTTTCGATCAATTAATCTAATGAATGTATGAAATTTATATTTTTTCATGCGCAGCTTTTCGCATAGTGTTTCCTTATAAATTATCCATTAGACAATATACTAAAGTTTGTATCGAAAGTCTGTTGAGATTTGGGTTGTTTTACCTCTGAGCGGCACTTTTTTTTCACACCATGGGCTAAATGGCCAGGTCACATGGACCCCGAAGGCTCAGAGAAGTTTGGGGGAGGGTACCCTCTGGGACAGCTGTTGGGAGACAGATGGTAGCCTCCCGTCAAGGCCATCCACGGTGTTGTTTAACGTGCGCAGGGTGTGGTTCTCCCGCACATGGGGCCACGGCTTAACATCCCATCCGACGGACGGCTGTCTTTCCAAGCTCATCGGTGTTCTCTACTGACCGTGGGCAGAGCGGGGAATTTTGCGGAGATAAGTCTCAACGCTGATCCAGCTGGGACTCGAACCTGGGAACTACAGATTACGAGCCTAGCGCGACCGACTGAGCCACCCCAGTTCTGTTGAGAAGAATTCATTAAATATTTATTACCTGATTTTTCTGTTATTTGAAGACTCAGTTGTGTTGTTTAAACAGAAGTTGAAAAGTCTGTTTCAAAGTCTTTCTATTATTCACATTTTGCACTTCTTTAGATTTTTCATTTTTAATACGAAATGCATTTGTACTTATTACGATTCATTTTCGATTACCTTTAATTAATTTATATTAATGATTCATGTGATTCAAAGTTAGTTCGCTCTTTTGAAACTCTATATTATTAGAATATTTAATGACCGGTTTAGCCACTGATGATGTAGTAGTTATCACCTTTGATATGTTGTTGAGAGACCATGGTTCGAATCTCACTCGGGACAAAAAAAAAGAACTTGTTTTTTGGGACGGGAGGGTCAGTTGGTAGCGCGCAGGCTCGTAGTCTGCAGTGTCCAGGTTCGAATCCTAGCTGGATCAGCGTTGAGATCTATCTCCGCAAAATTCCCCGCTCTGCCCACGGTCAGTAGGGGACACCGATGGGCTTGGAAAGGCCGCCGACCGTCGGATCGGACATTAAGCCCTGGCCCTGTGTATGGGAGAGGCATACCCCGTGCACGTTAAAGAACACGCTGGATGGCCTTGACGGGAGGAGGCTACCATCTGTCTCCCAACAGCTGTTCTAGTGGGTCTCCTCCTTCAGCCTTCTCTGAGCCTTCGGGGTCCTTGTGATCTGGTCATTTAGCCCATGATGTGCGAAAAAGTGCCACTCAGAGGTAAAAACAACCCAACCCTTCAAGGCCATCCAGCGTGTTTTTTCAACATACATAGGGTATGGTCACCGCACACATAGGCGAGGACACGAGACGATGGCTTTACGTTCTATCCGATGGACGATGGCCTTTCAAAGACCATCAGTATCCCCTACTGCAGAGATAATTGTCAATGCTGGCTAAGTGGGACTCGAACCTGGGAACTACAGTTTACGAGCCTGGTGCACTGCAGACTGAGCCAACCCCCTTCTCCCAACCCAAGCAACAAAAAAGAAAAATAAGAGAAAAAGTAAATTACTTTTCTACTAAAAATGTGTGAAAACTTTAAGTTTTTTTTTTTGAAGCATATTAGTATCATCACAAAAATAAAACATTTTGAATTTCAGTTTTCATTTGAATAGGAGAGAAAAAAGTTCAAGGATCAAAAGCATCCTTTATTAATTACCTCTCGACAGGCTAGAAAAGGCCGCCGTCCGTCGGATGTGATGTAAAGCCGTGGTTCCTTGTCCAGGAGAATCATTCCCTTGTGCACATTAAAGAACATGCTGGATGGCCTTTACGGGAGGCTACCATCTGTCTCTAAGCAGGTGTTCCACTAAGTGGGTCCCTTCCCCCAACCTTATCTGAGTCTTCGGGGGTTCTTGTGACCTGATCATTTCCCTGCCCACGGTCAGTAGGGGACACCGATGGGCTTGGAAAGGCCGCCGTCCGTCGGATGGGACGTTAAGCCGTGGCTCCGTGTGAGGGAGAGCCATACCCTGTGCACGTTAAAGAACACGCTGGATGGCCTTGACGGGAGGATACCACCTGTTCTCCAACAGCTGTTCAGTGGGTCCCCTCATCTGAGCCTTCGGGGTTCTTGTGACCTGGCCATTTAACAAGACGTGCAAAAAAGTGCCGCTCAGACGTAAAACAATCCAATCCAAATTATTAATTACTTCATTGATTTGTGTCTTCGTTCTCTCAATGGTTTCGTTGATGAACAAAATATTATATCTGTGGATCGGCTTTATTTTCGTTCTGAACAAATTGCTATGTTGTGGATCGGCAAAAACATGTCGCGTTATCTAAAAGAAACATTCCCGTGGACTAGGGGGCGGGGGTGGCTCAGTCGGTAGCGCGCCAGGCTCGTAATCTGTAGTTCCCAGGTTCGAGTCCCAGCTGGGTCAGCGTTGAGATTTATCTCCGCAAAATTCCTCGCCCTGCCCACGGTCAGTAGGGGACACCGATGGGCTTGTAAAGGCCGCAGTCCGTCGGATGGGACGTTAAGCCATGGCCCCGTGTGCGGGAGAACCATACCCTGTGCACGTTAAAGAACACGCTGGATGGTCTTGACGGGAGGCTACCATCTGTCTCCCAACAGCTGTCCCAGTGGGTCCCCTCCCCCAACCTTCTCTGAGCCTTCGGGGTCCATGTGACCTGGCCATTTAGCCCATGGTGTGCAAAAAAGTGCCGCTCAGAGGTAAAACAACCTAACCCAACCCGTGGACTAGAGATTTCAATGCTCACGATTGGAAGCACTTTAGTAAACGGCTTAAAAGGAAAAGTAAATTTTAGGGCTGTTTAAAAAAAAATAACAGATAACAATTTCGGTTTGTTGTCTGCCTGTATGTAGACATCGAAATTGTTTTCGTTTATACAGATAAATTAAAAATTCCTTTTTATGTTGGATGGGTATTAATGAAATATTACGATTTGCATTTTTTTTTGAATCTCCCAAAAGTTATAACTGCGCCCTCTAACGGTGGAAAAAGTTGAAAATTCAAAAATAAACGAATATTCCTAACAATGTAGTTATGTGAGAATTGAATTTTTTGGTATTGAAATGTGAGGGTTACGAAGTTACCATTGGCAATAATTCCTTAATCCTTGAGATCTAGGGGGGGGGGGGGTATGCCACTTTTTTTCGCTTAAACAGAAAATTATGTTTTTAGAGATAAATTAAACATTCTTTTTGTGTTGTATATTATAAATTGCATTTTCCGAATGTTGACACATTTGGGTTGGGTTGTTTTACCTCTGAGCGGCACTTTTTTGCACACCATAGGCTAAATGGCCAGGTCACATGGACCCCGAAGGCTCAGAGAAGGTTGGGGGAGGGGACCCACTGGAACAGCTGTTGGGAGACTGATGGTAGCCTCCCATCAAGGCCATCCAGCGTGTTATTTAACGTACAGAGGGCATGGCTCTCCCTCATACGGGCCACGGCTTAACGTCCCATCCGATGGACGGCGGCTTTTCCAAGCCTATCGGTGTCCCCTACTGATCGTGGGCAGGGCGGGGAATTTTGCGGAGATAAATCTCAACGCTGACCCAGCTGGGACTCGAACCTTGGAACTACAGATTACGAGCCTGGCGCGCTACCGACTGAGCCACCCACGTCCAAATGTTGACACAACCCAATCATGGCTCCGTGATGTAAGCAGATTACTAATGATGGCATCAGTATCGCTTCTGCTAATCTGCTAAAGACGATGAGCTGTTGCCATCTGTCGTGAAAATGTTGATCGAATATTGTATAAATGTCCGTAAACGTATCCGAGGAAGTGACTCCCGTGGGAACGATCTGTTGGATAGAGAAGATAGAGTTCCTTGTTTATTTTTTCAAATCCAATCAATCCTTCGACAGTTGCTGCAGTCAAATGTCGCTTCTGTTGGTGACACCATAACGGAGGAAGGTCGTGGAGATGAGGAGAAATGAGGTCGTGTGTCGGAAAAGGACTGACGGTGCATGCTGGGATAATAATTGCAACTTTTTTTTTGGCACTATGGTGTAAGAAAGACTCCGAGTTGGGTTGGGTTGTTTTACCTCTGAGCGGCACTTTTTTGCACACTTGGGCTAAATGGCCAGGTCACATGGACCCCGAAGGCTCATAGAAGGTTGGGGGAGGGGACCCACTGGAACAGCTGTTGGGAGACAGATGGTAGCCTCCCGTCAAGGCCATCCAGCGTGTTCTTTAACGTGCACAGGGTATGTCTCTCCCGCACACGGAGCCACGGCTTAACGTCCCATCCGACCGACGGCGGCCTTTCCAAGCCCATCGGTGTCCCGCACTGACCGTGGGCAGGGCGGGGAATTTTGCGGAGATAAATCTCAACACTGACTCAGCTGGGACTCGAACTTGGGAACTACAGATTACGAGCCTGGCGCGCTACCGAGAGCCAACCCCCCCCCCCCCCCATCCGACGGACGGCGGCCTTTCCAAGCCCATCGGTGTCCCCTACTGACCGTGGGAAGGGCGGGGAATTTTATTCGAAGGGAAATCAGGAGATTTTGCGAGTCCTGCATTGCTCTCAGATATGATCACATACCTTATTAATGTGGGTTTTTTTTTTCTTTGGAATAGGAGACTTACTTCCGTATCTTCACGTAAACAAGATAATTATTCATACGACTTCTGATTATATCATATTTATTCTTATGCAGAATGGATCGGGTTTGGGTTAGTACGTAGCGCCCCAGTCTCCTAATCTGCAGTTCCCAGATTAGAGTCCCAACTGTGGCAGCTCTGAAATTTATGTCCGCTAACCCCCTCCACTGCCCTCAGTGTGAAACTGAGGAAATGTCGCCGTTCGTCGGATGGGATGTTAAGCCGTGGCACCGTGTGCAGAAGAGTCATATCCTGTGCATGTTAAAGAACACGCTGGATGGCCTTGACGGGAGGCATCCATCAGTCTCCGAACAGCTGTCCAGTGAGTCCTCTGCCTCCAATCTTCTCTGAGCCCGCGGAGTCGTTGTGGCTTGGCTATTTACCCCTTGTTTGCAAGTAAGTGCCGCTCAGAGGTACACTCGCTCAAAAAAGTATCCGAAAACTATGATTGATTAAAAAATTCAGAAAAAATATCTGGCAACGATTTTTTTTTAAATTAGTGATCTGGCAACCTTCGTGTCACGTGTCACGAAGGTTGCCAGATCACTAATTAAAAAAAAATGGTTGCCAGATATTTTTTCTGAATTTTTTAATCAATCATAGTTTTCGGATACTTTTTTGAGCGAGTGTACCTAATATTCTGTGCAAACATTTTAAATTAAACTTCTTTCCTTCTTGCTTATGGAAAAATCAAGTTTTAATTTTTATGTTTAACAAATTTTAGAGAAGAACAAATTGCTGTGTGGATCAGTTATTCTCAAACTGGATGTCGTAAACACCCTGGGGTGTGCAAAAAAAAATTTAAAATTCGGAATTAATCAGAAAATCGGAAATTAAAATTCGCACAAAGCAGGTACTTTGTTTTTCATTAAATATCTCTTTTGGGTTAAAAAAGGACATAGATATTTGCATTTTCAGAAATGTTTAAATCACAGATTTTTATATTTCTGAATGCATTATCAGTCTAACAAAAATATAGGAGCAGTAATCAATAGCAATTTTAAAAATGAAAACCAAAATTTAACGGGGCGGGGGTGGCTCAGTCGGTAGCGCGCAAGGCTCGTAATCTGTAGTTCCCAGGTTCGAGTCCCAGCTGGGTCAGCGTTGAGATTTATCTCCGCAAAATTCCCCGCCCTGCCCACGGTCAGTAGGGGACACCGATGGGCTTGGAAAGGCCGCCGTCCGTCGGATGGGACGTTAAGCCGTGGCCCCGTGTGCGGGAGACCCATACCCTGTGCACGTTAAAGAACACGCTGGATGGCCTTGACGGGAGGCTACCATCTGTCTCCCAACAGCTGTTCCAGTGGGTCCCCTCCCCCAACCTTCTCTGAGCCTTCGGGGTCCTTGTGACCTGGCCATTTAGCCCATCGTGTGCAAAAAAGTGCCGCTCAGAGGTAAAACAACCCAAAATTGAAATTTAATTCAAAATAAAAGCGAAAAAAGGAAAACAAAATTAATGTTTATTGTACATCTGATAACTAAGAAGCAAATGTCCAGGATTGAAAGATTTTGTCTAAGAAAACGTTTTTGTCCACAGCTGTCCAATGGGCATTAGCTTTAAATTTTAACATATTTTAATAAAAGTTTTTGCTTATTTAAAACGGTAAGAACTAAGAGTTAATTAAATTAAGAGTAAGAACTTAATTTACTCGGCAAAAACCATTTCTTTTTTTCTCGTTTTTATTCTTTTAAAAAACGAAATAAAAGTTGCACTTTGTCGTCTGTAGATATCGCACATTTTTGTTTATAGAGAAAAAAAATTAAAAATTATTTTTGTGTTGAACAGGAATTGGTGAAATATTACGATTTGCACTTTCGAAACTGTTCTATAGCAATACTTGCGCCCTCTAAAGGTGGAAAAGGGTACAAATTCCATAATTCCAACCGAATATTACAAACCATGTATTTATGCTAGAAATTTGAAATTTTGGTGGTAGAATGTGAACATCACTGGTTTTCCATGGGCAACAATGGGTTGATTCCTTGAAACTCCAGGGGGTGGTAAAAGGCAATTATATTTTTTTAAGATAAAATTGTTTTTATGTAGAGATAAATTACAAAAAAATTTGCATTAGATAGCTATTGATGAAATATTACGATTTGCATTCTCTGAATATCCCAAAAGCTATACTGCGCCCTCTAACAGTGGAAAAATTTGACAATTCTAAAATTTCAAATAAGTATTACGAACGATGCATTTATGACAGAAATCTGAAATTTTGGTGGTGGAATATGAAGGTCATGAAGTGTCCGTAGGGGACAATGGATTGACCCCCTAGACCAAGAGAAGGTCGGAAATTATTCTCAATTATTTTCACTTTAAGAGAAAATTGTTTGTTTTTAGACATAAATTAAAAACTATTTTTGTATTGAATAGGTACTGATGAAATATTACAATTTGCACTTTTCGAGCCTCCAAAAAGCTATTTGCTCTAACGGCGGAAAAAATCGAAAATTTCAAACTTTAAAACAAATTTTGCAAATGATTCATTTAGTGCATAAATTTGAACTTTTGGTGGTGCAATGTGAAGGCAATGAAGTTTCCACTAATCGCAATGAGTTGACCCCTTACGTCTTGGATGGGTGGGAAACGTAACTGTTTTGTTTTAAGAGATAAATGGGAAACTCTTCTTTAGTTGGTTTGGTACTAACAAAATACTATAATCCGCAACTACCAGGGGCGGGGGTGGCTCAGTCGCAAGCGCGCCAGGCTCGTAATCTGTAGTTCCCAGGTTCGAGTTCCAGCTGGGTCAGCATTGAGATTTATCTCCACAAAATTCCCCGCCCTGCCAACGGTCAATAGGAACACCGATTGACTTGGAACGGTCGCCGTCTGTCGGATGAGACGTTAAGCCGTGACCCCATGTGCTGGAGAGCCATACCCTGTGCACGTTAAAGAACACGCTGGATGGCCTTGACGGGAGGCTACCATCTGCCTCCCAACAGCTGTTCCAGTGGGTACCCTGCCTCAACCTTCTCTGAGCCTTCGGGTTCCATGTGACCTGGCCATTTAGCCCATGGTATGCAAAAAAGTGCCACTCAGAGGTAAAACAAGAGAGCAATACCCTGTGCACGTTAAAGAACACACTGGATGGCCTTGACGGGAGGCTACCATCTGCCTCGCAACAGCTGTTCCAGTGGGTCCCCTCCCCCAACCTTTTCTGAGCCTTCGGGGTCCATGTGACCTGGCCATTTAGCCCATGGTGTGCAAAAAAGTGCCGCTCAGAGGTAAAACAACACAACCCGCATTTACCAAATACTTAGGTAGTTTTAATTGACATTTTTAGAGATCACTAAATATGGAAAAAACAAAACTTTTAACGAATGTCGCAAATGATCTGCTTATGGTAGAAATTTGAAATTCCGATGGGCGAGTGTTAAGAGATATTCCACTGATGACAACAATCTGCCCCCTTTTCTCAGAGGGGTATGAGAAAAGCAACTTTTTAAATTTAAGAAATAAAAGACAAATAATTTTTATGTTTTATAGTTAGTTACTAACGAAATACTACTATTTACATTTTTTCTTATCATCCATTAGTTCAAATTAAAATTTTTAAGGACCGAAAAAGTAGGCAAAAAAACTTCATTCTATTAGAAAACGTGAGTCCTCTATGCGCCAAAAACGATGATGCGTTCTTCTAGTTTAATATTAAATATATTTAACTTTCAGGTTAATGGTTTCAGAAGTACAATCGCTCAAAAAAATCTCCGAACGCTATGGTTGATTACAGAATTCAGAAAAAATATCTGGCAACGATTGTTTTAGAAATCAGTGACCTGGCAACCTTCGTGTCACGTGAAACGAAGGTTGCCAGATCACTAATTTCTAAAAAAAGTTGCCAGATATTTTTTCTGAATTCTAATCAACCATAGCATTCGAATACTTTTTTGAGCTACTGTACCTCAGAAAATTGGAGGATACAGAGAGATTTAGGCACAATCACTTAAGTAATGCTGAAGTTCAAATGACGATTAAGACTGAAGCCTGATGATAAACTGTTTCACTTGATAGTGAGTTTCCTGTTTCTCTCTGGTTCGTGTGGTTTCAGGGATTCGCAGAGAATGTTTACAAGCAGCTGGATATCCAAATTGCATCATAAAATCTCCATAAATCGCTAGTGCTTAGGCAACGTGCGTAATATTGGAACTCTCTCGAGATATATGACAACTGGCTCGCCCCAAGAGCATGGCCACGTAGAGGACGGTGTAAACAGTTTAGCAGTATAAACGTTTCTAAACTTTGTTGGCGTCTTAAAACAAGACTAATAACAACAGTGAAAGTGAACTCCAGAAAACTGGAACGTGTGAAGCTATAGCTAGTGTGCTGAAATTGAAAATGATGAGTTGGGTTGTTTTACCTCTGAGCGGCACTTTTTTGCACACTATGGGCTAAATGGCCAGGTCACGTGGACCCCGAAGGCTCAGAGACGGTTGGGGGAGGGGACCCACTGGAATAGCTGTTGGGAGATAGATGGTAGCTTCCCGTCAAGGCCATCCAGTGTGTTCTTTAACGTTGGGTTATTTTACCTCTGAGCGCCACTTTTTTGCACGCCATGGGCTAAATGGCCAGGTCACATGGACCCCGAAGGCTCAGAGAAGGTTGGGGGAGGGGACCCACTGGAACAGCTGTTGGGAGACAGATGGTAGCCTCCCGTCAAGGCCATCCAGCGTGTTCTTTAACGTGCACAGGGTATGGCACTCCCACACACGGGACCACGGCTTAACGTCCCATCCGACGGACGGCGGCCTTTCCAAGCCCATCGGTGTCCCCTACTGACCGTGGGGAAGGGCGGGGAATTTTGCGGAGATAAATCTCAACGCTGACCCAGCTGGGACTCGAACCTGGGAACTGCAGATTACGAGCCTGGCGCGCTACCGACTGAGCCACCCCCGCCCCTGCTGAAATTGAAAAGGAAAATAGATTAAAATTTAATGTAATCTTCATGCGATACTTTCTGTTTTTTATTTCAACGCAAATATTAAATCAGAGTTTCCCAACTGTAGGAGGTTGGGGGTTGGGAGTCAGCAGGTAGCTGGTCAGGCTCGTAATCAGCAGTTTCCAGGTTTGAGTCTGACCTGGGTGAGCGTTGAGATTTATATCCGTATAGCTCCCCGCTCTACTTTAGGTCAGTAGAGGGCACCGATGGGTTTCGAAAGGCCGCCGTTCGTATCGGATGGGACATATGTGGGAGAGCGATACCCTGTGCACTTTAAAGAACACAAGGGATGACCTTAACGGGAGACTACCATCTGTCTCCTAACAGCTGTTCAGTGGGTCTTCTTCCCCCAACCTTCTCTGAGTGCTCGGATCCTTGTGACCTGGCCATTTAGCTCATTGTGTGCAAAAGAGTGCCGCTCAGAAGTAAAGAAAACTCTGAGCAGCTTTGTATAAAGATTGAATGAATACTCCCTCAAGCAGCTGCTTGCTACAGAGGACTGACAGGAGTCTGTCAGTCTATATGCCATAGTAGAAGGTCTGTGAAGATGGCAGGACCTCAGCAGAAAAACAACACAAACATTTATGCCTTACCCGGGGCTACTCTATTTAAATTAGATATTATTTTGGATCGGTGTGTTCAAAACACATATAAAACTATTGAAATTGTCCGAAATAAAGGGGCGGGGGTGGCTCAGTCGGTAGCGTGCCAGGCTCGTAATCTGTAGTTCCCAGGTTCGAGTCCCAGCTGAGTCAGCGTTGAGATTTATCTCTGCAAAATTCCCCGCCCTGCCCACGGTCAGTAGGGGACACCGATGGGCTTGGAAAAACCGCCGTCCGTCGGATGGGACGTTAAGCCGTGTTCCCGTGTGCGGGAGAGCCATACCCAGTGCACGTTAAAGAACACCTGGATGGCCTTGACGGGAGGCTACCACCTGTCTCCCAACAGCTGTTCCAGTGGGTCCCCAACCTTCTCTGAGCCTTCGGGGTCCATGTGACCTGGCCATTTAGCCCATGGTGTGCAAAAAAGTGCCGCTCAGAGGTAAAACAACCCAACCCGAAATAAAGTTTTAGAGTGTGTTTTAAAGCAAAAAGGAGAGAAAATGTTAAAGAGAGTTATAGATATCTTTGTCGTTTATAATTTTTCAAACTATATGCATTATACTTTGATATATTTAAATAAAAACTACATTATGGAAGAATTCGAAGTTATTCTGTCCATACGAGATTATCAGAAAAAAAATGTCATTAACTGAAGTACGGGTTAAGAAAACCGTTTTCACAAAGAATCGTGTTTTCTTCGTTTACAGGCTGTTGTAACTTGATGGGTTGTTTTAATTCTGAGAGGGCACTTTTTTGCACACCATGGGCTAAATGGCCAGGTCACAAGGACCCCGAAGACTCGGGAGAAGGTTGGAGAGGGAATCCATTGGAACAGCTGTTGGGAAACAGAAGGTAGCCTCCCGTTAAGGCTATCCAGCGTGTTCTTTGACATGCACAGGGTGTGGATTTCACGCATACGGGGCCACAGCTTAACGTCCCATCCGACGGACGACGCCCATTGGTGTCCCGTACTGACCGTGGGCAGGTTGTTACATCAAACTTTTTTTTAAATCGTAATATGAAATAAACTTTGATTGCTCAGATATACTTTGAGGTAATGATTGCTTGCTAGCGCGCTGTCATCAGGATCGAATGCGAAGCTATCAGGATCGCAGCAGCATTTTCATTGGCTCTCTGCGCGCTCTCTGCATGCACTAGCGCCCCCTATTGCACTTCCGGTTTTTGAGCTGTCAACGGAAGTCAGCGCTGCTCTCTGCGCGCGTCTGCACTAGCGCCATCTATCTCATAGACTAGGTTTCTCACTTGCTGTATAGACGAATTGTAAATATTGTGAAACATAGTAGTTAGCCTGTAAATGGTAGCTAGGCGTAAACTGGAATTAGAGCTGTGTACCAATCCCTAGTGATGATGCACAGAACCGGCCAGGTCTAGCACCTAATGTCCGACCCCGCCTTCTCGTGGTGCAGGCCGTTAGTAACTTTCAAAAGAGATATTCTCTTTTGGAAGGGAACGGAAGGGGAGAGCTGCCAGTTCAGTATGGTCTGCTGATCTGGTCATCTATGGCCACTTTTTTCTTTTTTTTCAACCCTGCTGAGGAGTGGTCAACTTCACAGGGTCCTGGTGCTGACCATTTATACCTACTAGACTGGACTTGTTTATGGATTTGAGCTTGATTATTGATCCTGGACTTGCTGCACTGGTGGACCTCTGTTGAGGGAGAGTCTGCCGCTGTGTTTTCTGTTTGCTTCTGGGTTGCCAGCTCTAAGTTAACAGAGGCATGGGATACCTTATATCAACTGGTGGATAATCCTAATCAGAGGCCATCGCAGGTACCTGAACCTTACTTAGCTAGTTGGGCATCGTCAAGCCTAAACTGGAGTAATGCGTCTCAGGCAGGCCATGTGGCTCTTGAAAAAGTCCACTTGAAAAGGTGGTGCCTGAAGTTCCTACCAGCATCGGTGACTTCAGCCTTTAGCGGAGGAGGAACGGGTCTTTGCCCCATGCCTGCGATCAGGGGGCTGTTTGATATTGTTGGCCCTACCAATCTCAATAAACCTAATTTCTTTAAAAATCCTACTAATAATTTTCTCTCTGCAGGAACGTGGAACGTGAGGACATTACATAGAGATTATTCTCTTGATGTCCTCATGCAGGAATTCTAGCGCTATAACCTAGATATTCTAGGATTGCAAGAGACCAGATGGACAGGTAAAGGTGAGATACTTAAAAATAACTTTAAATTTCTCTTTACAGGGAGGGAGGATGAAAAGCATCACCAAGGCGTGGGTCTGCTGCTCAGCAGGCATGCTAATGATGCTCTTCTAGGATATGAGTGCATTAATGAAAGGTTTCTTACAGCAAAATTTCAGACAAGCATTAAAGACTTGAATGTTATCTGCTGTTATGCCCCCACTGAGGATGCTGATGAGGATGAGAAGGATAGGTTTTACGGACAACTTCAGGATATTTTGAATTCTGTCAAGAAAGGAGATATTACCCTTGTTCTTGGTGACTTCAATGCCAAAGTTGGTACTGACTCTGATCTTTGGGGAGGGGTGATAGGCCCTTTTGGTATTGGTAGCTGCAATGGCAATGGCAAACGTCTCCTACAGGTAAGTAAACTCAATGGTTTCAGAATAACTAACACATATTACAAACACTGCGACATATATAAATACACATGGGTCTCACCTGATGGGCTGCATATTAATATGATTGATTATATATTAATTAACAGCAAATGGGCTAGTTCTGTAGGAAATACCAGGGCATATAGGGGAGGTGAAATTGGATCTGACCATTACCTTGTTAAAAGTGTCTTGCAACTTAAACTTAAAAAGTGTTGTGCTAGGGTTAAAAAATTTACCTTTAATACCGAAGCTCTGAAAGACCCAGTTATAGCTAAAGCTTACCATGATAGGTTACTTAGTCATTATGACAGTCATGGTTTGCTTAATAGTGAAGTTGAGGAAGAATGGGGCCATTTTAAACAGGCTTTTTTGGAAACTAACAGTACTCTTTTAGGAAAAAAGGAGCAGAGGAGACAGAATTATTTAAGTGATAAGGCACTTGAGCTTATTTCAGAAAGAAGGAACTGCAGGAATGTCCTTAATCAGTACCCTACTAGTCCTAATAGAAAAGATTACAGAGAGCTTAATAAACGTGTAAAGGATCAGTTAGCTACTGCTAAAAATCTTTGGCTTGATAGCTTGGGTGACAAAGCTGAGGAAGCAGTTAGGCAGCACAACAGCAGAGAGCTGTACTAGATAGTTAATGTTTTATGTGGTAGAAAACGGACAGGCATACAGTGATTGAAGGATAAACAAGGTAAGGTTATAGAAGGTGAGGATTCTGTCATGGCTAGGTGGGCTGAACATTTCAGTGATGTTCTAAACAATGTGGTTAGTTCTACTCCCATTGTTTGTAATGACGATAGATGCATTGGCAGCTTTAATGTTGGCCCTATAACACAATCTGAAGTTAGTTTGGCTATCTCTAAACTTAAACTTCATAAATACCCAGCGGTATATGAAATTACTACAGAAATGCTCAGAGCTGGGAATGTTTTGGTTACCATTTGGATGACTGAAATTTTGAATAACTTTTATGATAAAGGCATGGTTCCTAAAGATTTTACCAGAGCTATTATTATCCCCATCTTCAAAAAAGGTGATCGCAGTTCTTGTGATAACTATAGGGGTAAGAACCTACTCTATGTTCCAGGTAAAGTTCTTTCCATGATTGTGCTTAATAGAATTAAGAATCTGGTTGACAGGCAATTGCGTGATGAGCAATGTGGATTCAGAAGTGGTAGGGGATGTGTAGATCAGATATTTTCACTTAGGCAGATTCTTGAGAAATGTTTAGAGTTTCAGAAACCTTTGGTTGCTAGCTTTGTCGATTTCAAAAAGGCTTTTGACTCTGTTGATCGTCATAATTTGTGGTTGATTGTGAGATCATATGGTATACCAGACAAGTTAGTTAACATAATGAAAGCTCTCTATAATAACACTGAGTCATGTGTGAGAGTTGGTAAGTCTTGTAGCAATTGGTTTAGCATTACGTCTGGTGTTCGACAAGGGTGTATTTTGTCTCCTTTTCTCTTTAGTTTGGTTGTTGATTATGTTATGCGAAATTCACTTCAAGGGAAAGATTTTGGCCTTAAATGGGCTGGAGATACGAAAATTTCTGATTTAGATTATGCTGATGATTTAGCCCTTTTGGCAAATGATGTTGATGAGATGAACTCTTTCATTCGAGCTGTTGATGAGACTGGTAGTAGAGTAGGTTTGGTTATAAACAGAGAGAAAACTAAAGTGATGAAAATTGGTCAGGCAGGTTGTGATTCAGTTAATCTGAATGGTTGCAGTCTTGAGCAGGTGTCACAGTTTAATTACCTTGGGAGCTATGTAACTGATACTGGTGATGTGCGGCATGAGATTAACAGACGAATAGGTATTGCTGCCGGGACTTTTAAGAATCTATGGAGATTGTGAAGAAATAGGCGTATACACCTAAAGACTAAAATTAGACTGTATAATAGTTTGGTTCTTTCTAGGGTTAGTTATGGTAGTGAAACGTGGACAATTTGTAAACAAGATAACAGGAAACTAGATGCTTTTGATTCTAGATGCTTACGCAGTATCTTGGGTATTAGGTGGTTTAACTTTGTAACTAATGATGAGGTTAGGCAAAGGAGTCTGCAACCTCCTTTAAGCAGCATATTGTGCAGAGAGAGACTCCGCTGGTTTGGCCATGTTGCCCGTATGGATAATTATAGATTGGGGAATAGGGTTATGAACAGTGTGCCTAGAGGCCTCAGAAGGAGGGGGAGACCTAGGATGCGGTGGGCAGACAATGTCAAACAGGACCTTGTTAGAATTGGTGTGCATTGGCCAGATGCAGCAGATGTAGCTCAGGACAGGTATGCTTGGAGAATTAAACTGCGTGGTCTGGTTGGACCTCCGTAGCCCATGGCTGCTTGAGGATGATGATGATGATGATGATGATGATGATAATGAGTAGTTTGTAAATATCAGTGCTGTTTTATTGAAGCTTTTACTCTAATACCCATACTAATGTCTACATTGAAATATACTGTGCCATTTAGCTTAATAAATGTTTTTTAAAAACCAGTTTCTTTATTTTCCAATCTTCAACACTATATTTTTCTGAGTAAAAAAATGGGTCAGCAAGAGGATGTTTCTATGGATAACATTTATAAAACCTAATGTTTCAGTGTTGTAAAATTCACCGAAAGAATGAACAAAAGGCGTATATCAGTTTTGATTTCTTTTATTGGATATCACAAATTTTTAATACATTGCTTTTAAAACAATTTTTTTCGTATGTTTCGTCTTTGAACAGCCTTCACTGAAATCATTTTCGAAATAACGAACTCAGCAGTGGTAAGGCTGCCATAAGAAGGGGAAGTAGAAATCCCGATCCCTTTTGCAGGAGACGTTTCTAGTGACGGACAGATGCACGTTTGGAAGCTCAACTTCTTATGACAGTCTTGTGACTTCGTAAATTCTATAATACTCGATGGGAGACAGGTATATTCCCTTTTAAGAAATTGGTACACACTTCACATAGAGCATACATCTGAGGGTCATAGATGTGCTTCAACAGAGCTGCACGTTGCTTTCCCCCAAGATTTGGTAAACACTGAAGGAACAGGCCTTGAGATCTAACTTTCATTTGGGACGTAGAGTATCTTGGGTTCTTGAGAAGGGAGGATCTTGACACGGAGCCTTTCAGTATCTAACGTTCTGGGATGAAGGTCTACACACAAATAGCCACAGGTAGGTTGTGTAGCTAGTCTATAAGAATCGATCAGGAGTTTGGAATGATGTGGAAATACTTGTCTTGCCAGATGCGTTATTCGTGAAGCGTCCCAACAGTTGCGAAATAAAAACATGTAGTGAGCATTGAGTGATATAGTCCTCGAATGTCTTCCCTTTAAAAACAGATTTTGCAAGATCAGGATAATTGTGATATTTTTATGATGATCTCCACGAATAAACAATTGAGATATGCGTTCGCTGGCCACAGACTGTTCCATCAAGTCGTTCAGCACCAGAAGCGTAGGTCTGAGAGGGTCAAATTCCAGATCTACAGGTAGTCCTTCGTAAAATTCCACAGTTTTCTTAAAGGGTTCAAAGGCAGGTTGCCACTCACCGTAGCAGTAAACGACACGTTGGGGCTGGGGTTCGAACACCTGAGCGGCTTCCTTGATGAGTTTCAGAGTGAAAGTCGTCTTTCCACACTGAGAAGGGGCAGCAATTAAAACATTTGAAGGAGTTCGGAGAGCCATCGCACCACCATGCAGTCGTTAAAGTCTACTTGACACGTGTAATCGCGATGCAATACTGTGGGAAGAGTCGAACCACACGCTCTTTTAAACAGGAAATATAGACAGTGAGCACGGCAAGTAGACCATGGGGTCCTGTAGAGGTATCGAGGGATGTAACACGTGACGTATGCCTAGCTGGCTATAGTATTCTTGCATGGAGACATCAGGACTCGTTCCCAGGGGGTTAAAGTGATCCATGTCCATTCCTTTCTTGTAAACAGCTATCCAGTGGGTTCCGGGTAGGAAGGACGGATCAGTATTGTAGATAAACAAGGCTTCTGACCGGTCGATTCTGCGAGGTAGTCTGTCACGTGGGAACACACCTAGACTTGTAGGTAACATCGAGAGGATGGATTCTAACTGATAAGTATTCATGAGCAAACAGGATTTTACGATCCAGTGGGATTTCCAGCAGATTCTGGTATTCTGCATACAGGATAACAGTGACTAATGTGGGTAGTGGCTTGGCAAACTTTAATTCGACTCTCACACTACTCTTTATTAAAGAAAACACTTGATTACATTCACGTTGCTCGGGGTTCAATTGGAATCCAAACAGTGTAAAACCCTCGCCATAGGCTTTTCGCGATAAGTTAATACCACTATCGGATTTCCAGGCGTCCACAGCTTCCAATAATCCTTGTTAACATCTGAGATAACGTCCATTCGTAAAGGCGGGGGTGTAGGACTGCCGATCACTGTCAATGTGAAGGCTGATGTAGTTTAAGTCGAAACGTTGGAAGTTGAAGGGATTTTTTTCGTACCATCCATTGAGACTGGTACTTTCTACCATACCCAGTACCAGACGTACCGGAAGTTGGCCCAGAAATAAATTGTCACGGTTCACATTCGTCAGACCTGCAGCGATGGAGAACATACGTAAATCTGTTCTTCGTAGGGGGTACTTGGCACTCTCTGAGTTCAGTAGGCGCGCATGTGCAAGGATGACACTGGAAGTGGGTTTGACTTTGCGCACGAAAAATTCAGCTTCGTGAATCTGTACTTTGTAAGAGGGGTCTGCTTCACCTGTAACGAGACAGAATTCGGGCTTGGACCTTAAGAAACGCAGTCTGAGATCGACCTGATTGAGTAGGTAACGTTCTTGATTGAACAAGTCGGCATGGATCCACGAGATGAGTTCGATACCTGTTGACTTGACGTACCCCTTGCGCTGATGCTATCCCTCGTTTCCCGACTGGTCAGTTCCATTTTACCTGGGGTGTCGAGGTACCAGAGTGACGTACCGAGCTGACTTCGCGTGGCAACGGTACCGTAATTCAATAGAGTCTCCAGGTAGGTCCTGTAGGGGTACAAGGTGTGAGAAGCACTCACTAGGTGATCGTTGAGGAAGACGTCTACTTGACTGAAGAGGGCGTGAAGAAATGATTGCAGGGGGCAATCACTTCCGACGGTGGTGTACCATCGGATTTCACAATTTTCAAGACGAGGCGAAGATGACAGCGGGATAGATCAATGTAATCGTCTGTTCCCTTCACGACGAATTCAATTGGAGCATTACTTTCCAGCGAAGCCACAGGTAAATAATTGATATAGCAGCCTCCTTCCAGTTGAAAGACAGTGGGAGGAACCAGAAACAAGTCCAGTTCGGAATTGGTACAGTCGCCAGAATTAGCGTGAATTTTCTGAATGCTCATGATGAAAACACGTCCTTCACAGTACAGTCTCTTCACTTTATGAACACTAGGATGATGACGACTGCGTTTTTTCCATTTTCCGCCTTGCAGCTTGGAACTGGCACATTGCAATAGGTCTACACCGGCTTCACGCAACACTTATGGGCGGTCGTTTTGAAGTTTTGCCCCTGGCCCACATCTGAAACGAACCGCAGCCCAACCTTACGTAGCGTGGACAGCGCCGGTCGTACGAGAGGACTGATGAAACGTCCAATAGTGGCAAAAATGCTACCGAGCCCATCACCTCTCTCAAAACAAGGGCCCCTGAACACACATTGCCGTGTTTGGCTCTTGTAGTAGCTCACATAGGTGCCTGCAGAAAGGGAACTACTTCGTGGGTCCAGGGTATACAGAGTGTAGAAGACAACCCCTGATATCACTAATGACATACCACTAGGATATCAGAAAACTGTATCCCTTCTCTGCCACATATAAAATATGCATATGACATTGGAGCACTGGAAGTGCTTAATACTTCCAAATGCTGCGAGGTATTAAAGTGGCAATAGGTGAATACACCATATCCCGACAGTAAGCCATGCATATTACGACAAGCGATTTGCTACTCTCAACTACAAAGACCCTCGCAAATCTTTCAAACATATTGTTTAGCAGAGAGAGTAGCCACTCACGTACGGCCAGGACTCAAAATTGTTCCATTAAGCAGCTTACCGAGCGGGACAGGCTTTGTGTAGAATGACCAAAAGGTCACACGATAAATGTGACCAATGGTTTCTGTTGTGGTATGATAGATAATGTGATTAGCAGATCCTCTCATGCATCCTGAGTGCTTGACGTAAACCGTTTAGAGATCTATCCAGATCCATCGCTGTTCTTCACAGCGGCACATTTTGGTACATGCCTACATCAAGCCTTCACATGCAATGAGAAGAAACGCTGTTCATTTTGGCAGCTTTTATATGTGACATTGCACGATTCGTAGCAGCAATACAAGAAGCTGTTCAGATCTCTCCAGATCCATCGCTGTTCTTCACAGCGGATAATTTCACAAATATAGCTGGATGCAGCTGCTTCGTGCGTCAAGGGTATACAGAGTGTAGAAGAGACTCCTGATATCACTAATGAGATACCACTAGGATATCAGAAAACTGTATCCCTTCTCTGCCACATATAAAATATGCAAATGACATTGGAGCATTGGAAGTGCTTAATACTTCCAAATGCTGCGAGGTATTAAAGTGGCAATAGGTGATAAACCATATCCCGACAGTAAGCCATGCATATTACGACAAGCGATTTGCTACTCTCAACTACCAAGACCCTCGCAAATCTTTCAAACATATTGTTTAGCAGAGAGAGTAGCCACTCACGTAAAGTGCGGCCAGGACTCAAAATTATTCCATTAAGCAGCTTACCGAGCGGGACAGGCTTTGTGTAGAATGACCAAAAGGTCACACGATAAATATGACCAATGGTTTCTGTTCTGGTATCATAGATAATGTGATTAGCAGATCCTCTCATGCATCCTGAGTGCTTGACGTAAACCGTTTAGAGATCTATCCAGATCCATCGCTGTTCTTCACAGCGGCACATTTTGTTACATGCCTACATCAAGCCTTCACATGCAATGAGAAGAAACGTTGTTCATTTTGGCAGCTTTTATATGTGACATTGCACGATTCGTAGCAGCAATACAAGTAGCTGTTGAGATCTGTCCAGATCCATCGCTGTTCTTCACAGCGGATAATTTCACAAATATAGCTGGATGCAGCTGCTTCGTGCGTCAAGGGTATACAGAGTGTAGAAGAGACTCCTGATATCACTAATGAGATACCACTAGGATATCAGAAAACTGTATCCCTTCTCTGCCACATATAAAATATGCAAATGACATTGGAGCATTGGAAGTGCTTAATACTTCCAAATGCTGCGAGGTATTAAAGTGGCAATAGGTGAATACACCATATCCCGACAGTAAGCCATGCATATTACGACAAGCGATTAGCTACTCTCAACTACCAAGACCCTCGCAAATCTTTCAAACATATTGTTTAGCAGAGAGAGTAGCCACTCACGTAAAGTGCGGCCAGGACTCAAAATTGTTCCATTAAACAGCTTACCGAGCGGGACAGGCTTTGTGTAGAATGACAAAAAGGTCACACGATAAATGTGACCAATGGTTTCTGTTGTGTTATGATAGATAATGTGATTAGCAGATTGTCTCATGCATCCTGAGTGCTTGACGTAAACCGTTTAGAGATCTATCCAGATCCATCGCTGTTCTTCACAGCGGCACATTTTGTTACATGCCTACATCAAGCCTTCACATGCAATGAGAAGAAACGCTGTTCATTTTGGCAGCTTTTATATGTGACATTGCACGATTCGTAGCAGCAATACAAGTAGCTGTTGAGATCTGTCCAGATCCATCGCTGTTCTTCACAGCGGATAATTTCACAAATATAGCTGGATGCAGCTGCTTCGTGCGTCAAGGGTATACAGAGTGTAGAAGAGACTCTTGATATCACTAATGAGATACCACTAGGATATCAGAAATCTGTATCCCTTCTCTGCCACATATAAAATATGCAAATGACATTGGAGCATTGGAAGTGCTTAATACTTCCAAATGCTGCGAGGTATTAAAGTGGCAATAGGTGATACACCATATCCCGACAGTAAGCCATGCATATTACGACAAGCGATTTGCTACTCTCAACTACCAAGACCCTCGCAAATCTTTCAAACATATTGTTTAGCAGAGAGAGTAGCCACTCACGTAAAGTGCGGCCAGGACTCAAAATTGTTCCATTAAGCAGCTTACCGAGCGGGACAGGCTTTGTGTAGAATGACCAAAAGGTCACATGATAAATGTGACCAATGGTTTCTGTTCTGGTATTATAGATAATGTGATTAGCAGATCCTCTCATGCATCCTGAGTGCTTGACGTAAACCGTTTAGAGATCTATCCAGATCCATCGCTGTTCTTCACAGCGGCACATTTTGTTACATGCCTACATCAAGCCTTCACATGCAATGAGAAGAAACGCTGTTCATTTTGGCAGCTTTTATATGTGACATTGCACGATTCGTAGCAGCAATACAAGTAGCTGTTGAGATCTGTCCAGATCCATCGCTGTTCTTCACAGCGGATATTTTCACAAATATAGCTGGATGCAGCTGCTTCGTGCGTGAAGGGTATACAGAATGTAGAAGAGACCCCTGATATCACTAATGTCATACCAGTAGGATATCAGAAAACTGTATCCCTTCTCTGCCACATATAAAATATGCAAATGACATTGGAGCATTGGAAGTGCTTAATACTTCCAAATGCTGCGAGGTATTAAAGTGGCAATAGGTGAATACACCATATCCCGACAGTAAGCCATGCATATTAAGACAAGCAATTTGCTACTCTCAACTACCAAGACCCTCGCAAATCTTTCAAACATATTGTTTAGCAGAGAGAGTAGCCACTCACGTAAAGTGCGGCCAGGACTCAAAATTGTTCCATTAAGCAGCTTACCGAGCGGGACAGGCTTTGTGTAGAATGACCAAAAGGTCACACGATAAATGTGACCAATGGTTTCTGTTGTGGTATGATAGATAATGTGATTAGCAGATCCTCTCATGCATCCTGAGTGCTTGACGTAAACCGTTTAGAGATCTATCCAGATCCATCGCTGTTCTTCACAGCGGCACATTTTGTTACATGCCTACATCAAGCCTTCACATGCAATGAGAAGAAATGCTGTTCATTTTGGCAGCTTTTATATGTGACATTGCACGATTCGTAGCAGCAATACAAGTAGCTGTTGAGATCTGTCCAGATCCATCGCTGTTCTTCACAGCGGATAATTTCACAAATATAGCTGGATGCAGCTGCTTCGTGTGTCAAGGGTATACAGAGTGTAGAAGAGACTCTTGATATCACTAATGAGATACCACTAGGATATCAGGAAACTGTATCCCTTCTCTGCCACATATAAAATATGCAAATGACATTGGAGCATTGGAAGTGCTTAATACTTCCAAATGCTGCGAGGTATTAAAGTGGCAATAGGTGATACACCATATCCCGACAGTAAGCCATGCATATTACGACAAGCGATTTGCTACTCTCAACTACCAAGACCCTCGCAAATCTTTCAAACATATTGTTTAGCAGAGAGAGTAGCCACTCACGTAAAGTGCGGCCAGGACTCAAAATTGTTCCATTAAGCAGCTTACCGAGCGGGACAGGCTTTGTGTAGAATGACCAAAAGGTCACATGATAAATGTGACCAATGGTTTCTGTTCTGGTATTATAGATAATGTGATTAGCAGATCCTCTCATGCATCCTGAGTGCTTGACGTAAACCGTTTAGAGATCTATCCAGATCCATCGCTGTTCTTCACAGCGGCACATTTTGTTACATGCCTACATCAAGCCTTCACATGCAATGAGAAGAAACGCTGTTCATTTTGGCAGCTTTTATATGTGACATTGCACGATTCGTAGCAGCAATACAAGTAGCTGTTGAGATCTGTCCAGATACATCGCTGTTCTTCACAGCGGATAATTTCACAAATAAATATAGCTGGATGCAGCTGCTTCGTGCGTCAAGGGTATACAGAGTGCAGAAGAGACTCCTGATATCACTAATGAGATACCACTAGGATATCAGAAAACTGTATCCCTTCTCTGCCACATATAAAATATGCAAATGACATTGGAGCATTGGAAGTGCTTAATACTTCCAAATGCTGCGAGGTATTAAAGTGGCAATAGGTGAATACACCATATCCCGACAGTAAGCCATGCATATTACGACAAGCAATTTGCTACTCTCAACTACCAAGACCCTCGCAAATCTTTCAAACATATTGTTTAGCAGAGAGAGTAGCCACTCACGTAAAGTGCGGCCAGGACTCAAAATTGTTCCATTAAGCAGCTTACCGAGCGGGACAGGCTTTGTGTAGAATGACCAAAAGGTCACACGATAAATGTGACCAATGGTTTCTGTTGTGGTATGATAGATAATGTGATTAGCAGATCCTCTCATGCATCCTGAGTGCTTGACGTAAACCGTTTAGAGATCTATCCAGATCCATCGCTGTTCTTCACAGCGGCACATTTTGTTACATGCCTACATCAAGCCTTCACATGCAATGAGAAGAAATGCTGTTCATTTTGGCAGCTTTTATATGTGGCATTGCACGATTCGTAGCAGCAATACAAGAAGCTGTTGAGATCTGTCCAGATCCATCGCTGTTCTTCACAGCGGATAATTTCACAAATATAGCTGGATGCAACTGCTTCGTGCGTCAAGGGTATACAGAGTGTAGAAGAGACTCCTGATATCACTAATGAGATACCACTAGGATATCAGAAAACTGTATCCCTTCTCTGCCACATATAAAATATGCAAATGACATTGGAGCATTGGAAGTGCTTAATACTTCCAAATGCTGCGAGGTATTAAAGTGGCAATAGGTGAATACACCATATCCCGACAGTAAGCCATGCATATTACGACAAGCGATTAGCTACTCTCAACTACCAAGACCCTCGCAAATCTTTCAAACATATTGTTTAGCAGAGAGAGTAGCCACTCACGTAAAGTGCGGCCAGGACTCAAAATTGTTCCATTAAACAGCTTACCGAGCGGGACAGGCTTTGTGTAGAATGACAAAAAGGTCACACGATAAATGTGACCAATGGTTTCTGTTGTGTTATGATAGATAATGTGATTAGCAGATCCTCTCATGCATCCTGAGTGCTTGACGTAAACCGTTTAGAGATCTATCCAGATCCATCGCTGTTCTTCACAGCGGCACATTTTGTTACATGCCTACATCAAGCCTTCACATGCAATGAGAAGAAACGCTGTTCATTTTGGCAGCTTTTATATGTGACATTGCACGATTCGTAGCAGCAATACAAGTAGCTGTTGAGATCTGTCCAGATCCATCGCTGTTCTTCACAGCGGATAATTTCACAAATATAGCTGGATGCAGCTGCTTCGTGCGTCAAGGGTATACAGAGTGTAGAAGAGACTCTTGATATCACTAATGAGATACCACTAGGATATCAGAAATCTGTATCCCTTCTCTGCCACATATAAAATATGCAAATGACATTGGAGCATTGGAAGTGCTTAATACTTCCAAATGCTGCGAGGTATTAAAGTGGCAATAGGTGATACACCATATCCCGACAGTAAGCCATGCATATTACGACAAGCGATTTGCTACTCTCAACTACCAAGACCCTCGCAAATCTTTCAAACATATTGTTTAGCAGAGAGAGTAGCCACTCACGTAAAGTGCGGCCAGGACTCAAAATTGTTCCATTAAGCAGCTTACCGAGCGGGACAGGCTTTGTGTAGAATGACCAAAAGGTCACATGATAAATGTGACCAATGGTTTCTGTTCTGGTATTATAGATAATGTGATTAGCAGATCCTCTCATGCATCCTGAGTGCTTGACGTAAACCGTTTAGAGATCTATCCAGATCCATCGCTGTTCTTCACAGCGGCACATTTTGTTACATGCCTACATCAAGCCTTCACATGCAATGAGAAGAAACGCTGTTCATTTTGGCAGCTTTTATATGTGACATTGCACGATTCGTAGCAGCAATACAAGTAGCTGTTGAGATCTGTCCAGATCCATCGCTGTTCTTCACAGCGGATATTTTCACAAATATAGCTGGATGCAGCTGCTTCGTGCGTGAAGGGTATACAGAATGTAGAAGAGACCCCTGATATCACTAATGTCATACCTTGTAGGATATCAGAAAACTGTATCCCTTCTCTGCCACATATAAAATATGCAAATGACATTGGAGCATTGGAAGTGCTTAATACTTCCAAATGCTGCGAGGTATTAAAGTGGCAATAGGTGAATACACCATATCCCGACAGTAAGCCATGCATATTAAGACAAGCAATTTGCTACTCTCAACTACCAAGACCCTCGCAAATCTTTCAAACATATTGTTTAGCAGAGAGAGTAGCCACTCACGTAAAGTGCGGCCAGGACTCAAAATTGTTCCATTAAGCAGCTTACCGAGCGGGACAGGCTTTGTGTAGAATGACCAAAAGGTCACACGATAAATGTGACCAATGGTTTCTGTTGTGGTATGATAGATAATGTGATTAGCAGATCCTCTCATGCATCCTGAGTGCTTGACGTAAACCGTTTAGAGATCTATCCAGATCCATCGCTGTTCTTCACAGCGGCACATTTTGTTACATGCCTACATCAAGCCTTCATATGCAATGAGAAGAAATGCTGTTCATTTTGGCAGCTTTTATATGTGACATTGCACGATTCGTAGGAGCAATACAAGAAGCTGTTGAGATCTGTCCAGATCCATCGCTGATCTTCACAGCGGATAATTTCACAAATATAGCTGGATGCAGCTACTTCGTGCGTCAAGGGTATACAGAGTGTAGAAGAGACTCCTGATATCACTAATGAGATACCACTAGGATATCAGGAAACTGTATCCCTTCTCTGCCACATATAAAATATGCAAATGACATTGGAGCATTGGAAGTGCTTAATACTTCCAAATGCTGCGAGGTATTAAAGTGGCAATAGGTGATACACCATATCCCGACAGTAAGCCATGCATATTGCGACAAGCGATTTGCTACTCTCAACTACCAAGACCCTCGCAAATCTTTCAAACATATTGTTTAGCAGAGAGAGTAGCCACTCACGTAAAGTGCGGCCAGGACTCAAAATTGTCCCATTAAGCAGCTTACCGAGCGGGACAGGCTTTGTGTAGAATGACCAAAAGGTCACACGATAAATATGACCAATGGTTTCTGTTCTGGTATCATAGATAATGTGATTAGCAGATCCTCTCATGCATCCTGAGTGCTTGACGTAAACCGTTTAGAGATCTATCCAGATCCATCGTTGTTCTTCACAGCGGCACATTTTGTTACATGCCTACATCAAGCCTTCACATGCAATGAGAAGAAACGCTGTTCATTTTGGCAGCTTTTATATGTGACATTGCACGATTCGTAGCAGCAATACAAGTAGCTGTTGAGATCTGTCCAGATCCATCGCTGTTCTTCACAGCGGATAATTTCACAAATATAGCTGGATGCAGCTGCTTCGTGCGTCAAGGGTATACAGAGTGTAGAAGAGACTCTTGATATCACTAATGAGATACCACTAGGATATCAGAAATCTGTATCCCTTCTCTGCCACATATAAAATATGCAAATGACATTGGAGCATTGGAAGTGCTTAATACTTCCAAATGCTGCGAGGTATTAAAGAGGCAATAGTGATACACCATATCCCGACAGTAAGCCATGCATATTACGACAAGCGATTTGCTACTCTCAACTACCAAGACCCTCGCAAATCTTTCAAACATATTGTTTAGCAGAGAGAGTAGCCACTCACGTAAAGTGCGGCCAGGACTCAAAATTGTTCCATTAAGCAGCTTACCGAGCGGGACAGGCTTTGTGTAGAATGACCAAAAGGTCACATGATAAATGTGACCAATGGTTTCTGTTCTGGTATTATAGATAATGTGATTAGCAGATCCTCTCATGCATCCTGAGTGCTTGACGTAAACCGTTTAGAGATCTATCCAGATCCATCGCTGTTCTTCACAGCGGCACATTTTGTTACATGCCTACATCAAGCCTTCACATGCAATGAGAAGGAACGCTGTTCATTTTGGCAGCTTTTATATGTGACATTGCACGATTCGTAGCAGCAATACAAGTAGCTGTTGAGATCTGTCCAGATCCATCGCTGTTCTTCACAGCGGATAATTTCACAAATATAGCTGGATGCAGCTGCTTCGTGCGTCAAGGGTATACAGAGTGTAGAAGAGACTCCTGATATCACTAATGAGATACCACTAGGATATCAGAAAACTGTATCCCTTCTCTGCCACATATAAAATATGCAAATGACATTGGAGCATTGGAAGTGCTTAATACTTCCAAATGCTGCGAGGTATTAAAGTGGCAATAGGTGAATACACCATATCCCGACAGTAAGCCATGCATATTACGACAAACAATTTGCTACTCTCAACTACCAAGACCCTCGCAAATCTTTCAAACATATTGTTTAGCAGAGAGAGTAGCCACTCACGTAAAGTGCGGCCAGGACTCAAAATTGTTCCATTAAGCAGCTTACCGAGCGGGACAGGCTTTGTGTAGAATGACCAAAAGGTCACACGATAAATGTGACCAATGGTTTCTGTTGTGGTATGATAGATAATGTGATTAGCAGATCCTCTCATGCATCCTGAGTGCTTGACGTAAACCGTTTAGAGATCTATCCAGATCCATCGCTGTTCTTCACAGCGGCACATTTTGTTACATGCCTACATCAAGCCTTCACATGCAATGAGAAGAAATGCTGTTCATTTTGGCAGCTTTTATATGTGACATTGCACGATTCGTAGCAGCAATACAAGAAGCTGTTGAGATCTGTCCAGATCCATCGCTGTTCTTCACAGCGGATAATTTCACAAATATAGCTGGATGCAGCTGCTTCGTGCGTTAAGGGTATACAGAGTGTAGAAGAGACTCCTGATATCACTAATGAGATACCACTAGGATATCAGAAAACTGTATCCCTTCTCTGCCACATATAAAATATGCAAATGACATTGGAGCATTGAAGTGCTTAATACTTCCAAATGCTGCGAGGTATTAAAGTGGCAATAGGTGAATACACCATATCCCGACAGTAAGCCATGCATATTACGACAAGCGATTTGCTACTCTCAACTACCAAGACCCTCGCAAATCTTTCAAACATATTGTTTAGCAGAGAGAGTAGCCACTCACGTAAAGTGCGGCCAGGACTCAAAATTGTTCCATTAAGCAGCTTACCGAGCGGGACAGGCTTTGTGTAGAATGACCAAAAGGTCACACGATAAATATGACCAATGGTTTCTGTTCTGGTATCATAGATAATGTGATTAGCAGATCCTCTCATGCATCCTGAGTGCTTGACGTAAACCGTTTAGAGATCTATCCAGATCCATCGCTGTTCTTCACAGCGGCACATTTTGTTACATGCCTACATCAAGCCTTCACATGCAATGAGAAGAAACGCTGTTCATTTTGGCAGCTTTTATATGTGACATTGCACGATTCGTAGCAGCAATACAAGTAGCTGTTGAGATCTGTCCAGATCCATCGCTGTTCTTCACAGCGGATAATTTCACAAATATAGCTGGATGCAGCTGCTTCGTGCGTCAAGGGTATACAGAGTGTAGAAGAGACTCCTGATATCACTAATGAGATACCACTAGGATATCAGAAAACTGTATCCCTTCTCTGCCACATATAAAATATGCAAATGACATTGGAGCATTGAAGTGCTTAATACTTCCAAATGCTGCGAGGTATTAAAGTGGCAATAGGTGAATACACCATATCCCGACAGTAAGCCATGCATATTACGACAAGCGATTTGCTACTCTCAACTACCAAGACCCTCGCAAATCTTTCAAACATATTGTTTAGCAGAGAGAGTAGCCACTCACGTAAAGTGCGGCCAGGACTCAAAATTGTTCCATTAAGCAGCTTACCGAGCGGGACAGGCTTTGTGTAGAATGACCAAAAGGTCACACGATAAATGTGACCAATGGTTTCTGTTGTGGTATGATAGATAATGTGATTAGCAGATCCTCTCATGCATCCTGAGTGCTTGACGTAAACCGTTTAGAGATCTATCCAGATCCATCGCTGTTCTTCACAGCGGCACATTTTGTTACATGCCTACATCAAGCCTTGACATGCAATGAGAAGAAATGCTGTTCATTTTGGCAGCTTTTATATGTGACATTGCACGATTCGTAGCAACAATACAAGAAGCTGTTGAGATCTATCCAGATCCATCGCTGTTCTTCACAGCGGATAATTTCACAAATATAGCTGGATGCAGCTGCTTCGTGCGTCAAGGGTATACAGAGTGTAGAAGAGACTCCTGATATCACTAATGAGATACCACTAGGATATCAGAAAACTGTATCCCTTCTCTGCCACATATAAAATATGCAAATGACATTGGAGCATTGGAAGTGCTTAATACTTCCAAATGCTGCGAGGTATTAAAGTGGCAATGGGTGAATACACCATATCCCGACAGTAAGCCATGCATATTACGACAAGCGATTTGCTACTCTCCAACTACCAAGACCCTCGCAAATCTTTCAAACATATTGTTTAGCAGAGAGAGTAGCCACTCACGTAAAGTGCGGCCAGGACTCAAAATTGTTCCATTAAGCAGCTTACCGAGCGGGACAGGCTTTGTGGAGAATTACCAAAAGGTCACAGGAGAATGGTGATATCTTCCTAAAGTTCCGGAATAGCGGCTCTTATAATTAAGTACAGAATTTGAATTTTATTTACCTACATAATAGGCTTCAGTTGTTCTATAATGCTCGATGAAAAGTTGGCTGTTTGGATATATTAAAAATTTTATTTAAAAATTTTCTTAACTGCTCCGCTGAAATATAGCATGAGAGTGGAGATTCATATTACAGTGGACCTTCGTTATAGCACTGCTCGCTATACCGCGCACTCGGTTATAGCGCGGGCGATGTTCGCGATAATTTCAGACATATTTATACAAGTCCGTGCGGCGTTAGTGAGTATCGCATTTTATTTTTACTGCGTATTGAGTAATTGTGTATGTATTGAGTTCCTGCATGTATTTTGAATAGTGTTTAATTATTGTATGCATGATGAGTAAAAGAAAAGCTTACAGTGTGAAATTTATTGTGTCGCCACCGCGCCGCTCGGTATAACGCGGTTCACCTAATAACGCGGGTGTTGTTTCCCGCCCGACATGCGCGTTATATCGGGGGTCCACTGTATTTGCATTTCTAAGAGTTTGGGTTGGGATATCTCATAATATTAGAAGAAGTAATTTTAAGTTTCTCAAGTACGATTTGTTGAAGTATGGACCTCGAAAATTAATTAATGACTTCATTAAATTTTAAAATTTGAATTATAATAGAACTGAGTTCTTGCCGTATATTTCGTGAAATTTAAACTCACGATCATCGTTTTGAATTAGATTTGTGTGGACTGTTTAATTCTGAAGTTATGTTTTTGCAAATTTAAAACTAACCTTTCTGATCATTTAAGATCTTTCCCTGGAACTCACTTGCGGTGGTCGTGAAGTTTGAATTCTCCTTTTCCTCCAAAGTCAGGAATCGCAGCAGTACTCGAACGTTTTTCAGCCTTTGAAGATCGTTCTCTCTAGAACGCTTGTGGTATGCTTGATGTGCGAGATCCTTTCCCTGCAGGATGTCAGGAACGAAGGACGGCTCTCGTCAAATAAATTTCTCTTCTGATCGGATCTGAATCCGGTTTAACGGTTTCACTTACCTTTACCAAGACGTTGAGGAATAATGACCTGACTCTAATGCTTATATGAAAGGCTTGGATTGGATTGTTTTACCTCTGAGCGGCACTTTTTTTGCACACCATGGGCTAAATGGCCAGGCCACAAGGACCCCGAAGGCTCAGAGAAGGTTGGGGAGGGGACCCACTGGAACAGCTGTTGGGAGACAGATGGTAGTCTCCCGTCAAGGCCATCCAGCGTGTTCTTTAACGTGCACAGGGTATGACTCTCCTGCACATGGGGCCACGGCTTTACGTCCCATCCGACGGACGGCGGCCTTTTCAAGCCCATCGGTGTCCCCTACTGTCCGTGGGCAGGGCGGGAAATTTTGTGAGATAAATCTCAACGCTGACCCAGCTGGGACTCGAACTTGGGAACTACAGATTATGAGCCTGGCGCGCTACCGACTGAGCCACCTCCGCCCATATATGAAAGGAAAAAGATCTTAAGTCATTCTTAAGTCTCTCAATTGAGCTTAGAGAGAAGAGTTTGCGCTGAAATTTTCGAGGTTGATCGCGAAATATGTGACCCGAAGCAATTAATAATTAATGAACCTCCAGATCGCGTTTGTAAAAAAAAATATCTTCCACAATCATATAATATGTATTCATATGTATTAAAACGTTTGAATGCTGCTAAATCCTTTTTTTATTTTCGTATTATAGGCTATTGCAAACTTTGAAATATTTATAATTGTGAGATTTACGGTGCTTTGCTGAAGTCGTTAATTCAATTTGCTCAAACACCTAAAATTGTATATTAAATGACACTTCCCACGCCGCAAACGTTGATTTGATTTCGACTCATTACGATCGACTCACTTAAATACTTCTCTCCCACAGGTGGGCTCAGTCTGTAGCGCGCCAGGCTCGTAATCTGTAGTTCCTAGGTTCGAGTCCCAGCTGGGTCAGCGTTGAGATTTACCTCCGCAAAATTCCCCGCCCTGCCCGCGGTCAGTAGGGGACACCGATGGGTTTGAAAAGGTCGCCGTCCGTCGGATGGGACGTTAAGCCGTGGCCCCGTGTGTGGGAGAGCCATACCCTGTGCACGTTAAAGAACACGCTGGTTGGCCTTGACGGGAGGCTACCATCTGTCTCCCAACAGCTGTTCCAGTGGGTCCCCTCCCCCAACCTTCTCTGAGCTTTCGGGGTCCATGTGACCTGGCCATTTAGCCCATGGTGTGAAAAAAATTGCCGCTCAGAGGTAAAACAACCCAACCCATTGCAACTAGATAACTTCCACTTCGTATCTAAACAGTTTTACCTTTCGCTAGCCTTTCTAAAGTGATATGAAGCATTGAGGTTTGCTTCTGTTGCAATGTTTGACCAGGAATATAAAGTGCTTGCCTTAAGACAAACAGCTGCTCTCTGAGATAAGCTTTCATGACGAGGGCAGCGAGAATGCGAAAATCCCAACGCCAACTAGAAATCTTGACATAGAAGCGTGTTTCTTGTTTATCACTTCACCTGATGTAAATTATTCTCACCCAAACAATGTTTCCTTCTTCGCACTAATAAGCTCATTAAAGGACTAAACAGTTTTAGGAAGATTTTTGGTTCCTAAAGGTATTTGCTAGACATTAAATCAGTGTCTCGCAAACTGTGTGCCGCTGCACAGTAGTGTGCCGCGAGAGATTTTCAAATTGACACTAGATATTCCAAAGATTTCATTTTGACTTGACTTGTGTTATCGACGTGCTTTAATAAAAATCTTTCAGATTTTATCAACTGGGATCTTGTAAGTATTTATCAAGCTTTTTCCAAATTTTGGTATTCATTTTTGATTATTTCAAGCCATAGAATGGACAAATATTTAAAACAAACACCGAGTTATGAATTAAAGAACGAGAACAAATCTTCAAGTAAAACCAGGCTGATGACGTCAACAAAGCACAAATATAATGACGATTATATAGAGCAGGCGTCGGCAACCTATGACCCGCGGGTCACGAAGTGACCCATTTATAATTTCAAGTGACCCACTTGAGTTCCGCAAATAAAGCATAATATATAAAAATAAATTATACTTTTTTTGCAGAACTCAAGTGGGTCACTTGAAATTATTAAATGGGTCACTTGGTGACCTGTGGGTCATAGGTTGCCGACGCCTGATATAGAGTTTGCTTTTATTCTTTGTTAGGTGTGCCGCGGAAAAAAATTAGATTCAGTGTGCCGCGGAAAAAAAATTAGATTCAGTGTGCCGCGGAAAAAAAATTAGATTCAGTGTGCCGCAGAGTAAAAAATTTGCGAGACACTGTGCTAGACACTAAATTGTAACCTAATCAATGCACAAACTCTGGATAAATGCATATTATCAGGGAAGAAATATTTATGCTATATTTGAAAATTAAAATTTATCTTATGATAAGGGTTATTTTTTAGCTGAACACCCTTGAATCTTTATTTGAGTTTTTTTCTTTATACAGAAAAACGAAACAAAATACAGATCTTATTAATTTTAAATCGAAGCAAGGGATTTGAGTTAAATGAAACACAGATAAGCAGAAAATTGCCTGAACAGAAAAGCTTAAAACAATTAGATTTTGCTCGGTCAGGAAAAAAACATGAAACGTCCTTCACTGGTCGCATTTTGTTTGGGTCGAAATCCCAAACTTAATTTTTTAAAAATGCAGCACTGTTTTTAACTATTACTAAATAAGAAGTATTTATTTCATTTCTCAAGAAGTTGAGATTTATCATCATTAACCCCAACCCAGCCCCCGTTGATATAGGGGACACTACGGGACTTAGAAAGACCACCGTCCGTCCTGCACACGGTCAGTAGGGGACACCGATGGGCTTGGACAGGCTGCCGTCCGTCGGATAGGACGTTAAGCCGTGGCCCCGTGTGCGGGAGAGCCATACCCTGTGCACGTTAAAGAACACGCTGGATGGCCTTGACGGGAGGCTACCATCTGTCTCCCAACAGCTGTTCCAGTGGGTCCCCTCCCCCAACCTTCTCTGAGACTTCGAGGTCCATGTGAGCTGGCCATTTAGCCCATGGTGTGCAAAAAAGTGCCGCTCAGAGGTAAAACAACAACCCAACCACCGTCCGTCGGATGGGACGTTAAGCCGTGGTCCCGTGTACAAGAGAGCCATACGTTATATGGTACCATTCTGGAAGGCCTTTATGGGAGGCTAAATCACATCTCTTAACGTCCAGTGGATCCCTTTCTCCCAACCTTTTCTGAGCCCTTGGGGTCCTTGGGATCTGGCCTTTTAGTACATTATGTGCAAAAAAAAAGTGCCCTTCAGAGGTAAAATAATCCTACCTATTTCTCAAAGTGGTGAACCACCCAAATTAAAGCTATGCAAGATCATGGGGGACACGGCCACTGAACCTTTAATAGCGTCATTTATTATGAAATATTCCGAATTAACATAGGGGTGGCTCAGTCGGTAGCGCGCCAGGCTCGTAATCTGTAGTTCCCAGGTTCGAGTCCCAGCTGGGTCAGCGTTGAGATTTATCTCCGCAAAACTCCCCGCTCTGCCCACGGTCAGTAGGGGACACCGATGGGCTTGGAAAGACTGCCGTCCGTCGGATGGGACGTTAAGCCGTGGCCCCGTGTGCGGGAGAGCCATACCCTGTGCACGTTAAAGAACAGGCTGAATGGGCTTGACGGGAGGCTACCATCTGTCTCCCAACAGCTGTTCCAGTGGGTCCCCTCCCCCAACCTTCTCTGAGCCATCGGGGTCCATGTGACCTGGCCATTTAGCCCATGGTGTGCAAAAAAGTGCCGCTCAGAGGTAAAACAACACAACAACCCGAATTAACATATATTTCTTGTATAGATGCTATAACCTTTACAACTCTCATTAAAAATGATAAATGCACGGATTAGAACGAATCGAAACAATTGCTTTTGCGTTAATTCTAGTTTGAAGAAATTCTTTCAAATATTTAAAATTCAATTATTGGACAAGAAAGATTAACAATGCTTTCTTTATTGTCCACGGAAAAACGAATGATTCCGAAGTTTTCGGAAAACTTGAATGAAATGTATTTATGATGATATTCCTGTCTCTATTTAAGAACTTCTTTACCACTTTAGACTGAAATAAAAAACTATATTCAATGAAAATAAGCAAAATTAATTTCCTTTATTTAATTTTTTTATTGGCTCTATATTTTAAAACCCTTAGTCCGAAAACGGTTCGAGACCCATCCGGGCCAGCATTCAGATTCATCGCCGCATAACTCCCCGCCTTACCCTCGGTAAATGGGGCGAGGGTGGCTCAGTCGGTAGCGCTCCAGGCTCGTATTCTGTAGTTCCCAGGTTCGAGTCCCAGCTGGGTCAGAGTTGAGATTTATCTCCGCAAAATTCCCCGCCCTGCCCACGGTCAGTAGGGGACACCGATGGGCTTGGAAAGCCGCCGTCCGTCGGATGGACGTTAAGCCGTGGCCCCGTGTGTGGGAGAGTCATACCCTGTGCACGTTAAAGAACACGCTGGATGGCCTTGACGGGAGGCTACCATCTGTCTCCCAACAGCTGTTCCAGTGGGTCCCCTCCCCCAACCTTCTCTGAGCCTTCGGGGTCCATGTGACCTGGCCATTTAGCCCATGGTGTGCAAAAAAGTGTCGCTCAGAGGTAAAACAACCCAACCCTCGGTAAATAGGGGACCGATGGGTTTCCATCGGATTCAGATGAACGTCAAGCCGTGACCCTGTGTGCAGCAGAACCCTGTGAAGGTTAAAGGAAACGATGAATGCCTTGATGGTTGGCTATAATCTTATGTCCTACCAATTGTTTAGTGGGTCCTTGTGACCTGATCATTTAACCTATCGTGTGAAAAAAGTACCACTCAGACAGGGGCGTAGCGAAGAAACTATGGTTGGGGGGGGGGGATAGAACGAAAATATCCTCAACTCGGAAATCACATTTTGCCAACTGAGAGAATAAGAATTTTATATAAATTTAATTATGTCTCTATCAGGAACGTACCCAGAATTTAGTCCAGGCGGGGGTGGCTCAGTCGGTAGCGCTCAAGACTCGTAATGTGTAGTTCCCAGGTTCGAGTCCCAGCTGGGTCAGTGTTAAGATATATCTCCGCAAAATTCCCCGCCCTGCCCACGGTCAGTCGGATGGGACGTTAAGCCATGGTCACGAGTGCGGGAGAACCATTTTCTGTGCACGTTAAAGAACACACTGGATGGCTTTAACGGGAGGCTACCATCTGTCTCCCAACAGCTGTTTCAGTGGGTCCCCTCCCCCAACCTTCTCTGAGACTTGGGGTCAATGTGACCTGGCCATTTAGCCCATGGTGTGAAAAAAAGTGCCGCTCAGAGGGCTTGGAACCGATGGGCTTGGAAAGGCCACCGTCCTTCGGATGGGACGTTAAGCCGTGGCCACGTGTGCGGGAGAACCATACCGTGTGCACGTTAAAGAACACACTGGATGGCTTTAACGGGAGGCTGCATCTGTCTCCCAACAGCTGTTTCAGTGGGTCCCCTCCCTCAACCTTCTCCGAGCCTTCGGGGTCCATGTGACCTGGCCATTTAGCCCATGGTGTGCAAAAAAGTGCCGCTCAGAGGTAAAACAACCCAACTTTAAATAACACGCTGGATGGCCTAGACGGGAGGCTACCATCTGTCTCCCAACAGCTGTTTCAGTGGGTCCCCTCCCTCAACCTTCTCTGAGCCTTCGGGGGTCCATGTGACCTGGCCATTTAGCCCATGGTGTGAAAAAAAGTGCCGCTCAGAGGGCTTGGAACCGATGGGCTTGGAAAAGCCACCATCCGTCGGATGGGACGTTAAGCCGTTGCCCTGTATACGGGAGAACCATACCCTGTGCACGTTAAAGAACACACTGGATGGATTTAACGGGAGGCTACCATCTGTCTCCCAACAGCTGTTCCAGTGGGTCCCCTCCCACAACCTTCTCTGTGCCTTCGGGGTCCTTGTGACCTGGCCATTTAGCCCATGGTGTGCAAAAAAATGCCGCTCAGAGGTAAAACAAGTCAGGGCGGGGGAGGTGAGGGGGGCAACTACTATAGATCCTGTCAAATTGCCCTGATTTTGCCAACTCACCTGAATTTTACCAAGCCACTTCGAATTTTACCGACTCCTTAAGATTTGCCAAGTTATCGGATTTTGTCAAGTTCCCTCGATTTTACCAACTCTCCTTAATTTCACAAAAATCATCCCAATTTTCCCAACCCACCTGTATTTTACCAAGTGGCTTTAAATTTTGCAAATTCCCCTAGATTTTATCAAATTGTCTCGTTTTGCCAACTCCCCTCGATTCTGCCAACTCCCATTTATTAAAAAAAAGAAACCATTTTTTCCCAACTCACCTGTATTTTACCTAGTGGATTCGTATTTTGCAAACTCCCGTAGAATTTGCCAAGTTGTCTAGATTCTGCAAAAGCTCCTTAATTAAAACAAAATCTCAGTTTTCACCACTCACCTTGATTTTACGAAGTCGCTTCGCATTTTGCCAACTCTTGATTTCCTTGGGCGGGGGTTGCTCAGTCGGTAGCGCGCCAGGCTCGTAATCTGTAGTTCCCAGGTTCGAGTCCCAGCTAGGTCAGCGTTGAGATTTATCTCCGCAAAATTCCCCGCCCTGCCCACGGTCAGTAGGGGACACCGATGGGCTTGGAAAGGCCGCCGTCCGTCGGATGGGATGTTAAGCCGTGGCCCCGTGTGCGGGAGAGCCATACCCTGTGCACGTTAAAGAACACGCTGGATGGCCTTGACGGGAGGCTGTCATCTGTCTTCCAACAGCTGTTCCAGTGAGTCTCCTACCCCAACCTTCTCTGAGCCTTCGGGGTCCATGTGACCTGGCCATTTAGCCCATGGTATACGTTACGTTACGATAGACCAGATCAGTTACGATAGATTCCAGCGACTAAGGTTTTAAAAGAGGATTATAAGAAAGTGACCTTACCTCAACTTATTCAAGGAGAACTATGAGCGAAATTTGGACCTTGTCGGGATTAAACTCATCGTTATGTTTGTTACGTTACAATACATTTACAGAACACTGATCATGAATATACCTCACTTTGTTAGAGGCAACAGTTTTTCGTTTTAATTGTCAGCCAATACATTCTTACCAGAATTGTATAGCCCAGTGGTCCTCAACCTTTTATCCTTCACGTACTGCACCTCCTAGAAATATTTATGCAACTGGCGTAACCCTTTTATAGATAGATAAAACTAAAGTTATAGTATAACAATGGGAAAAAAATAAAACATATATATTTATAACACATATCTAGCGACTTTGGAGCTCTCATGGCGTTCCCCAAAAAATTTTTCGCGTACCCCACGTTCATGACCCCTATTATAGACTTTTAGACATGCCCATAAAATTCTCAGCCCATCAAATATAATGATAATTTTTTGCTAGGATTTCTATCAGGATCGTGGTATTATACCTGGGAATAGAAAACTCACAAAATGTGATGACAACGGATTTATTTCTCCAGGTATATATATATTTGGTAACAAATAAGAAATTAAGTCATTAAGGTACAGTCGCTCAAAAAAGTATCCGAACACTATGATTGATTACAAAATTCAGAAAAAATATCTGGCAACGATTTTTTTAGAAATTAGTGATCTGGTAGCCTTCGTGTCACGTGACACGAAGGTTGCCAGATAACTGATTTCTAAAAAAATCGTCGCCAGATATTTTTTCTGAATTCTGTAATCAACAATAGTGTTCAGATTTTTTTTTGAGCGACTGTAGGTGGTCATATTATTTTGATACTAGATCGTGTGAGCTCACTCACGGAAATATTGAGTGTGTGCAGTTACCGTTCACAGCAAACTGGAGCGTGTGCAGTTACCGTTCACAGCAAACTGGAGCGTGTACAGTAACTGCACACGCTCCAGTTTGCTGTGAACGGTAACTGGAGCGTGTACAGTTGCTGTACACGCTCCAGATATTTTTCCTGAATTCTGTAATCAACCATAGTGTTCGGATCCTTTTTTGAGCGACTGTACATGCTCGAATCTACGGAGCGTTGAGATTTATCGCCGCAAAATTCCCCGCCCTGCACACGGTCAGTAGGGGACACCGATGGGCTTGGAAAGGCCGCCGTCTTGGATGGGACGTTACGCCGTGGTCCCGTGTGCGGGAGAGCCATACCCTATGAAAACACTCTTAAAAAGAACACGCTGGATGGCCTTGACGGGAGGCTACCATCTGTCTCCCAACAGCTGCAGGGTCCCCTCCCCCAACCTTCTCTGAGCCATCGGGGTCCATGTGACCTGGCCATTTAGCCCATTTAGCCCAAAATAATATCTAATTTAAATAGAGTAGCCCCGGGTAAGGCATAAATGTTTGTGTTGTTTTTCTGCTGAGGTCCTGCCATCTTCACAGACCTTTACTATGGCATATAGACTGACAGACTCCTGTCAGACCTTAGTGGCAAGCAGCTGCTTGAGGGAGTATTCATTCAATCTTTATACAAAGCTGCTCAGAGTTTAATTCTGAGCGGCACTCTTTTGCACACAACGAGCTAAATGGCCAGGTCACAAGGATCCGAGGGCTCAGAGAAGGTTGGGGGAAGGAGACCCACTGAACAGCTGTTAGGAGACAGATGGTAGTCTCCCGTTAAGGTCATCCCTTGTGTTCTTTAAAGTGCACAGGGTATGGCTCTCCCGCATATGTCTCATCCGTTACGAACGGCGGCCTTTCGAAACCCATCGGTGCCCTCTACTGACCTAAAGTAGAGCGGGGAGCTATACGGATGTAAATCTCAACGCTCACCCAGGTCGGACTCAAACCTGGGAACTGCTGATTACGGAGCCTGACCTGCTGACTCCCAACCCCAACTCCCTACATTTGGGAAACTCTGATTATATATTTGCGTTGAAATAAAAAAACAGAAAGTATCACATGAAGATTACATTAAATTTTGATCTATTTTCCTTTTCAATTTCAGCAGGGGCGGGGGTGGCTCAGTCGGTAGCGCGCTAGGCTAGTAATCTGTAGTTCCCAGGTTCGAGTCCCAGCTGGGTCAGCGTTGAGATTTATCTCCGCAAAATTCCCCGCCCTACCCGCGGTCAGTAGGGGACACCGATGGGCTTGGAGGTATGGCTCTCCCGTGTGCGGGAGAGCCATACCCTATGAAAACACTCTTAAAAAGAACACGCTGGATGGCCTTGACGGGAGGCTACCATCTGTCTCCCAACAGCTGCAGGGTCCCCTCCCCCAACCTTCTCTGAGCCTTCGGGGTCCATGTGACCTGGCCATTTAGCCCATGGTGTGCAAGAAAGTGCCGCTCAAAGGCAAAACAACCCAACGTTAAAGAACACACTGGATGGCCTTGACGGGAGGCTACCATCTGTCTCCCAACAGCTGTTCCAGTGGGTCCCCTCCCCCAACCTTCTCTGAGCCTTCGGGGTCCATGTGACCTGGCCATTTAGCCCATGGTGTGAAAAAAAGTGCCGCTCAGAGGTAAAACGACCCAACGTTAAAGAACACGCTGGATGGCCTTGACGGGAGGCTACCATCTGTCTCCCAACAGCTGTTCCAGTGGGTCTCCTCCCCCAACCTTCTCTGAGCCTTCGGGGTCCATGTGACCTGGCCATTTAGCCCATGGTGTGCAAAAAAGTGCCGCTCAGAGGTAAAACAACCCAACCTCCCCCCTCCACCACTTTTACCATTTTCCGTTCTCGATTGCATCATTTGTCGCCCCCCCCCCCCCTATCTTTTTTAATATCCGGACCTGTCTTGAACGGTTTTTGGGAATCCATGATCCCAGTATGAGATTTTTAGGGAGTGGTGTTATTTTAAGGGGAAGGTAAATCGCAAAAGTTTTAACGAGTGAATTTTTAACTTTTTTATGAATATGATTTACAATCCCTTAGTAGTCGTTAAAGAACAACCCATCGTTAAAGAACACACTGGATGGCCTTGACGGGAGACTACCATCTGTCTCCCAACAGCTGTTCCAGTGGGTCCCCTCCCCCAATCTTCTCTGAGCCTTCGGGGTCCATGTAATAGCCCATGGTGTGCATCATGCTGCACTTCATGGGCTTCATGGGCTTCATGGCACTTCGGGGTCCATAAAATAAATCCATGTGCCTTCGGGTTCATAAAATAAATCCATGTGCTTCTGAGCCTTCGGGGTCCATGTAATAGCCCATGGTGTGCATCATGATGCACTTCATGGGCTTCATGGGCTTCATGGCACTTCGGGGTCCATAAAACCATGGGCTAAATGGCCGTCATGGCCATTTAGCCCATGGTGTGCAAAAAAGTGCCGCTCAGAGGTAAAAGAACCCAACCCAACCCAGAAAAAGTTGCGATACTAATGTTTCAACATATTTCGCTTTATGACTGAATTCGTAATAAAGTGTATTTTAGAATAAATAGTAATTGCTATACACGTTTTAGTGTTTTCTTAAATAAATTTGGAATTACATATGAGAACACATTTTAGGAAGTCATTTTTGAAATCAGAAAGCTTATGAATTTAATTTAAACAAGTGTTAAACGTTCGATTTAAATTTGTAGTCGTGATTATAAGACTGTTTTAGAATAATATAGGTGCTTGCAAATAAAATATTAAAGTCGATTGATCAATTTTTTTTAATATTAAATGCTGTTTAAGTATCAGGAGCTATTAGCCGTAGGAGAGAATTTTGAAGATTAATGAGTTTTATTTGATCGATGTTAAAGTTATTGCTCTACGATTTTATTAGCTCGTAATAGTGTTTGTCGGATGGGACGTTAAGCATTGGCACCGTGTCAGGGAGAGCCAGACCCTCTGCACACTAAAGAACACGCTGGATGGTCTTGACGGGACGCTACCATCTGTGTGATAACAGCTGTCTAGTGGGTTGCCTCCCATTAGAGGGCTGTTTGGGGGTCCACATGTGAGAAACGTGAATTCGTAGCCAAACAAAAGAAGAGATTTGGATTGGGTTGTTTTACCTCTGAGCGGCACTTTTTTGCACACCATGGGCTAAATGGCCAGGTCACATGGACCCCGATGGCTCAGAGAAGGTTGGGGGAGGGGACCCACTGGAACAGCTGTTGGAAGACAGATGGTAGCCTCCCGTCAAGGCCATCCAGCGTGTTCTTTAACGTGCACAGGGTATGGCTCTCCCGCACACGGGGCCACGGCTTAACGTACCATTCGACGAACGGGGGCCGTTACAAGTCCATCGGTGTCCCCTACTGACCGTGGGCAGGGCGGGGAATTTTGCGGAGATAAATCTCAACGCTGACCCAGCTGGGACTCGATCCTGGGAACTACAGATTACGAGCGTGGCGCGCTACCGACTGAGCCACCCCCGACCCAAGCACAAGAAACAGGTCTTCACCAAAAGAAGAGATGCATCCATAGTAAATACACAGGTTAGCTGTAGAAATAGACTTCAACATTAGTTGATACTTCTGAAAATAGTTATCGCTGACATGGCGGGAATCGAACCCGCAGCTCTCCAGATTCAAGCTGGAGCGTGCTACCATTACACCACGCATCGGACGAGAAAATCTTTCAGAGTAAGACTTTACAATTTTTTTTACTACCTTACGCTTTTTTTTTCTCTCAAGATTCATGCTACAGCACGCTCTGGCATGAATCTGGAGAGTTGCGGGTTCGATTCTCTCCGTGTCAGCGATAATTTTTTCAGAAATATTAACTAAAGAAGAGATGGTTTACACTTTATCGTCTATCCGTCTGTAGGTCTCTTTAGATTTTTTCTTACTGTTTGTTTAAGAAATAAGTTAATTATTCGCATGAAATAATTAGCTGGAAAAAAAAATTCTCTTCCCCCCCCCCCCAAAGTGAAATTCGAACCATGGTCTCACCAATAACGTGCCAAGCGTGATAACCACGACACCATCACCCGCTAACTTTGTACTCAACTATTGTCACATAAACTTTCCGGCATATCACTAGATTCCTTCGTGGCGCCATCTATGTCAGGAAAGGACAACCAATGTGCCTCAATTGTCTGTTTCCCGATGTAGATGGCGCCCCGAGCGAATCAAATGATTAGTTTTTGCTGCACCTGCTTGAGGGATTGGATTGGATTGTTTTACCTCTGAGCGGCACTTTTTTTCACACCATGGGCTAAATGGCCAGGTCACATGGACCCCGAAGTCTCAGAGAAGGTTGGGGGAGGGGACCCACTGGAACAGCTGTTGGGAGACAGATGGTAGCCTCCCGTCAAGGACATCCAGCGTGTTCTTTAACGTGCACAGGGTATGGCTCTTCCGCACACGGGGCCACGGCTTAACGTCCCATCCGACGGACGACGGCCTTTCCAAGCCCATCGGTGTCCCCTACTGACCGTGGGTATGGCGGGGAATTTTGCGGAGATAAATCTCATCGCTGACCCAGCTGGGACACGAACCTGGGAAGTACAGATTAAGAGCCTGGCGCGCTACCGACTGAGTCATCCCCACCCCACCTGCTTGAGGGAGGGGGATCTTTATTTATTTATTTATTTATTTATCATTAAAGTAAATTTTAAGTTCTCATCGAAAGAAATAATTATTCGTTACTTCGTCTGTGCCCTATTTCACGTTGCCCTATGCAAGCTCTAATGTTCTTCTAAATATAATATTTCTCGCTGAGAAAAAAGTATTTTTCGACAAAAAAATTCGAGTTCATTCCGTTTTTGTAAAGTGCCACGTCATGTCGTTTACATTTACAACAGAATAGGAATCGAAGAAAGAGATGGTTTTCTTTGGGGTGTGATTTATATTTAAAAATGTGATTTCTGGAATATATATACGTATTAGAATTGTTTTGCTACTGAATGAAAAAAATATGGAAAAATATAATTACATGAAAATGTAGAGGAAAAATGGAAATTTTATTCTTTGAATCATGCCAAAATAAAGATGCAGTTGATAATGAACACAAGGTTCAGTGTCATAGTTCTGCTGTACACTGAAGGATCCGCAAATAGTTGGGGCGGGGGTGGCTCAGTCGGTAGCGCGCCAGGCTCGTAACCTGTAGTTCCCAGGTTCGAGTCCCAGCTGGATCAGCGTTGAGATTTATCTCCGCAAAATTCCCCGCCCTGCCCACGGTCAGTAGGGAACACCGATGGGCTTGGAAAGGCAACCGTCCGTCGGATGGGACGTAAAGCCATGGCACCGTGTGTGGGATAGCCATACCCTGTGCACGTTAAAGAACACACTGGATGGCCTTGACGGGAGGCTACCATCTGTCTCCCAACAGCTGTTCCAGTGGGTCCCCTCCCCCAACCTTCTCTGAGCCTTCGGGGTCTATGTGACCTGGCCATTTAGCCCATGGTGTGCAAAAAAGTGCCGCTCAGAGGTAAAACAACCCAACCGCAAATAGTTAAGTCCACTATGCAGTCCCCTAATATGCACGCTATCTGAAGCGATGACGTCCCAATCCACATTAGCTCACAACTTGCTGGATACTATTTTGCAAATTTTATTTCTATCACTTTGCGGCACTCTGATTGGCGGAAGAGGATGCGATATTTCACTGCGAAAAATGACTAATTGTAGCTGAGTAGTTTTGCTAATGAATGATGCTTTTATGCATATGGTGACTTAGGTTTTTTTTTTGTGAGCGGCATTTTTTGCACACAATAAGCTAAATGGCTAGGTCACAAGGACCTCGAAGGTTCAGAAAAGTGGACCCACAATTGTTATAGTGTTGTCCCATCTGAGGGATCCGCAAATAATTAAATATACCATGTAGTTCTCTAATTTGCACGCTCCCAAGTGGATGAAATAAATTATACAAAGACAATTGCTTTGGATTTCAAAGCTGGTAGGTAAGTTTGAGATTTCGAATAATATGAGCGGATTTCTTTTTTTGGGTTAGGTGGGGGTGGGATGGGGTGGGGTGTTGGGTGGTTGGTGGGTGTGGGTGAGGTGGGGTGAAGTCCGAACCCTTTGCTTTCCTTCTGGATGCGTCCTTCATCCAGAGTATTCTTAAAGTGGATATCCCCATGTGCGTGGCCCTGTGTGCGTGAGAGCCATACCATGTGCACGTTAAAGAACACTCTGGATGGCCTTGACGGGAAGCTACCATCTGTCTCCCAACAGCTGTTCCAGTGGGTTTCCTCCCCCAACCTTCCTCCGCAAAATTCCCCGCCCTGCCCACGGTCAGTAGGGGACACCGATGGGCTTGGAAAGGCCGCCGTCCGTCGGATGGGACGTTAAGCCGTGGCACCTTGTGCGGGAGAGCCATACCCTGTGCACGTTAAAGAACACGCTGGATGGCCTTGACGGGAGGCTACCATCTGTCTCCTAACAGCTGTTCCAGTGGGTCCCCTCTCCCAACCTTCTCTGAGCCTTCGGGGTCCATGTGACCTGGCCGTTTAGCCCATGGTGTGCAAAAAAGTGCCGCTCAGAGGTAAAACAACCCAACCCCCAACCTTCTCTGAGCCTTCGGGGCCCTTCTGATCTGGCCGTTTAAACCATAGTATGCAAAAAAATACTGCTCAGGGGTAAAACAACCCAATCCAAAAAATTATTTCGGATATTAAATTTTTATGCAATATTTAGCGAAAAAAAAAGATTCTTCATTTTATGTCAATGGAAAGTCAGAATCTGAAAAAATCAATATCTCGAAAGAGAAATTCTTATAAAAAATGAATTTTTTTTCGTCGCTGATATATGTAAGAAGATGAAATTAGAACTCTATTTTAAATGACGATGCTTATTTAGGCGGCTCGGTATAAGGTAATTTATGCCATATGATCTGAGAGCTTTCGTGCGGCTCTATTGTAGCTAAGCATCTTCAGAGCTTAGACTATTCAATACGTTAGCTAATTTTTTTGGTTCTCTAATAACAACGAAACTTAAAGTGGACAGGGTAAGCTCTCCTTCACGTGGTGCCAGGGCGTAAGTCCCATCCAATGGACGGCAGCCATTCCAAGCCCATCGATTCTCCCCTTTCTCACAAAGTGAAGAGTGCGGAATAACGATGAAAACGTTAACTCAGGAGAACCCCTCCCCCCCCCTCCAGAGGAAAAACAAAGGGTCACAACAATAAATTTGGGATCTTATTACATATCATAGCACATGTAGGTAACAGTTTTAATTCTTGGTCTTAAAGGTTTTTCAATATGGGTAACAAATGGAGTTTCTTTCGCTGTTCGGTTGTTGTTTTATCTCTGAGCGGCACTTTTTTGCACACCTTGGGCTAAAATGGCCAGGTCACAAGAACCCCGAAGACTCAGAGAAGGTTTGGGGGAGGGGACCCACTGGAACAGCTGTTGGGAGGCAGATGGTAGCCTCCCGTCAAGGACATCCAGCGTGTTCTTTAACGTGCACAGGGTATGGCTCTCTCCCGCACACGGGGCCACGGCTTAACGTCCCATCCAACGGACGACGGCCTTTCCAAGCCCATCGGTGTCCCTTACTGACCGTGGTCAGGGCGGAGAATTTTGTGGAGATAATCTTAACGCTGACCCAGCTGGGACTCGAACCTGGTAACTGCAGATTACGAGCCTGGCGCGCTACCGACTGAGCCACCCCCGCCCCTTCTTTCGGGAAGGGGCGGGGGTGGCTCAGTCTTTCGGGAAGGCCCAGATATTATGGGAATAAGATTGAAGGAAAAATGGAAATTTAAATCAAATCTGTCTAAACCTTGAATTTCAGCAATGTCCGATCAATATTTAAAGAGTTATGACTGCTGAAATATTGAACAGCAGAGTGATTCCTCTTTTTAGAGAGTTCATCAAAATCGACGAAAATTGGAACTAAGAAATAAGAAGCATTTGCATATCGGGTGTCGCATTAAAAGTCAAAATAGTAATCGAATGTGACCGGCTAAAAAATCAAGAAATGCGGAAGGCACCGATTGATTTCGAGCCTCGATGATTTTCTGACGATCATGATTCTACGAGATCAGGCCTAGTAAGAGATACAGAGCAATATAGAATGAAGAGAAGAAGGAGAAAGAAGAGAAGAAGGACCCATGGCGTTGAAAATGATAGAAAGAAACTTGATCTTACTGAAAAGATCACCGAAGACCAGAGCAAGCTCGAACCACCTTTAGTGCATTGTTTTGGAAACTTCTGAGTTCCCTCTGTGTAGCTGACTTGGCCTTGAAGGTCTCTAAGGCTTTTCCGACAATGAATCTCATTTCTTACGATCCAACCGAGCTGAGAGGAATAGGAATTGAAGAAAGGATGTCTTTCTGGTACAAATGATGTGCATCCACACCTCTCGATTGGAATTCTCCGAAGCATCCGGAACTGCAATCGTCAGATCCAAACATTTGCTGCACACATTCTGAAGACATTCGGTAAGAGATCTCTACGAAAACTAAGCAAGTTCCCAACCTTATTATTGTGAGGGGCTACGCTTGGGAAATAACAATTTACCGTGGAACGATACCGCGATAAATTTCACTAATAAATTATTGTGTCTGCTACCGACTGAGTCGGTTTCTGTTTAACAGATTCTTTTTGTGTTGGACAGGTATTGATGAAATATTATAATTTGCATTTTCCGAATGTTGACACATTTGGGTTGTTTTACCGCTGAGCGGCACATTTTTGCACACCATGGGCTAAATGGCCAGGTCACATGGACCCCGAAGGCCTGAGAGATGGTTGGGGGAGGGGACCCACTGGAACAGCTGTTGGGAGACAGATGGTAGCCTCCCGTCAAGGCCATCCGGCGTGTTCTTTAATGTGCACAGGGTATGGCTCTCCCGCACACGGGGCCACGGCTTAACGTCCAATCCGACGGACGGCAGCCTTTCCAAGCCCATCGGTGTCCCCTACTGACCGTGGGCAGGGCGGGGAATTTTTGCGTAGATAAATCTCAACGCTGACCCAGCTGAGACTCGAACCTGGGAACTACAGATTACGAGCCTGGCGCGCTACCGACTGAGCCACCCCCGCCCCAAAAGACTCCGAGTTTTACGTTTAGTTTTATCAGGAGTGTTTCCATGGAGAATTTGTATTTTTTTTTACTGCTTTTCTAAACACTTTATCCGTTTAATGACAGTTAAGTCTTGAGGCCAAACAACAGATAAAAAGGAATATTAAAAAAAATAGCGATTTCCATTCTCTATGATGCCAGATTTGCAAAGCATAGCTTTTTACAGTTGAAATCCGAATTTTTATCAGATTTTCGTACAACAAACATCATGGATAAAAGAGATTTGGATCCTACCTCATTTGGAAAGGGGATCAATTCATTTGCGGATGTTGGGGATATTGAAATGCAGGGTGCTTCGTCTGCTATAGAATTTATGGAACCGTTTCTTGTTAAACGTTTGGCGGGAAATGTAAAAGTTTTCAATGGAGAAGAGAAATACGTTTGGCGAGAATTGTGGCACTGGGGCTTTGACTTTCTGAGATTTAAAAATCTGGAGATCGTAAATTTGGCTTTAAATAATATCCCCTCCCTCCAAAAACAACAACAAAAAGCAAACTGATAAAGTAATAGATAATAACCATATATCCAATCAAAAACAATTGAAACAATCATTATTTTTGTTTTAAAATTCTTTGGATGTTTTACCTCTGAGCGGCACTTTTTTGCACACCATGGGCTAAATGGCCAGGTCACATGGACCCCGAAGGCTCAGAGAAGGTTTGGGGAGGGGACCCACTGGAATAGTTGTTGGGAGACAGATGGTATCCTTCCGTCAAAGCCATCCAGCGTGTTGTTTAACGTGCACAGGGTATGGCTCTCTCGTACACGGGGCCACGGCTTAACGTCCCATCCGACGGACGGCGGCCTTTCCAAACCCATCGGTGTCCCCTACTGACCGTGGGCAGGGCGGGGAGTTTTGAGGAGATAAATCTTAACGCTGACCCAGCTGGGACTCGAACCTGGGAACTACAGATTACGACCCTGGCGCGCTATCGACTGAGCCACCCCCGCCCCAATTTAAAATTCGTAGATTTATGAAAAAAAAAGTGATGTACTTTATAAATCAAATTTAAATTAATATTTTTAATTATCTTTACAACTTTTTAGCAAACTTTTATATTCCGGCTCCTGAACATTTTCTAAAATTTCTACATAGTTTATATCATATTTAATTTTCTTGCACAGTTCTACGTCCACCATGGATAATTTACACTTTAAGCAATTGTGTTCATCCGCGAAAACACTCAGTAAACATATGCGTTGCTGATAGCTTATATGGGGAGTAATTATTGCCACGAATTTAATTAATCAGAAAAATTCGATTCTTCATTTTTTTAAGTTTAACATCAAAGGAATAAAAGTGGAATTAGGACTTTATTGATTTGGCGTTCATAAGAACGTTTCGAAAAAATTAGGTTTAGCGTTGATCTCTAAGAGAAGTGTTGATTTTTGGGCTCACTTTTCTGGCCAATTTAAGGGGTTGATATTCATTGAACTTGGCAATCGCGAATACAATCTACGGTTCTAAACACTTCACGGCCAGCGTAGACCGCGGGAGTCACTATGATCGGAAAAACCGGACTACGGTTCTAAACACTTCACAGCCAGCGTAGACCGCGGGAGTCAGTATGATCGGAAAAACCGGAGATTTGCCTTTAAAATCCAGTTTGGAGAGAGATAACAAAATCTGGAGTCACCGGACGAAAATCGGACAGTTATCAATGGATAAATCTGCTGGAAGAGAATTTGTACGTTTCGCGTCAAATTTTCACGGGCTGTAATAGCTGGATAGGGAATATTTCCTAACATAGACAAAAATACTGCATTGCCATCGTAATATCTTTGTTGCGTATGTAAATGTGCATCAATTTCCATTAAAAGGAACAATCATTTGCTATATTTATTTGTGACTTTCGTGACCACCGACAGAATTATTAATTTCCAGTGAGTTAAAACGTTTCTTATATTTCCGTTTCGGCTTAGAAGCTCTTGATTACGATTTCATCAAAAAAATTAACTCAAAGGGTTCCGCGGAAGGAGAGGTTAAATGCAAGTGTTTCATGTAAAGAAGAGATTAGATGCAAGTGTTTAATGTAAAGAAGAGATTAGATTCAAGTGTTTCATGTAAAGAAGAGATTAAATGCAAGTGTTTCATGTAAAGAAGAGATTAAATGCAAGTGTTTCATGTAAAGAAGAGATTAAATGCAAGTGTTTCGTGTAAAGAAGAGATTAAATGCAAGTATTTCATGTAAAGAAGAGATTAAATGCAAGTGTTTCGTGTAAAGAAGAGATCAAATGCAAGTGTTTCGTGTAAAGAAGAGATCAAATGCGAGTGTTTCGTGTAAAGAAGAGATCAAATGCAAGTGTTTCTTGTAAAGAAGAGATTAAATGCAAGTGTTTCGTGTAAAGAAGAGATCAAATGCAAGTGTTTCTTGTAAAGAAGAGATTAAATGTAAGAGATTCGTGGAAGGAGAGATTAAATGCAAGGGCTCCATGGAAGGAAAGATTGAATGTAAGAGATTCGTGGAAGGAGAGATTAAATGCAAGGGCTCCATGGAAGGAAAGATTGAATGTAAGGGCTCCTTGGAAAGAGAGTTTAAATTTAAAAGCTCTGTGGAAGGAAAGATTAAATAGAAATTAAATAAAAAAGAGCTATTAAATGTAAAAGCTTCATGGAATGAGATATTACTGCAAGGGCTGCGTGGAAGGAAAGATTAAATATAAGTTCTCAACGGAAGGAGAGATTAAATGTTAGGGCTCCAGGGAAGGAAATATTAAATGTAAGTGATCAGTGGAAGGAGAGATTAAAAGTAAGGGCTCCATGGAAGGAAATAATAAATGTAAGTGATCAGTGGAAGGAGAGATTAAAAGTAAGGGCTTCGTAGAACGAGAGATTAAATGCAATGGTTCTGAAGGGTGGAATGGGGATTGTGGGTGGGTTGTTTTATTTCTAAGCGATACCTTTTAGGATACAATGAGTTAAATGACCAGATCTTAATGACCCGAATGGATGAGAGGAGGTTGGTGAAAGAGATCCATAGGACTGTTCTGTCTCCTGGAGATTAAATGCAAGGGACTTGCTAAAGTCAAGTTGAGAACAGAGAGAGAGATGGAAACCTCCCGTCAAGGCCATTCAGGTTGCTCACGGAGCCAGGCTTAGCGTCCCATCCGACGGACGGCTACGTTTCCCAACCCATCGGTATCCCTTTTTTCAAAGAGGGAAGGGTTGAGGTTAGTTAACATAATAATAAATCTGACAACGATTTTTTTAGAAATTAATACGATAAAAGAATAATGACAACGATAAATCTGATAATAAAAATATCTGACAACGATTTTTTTAGAAATTAGTGATTGCCAAACCTTGGTGTCACGTGACACCAAGGTTGCCAGATCACTAATTTCTGAAAAAAATCATTGCCAGATATTTTTTCTGAATTCTGTAATCAACCATAGTGTTCGGATACTTTTTTGAGCGACTGTAGGTGGTCATATTATTTTGATACTAGATCGTGTGGGCTCACTCACGGAAATATTGAGGGTGTGCAGTTACCGTTCACAGCAAACTGGAGCGTGTGCAGTTACTGCACACGCTCCAGTTTGCTGAAAAATATCTGGAGAATATATTATTGAAAAAAATTTATTAAAATTATTGAATATATTATTGAAAAATATCTGGAGAATATATTATTGAAAAATATCTGGAGCGTGTACAGTTGCTGTACACGCTCCAGATATTTTTCCTGAATTCTGTAATCACGTGACACGAAGGTTGCCAGATCACTAATTTCTAAAAAAAATCGTTGCCAGATATTTTTTCTGAATTCTGTAATCAACCATAGCGTTCGGATACTTTTTTGAGCGAGTGTACATTTGAGATTCGAACTTGGGAACTGCAAATTGCTGGACTGGAGCACTATCGTCTAATTCGAGGACTTAGTATATCTAAAACAAAATAAATGCTAAATAATAATCGAGAAGAACTAAAAATTCTTGATTAAAATCATTATTTACTCTAAGCGCTACTTGGGGGATTGGGTTCGGTTGTTTTACCTCTGAGCGGCACTTTTTTGCACACCATGGGCTAAATGGCCAGGTCACATGGACCCCGAAGGCTCAGAGAACGTTGGGGGAGGGGACCCACTGGAACAGCTGTTGGGAGACAGATGGTAGCCTCCCGTCAAGGCCATTCAGCGTGTTCTTTAACATTGGTTTGTTTTACCTCTGAGCGGCACTTTTTTGCACACCATGGGCTAAATGGCCAGGTCACATGGACCCCGAAGGCTCAGAGAACGTTGGGGGAGGGGACCCACTGGAACAGCTGTTGGGAGACAGATGGTAGCCTCCCGTCAAGGCCATCCAGCGTGTTCTTTAACATTGGTTTGTTTTACCTCTGAGCGGCACTTTTTTGCACACCATGGGCTAAATGGCCAGGTCACATGGACCCCGAAGGCTCAGAGAACGTTGGGGGAGGGGACCCACTGGAACAGCTGTTGGGAGACAGATGGTAGCCTCCCGTCAAGGCCATCCAGCGTGTTCTTTAACATTGGTTTGTTTTACCTCTGAGCGGCACTTTTTTGCACACCATGGGCTAAATGGCCAGGTCACATGGACCCCGAAGGCTCAGAGAACGTTGGGGGAGGGGACCCACTGGAACAGCTGTTGGGAGACAGATGGTAGCCTCCCGTCAAGGCCATCCAGCGTGTTCTTTAACATTGGTTTGTTTTACCTCTGAGCGGCACTTTTTTGCACACCATGGGCTAAATGGCCAGGTCACATGGACCCCGAAGGCTCAGAGAACGTTGGGGGAGGGGACCCACTGGAACAGCTGTTGGGAGACAGATGGTAGCCTCCCGTCAAGGCCATCCAGCGTGTTCTTTAACGTTGGGTTGTTTTACCTCTGAGCGGCACTTTTTTGCACACCATGGGCTAAATGGCCAGGTCACATGGACCCCGAAGGCTCAGAGAACGTTGGGGGAGGGGACCCACTGGAACAGCTGTTGGGAGACAGATGGTAGCCTCCCGTCAAGGCCATCCAGCGTGTTCTTTAACATTGGGTTGTTTTACCTCTGAACGGCACTTTTTTGCACACCATGGGCTAAATGGCCAAGTAACATGGACCCCGAAGGCTCAGAGAAGGTTGGGGAAGGGGACCCACTGGAACAGTTGTTGGGAGACAGATGGTAGCCTCCCGTCAAGGCCATCCAGCGTGTTCTTTAACATTGGTTTGTTTTACCTCTGAGCGGCACTTTTTTGCACACCATGGGCTAAATGGCCAGGTCACATGGACCCCGAAGGCTCAGAGAACGTTGGGGGAGGGGACCCACTGGAACAGCTGTTGGGAGACAGATGGTAGCCTCCCGTCAAGGCCATCCAGCGTGTTCTTTAACGTTGGGTTGTTTTACCTCTGAGCGGCACTTTTTTGCACACCATGGGCTAAATGGCCAGGTCACATGGACCCCGAAGGCTCAGAGAACGTTGGGGGAGGGGACCCACTGGAACAGCTGTTGGGAGACAGATGGTAGCCTCCCGTCAAGGCCATCCAGCGTGTTCTTTAACGTTGGGTTGTTTTACCTCTGAGCGGCACTTTTTTGCACACCATGGGCTAAATGGCCAGGTCACATGGACCCCGAAGGCTCAGAGAAGGTTGGGGGAGGGGACCCACTGGAACAGCTGTTGGGAGACAGATGGTAGCCTCCCGTCAAGGCCATCCAGCGTGTTCTTTAACATTGGGTTGTTTTACCTCTGAACGGCACTTTTTTGCACACCATGGGCTAAATGGCCAAGTAACATGGACCCCGAAGGCTCAGAGAAGGTTGGGGAAGGGGACCCACTGGAACAGTTGTTGGGAGACAGATGGTAGCCTCCCGTCAAGGCCATCCAGCGTGTTCTTTAACATTGGTTTGTTTTACCTCTGAGCGGCACTTTTTTGCACACCATGGGCTAAATGGCCAGGTCACATGGACCCCGAAGGCTCAGAGAACGTTGGGGGAGGGGACCCACTGGAACAGCTGTTGGGAGACAGATGGTAGCCTCCCGTCAAGGCCATCCAGCGTGTTCTTTAACGTTGGGTTGTTTTACCTCTGAGCGGCACTTTTTTGCACACCATGGGCTAAATGGCCAGGTCACATGGACCCCGAAGGCTCAGAGAACGTTGGGGGAGGGGACCCACTGGAACAGCTGTTGGGAGACAGATGGTAGCCTCCCGTCAAGGCCATCCAGCGTGTTCTTTAACGTTGGGTTGTTTTACCTCTGAGCGGCACTTTTTTGCACACCATGGGCTAAATGGCCAGGTCACATGGACCCCGAAGGCTCAGAGAACGTTGGGGGAGGGGACCCACTGGAACAGCTGTTGGGAGACAGATGGTAGCCTCCCGTCAAGGCCATCCAGCGTGTTCTTTAACGTTGGGTTGTTTTACCTCTGAGCGGCACTTTTTTGCACACCATGGGCTAAATGGCCAGGTCACATGGACCCCGAAGGCTCAGAGAACGTTGGGGGAGGGGACCCACTGGAACAGCTGTTGGGAGACAGATGGTAGCCTCCCGTCAAGGCCATCCAGCGTGTTCTTTAACGTTGGGTTGTTTTACCTCTGAGCGGCACTTTTTTGCACACCATGGGCTAAATGGCCAGGTCACATGGACCCCGAAGGCTCAGAGAACGTTGGGGGAGGGGACCCACTGGAACAGCTGTTGGGAGACAGATGGTAGCCTCCCGTCAAGGCCATCCAGCGTGTTCTTTAACGTGCACAGGGTATGGCTCTCCCGCACACGGGGCCACGGCTTAACGTCCCATCCGACGGATGGTGGCCTTTCCAAGCCCATCGGTGTCCCCTACTGACCGTGGGCAGGGCGGGGAATTTTGCGGAGATAAATCTCAACGCTGACCCAGCTGGGACTCGAACCTGGGAACTACAGATTTCGAGCCTGGCGTGCTACCGACTGAGCCACCCCCGCACCAACTTGGGGGAACTTGGGCGTGCAGTTTACGAGCAAAACTCGTTACCCACATTGAACCAAATCCCTCCCAAAAGTAATCGGGAGTTGTCAAATAAATAAAATGTGATGTAAAAATGGAAGAATGAAGGAGAGTCGTGAGCAGTGAGTACTTGGGTCAGTGTTTCGAGGAGCTTAGTGTAGACTGGAGCGAGTGAGGAATCGATTTCAGGATTAGAGATGTTGCCCAGAAAGTGAGGTCATGTCGTACATCTGCTACAACAACTGTTTGAGAGAGCACTTTATCTTTATTGACAGTAAGAGGCAGGCAGCATCTGCCGTTGCTAGGAGAGATGAAGTGCTCAATGTTTATTATTCAACAACCCAAAGAGTTAGCAATTGTCTACACACAAAAAGAACGTGCTTGCAAGTTGGGTCCCCTGTCCATTACCACAGAACCGGTTCTTGCATTTAGAAGAATTTTAATATATATTTGTGCCATAATATTTTCCAAATAACTACTGCGAAGAAAGAGGGGAAAATGTATACTGTCCTACCAAAATGTTAGAGATAAGGCTGTTTTACCACTGGAAGACATTTTTGTACACAATGGCCAGATCACAAGGACCCCAAGAGATCAAAGAAGGTTGGAGGGAGATCACTTACTGGACAGCTGTTGGAAGACAGATGGTAGACTCCCGTCAAGGCCATCCAGCGTGTTCTTTAACGTGCACAGGTCTTGGCTCTTCCGCACACGGAGCACGGCTTAACGTCCCATCCGATGGACGGCGGTCTTTCCAAGTCCATTTGTGTCCCCTACTGACCAAAGGTAGGGCGGGGGAGTATAGCGGAGATAAATTTCAACGTTGGCTCAGGCGGTACTCGAATCTGGGAACTACAGATTATAAGCATGGCGCGCTATTGGCTAAAAATATAATTGAATTTTCATGCTATGCCAATTGAAACTTAACCTCGATGCTCTATAACTTCTAAGGGGCGGGGGTAGCTCAGTCGGTAGCGCGCCAGGCTCGTAATCTGTAGTTCCCAGGTTCGAGTCGCAGCTGGGTCAGCGTTGAGATTTATCTCCGCAAAATTCCCCGCCCTGCCCACGGTCAGTAAGCGACACCTATGGGCTTGGAAAGGCCGCCGTCCGTCGGATGGGGCGTTAAGCCGTGGCCCCGTGTGCGGGAGAGCCATACCCTGTGCACGTTAAAGAACACGCTGGATGGCCTTGACGGGAGGCTACCATCTGTCTCCCAACAGCTGTTCCAGTGAGTCCCCTCCCCCAACCTTCTCTGAGCCTTCGGGATCCATGTGACCTGGCCATTTAGCCCATGGTGTGCAAAAGAGTGCCGCTCAGAGGTAAAACAACCCAACAACCCAACCTATAACTTCTAAAATATGGATTTAATGGAAAAATGTGACTGAAGATAAATTAAAGATAATCATCAAACTATTTCAATTTCGATTTTTCAACACTATTCGCTTAGTATTTGAAGAGTTAATGGAAGCTGAAATATTTAACAATAAATTAGCTAGTTTTATAAAAATCATTCTTAAATTTTTCTTAAAATAAGTTTTAGTTTATTTGTGAGGTAAATTATTTACGGTGCATTACTGTTGAGAAATATTCCAGTTTCCATCTCTTTAGATACTGAATGAATAGGGTGCAAAATCTAGATTTAAATAGATTTGATTATGATGTGTTGTTTTTTTTCTGCTGAGGTCCTGCCATCCTCTCAGACCTACAATGGCATATAAACTGACAGGCTCCTGTCAGACCTCTGGGTCAAGCAGCTGCTTGAGGGGGTATTTATTCTTTTTTTTGTGATCTTTAATTTATCATCAGTCACATTTTCCAATTAAATACATATTTTAGAAGTTATAGAGTTTCCCATTGACAGAACATCAAAATTGTCTAATATTTTAATAGGGCAGTTAATGTTGCACTTTTTGACGAATTTTCCAAAAACGAAACAAAACAACAACCAAACAATGTTCCAGTTTACTGAGGACGAAATAACTACTAACTGAATAATCACCTTCCCCCCCCCCCCCCCTCTTTTTTCATAGATTGATGCCTCATTTACACCACTGGTTCTCAAACATACAGGGTGATTCAAAACTCTTGGGCCAAACTTTAAGAGGTGATAGAACACACTTAAACAAGCACTTTTCGTCATACAATGCATGGTCGGAACTCAAGCGGTAAAGCGCTAGAGGGCGCTTTCAAGTGAACACTTATAAGCGCTGCTTTTCGCAGTCGTCGTCATTTCTACCGTGGATTGCAGAACGGATGGATTGTTCCACGAATCAGGAGAAGGCGGACATGCATTTCACGTATGGAGCTGCGGACAGGAATGCGAGGGAAGCCCAAAGTATAGTGCCTATAAGTATAGTGTGGCATTCGCCTATTAAAATCTGGCAGAAAAAGTATCCCATACCATTAGAGGGCGCTGGGAACGATATTTTTGCCTTATTAACATTTACCCTCTATGGACGTTTCGCTTTTCAGTGACTTCTAAATATAGAAGCATTTATGCAATGATTTTACCATTCAAATGCACATTATTCCTAAGTATTTTAACTGAACTAGTAAAACTTAGAGAACGCTTGAGCAAGTATATTTTTTTAGAACAAAGAAAATTGATGGCCATTCGATCAAAACAAACCGCATTCCTCTTTATGTATCAGAGCGCTGAAGTGATCGTTTTGATTGGCTCTTTGATAAACTCTTCGAATGACACGTGATGTAACATATGTTCTAACATGTGACGTCTCCCAACAGCTGTTCCAGTGGGTCCCCTCCCCCAACCTTCTCTGAGCCTTCGGGGTCCTTGTGACCTGGCCATTTAGCCCATTGTGTGCCAAAAAGTGCCGCTCAGAGGTAAAACAAACTAACCCAACCTGATTCGAGTCCCACGTGGACCAACGTTCAGATTTATTTCCGCAAACTCCCCGCCCTGCCCTTGGTCAGTAGGTGACATTTATAGGCTTGGAAAGGCCGACGTCCGTCGGATGAAATGTTATGCCGCGATCCCTGTGCGGAAGAGCCATGCCCTGTGCACGTTAAAGAGCATGCTGAATGACCTTGACGAGAGGCTACTATCTCTCTCCCCACAGCTGTCCAGTGGGCTCAACCTTCTCTGAGCCGTTGGGTCCTTGTGACCTGGCCATTTAGCCCATTGTGTACCAAAAACGTGCCGTTCAGAGGTAAAATAATCCAGCCATCTGTCTCCTAACATTATCCAGTTGTTCCCTACCCCAACGTTTTCTGAGTCCTTGGAGTCCTAGTGACTTGGACATTTAGCCCATTGTGTACAGGAAAATGCCGTTCAAAGGCTAAACAACCCAACTTAAATGGTTCTCACACATCATAGGTTAATGACCCATCAATCAAATTTAAATCCACCAATGATCAACGAGAATGTCGAAGGGCCAAATACTCAGTTTCAAAGTCTCTCTCCTAGTCAACGAATAAACTAAAACAAAAAAAAAAGTATTATTTCAAGCCATTTAACAAAATATATATAGATTTTAGAAGTTTTCGTTATGATTATTTCAATATTAGAAAATTATGAACGTTTTTAATAAAACGAAATAATTTATTGTTAAATATTCCAGCTTCCATTATCTCCTTAACTACGGAACCAATATTGTTGAAAAATTGAGATTTAAATAGCTTTAATTACGTCATTTGCCCAGTCACGCATCGCCATTGGCTGTCAAGCAACACCACTCGGAAGGCCTCAAAATTAGGTGCTACTAATGCTCAGGTTGCTACTACTATATAACGAGAGAGCTAAGCAGTTCACACTTATAACAGTTCCCAACTTTTAGGCTTCTGATCATTATGTTTTTCTCTGTTTTATAAACTCGAAACAATCTCAAGTCTGGTAATGACTTAAGCAAAGGACTAAACAGTGTGAAAAGATTACTCACCGTTAAGTGCATGTCCACCACACCTGGCATTGTTTGTAACATTCAGCATTGAGTTGTTCGCTTCTTTCTTTACACAACTTGAAGCGACGAACATTAACGTATAATATATAATGCACAGAACACAAAACTCATTAATATTTACTGCACTTTGTTAGAAGCACTTGCGAAACGGATTTAAAATGTCATTAGTTGGACTGCAGTCTACAAAGTTTATTCCCACACAGAATAATTTGATTTTCTTTTATTTTCCGAAAAAAAAGGAAAATATTTTAATACAAACGGAAGAAAAAGAGTAGAATTGGGTCCCCGATAGCTTCAGTCGAAGAAAATTAGGTTAGTACTTTACAGTAAGAGGATTTTTCAGCCAGTACATCCAAAACTAGTTTTAAGGGATTTCTGTGACTTCATTCATTATAAAAGAACTGTTTTTACTTTTAAAGAAATGATGTCCGAATCTTGGGGAGGCAGAATTAGATTTCTTTGTATCTTTCGACAACATTACTTTGAAGTTGAAGAATGATCTCTGGGTATTTCTATGTAATACTGATTAATTTACAAAGAGGATAAATTTGTGTTTTTCTTTTTTTATGTGTCTTTATCAAGCCTGAAGTGTCACAAAAGGTCTACATTTGAACTACTTTCACACTTTTATTGCTTTTCTGTTCGCAATTGAATTACAGCTAATGCAACGTGTCCGATTTCACTGTCTTTGAAAGTGCAAGGGTTGTTTCGTAATCTGGTGTTTCGAAATTCGAGTCCCGAATGTGTCTGCATTGAGAATTTTTTCAGTTAACTCTTGTTCTGTCTTCGGTAAGAAGGGTTGGGTTGTTTTACCTCTGCGCGGCACTTTTTTGCACACCATGGGCTAAATGGCCAGGTCACATGGACCCCGAAGGCTCGGAGAAGGTTGGGGGAGGGGACCCACTGGAACAGCTGTTGGGAGACAGATGGTAGCCTCCCGTCAAGGCCATCCAGCGTGTTCTTTAACGTGCACAGGGTATATCTCTCCCGCACACGGGGCTACGGCTTAACGTCCCATCCGACGGACGGCGGCCTATTCCAAGCCCATCGGTGTCCACTACTGACCTTGGGCAGGGCGGGGAATTTTGCGGAGATAAATCTCAACGCTGATCCAGCTGGGACTCGAACCTGGGAACTACAGATTACGAGCCTGGCGCGCTACCGACTGAGCCACCCCGGAGTGAGGAAGCGAAACTTTTTTGGTTTAAGTGATAATTGCTTGTTTTCTAGGAAAAAGTTAAAATGTTTTTTTCGTTTGGGTAGGTACTGATGAAATATTACGATTTGCACTTTTCGAACCTCCCAAAAGCTACGATTGCACACTCTTACGTTGGAAAAACTTGAAAATTCCAAAATTTTAAACGCATTTGGCAAACTGTGTATTGATGCTAGAGTTTTGAAAATTTGATTGTGGAATGTGAAAGTTATTAGGTGTGCACTGGCAACAATGAGTTGACGCTTTATCCCCCTCTCCCTACCCCCAGGATGGGTGGGAAATGTAACTATTTTGTTTTAAGAAAAAACTTGAAAATTAATTTTTAGCTAGATTGGCACTAATGAAATATATAATTCGCATTTTCTAAATCCTTAGGTAGTTCTAATTTACATCGTTATAGGTCTCTAAGTATGAAACGGACAAACTTTTAATGAATGTTGTCAATGATCTGTTTAGGGTAGAAATTTGTCCAGTCGGAGGTAAAGCAACCCAGCCCTGCTCGTATAATGATTGGTTCGTGAATATTTGAAGTAATGGATTAGTTATCTCTTAAAAAGAAGAAGTTGCTAATCCCATTCCCCCCCATGGGATAAGGACCAATCATCATTGCCAATGTAAACCATCGACCCACCAATAAAATTTTCATTCACAATATTCCTTTGAAGTTTTATCATTTTCCATCGTTAGAGGGTGGAATGAAAACTTTTTGGATATTGGGAAAGTGGGAATCGTTATATTCCGTCAATACCTATACGACCAGAAACAAACTTTTCATTTATTTCTGAAAATGCCAGGTTTGAGATTTATAATGGCCAGGTCACAAGAGCCCCAAGAGATCAGGGAAAATCAGATCACACGAGATCAGGCCCCAGAGATCAGGGAAACAAGAGCCCCAAGAGACCATCCTGAAAGCTGTCCAGTGCCTCCTCGTGCTCCCAAGAGTTGGGAGCACGAGGAGGACCCACTGGACAGCTTCCAGGATGGTTTTTGCCTCCCCGTCAAGTCCATCCAGCCTGTTCTTTAACGTGCACAGGGTATAGCTCTTTCGCAAACAGGATCGTGGCTAAACGTCCCATCCGACAGACGACCTTTCCGAGCCCATCGGTATCCCCTACTGACCGAGGGCAGGGCGGGGAGTTTTGCGGAGATAAATCTCAACGCTGGCGCAGGTTAGACTCGAACCTAGGAACTGCAGAGTACAAGCCTGGCGCGCTACTCACTGAGCCAATCCCAGCTCCATTTCTTGTGGCGTATTTGTTCTAATATTTCAGTGGTTCTCAACCTTTTATGCTTTCACGTACCCCCTGGAAATGTGGTTGTAACTGGCGTACCACTTGTATAGATAGAAAAAATTACATTTATAGTATAACAATGGGAATAAAATAAAACATTTATATATATATAACATATATCTAGCGACTTTTCAGCTCTCACGACGTACCCCAAAATATTTTACCGCATACCCCACGTTGAGAACCTCTATAATATTTCATCAAAACTTATCTGATCGAAAAAGAATTTTTCACTCACCTCTAAGAGCAAAATAGTTGAATATCTTCCAAAAGGAGCGAAAATAGCATTTTGACATGAAAAAAAAAGCTCTTTGTTTTATTTTTTTAAAGAAACAACATTTTCCTTAGAGAGCAACATTTTTTGTGCAATGACACCTGCATTCGAGTTTTGGGCAGACCTATTTTCCTTTTAAGGGAATATATAGAAAAAAAATTTTTTTTTTGGAAAAACTAAATTGGTTATTAAAGGACAAGATTATGAGTAATTTGATATTTTAGAATTTATGTCCTAGGCTACATTTGCAAAGAACTGTTCAAAAAGGGTCCGAACTCATTTCTGGTATAAATAATCCATGGCTTTCGACCGTTTCGCAGTGCATGGACCACAAGCACACATAGAAGTTGGCTATTCTTTCTCCAGAATAGAATTTCTAGGGGCTGCGAACCAGGTTCGAGTCCCAACTGTATCAGCGTTGAGATTTATTTCCGCTAAACCCCTTGGTGAGGAAGAATACATCAATGAGCTTGAAAGCTCCGCCGTCCATAGGATGAGAAGTTAAAGCGTGGTCCCGGGCGCAGAATAGTTATACCTGTGCACGTTAAAGAACTCACTGGGTGATGAGGATTTGATGGAAGACGAACAACAACACTCCACGGAAGGCTTCCATCTCGTTCTTAATATTTGTCCAGTGGATCAGGTTCCCCAATATTCTCTGAGCTTTTGGGGTCCTGGTGACCTTCCCATTTAGCCCAGTATGTGCAAGAAAAGTGCCCCTTAGATGTAAAACAACCCACCGTCATCTGTATTTTAATCATGGGTGAAAAATATTGGCAGTCTTTTATAGGACTTGAAAGACACTATAAAAAGGTTTTCTCATTGCCACATACTTACGAAATAGGATTAATATTGAATAATAGAAGATTACAGATGAAAAATTATCATTAGCCAGGTGGGATTCGAACCCACGACCTCCTGATAATATGTCAGGTGCTCTGATTGCTGAGCAAGATTTACTCTGTTGGTGGCTTTAAGCATTATACAATGGAAATAGTAATTATTAGAAATCTATCTGACTTCAATTGAAGCTCTGGTCGAGACGGCACATTCTAGTTTAGTGCACACGACATAATGCCATTTATTTCTCTCCAACACTTATTTAATGTATATATCACCTCCTGGTGTTCACCTGCGGATACAATCAATGTTATCAGTATGCCAATTCATGTACAAATCATCAGTGTGCACTAACCTCGAAAGTGACTTCTAGACAGAGTCTTCAATTAAATTCTGATAGATTTCCAATGACAATTGCATTGAATAATGTTTAAAGCCAATACATGAGAATGACCAATACATGAGATCTGGGGGTGGCTCAGTCGGTAGCGCGCCAGACTCGTAATCTGTAGTTCTCAGGTTCGAGTGCATTTTTTGAATCTGGCAACCTTGGTGTCACGTGACACGAAGGTTGCCAGATCACTAATTTCTAAAAAAATCATTGCCAGATATTTTTTCTGAATTCTGTAATCAACTATAGTGTTCATATTATTTTGATACTAGATCGTGTGGGCTCACTCACGGAAATATTGAGCGTGTGCAGTTACCGTTCACAGCAAACTGGAGCGTGTGCGTTACTGCAGTTACTTACTGTTCTCCAGTTTGCTGTGAACGGTAACTGGAGCGTGTACAGTTGCTGTACACGCTCCAGATATTTTTCCTGAATTCTGTAATCACGTGACACGAAGGTTGCCAGATCACTAATTTCTAAAAAAATCGTTGCCAGATATTTTTTCTGAATTCTGTAATCAACCATAGCGTTCGGATACTTTTTTGAGCGACTGTAGGTGGTCATATTATTTTGATACTAGATCGTGTGGGCTCACTCACGGAAATATTGAGCGTGTGCAGTTACCGTTCACAGCAAACTGGAGCGTGTGCAGTAACTGCACACGCTCCAGTTTGCTGTGAACGGTAACTGGAGCGTGTACAGTTGCTGTACACGCTCCAGATATTTTTCCTGAATTCTGTAATCACGTGACACGAAGGTTGCCAGATCACTAATTTCTAAAAAAATCGTTGCCAGATATTTTTTCTGAATTCTGTAATCAACTATAGTGTTCGGATACTTTTTTGAGCGACTGTAGTTGGTCATATTATTTTGATACTAGATCGTGTGGGCTCACTCACGGAAATATTGAGCGTGTGCAGTTACCGTTCACAGCAAACTGGAGCGTGTGCAGTTACTGCACACGCTCCAGTTTGCTGTGAACGGTAACTGGAGCGTGTACAGTTGCTGTACACGCTCCAGATATTTTTCCTGAATTCTGTAATCACGTGACACGAAGGTTACCAGTCACTAATTTCTAAAAAAAATCGTTGCCAGATATTTTTTCTGAATTCTGTAATCAACGATAGTGTTCGGATATCTTTTTGAGCGACTGTACAACAGCTCACTCTTATCTCCTGCTCTACCTCGTCACTCGTACATAATGAATTTGCCTTTGAATTTTATAGGACTTCGTAGTAACGCAGAATACTTACACACATGTTCTTGTTTGGCTTTAGTAGCTATTCATATTTTTCACTTTCTTTGTGTCGCAGCATCCTGATCGAATCCGTTTCTCATCTCTGATGCATGTTCTGAATTCATAAAAAAAACTTCAAAGATTCAGAATAAATTCTGCATAGAATGAAATATTTAAGAATTCACTTAATTGCTCGAGTTTCTGAAGGATATATCAAATACGATGTTTCAGATTTTATGTCACCTTACAGTAGTGTTTCTTAACAGGGATTTCTTGGAGTTCTGGGGCGGGGGTGGCTCAGTCGGTAGCGCGCCAGGCTCGTAATCTGCAGTTCCCAGGTTCGAGTCCCAGCTGGGTCAGCGTTGAGATTTATCTCCGCAAAATTCCCCGCCCTGCCCACGGTCAGTAGGGGACACCGATGGGCTTGGAAAGGCCGCCGTCCGTCGGATGGGACGTTAAGCCGTGGCCCCGTGTGCGGCAGAGCCATACCCTGTGCACGTTAAAGAACACGCTAGATGGCCTTGACGGGAGGCTAACTATCTGTCTCCCAACAACTGTTCCAGTGGGTTCCCTCCCCCAACCTTCTCTGAGCCTTCGGGGTCCATGTGACCTGGCCATTTAGCCCATGGTGTGCAAAAAAAGTGCCGCTCAGAGGTAAAACAACCCAACCCTTGGAGTTCTAGGGCTCCTCTAAAAGCTTGGATTTCCCATCTCACACCAATGATTACAAAGAGGATTTCCCATCTCACACCAATGATTACAAAGAGGATTTTCCATCTTTACTTCAAGTTTCAACGATATATTTATCTGAAGTAGTTTTTTTCATCTCTGAACAATAATAAAAATAAATATAGAAATCATACGTTGTCAGTGGAAAAACTGCGAGTGTCTTTTATCCAAAATTTCGCCGAAAAATTCACGACTTGTACAAGGTAAAAAACGTTCAGATGTCACTCATACACCGAAGAGCCAAAATATTATGACCAGCGAGTTGGGTTGTTTTACCTCTGAGCGGCACTTTTTTGCACACCATGGGCTAAATGGCCAGGTCACATGGACCCCGAAGGCTCAGAGAAGGTTGGGAGAGGGGACTCTCTGGAACAGCTGTTGGGAGACAGATGGTAGCCTCCCGTCAAGGCCATCCAGCGTGTTCTTTAACGTAAACAGGGTATGGCTCTTCCGCACAAGGGGCAACGTCCCATCCGACGTCCCATCCGACGGACGGCGGCTTTTCCAAGCCCATCGGTGGACCAGCGCGTCTTTATACAAATCGAAGCAACTGCTGGTAGACGACGGGGGATGTGAAGGTCGTGAAACGGTATAAATAACATCTGATACTGAGCTCTGTTAATCAGTGTTATATTCTTGTTCTTCAGATGGGGAAAGGCAGCGGACTTAAGTGAGTTTGACAAAGGCCAAACCGTAATGGCCAGACGACTGGGTCAGAGCATTTCCAAGATGGAAAGACTTGTGGGGAGCTCACGGTCAGCCATAGTTAGTACCTTCGAAAATGATACGAGGAGGGAAAAACCACGGACCACCGGAAAGGTGTGGGTCGACCATGGCTCATCGATGCCAGAGGTGAGCGAAGGCTATCCCGTATGATATGAGCCAACACCTCTCTTTTGTTGCGATCTTATGCAACCACTGCAATTCCCGATTCCGCCTTACGACACTACCAGTTATGAAAAGCCGTGCTTATCTAGAGCTGGGGGCAAGAAAGCGCCATATAGACGCACCTCAAACCCGACCTCACATGACAGCAATCCTATAAAAGTAAAGCTAACCATCGGAAGAAACCTAACTTTAATCTGTTCCCCGGTTAGCCATGAACAAGGATATATAGATCCAAGTTCGCTCGGCTCCCGGGGTGGAGACTCTTAGTAAGGCCCAGACTTTGGTGAGGGCTCGAGCTACTGGGGCACAAATCTTTTCAGAAGAGCCCTCGAACTGCTCACCCAGAGCATCTGATAGGTGAGGTCTCAGACACCGTCACGGTCCAACCGGCGCGCCCAACCGGTCGGCGGCATCCTCGACCTCGGTTGGTCTTGGCTATGTCCAACCGGGGACCCAATCCGGCCGGCACAGCCTTCTCGACCGGGTTGCTGGGCTCGAAGCCCCCACCACCACTCCAAGGTGGTCCCCTATCGGGGGGATATGAGCCAACAGAAGAGTTACTGTGGTGCAACTCGCCTGTAATTTGAATGCTGATGACGCGAGTAATGTGTCACAATACACAGTACATCGAACCCTGCTGAAAATGGAGCTGCAAAGTCGCAGGCTGCTCCGAGTGCCCATGCTAACCTCGGTTCGCAATCGAAAGCACCTACAATGGGCATGCGAACATCAAAAATGGACCTTGAATGATTGGAAGAAGGTCATCTGGTCCAATGAATATCATTTCCTGTTTCACCATGTGAACGGCCAAGTATGTTACCTGGGGAAGCGCTGGCACCAGGATGCACCGTGGGACAAAAACAAGCTGGTGGAGGAAGTGAAAAGCTTTGGACAATGTTCTGCAATAAACCTTGGGTCCATTCATTCATAGTGCAGGAAACTATGACGTCTACCACCTACCTAAGTATACATAAGCAGACAGACATACAAACTTTATTCTTTATATACACCCCTATTAGATACATTCCTACTAGGTGCATCCTTTCATGACAATGGTATACCCCTCTAGTACTGCTTTCTTTCAGCAGTATAATGTGCCATGCCACACTGCCCAGATTGTTCGAGAATGGTTCGCGGAATATGAGAAAGACTTCCAGGTACTTCCCTGGCCTCCAAAATCCCCAGACATCAGTCCACTCAAGCAACTATGGTTTGTTTTGGAACAGCATATCTGATCTGCGGCGGCTCAACCACGTAACTTACAAGACTTACAGTATCTGCTGGTAACGTGTTGTCACCAGATACCACAAGACACCTTTAGTCTCCATGCCTCGCCGGGTAAGAGCTGTTTTGGGGGCACGTGGAGAATCAACATCATATTAAGCAGGTGGTCATAATGTTTTGGGTCTTCAGTGTATATGTAAAGAATATCTAATAGGGAGGTATATAAAGAATAAAGTTTGCATGTCTGTCTGCTTATGTACAATCGCTCAAAAAAGTATCCGAACACTATGGTTGATCAGAGAATTAAAAAAAAAATATCTGGCAACAATTTTTTTTAGAAATTAGTGATCTGGCAACTTCGTGTCACGTGACACGAAGGTTGCCAAATCAATAATTTCTAAAACAATCGTTGCCAGATATTTTTTCTGAATTCTGTGATCAACCATAATGTTCGGATACTTTTTTGAGCGACTGTAGGTGGTCATATTATTTTGATACTAGATCGTGTGGGCTCACTCATGGAAATATTGAGCGTGTGCAGTTACCGTTCACAGCAAACTGGAGCGTGTGCAGTAACTGCACACGCTCCAGTTTGCTGTGAACGGTAACTGGAGCGTGTACAGTTGCTGTACACGCTCCAGATATTTTTCCTGAATTCTGTAATCATGTGACACGAAGATTGCCAGATCACTAATTTCTAAAAAAATTGTTGCCAGATATTTTTTTCTGAATTCTGTGATCAACCATAGTGTTCGGATACTTTTTTGAGCGACTGTACGCGGTCCCGGAAGAGCTAGAGAGATCAAATTTTGCCTGAACGAAGGATTGTATAATAACTGTTGCCACCAATAATTAAAAAAAAGGAATGCATCAATTAATTTCTTCCTGATTTCGTGTGAGAAGGTCATGTAGAATTTTTTGGGTAAAAACGCGAGCGTTTCTGTGGAAATTGAAATCGTTCTAATTCAGCGTTTCTCAAAGTGTGCTCTGCAGAGCCCTGGGGTTCCCCGAGACCTTTTCAGGGATTCCACGAGCACATATTGAGAAACTTTGACTTATTGAATAGTTATTTGTTTCCATTTTAACAGGGATGACTTTGGCTCAGTCGATAGCGCGTCATGCTCATAATTTGCAGGTTCGAGTCCCAGCGTTGATATTGATCTCCGCAAAACCCTCGGTCAATAGGGTTGGGTTGGGTTGTTTTACCTCTGAGCGGCACTTTTTTGCACGCCATGTGCTAAATGGCCAGGTCACATGGACCCCGAAGGCTCAGAGAACGTTGGGGGAGGGGACCCACTGGAACAGCTGTTGGGAGACAGATGGTAGCTTCCCGTCAAGGCCATCCAGCGTGTTCTTTAACGTGCACAGGGTATGGCTCTCCCGCACACGGGGCCACGGCTTAACGTCCCATCCGACGGACGGCGGCCTTTCCAAGCCCATCGGTGTCCCCTACTGACCGTGGGCAGGGCGGGGAATTTTGCGGAGATAAATCTCAACGCTGACCCAGCTGGGACTCGAACCTGGGAACTACAGATTACGAGACTGGCGCGCTACCGACTGAGCCACCCCCGCCCCAATGATTAACCCTTTAACTACCACAGACCTTGGAAAACGAAGTACCTCAGAATACCAAACCGGCCGAGTTTTGAAATGGACTCTTCCTAGTTCGTCGTCCCCCCTTCCTTCACCCGAAGGGCGAAGGAGTTAACCGCAGCCAAGCCAGGCAGAGCTCTCTTCCACTCCGTAAATTGCCTCTCATTAAGCTGAGCATCCCTTCACCTCGAAACCCATATGGTCATGAGCTACTACCCATTGAACACGAGATATCAGACTCCTGTGACATTTACTCTTAACTCCTTTCCCAAAACAGTTTTTAAAACGCATGCATGTTTGTCGATATTTGAAAAGTTTTTTCATTATTCTTTTTTAATAATAACTTTTAAAAGCTATTTAAATTTGTTTTTCTACTTAAAAACTGGCATAAGGTTGTAATTACTTGGATTACATCTTTTTACATAAAATAGATGTCATGATTTGAAATTTTTCAAAGAAAAAAGTTTCCAATGTTTCCATTTTTTGGATTCTGATGTCAGTTTTCTAACACCCAGCAAAGAGAAAGCTGTTAATTAATAGTCGAATGTATGATGAAAAAAAATTAAAGAAAGATTATTAAAATAGAAGACCAAAAATAGAAAGCAGTAAGAGTGCTGAATTGATTTTTAAAGAATAGATTTTAATACAATTGTAGATAATACTCTAACATAAGAATCAAAAATAATTTTGTGAGAAAGGTTTGCATCTGAGATAAAAGTAATCGAAGTGGATATTGCAAAAGATATCCGAGGAAGCAAAGACTACATAAAATGGGAAATAAAGAAACTAAAGTAATCAGAGATTACATAAAAATATTGGAGGTGTAAAATATATTATCAAAATGAGAAAGACTTATGAATATGATAGATAAAGGAAGATGGATAAATTTAATATGGAAATGAGAACCCGCTGGAAGAAGACGGTGAAAGAGATGGAAAAATGGTATGAAAAAAAGAATGCTGAAAAGAGGACTTCAAGAGCAAGATTGCAAAGATAAAAATAAGTGGATAGAGAGAGATGACTGGGACCACACAGCTTAAACTTGGGAGGGTGAAAAGAATAAAATTTTCTATCATTATACTTTTTATAGAATACATTGTTAAGTAATTGAGTAAGTGATTGAATTCAGCAAATGATTAAATCAAAAGTAGTCTGTTCTATTTTACATTTCAGATATCAGTAATGTGCCTAAAAAGTCTTATGGGTGGACATACTCGAGTCCATGGACAAGATCTAGGGAGGGGGGGGGGGGCATCTCCTATTCCTTTCAGAATCATAGTAAGGGTAATAGAAATAAATATTACTAAACTTATTTACGTTTCATGGATTTTTCAAAAAAAATTTAAAAATTTAAAAAACAAGGGGGAAATGATATATTGCATTGGAAATACAGCCTCTTGTCCCCCCCCCCTTTCCGTTTTTTCTGCTCGATTGTGTTTCTTGTTTCCTTCTCTTCTCGATTTTTTTTTTCAGATCCGGGTCTGCTCATGTCTATTGGGGTGAGGAGGATGGAATGATGCTTGAGTTAACATATTTCATCTGAGCGGCTCTGTTTTCTGCATAATGGGCTAAATGTCCTGGTCACAGCAAAGACCCATGTACAGCTGTTAGGAGACAGATGGAAGCCTGCCTCAATCTTACTGTTTTAATGGCACAGGCTATAGTTATCCTGCACACAAGGCTAAAATTTTACTTCCCATTTAACTGACGTCGGCCTTCCCAATCCCCTCAGTGTCATATTTTCTCCCCGAGGGCAGGGTAGATATTATCTATATACCCTCGTCAAACAGCTGCTTGTCACAGAAGTCTGACAGGAGTCTTTCAGTTTAATAAGCCATAGTAGAAGGGATTTGTGAGGATGGCTGGTCCTCAGCAGAAGAACAACACAAACATCCATGCCTTATCCGGGGCTCTAAACCTAGGTCCCTTTGATCAGTAGACAAACATGCTAAAAAATAATAATAAATTTTTTTTAGTTTATTTTTAATCTACTTTTAGTGTTCCAAATGCAACTCTATCTATTTTTAGTTCCAAATACAAATGTTTTGGATTTCAAAGCAGGTAGAGAAGTCTGAGATATGAATAATACAAGACCAAGATTGCAAAGATAAATATAAGTGGAGAGAGAGAGAGTTGATCTGGACCACACAACCTGAACTTGGGAGGGTGAAAAGAATGAAATTGTGTATCATTATTTTTGAATTACATTGGAAAGTAATTCAGTAAGTGATTCAATTAAGCAAATGACTAAAACAAGCAGAGAGGATGGAAAAGGACAAGAGCATGGCCCATGCCTAAAGCCAGTAACCATGGCAGAGTGTGTGTAGGGGAGGGGGAGAGTCAGCGTGTACCAACCTAAGACCAGGGACCACGAAAAAGGAATGGGTGGATAACAATACAAATTTGTACGCACAAAACAATACAATATTCCGAGCCCCCTGGGTATGTCCCTGTCTCTCTCGTTACACAAGAAGCTAGTCAAAAGTTGTTGATGTCTCCATCTTCTAACCACATCATTATTTGCTTAGTCAAACCACCGACACTTCAGCATCTATAGTAGTAGTCAAGAGGAGATATTTTCTCGTTGTCGCATTACAGCGCGAACAAATGAGCTGCAGCAGCATTAAGAGAAAAACGAATAAAATTGTAAGGTAAACTCAAATAGGAAAAGAAATTCAGGTAACAAAAGTTTCCGCCTTTCCTCCCACCCAATTTAAAAGTGTCTTTTTCTACTCCGCATTTTATCTCGCTTTCCGCGCCTGTGATTCCCCAACCAACCGGCAAAATAAAATCAGCTTTATCGTTGCCACTGGGCGCAATGCTGGTTATACTAACACCTTTACCAATAGAATTCTTCACAAAGCTAAGCATAAATTTCGTAATCAATCTCCATCACCTCTGTAGCCACATCATAAATTCACCGCCTCCATTACCTTCCTCAATATTGAACCCCTTGTTATACCAACCTAAAACCATTTAACCTAAAAGTTCCTTTCAAAACACCACCGAATCTATTTAAATTCTTAAGCATGGCAAAGATCCCATTTAAATTCTTAAGCAGGCGGAATCTACTTCATTCCCCTAATCTCCATTTCACTCCCGATGTCCCCGCTCTCTATATCGACTGCACTAAACGCACCCTAAAACACAAGATAGACGAGCATAAACGGGACATTAGAAACACAATTCCACGAATCGCCCTTGCTAAAATTCTCCTTGAACGCTTGGCTACTGATCTAAGGACCTGGGTTCGAGCCCCGGGTAAGGCATGGCTGTTTGTGTCGTTTTTCTGCTGAGGTCCAGCCATCCTCACAGACCTTCTCCTATGGCATATAAACTGACAGGCTCCTGTCAGACCTCTATGGAAAGCAGCTGCTTGAGGGGCATTTTTTTATTGCTGCTGTTCAAATGCCGATCTTTAATAATTCTTCAAATATTGAAGTAATATTGTTGAAAATTAAAATATACACCAAAGAGCCAAAACATTATGACCACCGAGTCTTTATGCAAATCGAAGCAACTGCAGGTAAACGACGGCGCGTGTGAAGGTCATGAAACGGTATAAATAACACCTGATACTGAGCTCTGTTAATCAGTGTTATTCGTATTCTTCAGATGAGAAAAACAGCGCATAAAAGTGATTTTGACAAATGCCAAATTGTAATATGCAGACGACTGGTCCAGAGTATTTCTGAGATGGAAGTCTTGTTGGGTGTTCACGGTCAGCCGTGGTTAGTACCTTCAGAAATTGGTCTGAGGAGGGAAAACCCACAAACCGCCAGCAAGGTGTGGGTCAACCACAGCTCATCGATGCTAGAACTGAGCGAAGGCTAGCCCATATGGTACGAGCCAACAGAAGGGATACTGTGGTGGAACTCATCCGTAATTCTAATGCTGGTGCTGGGAGTAATGTGTCACAAAACGCAGTTCATCGAACCCTGCTGAAAACGGAGTTGCGTAGCCGCTGGCAGCTCCGAGTGCCCATGCTAACTTCAGTTTACCATCGAAAGCGCCTACAATGGGCACGCCAGCATCAAAACTGGACCTTGAATGATTGAAAGAAGGTTGTATGATCCTATGAATCTCGTTTCCTGTGGCACCATGTGGACGGCGGTGTAGGTGTGCATTCGTTTGCCTGGGGAAGTGTTGGCACTTCCCCAGGTAAACGATGCACACCAGTGGAGAAAGCTTTGGGCAATATTCTGCTGGGAAATCCTGGATCCAGTCATTCATGTACAGGAAACTATGACGTCTACCATCTACCTTAACATCATTGCAGACCAGGTACATGCTTTCATAGCAACGGTATACCCATCTAATAGTGCCTTTTTTCAGCAGGATAATGCACCATGCTGCACTGGCCGAATTGTTCAAGAATGGTTTGCGGAACACGAAGAAGACTTTCAGGTACTGCCCTGACTTCCAAATTCCTCAGACAGCATCTAATCGAGCATCTGTGGTTTGTGTTCGAACAGCATATCCGATCTGTGGTGGCTAAACCATGTACCTTACAAGAGTTAAAGGATCTGCTGGTAACGTGTTGGTACCAGATACCACAAGACACCTATAGAAATCTTGTAGCGTCCATGCCTTGCCAGGTAATAGCTGTTTTAGCGGCACATGGAGGACCAACATCATATTAGGCAGCTGTTCATAATACTTTGGCTCTTCGGTGTAAATATATTAGACAGATAACTTTATATTACGTCAAAATTTACCATAAAATGCAAATTTTAGAAGCTGCGGATAATCGAATTTGGCTTTCTTGTGATATGACAAAAATTCGTTACTTTGTTATCTAGGCAATATATATCAACTGAAACGCTTAAAGCTAGGGGTATGGCCGCTAAAGCTATAGGTCAGGAGGACTGTTTTGGTAATGCAACAAGTTGCATACTGATAAAAAAGTTTAAAATGCCTTTCTTGTCACAAAACCATAAGATGAAAGAGACCTGATTTCATTGATTGTGGTTTCATTTTCGGCTGAAGGTGAATATATTCGCGTGAATCATTATAGCAGCTGCCTTGATTACGATAAAACGTATTGCTTGTGAACTACAAAAATGACTTCATGAGCCACAGGTCCGAGAATCCCTACCCCACAGTATTTAAATAAATAAATAAAATATAAATACCCCCTCAAGCAGCTGCTTGCCACAGAGGTCTGACAGGAGCCTGTCAGTTTATATGCCATAGTAGAAGGTCTGAGAGGATGGCAGGACCTCAGTAGAAAAACAACACATACAACCATGCCTTACCCGGGGCTCGAACCCAGGTCCCTTAGATCAGCAGCCAAGCGCGCTAACCACTCGGCTCAAAGAATTTGAAAATCTGGCCCTTGACGCTCCACTGTTTGGTGATCTTTGTCTTGTCCTTTGCGACTCATGCCACTTATTGGACACCCACAGACGGAGAAGGTTAGGGGTTTTTTTATCCTGTTACTTCGAAAAATCATAGTTATGCTACATGCTGGAATTTAAGAAAAGTGCAAACAGGGAAAGATATGGGAATTCCTTTAATACCAAATTAGAGTTCATGTTTAAGTTTCAATTTGATGCCAAAACACTCGATTAATTACATGGCGTGAATGAGTGATCAGATATGATCTGCTTAGGAATAGGCTAATGAGGAAACCACCTCAAACTCCAAACGTAGAAGGCTTCCTATATGATTCTTTTTATTTACAATACATAAAATAGAGTTACACGATGTACATTTTAGAGAAGTATTTTAAAAAATCCGATAAATAATGCATTAACGTATATTATTATTTAACTAAATGAAACAAAATCGTAAATAATAAGCAGGATGAACAATTCTAAGCATAGAGGAAATATTAACTTGATCCGGGTGGAGTACGAACCTACGACGTTCTGATGGCATGTCAGGTACTCTGATTCCTCAGCCACCAGCTCTTCACCGAGATATCTTCTATTGATTGCTTTATACCACGGAGTCAGTCATTGCAAGTTGCCTTAACTACAATTGAAGATGCTGGTCGACAAAACACCTTCCAGATATAACCCTGAGGTAGTTGCGATGAGTCTCATGTTTACAGGTCATTTTCTGTGCTTCTTCTAATATTGAAAATTACATTCCCTCCATTTGTAAAACATGAAACCTTAGGTTTTATGTAGTGCTTCAACAGTGATTTAAAATGTATAAATTTCATATATTTCTTATATCCACTAAGTTATTACTTAGTGGATATAAGTTTTTTTTGGGTCACTTCATATATAAAGATAAAGGGACATAGTTTAGAAAAAATAATATTTTTTATTTTATTCTGAGCTGATCAGTGCAATTATAAAGACAATTTCATAACTTTTAACTTACCATAAAAAGTTCAGATATTTCTGTATATCATTAAATGAAACACTAAAATTTCGTTTTATGTTATGCTTTCAGTTAAAGAAAGATCATTAAAAGAGGAGTAAAAATGGCTACCAGTACAAATCATAGCATTTTTTAGTGTAGTTTTATACCTCCGTTTACTCACATGCACTTTCACGATGTTCAAATCGGATTCTAGTTCAGTGACTTTCAGTGTAAAGTCGCTACAAATTAACATAAAAATATATCACTAATAATTTTCATAGCAAGTCTTCCGTAACTTAAATAATGTCGCATCAGACTAATTTAGCATCCCAATCAAAACTGAATCGTCACTTTCATTTACGTAACATATGTATTTTGTGTAAGAAACCTTTCGTACTGATTTAAGCATATCAAATCATTGTTAAGGTAGTGACAGTTAATTACAAGGGATAATATACGTAAAAAACTGATTTTTGTAATCGGAGACTTCAAAAATACACTAATCGCAAAAATAAATATAGCATTTTAAAATTATTTTATTTTTTTAATTAGTAATTTAAAATTATTTTAATTAAAATTATTTTTATAAATAAAGCATTTTAATTATTTATTATTTTATAGACATTAATGTCTATAACATTAAAAACAGTAATATATTTATATTAAAAGGTAAGGAGTTCCACATTGGAACATATCCTCTTTCCTAAATCATTACGAAATTTGCAGACGAGTCCCTAAAGAGCGCATGTACACTAAATAATACATGCACTATTTATGAACTCGTTCATGAAAAGACTAAAGGTAATTTCATTAAGCATGTTAGGCTACGTTATGTCAATAGTAACTCAGATGCAGAACTCATCATCATAATCAACCAACCATGGGCTATATGGAAGTCCAACCAGAACGTGCAATTTAGGTTTCCATGCATTTCAGTCCAGAGCTACATCTGCTGAATCTGGCCACTGCACACCAATTCTAACAGGGTACTGTCCGACATTGTGTGTCCACCCCGCTATCTAGGTATCCCCTTCTTTCTGAGGACTTTAGACACACTGTTGATAACCCTATTCGCCAATCTATAATTATCCATACGGGCAACACGGCCAAACCACGGGAGTCTCTCTCTGCACGATAATGCTGCAGTGCTTGTCTGATTTGAATTTTGAAGGTCTTAATAGAATTAAGAATCTGGTTGACAGGCAATTGCGTGATGAGCAATGTGGATTCAGAAGTGGTAGAGGATGTGTGGATCAGATATTTTCACTTAGGCAGATTCTTGAGAAATATTTAGAGTTTCAGAAACCTTTGGTTATTAGTTTTTTGATTTCAAAAAGGCTTCCGACTCTGTTGATAGTCGTAATTTGTGGTTGATTGTGAAATGGTATGGCATACCAGACAAATTAGTTAACATAATGAAAGCTCTCTATAATAACACTGAGTCGTGTGTGAGAGTTGGTAAGGCTTGTAGCAATTGGTTTAGCATTACTTCTGGTGTTCGACAAGGGTGCATTTTGTCTCCTTTTCTCTTTAGTGTGGTTATTGAATATGTTATGCAAAACTCACTACAAGGGAAATATTTAGGCCTTAAATGGTCTGGGCATACGACAATTTCTGATTTAGATTATGCTGATGATTTAGCCCTTTTGCGAAATGATGTTGATGAGATAAATTCTTATGATGATTTCAGTGACAACTCCCTATGGTGATATGCAGTCTCCGTATTGCGGTGCACCGGGATTGTCACGTATTATCACGTTGTTGATGAGACTGGTACTAAAGTAGGTTTGTTGATAAACAGAGAGAAAACTAAAGTTAGTCAGGCAGTCTGTGATTCAGTTAATCGTCTTCAGTATGTGTTATAGTTTAATTATCTTGGGAGCTTATGTAACAGATAGTGATGATGTGCAGCATAAGATTAATAGACGAATTGGGATTGCTGCCGGAACTTTTAAGAATCTATGGAGAGTGTGGGGAAATAGGCGTATACGCCTAAAGACTAAAATTAGTCTCTATAATTGTTTGGTTCTTTCTAGGGTTAGTTATGGTAGTGAAACTTGGACACTTTGTAAACAAGATAACACAAACTTGATATCTTTGATTCTAGATGCTTACGCAGTATCTTGGGAATTAGGTGGTTCAACCTTGTAAATAATGAAGAGGTTAGGCAAAGGAGTCGGCAACCTACTCTGAGCCGCATATTATGCAGCGAGAGACTGCCGTTGATTCTCCCTTGGCGATATTGCCCGTATGGATAATTGTAGATTAGCAAATAGGGTTATGAACAGTGTCCTAAAGGCCTCAGAAAGAGGGGGAGACTTACGATGTGACGGACAGACAATGTCAAACAGGACCTTGTTGGAATTGGTGTGCAGTGGTCCGATGCAGCAGATATAGTTCAGGACAGATATGCTTGGAGAACTAAATTGCACGATCTGGTTGGACCTCCGTGATGGTGTTGATGATGTGGATGAACAGTAAACGAAGGAAACTTTTCAAATAACCTTTGAGAACTTTCTTACTTAGTACGATATATCTCAAACTACAGAAAATATCGTTTGGAATGAGATATCAACTTTTGAATTGTAGCATTAGTTTGTTCAATGGAGAATGTGTACGATCTCGCAGAAGCTGTGCATGGTTAAATTTTAAAATTTTGCCTTTATTTTGTTTACTAATAGACAGATTTACTCCGTTTCTCATACACCTTTCCATGATTTCATCCAAATGTTAATGGGCTTTGTTTCTGATCCAGAAGGTCAGTGAATCATTTCTTATAATAATTAATTTTTAAGGAGGGTGGAAAATTCATGTTGAGGTTCTGCGCATGGTATAAGAAGGCTCAGTGCAAAGAGAAGTCTGGCATGAGCAGTTTGAAAAAAAAAATAAAGTGTTTTTTGAAACGGATTCTGTTTATTTTAACATACAGGGTGGTTATAATTGAACTGACATTACTCAGAGCGATTTGCGTAATGATGAAGAAAGATTTGCGTAATGATGAGAGAAGGATTGTCAGGCTAGAGGCCTTTTTAGATTTTTTTTTGTTCAGGCTGTGTATATTTATTTTGGATTTCGCCAAAATAGTCATATGCTACGGGGAGGCTCTCTCTCCCGACATCTGGAAAGTTAATTGCAGTAGCAGTGTACAGGGAACGGCTAGCGTCCACTGGCAAGTGACCCGGGTCCCTGAGGGCTAACGGACGCCCAGATGGTGAGGCATAGAAAAGAAAGGAAGAAAGGGTTTGGCAACGATGAAGGGAGAGCCGGTCGAGTTACGGAAGGAGACGGACGAGAATTGTTAAAGCTGGGAAATGCCGACTGGTAATAGTTGCATTGGCTCTGTAAATACAGCTGAACAGGCATAGTAAGCTGGTGTTGTTGTAATCCATGTAATTGAGCATATGTCCTCGTCCAGCAAGTACGTTGGAAGGTTAAATAAATCTTTGTTATTTTTAAGTAAAGCCTGAAGTTGGACTAATTTATTGGGGAGGAGCCTCAGTATCGAGTCTCTGCAATTGTGAATAAACCGTTTGATTCTATCCGAAAGACTCTTTCACCCGTCGCGTATAGCGATCGAACCGAGGGACCGACAAACGAAGAGCTAACATCACAAGGATCTACTCGACGGATCAAGCAACAAGTGCTGGATATCTTAATAAGAACATGGGGTAGAGAGCTGCAAATAAAAAAAATAGTTATAGTGTTAGTGACATCAGGTGGTGTGGACGCGCTAAAAGCGTAGTAGAACATGCCAATTTCTCGTGACATTGCAATAAATTACATGTGAGAGTCGCATGAGGCACACTATAAAATGCGATGTCTTCCCTGTAATCGGTAAAAGGAACCATAGGTATCTGCAATAAGGATCGAGCTTTGCTAGTGAAACTCTTTTACCAAAACGGCAGTAATGCCGCCGCTGCATTACGTGAATATCTCGTCTGAAAATTATGAGAAAAGTACCTTTGTCGCTAAACGCTGAAGAATATGATACAGAAATTCGAAGAAACAGGCGTTGGTGTGGCAACCGGCAAGGGTGTGGCTCCGACAGGCAAGGGTGTGGCTCCTACAGGCAAGGGTGTGGACCAGGACGAACAGGCAAGGGTGTGGCTCCGGGTAGAGGCTGGTGACCTGTTGCAAAAAGCAATATGGAAGACGTCGCACTTACCGTTGCAGAAATCCAGTCACAATCGGAACTATCCGTAGTTTGTGCAAGACAGGTATCCCGGCAACTGCAATTTCCGTGGTCAACTGTCTGTAAAGTTATACGGTTCATCTTGAAATGGTATCCTTTAAAAATGTATAGGGTGCAGCAGCTGCAACCACGTGACAAAAAACAAGGCGCCGACTTCGCTTTGCGATTTCTGGCGAGGATGCAGGTGGATGAAATGTGCCCTTCGAAAGTCTTATGGACCGATGAGGCGCATTTTTTCGTACATGGAACAGTGAATACGCACAACTTTCGAATATGAGGACCTACACATCCGCATGCTGTGTATGATGTGTCCCTATATTCCGACTATGTAACTGTATGGTTCAGGTTTACCGCAAAATTTATAATCGAGTCATTTTTCGTTGAGGAGATCACGCCTTAAGCCTCCGTGCGTCGATCGGTGAGTGGATCACGTGACACAGACCTTCTCCACCGCAAGATTATTCCGGCTTTGTAAGAAAGAAATTCACCCATAGAAAAGCCACCCCATACTGCACTTACGGCAACGCAATTGTTGCGTACCACATTTGGTGAAGACTTCCGTGGTCTTCACCAAATGAAATAATTTTTCGAACTTTTTCCAATGCTTGGCCACCACATTCCTCCGACATAAACCCATGCGATTTTTGGTTATGGGGTTATTTGAAAAGACGAATTTACTAAAGCAATGTTCAATCGCTTGCTGAAATTAACGCAAGAATAGCAAAGCATGCTGCAGCCAATGTTTCAAGCAACTGTGGATCATGCCGTATAACGTTTCCAGCACATGTTGCATACGAAGGGTTCACATTATGAGAATCTTGATTTTTAAAAAAGGTTGTTTGTTCAACTTCGTATGTTCTTTATTTTAGCACACCCACGCCACCTGGTGGCATTAAAAATAACTATTTTTTATTCGAAAATTCTCTACTCTATGTTTTTATTAAGGTATCCACCACTTTTCGCTGTGATCAGCCGAGTAGATCCTTCTCTACATCGCTCTGAGTAATACCAGTTTAATTATAATCACCCTGTACATTGCTATAACCCATTTAGAGAAGAAAACATGATGTAAGAAATTGTTTAAGACCTGACTTACAATGGATGGTGTATCTGACCAAAAACAACAATACGAAATCTATGACAAGTGACACTGTTGAACAATAAGTGGAATACAAAAACTTCAATTTGGCAAAGAAATGGAGCATAAGATAAATTCAAGAAGAGTTTGGAACGTCCAGTAAGAATAATTCTTATCTGGAAACGTCCAGATAAGAAATGCCAAAGATTGTGAAAGAGAAATGATTATGTCATGAAAATAAAGGGCTGGTTGGCTCATTCAATAGCACGTGAGGCTCGTAATCTACAGTTTCCAGGTTCGAGTGCCACCTGGGCCAGCGTTACCCCCCCCCCCTTTCCCTAAGTCAGAAAGAGTACACCGATTTGCTTGGAAAGGCCGCCCTCCTTTGATGAGACCCAAAGATGTGGCAGGAGATTCATTCACTGTGTGCGCTAGAAAGCACGGTGAATGACATTGACAGGCGCTTCCATCTGTCTCTTAACAGCCGTCCAGTGAGCTCCTTTCCAACATTCGTTGAACCCTTGCGGTCCTTTTGACCTGCCATTTAACCATTGTGTGCAAAACAGTTCTAAGGGTAGCTTTAAAGGTAAAAGCAACCCAATAACCATGAATGAAGAAACTCTTTTGTATTTATTAGAAAGGAAGGTAAAATACAGCATGTTTAGAAAAGCTTGCTTTAAATAACTATATGCATCCTTTAAATTTGTTTTTTTTTACCTCTGAGGGGCACTTTTTTTTTACACACAATTGGTTAAATGGCCAAGTCACAAGGACCCCGAAGGTTCAGAGAAGGTTGGGGGAAGGGGACCTACTGGACAGCTGTTAGGAGACAGATGGTAGCCTCCCGTCAAGACAATACAGGGTGTTGTTTATCGTGCACAAGGTATGGCTATCCTGCACACGGAGCCAAGGTTTAACGTCCATCCGATGGATGGCGGCCTTTCCAAGCCCATCGGTGGACCTTACTGATTGTGGGCATGGCGGTGATAAATCTAAACGCTGGTCTGTTGGGACTTGAACATGGGAACTGCAGTTTACGACCCTGATGCACTTTCAACTGAGCCATCCCTGCCTTCTGACCACTCTTTAGAAAGAATAATCCATATCTCTCTGTTGGACTTAAATTCAATATAGGTAACACTTAGCAAATAACTTTATTCACTTGTGAACAATTACTCCTTATATTCCTATCCCCGACTGGCATCGCTTTCCGAGGAATTTCAGTCTTGATGGAAGAAAGAAGAGAGTTCCAACAGGACTGTAACTTCCTCGGAGAACGATCACTGTCAGGGATAGAAATCACAAGTAAATAAAGTTATATTTTTCCTGTATTCAATTTAAATACTTATTCTAAGAGTGTTATGAATTCAACTGTTATTTCTATTGGATTTTCGAAGTTTGCTGAGTTGCAGTAAAAAAAAAACTATTTCAGCTCCGGAAATGGAACACATAGCGTTTGCGGTTTTTCTAATCCATTAAATATCTGCTCATTGCATCTAAACTGCCAGTAATGATAGTTACGGCTGACTATCCAAGGATCTCATATATGACCCTTTTCACCTAAGATGCCTTCTTGAAGAATGTTTACTGTGCCCAAGACTTACAGATAATTTTAATTGAATGCATTCAACGTATAACGTACAACAGTCGACAGATCAACGCTTAAAACCATTAACCAAAGATATCGAAAAATTTTTCAAAATCAAGGAAAAATTATCAACTCTGATAGGTCATTCATTTATTGCCATCGAACAATCATTATTTCAAGCAGAACAGAGAAATGCATTTCAGGTAAACGATCATTATTTTAAATAGCATCATAATTTGCGACTTCTTAAAATTCCTCATTCATATTATGAGACAAAAAGGAATCCTCTGGAATAATGCACAGGCCACAATGCACTTTTTCGTAGTTTACTATTAGTAGGAACTAAGAACATTTGTCATGAAAGCTTTGTTATACTATCCCATTATTTTCATCATAATCATTCACAACAGTTCATTCTGTTCATTAACATTTAATTGATTTTTTAAACGAAGAAGTTCAAATTAAACCTGAGTAATTGTATACTTTTCGGACAGGTCAGAAGGACAATATGTATAAAAGTTGCAAACAAAGCAACAAAACATTAATCCATTTCTCCAAGCTCAAAAGCAGAAATCATTACATGGTATGGTGATTTGGAACTTTAAATGATGCGAGTTTTGAATATAGAAAGCAGTGGTGGATAGAGAGTATTGTTACGACAGATGAACGCGCTACAGTGACTTACGAGTTAACGTGATTGTAACCCTCGTGTGTGCTTCTACGTGAGATTCAATTAGCCAACGATTTGGAACTTAGAACAGTTCAGAAGAAGAAGAATGAAAATCTAGCAGTGTGCAGTGTGTTAAAGTTCTGAGATCTGAAAGGTTGTTCAGATGGTTTGAGTCTGTGCGCGATAAGTAAAAGTCAAGAAGTATCTTGTATTGGTGTGTGCACGGGCGGTAGTTATGTTTTGCTAGAGGATACGTCTAGTGATCTAACAAGAAGAAGGATTCTTTATACCTGGTATATAAGGTATTCAAGAGACACGACAGACAGTATAGAGGTAAAAGTTTAGTAGTATAGACTGAGCTGTGTTGTGTACTCTGTGCAGGAATGTTAATGACTTTTGCATGTTAGTAGTCGATTTGTTTATGAAAAACTACATCCATATTTTCTTTGTAACGATTTGCATTGTATTACATTTGGCTTTAAAATAGAGTTATTATTACTCACGTCCAGTGCATATTCGTATTTTGTAATTCGCAACATTTGGTGTCAGGAGTGGGATCATTTAATTGAATGCCTTTCACTAGAAGTATGGATGAGTTAATAAAGCTGATGACTGACCTGAAAGCCGATATGGCTACACAGAAAACATACATTAAAGGTGAAATAGCTGCCCAGAGAAGCGAAATGGCCGCACAAAATAATGAGTTGAGAAATAAAACAGGTGACCTGGCCGCACAAAATAATGAGTTGAGAACTGAGATAGTTTCTCAAAAAGATGATTTGAAAGCCGAAATAGCCGCACAAAATACTGAGATGAGAGCTGAAGTTGCTTCTCAAGTTGGTAAGATTATTGATCAGTTCAAGGATATTAAAACCGAACTCAATAGACAATGCAATAGCTTAAATGTTGAATTTGTCAGTGAAAAAGATGATCTTGATAGTGTTAAGTTAGATTGTAAACATGGAAAAGAAAAAGAGAAAGGCAACGCATGTCAAAATGTGAATCCAAAACCAATAGGTGAAATTTGCGAAACTAACAGCACTGGAGGTAACAGTATAGATGAACAATGTTTTAAAGATGCTAACCATAAGAATATTGTTGGGCAGTATAAAAATTATAGGAACAAAACTATGCAAGAAGCGAGAGCTGGTAGAGATGTTGTTACAGTTAAGACAACGAAATTGGTTGAAGGTGAATATATCTCCAGCAGTGGGAGCTATAGTACAGATGAACATAATGCTGATGCGGGAAAGAAACGATGCGGAACCAGAAAACATTCCAAGATCCTTCGCTATCTGAAAAAGAAGCAATTTAAGAAACGATGCGGAACCAGAAAACATTCCGGGATTCTTCGCTATCTGAAAAAGAAGCAATGTAGATTCAATTCGTTTTTACAAAATTCGACGGACAGGAGAAGCTTGCTGGGGCAGCGGCGTTCTGATGAAGCCTTCATATGGATTGAAGAGATCTCAAGAGAGATGGAGAAAGTGCGAGAGGACTGTGAGAGGAAGACTACAAAAGAATCGAATCTTCGCAAGAAAGGAGAATCTCGAAATGTGGATCTGCTACTGGAAATCAAGAAACGTAGAGATAGCGCAGATAATGCCTTTGACCACGACGCAACTACTGGTAATGCATGACAGAGTGTCTATGTCGCTGGTGACATGTCTAAGAACTGTGAAGAACAATCACACAGATCAGAGAGCTGTGAGACTATACAGTACGCTTTGCACTTCAAAATACCTAGGTATACAAGTCTGGCACGATCTGAAGAGAGATCCACCCGAAAGGTATTCTATTCCTCGCCGTCAGCAAAATGCGTCATGGACAATTATCGCAAAGGCAGAGTAACGAGTGGTACTGAGGGGGAACGAAACAGAGATTACGTTTCGCAGAGTGGTCCGAGTAAAGAAGAGGCGTCCACTCATCATAGATACAAAGTGCCATTCGACGTTACTGGGGAAGTCGGAGAGATTTTTCCGAAGCATATAGCCACACTCGAATCGTTTATAGAAAGTGGGGATTTAAGAAAGAAGAATTCCGAAGAATGGCGTAGAAGCGTAACAGGTGATGCTAGTAAAGTAGCTTCAGGCAGAGACAGTAGTTCAAAGACTAACTTTCTGGATGAAACTAAGCCTCAGAGTTACGATCAGAGAGAAGTGAAGCCCTCAGACAATCTCAACGTAGCCATGCTGAATTTCTTTTCTGAAAAGTCAATGCGCAGATTTGGACATTATAACCATTTAGATTATAAGGATATAGAAAAGTTTAATCACGACTACAAGAGCTCTAAAGTGGACAATATCATGTTACAAAACTCGTCGCTGATCTCCAGAATGAACAATTTGGCAATCATGACTGATATTTCCCTGGCTAATTACAATGAGAGCTCCAAGAAAGTGAATTCGGAAGAAACAGCAACTATGACCTCCTCGGGTCATGTGTTTTGCTGGAAACCCGAGTGGCGCCATCGGATGGTAGATAAACACAGCACAGGAGGTGTCGGCGACAAAGTGAGTCTTGTCTTGGCTCCTGCACTTGCTGCTTTAGGTCTCAAGGTCCCTATGATCTCCGGTCGTGCTCTTCAATTGACGGGAGATACTCTGGACAAATTGGAATCCGTCCCTGGCTTCACAGTCGACTGCACTAAAGATAAAATCGAGCAGATGATGGAAGACGTCGGATCAGATGATGGAAGACATCGTAGGATAAAATCGAGCAGATGATGGAAGACGTCGGAGCAGATGATGGAAGACATCGTAGGACAGACAGAGGAGCTGGTGCCAACAGATAAGGAGATTTACCGCTGCAAGGATCTGACGGCTACCGTAGATAGCGTTCCTCTAATGATATGCTCAATTGTGTCCAAAAAGCTGGCTGAAGAAGTGTGCGCTTTGGTTTATGATGTTGAATTCGGAAAAGGAGCTATTGATCTCATCAGTACAGAAGATGTTGCTGTTGATTTAGTTAAGAAAATGGTTGCAGCATCACAAACTCGTGGAATGAAGAGTTTGAGTTGTTCAGCTGTTATCAGCAACATGGATTCACCTCTTGAAAACTCTGTTGACAACTCTCTGGAAGTGATGGAAGCTGTTCAGTGTTTCCTTGGTAACGGATCCTTGGAACTGCAAGAGCTCGTCGAAGAGTTAGGAGGAGAACTTCTGCGTTTGGTGAACATTGTGGATAATAGGGTAGATGAAGCATCACGTGCCCGCAAGATTCTGCATAACGGCAATGCTTTGAACAAGTTTCGTAACATGTTAATAGAACAAGGAGTATCTGAAGATGTTGCAAGCTGGCTATGTGAAGGTAAAACAGAAAAAATATTGCTAGCAGCCCGACACATCACTGAGACAGTTTCACTTATACAGGAGAAACAGGTAAGGTTGTCGGATTAGAAGCTGCAGTTCTAGCAAGAGTATGGAAGGAGGAGATGGACCGAAGCGCTAAAAAGAATTATGGAGCTGATATTATAATTGTGAAGCACCTTGGGGATCAAATTGAATCGGGTGAAATATGGCTGAAGGTTCATCACGACAGTTCTGAATTAAGTGAAAGTCAACTGACAAAAGGTCAGACTGGAGGATGAAACTCCTCCCTAGATTTTATGTCACTAATGACTTTCATTCCTTGTTACTGTTGATAGAATTAAATATCCAAAGGAGAAAACTTTCGACAAAGAAGAAAACTTTTTACAGGTTTTGCACGAAAACTGTTAGTCGATTCTCCTCCCTGCGGAGACATAAACGTGTTCACAAGGGCTATAGGCCTTACACGTATTCTGCCTGTGGACGAGGCTTCAGTGAGAAAGAAAATCTACGTCATAATGTGATTCGCTTCCATTTTGACACAAACATGTGGGATAAACTGAGGAAACACGTGATAATGAAATGTTCTTTTTATCACCAGAAGCAAAACAAAAGCAATAAACTCGTCACCTTCCTAAAGAAGACAGCCGTCCGTATTTTGAATACAGTGGAACAAAATACGTGTTCACCTACTGCTGTAGAGAAAATAACTCCACGTGGAAAGAGGAGACATTCACCGAGACACCAGAGACCTTGGGGAGGTCCTGATACAGTAGTTAACATGATTAACGACGTGATGTATCGCATTCGTCGACGTCCAACTACTCCACGTGGAAAGAGGAGACTTTCACCGAGACTACAGAGAACTTTGGGAGGTCCTTACACAGTAGTTAACAGGATTAACGGCGTGATGTAAAGCATTCGTCGACGTTCAACTACAAAGTGCAAGGTGGTTCCCATGAATCGTTTGGCCCCGTTTCATCGAAGAACTGAAGAAGCTTCGGAATCCAGAATTGTTCGGGACGAACAAGACCTAAGGAAGGGGTAGTGTTACGAGAGATGAACGCGCTACAGTGACTTCACGAGTTAACGTGATTGTAACCCTCGTGTGTGCTTCTACGTGAGATTCAATTAGCCAACGATTTGGAACTTAGAACAGTTCAGAAGAAGAAGAATGAAAATCTAGCAGTGTGCAGTGTGTTAAAGTTCTGAGATCTGAAAGGTTGTTCAGATGGTTTGAGTCTGTGCGCGATAAGTAAAAGTCAAGAAGTATCTTGTATTGGTGTGTGCACGGGCGGTAGTTATGTTTTGCTAGAGGATACGTCTAGTGATCTAACAAGAAGAAGGATTCTTTATACCTGGTATATAAGGTATTCAAGAGACACGACAGACAGTATAGAGGTAAAAGTTTAGTAGTATAGACTGAGCTGTGTTGTGTACTCTGTGCAGGAATGTTAATGACTTTTGCATGTTAGTAGTCGATTTGTTTATGAAAAACTACATCCATATTTTCTTTGTAACGATTTGCATTGTATTACATTTGGCTTTAAAATAGAGTTATTATTACTCACGTCCAGTGCATATCCGTATTTTGTAATTCGCAACAGTATTTTAAACACCAATGATGATACAGAACAAGTAAAAATAAGCATTTTACGCACCGGTTATAAACCATAAAGGCCATCTGCTTCTTGCTGTTCCTTGGCAGCACCGGATATTTCACTGATACATAGAAGAGAAGGGTCTCTCAGTCGGAAGCGTGTAAGCCTCGTTATCTGCACTTCGTAGTTTCGACTATGAGAGCATTCAGAATTATCTTTGCTAATCCTCCCCCTCCCCAAGGTGAGAAAGGGGACATCGATGGGGTTGGAAAAGCCGCCGTTCGATGGGTCGGATCTAAAGTTACGCATTAGAAGTTAAACCACGCATAGAAGCTAATAATCTTCCAAGATTTATCCAGGTCTCCTCTATAGGTCTTAAGGACCCCAATGGCTCCGAGAAGGACACCGGACAGCTCTTAGGAGACATATGGAAGCCCCCCGTCAAGACGGCGTGTTCCTTAACATGCACAGGAGATGGCTCTCTTGCTCACAGGGCCACCATATGTCTTCTAAGAGCTGTCTGGTGTCCTTCTCGGAGACTTTGGGGTCCTTAAGACCTATAGAGGAGACCTGGATAAATCCTGGAAGATCATTAGCTTCCAATGCGTGGTTTAACGGTAGAGCGCTCTGGCATGTATGTATCTAGAAAGTTAGGGGTTAAACCCCCCCCCCCCCCCGCGTGACCGATAATTTTTTTTTTTCAGATGAAAAATTACTGAAGTTTATTTCTACAGGCAATCTATGGTGTGTACTAATGTTGCCTATCATTATTTCAATACGCTGCTCTATCAATCAGTAGCAAATGCAGAGATTTCCGGTTGCAATAGAATTCAAGGAATATTTTTGCGGAAGAAATGACTTCTGAGGATGCATAGGACCCGTACCAATCATTAGCAAAATATATTTGGCCGATGGCAATGGTTATACCATCATGCTTCATAACTATTGCATGAGATATCTGCAGGCTCAACGTCCGATAAATCAGATGATCTTTGATGGGTGTACACACGTCAATACATTTTTCAACTGATAACGAACATAATGATGTTCGTTATCAGTTGAAAAATGATAGGTCGGAACTTTGTGAAGGGTTTTATAGTTAAATCCATGTTGCGCGCAACTCCGCGAGCTGTGAAATTACATCACCAGAATAACCTGTGTGGCCATTTGCATATTGTTATGTACAGGGGCGTAGCCACGGGGGGGATGGGGGGAGGCTCCACCCAAAATAACTCGGAGTTGGTAAAATTCGAAGCGACTTCGTAAAATCTAGATGAGTTGTGAAAATTTGTGATCCTTTTTTGCAAAATTAAGGGGACTTGTCAAAATCGAGGCAATTTGGCAAATCTAGGGAGTTTGGAAAATGGAGAGACGTCAAAATTTAGAGCAGTTGGCAAAATTCGAAGCCACTTCGCAAAATACAGGTGAGTTGGAAAAATTGGGACAACTTGACAAAATCTTAAGGAGTTGGCAAAATTCGGAGTGACTTGGCAAAATCGTGGGGAGTTGGGTTGGTGGGTTGTTTTACCCCTGAGCGGCACTTTTTTGCACACCATGGGCTAAATGGCCAGGTCACATGGATCCCGAAGGCTCAGAGAAGGTTGGGAGAGGGGACCCACTGGAACAGTTGTGGGAGACAGATGATAGCCTCCCGTCAAGGCCATCGAGCGTGTTCTTTAACGTGCACAGGGTCTAGCTCTCCCGCACACGGGGTAACGGCTTAACGTCCCCTCCGACGGACGGCGGCCTTTCCAAGCCCATCGGTGTCCCCTACTGACCGTGGGCAGGGCGGGGTATTTTGCGGAGATAAATCTCAATGCTGACCCAGCTGGGACTCGAACCTGGGAAGTACAGATTACGAGCCTGGCGCGCTACCGACTGAGCCACCCCCGCCCACAAAATCGTGGGAAGTTGGCAAAATTCAGGTGAGATGTAAAATTGGGATTTTTTTCTGTAAAATTATGGCGAGTTGAGAAAACTTAGGAAGTTGGCAAAAATCTATGAAAAGTTGGCAAAATTCGGAGCGACTTGGCAAAATCGTGGGGAGTTGGCAAAATTCAGGTGAGATGTAAAAATTGGGATGTTTTATGTAAAATTATGACGAGTTGACAAAACTTAGGGAGTTGACAAAATCTAGGGGAAGCTGGCAAAATTCAGAGTGATTTGGTAAAATCGTGGGGAGTTGTCAAAATTTGGAGTAACTTTTCAAAATCGTAGGGAGTTGGCAAAATTCAGGTGAGCTATAAAAATAGGGATTTTTTTCTGTAAAATACTGCTAGTTGGCAAAACGTAGGGAGTTGGCAAAATCTAGGGGCAGTTAGCAAAATTCGGAGTGACTTGGCAAAATCGTGGGGGGTTGGCAAAATTCAGATGAGATAAAAATTGGGATTTTTTTGTAAAATTATGGAAAGTTGGCAAAATTCGGAGTGACTTGACAAAATCGTGGAGACGACAAAATTCAGGTGAGATGTAAAAATTGCAATCTTTTTTCTATAAAATTATGTCGTGTTGGCAAAATCGAGGCAACTTCGCAATATTTAGGAGAGTTGGCAAATCTTTGGGGAGCTGGCAATATTCAGAATGACTTTGCAAAAATCAGGTGAGATGTAAAAATTTGAATTTTGTTTTCTGTACATTTGTGGCGAGATGGTAAAATCGAGGAAACTTGGCAAAATCTAGGGCAGTTGACAAAATTCGAATCCACTTGGTAAAATACGGGCGAGTTCCGAAAATTGGGATTGTTTTTATGAAACTTAGGAGAGTTGACAAAATCGAGAAAACTTGGAAAAATTTTGGGGAGTTTGAAAAATTTGAAATGATTTGGCAAATTCAGGAGAGATGTGAAATTGGGATTGTTTTGTGAAATTAAGGAGAGGTGCTAAAACCTAGAACTCTTGGCAAAATTCGAATCCACTTGGTAAAGTACAGGTGAGTGGTAAAAATTGGGATTGGTTTTGTGAAATTAAGGAGAGTTGGCAAAATCGAGAACTCTTGGCAAAATTTAGGGGAGTTGGCAAAATTCGAAGCCAACTTGGTAAAATACAAGGGATTTGTGAAAATTGTGCCTTTCTTGTGCAATTAAGGAGAGTTGATAAAATTCGAAGTGACTTGGCAAATACAGGGTAGATGTAAAAATTGCGATTTTTTTCTGTAAAATTATGGCGAATTAGGGGAGTTGGCGAAATTCGAATCCACTGGGTAAAATATAGGCAAGTTGGCAAAATCTAGGGTAGTTGGCAAAATGCGAATCCACTTGATGAAATATAGGCGAGGTATGAAAATTGGGATTGGGTTTGTGAAATTAAAAAGAGTTGACAAAATAGAGAAAACTTAGCAAAATATTGGGAACTTTGAAAATGTTGAAGTCACTTGACAAAGAAGGAGAGATACAAAGATAGGACTGGTATTAGGTTTGTGAAATTAAGGAGATTTGGCCAAATCAGGCAAAATTCACACTGGCTTGCTACAATTCCGACGAGATATGAATATTGGGATAATTTCCGTGAAATTATGGCTAGTTGGCAAAATTCAATAGAGATAGAGACGTGAAAATCCCCCCCCCCCCCACCGAGCGAAAATCTATACATTATTTGCTGCTCAGTTGGCAAAATTTGATTTCCGAGTTGGAATTTTTTTTATTTCCATCCCCTCCCTACAACCATAGTCCTTCGCTATGCCCCTGCACAATAACACTGAGAGAAAATCAAAACAGTCAATAAAACTAAGCTTAACTAGACTCGCCCAAACTTTCGACCGAGGTGATGCACTGCAAGAGCTGACGCTGATCGCTGTCGTCTATCCAAGTTGTCTTCCGCTCCAAGGCGAGGTCATGATTCTTGCAGAATGAACTGTTCAATTTGCCGAAAGCCTCTTAGTTCCGGTCCTTTTTTTCCCCCATACTATAATTTAGGGAAGAATTGGCGGTTGGTGTCCCCCTTCGACTATATGTTCACTCATAGTAGAATTTTTTTTATGATTACAGCTCTCACTGCAACATTTATCTGCCGGATGGTTTAGTGAAAAGCTCTGACGCCACGTCAAGGCACCATCCATGTCAGAGTGTTTTGCTCTAACCCAGGAGAAAACCCCTCCACACATAGGCAGCTAATGTGGAAGGAAAAAGAGGGATCCGGTTCCATTAAATTTCATTACTGACATGTCAGAGTGTTTTGCTCTAACCCAGGAGAAAACCCCTCCACACATAGGCAGCTAATGTGGAAGGAAAAAGAGGGAACCGGCTCCATTAAATGTCATTACTGATATGTCAGAGTGTTTTGCTCTAACCCAGGAGAAAACCCCTCCACACATAGGCAGCTAATGTGGAAGGAAAAAGAGGAAACCGGCTTCATTAATTGTCATTACTGATATGTCAGAGTGTTTTGCTCTAACCCAGGAGAAAACCCCTCCACACATAGGCAGCTAATGTGGAAGGAAAAAGAGGGAACCGGCTTCATTAAATGTCATTACTGATATGTCAGAGTGTTTTGCTCTAACCCAGGAGAAAACCCCTCCACACATAGGCAGCTAATGTGGAAAGAAAAAGAGGGAACCGGCTCCATTAAATGTCATTACTGATATGTCAGAGTGTTTTGCTCTAACCCAGGAGAAAACCCCTCCACACATAGGCAGCTAATGTGGAAGGAAAAAGAGGGAACCGGCTTCATTAAATGTCATTACTGATATGTCAGAGTGTTTTGCTCTAACCCAGGAGAAAACCCCTCCACACATAGGCAGCTAATGTGGAAGGAAAAAGAGGGAACCGGCTTCATTAAATGTCATTACTGATATGTCAGAGTGTTTTGCTCTAACCCAGGAGAAAACCCCTCCACACATAGGCAGCTAATGTGGAAGGAAAAAGAGGGAACCGGCTTCATTAAATGTCATTACTGATATGTCAGAGTGTTTTGCTCTAACCCAGGAGAAAACCCCTCCACACATAGGCAGCTAATGTGGAAGGAAAAAGAGGGAACCGGCTTCATTAAATGTCATTACTGATATGTCAGAGTGTTTTGCTCTAACCCAGGAGAAAACCCCTCCACACATAGGCAGCTAATGTGGAAGGAAAAAGAGGGAACCGGCTTCATTAAATGTCATTACTGATATGTCAGAGTGTTTTGCTCTAACCCAGGAGAAAACCCCTCCACACATAGGCAGCTAATGTGGAAGGAAAAAGAGGGAACCGGCTCCATTAAATGTCATTACTGATATGTCAGAGTGTTTTGCTCTAACCCAGGAGAAAACCCCTCCACACATAGGCAGCTAATGTGGAAGGAAAAAGAGGGATCCGGCTCCATTAAATGTCATTATTGATATGTCAGAGTGTTTTGGTCCTGCCATCCTCTCAGATCTCCTACTGTAGCATATAAACTGACAGGCTCCTGTCAGACCTCTGTGGCAAGCAACAGCTTGAGGGGGTATTTTTTTATTTTTTTGCTCTAACCCAGGAGAAAACCCCTCCACACATAGGCAGCTAATGTGGAAGGAAAAAGAGGGATCATAAATAAGCTTTCTTAACAGTTTTCTTTCCTTTCTCCATCCCATTTATTCGATGTCTTCATCATGGAGTCAACCGCCTTAACTGGAGCAAAGAGAGTTTCCTTCTTTTTTAATCTAGGAACCTGCTGGGACTTTCCTTTCAAGGGCACTGGGACGAATATCGACTTATAGAGTGCATTATAGTCCATTTCACTCATCTTACTTGGCCGTTTGACCTGTCCTCTAGTATAATTGTCTGAACTTTCCTGTCCTCCCTTTCCCCACATATTCATAATTTTCTCCTTGGCACTCATTCTGCTGTATTCTGAGGTAGGAACTTCTATCATACCAGAAGGTACCTTTGGGAACTGTTGTGGAGGCGATTTAATAGGTCTCTTCGCAGAAGGGATTTCTTGGCAATGTTTCTCCGCTCCAGCTCTTTAAGATCTTCTCCTTGGCACTCATTCCTTTGTTATCACGGCAGGAACTTTTATCGTACCAGGATACACTTTTCCAAGCTTTGGAGGAGGCTGTTTAAGAACTCTCTTAGTAGAAGGATCTGTTGACAATATCTCACTTTTCCAACTCATCATAATCTTATCTTTTTCACTGTTTACACTGTTCTATGTTGCAGGATTTTGAATACTACCAAGATGTCCTATTTCCAAATGTGGTGGTTTAAGAAATGTCTTGGTAGAAGGATCTGGCGACAATTGCTGTAATCTCCAAGTGTTCATTATATTCTTCTTCTTGTTTGAGTTTTCAAAAGGGCGGTGTTGAAAAGGTTCGATAGTGAGGCGCCATTAGCCACCCGCCTACACAAATTCACAAGCTGTCAGCAAACGGAGAATGAGAGTGTCCGGGAGTATGCTGCCCGCATTCGGACCTGGGCCTATCAGTTTTTGGGAACAGCAGGAAGAAACATGGACAGCGAGGATCAGGGAATCGGCGATCAGATGCGCCTTGCCCAGTTTTTGGCGGGCCTGGACCCGCGGCTCAAGCGGTTCGTACTGTCTCATAACCCCCGCACATTTGAGGAGGCTTTAGCAAAAGCTACACTGGAGGAGAGCAATGAGCGTGCCTCCGGACGAACGCCAGCCATACGAGCACTTGACGAGGAAACCCCTGCTAGGAACACAGAGTCGAACCCTCTGCCCCAGCTACAGGATCTGTTGGCAGCCTTTCCGCTGTGCCAGATCCAGGCAGATCTAGTACGTTTGGGGGAGCGCCTCCACCAGATTGAGGGACAGCGAGAGAGGAGCCATACCAGTCAGCCCCAACAACAGCGGCACCCCTGGGCGGATCGCCAGGGTGTCACGTGCTTTGCGTGCGGTGGAGTGGGTCATTACGCCTGTCAGTGTGCGTCGCCCCCGACCCTACGCCCACGTGACCCGCAATACCAAACAGGACGAAACCGGCAGCAAAATCGAGACTGAGCAACTCCACGGATTCCAACCTCGGACTTCAAGATAGTAAGACGTGTTCGCTAGTGCTCTCTGTTTTCCACGTGTTTGTGAATTCAGCTAACAATGGATATCAATAAGGACTCCAGATTAAATCGTTGTTTCAAGTTTTTACATCGTGATCTCAGCTATGAGACTTTCGTGACTATATTGGCCAACAATAAGGACCCAGCTGCTATTGAAGTCGCACAAAGTATTTCCAAAGATATCACTATTATTACTTTTGCCTCTGAAGACGCTGCGGATGATTTTGCCGCTGATCCGAACCTGGTGTTTCCCACGGACCATTCAAGCGCCTAGGATATCCCCAGAAAAAGTTTTCATCTCTAAACTACCATTCTTCATCCCTAACTGTGACATCGTGGACGCCCTCAAGCCATATGGCATTGTAAAAAGCATTGCAGAAGAGTTCCTGAACCTCCCGGGATTGGAATCCATCCGGACGGGTACGAGGGTAGTCCACATGGAGATGAAGAAAATGGTACCCAATTTCCTCCACATCTCTACCTTTTCGGCTACAATTAATTACTCTGGCATGATCCGGCTTTGCAAGTGGTGCAGACTCCCAGGCCACATCATAAAGGACTGCGAAGCCTTCGCCAAGAAGAACCTGCCACCTCCCGCATCAAAATCGGTCATAATTTCGGACTCTATCTCGACCACCAACTCTTCGCAACTGCTGGCACCAACCTCCATTCAAAGAGAAGAAGTTCAGGATGCTCCAAAAGAAATTCCCGCTCCTGAAGAGTCAGCTCCTTCTACTCCCCTTCAACAAAAAAGAAAGCACCTTCCCTCTCCATCGGATTCACCTTCTGCCTCTGAGTCTACTGCCCATCAGAAGAAAAAACAGCCAGCTCCTGACTCGCCTTCCTCATTAATAGGTAATATTCAAAATTTCATCATAGATCGATCCACCTCCCCCTCTATTACTCTAAATTCTGACCCCCCTGATTTTCTTGAAAACTTTGAGGACCTCCTTGATTTTCTAAAATTTCTTATTAACCCTAAATTAGCCTCCTCCGAATGGGAAATCCCTCCCCACCTTAAAACTCTTAAAATAACGCTGTCCAAGGACGGTTGCATTTTGCCGAAGTATCGAGACCTTTACCTCTCTGCTTTAGGCAAATGCCCGCAGAGAGAGTGCTTTTCTATTTGGGACTTCCTCCAATTAGTAAAGAATCTCCTCCCTCTTTTTAAATAATTCACTATTCTTCCGATTTTAAATTATTTTCCGTTCAAAATTAGCCCTTTTCCATCTTTTTTACTCATTTAGCGATCAAAATTCTGCTTAAACATAAACCTATTCCATCATATCTGGACCACTTTGTACCACATTCCAGTGGAATTAGGATCATCTGGTCCATATGCAAGGGTCGTCAGAGGAGGCTGAATGGAATGCAAGACAGAAGCTAGCGTCTCAAAATTCTGCTTAAACATAAACCTATTCCATCATATCTGGACCACTTTGTACCACATTCCAGTGGAATTAGGATCATCTGGTCCAGCGTAGCGTAGCACAGTGTACTTACATTTTGGCGAAGGCGTTTGGCCACAGGCCGCCTTTTGATGAGAGAGGGAAAGGCAACAATGATGGGCTGTAGTGACTCAGGTCCAATGAAAAGAGGTGGAGAGGAAAGAGTGTTCACAATCTCCCAGAAACAGGTCAAAAGAGCGTGTGTTCAGTGTGGGCTTTCAGGGGAGGGAGAAAGAAAAAAACAAAAAAAAAAAAAATTAAAAAATTAGCAACAACAAAAAAAAATTTCCATCTCATAGGAGAGAAATAATATGGGGTTGTAAAAGGGAGGGGGGAGGAGGGGGCAGGTGGAGTAAGGAGAGGGCAACAAGGAGAGAACCAAAAGGTTCAGCAATGGGGGACAAAGTTAATAAAAAAAATATTTTTTTTTAATTGTAAAAAAAAAATTTTTTTCCATAAAAATAATAAAAATCAAAATAAACCAAGTTTCAACCTCCTCAGGCAGGGCTTGCCCAAGGGGTGAATCTTGGTGGGTAGGGGGAAGGAGGGGAGGTGGCAGTCCCAAAGTAATGAGGGAATAATCAGGAAAAAATAGGAGGAGAAGGGGAAATTAACATTTGGGAACAAAGCAAAACCACGTGCACCGTAGTGCAGAGAAAACTAAGCATAGGGGTAGGGTGAAGAAAGGCCAGACCAAGGACCTTACTAAAATCATTAGGAAAAGTAGCAAAATGAATAAGAAAGTGAGGAAATGGGGAAAAGGTGGGTATTGTGTCAGTAAAATGGGGGTGAGTGGGAGATGGGTGTTCAGCAAAATGGGAAATAAAAAGAAAGTGGGGTGGAAAGGCAAAGGGGCAGTGAGGTGTGTGAGTGGCTCAAAATTCTGCCTCCTCTCCATTCCTCACTCTCAGCCAATCCCAAAATTCCTTTATCCTCATTGGCTGAGACCCCTCTTGCCCACTCGTCTCCGCTAGCGTCAAACCTAACCAACTTCCAGCTCCCGCTCTCAGCCAATGCCAAAATTCCTTCAATCCCATTGGCTGTGACGTCAGCGATCGATTTCCATCATCTCGCTGCTCTGACGCTACTTTTGGCTTTATTTCTCCCCCCCCCCTTCAAATTATTGCTCCCCCGTCCACAATTTTAATGTTTAGCCTACTTAACACTAAATTATCACTAAATTATACCCTTCTCCCCCTTTTTTCTCTCTCATTCCACGATTTTCGCGACACTTACCAACTTTGGAGCAAAATAAGATCTGTGCAAACTTTCGGCCTTTCCTTCCACCCTTGCCTCTAAAAATTAAAATTCCAATTTTTAACATCTTCTCCCTCACTCTATCACCCACAGAAGACATTGGCTCGTGGTCCTGATGATAAGCAGGCCGAGGCTTGCTTTACAAATAGGACCAGCATTTAGAGGGATGTGAAAGAAGAAGAGCAACTCCACGGAGTACCCGCTGGACGAGAGAGAATGGATTACCCTTTACCCCCCCTCAGCGAACTCGAGATCAAGGTAGAGAAGAGTTACGACAAGCCAACCACCATACGGCTCCTTTAAACTAGAACGGGAGGGAAGCCCCGGATGCACTTCCCAGAGTCCCTTCGAAGCGTCAGCCGTCCGCATTGCCCCGTGTGCCATACTATGCAGTGATGAAAATTCACCTATTGTGTCTGGCCGCATGGAGGACACGGAGGTGTCGGCCCTTGTCAATACCGGCGCCACTCTGTCCGTCATGAATAGCCAGTGTTTTCAGCGCTTGAGAGGCCGAATCCTGCACAAAACGGTCCCCCTCCAACATAATTTGAAAACTGTAGATGGCCACCCCCTTCCAGTGATAGGCAGATACATGGTGACCCTCACATTTGACGCGCTAACGCTACCGCGTTAAATATATAATTGAAATCCAAAGTGAATGCACAGTATTCCCTGTTAAGAAACAATAATTAATAGATTCTGAAAAAAATTCATCGCCGCCACGGCGGGAATCGAACCCGCATCTCTCCAGATTCATGCCAGAGCGTGCTAACCATTTGCACCACGCGTCGGACAACGAATATTTTCAGAATTTGACCTTTTAAGTTTTTCTTCTTGAGACGTGACTGAGACAGCGTGTTTCCGGGGGCTTCAATTTCCGACTGGCGTAAGCTACCGGATGACGGAAACCGTCGTCCGTCTCCTGCTCGAGTACGCCGGCTACCGCAATATCCGACGCACCGGTTGACAGGAAAAATTTCCGTCCAAAGTCGGGGTACAGGAGAAGGGGCTCGGTCATTAATTTCCTCTTCAGTACTTCGAACGCTTCCTCCGCTTCTGGAGACCATCTAAAAGGGGTGTCCTTCTTCACTAAATGGACCAAGGGGGCTGTAAGATCGGCGTAGCGATCGATAAAACGCCGGTAGTAGCCGGTTAGGCCTAGGAAGGCTCGAATGTTCCGGACACTACGGGGGCGAGGAAATTCTTCAATGGCCTGGACGTTCCACGGGTCCGGCTGGACCCCTTCTGCGGAAATAAAATGTCCCAAGTAAGTGAGGGATTCCTTCGTGAATTGGCACTTTGCTGGCTTCAACTCTAAATTGTAGGCCCTTAAGCGGTCAAATACCCTCTGTAACCGTTCTGTGTGTTGTTCAAATGTCTGGGAGGCCACCATTATGTCGTCGAGGTAGACGAGAACTTGCTCTTGTCGCATTCCCATTAATACGTGGTCCAATAAATGCTGGAACGTAGCGGGACTGTTCTTCAGTCCAAATGGTAAGTAGTTAAATTCAAATAACCCTTTCCTGCTGATGAACGCAGTTTTCTCCACGTCACGTGGGTGAACGGGAACCTGCCAATAACCGGATACCATATCCAGTGAGCTAAAATATTTGGCGTGAGCTAGTTGGTCGATAATTTCGTTTATGAGGGGGAGGGGGTACGAATCTGGGACTGTTTTCGCATTTAGGGCCCTGTAGTCGACGCAGAATCTGTAGGTGGAGTCTTTTTTCTTCACTAAGACGATGGGTGACGCAAAAGGAGAGGCGCTTTCTCTTATTATTCCTTGCTCTAACAACTCATCCACTTGTCGGTCCAATTCGCCCTGCAGCGCGAACGGCACCCTGTATGCCCGCTGCCTCGTCCTTTTTCTTGTGCAGTGTGCCTGAATGACAATCTATGATGAATCGATGCTTTTTGAGGATATCGTGTCCCATTATCATGTCGTATCGTGGAGTGTCTATGTCAAGGGCTACTATGGGGTGTTCAAATCTAATCCCGTCAAATGTGAGGGTCACCATGTATCTGCCTATCACTGGAAGGGGGTGGCCATCTACAGTTTTCAAATTATGTTGGAGGGGGACCGTTTTGTGCAGGATTCGGCCTCTCAAGCGCTGAAAACACTGGCTATTCATGACGGACACAATGGCGCCGGTATCGACAAGGGCCGACACCTCCGTGTCCTCCATGATTGGTAGGGTCCATGATTGGTAGGGCCAACAATATTGCCCTTGTTCTTGGTGACTTCAATGCCAAAGTTGGTACTGACTCTGATCTTTGGGGAGGGGTGATAGGCCCTTTTGTTATTGGTAGCTGCAATGGCAATGGGCAACGTCTCCTACAGGTAAGTAAACTCAATGGTTTCAGAATAACTAACACATATTACAAACACCGCGACATTCTTTTATAATTGTGGAGTCATGTGATTTTTTATTAGAGAAACCTGGGATTTTATCAAACATTGGCGGAAAAGATGTTGTCCAGTAAGGAATGGATCAGGGTAGAGAAGAGTTACGACAAGCCAACCACCATACGGCTCCTTTAAACTAGAACGGGAGGGAAGCCCCGGATGCACTTCCCAGAGTCCCCTCGAAGCGTCAGCCGTCCGCATTGCCCCGTGTGCCATAATATGCAGTGATGAAAATTCACCTATCCATAAACAAGTCCAGTCTGGTAGGTATAAATGGTCAGCACCAGGACCCTGTGAAGTTGACCACACCTCAGCAGGGTACTATACCATCATTAATACTATACCGTCTATTTAACTTAATTCAGATTCAAAAAGCCTCTGAATGAGTTTGCTTTTATAAAGCAAGAATATTCAATTTATGTTATGTGTTCTACTACTACTACCCTGATCTCGAGTTTCGCTGAGAGGGTGTAAAGGGGAATCCATTCTCTCTCGTCCAGCGGGTCCTCCGTGAAACAACGATTTAATCTGGAGTCCTTATTGATATCCATTGTTAGCTGAATTCACAAACACGTGGAAAACAGAGAGCACTAGCGAACACGTCTTACTATCTTGAAGTCTGAGGTTGGAATCCGTGGAGTTGCTCGGTCTCGATTTTGCTGCCGGTTTCGTCCTGTTTGGTATCGCGGGTCACGTGGGCGTAGGGTCGGGGGCGACGCACACTGACGGGCGTAATGGCCCACTCCACCGCACGTAAAGCACGAGACACCCTGGTGATCCGCCAAGGGGTGCCGCTGTTGCTGGGGCTGACTGGTATGGCTCCTCTCTCGCTGTCCCTCAATCTGGTGGAGGCGCTCCCCCAAACGTACTAGATCTGCCTGGATCTGACACAGCGGAAAGGCTGCCAACAGATCCTGTAGCTGGGGCAGAGGGTTCGACTCTGTGTTCCTAGCAGGGGTTTCCTCGTCAAGTGCTCGTATGGCTGGCGTTCGTCCGGAGGCACGCTCATTGCTCTCCTCCAGTGGCAAGTCCTTTTCGCCCCGGACTGCTCGGGGTGTTCGTGCTGCTTCTTCACATCATACCTACATAAAACAGAGAAAGAGAATGAAATGTTGCTCAATCTGTCAGAATTTAATAGTAAATAATAATGAGTCTCACATTCGGCAACAACTGAATATAAATCGCAAACAGAACTAATAAGATTATAATTGCTTGCCGTATGTTACTAATTAAAGAAAAATCATTCATCATAAGATATAAACTTTAAAAGAAGACATGATACACGAGAAGAAATCTCAAGTATTTCCTCAAACGAACACCAGGGTTATTTTTGAAATAATTATTTTTCCTAAAATGTAAACATAGAAATGTTCGATTTTTTTTACCTCCTAAAGACACTTTTTCTCCTACAATGTGTTAAATGAACAGAGACCTAAAGGACACAAAAGACCTAAAGGATTCAGAGAAGGTTGGTGAAAGAGATCCTTTGGACAGCTCTTAAGAAATAGATGGAAGTCTCCCTGTTTTTCAACGTGCACAGAATATTGTTCTCCTGCATACGGGGCCTTGCATTAACGTCCTATCTGATGGATGACAGTCTTTCTAGGCCCATAAGCATCATCATTATTTTAGGGAATAATCATTGTAGTTTCGATAGATGTCGATGATTTGTAACAAATATTTAATCTCGGCTATCCCTTGCAAAACATCCCCGATCTGTTAAAAATATTTTTTAAAAAGTCGAATCGATGAAGCAAGTGTAAACCAATCTGACTTATAAGTGTCATTTGAATACACAATGTGTATTCAAATGACACTTACCTAGTCATGCACACAACCCCTAGTACGAAAACATTTATTCAAATAATTAATATCCCATTAAAGCATCAGGAGAAAGACCCATCCTGGCTCTGTGATCACGCTTTTTCAAGCGAAGGGTTGAATCGTTTGCATATCTCTTACAATAGGTAAAGATAATTAATGTGATTTTGTAAGCAATGTGATGACTCTGCAGATAGATTATGAGGACGAAAGAGATGCAATGACCACCAATGATATCATTCTAATATTATTGCACAAAATCTTTCCTATCTGAGCCCACATTTAAATATTGTAAGAGAAGAAATGATTTCGCCATCTCCAAAGTGAATGAAGTTCTCGCCGTGGATTTACCGTAAAGAGCTCACTTAGATAAGGAACTAGGCAACCGTTTGCAGTGGGCTGCGAATTTCTTTATTAAATTGCTTTAAATCCCTTCAAGTGACCAATTGATTGCATGCAGCGTTGCTAATTCAGCCATTATCACTTCTCATTTCAAATTCTCATAATGGAAAAAAAATCTCATAAAGAACGTCCAAAGTGTGTTGCAGATGAAGTGAAGCATCGCTCGGATTGTTTCAATCCCAAACCTCTGGCTGATGGTAGGGATATTATAGCATGGGAAGTTTCTATTGGAATCCATTGTATCTGTGGACAAAATGGCGGTTATTAAGGACTGAGATCGACGTGGTTCCCTTTCAAATGGTAGTCATGATCACGTCCATATTTCAACTGGTCATGAGTGATTTCGGGAGCATCCCAGTGATCTGCTGTATCTATCTTGGCAGTTTCAATCCTTGATTCCAGTCTTATGGAATATATTTCAGATTGTTCTGAAGAAATTTAACCTACACAGAATGCCATTCCTATCAACCCTTGTGGATCTGTAAGTGATAATTGTAAAACGAAAACAGGTAACTCATCCCAAGATATAAATTCTAAGATTTTATTGTCTCCATATGGTAACGTGTTGGTAGAGTACGCAAGGATTAGGATACAAGTTGTAATTCTCTATTACCCACTTAAATATATACTTTATGCATATTAAGAGAAGTATTTATGGAATATGGTAGCTCCTAGTCGCCAAAGTATCAAAACCCCTCAACTTTTCTTACATGAGAAGATGTTGAGTACGCACTACAGTGTATAAACAGTCGTGAGGTAAACTAACTTGTTATTAAACGCATTCTCTAAAAAATTAATCACATGGAATTTGTGTATTAAATCATCTTAACACTGTATTGTACTAAAGCTGTTAAAGTTTGCACGCAATAAAAAGTAAATAAAAATAACGTATTCTTTATGTGAAACACAAAGGCAGTTTGCATGATAACTTGGAATTGCACCGTGTTCTCGGATTGCAACGAAATGGCCAGCTCCATGTCTTTCGAAATATATCTTTTACACTTGAGAATGACCACCTTCCGGAACTGCCAAAACATATCGCCATGTTTTATCTGAGTTACGTCATTATTCATTATTTATCAGGTGTTAATGGGTTTTTAATCGGTAACCTGGTACTTGATGTTACTTTTTTTGTCTCTTATAACTAGTAAGCTATATAAATACTGCTTTGAATTTTATCATGCAATTTTCATAAATCTCGGTACCCTGTAGGTAAAAAGAGTAAAGTCATAGCACTGCGATCAGCTTAAAGATCATCAGTGTATTCTCTGACATTCGATGTCAATTTAACCAAACTCAGCTCAAGGAGCGATCTAGAGAGTTTAAACTCTCAAAATGAAAGACAATTTCGGTGTGTTGAATGGGCCAATCAGAGAGCAGATAACGCTGATTATCTAACTAACCCGATTGAAGGGAACAAGCTATTTTGAAGTCTCCTGAACAGAAGCATAAACTGAAACTTTGGTACTTGAGGTAGCCACCATGTCTTGCCTGAATCATAATCACCAGCACCAGACTAGTAATGCGATATTCCCAATTTCGAGTTCCCACTGTATCAGCGTTGAGATTTATCTCTCATAAGCTCCACCCTACTCTCGGTGTGAAAGGGAACACCGATGAGATTACAAAGGTCGCGGTCATTCCGATGGGTTGTTGAGCCCTGACCATGTATGAAGGAGAGCCATACCCTGTGCACGTTACAGAACATGCTGGAAGGCCCAGACAGAAAGCTCTCATCTGTCTGCCAAGTGTAATCCAGTGGGTCCCCTTCCCCAACCTCCTCTGAACCTTTGTGGTCCTTATGACCTGGCGGTTTAGCCCATTGAATGCACAAAAGTGTCACTTAGAGGTAAACAACCCAAACCACAACAAAATTCAGCTTCAGTTAATTCTTTCAGTTTCTCTGTCAGCGAGGTAAAACTCTGGCTGGACTTTAAGGCTATTCATTTTTTTCACCTAATTGACGGGAAAAAAATTAATACTGTAGTCTTGTCCCTAATAGCAGTTGAACATTAGACCGAATGACTCCAGCACATATCGATTACCGTCACTAATAAGATCATTTCAGTGAAAATGAAACGATGTAAATTAAAGCCTTTTGAAGGGTTTGAAAAATATGAATCATCATATTTCGTTAGTACCTGTTCAACTCAAAAAGAACTTTCATTAATCTCTTAAAACAAAACGTTTCGTCACTCCCTGCACCCCCCCCCCTCCCGAAGTGAAGGGACAAATCGTTGCTGCACGTGTTAAGTCCTTGATTGTGATATTTTATCAGTAAAACATCATATCTTTAGCAATATATGTTAAATGTTTGAAATTTTGGAATTATTCCACCGTCAGAGATTGCAATTAAAACTTTTGGGAGATTCAAAAACTATGAATCATAATAGTTTATCAAATACCTATTCAACGAAAAAATAATTCTTTGCTTTTGGAAATAAATATTATCACTAAAAACAAGAAAAATTGTGCTTGTGCTGATGGTGAAATGTTACCATTAATATTAAAAATTTCTAATATAATTACATCGATTACAATATTGAAATGTTTGCCATTTTCAACTTTTTTCACTGTTTGATGGCGCAATTAGTTGCATGGAGATTTCGCAAGTACGAATCGTACTATTTCACAATACCTAACCAACACAAAAGAATTTTTGATCCGTTTCTAAAAACAAAGAATTTGACAGACTGACGACAAAGTGAAGCATTCGCTCTTTTGTTTCTGAAAAGGAACAAAAAAAGTCTCCCAGAGGAAGCCTTTCGCTTATGACTCTATCAAAAGCAAATTATCCTTTGGACGCTACTATAACCTTTCAGTCTGGGCCAGATGACTCTTACTTGAAACCCAAAGCTAGGATATCTTTAGGTCCTCTGACTTATTTATATATAACCTTTTGTTTATTGTAGAACTTCACATTTTCGTGCATTATGATTAACAAGCAAATTTATCTTCTGTTGCTCGGGTTTTTCTCTTTCTTTAAAGCAGTGATACTCAAACTTTTTTTTTGCTCACGGCACATCGTATATTTCGCCGTGAATACTGCTGGCACTAAAAATTTGGTGGTAATACTACGGGAAATTCGCACATGTGCAATTTGTCTTCAATAATAGCCATTTTTGTGGAGTCGTTTGTAAACGCAGAGAACTTTTTTTTAAGTTCTGACGTGTATTAAGGTTAGTACTACGCTGTGTGTATTAACGGTATGCTTTGTGTAAGGCCCGTATCTAGAAAAAAATCGAGGCAGGCCCCAAGGAACAAAATCGAGTCAAAAAAAGAAATGTCAAAGGGGAGGCCAAGAGACTTCATTTCCAATGCACTCTAACATTTCATCCTCTACTTGAAGGTTTTTAAAAAAAATCTTCAAAAATGCATAAAATATAAATAAATTTAATAAGTTTTCCCTCTTTTACCCTTATTGTATTCTGAAAGGAAGGGGGGGGGGTTCCCTTTGCACCCCCTAGATCCGTCCCCGCTTTGTGCCCTGCATGTTATCCCATTTTCATATGGATAAGTTTTTTATTAAACGGAAAAAAGTTAAATGAAGAATCAGTTTCAGGAAGGAGCAACAAAATGGTTTCTAAATTTCCTTTTATCTACAATTCCATCCCAAATTTCTCGGCACATCCTTTGAGAACCACTGCTCTAAAGTATATGGGATTTCACTCTCCACGTCGCAAGCTTTCATTTCGCATAAAACGCTTACGATTGATTCTCCTCTACTAATAAAATTTTGCCTCCCCTCTTTTTGGGGAGGAAATAAGTGGATGTATTTTGGGATTCCGAACATAGTCTCCACGTCAGAAGTTTCTAAACCCGAAAAAACAATATTGTCTCATTCACAAAATGGAATTTTTCAAATAATTTCGTATTTCAATTCAAGTTCCAGCACTTGGATACAATTTGTCAGTCATAGAAAATTCTATAACGAAATAAAATTAAATATGGGCAAATTGTGCTATGGTGGGTTTAAGTTATGCAGAAAATTTGTACGTACTCGACCTCTGTGGCAAGCAGCTGCTTGAGGGGGTATTTATTATTTATTATATTTAATAATGTAATATACAATGAAAAGGAAAAGCATTATTTACAGGTTAATGCAATTTTATTAATATTAATGTAAATATTATTAATACTAATATAATTAATGCAATTGTTATTAATGTAATTTGCCATAATTGAATATATTTCGAAACATTTGGTAAAAAATAATTGGGCATTTTTATCTGTTGTTAAATGATAAAGAACAGAAAGATGTTTAAAATAATTGAAACCCGATTTCCAGACCAGATGTAATGAAATATCGATTTCTGTGAATGGAGGGTATAAATCAGATCCACCTGGGTTACTACAAATCGACCCGAATATATTTACTTACTATTTAGTATATTGAACGTCTTGTTAACCGGCTAAACGAAGGTTTGATTACCAAGGGTGTAAGCCTTGCACGTCTCCGTCTACTCGGTTAACACATAGATATAACATGTAACTGAACACATAACAAATAACTCCTGAGCTAAAGTATACTTAAACAATAACAGAAATCTTATTCCCCATTTAACTCCCAATATATTACCATTTCTTACCACCGCGATTTTACAGACGTCCGCACTTAATGCGGTGCAACCAATCTTCTGAGCGTCCAACGCTCGACAAACAGCAAGGATATTGGCTAAAAGAAATACAACAAGTATGCACTAACATAAATTCACTACTGCATAAACACATAAGTTCCCTAACTAGATAAATGGTATATTGAAGTTCAGACCTACTTTGATTAGATGAGGATGCGAAGGAGAACGACCTCGACGACGAGGAGTTGTAGGCAATTCTAACAGAGAGACATGGCCTCTTCTCCAACGTTAACGTATTTTTCATTGTTTCGTAATGAATTATTCTGTTGCGTACAACACTATTCTACGACTTGGTTTGTTACGTATAACAATAGTGAAGTCAACGCAATTGATGTCTTAGTTATTTACAAAGTCTTATCTGCGTTGCCAAAGGTATACTCAGAAACTTTCAATGAGAGTTAACATGTTTTGGTCTATTTGTAATTTCTTTTATTGTATGCTTGAGTGTTTCATTTCTGGAGACTCCATTAAAAAACGTATGATACTCAGATCCACAACCTTAACACCCCCCAACATAAGCACACTTGGGTACGCCTAGTGTTGCCAACTGTCCCGCATCATCAATATTTATCCTGCTTGTCGTACCAAAGCCATATGGGACACCGCATTGACTGATCCGAGAATACTGTCGATCACATGACGTGCATTAGATCTAATATGAGAAATGAGCCTTAGGGACAGTTCAAACTCCACTTATCTGTGCAACCCCACTCTTTAAATAGCTGAGACTCTCTCGAAATTCAGATGAAGAATCATCTAACTAATTTTGGTCAACTGCTCAAAGAGTGATTTTTGCTGTTTATTCATAAGTAGCATGTGCCGACGCAAACTTCTCATCACAAAGATACGATATTCTGACCTGGAAATTATAATTGATATATTGAATTTGAATGGAAAAATTGAATGATAAGCCATTTGTGGAATGTTGCATTTTTGAGAATAATATTCAACATACTATTGATATGGATTGGAAAATATTAATGGAAAATGAAGGTCTTTGCTATTTTTTGAAATTTGTGGTAAAAATATGTTCTAAACCATTTTACATTATTATTATTTTATATTAAGTATACCGGGCCCCAGGCCGGATCTATGGGACGGCGGAGGAGGGAGGGGAGAGATGTATAGTCCAACCAGGCAGGTGCGCAAGATTAAGTTTCGGTAGGGGGGTCCGAGAATTCAGTTTGGGGGAGACTCCGGGAATTTAACTTCAGTGGAACAGAAATTTTTAGATTAAAGTTTATGGTTAAATTCTACTTTAACTGTGTATTACCGTATTTCTTCGATTCTAAGACGCCATCGATTCTAAGACGCCATCGATTCTAAGACGCACTTTAATTTCAGCACCACCAACAGACAAAAAGTTTTGCTTCTAAGAAATAAAAAATAAATAAATTGCTAAAATATATCTAACAAATATTTTTATTATAATAGAATTCAATTTACTAACAACAATAGTACTTATTTATCAGTAAGTATTCTATTCATCACTTCCTTCTGAATCAATATCAGAGTCTGATTCTTCTGAGCCGTCTTTTCTGCGATTCTAAGACGCCATCGATTCTAAGACGCACCCCGTTTTTAGAGACGTTTATGTGGGAAAAAAGTGCGTCTTAGAATCGAAGAAATACGGTACTCTCTTGGGATAGGAGGAGCATATCGAAATAACATAAAGCCTTTGATATTGTTACAAAGTCATATAATTAAACGAATTAATAAAAACAAAAACATGCACGTGTAATAAGCAAATGTCATGATGCAAATATTTTGCCTATAAGGAATTAAAAAAATTAATTGCTTATAATGTACCTATGACGTAAGCGGATGTGTGACGTCATAGATGACGTCTTATGATTTTATACGTCGTTTGCATCTTTGCCATGATGTATTTTCCATAGTTTTCTGATGCGAAATACAGGGGTGCCCTCTGCGTCGCCCAAATCCGATAAGGAAGTACCAAGTCGCGTCCATAGGTCAGATAATAAGGGGATTCTTTGGTGGAAGTATGAGCTGCGCTCCGATAAGCCAGTAATATAAAGGGTATAAACTCATCCCTGTGTACTTGCGCGGAATCTAATCATAATGCGATATTATGTTGAGAATGTTTGCATTCATCTGTTCGCATAATCTATTGCTTTGGGACCGATATGGAATTGCTCGGCACTTGCAAATGCCTAGCTTTTCATAAACGGAAGTCATTACTTTTCCAGTGAAATTTCTTGCATTGTCACTGATGACAAACTGCGAGATGCTTTTGACGACGTAATCTTCCACGAATATTTTCGCTACCCCTTTTGCTGTCTGAGCCGGCATAGGACAGACTTCGGGCCATTTCGTAAAATAATCAGTAATTACCAGTATGTATTTATTACCCTTTTCCGTCATGGGTAACGGCACTAGGAAATCCATTGCAACTCTTTCGAATGGACGGGAAGCAAGTGGAACTCTTTCTAGATTCGACTTTCGCCTGGCCACGTAGCCTCGTCGCTCGAAGCAGGAGGCACAAGTCTTCCGTACATCTGCATACATTCCCCGCCAGAAATATTGAGATCGAATGTGTTGTAGCGTCTTCAGTTCCCCCAAATGACCAGAGCATGGCAGGTCGTGGCAGAGTTCTAAAATCTGTCCAGCTAAACTCTTGGATATAACTAGTTGTTGTGCGAGCTCATTTCTGACATCCTTCCTGTGTGGCCTGAATAATGGAAAAGCATCCCGTCTTCCAGGTAAATCAGGCATCTTTTGCTGAAGCTTGCTGCTAGCTCCCTCTAAAAATTCTGTTAAATCCCTTATCTGGGTGTCTTCCCTCTGTAGATCCCGAAGCTGTTGCTTGTCTGCGAACTTGTTAGACAAAATTACATTCTCCTCATTGGTATTTTTATTACGAGGTAATATATCATCGGGGATATTATGTTTCCCAGGCCTATAAATAATATAGAAGTCATAGCCCTGAAGGGCTAAATTCTACTTTGCGAACCTGCTTGACGTGTCCTTTAGTTTCAAGAGGTATGACAGTGGGGCGTGGTCACTGATGATTGTAAACTTCTTCCCATATAAATAAGTTCAAAATAATTTATGCCGAATTTAACTGCCAGAGCGTCCTTTTCAATGGTGGAATATCGGGTTTCTGCTGCCTTTAATTTCTGGCTAGCATAGGAAACTGCTTGTCTAACTCCGCTTTTTCATTCCTGCTCAATTACTGCAGCCCCAGCTTCTCCGCTGGCATCAATGGATAAAAAAAATCTTTTCGAAGTTGAGATAGATCAACACGGGTTCCGTCATCAGTTTTAATTTCAGTTCTTAAAAAGTCCTCTCTGCGTCAGCGGTCCACACAAAGGATCTATCTTTCTTTATCAAGCTTATCAAAGGTAGGGCGATCTCAGCATACTTGTCAATAAACCTGCGGTAGTAGCCCGTCAAACCCAGGAAGGAAGGCTCTCACCTTCTTCACTGACTTCGGAATGGCGAAGTTTTTGATTGCATCAAGATTTCGCGCATTGGGTTTAACTCCCTGGGAGGTAATCAGGTGTCCCATATAGGATACAGATTCTCTTAAGAATTGACATTTTTGAGGCTTTGAGGCTTGAGCTTAAATTTTCGCAACGTATCAAAGACGGTCTGTAATTTAGACAAATGTTGCTCGAATGTTTTTGATGCCACGATGATATCGTCAAGGTATATCAAAATCTGATCACTTTTCAGTCCAAGAACATCGCATTGATAAGCGCTGAATGCTGGTGGGTGCACATTTAAAGCCAAACGGAAGTCGTGTAAATTCATACAGACCATTTTACTGATGAATGCTGTTTTTTCCATATCCCTTGGATGTACAGGCACTTTATAATAGCCAGATGTCATGTCTAATGAGCTGAAATAGCTCGCATCTGCTATAAATCAATGCCCTCATTGATCAAAGGTAAGGGGTAGGAGTCTGGGATGATTTTGGCATTGTGGGCTCTATAATCAAACGCAAAATCAGTAGCTTCCATCACGTTTCTTTACTAGCAGGATAGGCTCAGCATATGGCGAGACACTTTCACGAATTATGCCATTGTCGAGGAGTTCCTTTATTTGTTCATCCAATATTGAATGCATGTCATAGTGCACTCGATATGCAGAGCGTCTAACAGGTCTATCATCCTCTAAATGTATCTCATGATAGATAACGTCTGTGCTACTAAGCTCACTTATATCTCCAGCGAAAACATCTCTATTTCTCATTAGAAGGGCTCCCAAGGGTTTGCGCATCTTGTGTGAGACATGTGTTAAATCAAAGTCATCAATGAACAGGGGCTCAGACTTAGTTTTCTCAATTGCATTTACATATTTCACCTGCATCGCCTGCAGGGTTTCTGAAGTTGCCAGTTTCATACCCCTGTTTATCCACACTGGCTGCTGCGAGACATTCGCGACTCTAATGTTTAGTAGTCCATTGTTATCCACAACATTTAAGGACCTTGCTAATCTTATTGTTTCGTTTCTTATTCCTTCCCATTGCTGTGCTAAGACTGTTTTGGAAGCGAGGTCTCCTTGAGTGCTCCTCACCAAAACAATCCTTTCAGTAGGAGGGGCTATCATTATCTTATTTACAGCTCTTTCCATCGTGGCCGAAATGGCTTCACTATTAATTCCGTGACTCATTTTCCAAATTATGACAGGGTAGATCTCCCTTGGGCTCAGGGGCATAGCGAAGGGGGCATGACTCGCTCTCTCTTTCTAACATTTGATTCTTCAAATCCCACACAAAACCTTGAGCTCTCAACAAATCATAACCAAATATGGCTTCATATTTTCCACTAAATTCCTTGTCTACTGCTATGAGAGAGTATACAAATTTTGCTCCTATCACTTAGATTGCCAGTTCAAACTTGTCCAAGATGGGTAGATTTACTCCATTGATCCCTTTCAATCCGACATTAACTGATACCATCGCAATTTTGCGCTTATTTTCTTAACCTTTTGAAAGCCATTCCGTATATTTGCCGGCCGTCATGCAAAACGCCGGTCCGGCCGACTGCCACCTCAACTCTCTCCTGCTTGTTTCCTTGCCCCCGATCATAGGCAGCCGCTAATTGAACCAACCGCAACGCCACTCCTTGTGTCCGACCTTCAGGCAGAAATCTTCCCGTCTCCCCTTCCCATCCTTTTCGATATACAGAGAAGAGCAGTGTCACCTCTAGTCTTCAAAACTGCTCTGATGTGTTCAATAGTTTTCTGTTTTAAAACCTTTCCTTGCTATGGTAGATCTCAGTGCTTATTTCAAAATTATTTTCATATTTAAATTATTATTTGACGAAATCAAATAAGTGATTATCGCTTTGTTATGACTTTTAAAACGAAAAACAGGTTTATTAGAAGTTCAGATTCATAATATATTTTTAGTCATTCTCATATGTCAGATTCTGAAACTATGCTAGATAAATCTTAAACATATATCCAAAGACCTTAGTGGCTGAAATAGAAGGCAAATATTTTCCCTGCAATTCTGTAAAGATTCACACATATCAGAATAAAATGCTCTGATGTATCGTTAAACGATATCTAAATTCGCAGACTCATCTGCTAGTTTGAAAACACAAATGTAATCTTACTCTCCTTAAAACCTACCTTACAATAACATGATAATGGGTGTCTGTTTTCTTTTTTCGTTACTAGAAGATTGTCTATAAAATAAAAATATTTTTAACTCTCAAAAGTTTTGCTACGTTGAGGAGATTAAAATTATTGTTCTTACTCTAATAACGAAAAAAAAAATCATAGAAATCTTAAAAAAACACTAAGTTAATAAGTATACTTAGGATGTATAAAAAAAGCTTAATAGAGCAACTGAAAAATTACTCTGATTCAGGTGGGAGCAAATTCAGTGGGAGCAAATCTGATTCAGGTGGGAGCATCTGGCAACGACATCCCCGGAAATTAGTGATCTGGCAACCTTCGTGTCACGTGACACGAAGATTGCCAGATCACTAATTTCCAAAAACATCGTTGCCAGATACCCCCTCTGAACCCCGCAACCAACCACAGTGCTCGGATACCCCTTTGAGCGACTGTACAAATGAACATTGGTGTGCAGGCCATCTCTGAATGCACCAAATATCAGACCTTATCGTGAATGGACTGCAACAGCCGCCGACCATGTCGGTGCTGATGCTGTCAGCGAAGAATACAAAAGGGCATCTCCAGGGTCACAAGAGCATTAACGTTGAGGACTGGTCAGACGAATTAAGGTTCCTTTTGCATCACGCTGATGGAGGGATCACAATTTGGTGCAAGCCACATCAGGCTATGGAGCCATCTTTCTAGTGTCAACAGTACAAGCCAATCTGATGGTGTGGGAAATGTTTACCTGACACATATTAGGCCTCCTGATACCCGTCAAAGAACATCTGAATCCCATGGTTGCTGACCAAGTTCATCCCTTCATGGTTACAGTTTATCCTCACTCGGATGGACCATCCAGCATGATAATCCACCTGCTCACAAAACACGCATTCTCACCGATTGTTCCAGGCACATGCCAACGAATTTTCCTTGTCTCATTGGCCTGCACAATCCCCAGATCTCAACCCCATAGAGCATCTTTGGAATGAGACGAAAAGGGATGTTTGCAGTGAGACTGTGCCACCATCCAATTTGCAGCAACTGCGCAACACAATCATTTCCTCATGGTACAGTCGCTCAGAAAACATCTAAACACCACGGTTGACCACAGAATTCAGAAAAAATATCTGGCAACGATCCCTTTAGAAATTAGTGATCTGGCAACCTTCGTGTCACAATTGCAAAAATTACCTTTTGATATCAAGGACCAATATTCTCCATTTAAAGTGTTAATCCGTAAGCACCATCCAATCATAAAAATTATAAATACATCTCTATTTGATTTACCATCTCTCTCTAATCTCTCCTACCTATGAAATTTTTGATCTCTGCTAGGCTTAATACTTTCAATCCAACTATTTACAGGGATCTTATTAACAATACACTTTACACCAGACATCAACTTGTCATTTTCAAGTATTATTCATATCTCCCAAGATGTAAATTATGGCTAAGTAATACGATCCTTACTTGCCAATGGGGCCAGAGCTTTTTTCTTTTTAGCTTACCTTCATATTGGTCGTGGAATTTATTATGGGGATTATCGAAACACTATAGCTTGAAATATCGGAGTTGTAATTTTTATTATTATAATAGCCACCGTATTTTTAGGTTATGTCCTTCCATGGGGTCAAATATCTTTTTGAGCTGCTACAGTAATAGAGTGAACTGGCAACCATCGTGTCACGTGACACGAAGGTTGCCAGATCACCAATTTAAAAAAAAATAATAAAAAATCGTTGCCAGATACCCCCCCCCCCCCCTGAACTCTGCAATCAACCACAGTGTTCGGGTGCTTTTTTGAGCGACTGTACAACATTCCCTGCACGTCTTGTAGCATCCAGCATCTTGCAAGATCCATGCCCCAACGAATTCTGGCTGTTCTGAAGACCAAAGGAGGCGCAACACGTCATTAGTAGGTGTATATAATGCATTGAAGTTTTGGTCTACAAGACAATGCTAATAATATATTTTAACATTACATTTCGTCAGTTGTGCACAACTTGGTCAGCTAAATGCATTTTTTTGGACTTGCAACTTTAAACTTTCGGTTCGATCCCAGCAACTTCATTAGTTTTTTTTTTTTAAGTCATTTTTTTTCCAATTCGTTTCATAACCATATCACTTTTATTTACAATTCGTTGTAAAATAAAAAAATATGCAATTAAATATATACAATAAATTCTGAAAAGTTAAATATAACCAATATATGCAACTTTTTAAGTTATAATTTACGACCAGTAATTCAATTTAAAATAATGAATATTAATTTATAAATACCGTCACGTGGCCGAGTGGTTAGCACGCTTGGCTACTGATCTAAGGCACCTGGGTTCGAGCCCCGGATTAAGCATGGATGTGTGTGTCGTTTTTCTGCTGAGGTCCTGCCATCCTCTCAGATCTCCTACTATGGCATATAAATTGACAGGCTCCTGTCAGACCTCTGTGGCAAGCAGCTGCTTGAGGGGGTAATTATTTTTAATTTTATAATCGGAACGGAGTCTGAAAATAGTAAACCTATATATCAGATATAATTTTTACGAACAGTTTTTTAAATACCACTAGAAAGGATAGGGAAAAATGCATATACATACTATATAGGTAATTATGACAATGGAGGGGCAAAATACTAAATTGAACTAGAAAGGGCAAGAACACCTTTTGGAATTTGTTCTCTTTTTGAATTTTTTTTGAAACAAAGCGTTTCAGAATGGATGAAAAAAAAATATGCATTAGGAAACGTCTTTTCGGTTAAATTGACTCTCAGGCATATCGCATTTTTTTTCCCTACATCCGGACACTCCCTGCAGTAGTCAGAGTGTCCCGTCAAACATTTCAGTCCCGAGCCGCCACTGAAAGACACACAAATATACTGACATCAAATGAATATCTGGCCTTAGAAACGACGATTTATTAAAAGGGAAATAAAGTCTACTAAAATGGTTTACACTGTTAGAGAAATTTTCTTCTGATTGTCTGTTCATATTTTATAGGGGGACGTGGGTAGATTTAACCCTTTAACTACCACAGGCCTTGGAAAACGAAGTACCTCAGAATACCAAACCGGCCAAGTTTTGAAATGGACTCTTCCTAGTTTGTCGTCCCCCGTTCCTTCACCCGAAGGGAGAACGGAGTTAAGCGCAGCAGAGCTCCCCTCCACTCCGTAAATTGCCTCTCATTAGGCTGAGCATCCCTTCACCTCGAAACCCATATGGTCATGAGCTACATACACCCATTGAACACGAGATATCAGACTCCTGTGACTTTTGCTCTTAACTCCTTTCCAAAAACAGTTTTTAAAACCCATGCATGTTTGTCGATTTTTGAAAAGTTTTTTCATTATTATTTTTTAATAATAACTTTTAAAAGCTTTTTAAATTTGATTTTCTACTTAAAAACTGGCATAAGATTGTAATTATTTGGATTACATCTTTTTACATAAAATAGATGTCATAATTAGATATTTTTCAAAGAAAAATGTTTCCATTTTTTGGATTCTGATGTCAGTTTTCTAACACCCAGCCAGCAAAGAGAAAGCTGTTATTAATAGTCGAATGTATGATGAAAAAAATTATAAGAAAGATTATTAAAATAGAAGACCAAAAATAGAAAGCAGTAAGAGTGCTGAATTGATTTTTAAAGAATAGATTTTAATACAATTGTAGAGAGTACTCTAACATAAGAATCAAAAATGATTTTGTGAGAAAGGTTTGCATCTGAGATAAAAGTAAACGAAGTGGATATTACAAAAGATATCCGAGGAAGCAAAGACTAGATAAAATGAGAAATAAAGAAACTAAAGTAATCAGAGATTACATAAAAATATTGGAGGTGTAAAATATATTATCAAAATGAGAAAGACTTATGAATATGATAGATAAAGGAAGATGGATAAATTTAATATGGAAATGAGAACCCGCTGGAAGAAGATGGTGAAAGAGATGGAAAAATGGTATGAAAAAAAGAATGCCGAAAAGAGGACTTCAAGAGCAAGATGGCAAAGATAAAAATAAGTGGATAGAGAGAGCTGACTGTGACCACACAACTTAAACTTGGGAGGGTGAAAAGAATAAAATTTTGTATCATTATAAGTTTTATAGAATACATTATTAAGTAATTGAGTAAGTGATTCAATTCAGCAAATGATTAAATCAAAAGTAGTCTGTTCTATTTTACATTTCAGATCATCAGTAATGTGCCTAAAAAAGTCTTATGGGTGGAGGGTTACATACTAGAGTCCAAGGACAAGATCTAGGGAGGGGGGTATCTCCTATTCCTTTTCAGAATCCTAGTAAGGGTAATAGAAACAAATACTACTAAACTTATTTATGTTTCATGGATTTTTCAAAAAAAATTTAAAAAATTTATGAAACGAAGGGAAAAATGATACATTGTATTGGAAATACAGCCTCTTGCCCCCCCCCCCCCCTTCCTTTACATTTTTTCTGCTCGATTGTGTTTCTTGTCTCCCTCTCTTCTCGATTTTTTTTCAGATCCGGGCCTACTCGTGTCTATTAGGGTGAGGGGATGGAATGATGCTTGAGTTAATATATTCCGTCTGAGCGGCTCTGTTTTCTGCACAATGGGCTAAATGTCCTGGTTACAGCAAAGACCCATTGTACAGCTGTTAGGAGAAAGATGGAAGCCTACCTCAATCTTACTGTTTTAATGGCACAGGCTATAGTTATCCTGCACACAAGGTTAAAATTTTACTTCCCATTTAACTGACGTCGGCCTTCCCAATCCCCTCAGTGTCATCTTTTCTCCCCGAGGGCAGGGTAGATATTATATATATACCCTCGTCAAACAGCTGCTTCTCACAGAAGTCTGACAGGAATCTTTCAGTTTAATATGCCATAGTAGAAGGGATTTGTGAGGATGGCTGGTCCTCAGCAGAAGAATAACACAAACATCCATGCCTTATCCGGGGCTCTAAACCTAGGTCCCTTTGATCAGTAGACAAACATGCTAATAAATAATAATAAATTTTTTTAGTTTTTTTTAATCTACTTTTAGTGTTCCAAATGTAACTCTATCTATTTTTAGTTCCAAATACAAATGTTTTGGATTTCAAAGCAGGTAGAGAAGTCTGAGATATGAATAACAAGACCAAGATTGCAAAGATAAATATAAGTGGAGAGAGAGAGTTGATCTGGACCACACAACCTGAACTTGGGAGGGTGAAAAGAATGAAATTGTGCATCATTATTTATGAATTACATTGGAAAGTAATTCAGTAAGTGATTCAATTAAGCAAGTGACTAAAGCAGAGAGGAGGGAAAAGGACAAGGCCCATGCCTAAAGCCAGTAACCATGGCAGAGTGTGTGTGTGTGGGGGGGGGGGGGAAGAGTCAGCGTGTACCAACCTAAGACCAGGGATCACGGAAAACAGAATGGGTGGATAACAATAGAAATTTGTGCGCACAAAACAATACAATATTCCGGGCCCCCTGGGTACGTCCCTGTCTCTCTCGTTACACATGAAGCGAGTCAAAAGTTGTTGATATCTCCATCTTCTAACCACATCATTATTTGCTTAGTCAAACCACCGACACTTCAGCTTCTAGAATAGTAGTCAACAGGAGATATTTTCTCGTTGTCGCATTGCAGCGCGACAACAAATGAGCTGCAGCAGCATTAAGAGGAAAACGAATAAGCTTTTAAGATAAAATCAAATAGAAAAAGAAATTCAGATAACAAAAGCTTCTATTTTTTCTTTTGATCCATAATTCAATCCCCTCATCAAATAGGTACGTACTGTGTCGGCCAATACACTTAATAATACGGCGTTGGTTGAAGTAAATGTTTTAATAATTAAATAACAAATGCTATAAATTTGAATCCGAAAACACCGTCCGGCCACCGAAGTTAGGCAGCTTTGGGCGCGTTTGGTACCTGGGAGGGTGACCACTTGGGAACACTGCGTGCAGTAGGGAAAAAATCTGCTGAGGGCCCGCCATCCTCACAGATCCCTCTATTATGGCGTATTTAACTGACAGGCTCCTGTCAGACCTCTGTGGCAAGCTGCTGCTTGAGGAGGTATTTATTTTTATTTTATTTATTTATGCGCTTATTGTAAATTGTTCATTTGATGGCGACCTTGTATCGTAAATAAAAAGTATCATTAATTTCTTTTGTTATTTCAATTATCAAGTAGCCTCATTTGAGAACCGCTGATCTAGAATAAAAGACGTTAAGTTTCTTGCTATCTTTTCACAAAAGAATTATTTTTTATTTTATAATTTGTTTATTGCAGAGCTCTAAACATGCCAGTCGTACAGTATAGGAACTAAATACCCCAATTTTGCTGTTAGGAAAATAAAATCCCCCCTCCCCCCACCCGAAATTTTAGGATGATTATGTAATAATAGATAAAAATTGAACTTATAAAAGTTAACTGTTCTGTGTATTAATTTGTTTTCAAACCATTTATTATTATATTACGTGAAATTATATGTTTTATAGGAATTAAAATTATGCATCTATATCTATATTTTTTCAGTTCCACCAATTTTTAATAGTTTTGCAAACCATTCTTCCGGTAAATATTCTGCTATGAATTCTTTTCTAAAAATTAAATATTCCCTCAAGCAGTTGTAGTTGCCCTCAAGCAGATTACGAGCCTGCCGGGCTATCGACTAAACCACCCGCCTCTCTCGCCGAAGAAACAATGGATATGCATATGTTATCGTATGTCAATAATAAAATTATTATCTAATATCTGAATATTTCAATTATTTTTATTTCAACACAAATTGAAAAAAAAGAAGAATTTTTTTCCCGATAATTATTCATCTAATGGAGTTATTTTTAACCTGAAAAAAGTCGTACCCTATACATAGATGTGTCTTTCTGCTGGGGTCTCGCCTTCCTCACAAATTTTGTCTATAGCGTATTATACTGACAGGTTCCTGTCAGACTTCTCTGAGAAGGAGATGTTTGAGAGATAATTTATTTTTATTTTCATTTCATTCCATAAACTGTTTATTTTCCTAAGAAACCGAATTCAGTTTCGTAAATTGAAACAGATATTTGCTCTCAGTGAAAAATTTTAGAGTCGAAAAGCCATTTTACTGACTGCATCTTATCTCTAGAAACTATCCTTCAGATTGTCACTAGAAAGCAACCAGTTGATGAGAATGTGACCTTCAGCTGCGGGAAACAATGGAGGTGCGACTTTGGCTGGCATTGTGCATGGAGCGAATATCTGTGCTTTGCAGTGGTCAGCAGCATGCATATTACCATTCTCTGTAACCCACCCTAACCTGCAGGGTATTGCAGCAGTAAGCGGGGAGAGCCATATTCTAGGGCATGCAATAAAACAGAACAAAAGGCTTAACGCCCATGTTTACTTTCATTCGGCAGCCAACGCTGCAAACTAAGCAAGTCGAAAAGAAACAAAAAAATAAACAAATAAAATGAAATCAAACTTCTTTCAAAAATACATTTGCTAAGCAGAAAACACTACATAAAATTTAAAGCAATATCAGAGCTATGAACTTTATTTTGAGTTTTTGAAAGAAACAATTTCTAGTGAACTTTTATTTCGTCAAGAGTGAATTATGTTTTGAATAATTCCGTGATCAAACGGAAAAGTCAGCAATGAAATTATAAAGTGCTATCAATAGGTGTCGGCAGAGGGAGCTGGAAGGGAGGAGAGAGCAATTACCCCTCTCCTGGTAAAATTGATCGAAAAATAAATTAATGATAAATAACACAAGTTTACTAAATAGTAATATTATTTTCTTACAACATGTAGTATTGATTTTTCCCTTTACGTTTACTATGTTTTCGGAAGCATATCATTTATATTTATTAATATAAGAAAGCATTTGTACATATATTTTTAAAAAAATAAGTATCCCATTTTTTCCGTTCTATTTTCAGACATCCTCATTTGCCTTGTTTTGTGATATAGGCATGATTACTGTCTCCGCAACTGTTCTGATTAATGAAAGACTTGAGTCAAATATTTATATTTTGAAAAATTGATTTGCTTTCCCGTTCTCTGAAAAAAAAGAAAGTTTTACTCCACTCTGTAATAATTTTGCCCCCCTCCCCATAAAAAATTACACCGGAGCCATGCAAAAAAAAACTGTTGCTGTAGCTTTATCTGTAGCTTTAAAGATTAACATGATTAGATTCGAAAAATGAGATTTAATAAGCAGTTTCTAATTCTTATATTTTTCTGGTATCAGTAATTAACATTGGGTAGAGAAATCAAACTCTGGTGGAGGAGGGAGATTTAAATCAAAATAAACAAATATTTTTTCTGCATTGAATTCAATCTTCCATTCCGCCAAAAGTAAACTATGCTGCTTCAGCAAGAATATTTCCGAACTAACTGCGAGGTCAAATTATATAAAAATAAATAAATATTCCCCTCAAGCAGGTGCTTGCCACAGAGGTCTGACAGGAACCTGCCAATGAGGAGGGCGAGACCTCAGCGGGGAAACAACACAAACATGCCTTACCCGGGGCTCGAACCCAAGTCACTTTGATAAGTAGCCAAGAAACATATTAATAAATTGCATGCCGAGATGTGCTGCTGAAAAATGGTTCAGGAATTCATCAGATGGTGGTTGCTTTACAACTTCAGTATTTTTTACCAGCTGCCTAAAGTAAATGAAGATCAGTATTGCATTTATTGTTTTTGCGAAGAATGTTTTGTACTATAGTTTTCGGAAGTTAAGCGGAATGACGCTAGTCTTAGGAATTTATGCCTTTGGACATAAATCATGAACACTTAACTATTTACAACACAATTACATTTCTTGAAATATTCCTTATCACTTGTGACAAATACGCTATTCAAACGGAAAAAAAATCGGACCAGTTTTAGAGGCAAAAGTTTCAAAAAATAATTGAAAAAATACGAATAAGTCATCTGATTCCAATTTTACTAAAAGAGGCAATATGTAAAAAAGTTTTGCAGCGTAAAAAAAAAGATAATCCTGGTTTCTTAGGCAAAAATTTAAGAAAGTTCACAGTGGTATTCACAAAAATATTGTTACGACAGAAGGAATCTGGCAACCGAAAGCAAAAAGTTTCAGCCAACGAATAAGAACTTTGGGAGAATTTGGAGAAGAAGAGTGGAGCGTTAACGGTCGTTTTGTATTGTAACGGTCGTTGTATTGTAACGGTCGGTGAGTTCGAAAATGGACGGTGAGCTGTTCTGAGACAGTGCGCGTAAGTATCAAGAAGTAACTTGATGTGTTGTGTATACGCGGAAGGATAAAAGTGGGATCTTTTATCGTTAAGTATCAAGAAGTAACTTGATGTGTTGTGTATACACGGAAGTATAAAAGTGGGAACTTTTATGGCTAACTTCGAATGTCTACACGGACTGTCTTTTTTGTTCGGCTAGTGTGTGAAAAGTTATTAGCACAGGACGAGAATTGGTTTACGAGTGAAGATCTTCGGGTGACCTGGTAAATCAAGTAAAAGGTAGTATTTAGTAAAATACACAGAGCTGATGTTGTGTGCTCACGCAGGAAGATTGATGACTTGTGCATGTTAATAGTTAGTTTGTTAATAAGATACTTCATCCATATTTCCTTTGTAACAATTTACCTTGTATTGAATTTGGTTTTGAAATATAGCTTTTAATACTCACGCTCAGTGGCTATCCATTTTTGTGATCCGCAACATTTGGTGTCAGGAGTGGGATTAATTAATTGAATGCCGTTAACTAGAGGTATGGATGAATTAGTAAAGTTGATATATAGCTTCAAAGCCGATATGACTACGCTGATGACTGATATGAAAGCCGATATGACTACGCTGATGACTGATATGAAAGCCGATATGACTACGCTGATGACTGATTTGAAAGCCGAAATGACCGCACGAAATAATGAGTTGAGGACTGAGATAGTTTCTCAAAAAGATGATTTGAAAGCCCAAATGGCCGCACAAAATAATGAGTTGAGAAATAAAAGAGGTGACCTGGCCGCACAAAATAGTGAGATGAGAGCTGAAGTGGCTTCTCAAGTTGGTAAGATTATTGATCAGTTCAAGGATAATAAAACCGAACTCAATAGACAATGCAATAGTTTAAATGTTGAATTTGTCAGTGAAAAAGATGATCTTGATAGTGTTAAGTTAGATTGTAAACATGGAAAAGAAAAAGAGAAAGGCAACGCATATAAAAATGTGGATCTGCTACTGGAAATCAAGAATCGTAGAGATAGCGCAGATAATGCCTTTGACCACGCAACTACTGGTGATGCATGGCAGAGTGTCTATGTCGCTGGTGACATGTCTAGGAACTGTGAAGAACAATCACACAGATCAGAGAGCTGTGAGACCATACAGTACGCTTTGCACTTCAAAATACCTAGGTATACAAGTCTGGCACGATCTGAAGAGAGATCCACACGAAAGGTATTCTATTCCTCGCCGTCAGCAAAATGTGTCATGGACAATTATCGCAAAGGCAGAGTAACGAGTGGTAATGAGGGGGAACGAAACAGAGTTTACGTTTCGCAGAGTGGTCCGAGTAAAGAAGAGGCGTCCATTCATCATAGATACAAAGTGCCCTTCGTCGTTACCGGGGAAGTCGGAGAGATTTTTCCGAAGCATATAGCCACACTTGAATCGTTTATAGAAAGTGGGGATTTAAGGAAGAGGAATTCCGAAGAATGGCTTAGAAGCATAACAGGTGATGCTAGTAAAAGAGCTTCAGGCAGAGACAGTACTTCAAAGACTAACTTTCTGGATGAAACTAAGCCTCAGAGTTACGATCAGAGAGAAGTGAATCCCTCAGATAATTTCAACGTAGCCACGCTGAATTTCTTTTCTGAACAGTCAATGTGCAGATTTGGACATTATAACCATTTAGATTATAAGGATATAGAAAAGTTTTATCACGATTACAATGAGAGCTCCAAGAAAGTGAATTCCGAAGAAACAGCAACTATGACCTCCTCGGGTCATGTGTTTTGCTGGAGACCCGAGTGGCGCCATCGGATGGTAGATGAAAACAGCACAGGAGGTGTCGGCAACAAAGTGAGTCTTGTCTTGGCTCCTGCACTTGCTGCTTTAGGTCTCAAGGTCCCTATGATCTCCGGTCGTGCTCTCCAATTGACGGGAGATACTCTGTACAAATTGGAATCCATCCCTGGCTTCACAGTCGACTGCACTAAAGATAAAATCGAGCAGATGATGGAAGACGTCGGATGCTGCATCGTAGGACAGACAGAGGAGCTGGTGCCAACAGATAAGGAGATTTACCGCTGCAAGGATCTGATGGCTACCATAGATAGCGTTCCTCTAATGATATGCTCAATTGTGTCCAAAAAGCTGGCTGAAGGAGTGTGTGCTTTAGTTTATGATGTTGAATTCGGAAAAGGAGCTATTGATCTCATCAGTACAGAAGATGTTGCTGTTGATTTAGTTAAGAAAGTGGTTGCAGCATCACAAGCTCGTGGAATGAAGAGTTTGAGTTGTTCAGCTGTTATCAGCAACATGGATTCACCTCTTGAAAACTCTGTTGACAACTCTCTGGAAGTGATGGAAGCTGTTCAGTGTTTCCTTGGTAACGGATCCTTAGAACTGCAAGAGCTCGTCGAAGAGTTAGGAGAACTTCTGCGTTTTGTGAACATTGTGGATAATAGGGTAGATGAAGCATCACGTGTCCGTAAGGTTCTGCATAACGGCAATGCTTTGAACAAGTTTCGTAACATGTTAATAGAACAAGGAGTATCTGAAGATGTTGCAAGCTGGCTATGTGAAGATAAAACAGAAAAAATATTGCTAGCAGCCCGACACATCACTGATTTCACTTATACAGGAGAAACAGGTAAGGTTGTCGGATTAGAAGCTGCAGTTCTAGCAAGAGTATGGGAGGAGGAGATGGACCGAAGCGCTAAAAAGAATTATGGAGCTGATATAATTGTGAAGCACCTTGGGGATCAAATTGAATCATGTGAAATATGGCTGAAGGTTCATCACGACAGTTCTGAATTAAGTGAAAGTCAACTGACAAAAGGGTCAGACTGGAGGATGAAACTCCTCCCTAGATTTTATGTCACTAATGACTTTCATTCCTTGTTACTGTTGATAGAAGTAAAAATCCAAAGAAGAAAACTTTCGACAAAGAAGAAAACTTTTTACAGGTTTTGCACGAAAACTCTTTAGTCGATTCTTCTCCCTGCAGAGACATAAACGTGTTCACAAGGGCTATAGGCCTTACACGTATTATGTTTGTGGACGAGGCTTCAGTCAGAAAAGAAATCTACGTCATAATGAGATTCGCTTTCATTTTGACACAGACGTGGTATATCGCATTCGTCGATGTCCAGCTACAAAGTGCAAGATGGTTCACGTGGATCGTTTGGCCCGTTTCATCGAAGAACTGAAGAAACTTTGGAATCCAGAATTGTTCGGGACGAACAAGACCTAGGAAGGGGGCAGTGTTACGACAGAAGGAATCTGGCAACCGAAAGCAAAAAGTTTCAGCCAACGAATAAGAACTTTGGGAGAATTTGGAGAAGAAGAGTGGAGCGTTAACGGTCGTTTTGTATTGTAACGGTCGTTGTATTGTAACGGTCGGTGAGTTCGAAAATGGACGGTGAGCTGTTCTGAGACAGTGCGCGTAAGTATCAAGAAGTAACTTGATGTGTTGTGTATACGCGGAAGGATAAAAGTGGGATCTTTTATCGTTAAGTATCAAGAAGTAACTTGATGTGTTGTGTATACACGGAAGTATAAAAGTGGGAACTTTTATGGCTAACTTCGAATGTCTACACGGACTGTCTTTTTTGTTCGGCTAGTGTGTGAAAAGTTATTAGCACAGGACGAGAATTGGTTTACGAGTGAAGATCTTCGGGTGACCTGGTAAATCAAGTAAAAGGTAGTATTTAGTAAAATACACAGAGCTGATGTTGTGTGCTCACGCAGGAAGATTGATGACTTGTGCATGTTAATAGTTAGTTTGTTAATAAGATACTTCATCCATATTTCCTTTGTAACAATTTACCTTGTATTGAATTTGGTTTTGAAATATAGCTTTTAATACTCACGCTCAGTGGCTATCCATTTTTGTAATCCGCAACAATATTAAGAAAGTTCACACTACAAAACTATTTAAAATTTCGTGGTGTATTACAGAATGGATTACAGGTATTATAAAGAAAATGTAGTTTTGAGCCTAGTTATAAAAGGAAAAGTAGCTCCACTTTGTGATCTGTCTGCCTGTGTGTGCATATTGTTTTCGTATTTCGAAACATTATTAAAAATTCTTTTTGATTAGATAGGTATTGATGAAATATTGCAATCGCACTTTCCCCGAATATTTCAATAACGTCCTATAATGGTGGAAAAAGTGTGAAAATGCCACAATATTTAACAAACATTGCCAACAATATGTTTATGATAGAAGTTTGAAATTTGCATGATAGGTTATGGTGGTTACATAGTTTACATTGGCAGCAATGATTGGCTTCGTGCTTCCAAAATATAGCTCGGAAAATGCAATTTTTTGCTTAATGAGAAACTCCATTTGTGTGGTAAAGTTACTAATAAAATATTAATGCCTGCATTTTTCCAATCATCCATTACATCAAATTTCTAATATGAGAGGAATGTAAAGATCGAAAATATGAACTTCATTCTTTTTGAAAATGAGTATCCCTTTTTCAACAGAGGCGATATGTATTCTTCTAGTTGCTAATTGTGTTCCATTTCCTTCTCTCGTAAGTTACATGGAAAAATTACGAAAATTATCGATCTAAATATTTTTTATTATCAGAATGTCGAAGTGTATTTTTCTTCTTATTTGGGAAGGGGGGGGGGGGGCAATGTTGCTTCTCTGTAAATGTTACTAGCAATCAACTAAGCTATTTAGTTGAAATTTATATCGAAGTATATTTTGAGCTGAATAATATCCTTTTATGGGCTTTATGGCAAACTTACTGGAAACTGTGAGAAGGGGTGGGGGGGGGGAGGATATTTCTAGCGTGTCAAGTATGGCATGCTACGTTGGTAGTGAATTTATAATTTCCTGTCTTAAATTTCCAGACACATTTCTCATTAATTATGAGTGTATTCCTTCAAAACCTTAAAGAATACAATGCTCATTGTAAAAACTTGAGTAACATGGAAATTAGTGCCTAAAAGTAGTGTTTGGTGACAAAGCTGACTGTTTGGCTTAGTTGATAGTGTTGGAAGCCTCTACTCTATAGTTTCCAGGTTCGAGTCCCAAATATAGCAGCGTTGAGACTTATTTCCATTAAATCCAAAGCATTCATTTGGTGAGAAAGCAGAACCGATGGGCTTGGAACGATGAATTCCTACGGTTGCGACGAAACGCCGTGGTCCGTGTGGAGGAAAACCACACTCTGTCCACATTTATTGATGGCCTTGAAGGGAGGTTTCCATCTGTCTCTTAACAACTGCCCAAAGAGTCTTCTTTATCCTACCCATGTATGAGCCTTTGAGGTCCTTATTGCTTGGCATTTAGCTAATTGTGTGCACAAGAGTACGACTGATAATAACTCAACTAAAGGTATCTGCTGTAGAGTGATTTTATAAAATGGATTTTAAAATAACACTTCTGCTAAGATTTTCAACCAATATTGCTCTTTTTTCGAACCGTAATCCCAAGCTCCTGTACGGTCCAAATCATCTGTTGGTCCGAATTATCACTGTTAAAAAGTACAAAATTTGGAAAAGGATAAATTTTGTTCTCTTTGAAAAGGAACATCCTACATTCTCCAGAGGCGATATATGTTCCTCCAGTGTTTTGACAGAAATTATTCTTTCCGGAAAGGGCAGCGTATGATTTTTCTCATCTTGGAAGCGATCTTTCAAAACGTATTTTTCCACAGTATGTGTACGGTACAGTCGCTCAAAAAAGTATCCGAACACTACGGTTGATTACAGAATTCAGAAAAAATATCTGGCAATGATTTTTTTTTAGAAATTAGTGATTTGGCAACCTTCGTGTACAGTACACGAAGGTTGCCAGATCACTAATTTCTTAAAAAATCGTTGCCAGATATTGTTTCTGAATTCTGTAATCAACCATAGTGTTCGGATACTTTTTTGAGCGACTGTACATGAAAATCAATATGGTCCCCTTTCAGCTCTCCCCAGAACTACCAAGGCTGTAACAACGGTGAGGCAAGTAAAGCATTAGCCTCGGGCGCACAAGATGAGGGGCGCATAAAAATACAAAATGAGGGGTTCAGAAAAATACAAGATGAGGAGGCTCAGAAAAAGACTGCTATGAAACTATATAGCGGTGCAATTTCTATTCTTGCCTCTGACACAAATATAGCTAGTAACGGCTCTACCCCCCCCCCCCCCCCCCACACACACACAGCATGGGGTGTCTGTGTGTGTGTGTGTGTGGAGGGAGCAGGTTGACCCATTTGACAGAGCTCCAGACTCACAATTTCATTTTCCCAATTTCTACTCCCAAATGCGATTGCACTCAGATTTTCTTCCGTTAACCCCCGTGAGAAGGGGGTCATCGTTGCGCTTCTGAAGATTGCCGTCCGTCAGATGGGACATTAACCTGTGGGTAAAACGCAATACCCTGTATAAGTAAAAGAATTCACTGAATTCTCTTGACGGGAGATTAGCATCTGTCTCCTACTAATAGCTGCCCAGTGTATCTCCTACACCAACTTTCTTTAAGCCCTATTGACTTGGCCATTTAGCCTTTTGTGTGGAAAAGGGTGCAGTTTAGAGGTTAAACCTAAGACTTAACCACCCCAAAATAACTTTGTCTCTTTACTATTTACTTGGTTCCTAATCAGAGAGCTAATAACCAACGGGACGTGGATTCGAATCCCTGATGAGGCATGGATCGTTCTTTTTCTGTGTTGTCTTTCTACTGATGTTTCGCCTTCATCCCAGTTCTTCTCCATAGTGTATTATGCGTACTAACAGGCTTCTCTCACATCTCTGTGACAGGCTGCTCTAATAATTTAATATTTTATTTATTTTAGAGTGCTATATATAATACTAACTACCTAAGCTTTATGAGAGAATTTTCTTGGAGCACGTTTTCGGCATGTTCGCACAAAACTTATGTTGTATATAACATATTTCTATAGGCTTTGGTTAGTATTGAAAAAAAAGTGGATTGGTGAAGGAAAAGTGGGTTGGAACTTTTCGGAGTGTCGCCATTTGCAGTAATATATCCATTGCCGATTTAGATAGAGCATTTCATGATGTGAAAGGAAAGCATATTCGTAGGTAATGTAAAATTTTAGTGTATAGTGTTTCATTGAAGATAAATTAGTCATCATAACACGTGACTCTTTAATTCTATATTTTCCACATAATTCACTCAATATTTAAAGGGTTATAGAAATTTAAATATTTAACAAGCTCATTGTATCAGAAATCTATTCCAGAAGTACTTTAAAACTATATAATAATTTTATATAGGTCGGATCTAGAAAAAAAAATATGGGAAGGTCAATTAACTGGATCGAACCGGAAAAGAAATAAAAGATGGAAAATAACTGAATTGGTGTTTCAGTATAAAATTGCTACTCCGTTGCAGTGGTCTTAAAATTCTTTTGAAAAATCGTGTTACATATTTGTTTCATATTATTTTCATCTCCAATCCGGTTACTAACATTCTGAAGACGGGGGAACGAGGGACATGCCCTCCCCTCCACCCCAAAAATAAATGAAAATGAATGAAAAATAATATGAAACAAATATGTAACCAATTTTATCAAATAATTGTTTATTTTGGAAGTTTGTATAAATAATTATTGCTCTGTTAGTAAAGATTATATAAGTTCCTTACGCATTGTTTCTGTTAAATATTCCAGCATATGCAACTCCTTAAATAATAAGAGATTATTATTGAAATTTAAGAATTAGCTCCATTAAATGTGGATCTTCATTTTTTTTGTTGTAACATTTTACCATAAAATCTTATATTTTAAATTAGAAAGCTTCAAAAATGTTAGCATTCTGTTAATAAAATGTGGAAATTCTTTTATATTGTTGTCTAAGCATTATATCTATACGTAGGTACTGAACAGAAAAAACGTTTCATGTTATTTGAACATGGAGTCATATTCAGATATCAGTAACTTCTTAAGTAATATTAATATGGACAAAATATGACTATAGTTATACTTGAGGTCTCTATCAAATCTCTTTAAATGTTGAATTATTCACAAATAATTGTTCAGTATCCAAATAATTTTGTAAGCTGGAAAATGTACTCAATTAAAACTTGAAAAATTAATTCAACATATTAAAATGAAAAACAAACATTCTGTAAACTTTAATAAAATGTATATTTTAGCTGCATATGTAACGATTGAACAATACATGAATTTTGAATGATTTTTGATTAACGAGGTAAGTTAATGTTAAATATTCCAGATTCTATAACTCACTGAATATTAAAAATATCAAAAGTAGGTATTTAGGCAGACCGCAGTCAGATCTTCAAAAGTGATTGTCAATAATCACATTTTTCCATAAAAAACTCTTTTAATAAATTGTAGAGTTGTGAATTTGATTCCCTCTTGATCAAACCTTTAACAATTTCAACTGTTTCTACTTTCTGTTGAGAACCTATCAATGCATGAATATATTATTCGGTCCTAAGACGCTTTTCTCTTCCCTTCAAATCCGAAAAAATTATTCCATGTTTCCTTTGCTCTTTGCCGAAATGTAAGTTTCAATAAAGCAATAAACAACCCACATTCTGCAGTCGACTATTAGAGTCCCCCTGTTGCCTGGAGGGATGCAGGCAGTTAGGCAATTAGACGTTAATTGATGGTCGTTTGAACCCTCTGAGCGGGAGAGGCACAAAGAGGGGAGGGAGAGTTCACCCGTTCAACCTACCTTCTCCCCGGCCGACGGGCCGGTATGGTAGCGAAAGGGATTCGGCCGGTATGGTAGCGAAAGGGATTCGGCCGGAACGGCCGGTATGGTAGCGAAAGGGTTAAAGGAAGTTCGGATTCATTTCCAAGGGTATGAACAGCACATTGCAATTAAGGTGCCAAAAAAAAAAAACCCTTACTATAACAACGGTTTCCTTTCTGTAATTTTCATAAAAATTAATCGATCTTCTATTCTCCTAAGAGCTAGCTAGTTCTTGGCTCATAACATCTACAGCTTTGAAGTCTCGATTACGAAACTGCTGATATCTCAAGTTTCATTGAGAGGCACACATCTCATCACTGGTCTCTTTGAAACCGCTCGGTTTCAAAGAGACCAGTGATGAGATGTGTGCCTCTCAATGAAAATACTTTGGAAGCCATTGAAGCAAATAAGTAGAACTTTGAGCAAAAAACAACACCGGCAAATCTTTATCAGCATAAGTGGCTAGGTCGTTTTATCTGAGCGGCATTTCTTTTGCACACAATGGATTAAATGGATATACAAGGGATTAAATGGCCAGGTCACAAGGACCCAGAAGGCTCACAGAAGGTTAAAGGGACCCATTGGACAGCTGTTAGGAAACAGATGGTAGCCTCTCTCCCGTAAAGACCATCCAGAGTGTTTTTAACTTGCACAGGATATGACTCTTACACATACTAGTCACGACGTAATGGGGGGCGGGGGTGGCTCAGTCGGTAGTGCGCCAGGCTCGTAATCTGTAGTTCCCAGGTTCGAGTCCCAGATGGGTCAGTGTTGAGATTTATCTCCGCAAATTTCCTCGCCCTGCCCACGGTCAGTAGGGGACACCGATGGGTTTGGTAAAGGCCGCCGTCCGTCGGATGCGACGTTAAGCCGTGGCCCCGAGTGCAGGAGAGACATACCCTGTGCACGTTAAAGAACACGCTGCATGGCCTTGACGGGAGGCTACCATCTGTCTCCCAACAGCTGTTCCAGTGGGTCCCCTCCCCAACCTTCTCTGAGCCTTCGGGGTCCATGTGACCTGGCCATTTAGCCCATGGTGTGCAAAAAAGTGCCGCTCAGAGGTAAAACAATCCAACCCAACACGACGTAATGTCCTATCCGACGAACGCGGCCTTTCCAAACCAATCGGTATTCCCTACTGACCGTGGGCAGGGCGGGGAGTTTTGTGGAGATCAATCTCAAAGTTCGCCCAGCTGGAACTCGAACCTGTGAACTACAGCTTACGAGCCTGGCGCGCTGCCGACTTAGCCACCCTTGCTCCACATAAGTGTATATTGTCTAATTTATAAAGTTGAGGCTTTCCAAATGCTTGAGATCTATGTACACTGACTAGATAAATTATTATGAATACTTATCTAATGCTGTTCCTCCCATTTACCACGATTGGCAGACGTTTTTTGAGACCGTTGCCATTCCCCATAAACTTGGGATATTATCACCCGCGATTTTACGCTCAGATCCATCACTTCCGTTACTGATGTTCCTACCCATCACTCTCCAACGATGAACTTGGGATATTGTGCCTCTTGACTTTACGCTTAGTTCTATCACTTCCGTTATTGATGCTCCTGCCCATCACTCTCAAAAGCTGAAATTGGGATACTGTGTCTCGTGACTTTATGCTCAGTTCCATCACCTCCATTACTGATGTTCCTGCCCATCACTCTCCAACGATGAACTTGGGATATTGTGCCCCTTGACTTTATGCTCATTTACATCACCTCCATTACTGATGCTCCTGCCCATCACTTTCCAACGATGGACTTCGGATATTGTGCCCCGTGACTTTGTGCTCAGTTCCATCACCTTCATTACTGATGCTCCTGCCCATTACTTTCCAACGATGAACTTGGGATATTGTGCCTCTTGACTTTACGCTTAGTTCTATCACTTCCGTTATTGATGCTCCTGCCCATCACTCTCAAAAGCTGAAATTGGGACACTGTGTCTCGTGACTTTATGCTCAGTTCCATCACCTCCATTACTGATGTTCCTGCCCATCACTCTCCAACGACGAACTTGGGATATTGTGCCTCTTGACTTTACGCTTAGTTCTATCACTTCCGTTATTGATGCTCCTGCCCATCACTCTCAAAATCTGAAATTGGGACACTGTGTCTCGTGACTTTATGCTCAGTTCCATCACCTCCATTACTGATGTTCCTGCCCATCACTCTCCAACGATGAACTTGGGATATTGTGCCTCTTGACTTTACGCTTAGTTCTATCACTTCCGTTATTGATGCTCCTGCCCATCACTCTCAAAAGCTGAAATTGGGATACTGTGTCTCGTGACTTTATGCTCAGTTCCATCACCTCCATTACTGATGTTCCTGCCCATCACTCTCCAACGATGAACTTGGGATATTGTGCCTCTTGACTTTACGCTTAGTTCTATCACTTCCGTTATTGATGCTCCTGCCCATCACTCTCAAAAGCTGAAATTGGGATACTGTGTCTCGTGACTATGCTCAGTTCCATCACGCCCATTACTGATGTTCCTGCCCATCACTCTCAACGATGAACATGGGATATTGTGCCTCTTGACTTTACGCTTAGTTCTTTCACTTCCATTATTGATGCTCCTGCCCATCACTCTCAAAAGCTGAAATTGGGATACTGTGTCTCGTGACTTTATGCTTAGTTCCATCACCTCCATTACTGATGATCCTGCCCATCACTCTCCAACGATGAACTTGGGATATTGTGCCTCTTGACTTTACGCTTAGTTCTATCACTTCCGTTATTGATGCTCCTGCCCATCACTCTCAAAAGCTGAAATTGGGATACTGTGTCTCGTGACTTTATGCTAAGTTCCATCACTTCCATTTCTGATGTTCCTGCCCATCACTCTCCAACGATGAACTTGGGATATTGTGCCTCTTGACTTTACGCTTAGTTCTATCACTTCCGTTATTGATGGTCCTGCCCATCACTCTCAAAAGCTGAAATTGGGATACTGTGTCTCGTGACTTTATGCTCAGTTCCATCACCTCCATTACTGATGTTCCTGCCCATCACTCTCCAACGATGAACTTGAGATATTGTGCCTCTTGACTTTACGCTTAATTCTATCACTTCCTTATTGATGCTCCTGCCCATCACTCTCAAAAGCTGAAATTGGAATACTGTGTCTCGTGACTTTATGCTCAGTTCCATCACCTCCATTACTGATGTTCCTGCCCATCACTCTCCAACGACGAACTTGGGATATTGTGCCTCTTGACTTTACGCTTAGTTCTATCACTTCCGTTATTGATGCTCCTGCCCATCACTCTCAAAAGCTGAAATTCGGATACTGTGTCTCGTGACTTTATGCTCAGTTCCATCACCTCCATTACTGATGTTCCTGCCCATCACTCTCCAACGATGAACTTGGGATATTGTGCCTCTTGACTTTACGCTTAATTCTATCACTTCCGTTTTGATGCTCCTGCCCATCACTCTCAAAAGCTGAAATTGGAATACTGTGTCTCGTGACTTTATGCTCAGTTCCATCACCTCCATTACTGATGTTCCTGCCCATCACTCTCCAACGACGAACTTGGGATATTGTGCCTCTTGACTTTACGCTTAGTTCTATCACTTCCGTTATTGATGCTCCTGCCCATCACTCTCAAAAGCTGAAATTGGGATACTGTGTCTCGTGACTTTATGCTCAGTTCCATCACCTCCATTACTGATGTTCCTGCCCATCACTCTCCAACGATGAACTTGGGATATTGTGCCTCTTGACCTAACGCTTAGTTCTATCAATTCCGTTATTGATGCTCCTGTCCATCACTCTCAAAAGCTGAAATTGGGATACTGTGTCTCGTGACTTTATGCTCAGTTCCATCACCTCCATTACTGATGTTCCTGCCCATCACTCTCCAACGATGAACTTGGGATATTGTGCCCCTTGACTTTATGCTCATTTACATCACCTCCATTACTGATGCTCCTGCCCATCACTTTCCAACGATGGACTTCGGATATTGTGCCCCGTGACTTTGTGCTCAGTTCCATCACCTTCATTACTGATGCTCCTGCCCATTACTTTCCAACGATGAACTTGGGATATTGTGCCTCTTGACTTTACGCTTAGTTCTATCACTTCCGTTATTGATGCTCCTGCCCATCACTCTCAAAAGCTGAAATTGGGATACTGTGTCTCGTGACTTTATGCTCAGTTCCATCACCTCCATTACTGACCTTCCTGCCCATCACTCTCCAAAGATGAACTTGGGATATTGTGCCTCTTGACTTTACGCTTAGTTCTATCACTTCCATTATTGATAGTCCTGCCCATCACTCTCAAAAGCTAAAATTGGGATACTGTGTCTCCTGATTTTATGCTCAGTTCCATCACCTCCATTACTGATGTTCCTGCCCATCACTCTCCAACGATGAACTTGGGATATTGTGCCTCTTGACTTTACGCTTAATTCTATCACTTCCTTATTGATGCTCCTGCCCATCACTCTCAAAAGCTGAAATTGGAATACTGTGTCTCGTGACTTTATGCTCAGTTCCATTACCTCCATTACTGATGTTCCTGCCCCTCACTCTCCAACGACGAACTTGGGATATTGTGCCTCTTGACTTTACGCTTAGTTCTATCACTTCGGTTATTGATGCTCCTGCCCATCACTCTCAAAAGCTGAAATTCGGATACTGTGTCTCGTGACTTTATGCTCAGTTCCATCACCTCCATTACTGATGTTCCTGCCCATCACTCTCCAACGATGAACTTGGGATATTGTGCCTCTTGACTTTACGCTTAATTCTATCACTTCCGTTATTGATGCTCCTGCCCATCACTCTCAAAAGCTGAAATTGGGATACTCTATCTCGTGACTTTATGCTCAGTTCAATCACCTCCGTTACTGATGGTCCTGCTCCAACGATCAGCCCCCTTTCAAAGTCTCATCAGCCTTTTTACCCATGCTGCACTTGACTTTGTTTCGCACCATGCCTTTACGGCTCTTATGGGACTTCGCAGTAAAGTAGAATACAGAGGTCAGTAAAGAATTTGGCATGTTTCGTGGTACTTCGCGCACGATTCAATCGGTGTTCCTAACATTTCGACCACGCAGTGTATGTTTGCAAGTAAGAAATCTATCTCTATTCTTTATCAAAATAATTAACTAAAAAAAAATACCGTGATATGAAACAAGCCTCTATTTGACAAAAAATATTCCTTACTAAATACGAGATAAAAATTTTACCAGAATGTAAGTTTGAAAATTCTTCTGAGTTAATTTCATTTTTTGAAATGTACTTGTTCGCTATTGTCAGAAGATATTCTTTTTATAACCCACTAACTCCCCTCCACATTTCGCTGCTAGAAATCAGTTGAGGCTTTCCTCTTTATTTCTAGTCCGACACTTCGACAGCTATTTGACTCGAACGCTATGGGGCGGGGGTGGCTCAGTCGGTAGCGCGCCAGGCTCTAATCTGTAGTTCCCAGGTTCGAGTCCCAGCTGGGTCAGCGTTGAGATTTATCTCCGCAAAATTCCCCGCCCTGCACACGGTCAGTAGGGGGACACCGATGGGCTTGGAAAGGCCGCCATCCGTCGGATGGGACGTTAAGCCGTGGCTCCGTGTGCGGGAGAGCCATACCCTGTGCACGCTAAAGAACACGCTGGGTGGCCTTGACGGGAGGCTTCAATTTGTCTCCCAACAGTGGGTCCCCTCCCCCAACCTTTTCTGAGCCTTCGGGGTCCTTGTGACCTGGCCATTTAGCCCATGGTGTGCAAAAAAGTGCCGCTCAGAGGTAAAACAACCCAACTCGAACGCTACACCGGATCTCATTTCTGAGTCATACTGCTTAAAACAGCCCTATTCACCAAGTTTTAGCTCCCCAGCACCAGTGTACCGAAATGTGGTGACCTTTGACCTCGAAGAACCCATCGGCTCTAAAATTTGGCATGATTTCCGAGATCTGAGACTCAAAAAGCACCCAGCCACCAATTTATTATCCCTCTAACACTGGTAGGTCTATATTTGACCTTTAACCTCAAAGAACCCACCACACCCAAAATTTCGCAACATTTCCAAGATCTATGACTCAAAATACCCCCCAGGAACCAATATTTAGCTCTCTAGCATCGATTGATCTAAATTTGACCTTTGACCTCCCTTTGGATTTGAAATTTCGTAACGTTACAGTCATCCAGATCCCGAAACACCCCCAAACACCAATTTTAACATTTGTAACACTCATAGATCAAGGTTTGACCTTTACGTGACCTCCGTTTAACCTTGAAGGAAGCGTTAGAGATCAAATTTCTGATTTTTCCCGAGACCTACGATCCTGATTACCACTAGGTGCAAATTTTTCGACTCTTACCATTTCTGCTTCATGGTTGGGTTGTTTTACCTCTGAGAGGCACTTTTTTGCACACCATGGGCTAAATGGCCAGGTCACATGGACCCGGAAGGCTCAGAGAAGGTTGGGGGAGGGGACCCACTGGAACAGCTGTTGGGAGACAGATGGTAGCCTCCCGTCAAGGCCATGCAGCGTGTTCTTTAACGTGCACAGGGTATGGCTCTCCCACACACGGGGCCACGGCTTAACGTCCCATCCGACGGACGGCGGCCTTTCCAAGCCCATCGGTGTCCCCTACTGACCGTGGGCAGGGCGGGGAATTTTGCGGAGATAAATCTCAACGCTGACCCAGCTGGGACTCGAACCTGGGAACTACAGATTACGAGCCTGGCGCGCTACCGACTGAGCCACCCCCGCCCCGCTTCATGGTTAGAATTAGCATTATCACCTCTCAGTTAGCCAATCACCTACCATCGCCTATTGATCACTATGTAAACGTTTTGATTACCATTGACCATTTTCACTGATATAATTCCTACGCAAATTATTTAGCAGCGTTTTTGGACTTATATTCTTCTTTGCCAGCGAAAAGGTCGCTTCTTCCGCACAAGTTTCTTTTCGTTAAATTAATGTACAGTCGCTCGAAAAAGTATCCGAACACCATGATTAATTACAGAATTCAGAAAAAATACCTGGCAACGATTTTTTTTAGAAATTAGTGATCTGGCAACCTTCGTGTCACGTGATTACAGAATTCAGGAAAAATATCTGGAGCGTGTACAGCAACTGTACACGCTCCAGTTACCGTTCACAGCAAACTGGAGCGTGTGCAGTTACTGCACACGCTCCAGTTTGCTGTGAACGGTAACTGCACACGCTCAATATTTCTGTGAGTGGGCCCACACGATCCAGGTTTTTGTGAGCTCACACGATCCAATGTGCTGTGAACATTAACCGCAACCGCTCCAGTTTGCTGTGAACGGTAACTGCACACGCTCAATATTTCCGTGAGTGAGCCCACACGATCTAGTATCAAAATAATATGACCACATACAGTCGCTCAAAAAAGTATCCGAACACTATGGTTGATTACAGAATTCAGAAAAAATATCTGGCAACGATTTTTTTAGAAATTAGTGATCTGGCAACCTTCGTGTCACGTTGAGAAAAAATATCTGGCAACGATTTTTTTTAGAAATTAGTGATCTGGCAACCTTCGTGTACAGTTGCTCAAGAAAGTATCCGAACACTATGGTTGATTATAGAATTCAGAAAAAATATCTGGAACGTGTACAGCAACTGTACACGCTCCAGTTACCGTTCACAGCAAACTGGAGCGTGTGCAGTTACTTCACACCCTGCAGTTTGCTGTGAACGGTAACTGCAGACGCTCAATATTTCTGTGAGTGGGCCCACACGATCCAGGTTTTTGTGAGCTCACACGATCCAATGTGCTGTGAACATTAACCGCAACCGCTCCAGTTTGCTGTGAACGGTAACTGCAGACGCTCAATATTTCTGTGAGTGGGCCCACACGATCCAGGTTTTTGTGAGCTCACACGATCCAATGTGCTGTGAACATTAACCGCAACCGCTCCAGTTTGCTGTGAACGGTAACTGCACACGCTCCATATTCATTTCATTATATATTCATACGCATTATACAGGGTGAATCTGAAAAAGTGGGCAAAACTTTACGGGGTGGTAGAACGCAGCTATACGAGCAATATTCGTCATAGAATGTATGGTCGGAACGCAAGCGGTGAGAAGTTAAAAGGTAGTTTTCCACTGACACATTTAAAGAATGAACACAAGAAGGAGAGGAGATACTTCAGAAAACATTTTATTAACAGGAATGTAATTGAGGTACATGCTCAAAGAAATTGCTCAAAAGAGCATATCCGCCATTTCGTGGTTAGTATAACCAGCCATCTTCTCGGCAATCCACGGTAGAAATGCCGTTGGGTGCGAGGACCGACCCTTTTATACCATTTCCAACGCCACCTAGCGGCTCGCCGTTTGCGTTCCGCCCATACTTTCTATGACGAATAATGCTCGTATAGCTGCGTTCTACCACCCAGTAAAGTTTTGCCCACTTTTTCAGATTCACCCTGTATATATTAAAAAAGTATCCGAACACTATGGTTGATTACAGAATTCAGAAAAAATATCTGGACAACGATTTTTTTTTAGAAATTAGTGATTTGGCAACCTTCGTGTCACGTGACACGAAAGACCGACCCTTTTATACCATTTCCAACGCCACGTAGCGGCTCGCCGTTTGCGTTCCGCCCATACTTTCTATGACGAATAATGCTCGTATAGCTGCGTTCTACCACCCCGTAAAGTTTTGCCCACTTTTTCAGATTCACCCTGTATATATAAAAAAAGTATCCGAACACTATGGTTGATTACAGAATTCAGAAAAAATATCTGGACAACGATTTTTTTTTAGAAATTAGTGATCTGGCAACCTTCGTGTCACGTGACACGAAGGTTGCCAGATCACTAATTTCTAAAAAAAAATCGTTGTCCAGATATTTTTTCTGAATTCTGTAATCAACCATAATGTTCGGATACTTTTTCTGAGCGACTGTACATTGGTGAAAATCGACCTGGGAAATGCCAGTTACCAGCCAAGTGAGTGAACCCCTCCTCTATGTGGCTGGTTAAGCCAACATTGCAATCCAACCAGCCATATAAATTTAGTTATGCAAAGACGATATGTTATGGATTCCGCCACTAACCTGGGGCGGGGGTGGCTCAGTCGGTAGCGCGCCAGCCTCGTAATCTGTAGTTCCCAGGTTCGAGTCCCAGCTGGGTCAGTGTTGAGATTTATCCTCAAAATTCCCTGCCCACGGTCAGTAGGGGACACCGATGGGCTTGGTAAAGGCCGCCGTCCATCGGATGGGTCGTTAAGCCGTGGCTCCGGGTGCGGGAGAGAGCCATACCCTGTGCACGTTAAAGAACACGCTGGATGGCCTTGACGGGAGGCTACCATCTGTCTCCCAACAGCTGTTCCAGTGGGTCCCCTCCCGCAACCTTCTCTGAGCCTTCGGGGTCCATGTGACCTGGCCATTTAGCCCATGGTGTGCAAAAAAGTGGCGCTCAGAGGTAAAACAACCCAACGTTAAAGAACACGCTGGATGGCCTTGACGAGAGGCTACCATCTGTCTCCCAACAGCTGTTCCAGTGGGTCCCCTCCCCCAACCTTCTCTGAGCCTTCGGGGTCCATGTGACCTGGCCATTTAGCCCATGGTGTGCAAAAAAGTGCCGCTCAGAGGTAAAACAACCCAACCCGCCACTAACCGGAGCACATTCGACGAAATTGAATATATTTCATCTGAGTTTTCCAATGAAATTCTTCTGTTTTTGAAAGCGGGGTATTCACTTTCTTCAAACAAAAAAAAAATGTAGTCAAATAAATCTGAACCTTTAACGCTTGATTGGCTACGTGTTCGATTTGTGAATACACAACAGACATTGGAGAAAAAAAAATGCGTTTTTTTTTTAAATTTTATTGTAGGTTCTCAGTTTCTGCTCCAATCCAATCTTATACTGCCCAGTTGTTGCAGTTCCATTTGCTCGAAATCGCATGTCTTAGGAATGGGAATCGCATGTCTTAGGAATGGGTATCGTACATCGAAAAACTCGGTGGAAATGGAAAAAGTTTCTTAAAAGGTTTTTCTGCAGAAGAAAATAAAACCGACTTGGGAACTTCGATGGCGCCAACTTTTACAGTCAGAATTGCACGTGCATGCATTAGGATTACAGATGAGAGTATTGTTTTCCGGAGTTTGCGGTGAAACAAATGTACAGGAATTTTATACTATGTATTCTTGCAAATAACCACTTAACAAATATACACCGAAGTGCCAAAACATTATGACCAGCGCGTCTTTATGCAAATTGAAGCAACTGCAGGTAAACGACGGCGCGTGTGAAAGTCATGAAACGGTATAAATAATACCTGATACTGAGCTCTGTTAATCAATGTTATTCTTGTTCTTCAGATGGGAAAGGAAATGGGTTGTGTTGGGTTGTTTTACCTCTGAGCGGCACTTTTTTGCACACCATGGGCTAAATGGCCAGGTCACATGGACCCCGAAGGCTCAGAGAACGTTGGGGGAGGGGACCCACTGGAACAGCTGTTGGGAGACAGATGGTAGCCTCCCGTCAAGGCCATCCAGCGTGTTCTTTAACGTGCACAGGTTATGGCTCTGCCGCACACTAGACCACGACTTAACGTCCCATCCGACGGACGGTGGCCTTTCCAAGCCCATCGGTGTCCCGTACTGACTGTGGGCAGGGCGGGGAATTTTGCGGAGATAAATCTCAACGCTGACCCAGCTGGGACTCGAACCTGGAAACTACAGATTACGAGCCTGGCGCGCTACCGACTAAGCCACCCCCGCCCCAGGAAGGGAAATGGACTTAAGTGAATTTGACAAAAGTCAAATTGTAATGGCCAGGCGACTAGGTCAGAGCATTTCCGAGACGGCAAGGCCTGTGGGGAGCTCACGTCAGCCGTGGTTAGTACCTTCAAAAAGTGATCCGAGAAGTGAAAAACCACGAACCGCCAGCAAGGTGTGTGACGACCACGGCTCATCGATGCTAGGGGTGAGCGAAGGGTATCCCATACGGTACGAGCCAACAGAAGTGATACCGTAATTTGAATGCTGGTGACGGGAGTAATGTGTCACAACACACAGTACATAGAACCCTGCTGAAAATGGGGCTGTGTAACCGCAGGCACCTCCGAGTGCCCATGCTAATAAAATGGGGCTGTGTAACCGCAGGCACCTCCGAGTGCCCATGCTAATAAAATGGGGCTGTGTAACCGCAGGCACCTCCGAGTGCCCATGCTAATAAAATGGGGCTGTGTAACCGCAGGCACCTCCGAGTGCCCATGCTAATAAAATGGGGCTGTGTAACCGCAGGCACCTCCGAGTGCCCATGCTAATAAAATGGGGCTGTGTAACCGCAGGCACCTCCGAGTGCCCATGCTAATAAAATGGGGCTGTGTAACCGCAGGTACCTCCGAGTGCCCATGCTAATAAAATGGGGCTGTGTAACCGCAGGCACCTCCGAGTGCCCATGCTAATAAAATGGGGCTGTGTAACCGCAGGCACCTCCGAGTGCCCATGCTAATAAAATGGGGCTGTGTAACCGCAGGTACCTCCGAGTGCCCATGCTAATAAAATGGGGCTGTGTAACCGCAGGCACCTCCGAGTGCCCATGCTAATAAAATGGGGCTGTGTAACCGCAGGCACCTCCGAGTGCCCATGCTAATAAAATGGGGCTGTGTAACCGCAGGTACCTCCGAGTGCCCATGCTAATAAAATGGGGCTGTGTAACCGCAGGCACCTCCGAGTGCCCATGCTAATAAAATGGGGCTGTGTAACCGCAGGCACCTCCGAGTGCCCATGCTAATAAAATGGGGCTGTGTAACCGCAGGTACCTCCGAGTGCCCATGCTAATAAAATGGGGCTGTGTAACCGCAGGCACCTCCGAGTGCCCATGCTAATAAAATGGGGTTGTGTAACCGCAGGCACCTCCGAGTGCCCATGCTAATAAAATGGGGCTGTGTAACCGCAGGCACCTCCGAGTGCCCATGCTAATAAAATGGGGTTGTGTAACCGCAGGCACCTCCGAGTGCGCATGCTAATACTTCACTGTCGAAAGCGCCTATATTGGACATGCGAACATTAAAACTGAGCCTTGAATTATTGTAAGAAGGTCGTTTGGACCGATGAATCTCGTTTCCTATTGTACGGCCGGGTACGTGTGCGTCGTTAACCTGGGGAAGTGTTGGTACCAGGATGCAGCGTGGGACGAAAACAAGCTGGTGGAGGAAGTGTAAAGCTTTGGTCAATGTTCTGCTGGAAAACCCTGGTTCCAGTCATTCATGTGCAGGAAATATGTCTACCACCTATCTAAACATCATTGCAGATCAGGTAGATCCTTTCATGGAAACGGTATTCCCCTCTAGTACAGTAGCTCAAAAAAGTATCCGAACACTACGGTTGATTACAGAATTCAGAAAAAATATCTTGCAACGATTTTTTTTAGAAATTAGTGATCTGGCAACCTTCGTGTCACGTGATTACAGAATTCAGGAAAAATATCTGGAGCGTGTACAGCAACTGCACACGCTCAATATTTCCGTGAGTGAGCCCACACGATCTAGTATCAAAATAATATGACCACCTACAGTCGCTCAAAAAAGTATCCGAACACTACGGTTGATTACAAAATTCAGAAAAAATATCTGGCAAAGATTTTTTTAGAAATTAGTGATCTGGCAAAGTTCGTGTCACGTGATTACAGAATTCAGGAAAAATATCTGGAGCGTGTAAAGCAACTGTACACCCTCCAGTTACCGTTCACAGCAAACTGGAGCGTGTGCAGTAACTGCACACGCTCCAGTTTGCTGTGAACGGGAACTGCACAAGCTCAATATTTCCGTGAGTAAGCCCACATGATCTAGTATCAAAATAATATGACCACCTACAGTCGCTCAAAAAAGTATCCGAACACTATGGTTGATTACAGAATTCAGAAAAAAATATCTGGCAACGATTATTATTATTCGTTATGGGAGTCGCAAATATTGGTTTCTTACTACTTTTATTTTTGAAAAACGTTTTTGCAGTTAATGAATTGCTCTTAAAATATTTCGATTTTTCTGCAGCAGACTTTGAAATTTTAAATCTTCACATCGATTTCGTGTTTAATATTGCTTATAGCCAAGCGAAGTTCAAAATCTGATGAAATAATTTTTAATTCCGTTATTTATCCTCGTCTACATTATTGCATTATAATTTGCGGTAACAAGAATAACAATTTTAATGAACTATTACACTTCCAAAAAACTTTTATTAGAATCATATCATCTAAGTTTTGATGAACATAATAAAAGTTTTTTTTTTTTGGTGAAAACCAAAATTCTATAACTTGCATATCTTTACTAGTTAAAGTTAAGATAATGCTTTGGGGTGGCTCAGTCGGTAGCGCACCAGGCTCGTAATCTGTAGTTCCCAGGTTCGAGTCCCAGCTGGGTCGGCGTTGAGATTTATCTTCGCAAAATTCCCCGCCCTGTCCACGGTCAGTAGGGGACACCGATGGGCTTGGAAAGGCCGCATCCGCACGCTGGATGGCCTTGACGGGAGGCTACCATCTGTCTCCCAACAGCTGTTCCAGTGGGTCCCCTCCCCCAATCTTCTCTGAACCTTCGGGGTCCATGTGACCTGGCCATTTAGCCCATGGTGTGCAAAAAATGTGCCGCTCAGAGGTAAAACAAAACAACCCAAAGCCATTAAATAAACACGACATTACTTTCCAAAGGAAATACTAGAATGATTCAAGCAGATACTTTCCTAATTTAAAAAGTATCTAGTTGTTTTTCGCAACTTGATCGTAATCTGCTCTTTGTATGCATGACGAAATTAATTGAAAATGTTTTTGCAGTTATTTAAACTGCGAATAATAGTGAGTCCGAATTAAAGAACTTCGTTAGAGAAAGCTCTTCTAGCAAATAAAAGTAGTTCTCGCTAGAATTAAATAACATTACAATAAATAACAACGGTGTTTGGTGGAAGAATTGGATTTATTGTGAATTTTCTTTTATCACTTTTGAAGGTTATTTGTCTTACAAAGTAAGTAAAATAAGTAATTAGCAAGTCGAATGAAGGTTTAGGAAGTCTAATATAGTCGTCGGAAACTGAGCTAATCATTAACGTTTTAAGCATATAAATAAAATAAAATAAATACCCCCTCAAGCAGCTGCTTGCCACAGAGGTCTGACAGGAGCCTGTCAGTTTATATGCCACAGTAGAAGATCTGAGAGGATGGTAGGACCTCAGCAGAAAAACAACACGAACATCCATGCCTTAATCCGGGGCTCGAACCCACGTCCTTTAGATCAACAGCCAAGCGCGCTAACCACTTGCTAAAAGGCTTTGCCGGATCTAGGGTAGTCGGGATAAGGAACCCATGCCCCCCCTTCATTTCATCCCCCCTTCCCCCTTCCTAAGTAAATTATTATTATTATTATTAACGTTTATTATTATTAACGAAAATGCTAGTAAACGTTCGAAAATGATTAAACTTGTGAATATTTTACACATTCTTTCATGATAAAAAAAACCCCTCTAAAACGAAGGGGAAAATGTTGCACTGAAAATGAAATCGAGGTTCTCCCCCCCCCACTTCATTTTTTTCCAGATTCCGGTCTGCTAGGGGCGGGGGTGGCTCAGTCGGTAGCGCGCCAGGCTCGTAATCTGTAGTTCCCAGGTTCGAGTCCCAGCTGGGTCAGCGTTGAGATTTATCTCCGCAAAATTCCCCGCCCTGCCCACGGTCAGTAGGGGACACCGATGGGCTTGGAAAGGCCACCGTCCGTCGGATGGGACGTTAAGCCGTGGCCCCGTGTGCGGGAGAGCCATACCCTGTGCACGTTAAAGAACACGCTGGGTGGTCTTGACGGGAGGCTACCATCTGTCTCCCAACAGCTGTTCCAGTGGGTCCCCTCCCCCAACCTTCTCTGAGCCTTCGGGGTCCATGTGACCTGGCCATTTAGCCCATTGTGTGCAAAAAAGTGCCGCTCAGAGGTAAAACAACCCAACCCGGTCTGCTAGACGGTATCTTTTAAAGAGAACATGCTGTCTTTGGAGCTGATTTTTTAAGAGAAGAAAAAAGAAATCCTTCTTTGTTCTTTTTTTTAATCTACTAGCAAAAAATTTTCGTTCTAAGAAATTTAATGATACAGAAATATGCTATTCTCTTAGAAAATGCTGAAAAATATCAAAATAAAATTCAAAATTACTGAATGAACATTAATAATTAAAAAAAAATCCCTGAACTTCAGCTATTCTAACTAAGCAAGTTCAGTATCCTAGAGAAGTAACTAGCAAGCTCAGTATCCCATAGATATATGCCCTTCCTCCTACATTCTACTCTTTTTGTAACAATTATAATTCGTCTTTTCGTGGGCCTTTGGAAGTAAATTTCGGTTTAGCGGAGATAAATCTCTACGCTGGTGCAGTTGGGATTCGAACTGGGAGCTGCAAATGACGAGCCTGGCGCGCTACCAAACTGAGACAACTCTCCTCTGCACTGTTTACAGTAATGCGAAAGACTACTTTCCAACTTCTTATTGTATTTCCTGTGATTAAAATGATAGCTGTGTGAAAAAATATCCCAATATTGGATATTTTTAAGCATTTCTCAGGTTGAATGCTTGGGAGTCTCGAGGGCGGGGGTGGCTCAGTCGGTAGCGCGCCAGGCTCGTAATCTGTAGTTCCCAGGTTCGAGTCCCAGCTGGGTCAGCGTTGAGATTTATCTCCGCAAAATTCCCCGCCCTGCCCACGGTCAGTAGTGGACACCGATGGGCTTGGAAAGGCCACCGTCCGTCGGATGGGACGTTAAGCCGTGGCCCCGTGTGCGGGAGAGCCATACCCTGTGCACGTTAAAGAACACGCTGGGTGGTCTTGACGGGAGGCTACCATCTGTCTCCCAACAGCTGTTCCAGTGGGTCCCCTCCCCCAACCTTCTCTGAACCTTCGGGGTCCATGTGACCTGGCCATTTAGCCCATTGTGTGCAAAAAAGTGCCGCTCAGAGGTAAAACAACCCAACCCGGTCTGCTGGACGGTATCTTTTAAAGAGAACATGCTGTCTTTGGAGCTGATTTTTTAAGAGAAGAAAAAAGAAATCCTTCTTTGTTCTTTTTTTTAATCTACTAGCAAAAAATTTTCGTTCTAAGAAATTTAATGATACAGAAATATGCTATTCTCTTAGAAAAAGCTGAAAAATATCAAAATAAAATTCAAAATTACTGAATGAACATTAATAATTAAAAAAAAATCCCTGAACTTCAGCTATTCTAACTAAGCAAGTTCAGTATCCTATAGAAGTAACTAGCAAGCTCAGTATCCCATAGATATATGCCCTTCCTCCTACATTCTACTCTTTTTGTAACAATTATAATTCGTCTTTTCGTGGGCCTTTGGAAGTAAATTTCGGTTTAGCGGAGATAAATCTCTACGCTGGTGCAGTTGGGATTCGAACTGGGAGCTGCAAATGACGAGCCTGGCGCGCTACCAAACTGAGACAACTCTCCTCTGCACTGTTTACAGTAATGCGAAAGACTACTTTCCAACTTCTTATTGTATTTCCTGTGATTAAAATGATAGCTGTGTGAAAAAATATCCCAATATTGGATATTTTTAAGCATTTCTCAGGTTGAATGCTTGGGAGTCTCGAGGGCGGGGGTGGCTCAGTCGGTAGCGCGCCAGGCTCGTAATCTGTAGTTCCCAGGTTCGAGTCCCAGCTAGGTCAACGTTGAGATTTATCTCCGCAAAATTCCTTGCCCCACGGTCAGTAGTGGACACCGATGGGTTTGGAAAGGCCGCCGTCCGTCGGATGGGACGTTAAGCCGTGGTCCCGTGTGCGGGAGAGAGCCATACCCTGTGCACGTTAAAGAACACGCTGGATGACCTTGACGGGAGGCTACCATCTGTCTCCTAACATCAGTTCCAGTGGGTCCCCCTGTGCACGTTAAAGAACACGCTGGATGGCCTTGACGGGAGGCTACCATCTGTCTCCTAACAGCTGTTCCAGTGGGTCCCCTCCTCCAACCTTCTCTGAGCCTTCGGGGTCCATGTGACCTGGCCATTTAACCCATGGTGTGCAAAAAAGTGCCACTCAGAGATAAAACAACCCAACACGAACTGGGTGTCCCTCTTCGTCCAATCGTTACATTTTCCGTACACCCAGTAATTTCTTCTCTTTACCGAAAATAAAACCACATCTTAACTCAGAAGGTGAAAGGGGCGGGGGTGGCTCAGTCGGTAGCGCGCCAGGCTCGTAATCTGTAGTTCACAGGTTCGAGTCCCAGCTGGGTCAGCGTTGAGATTTATCTCCGCAAAAATTCCCCGCCCTGCCCACGGTCAGTAGGGGACACCGATGGACTTGGAAAGGCCGCCGTCCGTCGGATGGGACGTTAAGCCGTGGCCCCGTGTGCGATAGAGCCATACCCTGTGCACGTTAAAGAACACGCTGGATGGCTTTGACGGGAGGCTACCATCTGTCTCCCAACAGCTGTTCCAGTGGGTCCCCTCCCCCAACCTTCTCTGAGCCTTCGGATCCTTGTGGCCTGGCCATTTAGCCCATGGTGTGCAAAAAAGTGCCGCTCAGAGATAAAACAACCCAACATGAACTGGGTGTCCCTCTTCGTCCAATCGTTACATTTTCCGTACACCCAGTAATTTCTTCTCTTTACCGAAAATAAAACCATATCTTAACTCAGAAGGTGAAGCTGCTCTTCTGGGCCATCAGTTATGGTTGCCAGGAGCTCCATCAGCTCACTACAAGGTCAGTTATTTTCCTCCGGACTCTCACGAAAACACCTCAGTCAGATAAGAAGCCATTTTAAGGTAAATGTCATCATTCCTCTCAGTGGTCGTAAAAGACACCAACTTCTGTCAGAGTGAAACGCATCACCGTCATTCTGCGAATGCCCGTGAGATGTCATAAAGGAAGTTCCTCTTTTTTTATGACAGCTATTTCGGGTTATTTGCAGTGACGTCACGTTGCTGGCTATGCCCTTCTTTATTTTGGGTTGAAGACGTGAAGTTGCCAAACTTTCTCTTATACTGAAATTTGTACCTTGACTTTTTTCTCTTATACTGAATTTCAAGCCAGTTTACCTGAAATTAACCTTGTGCATCTTCCATGCATTTTTCATGACTTTTTTTTAAAAAAAAACTTCTGAAACGAACTCTACACTGTAAAGAAAAAAAAAATTTGGGGCTGGGGTGGCTCAGTCGGTAGCGCGCCAGGCTCGTAATCTGTAGTTCCCAGGTTCGAGTCCCAGCTTGGTCAGCGTTGAGATTTATCTCCGCAAAATTCCCCGCCCTGCCCACGGTCAGTAGGGACACCGATGTCCTTGGAAAGGCCGTCGTCCGTCGTATGGGACGTTCAGCCGTGGCTCCGTGTGCGGGAGAGCCATACCCTCTGCACGTTAAAGAACACGCTGAATGGCCTTGACGGGAGGCTACCATCTGTCTCCCAACAGCTGTTCCAGTGGGTCCCCTCCCCCAACCTTCTCTGAGCCTTGGGGGGTCCATGTAACCTGGCCATTTAGCCCATGGTGTGCAAAAACGTGCCGCTCAGAGGTAAAACAACCCAACGTTAAAGAACACGCTGGATGGCCTTGACGGGAGGCTACCATCTGTCTCCCAACAGCTGTTCCAGTGGTTCCCCTCCCCCAACCTTCTCTGTGCCTTCGGGGTCCATGTGACCTGGCCATTTAGACAATGGTGTGCAAAAAAGTGCCGCTCTGAGGTAAAGCAACCCAACCCAAATCCTTTATGTCTCCACCGAAAACTTAAATTTTCCTGCGTGTCCTAAATCTTTGTATTCTAACTGTAAATCTTTTCTAACAGAGTTTTTATTCGCAGTTATTTCTTTTTACGACCAGATATGAATCCGAAGTTGATCGATCGGATAGAGGGAGACACTTTTATGGCAGAATATTTTCCCGAATGCTGATCTACATTACATTTTCAAAAAGCTTCCTGACACTTGCATGTTATGTAGAAATGAACTATTGTACTTACGAAAGTTAGAGGAAAGAAAGTCACATTCAGAGCTTCCTAACTTTGAAGTTTTGAAGAAAAACATTTTGCAGAAAAATATTGACTGGGATAAATTGAAGATATCACTCAAATCTTTCTAATTCTCGATTTTTTTTCAGCACAATTCGTGTCGTGTCATGTTTAAAGAGTTACGTGGAGCCTGAAACATTTAAGAACAGCACCACTGATCGTAACAATTTACTTCAAAAAGCTCAATAAAACACAAATTGTAATTGTCACAACAAGAGCCGAATATAGGGGGTAGGGGCAATGCCTCCCCCTCTTTGAGTTTGGATTGGATTGTTTTACCTCAGAGCGGCACTTTTTTGCACACCATGGGCTAAATGGCCAGGTCACATGGACCCCGAAGGCTCAGAGAAGGTTGGGGGAGGGGACCCACTGGAACAGCTGTTGGCAGACAGATGGTAGCCTCCCGTCAAGGCCATCCAGTGTGTTCTTTATCGTTGGGTTGTTTTACCTCTGAGCGGCACTTTTTTGCACACCATGGGCTAAATGGCCAGGTTACATGAACCCCTAAGTGTCAGAGAAGGTTGGGGGAGGGGACCCACTGGAACAGCTGTTGGAAGACAGATGGTAGCCTCCCGTCAAGACCATCCAGCGTGTTCTTTAACGTGCACAGGGTATGGCTCTCCCACACACGGGGCCACGGCTTGACGTCCCATCCGACGGACGGCGGCCTTTCCAAGCCCATCGGTGTCCCCTACTGACCATGGGCAGGGCGGGGAATTTTGCGGAGATAAATCTCAACGCTGACCCAGCTGGGGCTCGAACCTGGGAACTACAAATTACGAGCCTGGCGCGCTACCGACTGAGCCCCCCCCCTCTTTGAGAATGCTAGTAAGGGTAATAGAGGCAAAATTTGCTAAAATTTGTTAAACTGTAACATATTTCATACACTTTCAATAAATTTTATAGAGACCCCTAAACGCAGACCCAGTGTGAACTTTTGCTTGGCCTGGTTCCAAAATTGTGCGGGGCCAAAAAAAAAAACGCATTTATATGTATTTCTAAATTTTATAATAATAAATTATTTATTGTAAGTACAAAGTGCGGTACATATCTACATGCAACTTACAGGAACACCGAGTATATTATACAGTATATATATTACATAATTTTTATCGCCTTTTTCGGGGGGTGGCTCAGTCGGTAGCGCGCCAGGCTCGTAATCTGTAGTTCCCAGGTTCGAGTCCCAGCTGGGTCAGCATCGAGATTTATCTCCGCAAAATTCCCCATCCTGCCCACGGTCAGTAGGGGACACCGATGGGCTTGGAAAGGTCGTCGTCCGTCGGATGGGACGTTAATCCGTGGCCCCGTGTGCGTGAGAGCCATATCCTGTGCACGTTAAAGAACACGTTGGATGGCCTTGACGGGAGGATGCCACCTGTCTCCCAACAGCTGTTCCAGTGGGTCCCCTCCCCCAATTTTCTCTGATCCTTCGGGGTCCTTGTGACCTGACCATTTAGCCCATGGTGTGCAAAAAAGTGCAGCTCAGAGGTAAAACAACCCAACGTGAAAGAACACACTGGATGGCCTTGACGGGAGGCTACCGTCTGTCTCCCAATAGCTGTTCCCGTGGGGCCCCTCCCCCAACCTTCTCTGAGCCTTCGGGGTCCTTGTGACCTGGCGATTTTAGCCCATGGTGTGCAAAAAAATACCCCCTCAAGCAGCTGCATGCCACAGAGGTCTGACTGGAACCTGTCAGTTTATATGCCATTGTAAGTCTGAGAGGATGGCAGGACCTCAGCAGAAAAACAACCATGCCTTACGCGGGTATTTTAGATCAGCAGTCAAGCGCGCTAACCACTCGGCCACCGTATAAGTAAATTAATAGAATATATATATATGTTTAAAATAAATTAGAAAGGCATTAAAGATTGAAATCTAAAAAATTCATCCACTAGTGAATTCCAACGTGAAGTCCTGTGCTAAACAAACATAATTTCGCCATATCTGATATAAAAAAAAATTTCAACATTAGAAAGTTTGGAATTCATTTATCATTGCTTATTATATTATCCTTTGAAGTGAATTAAATAATATGTTACTACAGTAAACAACGTTTGTTCTAATCATTTAATTGTTTGTTTAATCAATAATTCATCTTTAGGCTTTTTAAACGCTATTTTTTAGACTTGGCTGTCGTTGTTTAAACATAAATAGTACTTACTTGAAAAACAGATTAATATTAAATCAAGTTAATAATTTGTTTTTTTGTCATCCACTGAAACGTAGAAATAAGAGATTATTTTCTTACGGTTCGACACAAAGGAAAAAATTACTTTCCAGGGAAAACAAACTTAAGTTTTTCCGCAAGCAAATATACTTGAAAGCGTTCTATGTTGACAGAGGCTCTTATGTGTAAAAAAAGAAAGTTGAACAACTGAGCAAATATTTGGAAGAAAAAAAAATGTTTTTTAGATTGCTTTGGGGAAACAGTGTAACACTATACAAAAGCGAATTCATGTCCTCGCAGCCCCTAGAGGGAATATGACTAACAAAATCGATTTATTATTAATTTTATCATTATCATCATCCTCAAGCAGCCATGGGCTACGGAGGTCCAACCAGACCGTGCAATTTAGTTCTTCAAGCAAGTCTATCCTGAGCTACATTTACTGCATCTGGCCACTGCACACCAATTCTAACAAGGTCCTGTTTGACATTGTCAGCCCACCGCATCCTAGGTCTCCCCTTCTTTCTGAGGCCTTTAGGCACACTGTTCATAACCCTATTCGCCAATCTATAATTATTCATACGGGAAACATGGCCAAACCAACGGAGTCTCTCTCTGCACAATATGCTGCTTAAAGGAGGTTGCAAACTCCTTTGCCTAACCTCATCATTAGTTACAAAGTTGAACCACCTAATGCCCAAGATACTGCGTAAGCATCTGGAATCAAAAGCATCTAGTTTCCTGTTATCTTGTTTACAAAGTGTCCATGTTTCACTACCTTAACTAACCCTAGAAAGAACCAAACTATTATACAGTCTAATTTTAGTCTTTAGGTGTATACGCCTATTTCTCCACACTCTCCATAGATTCTTAAAAGTCCCGGCAGCAATTTCTATTCGTCTGTTAATCTCATGCCGCACATCACCATTATCTGTTACATAGCTCCCAAGATAATTAAACTGTGACACCTGCTCAAGACTGCAACCATTCAGATTAACTGAATCACAACCTGCCTGATCAATTTTCATCACTTTAGTTTTCTCTCTGTTTATAACCAAACCTACTGTACTACCAGTCTCATCAACAGCTCGAATGAAAGAGTTCATCTCATCAACATCATTTGCCAAAAGGACTAAATCATCAGCATAATCTAAATCAGAAATGTTCGTATCTCCAGCCCATTTAAGGCCAAAATCTTTCCCTTGAAGTGAATTTCGCATAACATAATCAATAACCAAACTAAAGAGAAAAGGAGACAAAATGCACCCTTGTCGAACACCAGAAGTAATGCTAAACCAATTGCTACAAGCCTTACCAACTCTCACACACGACTCAGTGTTATTATAGAGAGCTTTCATTATGTTAACTAACTTGTCTGGTATACCATATGATCTCACAATCAACCACAAATTGTGGTTGATTAATTTTAGAGGATTTAAATCTCTTTAAAAGAAATTTAACAAGTACTCTTTTATTTGCATTTGGGCGCGAAAGATTCTTTAACAAGAGCCGTTTCAGAAAACCGCCAAAAAAAAAAAACTTCTTTGAATTCAACAGAATATTGTGCACAGGGAATATTCGAAATCCGTTTGATTCCTAGTAGTTTGTTACGGAGCTTGCTAAATTTTCTGCTCTTAGAAGGGGTTTCAATGCAGTAATTAGAGATAATGAAATTCGAAAGGATTGGATTGTTCTGGCTCTGAACGGCACTTTTTTACACACCATGGGCTAAATGGCCAGGCCACAAGGACCCGAAGGCTCAGAGAAGGTTGGGGGAGGGGACCCACTGGAACAGCTGTTAGGAGACAGATAGTTAGCCTCCCGTCAAGGCCATCCAGCGTGTTCTTGAACGTGCACAGTGTATGGCTCTCCCGCACACGGGGCCACGGCTTAACGTCCCATTCGACGGACGGCGGCCTTTCCAAAACCATCGATGTCCCCTACTGACCGTGGGCAGGGCGGGGAAATTTTTTCGGAGATAAATCTCAACGCTGAGAAATTCGAAAGGAACTGTAAGAATCTTCTCATTAATTCTTTTTAGAGAAATCCTTAGAGGACTATTAATTAAAGAAAAAAAAATTAACTCTCAGAAGAAATTAAGTCAGAGGAAGTTAAAGATGAAATTATGAATTAACTGATTTTTTTTTTAACAGGACGAACTTAAGCTTTTATTATTGCACTAGGGCTGTTGTTGTTTTACCTCTGACTATCAGTTGCTTTGCAGGGTAAAATGGCCAGGTCTCAAGGACCCCAAGGGCTCAGAAAAGGAATCCACGGAGCAGGTATTAGGAGCCTTTCTTAAAGGCCATGCAATATGTTCTTTAACGTTATGTCTTTAACGTGCGCAGGGTATGATAACGAGATTATCACCACTTGTGTTGAAACGAAACGCCCTTCTGATCAGTTCTGGTTCAATCCGGTCACTTTCCCCCAATTCCCACTTTTCTCTAATTATTTCTATATTCGACCTTGATCATACTGTAATCTCCACTTCCCTAGGTGAAGAGCGGTTGGGATGTTTTACCTCTGAGCGGCACTTTTTTGCACACCATGGGCTAAATGGCCAGGTCACATGGACCCCGAAGGCTCAGAGAAGGTTGGGGGAGGGGACCCACTTGAACAGCTGTTGGGAGACAGATGGTAGCCTCCCGTCAAGGCCATCCAGCATGTTCTTTAACGTGAACAGGGTATGGCTCTCCCGCACACGAGGCCACGGCTTAACGTCCCATCCGACGGACGACGGCCTTTCCAAGCCCATCGGTGTCCCCTACTGACCGTGGGCAGAGCGGGAAATTTTTGCGGAGATAAATCTCAACGCTGACCTAGCTGGGACTCGAACCTGGGAACTACAGATTACGAGCCTGGCGCGCTACCGACTGAGCCACCCCCGCCCTTTGTGAAGAGCGGTAGTTGGCGCTTTCTGTAGCTCACCAGGCTCCTAATCTGCAGTTCCCAGGTTCGAGTCCCAACTGTGACAGTGTTGAGATTTATCTCCACTAACTGTCCCCCCCCACCTCCTTACGAATGAGAAAGAGGACACCGATGGACTTGAAAAAGCCGCCGTCCTGTGGATGGGACGCCAAGCCGTGGTCGCATGTACTGGAGGGGCGGGGGTGGCTCAGTCGGTAGCGCGCCAGGCTCGTAATCTGCAGTTCCCAGGTTCGAGTCCCAGCTGGGTTAGCGTTGAGATTTATCTCCGCAAAATTCCCCGCTTTGCCCACGGTCAGTAGGGGACACCGATGGACTTGGAAAGCCCCCGTCCGTCGGATGGGACATTAAGCCGTGGCCCCGTGTGCGGGAGAGCCATACCCTGTGCGCGTTAAAGAACACGTTGGATGGCCTTGATGGGAGGCTACCATCTGTCTTCCAACAGCTGTTCCAGTGGGTCCCCTACCCCAACCTTCTTTGAGCCTTCGGGGTCCTTGTGACCTGGCCATTTAGCCCATGGTGTGCAAAAAGGTGCCTCTCAGAGGTAAAACAACCCAACCCAACGCATGTACTGGAATATCATACGTTAAAGAACATGATGTTTCCATGGCCTTAACGAAGGGCTTCCTTCTGTACGATTCATACAGTACGATTCATGGTAATAGTCAACCGCGAAGTGGATTGTATCATCGATATGAATGAGTTTCTCGTAACAGAATATTGACTCAAAAGCCGATTGCTAACCTAAAATGGTGATTAGGTTATTATGACATTCAAAGTAAAAATAATCTTTTCTCTGTTAAATCTGCTAAAATTCCACGAAGGGTTGAAATCTCATGCATGCCTTCTGAGAGTTGAAGTGTAGAAAAGTCTCTCATGTTTTCCCTCATAACATTATTTAAGGAAGTGTTAATATTCCCCATCGTAGTTTAACTGGTAAAGCAACTGCCGAATAACCATCTGTTGATATTAATTTTTTTTTTGTGCTTTTAGTGATAAATTAAGAAATCTTTTTATATTGGATAGGTATTGATGAAACATTGCGATTCCCCAAAAGAAGGTGAAAATGCCGAACTCTAAACAAATATCGAAATTTTATTATAGAAATTTGAAATTTAAGTGTCTGAGAGTTTTTTGCTGGATTGGGCTGTTTTAACTCTGAGCAGCACTTTTTTTTGCACACAGTGGGTTAAACGGCCAGGTCATAAGGACCCAAGGGCTCAGGGAAGATTGTGCGAAGGGGACCCACTAGATAGTTGTAAAAAAACGGAAAATTCTGCGGTCAAGCTCAACAAGTGTGTTCTTTAACGTGCACAGGGGGCGGGGGTGGCTCAGTCGGTAGCGGGCCAGGCTCGTAATCTGTAATTCCCAGGTTCGAGTCCCAGCTGGGTCAGCGTTGAGATTTATCTCCGCAAAATTCCCCGCCTTGCCCACGGTCAGTAGGGGACACCGAAGGGCTTGGAAAGGCCGCCGTCCGTCGGATGGGACGTTAAGCCGTGCCCCGTGTGCGGGAGAGCCATACCCTGTGCACGTTAAAGAACACGCTGGATGGCCTTGACGGGAGGCTACCATCTGTCTCCCAACAGCTGTTCCAGTGGGTCCCCTCCCCCAACCTTCTCTGAGCATTCGGGGTCTATGTGACCTGGCCATTTAGCCCATGGTGTGCAAAAAAGTGCCGCTCCGAGGTAAAACAACCCAACAACATACAAAGTGCACAGGGTATGGCTCTTCGGACCACTTGCCCACGTCTTTAGGTCTCATCCAACGAACCTTTCCGAGCCTATCGGTGTCTCCTTATCTGACCAAGGTAGGTTTGATTTTTAGTGGAAATAAATCTGAACGCTGGCACAGGTGAGACTCGGAATTACTATGGAGTTGGATAAAAGTAAAAGTGTGTGTTGGAGGGGACATGATACTGGAATTCCATTGAAATGTAGCACTTCCCCTTCGTTTCAGAGGTCATTAAAATATTTTTTGAGAAATGCATGAAACATACGTCAGTTTAACAATCTTTTGTCTCAATTTCCCTTATTAGTATTCTCATAAGGGGATGAGTATGCTCCACCTCCTCTTCCCTCTTTGATTGAACCCTGTACAGTCGCTCAAAAAAGTATCCGAACACTATGGTTGATTACAGAATTCAGAAAAAATATCTGGCAACGTTTTTTTAGAAATTAGTGATCTGGCAACCTTCGTGTCACGTGATTACAGAATCCAGGAAAAATATCTGGAGCGTGTACAGCAACTGTACACGCTCCAGTTACCGTTCACAGCAAACTGGAGCGTGTGCAGTTACTGCACACGCTCCAGTTTGCTGTGAACGGTAACTGCACACGCTCAATATTTCCGTGAGTGAGCCCACACCATCTAGTATCAAAATAATATGACGACCTACAGTCGCTGAAAAAAGTATCCGAACACTATGGTTGATTACAGAATTCAGAAAAAATATTTGGCAACGATTTTTTTAGAAAATAGTGATCTGGAACCTAAGTGTCACGTGACACGAAGGTTGCCAGATAACTGATTTCTAAAAAAATCGTCGCCAGATATTTTTTCTGAATTCTGTAATCAACCATAGCGTCCGGATACTTTTTTGAGCGACTGTACACAGGGTCAAAAGTGGTTAATCATAATATAAAATCTCTTTATTTCCCACTAAATGGAAATTAATTTTTGAAGGGCATTTCCCCACTTTATTCCGTAAACCTCCAATCAACCATCGAATCCACCTCTTTGATTTATCACTTGTATAGCATCAGCAGTTGGCAATAATTATTCGTCCCAGCGTTCTCTGGACCGCAATTATCGTTTGTTATTTGTGTCTGGCGACTTATTTTTGCTTTCGAATTGGCATCTTTATCCTTGGCATTTGTTACCAATGCTCGTTATTCCTTGTTCTTGTTAAATCTGTCTTTTCGCAATAAATTGAGCTTTGTGTTTCGTACAGTACTCGTTTGCTTCTTCACAAGATCATTTGCCAATCATCTTTAAAAAGTTTCTGCCACTTAATTTTCCTTATTTTCTTGATATAAGGCTTTTGCTTCTCGTTTATGATTTTTATTTTTGTTTAAGGGCCGAGGGTGGCTCAGTCGGTAGCGCGCCAGGCTCGTAATCTGTAGTTCCCAGGTTCGAGTCCCCAGCTGGGTCAGCGTTGAGATTTATCTCCGCAAAATTTCCCCTCCCTGCGCACGGTCAGTAGGGGACACCGATGGGTTTGGAAAGGCCGCCGTCCGTCGGATGGGACGTTAAGCCGTGGCCCCGTGTGCGGGAGAGCCATACCCTGTGCACGTTAAAGAACACGCTGGATGGCCTTGACGGGAGGCTACCATCTGTCTCCCAACAGCTGTTCCAGTGGGTCCCTTCCCCAACCTTCTCTGAGCCTTCGGGGTCCTTGTGGCCTGGCCATTTAGCCCATTGTGTGCAAAAAAGTGCCGCTCAGAGGTAAAACAATCCAATCCAACCTCTGAGCGGCACCTTTTTGCTCACAATAGGCTAAATGGCCAGGTCACAAGAACCCCGAAGGTTCAGAGAAGATTGGGGTAGGGGACCCACTGCAACAGCTGTTAGGTGACAGATGGTAGCCTCCCGTCAAGGCCATCCAGCGTGTTCTTTAAGGTACACAGGGTATGGCTCTCCCCCTGTGCACGGAGCCACGGCTTAACGTCCCATCCGACTGATCAGGCTCGTCAAGGTATCCAGTGTGTTCCCGTCAAGGCCATCCAGTCAAGGTATCCCGTCAAGGCCATCCAGTGTGTACTTTAACGTGCACAGGTTATGACTATGACACGAACGGGACCACGACTTAACGTCCCATCCGACGGACGGTAGAGTTGCTCGAGGAGTAATTCTTTTCAAATATTCTCTTCATTGCGGGACAAGGTTGAACAAGCAGCGGAAATTTGAAAGCTGTCACAATTTGGAACTCGAATCTGGGAACATTATATACACTACCCTCCAAAAAGTGTCCGGACATACCTGTTTTCATAGTCCAATCGATCGTAACGTTGTCTGTTGTTTCTCATGGTATGGCCTAGGACCTCTGATGATTGTGTTGCGAGCCAATAACGCCGAATTTTACCTTTTGACAATTTCATGCTTTCTACGATGAGGCAGATCTTTGGTACAGACCCATGCTTGTTTCAACAGAATAATGCCCCATGCCATAGGGGCGGGAGTGGCTCAGTCGGTAGCACGCCAGGTTCGTAATCTGTAGTTCCCAGGTTCGAGTCCCAGCTGGGTCAGCGTTGAGATTTGACTCCGCAAAATTCCCCGCCCTGCCCACGGTCAGTAGGGGACACCGATGGGCTTGGAAAGGCCGCCGTCCGTCGGATGTGACGTTAAGCCGTGGCCCCGTGTGCGATAGAGCCATACCGTATGCACGTTAAAGAACGCGCTGGATGGCCTTGACGGGAGGCTACCATCTGTCTCCCAACAGCTGTTCCAGTGGGTCCCCTCCCCCAACCTTCTCTGCGCCTTCAGGGTCCTTGTGACCTGGCCATTTAGCCCATGGTGTGCAAAAAAGTGCCGCTCAGAGGTAAAACAACCCAACCCATGCCGTAGAGCAGGTGTTGTTACACAATGGTTGATGGACGTGAATATACAAAAGTTGGAATGACCGGCAAAGAGTCCCGTTTGAAACCTATGGGATGAACAAAAGCACCGTTTGACGGACAGACCGTGACCACCGAGGCCAGACCAACATATCTCACATCGGTCGCTGAAATGGTTACAGTTTTGCAGCAGGAACGGCCGATTACACTGGCTGCGGTCGATCGTTCATTGGTGGAGAGCCTAGCCAGGTGGGTGGAATGTTTCTTAGCTGCCAAAGGAGGACAGACACGCTGTTGAGGAGAGTGACAGTGACGTCAATGTGAAAGCGAGAGTATCCTATTACTTCTTGGAGGAGAGTGTGGGTCATGGGTTTGCAAGAACATTTAATGAATCTTCTTTACATCCAAATTGGTACAGTCGCTCAAAAAAAAATATCCGAACACTATTACCTTGGCCGAGTGGTTAGTCACGCTTGGCTACTGATCTACGGGACCTGGGATCGAGCCCCGGATAAGGCATGGATGTATGTGTCGTTTTTCTGCTGAGGTCCTACCATCCTCTCAGACCTTCTACTATGGCATATAAACTGGCAGGCTCCTGTCAAGACCTCTGTGGCAAGCAGCTGCTTGAGGGGGTATTTATTTTTTTATTATGGTTGATTACAGAATTCAGAAAAAATATCTGGCAACGATTTTTTTTTTAGAAATTAGTGATCTGGCAACCTTCGTGTCACGTGACACGAAGGTTGCCAGATCACTAATTTCTAAAAAGAATCGTCATTAGATATTTTTTCTGAATTCTGTAATCAACCATAGCGTTGGGATATTTTTTTGAGCGACTGTACTTTGTCTACTACTAAGGGATTGTAAATCATATTCATAAAAAAATTAAAAATTCCCTCGTTAAAACTTTTGCGATTTACCTTCCCCTTAAAAAGACACCACTCTCTAAAAATCTCATACTGGGATCATGGATTCCCAAAAACCGTTAAAGACAGGTCCGGATATTAAAAAAGGTAGGGGGGGGGGCGGCAAATGATGCAATCGAGAACGGAAAATGGTAAAAGTGGTGGGTGGGGTTGTATTGTTTTACCTCTGAGCTGCACTTTTTTGCACACCAGGGGCTAAATGGCCAGGTCACATGGACCCCGAAGGCTCAGAGAAGGTTGGAGGAGGGGACCCACTGGAACAGCTGTTGGGAGACAGATGGTAGCCTCCCGTCAAGGCCATCCAGCGTGTTCTTTAACGTGCACAGGGTATGGCTCTCCCGCACACGGGGCCACGGTTTAACGTCTCATCGACGGACGGCGGCCTTTCCAAGCCCATCGGTGTCCACTACTGACCGTGGGCAGGGCGGGGAATTTTGCGGAGATAAATCTCAACGCTGACCCAGCTGGGACTCGAACCTGGGAACTACAGATTGCGAGCCTGGCGCGCTACCGACTGAGCCACCCCAGCCCCAAATTTTTTTTTTCTTTACAGTGTAGAGTTCGTTTCAGAAGTTTTTTAAAACAAAAATCATGAAAAATGCATGGAAGATGCACAAGGTTAATTTCAGGTAAACTGGCTTGAAATTCAGTATAAGAGAAAAAAGTCAAGGTACAAATTTCAGTATAAGAGAAAGTTTGGCAACTTCACGTCTTCAACCCAAAATAAAGAAGGGCATAGCCAGCAACGTGACGTCACTGCAAATAACCCGAAATAGCTGTCATAAAAAAAGAGAAACTTCCTTTATGACATCTCACGGGCATTCGCAGAATGACGGTGATGGGTTTCACTCTGACAGAAGTTGGTGTCTTTTACGACCACTGAGAGAAATGATGACATTTACCTTAAAATGGCTTCTTATCTGACTGAGGTGTTTTCGTGAGAGTCCGGAGGAAAATAACTGACCTTGTAGTGAGCTGATGGAGCTCCTGGCAACCATAACTGATCGCCCAGAAGAGCAGCTTCACCTTCTGAGTTAAGATGTGGTTTTATTTTCGGTAAAGAGAAGAAATTACTGGGTGTACGGAAAATGTAACGATTGGACGAAGAGGGACACCCAGTTCATGTTGGGTTGTTTTATCTCTGAGCGGCACTTTTTTGCACACCATGGGCTAAATGGCCAGGCCACAAGGATCCGAAGGCTCAGAGAAGGTTGGGGGAGGGGACCCACTGGAACAGCTGTTGGGAGACAGATGGTAGCCTCCCGTCAAAGCCATCCAGCGTGTTCTTTAACGTGCACAGGGTATGGCTCTATCGCACACGGGGCCACGGCTTAACGTCCCATCCGACGGACGGCGGCCTTTCCAAGCCCATCGGTGTCCCCTACTGACCGTGGGCAGGGCGGGGAATTTTTGCGGAGATAAATCTCAACGCTGACCCAGCTGGGACTCGAACCTGTGAACTACAGATTACGAGCCTGGCGCGCTACCGACTGAGCCACCCCCGCCCCTTTCACCTTCTGAGTTAAGATGTGGTTTTATTTTCGGTAAAGAGAAGAAATTACTGGGTGTACGGAAAATGTAACGAGTGGACGAAGAGGGACATCCAGTTCATGTTGGGTTGTTTTATCTCTGAGCGGCACTTTTTTGCACACCATGGGCTAAATGGCCAGGTCACAAGGACCCCGAAGGCTCAGAGAAGGTTGGAGGAGGGGACCCACTGGAACAGCTGTTGGGAGACAGATGGTAGCCTCCCGTCAAGGCCATCCAGCGTGTTCTTTAACGTGCACAGGTTATGGCTCTCCCGTACACGGGGACACGGATTAACGTCCCATCCGACGGACAGCGGCCTTTCCAAGCCCATCGGTGTCCCCTAAGTACCGTGAGCAGGGAGGGGAATTTTTGAGGAACTTTCCTATGTAGGTTGGGTTGTTTTATTTCTGAGCAGCCCTTTTGTGCACACAATGGGCAGATCACAAGGACCCAGAGGGCTCATAGAAGTTGGGGAAGAAGATCCCCTGTGCAGCTATTAGGAGACTCTCCTGCTTAAGGAACCACGGCTTTACATCCCATCCGACGGACGGCGATATCTTCAAACCATTCAGTGACTGACCGAGAGCAGGGAGTTTTGCGGAGATTAATCTCAAAGCTGGCCAAATGGGACTCGAACCTGGGAACTACAGATTAACGAGTCTGGTGCGCTACCGACTGAGCCACCCCGCCTCTTCTCCCATAGACTTAAATTGCGAAAGAATTGCTCCTCGTAGTAATTTAAGCAGCAAAAATTTTGTAAGCTTCATTTACGAGTTTCTTAGTATTGAATGGACGAACCATCAGGCATTGCAGTTTTCATTTTTCTCAAACGTTGTGGGGGCAGGGGTGGCTGAGTCGGTAGCGCACCAGGCTTGTAATCTGTAGTTCCCAGGTTCGAGTTCAAGCTGAGTCAGAGTTGAGATTTATCTCCGCAAAACTCCCCGCCCTGCCCACGGTCAGTAGGGGACACCGATGGACTTGGAAAGGCCGTCGTCCGTCGGATGGGACGTTAAGCCGTGGCGCCGTGTGTGGGAGAGCCATTCCCTCTGCACGTTAAAGAACACGCTGGATGGCCTTGACAGGAGGCTACCATCTGTCTCTCAACAACTGTTTCAGTGGGTCCCTTCCCTCAACCTTCTCTGAGCCTTCGGGGTCCTTGTGACCTGACCATTTAGCCCATGGTGTGCAAAAAAGTGCCGCTCAGAGGTAAAACAACCCAACAACTCAAAACTTGCTGTATTTTGTGGATAAAAATAAATTAGAGGACTACTACAAACAATGGATGATAAATGAGTTTTATGAAAAGGCGAATGATAAATTCATCGAAAAGTAATACCACCTCTCTCCAAAGAAGAAGCATTAATAAAAGATCTAAGTTAGTTTTGAAAGATCGTCCAAATGTAAGATGGATGTAAAGTAGAAATGTTGCTGTAAATAATTACCATCTAGAATAATTAATTAGAAAAGTCGACGTATTCTTATCAGAAAAGAACTGTTTCCAAATGATAGGATGCAAATTCTTTCTCTTTTATAAAACGTAAAAAATATGTCCGTTAGAAAATTGTAAAAAAACAAAAGATGCAGAATAAACTTTGAGTTATTATTGACTGTTTTGTTAATAAGATGAACACAGCAGAGAGCAAACGTGAGAGTTATTGGAAAATACCGCTCATTTGAAGAGAAGTTTTTGTGCTGGTTTCAGTGAAGCGTGGTTTTTGATTTCAGAAAACTAAATGTTCATGCGGGCTCCAGGATAATTAGTCATCACGGCCACTGGTAATTTGTTTGTTTGTTTTACCTCTGAGCGGCACTTTTGTGCACACCATGGGCTAAATGGCCAGGTCACATGGACCCCGAAGGCTCAGAGAAGGTTGGGGGAGGGGACCCACTGGAACAGCTGTTGGGAGACAGATGGTAGCCTCCCGTCAAGGCCATCCAGCGTGTTCTTTAACGTGCACAGGGTATGGCTCTCCCGCACACGGGGCCACGGCTTAACGTCCCATCCGACGGACGGCGGCCTTTCCAAGCCCATCGGTGTCCCCTACTGACCGTGGACAGGGCGGGGAATTTTGCGGAGATAAATCTCAACGCTGACCCAGCTGGGACTCGAACCTGGGAACTACAGATTACGAGCCTGGCGCTCTACCGACTGAGCCACCCCCGCCCCAGAAAAGACAGTCATTGTACTAGTAGCAAGGTTAAAAAAAAAAGGCTTCTCTTTTCAAAGCATGAAAAAAAATGCGAAATTGATTAACTTCACATCGCTGCAGGTGGTTCTCGTTTATTATTATCTTAATCCTCAAAAATGGCACTGCATGCACTTTGGCTATTTCTCTTCTGTTAGCAAAAGAAAGCAAGAAAAGAATGCACAACTGATTAAATTAGGGATTTATTTAACTGAATAATCCTCGCCACGCGGAAGTTTCAAATCTCAGTACAAGGCATTAAGTGAGTCGTCTAAAAAGTGTTAATATGTTTAAAGACTGAGTAAATTGTGAAATGCATCTGCTACCGTAGTTGATTTATTTTGACAAGTCTGATCTTGTTAGTGCTTAATGTATCTAGTAAGCGGGAAATCACGAAGATCCTTCCTATTTTAGGTAAAAAGCTGCAATGTATTCTTAAGTTATAAATTGCTTTCTCAGTGATTGACTTCAAAGCTTTCCTAGAATGTTTCAGAAGGAAGATGAATAGGATTAAGTTGACGATAACTTTTATGAAGTCTCGCTGCCATGTTAGAGTTTGGATTACATTTAATGAATAGAAGACTTGGGAATATCAGCTCTACAGATCGCTGAAAGGGGGAAGAGTAGGGGAAGAAACAAACTCGGGTGATTAATTGCGTTGGGACTGTAATTTCTATTTAGGCAATCGTATATTATTAATTATGCGGTTAGTACAATTAATTATAATTACTTATTTTCCTCTGCCATTTTTTCGGCATGGGCGGGGGTGACTCAGTCGGTAGCGCGCCAGGCTCGTAATCTGTAGCTCCTAGGTTCGATTCTCAGCTGGGTCAGCGTTGAGATTTATCTCCGCAAAATTCCCCGCCCTGCCCACGGTCAGTAGGGGACACCGATGGGCTTGGAAAGGCCGCCGTCCGTCGGATGGGACGTTAATCCGTGGCCCCGTGTACGGGAGAGCCATACCTGTGCACGTTAAAGAACACGCTGCATAGCCTTGACGGGAGGCTACCATCTGTCTCCCAACAGCTGTTCCAGTGGGTCCCCTCCCCCAACCTTCTCTGAGCCTTCGGGGTCCATGTGACCTGGCCATTTAGCCCATGGTGTGCAAAAAAGTGCCGCTCAGAGGTACCAAACCCATTTTTTCGGCACCATTCTTTTATCGGACTTAGTCTTATGGTCTGCTCGGCTCTCAGCCGTCTGGCTGAAGGAATGAAAATATGAATCAAGTTGCACAAAAATTGGGTTGGGTTGGGTTGTTTTACCTCTAAGGTGCACTTTTTTGCACACCATGGGCTAAATGGCCAGGTCACAAGGACTCCGGAGGCTCAGAGAAGGTTGGAAAAGGGGACCCACTGGAACAGCTGTTGGGAGACAGATGGTAGCCTCCTGTCAAAGCCATCCAGAGTGTTCTTAACAGGTATGGCTCTCTCACACACGGCACCACGGCTTAACGTCCCATCCGACGGGCGGTGGCCTTTCCAAGCCCATCGGAGTCCCCTACTGACCGTGGGCAGGGCGGGGACATAAAAATTGGTGGAGGTATACCAGGTTTAATTTCTTACTATATGTGATGATCTCTCTCCGATCCTGCTGGACTGCACCAGATGTGATGGACTCACTCCTCCGGATATGATGAGCTGGGCCAAATGTCGTGGCCGCCGGAGGACGATGAATTTGTCACTTAATTACCTTCACCTTTACTTCAGTGAAATGACAGGTTGGTGGGTTGTTACACCCGTACCGACGTATGCCTCAGATCTGCTGCGCCAAGTGATGAATAAAAATATGTCCAACAATTCACAAATGAGAGTTTTATAAGGACGACACAGTTTATTTACACATATATACAATCACGTGCTGGGGATGCTTTAACCCTTTCAGGACCATAAGGTTTCTAAGAGTAAATATTAGTATGTAACTGTTTATTTTAGTTTGTTTAGACGTAAAATAAATAAAAATCATAAGAAAAATACATAACAATGTGTATTTTTTTTGGAATTTTATGGGAAATATTTTTCCCAATGGACTATAAAGGTAACACAAATTATAGTTAGGCTTATTATGCAATGTCTTTTATTTATTGGTTTATTAGAACAAAATGTTAACTAAAATAATACAAAATTATGAAATAAAATTACTATACAAAATGATGTGCTAATTATGATATTCTGCGAAGCAATTTCTTTTGGTAGTGAGGCAAAGATGGACATTGCACATAGTACATATATTATGCGTCCTGACAGTTCTGTTTTAGTTTTCTAAACGTTCCCGTTTACGTAATTGCGTTCGGCATACGTTCTATTTTGACATTCTGTATAAAAAATGCAGATAAGGTTATAATTAAATACGACAATCACCAATTTTAAAATGGGAAAAATGTTTCCCTTAGTCGTGAAAGGGTTAAACTCCGTAGGCCTTTGCTGCTGCACACTATTATGCAATGAGGTGGGAAACCGCACACTTTGCAGATTCTCGCTTTACCGACTTGAAACTTGGTGAAAGAATAATTAACCTTTGCCTATAATGTGGTTCACACAGGATCCACAGAACTGTATCAGATTCACCAAGAATCTTGATTCTCACTTAGAATCGAACCCTCTCCTTAAGGTTTTCCTTTTTGAGAAAGAGCGGCGTCCCCTTGGCGCATCAAACGTCCTTCCAGTTTGACAGCAACGCTCAGACTTGTTCTTTCTTTATTCGTGTGTCTCCTCTGCTGCTCTGACACTCGCGCCACGGGTTAGTTGTAAAAAGTCCATAGAAGACTTCTCGGCCACGTCACCCTCGCAGACAGCCAGCTCAGACCCGAAAAATAATATCTTATGAGTCACATCCCCACAATAGCACTTCCAAGATCACACTTAATACATAAAAATATTTACAATAACAATAATACAATAAAATACAACAATAAATAAAAATAAATAAATTAGAGGAACATGACATTATAACCCACATTTATTGTCCTCATTCTCCGCCTGTTTCTAAGGCGCTGATTGTGGAAGGTAGGAACATAATAGAGAAGGACCTTTTGAAGGCCTGGTGAGTGTTCATGAATCTGTGGGTAGGGCGGAAGATTTGCGGAGATAAATCTCAATGCTGGCCCAAGCGAGACTCAAACCTGGGAACTGCAGATTATGAGCTTGGCACGCTACCGACTGAGTCACCCCCAACCTTTGGTGTATGGGAGAGCCATACCCCGTGCACTTTAAAAGAACACGCTGAATGGTATAGTATCCCTCGCATTACTAATTGTGTGATTTTTATTATGATTTAATAAGTGTATAATGTAGTATAGTTTCATAGAGATTTATATTTTTTAATGATAATAATTTCTATTGTCAATATACATATTGATGATATTTGTGACCATTTTGTCCTTGGATTGTTGCCTGTAGCTATTTCTGTTAGCTGGGAGCACACTGCACCTAGTGCAGGGGCAGGGTGGCTCAGTCGGTAGCGCGCCAGGCTCGTAATCTGTAGTTCCCAGGTTCGAGTTCCAGCTGGGTCAGCGTTGAGATTTATCTCCGCAAAATTCCCTGCCCCGCCCACGGTCAGTAGGGGACACCGATGGGCTTGGAAAGGCCACCGCCCGTCGGATGGGACGTTAAGCCGTGGTCCTGTGTGTGGGAGAGCTATACCTGTTAAGAACACTTTGGATGGCCTTGACAGGAGGCTACCATCTGTCTCCCAACAGCTGTTCCAGTGGGTCTTCTTTTCCAACCTTCTCTGAGCCTCCGGAGTCCTTGTGACCTGGCCATTTAGCCCATGGTGTGCAAAAAAGTGCCGCTCAGCGGATGAAACATTATGGCACTGTTGGGTGCTGCTAGCGAGCGCTGTTGCCACCTGAGACCTTGCTGACCTTGATGGCATCAGCGGCATGAGAGAAAGGGTTCAGCGACTCGTATCGGACGTCAAATTATTGAGTCGTGAGTTTCTCAGAAGACAGATTCTGAAGGAAGGTCTCAGGGATTTGATAGATTCAACTCTAAGAAGAGTTGTGTGACTATGAATAACTAGAGGTCTGTGTGACCGCATTTATGTATCAAAGGTCTGCGTGACCGTATGAAACAAAGGGCTGTATGACTAATCCTAATCAGTAGTAAATAATCACAGGATAAGTCCTGTAGACATGGAACTCATGAAATGATGAGCAAAAAAATATTTTGTTTTGCCATGAGTGGGATCCGAACCCACGTCTCCAGGAAACATACCTGTTATGCTAGACCACTACACCATCAATGGCTAACCTTTCCTCAGCTTAGTGACCTTATAAGCTTTCCAGATTTTTATTTATTTGACTCACACTAGTGGCGCCATCTATCCGGGAAGTGGACAACTCTGTTGCCTCTTTACAGATGGGTTGGGTTGTTTTACCTCTGAGCGGCACTTTTTTGCACACCATGGGCTAAATGGCCAGGTCACATGGACCCCGAAGGCTCAGAGAAGGTTGGGGGAGGGAACCCACTGGAACAGCTGTTGGGAGACAGATGGTAGCCTCCCGTCAAGGCCATCCAGCATGTTCTTTAACGTGCACAGGGTATGGCTCTTCCGCACACGGAGCCACGGCTTAACGTCCCATCCGACGGACGGCGGCCTTTCCAAGCCCATCGGTGTCCCCTACTGACCGTGGGCAGTGGCGGGGAATTTTGCGGAGATAAATCTCAACGCTGACCCAGCTAGGACTCGAACCTGGGAACTACAGATTACGAGCCTGGCGCGCTACCGACCGAGCCACCCCCGCCCCCTTTAGAAATGGAATTAATATTTGTCACTCACGCTCAGGGCGTTAAATCAATAAATCAGTGGTAAATAATCACAGGATAAGTCCTGTAGACATGGAACTCATGAAATGATGAGCTGATGGCAAAACCAAATTTTTTTCATCTCATCATAATCCTAATCAGTTTGTGTGACTACAGAGAACGGAAGATATCCCTAAGAAATAACAGACAACCTCTTAAAGCGTATCCCAGTAACAGAGAGGCAACACTGGTGAGGATAGAAATGAAACTCATGTTAAGTTTGCAACAACTGTGTTCTGATCATTCATAGGGGCGGGGGTGGCTCAGTCGGTAGCGCGCCAGACTCGTAATCTGTAGTTCCCAATTTCGAGGGTCAGCGTTGAGATTTATCTCCGCAAAATTCCCCGCCCTGCCCACGGTCAGTAGGGGACACCGATGGGCTTGAAAAGGCCGCCGTCCGTCGGATGGGACGTTAAGCCGTGGCCCCGTATGCGGGAGAGCCATACCCTGTGCACGTTAAAGAACACGCTGTTCGGATATTTTTTTCGGAACAGCCAGACTGCTCGGATATTTTTTTGAGCGACTGTACCTGTCAATAATTACCATTTTTTGCGTTTTGTTTCTGAACATGAAGATAGCCCAATTTTTCATAAGGCACATGTTTAGGGACGACAGAATTCTACCTTATTTATTCAAATTAAAAAAAACATATGCATCATTTTAAAAGGGTTAAAAAAAACACTTTCGAGTTATTCAGAAGGCTTTAAGTGTGTTCTCAGATTAACACAAAATGGCGTCACTAACAATAATATGTTGTACAGTCGCTCAAAAAAATATCCGAAGACTATAGTCGATTACAGAATTCAGAAAAAATATCTGGCAACGATTTTTTTAGAAATTAGTGATCTGGCAACCTTCGTGTCACGTGATTACAGAATTCAGGAAAAATATCTGGAGCGTGTACAGCAACTGTACATGCTGCAGTTACCGTTCACAGCAAACTGGAGCGTGTGCAGTTACTGCACACGCTCCAGTTTGCTGTGAACGGTAACTGCACACACTCAATATTTCCGTGAGTGAGCCCACACGATCTAGTATCAAAATAATATGACCACCTACAGTCGCTCAAAAAAGTAACCGAACACTGTGGTTGATTACAGAATTCAGAAAAAATATCTGGCAACGATTTTTTTTAGAAATCAGTGATCTGGAAACATTCGTGTCACGTTTCCTCACGTGACACAAAGGTTGCCAGATCACTAATTTCTAAAAAAAATTGTTGCCAGATATTTTTTTCTGAATTCTGTAATCGACCATAGTGTTCGGATACCTTTTTTTTGGAGTGACTGTACCTTAATTTTTTTTTCTTTATTCCATCAGGAGTAGGCAAAAAAATGGAAATATCAGTGAATTTTTTTTATGCTTTTATATTCTCTTAATTGTAAATATGACATCTGAAACATTTAGGAATATCTTTCATGGGAATTGAGTGATAGTTTTCGAATTTCAAATGTATTATTTAGGACATGAAGTGCTACAACTCTTTCATTTCGAAACTGTTGACAAGTTTTACCTCTCAATGTCGCTGTTTTTCTTCAGATTGGATTGGATTGTTTTACCTCTGAGCGGCACTTTTTTGCACACCATGGGCTAAATGGCCAGGCCACAAGGACCCCGAAGGTTCAGAGAAGGTTGGAAGAGGGGACCCACTGGAACAGCTGTTGGGAGACAGATGGTAGCCTCCCGTCAAGGTCATCCAGTGTGTTCTTTAACGTTGGGTTGTTTTACCTCTGAGCGGCACTTTTTTGCACACCATGGGCAAAATGGCCAGGTCACATGGACCCCTAAGGCACATGGTCACCCTGAAGTCACATGGACCCCATAAGGCTCAGAGAAAGTTGGGGGAGGGGACCCACTGGAACAGCTGTTGGGAGACAGATGGTAGCCTCCCGTCAAGGCCACCCAGCGTGTTCTTTAACGTGCACAGGATATGACTCTCCCGCACACGCAGCCACGGCTTAACGTCCCATCCGACGGACGGCGGCCTTTACAAGCCCATCGGTGTCCCCTACTGACCGTGGGCAGGGCGGGGAATTTTGCGGAAATAAATCTCAACGCTGACCCAGTTGGGACTCGAACCTGGGAACTACAGATTACGAGCCTGGCGCGCTACCGACTGAGCCACCCCCGCCCTTTTTCTTCAGAAAATCGGTTGAAAGGCCAGGTTAGAAGGAGTTCAGAGAAGGTTGCGGGAAATGGATTCACTGGATAGCTGTTATAAGACAGATGATAGACATCCAGAGTATTCTTTAACGTCGCATCCGGCTGATGATGGGGCCACTTTCCAAGCCCATAAGTGTACCCTGCCCTTCAGACGCCTTTGTCCAGGACCGCTACCGACTGAGTCACCCCTACCTAGAATTCTTCGCGTCAACTTGGATTCTCAATATCCTTGTTTGTGCGAGCCAGGACGAAGATTATAGTTAGATTTTGTCAAGGGGCTGGGGTGGCTCAGTCAGTAGCGCGCGAGACTCGTAATTTGTAGTTCCTAGGTTCGAGTCCCAGCTGGGTCAGCGTTGAGATTTATCTCCGCAAAATTCCCCGTTCTGCCCACGGTCAGTAGGGGACACCGATGGGCTTGGAAAGGCCGCCGTCCGTCTGATGGGACATTAAGCCGTGGCCCCGTGCGCGGGAGAGACATACCCTGTGCACGTTAAAGAACACGCTGGATGGCCTTGACGGGAGATTACCATCTGTCTCCCAACAGCTATTCTAGTGGGTCCCCTCCCCCAACCTTCTCTGAGCCTTCGGGGTCCATGTGACCTGGCCATTTAGCCCATGGTGTGCAAAAAATTGCCTCTCAGAGGTAAAACAACCCAACCCTTTTTAACAGATTAGAATAAACGTCGAACTTATAAACTAATGGTTTGAAAAATAAATGCGATATCGGAAACGACATGCTTTCTCAGCATCAAATATTCTGAAAGTAAGAGAAACCCGGGAAAGGCATGGATGTGTGTGTCGTTTTTCTGCTGAGGTCCTGCCATTCTCTCAGATCTTCTACTGTGGCATATAAACTGACAGGCTCCTGTCAGACCTCTGTGCAAGCAGCTGCTTTAAGGGGTATTTATTTATTTTTTTATTTTATGAATATATAATGCAATGAATATGGAGCGTGTGCAGTTACCGTTCACAGCAAACTGGAGAGGTTGCGGTTAATGTTCACAGCACATTGGATCGTGTGAGCTCACAAAAACCTGGATCGTGTGGGCCCACTCATAGAAATATTGAGCGTGTGCAGTTACCGTTCACAGCAAACTGGAGCGTGTGCAGTAACTACACACGCTCCAGTTTGCTGTGAACGGTAACTGGAGCGTGTACAGTTGCTGTACACGCTCCAGATATTTTTTCTGAATTCTGTAATCATCCGTAGTGTTCGGATGCTTTTTTAATATATATATAATGCGTATATTTTCTGCCATCCTCTCAGATCTTCTACTGTGGCATATAAACTGACAGGCTCTTGTCAGACCTCTGTGGCAAGCAGCTGCTTGAGGGGCTATTTATTTATTTATTTAAGAGAAAGAGCATTTTTTTTTCGTTTTCAACAATAATCGTTTCTACAAATAATAAACTAATTTGACAACAGGCATTCCCATTGGTTCATTTTAACGGAAATGTTTTGAAGAAAAACAAAAGTCGTCAGCACTAGACAACTTGAGCTTTAGGGCTCGTTAGCAAATGATCAAAACGAGTCTTCCATTAAAATTATAAAATAAAAAAATATTCTCATACAATGTAACAAAATTCTTTTTTGAGACCGGACCTCGGAGTCTCCGTGTTTTTTTGTCTCTAATTACAAGTCCAAAATACAGAAATCTTTCCAACCAAAAGTTTTTTACGGCAGAGATATTTTTTTTCTTTTAGAAATTTTGGGACCAAAGAACGAATATTCACTCAATTTGTGAAATGATATATTCTTTTTTCTTTTTTATTGTACTGTTTTTCGTAATACAATGGGTGTCCGTTTAACGTCATTAATTGGGACGAAAAAAATTAAAAAAAAGTATCGATAAACAAATTTTCCCTTTGGCGAGCAATAGAGACCAGTCTGTTTTTAAAAAGAAACAAAATTATGCAAATTGTTGCTTTATATTGTTATTATTGTTACAATTTAAATGTATGAGCACTGAGCGTGAGTTCAAGTAAATATATGACAACGATAATTGCAAAACAATGGAATTTATTATAAAAGCATGTATGAAATTATTTATACAAACTAAATCAACCGGCAGGGGGGGGGGGGCTCAGTCGGTAGCGCGCTAGGCTCATAATCTGTAGTTCCCAGGTTCGAGTCCCAGCTGGGTCAGCGTTGAGATTTATCTCCGCAAAATTCCCCGCCCTGCCAACGGTCAGTAGGGGACACCGATGGGCTTGGAAAGGCCACCGTCCGTCAGATGGGACGTTAAGGCGAGGCACCGTGTGCGGGAGAGCCATACACTGTGCACGTTAAAGAACACGCTGGATGGCCTTGACGGGAGATTACCATCTGTCTCCCAACAGTTGTTCCAGTGGGTCCACTCCCCCAACCTTCTCTGAGCCTTCGGGGTCCATGTGACCTGGCCATTTAGCCCATGGTGTGCAAAAAAGTGCCGCTCAGAGGTAAAACAACCCAACTTTGTTTAATCACTAGTAGGATTTACACTAATAAACTATTTAACATCCCGCGCATTCACCACAAAATATTTCTTCTTTTTAACCACTTTATCGTGTAGAGACTGAGACTCCAACGTAACCAACCATCAACAACTCCAACGTAACTTTTTAAAGTTTTTATTTTTCAGTTAGGTTCTTCGTTCCAATTCGTTGGTTACGCAATTCTCACGAAGAAGCATACGCGAGCGTTTACGACACGTTTATCCTAAGTTCACTGAAGCACGTTCATCTGTCGTAACATTATAATAATACAGTCACTCAAAAAGTTTCCGAACACTATGGTTGATTACAGAATTCAGAAAAAATATCTGGTAACGATTTTTTTTAGAAATTAGTGGTCTGGCAACCTTCGTTAAAGAAACGCTGGATGGCCTTGACGGGAAGCTACCAACTGTCTCCCAACAGCTGTTCCAGTGGGTCCCCTCCCCGAACCTTCCCTGAGCCTTCGGGGTCCATGTGACCTGGCCATTTAGCCTATGGTGTGCAAAAAAAGTGCCGCTCAGAGGTAAAACAATCTAATGTTAAAGAACACGCTGGATGGCCTTGACGGGAGGCTACCATCTGTCTCCCAACAGCTGTTCCAGTGGGTCCCTTCCCCCAACCTTCTCTGAGCCTTTGGGGTCCATGTGACCTGGCCATGTAGCCCATGGTGAGCAAAAAAAGTGCCGCTCAGAGGCAAAACAACCCAACCTAAAGGTTTTGTCAAAGGTTTTGTTTTGGCACCCTTCGTGACAGTGACACGAGGTTGCCAAATCACTAATTTCTAAAAAAATCGTTTTCAGATATTTTTTTCTGAATTCTGTAATCAACCATAGTGTTCGGATATTTTTTGAGCGACTGTACATAGATGATGTTTAATACAGAATATGCAAAATGTGTTCATGACTTTTTCAAGAAAATATGTATGTTGAAATCATCAAAAAATTTAAATTTATTTACCGTAAAAATGCCCCCAAAATCCGGGTCGTCTTATAGGACAGATACAAAAAAAATTAGATTGAAATTTATATAAATTGAAACCATTATTACTACAATTATTCAAAAAATCTATCATATTTTTTGAATACGCTATATGATAATACATTACATTTTAATAGTAAATAATACATTACATTGTAATAGTAAAACAATACTAAAACAAAATAAATATTAAAAGTTATGTTTATTGAGCTACTGAGGAAAAAACGGACAAACCGTAATTATTTACTAGTACAGAGTAGGGTATGTCCACAAAATAGAATAGCCCATTCGACGCTTTTGTGAATAGTCAAGGTCATTACCCGAATGCCCGAATCAGTGCGAATGGTTGCGAACAGGACATAATTCCGTATACGCTATACAGTATTATTATCCAGATGATGATCGCCTATCTGGGGCCGAGGTGGCTCAGTCGGTAGCGCGCCAGGCTCGTAATCTGTAGTTCCCAAGTTCGAGTCCCAGCTGGGTCAGCGTTGAGATTTATCTCCGCAAAATTCCCCCCCCCCCACCTGCCCACGGTAAATAGGGGACACCGATGGGCTTGGAAATGCCGCCGTCTGTCGGATGGGACGTTAAGCCGTGGCCCCGTGTGCGGGAGAGCCATACCCTGTGCACGTTAAAGAACACGCTGGATGGCCTTGACGGGAGGCTACCATCTGTCTCCCAACAGTTGTTCCAGTGGGTCCCCTCCCCCAACCTTCTCTGAGCCTTCGGGGTCCATGTGACCTGGCCATTTAGCCCATGGTGTGCAAAAAAAGTGCCGCTCAGAGGTAAAACAACCCAACCCATGATCGCCGATCTAAACTAAATTCATAGGCCGTTGATAGTTTGGGGTCGTCTTATAGGACAGATATATGTTAAAACTATAAAACTTTGGCGAAAATTTATACCTCGTCTTATCTGCGGAAATATACGGTATATTTCATACATTATTTCAGAATTTTTTTGAAGACTTTTAAAACGAAGGGAGAAACGTTATAATACATTGGAAATTCAGAATTCTCTCCCACTCGGCTTATATTTTTTCTTCTCAATTACGTTTCTTGATTCCCCCCCTGCACCCTTTTATTTTATTTTTTTTTAAATCTGAGCCTGGTTGAAATAAAGAGAACTGTAAATTACACTTAAAAACACTTGAAAAATTAAACAAAATTATAAATGAAAAAAAGGTCTTTTTTCAAACTTTATTTTTAACACTTTATAAACACAACTATCCATTTTATTTTAATAAACAAAATTTGAAAAATTAAACAAAAATATAAATGAAAAAAGTCTTTTTTCAAACTTTATTTTTAACACTTTCTAAACACAACTATCCATTTTATTTTAGTAAACAAAATTTGAAAAATGAAACAAAAATATAAATGAAAAAAAAAAGTCTTTTTTCAAACTTTATTTTTAACACTTTATAAACACAACTATCTATTTTATTTTAATAAACAAAATTTGAAAAATTAAACAAAAATATAAATGAAAAAAAGTCTTTTTTCAAACTTTATTTTTAACACTTTATAAACACAACTATCCATTTTATTTTAATAAACAAAATTTGAAAAATGAAATAAAAATATAAATGAAAAAAAGTCTTTTTTCAAACTTTATTTTTAACACTTTATAAACACAACTATCCATTTTATTTTAATAAACAAAATTTGAAAATCAGAGTAACAAAAAATTTAAATGAAAAAAAAAGTTTTTTCGACGACCTACTCTAAATAAAACAGCACATAATCCCATCAAGAATCACAATTCATTTATTCGACCAACAGTAAAAATCTTTGGATGCTTGAAATTTAGTTTTTTCACTGAGATTTAAAAAAAAAGGCGTTCCAAAAGAAGAATCACGGTAAGATTTTTAAGTATGAGTGGAGACCCGCTGTAGTCATGTTAATTTATTCAGGGTTGTGTTGTGTTGTTTTACCTCTGAGCGGCACTTTTTTGCACATCATGGGCTAAATGGCCAGGTCACATGGACCCCGAAGGCTCAGAGAAGGTTGGGGGAGGGGACCCATTGGAACAGCTGTTGGAAGACAGATGGTAGCCTCCCGTCAAGGCCATCCAGCGTGTTCTTTAACGTGCACAGGGTATAGGCTCTCCCGCACACGAGGCCACGGCTTAACGTCCCATCCGACGACTTTAACGTCCCATCCGATGGGCTTGGAAACAGCGTTGCCAGCGTTTCCAAGCCCATCGGTGTCCCCTACTGACCGTGGGCAGGGCGGGAAATTTTGCGGACATAATAATTTATTCAGGGAGGGGAAGGAATCCGTTTTTTTTATGAAAGGAAATATATATATTTCAGTGGTAACTTTATTAGGAAAAGATTCAAGTCATGTCAAAGAGAGTCATACTCAGCGCTGGGTTGACTTTTATGCATACAATGGGCTAAATGGTCATGTCACAAGAAACTCCAATAGTTCGGAGAAGGTTGGGAAATTGAAAACCCACTGGACAGCTGTTAAGAAACAGATGCTAGTCTCCCCGTGTTCTTTAATGCTCACAGGGTATGGCTCTCTTGCACACTGGAGGGGCGGGGGTGGCTCAGTCGGTAGCGCGCCAGGCTCGTAATCTGTAGTTCCCAGGTTCGAGTCCCAGCTGGGTCAGCGTTGAGAATTATCTCCGCAAAATTCCCCGCCCTGCCCACGGTCAGTAGGGGACACCGATGGGCTTGGAAAGGTCGCCGTCCGTCGGATGGGACGTTAAGCCGTGGCTCCGTGTGCGGGAGAGCCATACCCTGTGCACGTTAAAGAACACGCTGGATGGCCTTGACGGGAGGCTACCATCTGTCTCCCAACAACTGTTCCAGTGGGTCCCCTCCCCCAACCTTCTCTGAGCCTTCGGGGTCCATATTACCTGGCCATTTAGCCCATGGTGTGCAAAAAAAGTGCCGCTCAGAGGTAAAACAACCCAACCCTTGCACACTGGACGAAGGCTTAACGTCCCATCCGACGGATGGAGGCCTTTCCAAGCCTATCGGTATCCCCTACTGACCGTGGGTAAGGCGAGAGTTTTGCGATCTCAATGCTGGCCCAACTGCAGATTACGCAGCATCCATTATTCGCCAAGGGCGATATGCTCTTCTTCCAGTTATATTGAGTATTATCTCAAAATCTTCGTATTTGATAACTTCCGAAACTGGGTTACGTTTCTACGACGAATTTTACGGTTCGACGTCGTAAGTCTCCTGAGCAGCGCCATCTCTTGGCTGAGGACCTAGAAAAATATAAAAAAATGAATAATCTGATTTGTAAATGTTACTGCATGCTAAATGTTATAAATTGTATTCTATATCTAATATTAATTTATAACATTAATTTTTACATGAATATTAATATCTCCATTGCATTCTCTATGTGAGATACTGGGTTGTTTTACCTCTGAACGGCACTTTTTTGCATACATGGGTTGCAAAAGAGATATTGAGAGAGATAGTAGCCTCCCGTCAAGGCCATCCAGCATGTTCTTTAACGTGCACAGGGTATGGCTGATCCCGCACACAGAGCCACGGCTTAACATCCCATTCGACGAACGGGGGCCTTCACAAGTCCATCGGTGTCCCCTACTGACCGTGGGCAAGGCGGGGAATTTTGCGGAGATAAATCTCAACGCTGACCCAGCTGGGACTCGAACCTGGGGGGCGGGGGTGAATCAGTCGGTAGCGCGCCAGGCTCGTAATCTGTAGTTCCCAGGTTCGAGTCCCAGCTGGGTGAGCGTTGAGATTTATCTCCACAAAAATTCCCCGCCCTGCCCACGGTCAGTAGGGGACACCGATGGGCTTGGAAAGGCCGCCGTCCGTCGGATGGTACGTTAAGCCGGGGCCCCGTGTACGGGAGAGTCATACCCTGTGCACGTTAAAGAACACGCTGGATGGCCTTGACGGGAGGCTACCATCTGTCACCCAACAGCTGTTCCAGTGGGTACCCTTCCCCAACCTTCTCTGAGCCTTCGGGGTCCATGTGACCTGGCCATTTAGCCCATGGTGTGCAAAAAAGTGCTGCTCAGAGGTAAAACAACCCAACTCGAACCTGGGAACTGCAGATTACGAGTCTGGCGCGCTACCGACTGAGCCACCCCCGCCCCATGTGAGATACTGCCAAGCAACGGAAGCATCGATATGCGAAATGTGGAAAATAGCAGAATTGCTAATGACGCCAAGCCCTAACTCTTCAATGTCATGACCTCTACTATCCTTCGTCCTTTGGACGTTGTGCTTGCCTTCAGGGAATTAATCACAGCTTCTGATGCGCACGCAGCTTGAGATAATGAAGATTCCGACGGCAAATCCTCACTCGTGCGGATGTATTAAAAGGAATGGCAATTTGCACTGGCTATACGTGAATCCGTCGCTAACCAGTGAGCGCGTTCACTACCTGCCCGAGTGCCCAAGGGCTCACTACAACATTGCGTGCCTAGAATATCGCGAGTCTCGTAAATCAATAGCGCGTTGTCCATTACTCAAACTACGTAGCTACTAAGGGCTGTAAGTTTTAGGTAAAAAAAAAGTACTGAAGTTTTAAATGTCATTATTATCATCATGTGATTTCTTTTCTATTTGATAAGCCTATAATTTGTACTTCTGTCTGTAAACTTATTAAAAAAGGCTCAAGTTCCCAGATTTTATGATTCGATACTTTACAAATTCACTTCATCTGTGACCTTATGTTTTTTTTAGTGGTTATTTTTATAATGCCGTAAGCAGGTTTATGAGAAACGAGAATTCTTAACTGTATTTTTGAATCATCATCATCATCCTCAAGTAGCCATGGGCTACGGAGGTCCAACCAGACCGTGCAATTTAGTTCTCCAAGCAAGTCTATCCTGAGCTACATCTACTGCATCTGGCCACTGCACACCAATTCTAACAAGGTCCTGTTTGACATTGTCTGCCCACCGCATCCTAGGTCTCCCCTTCTTTCTGAGACCTCTAGGCACACTAGTAGGGCCATGTTGCCCGTATGGATAATTATAGATTGGCGAATAGGGTTATGAACAGTGTGAGTAGGGGGAAAAGGAGAGTTCTGAGCCAGTGGCGGGTCAATGTTAATCCTATGGGACCCGCCACCCATGTGTTTCAAGCAGGTGGCGGGTCATTATCAAGCACATTGGTCAGAATTCTCACTGTTTTTTTTTATTCTTTAGGTAGAAAGCACTTCAATATTATGTTAATTTCCAGTAACTAGGCTGTATTAATTCGTTTTGTATATAGAATACGTTGATGACAATATATTAAGTATATAGTGTTAAAAGAAATTCAATTAAAATTCTTTATTTTGCCCTTAAATTATAAGAAAATGTTTGAAAGCCGATTTGTGGAGATGCATTTAAACAGGAAATATTGCTTACATTACTTCCAATTGGGATACTTAACTGTTGAATGAAAAAAAAATTAGTAATTAATGCGTAAACTACTGAAAAAATGTGTAATATTGAAACACAGAGCATGTCATATTTAAGTATCAGAGGTACATGTTGATACGTTCGCTAGTCCTTTTTTTTTCTTATGTGCAATGCTAAAAAAAAAACAACAGGAAATCGTCTGTATTTCTTGATATTAAGCAGCTAAAATTAGTGGTGAATTTTCGCTATTTTACATTGTATTTAATGTAGGTAGTCACATTATTTTTTTTTATCTCAGTCGTTAAAAATCTGGGGATTAAATGCATTTTTTTTTATTTTTTTTACTAAACAGCTGTAATAAGTGGCGAATTGAGTAATTTGAATAACAGTATGAAAATCCTATTTTTTTTTACTAAACAGCTGTAATAAGTGGCGAATTGAGTAATTTGAATAACAGTATGAAAATCCTATTTTTTTTTACTAAACAGTTGTAATAAGTGGTGAATTAACTGAGTAATTCGAATAACAGTATGAAAATCCTATTTTTTTTTTATTCATGGGAAATAAAATTCGTCTGTACACCTCTGTATTATATACCGGAAATTATCCTTTATTCTAAAGTGTTAATATTCAGTAAAAATCTGCTCTAAAATACTTTATCGCTAAATGGCTGATGCAATAATTTCAATTATTTCTCTGTAAAAATCTACGTAAAGTTCTCGTCTCTGCAAAGTAAAAAAATTAGAATTGCATCTCGTACTGATAAATTTTTCATAAACACAGTACTCAGCGCATTTATTGAAGTCCCGGTGCTTTTGAGAGGTGATTGCTTTAAAAAAAAAGACGTTGATTTCTAGGAGGCTCGTTCCGGTAACAAGCAAGCAAGCGAGTTACGATAACTTTGAAAGGAAATCTTATATTTTCACTTCTTAATACTCGAGAACGTCACTACATTGTGAAATTATAAGTAATGTTTGATAAACCATGAAAATTTAGAGAATTACTAACCTTTTATTATAAGTGTAATCCCAGAAATGGATTCCCAGAAGGGCTTTCTCCCAGTGACTGAGTGAACTGGTTCCACGACGTGTTATAACTCAATTCTGGCGCTGTGATGACTCAACAGCATGAGTGCCACGGGCAAAAGCCACGTGAGAAGCGGCTAACGCTTGTTTATCGCTCCACTTGCCAAGGATAAGACTCAGAAATTCAGGCGACACATATATTTCATTTAAAAATTTTTATTGATTTCAAAGTATTAGGTGAAACAATGACAATGTGTGCACATGTAATGATTTCCATTGGTTTACAATTTTATACATTTCACAATGATGCTTTTTCACATTGATTATACTTTACAGCCTGCTTACAAAAAAAATGCAGGTTAACAGAGGAAATGGTTGTTTACATACAGCTATCTACATATAATAATAACATGTAATATTTTTACATATATAGCGGGTTATGTGCACACATTTGGATAAAATTATCATATTTTTTTTATACATAAATAGCTCAAACATATTAAAAATCACAGTGAAATATTCTTTTTTTTCTGTTATGTTATTTTTTCATTGTTTTGTAGTGACCGTACGAAAGGGTGTCATAACCATTTTCTAAAATATATCTTTTATCGTCAAATGGTGACAGACCAAGTTTCACACCTTTCACTGTATGAAGACGGTGGTTGCTACTTTGAATCCTTGTCAAATCTACTCGACAAGGTGATTTGTTTATTAAGCAGTCTCTGTAATCCTTGTGACGAAGGGTTCTTTTTACGATGTATTTGGGGACTCCTTTCCCAGTCTTCTTCTCCTCATGTAAACTCTGAAGGGAATACATTTTAGAACGAAGCCCTGCAAATTGTTTGATAGGTACTCCCGAAAGTTCATCTTTCATTTTACCTAGTACCTTTTTATTATGTGTACTATGCAAAACATGATCAATGTGATAGTCGGACGTGTCAAAATGATCTATATCGTCTTTCATATCAGCATACACGTCCTCGGTTTGAAGCTCGTAGCACAGTGAATCTGTATCAGTGAACAATAATTTAGCTTTTTCTCCATATTTCGGACTAATATAGTCATAATGAAAGCTATACATCAATAGTTTACTAATATCTAGAATACTGAAACCAGCATAAATAGGCCTGTTGAGTTTCAATTTAGTTAGCTTTGATTGCACACATGCAAGGTCGTTGTCAAAAACACGAAAAGCGTGAAAAGCAGGGGATGCTATGAGTTTACATACTCTCTTCGGGCTCTGAGTCAATTCAATTTTCACTCGATTTCTCAAATTTTCCATCGTTTTTCCAAACACAGCATTATTCATCAGTTTGAAGAAGTCCTTCTCGAAGTCGTTTCTAGCTTTCTTCCGCTGATCTGTATTAAATTCTATATATGGTTTTAGCCAGCAAGACTGATTAAATTCTAAAACGCGATGTATGTTCTTCAGCTGCATACCGAAGGCTAAATATTGTTTGAGATTTCGATAATGAAGGACATATTTTTCCTTAGAATTTAGATTTGGGGCTAATTTCACGACTGATTGGTTTGTATTTATTCCAAGGCTTTGGGCAACCTCTTGACAATATGGGGATAGCATGCTGCTGGTAATCTGAAGTTTCTCAGGGGCTAGTGGATAATCATTATGCTTGTCGTGTAGAGAAACTGGATAATCTAAATCAACTTCCAATATGTATCCTTTATTCGCATCATCAGCAATTGTCGTAATATTTAGATATTCTATTTCTTCTTTATTAAGCCATCGAAAATCGCTTTGAGGGAGACATTGTGACATTGCCCATCCATAAAGATTGTTGGCATCATAGTACATAATGTATTTAGAGGGTAACTGAGGATCATAGGTGTCCAAATATTTGTTGTTTGCAGTACTAAGACGATTGCATATCACAGAAATCCCTCCTCGTATGCCTTTTTCCAGGAAAAGGTACATTGTAGGGTCAGTTATCAGCTCAAGATTTACATTTGTCATTTTTAAGCATGCTTGCCAGGCTAATCCGGGAGCTGTGTAAACATGACAGGGATCGATTTCATAGTATCTGATGCATAGTTTTCTGAAACTTTCGAAAACATCAGCTAAGAGGAGCACGTCTGTCTTCAGGTACAAGTCATGATACTGGCCTAGATTTTTTATGTTGAATGCATTCCATACTCTTATTGCATGGGTGTAGTCTTCTTCCCCTAGCGCTTCTTCTGTGAGTTGGTTGTAAAATGCTTCACGTGGTGGTAATACAGTTTCTTCAAACTTTTCACTGTTGTCGATATAATCATAGGGGTAAACTCCTTTTCTCAGAACCAGATGTAGCCTTTCGGGTTCAACGTGGTCCTTTAAAATATGGAACTCATCTGTTGATAAATTATTTACTAGCTTCTCAAGAGATGTGCTTAAAAACTGATAGGAGTCTATAAAATGCAATGTCCCCAGGGAGAAGGCTATATATGTTTCCATGTTATTGGGAATGTAATTAATCTTCTTATTTTTGATTCTGCCGATTCCTTGCATAATAAGGTGGCTGTCATATCCCTTTAGGTTGTGAAAGATAACTGGAATCCTATTGGTTAACTTAAAGTTCAGATTACAGGAATTATGGGCAGCTCCTCGGAATTTACCTGTTATATGATCGTGATCTCTCACACGATCTGCTCCTAGGACACGCTTACAAATATGACAGTCAGTAGCGTTGCGAAATGTTTCCTCTTCGTAATTTGAGAGTTGCATTGGCTTTATCATCGATAGTAAATTTTTGATGTTTTCTTCTTCTTTAAGCAGACGTTCTAAAAATTCTTCTACTGCTTTAGGACCTCTATAAACTACTGGAGGTTTATAGCTGCAGCCATCAGGTCCAACAACAAGATATGCAAATCCACAGGGTTCATGATTTGCCGTGATAGTGGTGTGAGATTTTTCAGGGTTAGGCATACAAGTGTCCACTTTCACTAGGAATGATTCAAAGTCGGCATAAATCACGTATGGAACGGGCTGCTGAAACTTAAAATTTGTGAATTTCAGCCATTTTTCTTCTTCAGTTGGGAATTCTACTCTCTGGGGTCCATGTTCTTGACAATAGGGGATATGATCCTTCAAGAGTGATTCATTTGCGAAACGGTGAAGGCAGTAATCGCAGTAGAAACGTACACCATTATGTTTGGTGAGAGGACTGAGTAGCCTACTCATATTCTTAACGGAGCAATAATGCTGCTTTTCATCATCCGATAACAGAAGGAGATTTGCATGCGCTTTAAATCTGAATGGCGTGATATAGAGTGGGAACACCTCTTTCTCATATCCAAAAACATTAACAGAAATATTGTTAATTTTTTCGAATTTAGATATTTGATTTATTGTAACAGGGAAAATTAGGTCAGATGTGTTTAATTTTTCTTCTAAATGTATATAGTTGTTAAGGCGCTGCGGATGATCTGTGGCAGGATACAAAGAGGCTAAAACAGACCAGACAAAACATTTTTGGTCGGAATTACATACATTGACAATAGTGTGTTTTAACAGTAATTCTCTTGGAGTAGGGATACAACTAGATCCTGCAAGAGGTATATATTTCCCAATGTTCATTTCAGCGTGGAGTACAGCATCCAGTGCCCATCCACTATGTGCTCCTTCAAATTCTTCAAATGAGGTCTTAATCTTCTTATACGCGGAATCCAGTTCTCTGTTTAGGGATGATGTAGGAAGACTTGTGACACAGTTACTTCGGAAAAACGGGGTACAGTGTTCGACGGTAGAAGGGGAAACTTTTCGCCTGAATCGCACTTGCACGACAAGGTACCATTTAATGCTACCTTTCGAGGTCAATTCTTCTTTCAGATGAGTTAGGAGTGACTCCCGCGAGGATTCGAGGAAAAAGGTGAGGTCAACAGATGCTTCATCCGTTGCCACCAGCTTATGTGTTGACAGGGTCCTTTTCATTTCTTCTGTAAACTGACAGGGGTCTTCAGGGTCTGGTTTTTGTTTCTTCTGGGGAATCCTTTCATCTTCAGAACGTTTTCGTTTATTATTGTGTGGCTTTCTTTGATGGCGCAAAAGACTGTCTTTTCTCCCAAACTCCATGGCACATTCTTCGCATTTGTAGGTTTTCCTGGAGGTGTGGGTTAACTCGTGACGTCGGACGTCATCTCTCCTTGAGAATGTTGATTCACATTGAGAGCACTTAAACAGGTTATTTCCATCATGATTTCTCTTATGACGAATGAGATGGGTCTGATGAAGGAAAACCTTCTCACATACATCGCATGGATACATTATGGAACAGTGACTTGTAAAATAACTGATACTACACGAGGACTATCACTATTGCCGTTGGAAAAATCACGGAGAAGCAGCAACAGAGAACCGTCACTATCAACGTCTGACAACTGAATGAGGAATCTGACTGATGGATGCCGTATTTATACTAGAAGAAGGACTATCCCGCAGAAACGGATTTAAAAGACTGTCCCTGCAGTAAATGAAAATAAAACTTCTAATTGGTGACATCAGATTTCAAAGTGGCGGACTTACTTCACGCTGTAGGAGGATGACGCAACCGCAGGGTATGTCACCAGATGGTGCCAGAGGTTAAAGTGGGGGGGGGGTTTAATAAAGGGAAAGGGACTTTGATAGCGGGTTAAATAATGAGGGGGGTGATAGTTTTGATAAGGGAGGTTTAATAAAGGGGGGTGGAACTTCTGATAAGCATTTAATTAATATGTCAGGAACCAAGATGGCGGAGTCTGGACTTGGAAATTTCGGATGAGGTTAGAAACCAAGATGGTGGACTAACGGCAAAATCGTGGGAGTTTGTGGTGACGACAGGTTTCTAAATGGTGGACTCGAAAAAAATTCGGGCTTTGTGGAAACCAAGATGGACGTCGGTGGAAATTATGAATGGATTATCTGCAATTTAATTGAATAATGTAATTTCAGATTATTACATCACTGGAGGGAGGTATTTTATTCGCCATTGTTCGACTTCAGTCTTAAAAAAAAAACAGTGAGAATTCTGACCAATGTGCTTGATAATGACCCGCCACCTGCTTGAAACACATGGGTGGCGGGTTTGAATCATTCCTAGTTCCTTGAAACACATGGGTGGCGGGTTTGAATCATTCCTCATGCCGACTTTGAATCATTCCTAGTGAAAGTGGACACTTGTATGCCTAACCCTGAAAAATCTCACACCACTATCACGGCAAATCATGAACCCTGTGGATTTGCATATCTTGTTGTTGGACCTGATGGCTGCAGCTATAAACCTCCAGTAGTTTATAGAGGTCCTAAAGCAGTAGAAGAATTTTTAGAACGTCTGCTTAAAGAAGAAGAAAACATCAAAAATTTACTATCGATGATAAAGCCAATGCAACTCTCAAATTACGAAGAGGAAACATTTCGCAACGCTACTGACTGTCATATTTGTAAGCGTGTCCTAGGAGCAGATCGTGTGAGAGATCACGATCATATAACAGGTAAATTCCGAGGAGCTGCCCATAATTCCTGTAATCTGAACTTTAAGTTAACCAATAGGATTCCAGTTATCTTTCACAACCTAAAGGGATATGACAGCCACCTTATTATGCAAGGAATCGGCAGAATCAAAAATAAGAAGATTAATTACATTCCCAATAACATGGAAACATATATAGCCTTCTCCCTGGGGACATTGCATTTTATAGACTCCTATCAGTTTTTAAGCACATCTCTTGAGAAGCTAGTAAATAATTTATCAACAGATGAGTTCCATATTTTAAAGGACCACGTTGAACCCGAAAGGCTACATCTGGTTCTGAGAAAAGGAGTTTACCCCTATGATTATATCGACAACAGTGAAAAGTTTGAAGAAACTGTATTACCACCACGTGAAGCATTTTACAACCAACTCACAGAAGAAGCGCTAGGGGAAGAAGACTACACCCATGCAATAAGAGTATGGAATGCATTCAACATAAAAAATCTAGGCCAGTATCATGACTTGTACCTGAAGACAGACGTGCTCCTCTTAGCTGATGTTTTCGAAAGTTTCAGAAAACTATGCATCAGATACTATGAAATCGATCCCTGTCATGTTTACACAGCTCCCGGATTAGCCTGGCAAGCATGCTTAAAAATGACAAATGTAAATCTTGAGCTGATAACTGACCCTACAATGTACCTTTTCCTGGAAAAAGGCATACGAGGAGGGATTTCTGTGATATGCAATCGTCTTAGTACTGCAAACAACAAATATTTGGACACCTATGATCCTCAGTTACCCTCTAAATACATTATGTACTATGATGCCAACAATCTTTATGGATGGGCAATGTCACAATGTCTCCCTCAAAGCGATTTTCGATGGCTTAATAAAGAAGAAATAGAATATCTAAATATTACGACAATTGCTGATGATGCGAATAAAGGATACATATTGGAAGTTGATTTAGATTATCCAGTTTCTCTACACGACAAGCATAATGATTATCCACTAGCCCCTGAGAAACTTCAGATTACCAGCAGCATGCTATCCCCATATTGTCAAGAGGTTGCCCAAAGCCTTGGAATAAATACAAACCAATCAGTCGTGAAATTAGCCCCAAATCTAAATTCTAAGGAAAAATATGTCCTTCATTATCGAAATCTCAAACAATATTTAGCCTTCGGTATGCAGCTGAAGAACATACATCGCGTTTTAGAATTTAATCAGTCTTGCTGGCTAAAACCATATATAGAATTTAATACAGATCAGCGGAAGAAAGCTAGAAACGACTTCGAGAAGGACTTCTTCAAACTGATGAATAATGCTGTGTTTGGAAAAACGATGGAAAATTTGAGAAATCGAGTGAAAATTGAATTGACTCAGAGCCCGAAGAGAGTATGTAAACTCATAGCATCCCCTGCTTTTCACGCTTTTCGTGTTTTTGACAACGACCTTGCATGTGTGCAATCAAAGCTAACTAAATTGAAACTCAACAGGCCTATTTATGCTGGTTTCAGTATTCTAGATATTAGTAAACTATTGATGTATAGCTTTCATTATGACTATATTAGTCCGAAATATGGAGAAAAAGCTAAATTATTGTTCACTGATACAGATTCACTGTGCTACGAGCTTCAAACCGAGGACGTGTATGCTGATATGAAAGACGATATAGATCATTTTGACACGTCCGACTATCACATTGATCATGTTTTGCATAGTACACATAATAAAAAGGTACTAGGTAAAATGAAAGATGAACTTTCGGGAGTACCTATCAAACAATTTGCAGGGCTTCGTTCTAAAATGTATTCCCTTCAGAGTTTACATGAGGAGAAGAAGACTGGGAAAGGAGTCCCCAAATACATCGTAAAAAGAACCCTTCGTCACAAGGATTACAGAGACTGCTTAATAAACAAATCACCTTGTCGAGTAGATTTGACAAGGATTCAAAGTAGCAACCACCGTCTTCATACAGTGAAAGGTGTGAAACTTGGTCTGTCACCATTTGACGATAAAAGATATATTTTAGAAAATGGTTATGACACCCTTTCGTACGGTCACTACAAAACAATGAAAAAATAACATAACAGAAAAAAAAGAATATTTCACTGTGATTTTTAATATGTTTGAGCTATTTATGTATAAAAAAAATATGATAATTTTATCCAAATGTGTGCACATAACCCGCTATATATGTAAAAATATTACATGTTATTATTATATGTAGATAGCTGTATGTAAACAACCATTTCCTCTGTTAACCTGCATTTTTTTTGTAAGCAGGCTGTAAAGTATAATCAATGTGAAAAAGCATCATTGTGAAATGTATAAAATTGTAAACCAATGGAAATCATTACATGTGCACGCATTGTCATTGTTTCACCTAATACTTTGAAATCAATAAAAATTTTTAAATGAAATATATGTGTCGCCTGAATTTCTGAGTCTTATCCTTGGCAAGTGGAGCGATAAACAAGCGTTAGCCGCTTCTCACGTGGCTTTTGCCCGTGGCACTCATGCTGTTGAGTCATCACAGCGCCAGAATTGAGTTATAACACGTCGTGGAACCAGTTCACTCAGTCACTGGGAGAAAGCCCTTCTGGGAATCCATTTCTGGGATTACACTTATAATAAAAGGTTAGTAATTCTCTAAATTTTCATGGTTTATCAAACATTACTTATAATTTCACAATGTAGTGACGTTCTCGAGTATTAAGAAGTGAAAATATAAGATTTCCTTTCAAAGTTATCGTAACTCGCTTGCTTGCTTGTTACCGGAACGAGCCTCCTAGAAATCAACGTCTTTTTTTTTAAAGCAATCACCTCTCAAAAGCACCGGGACTTCAATAAATGCGCTGAGTACTGTGTTTATGAAAAATTTATCAGTACGAGATGCAATTCTAATTTTTTTACTTTGCAGAGACGAGAACTTTACGTAGATTTTTACAGAGAAATAATTGAAATTATTGCATCAGCCATTTAGCGATAAAGTATTTTAGAGCAGATTTTTACTGAATATTAACACTTTAGAATAAAGGATAATTTCCGGTATATAATACAGAGGTGTACAGACGAATTTTATTTCCCATGAATAAAAAAAAAATAGGATTTTCATACTGTTATTCGAATTACTCAGTTAATTCACCACTTATTACAACTGTTTAGTAAAAAAAAATAGGATTTTCATACTGTTATTCAAATTACTCAATTCGCCACTTATTACAGCTGTTTAGTAAAAAAAAATAGGATTTTCATACTGTTATTCAAATTACTCAATTCGCCACTTATTACAGCTGTTTAGTAAAAAAAATAAAAAAAAATGCATTTAATCCCCAGATTTTTAACGACTGAGATAAAAAAAAATAATGTGACTACCTACATTAAATACAATGTAAAATAGCGAAAATTCACCACTAATTTTAGCTGCTTAATATCAAGAAATACAGACGATTTCCTGTTGTTTTTTTTTTAGCATTGCACATAAGAAAAAAAAAGGACTAGCGAACGTATCAACATGTACCTCTGATACTTAAATATGACATGCTCTGTGTTTCAATATTACACATTTTTTCAGTAGTTTACGCATTAATTACTAATTTTTTTTTCATTCAACAGTTAAGTATCCCAATTGGAAGTAATGTAAGCAATATTTCCTGTTTAAATGCATCTCCACAAATCGGCTTTCAAACATTTTCTTATAATTTAAGGGCAAAATAAAGAATTTTAATTGAATTTCTTTTAACACTATATACTTAATATATTGTCATCAACGTATTCTATATACAAAACGAATTAATACAGCCTAGTTACTGGAAATTAACATAATATTGAAGTGCTTTCTACCTAAAGAATAAAAAAAAACAGTGAGAATTCTGACCAATGTGCTTGATAATGACCCGCCACCTGCTTGAAACACATGGGTGGCGGGTCCCATAGGATTAACATTGACCCGCCACTGGCTCAGAACTCTCCTTTTCCCCCTACTCACACTGTTCATAACCCTATTCGCCAATCTATAATTATCCATACGGGCAACATGGCCAAACCAACGGAGTCTCTCTCTGCACAATATGCTGCTTAAAGGAGGTTGCAAACTCCTTTGCTTAACCTCATCATTAGTTACAAAGCTGAACCACCTAATGCTCAAGATACTGCGTAAGCATCTAGTTTCCTGTTATCTTGTTTACAAAGTGTCCAAGTTTCACTACCATAACTAACCCTAGAAAGAACCAAACTATTATACAGTCTAATTTTAGTCTTTAGGTGTATACGCCTATTTCTCCACACTCTCCATAGATTCTTAAAAGTCCCGGCAGCAATCCCTATTCGTCTGTTAATCTCATGCCGCATATCACAGTATCTATGAATCTATTTATCATAAAATAATTGCAAAAATTAATCTGCTCGTTCATTCTGGCTAGTAACGGTCGCTATTTTTATCGGTCATTTTGAATAATGGCGATGTGCAATATGCGTCGTTTTTGCAGAGTTTTGAGTTTACAATTTAATATAGAAAAAACGAAAAAGGAAATTTTCCATAAAATTTTTCATTTTATTGTGCCTAAATTTTTCAATTCACTGGAGTATACAATAAGAAACGAAAAATGATTTACAACTTTTAAGAAATGTTTGCCTGCATATTTGTCAAAGTCAGACAACATTGAATGTATGTTTACTGTGATTAAATAATATTTTGATAGCATTTATATAGGAACTGATATTTGGTAAAACTGCATATCCGCACCATTCGGGCGGGGGTGACTCAGTCGGTAGCGCGCCAGGCGTAATCTGTAGTTCCCAGGTTCGAGTCCCAGCTGGGTCAGCGTTCAGATTTATCTCCGCAAAATTCCCCGCTCTGCCCATGGTCAGTAGGGGACACCGATGGGCTTGGAACAAGTCACCGTCCGTCGGATGGGACGTTAAGCCGTGGTCCCGTGTGCGTGAGAGCCATACCCTGTGCACGTTAAAGAACATGCTGGATGGCCTTGACGGGAGGCTACCATCTGTCTCCCAACAGCTGTTCCAGTGGGTCCCCTCCCCCAACCTTCTCTGAGCCTTCGGGGTCCATGTGACCTGGCCATTTAGCCCATGGTATGCAAAAAAGTGCCGCTCAGAGGTAAAACAATCCAACCCAACCCAAAAGCCACCATCCGTCAGATGGGACGTTAAGCCGTGACCCCGTGTGCGGGAGAGCCATACCTTGTGCACGTTAAAGAACACACTGGATGGCCTTGACGGGAGTCTACCATCTGTCTCCCAACAGCTGTTCCAGTGGGTCCCCTTCCCCAACCTTCTCTGAGCCTTCGGGGTCCTTGTGACCTGGCCATTTAGCCCAAGCTGTGAAAAAAAGTGCCGCTCAGAGGTAAAACAACCCAACCTTTGATGTTTACATCCAAACTTGATGGTTAATTTTTATGTTGTAATGTTTCTGTAAATGAGTATGGAAATAAAGTTATTATCATTATTAAAAAAAAACATTCAAAATGATTCGTGGAAACTGTAAACTTTTGAGTTGCATCGTTAAAAACGCGAGAAAAAACACGTGAAAAATTAATCAAATCCCGAAAGGTGCTCATTAATTTTATTTCTTAAACGCTAATTACAACATTGAAATCTAAAGCAAAATAAAAGATATATTATACTCTTGTACCAGGCATGTAAGTGGAATCGTTTTCCATTCATCTGCGAAAATCATTTTTTGCAGAAAAATATGTCTTGAATTACATGTTAGATGAATTATTATGCATTTATCATTGATTGATTCTTGTATTTTATTCTGTTTAGTTTTTCCCCCAAAAATAATTATTTTTATTAATAATTACTATTTAAAAGTGGGACGGGGGTGGCTCAGTCGGTAGCGCGCCAGGCTCGTAATCTGAAGTTCCCAGGTTCGAGTCCCAGCTGGGTCAGCGTTGAGATTTATCTCCGCAAAATTCCCCGCCCTGCCCACGGTCAGTAGAGGACACCGATGGGCTTCGAAAGGCCTCCGTCCGTCGGATGGGACGTTAAGCCGTGGCCCCGAGTGCGGGAGAGCCATACCCTGTGCACGTTAAAGAACACGCTGGATGGCCTTGACGGGAGGCTACCATCTGTCTCCCAACAGCTGTTCCAGTGGGTCCCCTCCCCCAACCTTCTCTGAGCCTTCGGGGTCCATGTGGCCTTGCCATTTAGCCCATGGTGTGCAAAAAAGTGCCGCTCAGAGGTAAAACAATCCAATCCAATCTATTTAAAAGCAAAATTGTAATAAAATACTGTTCACCACATATGTTTAAAGTAACTGATTTGGTTCCTGTATGATCTGAATTTGAGAGCTCTGAGTTAGACTAAATAATGGTGGATTCAATTGAAACAAAACAATAAAAGTTCCTTTTTGTATATTTTTTCCAGTGAGTTGTGTCGTCAACGGTGACTTGTGCTTTACCGGTCCTTGCACTCATGTGACGCAGTTTTGCAAGCTGTCTCCCAGGTGCTCAGCCGCATGTGGTAAGTGTTTTTTTTTGCAATAGCAAAATCACTTGCATTTATTTATTTGGTGTGCAGTACAATAATGAAATGTTTTGCCTCGTGTTTTGTGCATTTGATTCTCATAAGGAGTATGTATCTCCGTTAACGTTCCCCCTATCCACAGTTAGAAGAGGACACCTTTGAACTTGGAGAGTTGGGTTGTGGGTTGTTTTACCTCTGAGCGGCAGTTTTTTGCACACCATGGGCTAAATGGCCAGGTCACATGGACCCCGAAGGCTCAGAGAAGGTTGGGGGAGGGGACCCACTGGAGCAGCTGTTGGGAGACAGATGGTAGCCTCTCGTCAAGGCCATCCAGCGTGTTCTTTAACGTGCACAAGGTATGGCTCTCCCGCACACGGAGCCACGGCTTAACGTCCCATCCGACGGAGGCGGCCTATTTCAAGCCCATCGGTGTCCCCCACTGACCGTGGGCGGGGGAATTTTGCGGAGTAAATCTAAACGCTGACCCAGCTGGAACTCGAACCTGAGAACTACAGATTACGAGCCTGGCGCGCTACCGACTGAGCCACCCCCGCCCCCGCAGTCAAAAGGAATCCCTGCAAAATAGCAGAAGTGCTACCGATGAAACATAGTTCTCCCTGCGACACGAAGTATACGAGAAAAGGATGATAATAACAGTTAGAGTTGAACCTCAGTAGACTGGATGAATTCCATCATTGAGTTAATGATATCCCAATGGAATTTTCCATTCGGCCAGAAATTCACAAGTTTCGTAAAGTCGGCGGAGAATTAGTGGAATAAAAATACTTTGTGAAGATGATGTTTCTAGCTTGTAGAGATTTTCTGCAGTGCATCACAAAATGCTTCATATCTTCTCTTCTACGGCATCGTTGGTATACAGGAGTAGGGAATTTTTTAAAGAAGTACAAGGTGCTGTAGAGAGACATCTGATCTAAGTCTCCAGATAGAGATTTCATCCCTTCTGTTTACGTTTTAAGGATATGGAATGTTGTGGAAGAGTCCAATTGATATCGTAAAAGGCTGTTTTCCTCGGCTGTTGTCTGCCAAATTAAATTCCAGTCAGTCTTTGTTTGGTTCTTTAGTGACTTTGGGTTGGGTTGTTTTGGGTTGTTTTACCTCTGAGCGGCACTTTTTTTCACACCATGGGCTAAATGGCCAGGTCACATGGACCCCGAAGGCTCAGAGAAGGTTGGGGGTAAGGAACCCACTGGAACAGCGGTTGGGAAGCAGATGGTAGCCTCCCGTCAAGGCCATCCAGCGTGTTCTTTAGCGTTGGGTTGTTTTACCTCTGAGCGGCACTTTTTTGCACACCATGGGCTAAATGGCCAGGTCACATGGACCCCACCCCGAAGGCTCAGAGAAGGTTGGGGGAAGGGACCCACTGGAACAGCTGTTGGGAGACAGATGGTAGCCTCCCGTCAAGGCCATCCAGCGTATTCTTTAACGTGCGCAGGGTATGGCTCTCCCGCACACGGGGCCAACGCTTTACGTCCCATCCGACGGACGGCTGCCTTTCCAAGCCCATCGATGTCCCCTACTGACCGTGGGCAGGGCGGGGAATTTTGCGGAGATAAATCTCGACGCTGCCCCAGCTGGGACTCGAAAGTGGGAACTACAGATTACGAGCCTGGCGCGTTACCGACTGAGCCACCCCCCGCCCCTCTTTAGTGACTAAGAAGGTATCTGTAAATGAAGTCCTGTGGCGGAGCTCAAGGGGATTGTAGCAGGTTTGTCTCGTTGATCTACTTTTTTGTTTCCGAATATTCCTTTGTGTGCTGGTCTCCGGAGAGTGTGATACTCTTTTCGTCTTTAATGAGTTTATTAATCTGAGTGAGTATGTTTCTTTTAAGGTTATAATGCTTCCATTTACTGTCACTTTGCTGAAGATTAAGGGTTGTTGTTGGGTTTTTTTACCTCTGAGCAGGACTTTTTTGCACACCATTGGTTAAATGGCCAGGTCACATGGACCCCGAAGTCTCAGAGAAGGTTGGGGGAGGGGACCCACTGGAACAGCTGTTGGGAGACAGATGGTAGCCTCCCGTCAAGGCCATCCAGCGTGTTCTTTAATGTTGGGTTGTTTTACCTCTGAGCGGCACTTTTTTGCACACCATGGGCTAAATGGCCAGGTCACATGGACCCCGAAGGCTCAGAGAAGGTTGGAGGAGGGGACCCACTGGAACAGCTGTTGGGAGACAGATGGTAGCCTCCCGTCAAGGCCATCCAGCGTGTTCTTTAACATTGGGTTGTTTTACCTCTGAGCGGCACTTTTTTGCACACCATGGGCTAAATCGCCAGGTCACATGGATCCCGAAGGCTCAGAGAAGGTTGGGGGAGGGGACCCACTGTAACAGCTGTTGGGAGACAGATGGTAGCCTCCCGTCAAGGCCATCCAGCATGTTCTTTAACGTGCACAGGGTATGTCTCTCCTGCACACGGAGCCACGGCTTAACGTCCCATCCGACGGACGGCGGCCTTTCCAAGCCCATCGGTGTCCCCTACTGAGCCTCGCAGTAGAAGAGTGGACGATTATGGTGTATATACCAAGGGTGTCTACAAGAACGATACGCAATCGCCTTTTGGAAGCAGGACTATGGACACACGTGCCGCTGGCGCAGTTACCATTGTCACCTCGTCACTGTCGAGAACCACTGCAACTCGTCACTGTCGAGTTGCAGTGGTTCAAAAACGAGTTCATTGGAGGTAAGAATGGCAGTCCGTCTTGTGGTCTTCAGTGATGAAAGCCGATTCTGCTTAGGAGTCTCTGATGGTCGTTTACGCTTCCAAATGCTAGGGGTGAGCGGCTTTTTCCATCGTGCATCCGCCAGCGACCCACAGGGTCCACGCCGGGCATCGTGGTGTGGGGAGCGATTAGCTATCACTCTCGTACGTGTCTGGTGTTTCTACAGAGTACACTTAATAGCAATATGTATGTCAGCGACATCGTACAACCGTCGTCCTGCCATATTTGAGTGTAATCCCAAATGCGATATCACAGCAGGATAACGCCCATCCACACTCATCCCTGACAACTCAACATGCTCTTCCGGCAGTGCACCAACTCCCTTGGCCAACGTGCTCTTCAGGCAGTGCACTAACTCCCTTGACCAGCATGCTCTTCAGGCAGTGCACCAACTCCCTTGGCCAACATGCTCTTCAGGCAGTGCACCAACTCCCTTGGCCAACATGCTCTTCAGGCAGTGCACCAACTCCCTTGGCCAACATGCTCTTCAGGCAGTGCACCAACTCCCTTGGCCAACATGCTCTTCAGGCAGTGCACCAACTCCCTTGGCCAACATGCTCTTCAGGCAGTGCACCAACTCCCTTGGCCAACATGCTCTTCAGGCAGTGCACCAACTCCCTTGGCCAACATGCTCTTCAGGCAGTGCACCACCTCCCTTGGCCAGCATGCTCTTCAGGCAGTGCACCAACTCCCTTGGCCAACATGCTCTTCAGGCAGTGCACCAACTCCCTTGGCCAACATGCTCTTCAGGCAGTGCACCAACTCCCTTGGCCAACATGCTCTTCAGGCAGTGCACCAACTCCCTTGGCCAACATGCTCTTCAGGCAGTGCACCAACTCCCTTGGCCAACATGCTCTTCAGGCAGTGCACCAACTCCCTTGGCCAACATGCTCTTCAGGCAGTGCACCAACTCCCTTGGCCAGCATGCTCTTCAGGCAGTGCACCAACTCCCTTGGCCAGCATGCTCTTCAGGCAGTGCACCAACTCCCTTGGCCAGCATGCTCTTCAGGCAGTGCACCAACTCCCTTGGCCAGCATGCTCTTCAGGCAGTGCACCAACTCCCTTGGCCAACATGCTCTTCAGGCAGTGCACCAACTCCCTTGGCCAACATGCTCTTCAGGCAGTGCACCAACTCCCTTGGCCAGCATGCTCTTCAGGCAGTGCACCAACTCCCTTGGCCAGCATGCTCTTCCGGCAGTGCACCAACTCCCTTGGCCAGCATGCTCTTCAGGCAGTGCACCAACTCCCTTGGCCAACATGCTCTTCAGGCAGTGCACCAACTCCCTTGGCCAGCATGCTCTTCAGGCAGTGCACCAACTCCCTTGGCCAGCATGCTCTTCAGGCAGTGCACCAACTCCCTTGGCCAGCATGCTCTTCAGGCAGTGCACCAACTCCCTTGGCCAGCATGCTCTTCAGGCAGTGCACCAACTCCCTTGGCCAACATGCTCTTCAGGCAGGGCACCAACTCCCTTGGCCAGCATGCTCTTCAGGCAGGGCACCAACTCCCTTGGCCAGCATGCTCTTCAGGCAGTGCACCAACTCCCTTGGCCAGCATGCTCTTCAGGCAGTGCACCAACTCCCTTGGCCAGCATGCTCTTCAGGCAGTGCACCAACTCCCTTGGCCAGCATGCTCTTCAGGCAGGGCACCAACTCCCTTGGCCAGCATGCTCTTCAGGCAGGGCACCAACTCCCTTGGCCAACATGCTCTTCAGGCAGTGCACCAACTCCCTTGGCCAACATGCTCTTCAGGCAGTGCACCAACTCCCTTGGCCAACATGCTCTTCAGGCAGTGCACCAACTCCCTTGGCCAACATGCTCTTCAGGCAGGGCACCAACTCCCTTGGCCAACATGCTCTTCAGGCAGTGCACCAACTCCCTTGGCCAACATGCTCTTCAGGCAGTGCACCAACTCCCTTGGCCAACATGCTCTTCAGGCAGTGCACCAACTCCCTTGGCCAACATGCTCTTCAGGCATTGCACCAACTCCCTTGGCCAACATGCTCTTCAGGCAGTGCACCAACTCCCTTGGCCAGCACGCTCTCCGGACTTGTCTCCAATCGAGCATGTCTGGGATTGGATCTGATAAATACTCTTCCACCAAACGCGGCAGGCAACGACCATTGCTGAATTACGCATCCAAATTGAAAGCGCATGGAATGGTATCCCCCAGCGTGATATCCAACATTTGTACGACCGATTGCATACCAGGTTGGAAGCCTGTATTGCTGCTCGAGGAGGTTAAACACCTTATTAAAATGTGTCTTCTGTAAAATGTAATATTCATTAAAAGGTACAATAAATTTTGAAACATTTCACACGTGTGATCCTTGTCCTTTCTCAACAAGTTGTTTCTACTAAATAAATCTCATAGATTAGGCTTCAATTGTTAATGGTGTTCTTTTTTCAATTTCAGCCAGTGTATATATAAATGATTGTGACAGACTGACAAGAATAGTAGGGCTCTGAAAATTTGCACGTAGAGGTAATCCGGGTTGCAGATCTCGGGGAAAAACGAAATTTGATCTCCAACGTATCTTTCAAGGTCAAATGGAGGTCACATATAGGTCAAACCATGACATACGAATGCCAGAAACGCAAAAATTAGCGCCTGGGGGTGTTTCAAGCTGTAGGTGTCGGAAACGTTACGATATTTCGGATACGGTGTGTCCTTCGAGGTCAAAGGTCAAATTTAGATCTATCGGTGCTACAGAGCTGAAAAGTGGTTCCTGGGAGTATTTTGAGTCGCAGAATTCAGAAAAATTGTGAAATTATGGATGCGATAAGTTTTTCGAGGTCAAAGGTCAAACATAGAATTGGTGCCTGGGAGTATTTTAAGTTGTAAATCTTAGAAATTATGCCAAAATTTGTAAATTTTAATATATATGTGCTGAGGAGCTAAAAATTGGTGCATCGGCTATTTCAGGCAGTAGAACTTATAAATTGAGAAGAATATCCGAACCGGTGTTGCTTTCAAGGTCAAATAGGGGTCAGAGTGGAAGTCTAGAAATCAAGAGGTGCGGAAGGCACCGATCGATTTCAAGTATGACATATATATGGAAATGCATGTCGCAAATCTTTTAAGTATTATTTTACTTATTATAAGCAATTTACAGATTTTAAAACATTGTAATTATTTTAAGACAAAATTGAAATCTTAATGTTATTTTGGACGAAAAATATTATGAATACAATACTGAAAAGTCTTACTGGTAACATCATTATGAATGATAACATTTATTTATAAAAGACAGATAACATTCAAGTCGGTAGCGCGCCAGGCTCGTAATCTGTAGTTCCCACGTTCGAGTCCCAGCTGGGTCAGCGTTGAGATTTATCTCCGCAAAAAAAAATTCCCCGCCCTGCCCACGGTCAGTAGGGGACACCGATGAGCTTGGAAAGGCCGCCGTCCGTCGGATGGGACGTTAAGCCGTGGTCCGTGTGCGGGGGAGCCATACCCTGTGCACGTTAACGAACACGCTGGATGGCCTTGACGGAAGGCTACCATCTGTCTCCCAACAGCTGTTCCGGTGGGTCCCCTCCCCCAAACTTCTCTGAGCATTCGGGGTCCATGTGACCTGGCCATTTAGCCATGGTGTGCAAAAAAGTGCCGCTCAGAGGTAAAACAACCCAATTTTGTATTGTTTTATTAAATCCAGAAGTTATTTATGGTTTAAATACGAAAGCTGTATTTTTTAAATATATCGATTTGAAAAGCAAAACCTTTTTCTATATTACTTTTTCCTGCACTACTCATTTTTTTAAAGGAAATTAATTAGGAAATGGTGAACCGGAATTTATAACTGAATACCTTAAAATTTTCATTTAGAATTTAAATAGTTTTGCAAAAGATTAAGTTCCTTGTTATTCCTTAAAAAAATAATTGCATTCTACAATATGATTGAAATCTCCCGTTATGTGGGTGGCTCAATCGGTAGCGCGCCAGGCTCGTAATCTGTAGTTCCCAGGTTCGAGTCCCAGCTGGGTCAGCGTTGAGATTTATCTCCGCAAAATTCCCCGCCCTGTCCACGGTCAGTAGGGGACACCGATGGGCTTGGAAAGGCCGCCGTCCATCGGATGGGACGTTAAGCCGTGGTCCCGTGTACGGGAGAGTCATACCTGTGCACGTTAAAGAACACGCTGGATGGCCTTGACGGGAGGCTACCATCTGTCTCCCAATAGCTGTTTCCAGTGGGTCCCCCCAACTTCTCTGAGCCTTCGAGGTCCTTGTGACCTGACCATTTAGACCATGGTGTGCAAAAAAAGAGGTAAAATACTCAGAGGTAAAACAACCAACCCAACATTCAAAAAATTATCAAAAGCCGTTGGTGAGAATTTTAATCACTAAAAAGTGATTAAAAAGTTGAGATGATAATCAAACAATATTTTACGTTTTACCCCCTCTTTTTATCTGCAATTCCAAGAAAAATTGAAAATTATTCTGAGCCTTATCCACCCCATCTCTGTTAAAGCTTATAATAAAAAAAAAAAACTCACGGCTGAAATCAATACCAGACAAAGTCTTTGGCTTGTTATAAACAAAATTAATTAGAAATCCAAAACTCGTTAAAATAATTATTTAAATTTTAATACTTCTATTGGTGGACAGACGCACGATGCCACAAAACATCTCCACCTTAAATCCTGGTTGCTTAGCAACTACCAGGGCTTTAACGAAGACGATTAGTTTAGGAAAACAACCTTTCTTCTGCTGTAACAAACATTCTTGGTAATAAGACCCCCGCACGTGTATACAATGAAATCACGCCATATTTTTTAATTCAGGATAATTTTGTTCATTTCACAAGTTTCACATATGCGCCATTATTTCGGCTTTAATCCGCAGTTTCCGTAAGTAATTCAAAATTATGCTTCCTTCTTACAAACCGTGTAAATGCAGTCCGCAATCCAACGCCATCATAAAACTTTATTGTCTCATTAAATATTCCCAGTGCTCTTATAAGTTAAAACGAATAGAACCGAGATGTCAGCGTTGTTAAAAAAAATTAATCCTTACTTGCTATCTAAGCAACAGCGGGGGTAATTTGAATTAGGGAGCTTATATTTTTGTGTTTCGGAAATGCTATGACCCAGTTGTCTGGCCATTACAATTTGGACTTTGTCAAACTCACTTAAGTCTGCTGCCTTTCCCATCTGAAGAACAAGAATAACACTGATTAACAGAGCTCAGTATCAGGTTCTAGCGCCAAAGAAACGTTTAGTGAGAAATATCAAAACTGAGTTGTGTTGCTGCCGAGTGGCACTTTGGGGCACACATTGGGCTAAAGATGGATAGGTTACAGGGACCCAAGGGCTCAGAGAAGGTTGGAGATTGGTTGGTTGGTTGGGGTTTAATGGCGACCAGACAACCTTCTTCCAATCATTCAAGGTCTAGTTTTGATGCTCGCGTGCCCATTATAGGCGCTTTCAACAGTAAACCGAGGATAGCATGGGCACTTGGAGCGGCCTGTGGCTACGCAGCCCCATTTTCAGCAGGGTTCGATGTACTGTGTGTTGTGACGCATTACTCCCGTAACCAGCATTCCAATTACGGGCGAGTTGCGCCACAGTATCCCTTCTGTTGGCTCGTACAATACGGGATAGCTTTCACTCACCTCTAGCATCGATGAGCCATGGTCGACCCACACCTTGCCGGCGTTCCGTGGTTTTTCCCTCTTCGGAACTTTTTGAAGGTACAGTCGCTCAAAAAAATATCCGAACACTACGGTTGATTAAAAAATTCAGAAAAAATATCTGGCAACGATTTTTTTTTTAAAAATTATTGATCTGGCAACCTTCGTGTCACGTGACACGAAGGTTGCCAGATCACTAATTTCTAAAAAAATCGTTGCCAGATATTTTTTCTGAAATTTTTAATCAACCGTAGTGTTCGGATATTTTTTTGAGCGACTGTACTAACCACGGCTGACCGTCCCACAAGCCTTGCCGCCTCGGAAATGCTATGACCCAGTTGTCTGGCCATTACAATTTGGACTTTGTCAAACTCACTTAAGTCTGCTGCCTTTCCCATCTGAAGAACAAGAATAACACTGATTAACAGAGCTCAGTATCAGGTGTTATTTACACCGTTTCATGACCTGCATAGGCGCCGTCGTTTACCTGCAGTTGCTTCGATTTGCATAAAGACGCGCTGGTCACAATATTTTGGCTCTTCGGTGTAGATGTTTATTTGTCATCATCATTATCTCACATCACACAGATACGGAAAAATTGTTTGCATCTCACCAGCACAGCTATTAGCTGATCTGTAGGAAATATAGATGACAATTATTTTTCATACATAAAATGTTACGACAGTAGTATATGCATAAAATATTATGTTGGTATCTCATATATCGAAGCAGAATAATTTCAATTGTTCCATAATCAAACTGAGTACAAAAACTAAAACAAATTATGCAGAATGAGAAAAAAAACATGATAACAGAAAATGAACACACTAATTATAATTCACGTTTAAACTAATAAGAGTATAATAAAAGTATATGGTTTACTATAAAGGGAAAATCTGAATACAGAAAAAAAAATCGGATTGGGGGCTGGGGGAAAGAAACACAATCGAACTGGAAAAATGTAAGTTGCGGCGGGGGGGGGGGGGGGTTGTGTAACACGCGGGTTCTGTATTTCGTTTCCCGTCCGTGTTAGAGAGTTTGTTTCGATAATTACTTTTAATGCATATGGTAGAACATATTTATATATTATATATTTTAATGCATATGCTAGATTGAGGTGGTCTATAATTCACTTAACTGCATATGTACTATATACATAGGGGGCGGGGGTGGCTCAGTCGGTAGCGCGCCAGGCTCGTAATCTGTAGTTCCCAGGTTCGAGTCCCAGCTGGGTCAGCGTTGAGATTTATCTCCGTAAAAATTCCCCGCCCTGCCCACGGTCAGTAGGGGACACCGATGGGCTTGGAAAGGCCGCCGTCCGTCGGATGGGACATTAAGCCGTGGCCCCCGTATGCGTATCCTGTGCACGTTAAAGAACACGCTGGATGGCCTTGACGAGAGGCTACCATCTCTCTCCCAACAGCTGTTCTAGTGGGTCCCCTCCCCCAACCTTCTCTGAGCCTTCGGGGTCCATGTGACCTGACCGTTTAGCCCATGGTGTGCAATGGCTAATGACGGGAGTTGGGTTGGGTTGTTTTACCTCTGAGCAGCACTTTTTTGCACACCATGGGCTAAATGGCCAGGTCACATGGACCCCGAAGGCTCAGAGAAGGTTGGGGGAGGGGACCCACTGGAACAGCTGTTGGGAGACAGATGGTAGCCTCCCGTCAAGGCCATCTAGCGTGTTCTTTAACGTGCACAGGGTATGGCTCTCCCGCACACGGGGCCACGGCTTAACGTCCCATCCGACGGACGGCGGCCTTTTCAAGCCCATCGGTGTCCCCTACTGACCGTGGGCAGGGCGGTAATGACGGGAGGCTACCATCTGTCTCCTAACAGCTGTTCCAGTGGGTCCCTCCCCCAACCTTCTCTGAGCCTTCGGGGTCCATGTGACCTGGCCATTTAGCCCATGGTGTGCAAAAAAGTGCCGCTCAGAGGTAAAACAATCCAACAACCAAACTATATACATATATAACTTTATTCGCCAACTACATGAAAGAGCGACTGAATACAAGAAACAACGCTAGTCACAAAACACCGCAGAGTTTCCACTTTGCTGAAACAAGGTTACACCAAAGCCTTCAGGCTCACAAAGAAATCACTTCTAGGAAGCCAGATGAATGGCTGTTACCGCTGTCCCCAGAACTCCTTTCCCAGCTCTGTATCCTTCCGAACCATCATCATCATTTGAGCTAATCCCTCGGGTTATAAACAGCGATAATTTTGCTAACAAACCCATATAATTAAGAAGGAGTCCACACAGTAAAAATTATTAAGATGTAATTTTAGGGATTTTCTTTCTTTGTAAGGAAAGAGAAGAAGAGGGTAGTCAGGAAAAGAAGGGCAGAAAACTATTCTCTTAGTCGATGCCGTGAACTGCAGGAAAGCAGCCGATCAGACAACTGAAAGTAGGCTTAGTTATAAACAAATCCAGCAAATAAATCAGAAAAACAAAATACCGTCAAGGTTATGAATTAACACCAGATTTCAATAAAAGTTTAAAACTGTGAAGGATATCATTATCCTGTAGAAATTTTAAGGTTCTATGTGAATTTTAGATATAATATATAGATTTTTGTGGGATAGTAGATTTTGAAGAGTGAAATCAAAAATTTCAAAATTGTGAAATCAAAAATTTCAAAATTGTGTTGAAGTTCTTGGAAGAGGGCCTTTCTAAGGTCTTGATTCTTCTCGCAGTTTTGAATAACGTGTGCCACATTTTCATTGGTCGTACATTTGTTACAGGGTGGGGAGCCGACAAGCTTAAACAGAAACTTTTTGTCTTTGAAAAGTCAGTGACCAGTTCTGAGTCTGGTGATTTTGATTTGCTGGCTTCTGCGTTGAAATTCCCGCCAAGTGCGATCCCGTAATGTCAGGCATCAAGGGTCAGTCGGCCAATAGGGTATGTCCACATCTGCGCGTCAAAAAGGGGCGTTAGTGGCTCAGCCGGTAGCGCGCCAGGCTCGTAATCTGTAGTTCCCAGGTTCGAGTCCCAGCTGGGTCAGCGTTGAGATTTATCTCCGCAAATTTCCCCGTCCTGCCCACGGTCAGTAGGGGACACCGATGGGCTTGGAAACGCCGCCGTCCGTCGGATGGGACGTTAAGCCGTGGCCCCGTATGTGAGAGAGCCATACCCTGTGCACGTTAAAGAACACGCTGGATGGCATTGACGGGAGGCTACCATCTGTCTCCCAACAGCTGTTCCAGTGGGTCCCCTCCCCCAACCTTCTCTGAGCCTTCGGGGTCCATGTGACCTGGCCATTTAGCCCATGGTGTGCAAAAAAGTGCCGCTCAGAGGTAAAACAATCCAACGTTAAAGAACACGCTGGATGGCCTTGACGGGAGGCTACTATCTGTCTCCCAACAGCTGTTCCAGTGGGTCCCCTCCCCAACCTTCTCTGAGCCTTCGGGGTCCATGTGACCTGGCCATTTAGCCCATGGTGTGCAAAAAAGTGCCGCTCAGAGGTAAAACAACCCAACCCAATCTGCGCGTCAAAGTATTCAAATGTCTAATTTAAATCTACCAGTACTAGAGAGCTAAAAATTGGCCTCTGCGTGTATTTTGGGTCATAGATGTCAGAAATATTTTAAAATTTTGGATGTGATGGGTCCTTCGAGGTCAAATATAGTCTAATGCTGTTAGAGGATTAAAAATTGGTGCGTGGGAATTTTTTTGAAATCGTAGTGATCAGGTCCTTCGAGATCAAAGGTCAAATTCCGATAAACGTTACTAGAGAGCTAAAAGTTGGTGAATGGAATAATTACGAGCAGTAGAATTAGAATTAGATGTTAAAACATGAATAAATGTTAAAAATGTTCAAATCCGGTGTTAGGTTCAAGGTCAAATAGGGGTCGGAGTGACATGCTAGAAATCAAGAGGTGCCGAGAGCACCGATTGGTTTCTAGTACAATCGCTCAAAAAAAGTATCCGAACGCTACGGTTGATTACAGAATTCAGAAAAAATATCTGGCAACGTTTTTTTTTAGAAATTAGTGATCTGGTAACCTTCGTGTCACGTGATACGAAGGTTGCCAGATCACTAATTTCTAAAAAAATTGTTGCCAGATATTTTTTCTGAACTCTGTAATCAACCGTAGTGTTCGGATATTTATTTGAGCGACGGTACATCTCCCCTTTATACACCTCACATCGCAGGTGACGTCGTCCCTGTGATATGCATACGGCGCATTGCGCATACTCGAGTCGTCATCAGTGTTTCCATTATTTTGATAAACTCCTGTAGACTTGTTTTCGGTAGGAAAATGACTCAATCGTTTATTCAACTTAAACCTTTATGCAAATATAAAAAGTTAAACCTATCAGCGAAAAAAGAAAAGCTAACAGATAAAAATATGTCAAAGGTGTTGTGTTTACCTCTGAGCGGCACTTTTTTGCACACCATGGGCTAAATGGCCAGGTCACGTGGACCCCGAAGGTTCAGAGAAGGTTGGGGGAGGGGACCCACTGGAACAGCTGTTGGGAGACTGATATTAGCCTCCCGTCAAGGCCATCCAGCGTGTTCTTTAACGTGCACACGATATGGCTCTCCCGCACATGGGGACACGGCTTAACGTCCCATCCGACGGACGGCGGCCTTTCCAAGCCCATCGGTGTCCCCCTACTGACCGTGGGCAGGGCGGGAATTGTGAGGAGATAAATCTCAACACTGACCCAGCTGGGACTCGAACCTGGGAACTGCAGATTACGAGCCTGGCGCGCTACCGACTGTGCCACCCCCGTCCCGTGTGAAAGGTGTAAAATCACAATTGAAATTATTAAATTTTCACTCAGGCTTAATTAATATTTCCTGATAAACACTTCCATTTAGCAAGTCAGGAGAACGACGCCAAACAGATGCTGTTTCAAGTGGTTGACACTTAATAAGGATGTTTTGGGTCTGAGATATTTGAATGATTTGTTTTCGTATTCCTTTAAAAGACGTATTGAAGCTCAAGCCATTATGATTAAGGAGAGGATGATCAATAAACTGGTGATGTTTAAATTAATAATTAGGAAGGACACTTTAGATGGATGATGTCAGCAAATTGTATTATGTCATTAACTCTGGATTGAACTCGAGTCTGCACGAAGCAAACTGAAATGAAGACAATGAGTTTGTTGTATCATCATCACCTGTGTGTGTTGGCATTTGATGATGAAAGTCCGAATGCGTATCTCAGGAAGCTGATAAGTTTTCTTCAAAACGAAGAGAATGGTTCCAGTTATCACAATAAATCGAATATTGAGGGAATCTTTTAAAGTGGTTATTTTGCCTCTGAGCGATATTTTCCCTTTTGCAGACATTGGGTAAAATGGTCGAGTCAGAAGGACCCCAAGGGCTCAGAGATGGGAAAGTTGGTGTTTTTTAATCTTTGGCAGTTACTTTTTTTTTAATACAACGAGCTAAACGGCAAGGACACAAGAAACCCAAGGACTCAGAGTTGGGTTGGGTTGTTTTACCTCTGAGCAGGGCCGCCGACAGGGGGGGGGGGTGCAAGGGGGACTAGTGCATAGGGGCCCGTCAGATTAAGTGACTCTTTACTTTTTCTTACAAAAATTATTCTTAGTTAGGCTATATATCGATCCTATAAAATTCCATAAGAATATTACTTGTTATAATATGCTTTTAAAAAGAAACACTAGTTGGAATATGATATATTATCTCATTAATAGTAGTTGAACGACCATTTCTTAACATCTTCTTTTGTCCGCGTTAACTTACAGCATTTGCTTGCATTTTCCCTGTTAACCACCCCACCTCTGCAGCAGTAGCAACAGTTGGACTCTCCCAAACCCAACCCGTGCGATCAGGTATATTACATTGTTCATGTTTCGAGTTCCAGTAACATCGTCTGTGGTCTGTGTGTCAGTGTTACAAATTATAACACTTTAAAAGTCTCTTGTCGGCACATTTAGTGTTGAATCTGCTATTATGCTAATGTGAAGTTTAACAAATATTGTTGCCTATTTTTCAGTACTGACAATTAAAAATGAAGACTCGCAGAATTGCATAGTTTTTCTCCATGATATGTTATGTAGCCTATATTAAATTTACTCAAAAATCCTAAATCTTGCTGTGAGCTATGCAAAATATGTTCCCTAAAATAAATGCTAAAAAGTTTTATGTGACACAAACTGTGTAGGCCTATGTTTTTGCATGCCTGACTGCGCAACAGGCTTGTTTTCCTCTGAATGTCATCATTGTGTCCAGAATAATTGCTATTAATGATTTGTAAAGATAAAAAGTTTTCAAGGGGGGGGGGGGGGGGGGGGGGGCCCGAGCATAATATTACATAGGGGCCCATAAATCCTCTCGGCGGCCCTGACTCTGAGCGCACTTTTTTGCACACCATGGGCTAAATTGCCAGGTCACATGGACCCCAAAGGCTCAGAGAAGGTTGGGGGAGGGGACCCACTAAAACAACTGTTGGGAGACAGATGGTAGCCTTCCGTCAAGCCATCCAGCGTGTTCTTTAACGTGCACAGGGTATGTCTCTTCTGAACACGGCGCCACGGCTTAACGTCCCATCCGACGGACGCGGCCGTTCCAAGCCCATCGGTGTCCCCTACTGACCGTGCACAGGGCGGGGAGTTTTGCGGAGATAAGTCTCAACGCTGACCCAAATGGGACTTGAACGTGGGAACTACAGATTACGAGCCTGGCGCACTAACCGACTGAGCCAGCCCCGCTCCCCAAGGGCTCAGAGAAAATTGGCGAAGGGGAACCCACTGGAGAGGTGTTAGGAGCCAGATGGTAGCCTCCAGAGCCAGATGGTAGCCTCCCGTCAAGGCCATCCAGCGTGTTCTTTAACACAGGTATGACATCTTGCGCTCCAGATATTCCCACAAGTGTCAAACAGGTATGACACCCAGCGTGCTTTTTAACACAGGGTATGGCTCTCTCTCACAAGGAGCCGCAGCTTAATGTCCCATCCGACGGACATTATAGTGTCCATTGAATGGACATTCGGTGGATAAATGTCCACTGATGGCCGTTCCAAGCCCATCGGTGTCCCCTACTGACCGAGGGCAGGACGGGGGAGTTTTGCGGAGAGTAATTTCATGTTAGCCAGGAGCGAACTGGATATGGGCACTGTAGCATTCTGGATACGGCTACTGGATACGAGCACTGTAGCATTCTGGATACGGCTACTGGATACGGGCACTGTAGCATTCTGGATACGGCTACTGGATACGGGCACTGTAGCATTCTGGATATGGCTACTGGATACGGGCACTGTAGCATTCTGTATACGGCTACTGGATATGGGCACTGTAGCATTCTGGATACGGCTACTGGATACGGGCACTGTAGCATTCTGGATACGGCTACTGGATACGGGCACTGTAGCATTCTGGATACGGCTACTGGATACGGGCACTGTAGCATTCTGGATACGGCTACTGGATACGGGCACTGTAGCATTCTGGATACGGCTACTGGATACGAGCACTGTAACATTCTGGATACGTCTACTGGATACGGGCACTGTAGCATATGGGACTTCATAGGAGCAAGATTTTTTAAGTAATAATTGCTATTTTAAAGAAATTACACAGAATTGGGGAAAACCTATTTTAAGAATAACTATGGAAATCACGAAAAAAAATCGATTTTTTTTTGCAACTCCGGATCCCTGCTACATCTGCGTCCCAGTCCCAGCTGGGTCAGCGTTGAGATTTATCTCCGCAAAACTCCCCGCCCTGCCCACAGTCAGTAGGGGACACCGATGGGCTTGGAAAGGCCGTCGTCCGTCGGATGGGACGTTAAGTCGTGGCCCCGTGTGCGGGAGAGCGATACCCTGTGCACACTGGATGGCTTTGACGGGAGGCTACCATCTTTCCCCAACAGTTGTTCCAGTGGGTCTCCTTCCCCAACCTTCTCTGAGCCTTCGGGGTTTATGTAGCCTGGCCATTTATCCCATGATGTGCAAAAAAAGTGCGTCTCAGAGGTAAAACAACCCAACCCGACATCTGCGTCCCTGAAATAACGTACCAAAAGACCTCAGGCAAGTCTACTAGCGTTCCACGCAACCGACGGGGCCACCCCGGACTAGAAAGAAAACTTCTATACCTTATTGCGGGCTCCACTACGGGCCCCTTTGATCACCGCATTAACCACTCGACAACAGTAATTTTATTCTAGCAATTTTTTTGGAACTATCACTTTTAAAAACATAAAATCGCAAAACAAAATGCTTCGTTGTACGATGGTCTAAGCGCATTTATGTGAAATGAAGTCTACAGACAAATCTTTGCATGGTAAAAATGAATTTGGGCTCAAATTTTAGAGGCCACGCCCAACCGCACCTGAACCATTTCGACAATTGTTGAGAACGAACGTGATTTGGCGGAAATAATTTGTCTCATGCATAAGACATGGAATGTGAAAGGAAAAATATCTGGCAACGATTTTTTTAGAAATTAGTGATCTGACAACCTTCGTGTGACGTGACACGAAGGTTGCCAGATCATTAATTTCTAAAAAAAATCGTTGCCAGATATTTTTTCTGAATTCTGTAATCAACCATAGTGTTCGGATATTTTTTTCAGCGACTGTACATGTTTTTTTTTTTTACTCAGTATATAACCTCTTTCTAAGCTTTAAAAAAAAGCCTTACTCTCTCTATAGAAGACCGTCTAAAAACGTATCCTATGGGATCAGTTTATCTCTCATGGCAAGGAAACAATAAAGTTTCTCTTCCTGTTCATTGCATTCGATTGAGCTCGGGATTTTTCGGGATTTTTCGGGATTCCGAAACTCGATCATCGCCAGAGGCGCAAAATTATATGACCTTTTTTTTTTATAACGCCTCTCCCCCCCGTCGTTAATTAACGGAATAGAGTGACACTATAATAATAATAAATAAATACCCCCTCAAGCAGCTGCTTGCCACAGAGGTCTGACAGGAGCCTGTCCGTTTATAGGCCACAGTAGAAGGTCTGAGAGGATGACATGACCTCAGCAGAAAAACGACACAAACAGCCATGCCTTAACCCGGGGCTCGAACCCAGGTCCCGTAGATCAGTAGCCAAGCGCGCTAACCACTCGGCCACGGGACGGCTAGAGTGACACTAATTGCTCTTTAATTGTCTCTGAGCTACGAGATACTTCCTCTAGACTGGTGAGCCAATGAAGTAAAAGAAAAAAAAAAGACTTATAGTAAGTAAGAAAAAAAAAGACTTATAGTAAAGTGATATAGTAAAGTGATCCATTTTTTTTTATCTGAAAAGCAACTTTAGTAACAATATCTTCACGCATCAGAAGCAAAGCCGCGACTTACATAATTTTAATTACCAGGATGTAGGCGGAAAAAAATTGACGTACAGTCGCTCAAAAAGATATCCGAACACTATGGTTGATTACAGAATTCAGAAAAAATATCTGGCAGCAATTTTTTTAGAAATTAGTGATCTGGCAACCTTCGTGTCACGTGATTACAGAATTCAGAAAAAATTTCTGGAACGTGTACAGCAACTGTACACGTTCCAGATATTTTTTCTGGAACTTGCGGTACAGTAATATGTGGAGCGTGTACAGCAACTTGCGGTACAGTAATTGTAATTTGCGGTACAGCACAGTAATATGTGGAGCGTGTACAGCAACTGTACACGCTCCACAGCAAACTGGAGCGTGTGCAGTTACTGCACACGCTCCAGTTTGCTGTGAACGGTAACTGCACACGCTCAATATTTCCGTGAGTGAGCCCACACGATCTAGTATCAAAATAAGATGACCACCTACAGTCGCTGAAAAAAGTAACCGAACACTATGGTTGATTACAGAATTCAGAAAAAATATCTGGCAACGATTTTTTTTTAAATTACTGATCTGGCAACCTTTGTGTCACGTGACACGAAGGTTGCCAGATCACTAATTTCTAAAAAAATCGTTGCCAGATATTTTTTCTAAATTCTGTAATCAACCATAGTGTTCGGATATTTTTTTCAGCGACTGTACTTATATGAGGATGAAACAATGAATTTGCGGACTGCGGTCACCAACAATTAGCAGTTTTTTGTACGAGTTAACAGTTTCGTAATCTGCAGTTCCTAGGTTCGAATCCCACCTGGACCAGCGTTGAGATCGTTGGACCGCCGTCTGTCTGATGGGACATTAAACCGTGGTTTGTGTGCAGGAGAACCATACCCTGTGCACGTTAAGAAACACGCTGGATGACCATGACGGGAGGTTATCATCTGTCACCTAATCACTGTACAGTTGGTTCCCTCTCCCTAAACTTCTTTGAACTCTGGGGTCCTTGTGACCTGATCATTGTGTGCAAAAAAAGTGTCGCTCAGAGGTAAAACAACCCAACTTGAATATACCGTTTAACTAATCCAGTGGTTCTGACTTTTTGACACTGCGACCGTTAAACTTATAGATAAAATTATGGGACTTCAATCTTCCCTACATTGTAGGGAAGATTGAAGTCCCATAATTTTCACCGGTGATTCTCTATGCTTCACCCATATGGGCGAATACTACACCCACCAATATTCGTAAGATTCAGGTCTTACAGAACAAGATTTTGAGAACTGCGGTCGATTCCCCCTGGTTTGTCACTAACAGACAACTTCATAAAGACCTGGGCATCGACCATATATACAGGGTGAATCTGAAAAAGTGGGCAAAACTTTACGGGGTGGTAGAACGCAGCTATACGAGCAATATTCGTCATAGAAAGTATGGTCGGAACGCAAACGGCTAGCCGCTAGGTGGCGTTGGAAATGGCATAAAAGGGTCGGTCCTCACACCCAACGGCATTTCTACCGTGGATTGCCGAGAGGATGGCTGGTTATACTAACCACGAAATGGCGGATATGCACTTTTTGAGCAATTTCTTTGAGCATGTACCTCAATTACATTCCTGTTAATAAAATGTTTTCTGAAGTATCTCCTCTCCTTCTTGTGTTCATTCTTTAAATGTGACAGTGGAAAACTACCTTTTAACTTCTCACCGCTTGCGTTCCGACCATACATTCTATGACGAATATTGCTCGTATAGCTGCGTTCTACCACCCCGTAAAGTTTTGCCCACTTTTTCAGATTCACCCTGTATATACATATATAAAACGCACCCCAAAAAGATTTTTTGAGGCTGTAAGCAATAATCCCAATGAGATTATTTATTCTCTGATTCTTTACAATCATATTGTTTTGAACAAGTACAAGAAGCCTAAAACGGTAGCGTTCTCTGAGGAGACCTACCCGTTTTAGGTTTCTTATACAATTTTATAGCTATTTTTAGATTTTCTTATATTTGCCCTTAGGGGCCCCACCTAAGGGTTGTATACTTAACATTTTGTTCTTACTCGTGCCAAATAGGCATATCTTTATGATGGAGATGGTTAGGGGTAAAATTATTACCCGGTACATCGAATATGATTCTACGATCTATGATGTAGGACCTATTTAATTAAATCTAATGATTTCATTAATTTTGATAGGATAAAATGAAACAAAGTTATCTCTTTGCATTTAACATAATTGTCACAAAACCCTTTTTTTTGGCAATTCTCTCAAATCGCTACTCAGGGTCGCTTAAGACTCTCGAAATAGAACGGCTAATGCTGGTTAAATAACTATTACTTTAAATGTTGGCAGTGTACTAGACAAAAACGCCTAATTTCGTAGTAATTATGCGAAAACTTTCGACCAGTACACTACAACGGCCATTATTTTATTCAACAGCTATTCGCCTGTGGCTTGATAAAAATAAACGGCAGTGGAAAATAAAGTATATAAGACTACAGGCGGTTTCTTAGAGTAAAAAAAAATCAGTAAAGGTCAAAACTTATTTTATTTATACGAAAAATAATAAGTAGTAATAAACCAATATAAATTTTCTGAACCTTATCAAATATTTAATAAATTTAATGGCAGCATTGTGGCATTAGTTGTTGGTTAATAAGAATAGAATGAGTAAGTTGAAATAATGCAATAATAATTGCAAATATAATGAGTAAGTTGAAGATTGCATATCAAGTAAAGTAATTTAAGTTGACAAAAAATTATAAGGTGGATTACAGATATTTATTTAAAGTTTCAAGTAATGGGGCACGGGATAAAAAAAAATTGAAAACCGGGACGTTCGTAGTGAAACGGGTGGCAACCTTAATTACAAACGTAGTTAGCGCGGTTGGCTACGGATCTAATGGACCTGAGTTCGAGCACCGGGTAAGGCATGGATGTATGTGTCGTTTTTCTGCTGAGGTCCTGCCATCCTCTCAGATCTTTTACTTTGGCATATGAACTGACAGGCTCCTGTCAGACCTCTGTGGCAAGCAGCTGCTTGAGGGGGTAATATTTTTTTTTATTTTTAAAAGAAACGCAAATTTAAATATTTCTAAAACCATCCTATGTTATAGAACTTTCTACCTGTTGACTCAACTGACTAGTGCTGCCATCTGTCGGCCACTATGAAATTTATTAATTGTGGTCAAATGTGTTGAACCAGCTGATATATGGGGTGCGAGTTCTTATCTTGTAGGTTAAGCAATGTCTTATCTTGTAGGTTAGGCAATGGCCTAAGTTCGTGTGATCCCATTGTTCAATTTTTGCTACCACCACCGACGAGTGCCTTTACTCTTGTGATGCAGTTATTTTTTCCGAAAATTGATGTATTTATATTCATATTATTGTAATTATGTAATTATAAATCATGTATTGATATCTGCAGAAAAAAATATTAATTGATTGCTGGGTCATAGAAACCATTTTAATAAATCATAAGTAACTTATGTTTAAATAAAATCAATAAATTTTTATTAAATGGTGAGTGTAAATAATACTTTTGATAAAAAATGAAGCAAAAGAAAAAAAAAAGAGTAATATATACGGTAGAATAATAATTCAGTTTGAAGGAAAACGTACAGTCACTCAAAAAAGTTTCCGAACGCTACGGTTGATTGCTGAATTCAGAAAAAAATATCTGGCAACGATTTTTTTAGAAATGAGTGATCTGGCAACCTCGTGACACTCACGGAAATATCGAGCGTGTGCAATTATGGTTCACAGCAAACTGGAGCGTGTGCAGTTACCTGTTCACAGCAAACCAGTTACCGTTCACAGCAAACTGGAGCGTGTGCAGTGCACACGCTCCAGTTTGCTGTGAACGGTAACTGGAGCGTGTACAATTGCTGTACACGCTCCAGATATTTTTCCTGAATTCTGTCATCACGTGACACGAAGGTTGCTAGATCACTAATTTCTAAAAAAAATCTTTGCCTGATATTTTTTCTGAATTCAGCAATCAACCGTAGCGTTCGGAAACTTTTTTGAGCGACTGCAGGTGGTCATATTATTTTGATACTAGATCGTGTGGGCTCACTCACGGAAATATTGAGCGTGTGCAGTTACCGTTCACAGCAAACTGGAGCGTGTGCAGTAACTGCACACGCTCCAGTTTGCTGTGAACGGTAACTGGAGCTTGTACAGTTGCTGTACACGCTCCAGATATTTTTCCTGAATTCTGTAATCACGTGACATGAAGGTTGCCAGATCACTAATTTCTAAAAAAAATCTTTGCCTGATATTTTTTCTGAATTCAGCAATCAACCGTAGCGTTCGGAAACTTTTTTGAGCGACTGTACTAAGAGACCTAATTACTTTTAATTAAACACACATAATCTCACGTGATTTTGGAGAAAAAAAAATCGTAAAAAATATCGAATATAAAACTATCAAAGCGTTTCTACCCAATTGTTGTATTTGGCGATTTGTTGGGCTATTTTACCTCTGAGCAGCTCTTTTTGCACACAGTGGACAAAGTGGCCAGTTCACAAGGACTCCGAGGGCTCAGAGAAGGTTGGGGGAAGGGGACCCACGGAATAGCTGTTAGGAGATAGATCAGTGTCTCGAAAACTGTGTGCCGCGGCACAGTAGTGTGCCGCGAGAGATTTTCAAATTGACACTAGATATTCCAAAGATTTCATTTTGACTTGACTTGTGTTATCGACGTGCTTTAATAAAAATCTTTCAGAATTTATCAACTGGGATCTTGTAAGTATTTATCAAGCTTTTTCCAAATTTTGGTATTTTTGATTATTTCAAGCCATGGACAAATATTTAAAACAAACACCGAGTTATGAATTAAAGAACGAGAGCAAATCTTCAAGTAAAACCAGGCTGATGACTTCAACAAAGCGCAAATATAATGACGATTATATAGAGCTTGCTTTTATTCTTTTTTAGGGATGCCGCGGGGAAAAAAATTTGATTAAGTGTGCCGCGGAAAAAAAATTAGATTCAATGTGCCGCGGAAAAAAAATTAGATTCAATGCGCCGCAGAATAAAAAAGTTTGCGAGACACTGAGATAGATGGTAGCCTTCCGTCAAGGCCATCCGGCCTGTACAGAATGGTCTTACCGATGATAAATCTCAACGCTGGCATAGTTGGGAGTCGAACCTGGTCACCTTATTCCGTAGAAATAAGAGTAAACATTAGTATTGTGAAAATAAAAACTATTTTGGGGCAAAGTCACAATTTCAAAAACTTATCCTATGTGGAAAAAAACCCATCTTTTGCTGAATAAGCAGAATGTAAATTCAAAAAAGTAAGAAAATAAAAATCTGGAATGCTACGTAGAAAACTGGAATTAAATACGTGGAAATTTCAGTCGGGAAGTTCACGAAGTTTACAGGGTGAAATGCAGAAGAGGAGTTACTGGGTAAGAAAAGGAGTCTATTCCCATAATCGCGAGTTGTTGGGTTATTTTATCTCTGAGCAGCACTTTTTTGCGCACCACGGGATAAATGGCCAGGTCACAAGAACCCCGAAGGCTCAGAGAAGGTTGGGGGAGGGGACACACTGGAACAGCTGTTGGGAAACAGATGGTAGCTCCTGTCAAGACCATCCAGCGGTTTTTTTTATCGGGTACAGGGTATGGCTCTCCCACACATGGAATCACGGCTTAACGTCCCATCCGACGGACGGCGGCCTTTCCAAGCCCATCGGTGTCCCCTACTGACCATGGGCAGGGCGGGGAATTTTGCGGAGATAAATCTCAATGCTGACCCACCTGGGACTCAAACCTGGGAACTACATATTATGAACCTGGCGCGTTACCGACTGAGCACCCCTCCCCCTCCCATAATCACCAATTAGTGCATTTAAATGGACAAAATGAATGCATACTTATTTTTTTATCATAGTATATTTTTTCAATTAATTATTAGTCATTAATAAATGATTACACTGATTTATTTCAACCTTCTTCGGCCTCCCTAGTTCCGTCCCTGCATGGATGCTGATAGATTTGCTGGTGCGAATAAGACCATGCGGATGCGGATAAACATTTGTTATCTTGGCAGGGCTCTTCGTGTCGTGATTGAAAACAGCGCCATGTGCTGCCATCTATGGAGAACTATCAGAACAAAACTGCTTTTATGCATCTCGAAACAATTTCTTCTGCTATTGAAATATTGTAACTTAAAATAAAAGCAAATTGCCGAGAATAAATTTTCGAAAGACACTATCTTAAACCATTGCGGTCCTAACCCGGACTCAGGCCGGCTTTTCTTTTTTTTAATTTTAAATAATAAAAACTTGACAAGCGAGTGAAGTGAGCTCGTCTCATTGTCCTAGTGGTGGGATAAATAAAAATTGCAATTATCTATATTATAAATAATAATTTTTTAAGTAATATTTTAATATTATTTTTTAATTTATAAATTTATAAATGAATTTGTATTCGATTAGTGTTTTTTTTATAAAACTTTTATTTTACTTTTATTAAAAAAAATTAAGTAACAATTTTTTTTTTAATATTAGGATTATATTTCGTCCATTAAGCAACACTTGACCACATTAGTTTGTTTGCTTCTAATATATGAATTCAGGCCCGGAGCTAGAAAAAATTAAAGGTTAGGAGGTAAGGGGGAGAAGAGAATAAATTTCCATTGCAATCTAGCAATTTCTCCTTCGTTTTAGAGGATTTTAAAAAATTCTTGAAAAGTGCGTGAAATATGTACAAATTTAATAATTTAATAATTTTCCTTGCTAGCATAAAAGGAAACGGATTTTTTTTCTTGCATTTCTGGTGAGGTCCCGCCATCCTCACAGACCCTTCAACTATGGCGTATAAACGGATAGGCTCTTGTCAGATCTCTGTGGCAAGCAGCTGCTTGAGAAGTAATTTATTTATTTTTTTAATTCCTAAGGGGGAGGGCGCATGCCCCCCCCCCCTCACCTGAAAACTGAATTATGTTTTACGTAAGAACCGAGTTGTGTTTCACCTGAAAACTGAATTATGTTTTACGTAAGAACCGAGTTGTGTTTCACCTGAAAACTGAATTATGTTTTGCGTAAGAACCGAGTTGTGTTTCACCTGAAAACTGAATTGTGTTTTGCGTAAGAACCGAGTTGTGTTTCACCTGAAAACTGAATTGTGTTTTGCGTAAGAACCGAGTTGTGTTTCACCTGAAAACTGAATTGTGTTTTACGTAAGAACCGAGTTGTGTTTCACCTGAAAACTGAATTGTGTTTTACGTAAGAACCGAGTTGTGTTTCACCTGAAAACTGAATTGTGTTTTACGTAAGAACCGAGTTGTGTTTCACCTGAAAACTGAATTGTGTTTTACGTAAGAACCGAGTTGTGTTTCACCTGAAAACTGAATTGTGTTTTACGTAAGAACCGAGTTGTGTTTCACCTGAAAACTGAATTGTGTTTTACGTAAGAACCGAGTTGTGTTTCACCTGAAAACTGAATTATGTTTTACGTAAGAACCGAGTTGTGTTTCACCTGAAAACTGAATTATGTTTTACGTAAGAACCGAGTTGTGTTTCACCTGAAAACTGAATTATGTTTTGCGTAAGAACCGAGTTGTGTTTCACCTGAAAACTGAATTATGTTTTGCGTAAGAACCGAGTTGTGTTTCACCTGAAAACTGAATTATGTTTTGCGTAAGAACCGAGTTGTGTTTCACCTGAAAACTGAATTATGTTTTGCGTAAGAACCGAGTTGTGTTTCACCTGAAAACTGAATTATGTTTTGCGTAAGAACCGAGTTGTGTTTCACCTGAAAACTGAATTATGTTTTGCGTAAGAACCGAGTTGTGTTTCACCTGAAAACTGAATTATGTTTTGCGTAAGAACCGAGTTGTGTTTCACCTGAAAACTGAATTATGTTTTGCGTAAGAACCGAGTTGTGTTTCACCTGAAAACTGAATTATGTTTTGCGTAAGAACCGAGTTGTGTTTCACCTGAAAACTGAATTATGTTTTGCGTATGAACCGAGTTGTGTTTCACCTGAAAACTGAATTATGTTTTACGTAAGAACCGAGTTGTGTTTCACCTGAAAACTGAATTATGTTTTACGTAAGAACCGAGTTGTGTTTCACCTGAAAACTGAATTATGTTTTACATAAGAACCGAGTTGTGTTTCACCTGAAAACTGAATTATGTTTTGCGTAAGAACCGAGTTGTGTTTGTGAATTTGAAATTAGTGATCTGGCAACCTTCGTGTCACGTGACACGAAAGTTGCCAGATCACTAATTTCTAAAAAAAATCTTTGCGAGATATTTTTTTTTTGAATTCTGTAATCAACCATAGTGTTCAGATATTTTTTTAAGCGACTGTACACCCTCGCCTGTCACACGCAATGTTCCCCAACCTGGGATCGCAGCCTGGTAAAGATTTCAGAATGATTGACATCTTCCTTTCGGGAGAAATTTGATATTAACGCCCTGCGCAACACTACTGGGTATTTCTTGGTCCAACATCTTGGTTATTATTGACTGGTGATGTGAAAGGGAGAACAACTGGTGCTATTCGCAAGTTTCAATATGTCTTTACTTGCCAATGAATGCCTGATCACACATTTGAATTCTGCTCGACCGGCAGCTAAATTCTCGTTCATATTTGAACTCCCTATTTATATGGGGCGGGGGTGGCTCAGTCGGTAGCGCTCCAGGCTCGTAATCTGTAGTTCCCAGGTTCGAGTCCCAGCTGGGTCAACGTTGAGATTTATCTCCGCAAAATTCCCCGCCCTGCTCACGGTCAGTAGGGGACACCGATAGGCTTGGAAAGGCCGCCGTCCGTCGGATGGGACGTTAAGCCGTGGCTCCGTGTGCGAGAGAGCCATACCCTGTGCACGTTAAAGAACACGCTGGATGGCCTGGACGGGAGGCCACCATCTGTCTCCCAACAGCTGTTCCAGTGGGTCCCCTCCCCCAACCTTCTCTGAGATTTTCGTGGTCCATGTGACCTGGCCATTTAGCCCATGGTGTGCAAAAAAGTGCCTCTCAGAGGTAAAAACAACAACAACCCTATTTATATATATACAGGGTGTTTCAAAAAGGACTGAGCCAGGACTGGTGTACAGTTGCCATAATATTATTCAGTTGGCATTACTGTACTCAAGGTTAACAGCCATTAGCAGTTGAAATGACCTTGTCACACCCTCAGTCATGCATTCATTCCTTTGTATTGTGTCAGCTATGTCGTTTTCCAAAAACGAACGCGTATTTATTGTTCAGGCTTTTATTGTGCGTACAGTCGCTCAAAAAAAATATCCGAACACTATGGTTGATTGCAAAATTCAGAAAAAATATCTGGCAGCGATTTTTTTAGAAATTAGTGATCTGGCAACCTTCGTGTCACGTGAATCTTACAAATGTGTGAGAGAGGAGTTTGAGTTGAAGTTTCCTCAGTCTGCAGTTCCCAACAAGCCGACAATATCTCGTTTGATTGATAAAGTTCGTGACACTGGGTCTGTACAGGATCGAAAGAGCAAAGGCCAGCCATCACTGTTGACTGCCGAAGTTCTTGATGATGTGTCTCAGCGTTTAACTCGCTCACCCAGAAAATCTCTTAGAAAGTCATCTTCACAGGTTGGACTGTCACCATCTACTGTTTTCAGGGCTACATTTTTTTAAAAAGAAGTTAAAATTTCGTGCTTCCCACATTGGTGTCGTTTATGAACTGAACCAGACCACGAAAAATGTTTACTGTACTGTCGTTGGTTTCGTTCTTTGGTTGATGAAAATGGAAATGAGGTGTTGGACCGTGTTTATTTCAGTGACGAGGCTTGGTTTCACTTGGATGGGAATGTGAACAGTCAAATACGGATCAGTAGAAATCCTTACACTTTTCACGAACGAGCATTACACGCACGGAAAATTGGTGTTTGGTGTGCAATTTCCCCATCGTCGTGCGATAGGACCTTTATTTTTTGACTCAACTGTAATTGGTGAATTTATCGTGACCTCAGCCAATAGTTTATTGCACAATTAGATGTGAATGAACGAGAATGTTGGTTTGAACAAGGTGGCGCGACCGCCCATACTGCAAATGACACAATGGTCATGTTGCAGGAATATTTTGGTGATCATTTGATTTCAAAACATTTGTGGCCCCCAAGATCCTCAGATATTACTCCTCCAGATTTTTTCCTTTGGGGATATTTCAAATGTGTAGTGTTTCAAAACAATCCTCATTCACTTGAAGACTTGAAGACTAACATTGAAAGAGAGATTTTAAACATAAGAAAACAAAAATTACGAAAGGTGGCTGCAAATATCATGAAACGGGTACGAACCTGCATTCAGGTTGCAGGAAATCACTTTCAACATCTGTTGTAAAGGTAGATATATGTCTAATTTACATCTTTTGAAATTTGTGTCTTTTGTCAAGTTTAAATAGAAAAATACAATAGAGGATTGCGTCCTTTTTGAAACACCCTATATATATACATTGGATGGGAGGGGCATAAAACTTTGTTAATCTGAAGGGATACCATTATGGAAAGTTTGAAGACCACTGGTGGCTCAGACGGTAGCACGCCTGGCTAATAATCTGTGGTTCCCAGGTTACAAAGATTGAAACCACTGGTGGCTCAGACGGTAGTTCGCCTCGTTCATAATCTATAGTTTCTAGGTTAGAAAGATTGAAAACCACTTGGTGGCTCAGACGGTAGCATGCCTGGCTCATGATTTGTAGTTCCTTGGTTAAAAAGATTGAAAATTACTGCTGGCTCAGACGATAGTTCGCCTGGTTCATAATCTGTAGTTCCCAGGTCATAAAGATTGAAAACCACTAAGTGGCTCAGACGGTAGCACGCCTGGCTCGTAATCTGTAGTACCTAGGTTAGAAATATTGAAAACCACTGGTTACAGATTGAAACCAGTGGTTTCAATTTGTAGGTTTTAGGTTAGAAAGATTGAATACCACTGCTGGCTCAGACGGTATTTCACCTGGTTCATAATCTGTAGTTCCCTGGTTAGAAAGATTGAAAATCACTGGTGGCTCAGACGGTAACATGACTAGCTCGTAATTTGTACTTCCCAGATTAGAAAAATTGAAAACCACCGGTGGCTCAGACGGTAGCACACATTGCTCATAATCTGTAGTTCCCAGGCTAGATTGAAAACCATTGGTGGTTCAGACGGTAACACGCCGGCTCGTAATCTGTACTTCCCAGATTAGAAAGATTGAAAACCACTGGTGGCTCAGACGGTAACACGCCTGGCTCGTAATCTGTACTTCCCAGATTAGAAAGATTAAAAACCATGGTGGCTCAGACGGTAACACGCCTTGCTCGTAATTTGTACTTCCCAGATTAGAAAGATTGAACCTGGTACCTCAGACGGTAGCACACATGGCTCTTAATCTGTAGTTCCCAGGATAGATTGGAAACCATTGGTGGCTCAGACGGTAGCACACCTGGCTCGCAATTTGTACTTCCCAGATTAGAAAGATTAAAAACCAATGGTGGCTCAGAGGGTATCACGCCTAGCTCGTAATTTGTACTTCCCAGATTAGAAAGATTGAAAACCACTGGTGGCTTAGACAGTAACACGTCTGGCTCGTAATCTGTACTTCCCAGATTAGAAAGATTGAAAACCACTGGTGGCTCAGACAGTAACACGCCTGGCTCGTAATTTGCACTTCCCAGATTAGAAAGATTGAAAACTACTTGGTGGCTCAGACGGTAGCACACCTGGCTCGTAATATGTATTTCCCAGATTAGAAAGATTGAAAACCACTTGGTGGCTCAGACGGTAACACACCTGGCTCGTAATCTGTACTTCCCAGATTAGAAAGATTGACAACTACTTGGTGGCTCAGACGGTAACACGCCTGGCTCGTAATTTGTACTTCCCAGATTAGAAAGATTGAAAACCAATGGTGGCTCAGACGGTATCACGCCTAGCTCGTAATTTGTACTTCCCAGATTAGAAAGATTGAAAACCAATGGTGGCTCAGACGGTATCACGCCTAGCTCGTAATTTGTACTTCCCAGATTAGAAAGATTGAAAACCACTGGTGGCTCAGATAGTAACACGCCTGGCTCGTAATTTGCACTTCCCAGATTAGAAAGATTGAAAACCAATGGTGGCTCAGACGGTAACATGCCTAGCTCGTAATTTGTACTTCCCAGATTAGAAAGATTGAAAACCACTTGTGGCTCAGACGGTAACACGCCTGGCTCGTAATTTGTACTTCCCAGATTAGAAAGATTGAAAACCAATGGTATCTTAGACGGTAGCAGACATGGCTCATAATCTGTAGTTCGCAGGCTAGATTGACAACTACTTGGTGGCTCAGACGGTAACACGCCTGGCTCGTAATTTGTACTTCCCAGATTAGAAAGATTGAAAACCAATGGTGGCTCAGACGGTATCACGCCTAGCTCGTAATTTGTACTTCCCAGATTAGAAAGATTGAAAACCAATGGTGGCTCAGACGGTATCACGCCTAGCTCGTAATTTGTACTTCCCAGATTAGAAAGATTGAAAACCACTGGTGGCTCAGATAGTAACACGCCTGGCTCGTAATTTGCACTTCCCAGATTAGAAAGATTGAAAACCAATGGTGGCTCAGACGGTAACATGCCTAGCTCGTAATTTGTACTTCCCAGATTAGAAAGATTGAAAACCAATGGTGGCTCAGACGGTATCACGCCTAGCTCGTAATTTGTACTTCCCAGATTAGAAAGATTGAAAACCACTGGTGGCTCAGATAGTAACACGCCTGGCTCGTAATTTGCACTTCCCAGATTAGAAAGATTGAAAACCAATGGTGGCTCAGACGGTAACATGCCTAGCTCGTAATTTGTACTTCCCAGATTAGAAAGATTGAAAACCACTTGTGGCTCAGACGGTAACACGCCTGGCTCGTAATTTGTACTTCCCAGATTAGAAAGATTGAAAACCAATGGTATCTTAGACGGTAGCAGACATGGCTCATAATCTGTAGTTCGCAGGCTAGATTGAAAACCACTTGGTGGCTCAGACGGTAACACACCTGGCTCTTAATTTGTACTTCCCAGATTAGAAAGATTGAAAACCACTGGTGGTTCAGACGGTAACATGCCTGGCTTGTAATTTGTACTTCCCAGTTTAGAAAGATTGAAAACCACTGGAGGCTCAGACGGTAGCACACATCGCTCATAATCTGTAGTTCCCAGGCTAGATTGAAAACCATTGATTGGTCGGACGGTAACACGTCTCGCTCGTATTCTGTACTTCCCAGATTGGAAAGGTTGAAAACCACTGGTGGCTCAGACGGTAACATGCCTGGCTCGTAATTTGTACTTCCCAGATTAGAAAGATTGAAAACTACTTGGTGGCTCAGACGGTAGCACACATGGCTCATAATGTGTAGTTCCCTGGCTAGATTGAAAACCATTGGTGGCTCAGACGGTAACACGCCTGGCTCTTATTTTGTACTTCGCAGATTAGAAAGATTGAAAACCACTTGGTGGCTCAGACGGTAACACACCTGGCTCTTAATTTGTACTTCCCAGATTAGAAAGATTGAAAACCACTGGTGGTTCAGACGGTAACATGCCTGGCTTGTAATTTGTACTTCCCAGATTAGAAAGATTGAAAACCACTTGGTGGCTGAGACGGTAACACGCCTGGCTCGTAATCTGTACTCCCCAGATTAGAAAGATTGAAAACCACTTGGTGGCTCAGACGGTAACACACCTGGCTCTTAATTTGTACTTCCCAGATTAGAAAGATTGAAAACCACTGGTGGTTCAGACGGTAACATGCCTGGCTTGTAATTTGTACTTCCCAGATTAGAAAGATTGAAAACCACTTGGTGGCTGAGACGGTAACACGCCTGGCTCGTAATCTGTACTCCCCAGATTAGAAAGATTGAAAACCACTTGGTGGCTTAGACGGTAACGCGCCTGGCTGATAATCTGTAATTGCCATATTAGAAAGATTGAAATTCACTGGTGGCTCAGATGGTAGCACTATTTTACGTGGAGAGGAAAACGATGATGATATTAAATAATAATTCCCGTTCCATATTTATTTTAGCCATGATCGTATCTTTTGTACCTTACGTTGTTCCTTTTTAAAAATAATTAAGAGTTCAGTAGCATACTGAGGAACAGAGTATCTTCCCGCACAAAAAAGGAGTAAATAAAGGTAGGTAATGGTTTCTTCAACAAATACAAAAACATTTATTACAGTTCTATTATCATTTTGCTTTCAACAACTTACATAATGCTTGTAGGAAATGTCCAGACGCTCTCTTGCCTACATTACAACTCTGCCGTTCTATAAACTACTCGCTGTTCAAAACTATTGTGCTCGCTCATCACGAGAAGACTGTCATGTTCCCTGACGGAGAATGAAGACTGAAGTGTCGAGTGAAGAGTCCTTTGCTGTCTTGAACACACAAAAGCGAAGTCGTTATTTAAAGAGTTTGATTGATCCCCTCAATTCTCTCGCTAGGAGGGAGGTAAGGTAGTAAGGAACGAAAATAGACAGTTCTCGATGTTCTTTTCGGGGCGGGGGGTGGCTTAGTCGGTAACGCGCCAGGCTCGTAAACTGTAGTTCCCAGGTTCGAGTCCCAGCTGGGTCAGCGTTGAGATTTATCTCCGTAAAAATTCCCCGCCCTGCCCACGGTCAGTAGGGGACACCGATGGGCTTGGAAAGACCGCCGTCCGTCGGATGGGACGTTAAGCCGTGGCCCCGTGTGCGGGAGAGACATACCCTGTGCACGTTAAAGAACACGCTGGATGGCCTTGACGGGAGGGTACCATCTGTCTCCCAACAGCTGTTCCAGTAGGTCCCCTCCCCCAACCTTCTCTGATCCTTCGGGGTCCATGTGACCTGGCCATTTAGCCCATGGTGTGCAAAAAAGTGCCGCTCAGAGGTAAAACAACCCAACCCAACAATGTTCTTTTCCTGAAACCACGTGGCTGTCCGTTCGTGGGAACCGTTGAGCAGTGGTTCAGGGGGATCCTCCCGGGCATCCGGTGCTTCAGTGTCAAGAGTCTCAGACTTGATGCCAGGCGCCACGATAGAGGCTTTGCATGGATGAGAGAGTGCCTCCTTAAGTTCACGTTGCTCGGATTATAACTGGCAGGAAGGCACGTCAATGGATTTGCCCTGCTATGCGGTGCTTCAAACGGTTAATACTTTCTCTTCTGCTGAGGTCTCAGAGACCTCATTTAGAGCATATCTCTACGTGATTTAAACGGTTCTGTCGTGTTCTCTAACTTATTTTATTTTGGGGATGCAACTCATTAGATGTCATTCGTTGCTAGCTGTGTACTTCTCCAGATGCTTGGGAAAGTGAGCTCCAGAAAAGTGTTTTATAGCACCTCCCCCTCTGATACTCTTTGGCACTACCCCCCACTTATACCCGGAGGGATTAGGGTGTGAATCATCGAGAGGGAACGGAGAGTTGCGGAAATAATTAAGACAGAAAGTTAGAGTGCTTGGCTTCTGATCCAAGGAACCTGGATTCGAGCCCCGGATAAGACATGGATAATTGTGTTGTTTTTCTGCAGAAATCTTGGCTTCCTCAAGACCTCCTACTATGGCGCTTAAACTGACAGGCTCCTGTCAAACCACTGTGGCAAACAGCTGCTTGAGGGGGGGGGGGTATTTATTTATTTATTTTTAAAGTGAGGAGCTAATTAATTGACAGGACGTCAGGTTGTTTAGTGCGTAAAAGTGACGCAGTTCTTTCCCAGAATTCGTAAAGGAGCTTGCTATTTTACCATCCAGAGCAAGCTTGGACATCTGCTGCCAGGACCGAGCTTAGACCCTTTCTAAAATGGATTATTTCAGAAGTCTGATGTTAGATATGAATGGTTAATTTAGCCAAAATAAATGTCATTTTAAAAAGCAATTGAAAATCATCAGGAGGAAAAATCAGACTTACTTACTGGAGTGAAAATTTGCTGTCCCTAAAAAAATACCGCGGGATCGCATAGGTTGCACTAGCGGTAACCTATCCCTGAGGATTAGAATATCCTCTTGCCGAGTTCAGAGGTGTGTAAAGCGATTTCTGTACGGAAAAGGTGTGTAAAGCGATTTCTGTACGGAAAAGGTGTGTAAAGCGATTTCTGTACGGAAAAGGTGTGTAAAGCGATTTCTGTACGGAAAAGGTGTGTAAAGCGATTTCTGTACGGAAAAGGTGTGTAAAGCGATTTCTGTACGGAAAAGGTGTGTAAAGCGATTTCTGTACGGAAAAGGTGTGTAAAGCGATTTCTGTACGGAAAAGGTGTGTAAAGCGATTTCTGTACGGAAAAGGTGTGTAAAGCGATTTCTGTACGGAAAAGGTGTGTAAAGCGATTTCTGTACGGAAAAGGTGTGTAAAGCGATTTCTGTACGGAAAAGGTGTGTAAAGCGATTTCTGTACGGAAAAGGTGTGTAAAGCGATTTCTGTACGGTTCAGAGGTGTGTAAAGCGATTTCTCTACGGTTCAGAGGTGTGTAAAACGATTTCTGTACGGTTCAGAGGTGTGTAAAGAGATTTCTGTACTGATTTCTGTCCCATCTCATTCTGTGAATGTCTGTAAAACCAAAGCAGCATTCAAGCTATGATATGTTGATTGGAGAAGTCTGCGAAGTTTGTAAAATTAAGCTATTTTCATTCAGCAAAGTGTTGAACACAGCTAAGGCCCAGAGAATCAATAATATTTCCATGATGCCGAGTGGTTAGCACGCTTGGCTATTGATCTAAGGGACCTGGGTTCGAGCCCCGGGTAAGGCATGGATGTATGTATCGTTTTTCTGCTGAGGTCCTGCCATCCTCTCAGACCTTCTACTCTGGCATAATAAACTGACAGGCTCCTGTCAGACCTCTGTGGCAAGCAGCTGCTTGAGGAGGTATTTATTTATATATAGGTGTGTGTGGGAATGTAAATTGTGCAAATAAATGGTGTGTTGTCATCTATATATTGCAGTGGACATTTACTTCTTACATCGGAGACACATCACGTCTGATGCACATCGAAGCACGGGTATAACAATCCGCAGATCTCTGATTTCCCCTAGAATCTCAGGAGAAGGATATTAAAAGAAAATTCGGGTGGTCCACCACCTCTTGATTGGGGCGGGGGTGGCTCAGTCGGTAGCGCGCCAGGCTCGTAATCTGTAGTTCCCAGGTTAGAGTCCCAGCTGGGTCAGCGTTGAGATTTATCTCCGCAAAATTCCCCCCCCCTGCCCACGGTCAGTAGGGGACACCGATGGGCTTGGAAAGGCCGCCGTCCGTCGGATGGGACGTTAAGCCGTGGCCCCTTGTGCGGGAGAGGTATACCCTGTGCACCCCGTGTGCGGAAGAGCCATACCCTGTGCACCCTGTGCAAATTAGAGAATTTTCAATGTGCACATTAAAGAAAACACTGGATAGCCTTGACAGGAGGCTACCATCTGTCTCCCAACAGCTATTCCAGTGGGTTCACTCCTCCAACCTTCTCTGAGCCTTCGAGGCCCATGTGACCTGGCCATTTAGCCCATGGTGTGCAAAAAAGTGCCGCTCAGAGGTAAAACAACCCAACCCAACCCACCTCTTGAAGAATCCACTACAGATCACTACAGCAAAAAAGTTTGAAAACTACAGTACTACTCAATATATGGTATCGATTTGTACTTTTGTGCGCCAGAAATTCACGTAAACGGAGCCCTTTAGTGTTATTTATTTACTTTTTTTTTTATTTACTAAGATTCAAACGAAAAACAAACTCACTTGACCGTCTGTTTAATTCCATATGGCAAGATCCGGCGAAGAAGTCTGCTCTGCCAATCCGAAAGAGTTTTTTCATTCACATTTATTCCCAAAGACACGTTGTGGTTTTTTTCTCGTAGCATCGCCAGTAATTGCATTTCAGATAGACGAAGAAGAAACATCATGGATTTGGAAACATCATGGATTGAAGAAGCGTTATTACCTGAAAGGCTTTCTCTCTGGCTTCCAGTGGAAGTTCGTGGCAAAGATTTAGGTAAAAGCAAACGCCGAAAGTTCGGTAACAGATAAGTTCACACGAGAACAAACTTTTATTGTTATTGTTTCTTGTTGTTGTTGTTTTCTGCTTGAACCAGAAGTAAAATTGTGTTTTGTGTTTTTTTTCTCCCTTAATTCCCATTCGCGAGTATTTTGTTTCTTCGATCACGTTTATCGAAGTTTCTAGGAAACGAATCAGATGAAAATTTTACAACAATTCTGCCATTCAGTCAGCTCTCTGACGACGACTTGAAAGTTGATTTCAGGTTGGGTTGTTTTACCTCTGAGCGGCACTTTTTTGCACACCATGGGCTACATGGCCAGGTCACATGGACCCCGAAGGCTCAGAGAAGGTTGGGGGAGGGGACCCACTGGAACAGCTGTTGGGAGACAGATGGTAGCCTCCCGTCAAGGCCATCCAGCGTGTTTTTTAACGTGCACAGGGTATGGCTCTCCCGCACACGGGGCCACGGCTTAACGTCTCATCGACGGACGGCGGCCTTTACAAGCCCATCGGTGTCCCCTGCTGACCGTGGGCAGGGCGGGGAATTTTTCGGAGATAAATCTCAACGCTGACCCAGCTGGGACTCGAACCTGGGAATTACAGATTACGAGCCTGGCGCGCTACCAACTGAGCCACCCCGGCCCGTTGATTTCAGGATTGCGTTCTCTGCTAAACCGAAGGACTGTGTAAAAAAAAAAACCCATAAGGCAATGCTGAGATTAAAAAAAAAATACCCCCTCAAGCAGCTGCTTGCCACAGAGGTCTGACAGGAGCCTGTCAGTTTATATGCCAGAGTAGAAGGTCTGAGAGGATGGCAGGTCCTCAGCAGAAAAACGACACACACATCCATGCCTTACCCGGGGCTCGAACCCAGGTCCCTTAGATCAGTAGCCAAGCGTGCTAACCACTCGGCCACGGGACGGCATAATCTCATAATAATCACAAATATAGCAGACTCCCGTATCCAGAACAAATGGGGAAAGTAATCGCGGATAATCGAATTCTCGGTTAATACGTCACCGTTTAAAAAAAATGTACAAAACTTAAAAAATGCTTTTAAAATATCGTATCATGGACTTACTTTTTTTTTTCATTTAAAATAGAATAGCAAGGAAGTGAATTTTGCCCTTCTCTTTCCCTCATAAATATCAGGAGTTTACTGAAAGGTTTCAAGAACATCCTAGGTTTGTGCCCCACCCACAAAATAAATTTTAAATTAGTGCCATAACAACAAAATATATCGTACAAATATCAAACTTCTAGAACTGTCATGGGGCGGGGGTGGCTCAGTCGGTAGCTCGCCAGGCTCGTAATCTACAGTTCCCAGGTTCGAGTCCCAGCTGGGTCAGCGTTGAGATTTATCTCCGAAAAGTTCCCCGCCCTGCCCACGGTCAGTAGGGGACACCGATGGGCTTGGAAAGGCCGCCGTCCGTCGGATGGGACGTTAAGCTGTGACCCCGTGTGCGGGAGAGCCATACCCTGTGCACGTTGTAGAACACGCTGGATGGCCTTGACGGAAGGCTACCATCTGTCTCCCAACAGCTGTTTCAGTGGGTCCCCAACCTTCTCTGAGCCTTCGGGGTCCATGTGAGCTGGCCATTTAGCCCATGGTGTGCAAAAAAGTGCCGCTAAGAGGTAAAACAACCCAATCTAGAACTGTCCAGAAAGTTTTTTTTTAGTGAATGCCTTTCTATTGAAACATGTGTTCATTCCTCGCCATATTTCAGTAATAAGAAAGAAAGAAAGAAAGATATTTTGATGTCATAAATATCCCTAAGATATAAAGTTCATTTCTCAGAGATTTCAGATTTTGTTTCTTTTACTTATCGATCAACTGACTCAATCCAGACGTTTGAATCATTTTTCCTTTTTGTCATCAAATAAATCTTGGCGTGACACCCACGCCAAGTGTTTTCTTTACCTAAGTAGTTTTTGTTTTATAAGCCATTGTTTTTTAAGATATTATTCGTCTTTTTAGATCTGAATTTGGAGACTAATTTAGAAAGCTGGAGGAACGGACTTTTGCTCTCTTTGTGTGAAATTTGTGTTTCTTTTTGTCGAAATTTAAGATGATGGAGAATTTTCGATCCTGGATGATAAGAATGATTTTAAATGGGTTCACACATGTCGACTGAGATTCATCATTTTTTTTTGCACCTCTTAAATAGAAAAAGAGACTTTTTATCGCTTTAAAGAAAATGCAATTTAGTCAGTTCTAGTTTGCTAAGAAGAAAATGTTACAATGCATACATTTTTCTTTTCGAAGGCAAAATTTTCCTTTTCTTTTATTTTTGTAGAAGGAAATGTTGCTTATCGAATTTATTATTCAGTTGGGTTGATTTACTTCTGAGAGGTAGTTTTCTCAAACTATGGGTTTAATGGCCAGGTCACAAGGAACCGAAAGGCTTAGAGAAGAGAGGGGGTCTGGGGTGGCTCAGTCGGTAGCGCGCCAGGCTCGTTATCTGTAATTCCCAGATTCGAGTCCCAGTTGGGTGAGAGTTGAGATTTATCTCCGCGAAACTCCCCGTCCTACCCACCGTCAGTAGGGGACACCGATGGGCTTCTGTTATAGCGTAGCCACGAAAATCCTGGCTCACGGCACCAAAATCTTAAAGGGTTTTTTCCTTTTTTTAAACCGTGCTTAATAATGTATTTCATTTCTTAATTTTAATGATTTTCCCGCCCCTATTTGGTTTGGCCGTGATCGTTAATTTAACCATATATCATTACGTGAGCGTATAGCATTTTCTCCTTAGATAATTCATAGCTCAGTATCCCACTGGGTTGTTGTTGTTGTTGTTGGGTTGTTTTACCTCTGAGCGGCACTTTTTTGCACACCATGGGCTAAATGGCCAGGTTACATGGACCCCGAAGGCTCAGAGAAGGTTGGGAGAGGGGACCCACTGGAACAGCTGTTGGGAGACAGATGGTAGCCTCCCGTCAAGGCAATCCAGCGTGTTCTTTAACGTGCACAGGGTATGGCTCTCCCGCACACGGTGCCATGGCTTAACGTCCCATCCGACGGACGGCGGCCTTTCCAAGACCCATCGTGTCCCCTACTGACCGTGGGCAGGGCGGGGAATTTTGCGGAGATAAATCTCAACGCTGATCTAGCTGGGACTCGAACCTGGGAACTACAGATTACGAGCCTGGCGCGCTACCGACTGAGCCACCCCCGCCCCGGACCCAGTGGGAAACAAAGCCATCCTGCCACACAAAAGGTGCAACTAAAGCAGGTGGGGCTTTTTAACACTTACTGAAACACATTTATTTAGAGAGCTAATTAACACAATTACATTAACAAGAACACATTCTTCAATTTCGACAAACTTAAATTAAAAGTTGAATACATTCAGCTCAATGCGAGGCCTTTTCTAAAACTAGCAAATCTGTCACACACACTAATCTTTCTACTATCATCGCCTTCCTAACTCACAAGCCGTTGACTGTGCCTGCTCTCGTCGAAAGCCAGGTGATCAAGCAGAAGCGTGACTTGCTCCTACGAGTCTCTGAAGCCAAGTGAGCATCGTCCCATAGCCACTAATCCCAAGTGTCCTTCTTTCTCGAACCCACAAAAGGAATTAAAAAGTCATTCCGAGTCCGTGGGGGGGGGGGGGGGGGGGCTCAGTAGGTAAAGCGCCAGGCTCGTAATCTGTAGTTCCCAGGTTCGAGTCCCAGCTGGGTCAACATTGAGATTTATCTCCGCAAAATTCCCCGCCCTGCCCACGGTCAGTAGGGGGGACATCGATGGACTTGGAAAGACCGCCGTCCGTCGGATTGGACGTTAAGCCGTGGCCCCGTGTGAGGGAGAGCCATACCCTGTGCACGTTAAAGAACACGCTGGATGGCCTTGACGGGAGATTACCATCTGTCTTCCAACAGCTGTTCCAGTGGGTCCCCTCCCCCAACCTTCTCTGAGCCTTCGGGGTCCATGTGACCTGGTCATTTACCCCATGGTGTGCAAAAAAATGTCGCTCAGAGGTAAAACAACACAACCCATTCCGAGTCCGTGATTGGCTCTCTCAATTCTCTCTACTGGGGGGGGGGGATGGTAGTGTGGTCATAAGGGACGAAAAATAGAACCTTCTGGAGCTTGTGTCCTTGTCGTGCATTCACTTCTGTCCTTCACGGACTGATTGCGCCGTGAGCTGAGGGAAGCTCTTCCGGGGTTGCCAATCAACAATTGCAGTCTTGGCGCCAGGCTCCTCTTTCTCAAAGATGAATCTCTGACGCGAGGGCGCTATCCTTTGTAGACGCCAGTCCGGATTAAGCTGGCCAGCGACAGGAAAGTGGCTTGGCTCTGCTGAAGCGGCACCTCAAACACCTCAAACGGTCCTGTCTGCCTGGGTTGGGTTGTTTTACCTCTGAGCGGCACTTTTCTTGCACACCATGGGCTAATTGGCCGCGTCACATGGACCCCGAATGCTCAGAGAAGGTTGGGGGAGGGGACCCACTGGAACAGCTGTTGGGAGACAGATGGTAGCCTCCCGTCAAGGCCATCCAGCGTGTTCTTTAACGAGCACAGGTATGGCTCTCCCGCACACGGGGCCACGGCTTAACGTCCCATCCGATGGACGGAGGCCTTTCCAAGCCCATCGGTGTCCCCTACTGACCGTGGGCAGGGCGGGAATTTTGCGGAGATAATTCTCAATGTTGACCCAGCTGGGACTCGAACCTGGGAACTACAGATTACGAGCCTGGCGCGCTACCGACTGAGCCACCCCCGCCCCACGCGGATTTAGCTGACTTGTCTTCTTAGATAATCCCCGCATGGCTTCTCTAGGACCGAAAGAAGCTAAAGTCTGGAACTTGAAAACCGTTCTGCACGAACTGTGCAAATTCATGCAGAACACTTGGAAAGGCTGACGTCCGTCTGATGGGACGTTAAGCCTTGGCCCCGTGTGCACGAGAGCATACCCTGTGCACGTTAAAGAACAGGCTGGATGACCTTGACGGGAAGCTACCATCTGTCTCCCAACAGCTATTCCAGTGGGTCCCCTCCCCTAACTTTCTCTGAGCATTCAGGGTTCATGTGACCTGGCCATTTAGCCCATGGTGTGCAAAAAAGTGCCGCTCAGAGCTAAAACATCCCAACTTAGAGAAGAGGGACCACTGGACAACTGTTAAAAGACCGATGCCAATTCTGTCAATTTCTGGGGTGGAGGGAGGTCTCAGTCAGTAGCGCGCCAGACCAGTAATCTGTAGTTCCCAGGTTCGAGTCTCGTCTGGGCCAGCGTTGAGATTTATCTCCGCTAAACTCCCACACTGCCTGGCGGTCAGTAGAGAACACAGATAGGCTTCGAAACACCGCTGTCCGTAGGATGGGATGTTAAGATGGGTTGTTTTACCTCTGAGCGGCAGTTTTTTTGCCCACAATGGGCTAAATGGCCGGGTCACAAGGACCCTGAGGGCTCAGAGAAGGTTGGAGGAAGAGGACCTACTAGACACTGTTAGGAGACAGATGGTAGCCTTCGGTCAAGGCCATCCATCGTGTTCTTTAATGTGTACAAGGAACCATGGCTTTATGTCCTATCCGACTTGTTGTCTAACGGTGATTCTGTTCGGGCCGAAGAACAGATGTCTGAGTTAGGAATTTAGATGAGACAAATATTAACACTGGCGCAGTTGGGACTCGAACCTGGGAACTGCAGATATGAGTCAAGCCCAGTCCCCATGATGAAGATGCCAGATTACAATGAAACATTTCGTAGATATGTATAGATTTCAAGGAAACTAGAGTTTAAAACAGTTACGCTAAAACACTGATTCTCAAACAGTTGGTCTCGTGTAAGATCCAGGTGTGTCGAGAAATTTTAACATAAAAGAATAATACTACATACCAATTTGTACATTAGCACTCTACAATTTTGCTTTTTGAAAATTTTTTATTATGATTTCGTTTTTTGTCAAATGTTGAGTTTAATGTGATTTTTTGTTTAAATAAACTGAATTTTAAGACATATACTAAAACAAAAACTAATTGATTTTAATTACAGGTGTACCGTCGAAAATGGCTTATTTCAGAAGTGGGTGGTGGAAAATGGATTATTTCCGAAGTGGGTCGAGGTAAATGGATTATTTCAGAAGTGGGTGGAGGTAAATGGATTATTTCAGAAGTGGGTCGTGGTAAATGGATTATTTCAGAAGTCTGTCGAGGAAAATGGATTATTTCAGAAGTGTGTCGAGGTAAATGAATTATTTCAGAAGTGTATCGAGGTAAATGGATTATTTCAGAAATGTATCGAAGTAAATGGATTATTTCAGAAGTTTGTCGAGATAAATGAATTATTTGAGAAGTGGGTCGTGGTAAATGGATTATTTCAGAAGTGTGTCGAGGTAAATGGATTTCAAATGTGGGTCGTGGTAAATGGATTATTTCAGAAGTGGGTCGAGGTAAATGGATTATTTCAGAAGTGTGTCGAGGTAAATGGATTTCAAATGTGGGTCGTGGTAAATGGATTATTTCAGAAGTGGGTCGAGGTAAATGGATTATTTCAGAAGTGTGTCGAGGTAAATGGATTTCAAATGTGGGTCGTGGTAAATGGATTATTTCAGAAGTGGGTCGAGGTAAATGGATTATTTCAGAAGTGTGTCGAGATAAATGAATTATTTGAGAAGTGGGTCGTGGTAAATGGATTATTTCAGAAGTGTGTCGAGGTAAATGGATTTCAAATGTGGGTCATGGTAAATGGATTATTTCAGAAGTGGGTCGAGGTAAATGGATTATTTCCGAAGTGGGTCGAGGTAAATGGATTATTTCAGAAGTGGGTGGAGGTAAATGGATTATTTCAGAAGTGGGTCGTGGTAAATGGATTATTTCAGAAGTCTGTCGAGGAAAATGAATTATTTCAGAAGTGTGTCGAGGTAAATGAATTATTTCAGAAGTGTATCGAGGTAAATGGATTATTTCAGAAATGTATCGAAGTAAATGGATTATTTCAGAAGTTTGTCGAGATAAATGAATTATTTGAGAAGTGGGTCGTGGTAAATGGATTATTTCAGAAGTGTGTCGAGGTAAATGGATTTCAAATGTGGGTCGTGGTAAATGGATTATTTCAGAAGTGGGTCGAGGTAAATGGATTATTTCAGAAGTGTGTCGAGATAAATGAATTATTTGAGAAGTGGGTCGAGGTAAATGGATTATTTCAGAAGTGTGTCGAGGTAAATGGATTTCAAATGTGGGTCATGGTAAATGGATTATTTCAGAAGTGGGTCGAGGTAAATGGATTATTTCCGAAGTGGGTCGAGGTAAATGGATTATTTCAGAAGTGGGTGGAGGTAAATGGATTATTTCAGAAGTGGGTCGTGGTAAATGGATTATTTCAGAAGTCTGTCGAGGAAAATGAATTATTTCAGAAGTGTGTCGAGGTAAATGAATTATTTCAGAAGTGTATCGAGGTAAATGGATTATTTCAGAAATGTATCGAAGTAAATGGATTATTTCAGAAGTTTGTCGAGATAAATGAATTATTTGAGAAGTGGGTCGTGGTAAATGGATTATTTCAGAAGTGTGTCGAGGTAAATGGATTTCAAATGTGGGTCGTGGTAAATGGATTATTTCAGAAGTGGGTCGAGGTAAATGGATTATTTCAGAAGTGTGTCGAGATAAATGAATTATTTGAGAAGTGGGTCGTGGTAAATGGATTATTTCAGAAGTGTGTCGAGGTAAATGGATTTCAAATGTGGGTCATGGTAAATGGATTATTTCCGAAGTGGGTCGAGGTAAATGGATTATTTCAGAAGTGGGTGGAGGTAAATGGATTATTTCAGAAGTGGGTCGTGGTAAATGGATTATTTCAGAAGTCTGTCGAGGAAAATGAATTATTTCAGAAGTGTGTCGAGGTAAATGAATTATTTCAGAAGTGTATCGAGGTAAATGGATTATTTCAGAAATGTATCGAAGTAAATGGATTATTTCAGAAGTTTGTCGAGATAAATGAATTATTTGAGAAGTGGGTCGTGGTAAATGGATTATTTCAGAAGTGTGTCGAGGTAAATGGATTTCAAATGTGGGTCATGGTAAATGGATTATTTCAGAAGTGGGTCGAGGTAAATGGATTATTTCCGAAGTGGGTCGAGGTAAATGGATTATTTCAGAAGTGGGTGGAGGTAAATGGATTATTTCAGAAGTGGGTCGTGGTAAATGGATTATTTCAGAAGTCTGTCGAGGTAAATGGATTATTTCAGAAGTGTGTCGAGGAAAATGGATTATTTCAGAAGTGTGTCGAGATAAATGAATTATTTCAGAAGTGTGTCGAGGTAAATGAATTATTTCAGAAGTGTATCGAGGTAAATGGATTATTTCAGAAATGTATCGAAGTAAATGGATTATTTCAGAAGTTTGTCGAGATAAATGAATTATTTGAGAAGTGGGTCGTGGTAAATGGATTATTTCAGAAGTGTGTCGAGGTAAATGGATTTCAAATGTGGGTCGTGGTAAATGGATTATTTCAGAAGTGGGTCGAGGTAAATGGATTATTTCAGAAATGTATCGAGGTAAATGGATTATTTCAGAAACGTATCGAAGTAAATGGATTATTTCAGAAGTGTGTCGAGATAAATGAATTATTTCAGAAGTGTGTCGAGGTAAATGAATTATTTCAGAAGTGTATCGAGGTAAATGGATTATTTCAGAAATGTATCGAAGTAAATGGATTATTTCAGAAGTTTGTCGAGATAAATGAATTATTTGAGAAGTGGGTCGTGGTAAATGGATTATTTCAGAAGTGTGTCGAGGTAAATGGATTTCAAATGTGGGTCATGGTAAATGGATTATTTCAGAAGTGGGTCGAGGTAAATGGATTATTTCCGAAGTGGGTCGAGGTAAATGGATTATTTCAGAAGTGGGTGGAGGTAAATGGATTATTTCAGAAGTGGGTCGTGGTAAATGGATTATTTCAGAAGTCTGTCGAGGTAAATGGATTATTTCAGAAGTGTGTCGAGGAAAATGGATTATTTCAGAAGTGTGTCGAGATAAATGAATTATTTCAGAAGTGTGTCGAGGTAAATGAATTATTTCAGAAGTGTATCGAGGTAAATGGATTATTTCAGAAATGTATCGAAGTAAATGGATTATTTCAGAAGTTTGTCGAGATAAATGAATTATTTGAGAAGTGGGTCGTGGTAAATGGATTATTTCAGAAGTGTGTCGAGGTAAATGGATTTCAAATGTGGGTCGTGGTAAATGGATTATTTCAGAAGTGGGTCGAGGTAAATGGATTATTTCAGAAATGTATCGAGGTAAATGGATTATTTCAGAAACGTATCGAAGTAAATGGATTATTTCAGAAGTGTGTCGAGATAAATGAATTATTTCAGAAGTGTGTCGAGGTAAATGAATTATTTCAGAAGTGTATCGAGGTAAATGGATTATTTCAGAAATGTATCGAAGTAAATGGATTATTTCAGAAGTGTGTCGAGATAAATGAATTATTTGAGAAGTGGGTCGTGGTAAATGGATTATTTCAGAAGTGTGTCGAGGTAAATGGATTTCAAATGTGGGTCGTGGTAAATGGATTATTTCAGAAGTGGGTCGAGGTAAATGGATTATTTCAGAAGTGTGTCGAGATAAATGAATTATTTGAGAAGTGGGTCGTGGTAAATGGATTATTTCAGAAGTGTGTCGAGGTAAATGGATTTCAAATGTGGGTCGTGGTAAATGGATTATTTCAGAAGTGGGTCGAGGTAAATGGATTATTTCAGAAGTGTATCGAGATAAATGAATTATTTGAGAAGTGGGTCGTGGTAAATGGATTATTTCAGAAGTGTGTCGAGGTAAATGGATTTCAAATGTGGGTCGTGGTAAATGGATTATTTCAGAAGTGGGTCGAGGTAAATGGATTATTTCAGAAGTGTGTCGAGATAAATGAATTATTTGAGAAGTGGGTCGTGGTAAATGGATTATTTCAGAAGTGTGTCGAGGTAAATGGATTTCAAATGTGGGTCGTGGTAAATGGATTATTTCAGAAGTGGGTCGAGGTAAATGGATTATTTCAGAAGTGTGTCGAGATAAATGAATTATTTGAGAAGTGGGTCGTGGTAAATGGATTATTTCAGAAGTGTGTCGAGGTAAATGGATTTCAAATGTGGGTCGTGGTAAATGGATTATTTCAGAAGTGGGTCGAGGTAAATGGATTATTTCAGAAGTGTGTCGAGGTAAATGGATTTCAAATGTGCGTCGTGGTAAATGAATTATTTCAGAAGTGTGTCGAGGTAAATGGATTATTTCAGAACTGTGTCGCCAAGAGGAAAATGTTGGGAAACGTGCTACGCTATACAGAAATTATACGTTATAACCGATTCGTTATATCAAGACGCCGCTAAAGTGAAATATCATTATGAAAGAATCTGGGATTTCCAAACAGAATTTTTGAGAAAACAGGATTATAAGACATCACACATATCCACGCGAATTTATTGATTGACGTTTATCTGCTCAACAAATAATTGTCAAAGGCGGATGGTGGGGGGAATTAATATGCAATGTTAGAGGCAAATAATTGTAAATAACAGAGAATTACGCCTCACGCAAGTGATTGCCACAGATCTTTGTGGAGTGTGCGTTCCGGAGTGGCAACGAGCTCGTCACTCCGGGTTCGAATCCGGTCCGTTGTGGATCAGATCGCACACTCCGGATCTTCTGATCCGGAGTGGCAATGAGCTTGTCACTCCGGGTTCGAATCCAGTCCGTTTGATCAGTGACCAAACGAGCTAACCACTCGGTCACCGGGAATCTAGCGTATGAAAAAAAAAAATGTGACTGAATATGAAATAAAGATCATAATCAAATCTACATAAATTTAGATTTTTAACAATATTCGTTCAGTATTTAAAGAGTTATGAAAGCTACAATATTTCACAACTTCGTAAAAATTTTCTTCCGAAATTAATTAAAGCTTAAATAATAAGTGTTATTTCAAAACATTTAACAAAATAAATATACATTTTAGAAGTATGCGTAATGATTATTTCAATAAAAAAAAATAAATACCCCCTCAAGCATCTGCTTGCCACAGAGGTCTGACAGGAGCCTGTCAGTTTATATACCACAATAGAAGCTCTGTGAAGATGGCAGGACCTCAGCAGAAAAACGACACATACATCCATGCCTTACCCGGGACTCGAACCCAGGTCCCTTAGATCAAGTAGCCAATCGCGCTAACTCACTGGGCCATGGGACGGCTCTTATTTCAATATCACACAATTATGAATGAGTATTTTATTTTATTTTTATATAAAACAAGATAATTTGTTGTTAAATATTCCAGCTTTCATAAACTTTTTAAATACTGAACGAATATCTTTGAAAATCGAGATTTAAATAGATTCGATATCCAACATTTTAGTAGGTCACTTAACTCATTATTATTTGATTCGAGATGGACGAGTTATTATCGTTATTTATTGACCAGCTCACGTACGTCTAGTGGAAGAGTCAGGAAACTTTTCTGGTAGGGGCGGGGGTGGCTCAGTCGGTAGAGCGCCAGGCTCGTAATCTGTAGTTCCCAGGTTCGAGTCCCAGCTTGGCTAAATGGCCAGGTCTCCCCAAGGAAGCTGGGTCAGCGTTGAGATTTATCTCCGCAAAAAATCCTCGCCCTGCCCACGGTCAGTAGGGGACACCGATGGGCTTGGAAAGGCCACCGTCCGTCGGATGGGACGTTAAGTCGTGGCCCCGTGTGTGGGAGAGCCATACCCTGTGCACGTTAAAGAAGACGCTGGATGGCCTTGACGGGAGGCTACCATCTGTCTTCCAACAGCTGTTGCAGTGGGTCCCCTTTCCCAACCTTCTCTGAGCCTTCGGGGTCCATGTGACCTGGTCATTTAGCCCATGGTGTGCAAAAAAGTGCCGCTCAGAGGTAAAACAACCCAACCTTTTCTGATACAGAGCCAAAACAGGGGAAAAAACTGCAGATAATTTTATTAACAAAAATAAAACCATAATGTATGATTTTTAAAATAATCATATTGAAGTGTATGAGATAAAACTATTTAAAAGAATTATTATGAAATCTGGCGTTCATGGGTTGGGTTGGGTTGTTTTACCTCTGAGAGGCACTTTTTTGCACACCATGGGCTAAATGGCCAGGTCACATGGACCCCGAAGGCTCAGAGAAGGTTGGGGGAGGGGACCCACTGGAACAGCTGTTGGGAGACAGATCGTAGCCTCCCGTCAAGGCCATCCAGCGTGTTCTTTAACGTGCACAGGGTATGGCTCTCCCGCACACGGGTCCAAGGTTTAACGTCCCATCCGACGGACGGCGGCCTTTCCAAGCCCATCGGTGTCCCCTACTGACCGTGGGCAGGGCGAGGAATTTTGCGGAGATAAATCTCAACGCTGACCCAGCTGGGACTCGAATCTGGGAACTACAGATTACGAGCCTGGCGCGCTACCGACTGAGCCACCCCCGCCCCCTGGCGTTCATGAGTGTGAGTTTTGAGTTTGAGTGTTCTCGACCAACTTAATCAAATTTGGAGCGTAGTTAGAGTATTTGAATGGCATCAGTGCTTTCAAACTCTCTTCTGTGATCCTGCTTTGATGCTTGTTTGTATCGAAAATCTTTAAAAAAATTTCAGAATTGAATGTTGAACCAAAATAGCTTCTAGATTCCTTTTTAGAGGAGCTCAGAGCTGCCGATTCCCGACATCTGATCTAGTTATCTCACGAAAAACTAAAACTAATGTGGAAATAGAATGTAAAAAGAAGGAAGGTCTCCCCAAGGAATATATGATCCTTTTCAAACATGTAGAAGAGGTGATTTTGTTCGTATTTCTCTTAAAATATCTTTTATTCTCACATAAAGAGCAAAGGTTCTTCCATCCAATTCTCCAATTCTATTTCTAGATATATTTCACCGCCTCATTTGAAAAAGAGTCCTTCTCCATGAGCTAAATCCTCTCTGTGTGGTTAAGCCCGAATATTTCAGGCATTCCTTTCCGGTTGAGAGATATAAGTAAGCAAGTCGGATTCTCCTTTGATATAGATCGAAGCTTTTATACGTCATTTCAATGAAATCCGCTCTCAAAGTCTCAAACAGTTCAGGTTGGGTTGTTTTACCTCTGAGCGGCACTTTTTTGCACACCATGGGCTAAATGGCCAGGTCACATGGACCCCGAAGGCTCAGGGAAGGTTGGGGGAGGGGACCCACTGGAACAGCTGTTGGAAGACAGATGGTAGCCTCCCGTCAAGGCCATCCAGCGTGTTCTTTAACGTGCACAGGGTATGGCTCTCCCGCACACGGCGCCACGGCTTAACGTCCCATCCGACGGACGGCGGCCTTTCCAAGCCCATCGGTGTCCCCTACTGACCGTGGGCAGGGCGAGGAATTTTGAGGAGATAAATCTCAACGCTGACCCAGCTGGGACTCGAACCTGGGAACTACAGATTACGAGCCTGGCGCGCCACCGACTGAGCCACCCCAGCCCCAACAGTTCAGGTTCAAGTGGCCTAGTTAAAAATATAGTGCTTATTTATTTTTAACTTTAGTCTGATATATATTTATATAATTTAAATATAAACGAAAACGTCAAACTTTTACATTTTTTCGACATTGAAAAACAGAAAACACATCTCTTTCGGTGAAGGGAGTTTTTATGAGATAAAAACAATTTCCATGAGTTTTGATTGGTTCCGATGAACCGAATCAAATCTGTCCTCGAGATAATATCCATCTAGGTCATATACAAACAATTCAAAAATAATCAAATTACAATTCAATGGATCCCTAGTCATATAGGGATCATTGAAAATGAATTTATTGATGGATTAGCAAAAAATGCTCATAAACTTAAGAAAATTAGCAACTGCTTCAATTTTTATAACACTATGAAAAAAGATATTAAAAAAATGGAATTTAAATTGACCGAACAATTCTTTCAAATTGAAGCATCATTAAAAAATAACAACTTTAGATACCTTATTTCAAAAAAAAATATCAATTATATTCAAAATCTACCGTTTACAAGAAGACAATTAAATATCCTCTATAGACTTAGAACAAATACAGCAATGCTAAATCAAACAAAATTTTATCTTAAACTTTCAAACTCTCCAAACTGCAAAAATTGTAACGTACCCGAAATAATTCATCATATTTTACTTAACTGTATAAACAACACAACTCAGAGGAAAAAATTGTTTAAATCACTAGAGGAACAAGGGTTTCAGGAGATTAGAACTGATATAATTTTGAACCAGAAATATTTTGATTCTAAAATTAAAATTTATAAAATTTTATTTGAATTTCTAATCTCTACAGATTTATGGCACAGAATCTAAAAAATAAATAGATCAATAAATAAATAAACAAAAACAAAAAGAGCAAAATGAAAATTAACTAAAAAAATATTATAGTTAATTATTTAAAAAAAAAGGTATAATGAGAAAGCCTGTATAAGCACCTCTCAAATATCTGTAACGTTGAATAAATAAATAAATAAATAAATATAGCATAATTAGGATTTTTCAAAGTACCAGGATCTAAGATGCCATAACCTTTTCCATCTGAAAGTGTCTAATAAATGGTAGGAATCAAAAGACAAGAAAATAATCACTAAAAAGGTTAGCCCCGAAGGGCAGTAAAAACAATAATAAATATGATAGTTCAGGAAGTCAGAGATTCCCCGCCCTGCCCCACGGTCAGTAGGGGACACCGATGGGCTTGGAAAGGCCGCCGTCCGTCGGATGGGACGTTAAGCCGTGGCCCCGTGTATGGGAGAGCTATACCCTGTGCACGTTAAAGAACACGCTGGATGGCCTTGACGGGAGGCTACCATCTGTCTCCCAACAGCTGTTTCAGTGGGTTCCCTCCCCCAAACTTCTCTGAGCTTTCGGGGCCTTGTGACCTGGCCATTTAGCCCATGGTGTGCAAAAAAGTGCCGCTCAGAGGTAAAACAACCCAACGTTAAAGAACACGCTGGATGGCCTTGACGGGAGGCTACCATCTTCTCACAACAGCTGTTCCATTGGGTCCCCTCCCCCAACCTTCTCTGAGCCCTCGGGGTCCATGTGACCTGGCCATTTAGCCCATTGTGTGCAAAAAAGTGCCGCTCAGAGGTAAAACAACCCAACGTTAAGGAACACGCTGGATGGCCTTGACGGGAGGCTACCATCTGTCTCACAACAGCTGTTCCAGTGGGTCCCCTCCCCCAACCATCTCTGAGCCTTCGGGGTCCTAGTGACCTGGCCATTTAGCCCATGGTGTGGAAAAAAGTGCCGCTCAGAGGTAAAACAACCCAACGTTAAAGAACACGCTGGATGGCCTTGACGGGAGGCTACCATCTGTCTCCCAACAGCTAATTCCAGTGGGTCACCTCCCCGAAACTTCTCTGAGCCTTCGGAATGATGAAGAAGGCTCAGAGAATGACTTGGCCATTTAGCCCATGGTGTGCAAAAAAGTGCCGCTCAGAGGTAAAACAACCCAACCCAGGAAGTCAGACCGAAAAGGTTTCCAGTTCGAAAACCAAGGTTCTAGCTCTCTTGAATCTACTCATAGGATCGTGATCAAATTTCAAAATATTTGAAATAAATTCATGAGGATTTGTATCTACAGTTTCGAAGAATTTCTTAGAAATCTGCTTTATATAAGTGTAAATGTGCCGCACACCTAAATCTCCATGTATTTGTCTGTTTGTTACAAACCATGGAGCATTTACAGATTGTCTAAGAATCTTATTTTGATATGTCTGAATCTTGTTAATATTTGTCTTAGTCGTGTTAGCTAAAATGGGGCTGATGGTAGCTAGGTGTAAACTGGAAGGAGAGCTGTGTACCAATCCCTAGTGGTGATGCACAGAACCGGCCAGGTCTAGCACCTAATGTCCGACCCCGCCTTCTTGTGGTGCAGGCCGTTAGTACCTTTCAAAAGAGATATTCTCTTTTGGAAGGGAACGGAAGGGGAGGGCTGCCAGTTCAGTATGGCCTGCTGATCTGGTCATCTATGGCCACTTTTTTCTTTTTTTTCAACCCTGCTGAGGAGTGGTCAACTTCACAGGGTCCTGGTGCTGACCATTTATACCTACCAGACTGGACTTGTTTATGGATTTGAGTTTGATTATGGATCCTGGGCTTGCTGCACTGGTGGGCCTCTGTTGAGGGAGAGTCTGCCGCTGTGTTTTCTGTTTGCTTCTGGGTTGCCAGCTCTAAGTGAACAGAGGCATGGGATACCTTATATCAGCTGGTGGATAATCCTAATCAGAGGCCATCGCAGGTACCTGAACCTTACTTTGCTAGTTGGGCATCGTCAAGCCTAAACTGGAGTAATGCGTCTCAGGCAGGCCATGTGGCTCTTGAAAAAGTCCACTTGAAAAGGTGGTGCCTGAAGTTCCTACCAGCATCGGTGACTTCAGCCTTTAGCTGAGGAGGAACAGGTCTTTGCCCCATGCTTGCGATCAGGGGGCTGTTTGATATTGTTGGCCCTACCAATCTCAATAAACCTAATTTCTTTTAAAATCCTACTAATCATTTTCTCTCTGCAGGAACGTGGAACGTGAGGACATTACATAGAGATTATTCTCTTGATGTCCTCATGCAGGAATTCCAGCGCTATAACCTAGATATTCTAGGCTTGCACCAGATGGACCAGATGGACAGGTAAAGGTGAGATACTTAAAAATAACTTTAAATTTCTCTTTACAGGGAGGGAGGATGGAAAGCATCACCAAGGCGTGGGTCTGCTGCTCAGCAGACATGCTAGTGATGCTCTTCTAGGATATGAGTGCATTAATGAAAGGTTTCTTACAGCAAAATTTCAGACAAGCATTAAAGACTTGAATATTATCTGCTGTTATGCCCCCACTGAGGATTCTGATGAGGATGAGAAGGATAGGTTTTACGGACAACTTCAGGATATTTTGAATTCTGTCAAGAAAGGAGATATTACCCTTGTTCTTGGTGACTTCAATGCCAAAGTTGGTACCGACTCTGACCTTTGGGGAGGAGTAATAGGCCCATTTGGTATTGGTAGCTGCAATGGCAATGGGCAACGTCTCCTACAGGTAAGTAAACTCAATGGTTTCAGAATAACTAACACATATTACAAACACCGCGACATACATAAATACACATGGGTTTCACCTGATGGGCTGCATAGGAATATGATTGATTATATATTAATTAACAGCAAATGGGCTAGTTCTGTTAGAAATACCAGGGCATATAGGGGAGCTGAAATTGGATCTGACCATTACCTTGTTAAAAGTGTCTTGCAACTTAAACTTAAAAAGTGTTGTGCTAGGGTTAAAAAAGTTGCTTTTAATACTGATGCTCTAAAAGACCCAGTTATAGCCAAAGCTTACCATGATAGGTTACTTAGTCATTATGACAGTCATGGTTTGCTTAATACTGAAGTGGAGGAAGAATGGGGCCATTTTAAACAGGCTTTTTTGGAAACTAACAGTACTCTTTTAGGAAAAAAGGAGCAGAGGAGGCATAATTATTTAAGTGATAAGGCAATTGAGCTTATTTCAGAAAGAAGGAACTGCAGGAATGTCCTTAATCAGTACCCTACTAGTCCTAATAGAAAAGATTACAGAGAGCTTAATAAACGTGTAAAGGATCAGTTAGCTACTGATAAAAATCTTTGGCTTGATAGCTTGGCTGACAAAGCTGAAGAAGCAGTTAGACAGCACAACAGCAGAGAGCTGTACCAGATAGTTAATGTTTTATGTGGTAGAAAATGGACAGGCATATTTAATATTTTATGTGGTTAATGTTTTATGTGGTAGAAAATGGATAGGGATTGAAGGATAAACAAGGTAAGGTTATAGAAGGTGAGAATTCTGACATGGCTAGGTGGGCTGAGCATTTCAATGATGTTCTAAACAATGTGGTTAGTTCTACTCCCATTGTTTGTAATAATGATATATGCATTGGCAGCTTTAATGTTGGCCCTATAACACAATCTGAAGTTAGTTTGGCTATCTCTAAACTTAAACTTCATAAATCCCCAGGGGTAGATGAAATTACTACAGAAATGCTCAGAGCTGGGAATGTTTCGGTTACCACTTGGATGACTGAAATTTTGAATAACTTTTATGATAAAGGCATGGTTCCTAAAGATTTTACCAGAGCTATTATTATCCCTATTTTCAAAAAAGGTGATCGCAGTTCTTGTGATAACTATAGGGGTATCAGCTTACTCTCTGTTCCAGGTAAAGTTCTTTCCATGATTGTGCTTAACAGAATTAAGAATCTGGTTGACAGGCAATTGCGTGATGAGCAATGTGGATTCAGAAGTGGTAGGGGATGTGTGGATCAGATATTTTCACTTAGGCAGATTCTTGAGAAATGTTTAGAGTTTCAGAAACCTTTGGTTGCTAGCTTTGTTGATTTCAAAAAGGCTTTCGACTCTGTTGATCGTCATAATTTGTGGTTGATTGTGAGATCATATGGTATACCAGACAAGTTAGTTAACATAATGAAAGCTCTCTATAATAACACTGAGTCATGTGTGAGAGTTGGTAAGTCTTGTAGCAATTGGTTTAGCATTACGTCTGGTGTTCGACAAGGGTGCATTTTGTCTCCTTTTCTCTTTAGTTTGGTTATTGATTATGTTATGCGAAATTCGCTTCGAGGAAAAGATTTTGGCCTTAAATGGGCTGGAGATACGAAAATTTCTGATTTAGATTATGCTGATGATTTAGCCCTTTTGGCAAATGATGTTGATGAGATGAACTCTTTCATTCGAGCTGTTGATGAGACTGGTAGTAGAGTAGGTTTGGTTATAAACAGAGAGAAAACTAAAGTGATGAAAATTGGTCAGGCAGGTTGTGATTCAGTTAATCTGAATGGTTGCAGTCTTGAGCAGGTGTCACAATTTAATTACCTTGGGAGCTATGTAACTGATACTGGTGATGTGCGGCATGAGATTAACAGACGAATAGGTATTGCTGCCAGGACTTTTCAGAATCTATGGAGATTGTGGAGAAATAGGCGTATACACCTAAAGACTAAAATTAGACTGTATAATAGTTTGGTTCTTTCTAGGGTTAGTTATGGTAGTGAAACTTGGACGCTGTGTAAACAAGATAACAGGAAACTAGATGCTTTTGATTCTAGATGCTTACGCAGTATCTTGGGTATTAGGTGGTTTAACTTTGTAACTAATGATGAGGTTAGGCAAAGGAGTTTGCAACCTCCTTTAAGCAGCATATTGTGCAGAGAGAGACTCCGCTGGTTTGGCCATGTTGCCCGTATGGATAATTATAGATTGGCGAATAGGGTTATGAACAGTGTGCCTAGAGGCCTCAGAAGGAGGGGGAGACCTAGGATGCGGTGGGCAGACAATGTCAAACGGGACCTTGTTGGAATTAGTGTGCAGTGGCCGGATGCAGCAGATGTAGCTCAGGACAGATATGCTTGGAGAATTAAACTGCGTGGTCTGGTTGGACCTCCGTAGCCCATGGCTGCTTGAGGATGATGATGATGATGATGATGATGATGATGATGATGATGATGATGATTGGTCTAAGAACAGTTACAAGTGGCGCTCTCATAAACTTCCCAGGTTTGAATCCCAGCTGTTCCAGTGTTGATATTTATTGCAGCTAATACCCACCCACTCTGCCTTTGGTGGGTTGGGTTGTTTTACCTCTGAGCGGCACTTTTTTGCACACCATGGGCTAAATGGCCAGGTCACATGGACCCCGAAGGCTCAGAGAAGGTTGGGGGAGGGGACCCACTGGAACAGCTGTTGGGAGACAGATGGTAGCCTCCCATCAAGTCCATCCAGCGTGTTCTTTAACGTGCACAGGGTATGGCTCTCCTGCACACGGGGCCACGGATTAACGTCCCATCCGACGGACGGCGGCCTTTCCAAGCCCATCGGTGTCCCCTACTGACCGTGGTCTGGGCGGGGAATTTTGCGGAGATAAATCTCAACGCTGACCCAGCTGGGACTCAGATTAGAAACCTAGGAACTACAGATTACGAGCCTGACGCGTTACCGACTGAGCCACCTCCGCCCCTGCCTTTGGTGAGGCAGCAATTGGCTTGGACCTTCCTCCGTCGTATGGGACGTTAAGATCGTATCGTATGTTCCGTCGTATGGGACGCTGTGATCCCCTGTGCGGGAGCACAATACCATGTGTACGTTAAAGAACATGCTGGATGGATGATTCTTTACGGAAGGTTTTCATTTGCATCGAAAAACGGGGGCGGGGGTGGCTCAGTCGGTAGCGCGCCAGGCTCGTAATCTGTAGTTCCCAGGTTCGAGTCCCAGCTGGGTCAGCGTTGAGATTTATCTCCGCAAAATTCCCCGCCCTGCCCACGGTCAGTAGGGGACACCGATGGGCTTGGAAAGGCCGCCGTCCGTCGGATGGGACGTTAAGCCGTGGCCCCATGTGCGGGAGAGCCATACCCTGTGCACGTTAAAGAACACGCTGGATGGCCTTGACGGGAGGCTACCATCTGTCTCCCAACAGCTGTTCCAGTGGGTCCCCTCCCCCAACCTTCTCTGAGCCTTCGGGGTCCATATGACCTGGCCATTTAGCCCATGGTGTGCAAAAAAGTGCCGCTCAGAGGTAAAACAACCCAACCCACAATGCATCGAAAAACTGTCCAATTGATCATCTTCCCCAACCTACTACCAGCCCTTGGGGTTCTTGCAAACTGCCATTTATCCGATTGTATGCAAAAAGTGCGGATCAGAGGTAGCCCTACCTGGGCTAGTGGTTAACCTACCTGGCTACTATTCCAGCGGGCATGTCCTTAAGTGCTTTTATGTTGTATTCCTTGTGTAAAGTGTTTGTACTGTGTACGAGAAACCAGCACAATCCAAAAGCTTACGGGGTCTCAGTCCCTTTAAAAAAAAGACACAAACAACTCAACGTTAATTATTCCAAGTACACCGTTAGTTTCGGATATATTGCTGTCCGTCGTATGGGACATTAAACTGGGGTCCATTGTGCATCAGAATCATACCTAGCGGTTGGATGGCGTTGACGGGAATCTTGCATCATAACGACCTCATAACGACTATCGAGTCCCTTTCCCCCAACCGCCTCTGAACCCTTGGGGTCCTTGTGACCTGGCCATTAACCTCAGAGCGTGCAAAAAAGTGCCTCACAGAGGTGAAACAACCAAACCCAAGGTATAAAGACCCAGGCTCGTAATCTCTAGTTCCCAGGTTCGAGTCCCAGCTGGGTCAGCGTTGAGATTTATCTCCGCAAAATTCCCCGCCCTGCCCACGGTCAGTAGTGGACACCGATGGGCTTGGAAAGGCCGCCGTCCGTCGGATGGGACGTTAAGCCGTGGCTCCGTGTGCGGGAGAGCCATATCCTGTGCACGTTAAAGAACACGCTGGATGGCCTTGACGGGAGGCTACCATCTGTCTCCCAACAGCTGTTCCAGTGGGTCCCCTCCCCCAACCTTCTCTGAGCCTTCGGGGTCCATGTGACCTGACCATTTAGCCCATGGTGTGCAAAAAAGTGCCGCTCAGAGGTAAAACAACCCAATCCAAAAGAATTCATCGGTGTCCCGTTTCTCACAGAGAGCAGGTCATCAATTAATGTTCTCTCAGGACTTTAATATATATAATTATATATATATATAATATATATATTATTTTATATATACGAAAAATTTTATATAACATAATATATAAAATAATAAAACTTATAAAATAATTATAAGTTTCTATGAATTAAAACTCCATAGAACATAATTATTTTTTAATTTGCATTGTTTTGCATCATCAAACAGCTTTTTGTAGTATAGCGATAAATGCTGATTTACATAAACATTTGTATTACCGAATATTTTATATCCACTTTTTATTCACCCTCCCCTCAAAAGAAGTGGGGTAGGGAGAAAGATCCAGATTCGATGGCCTTGCTCTATTTAGCTCACTGCGTGCAAAAAAAAAGTGCCGCTTAGGGATAAAACAATTCAACCCCCACACACAAACTCTCTGAAACATAGATATATATTTTTCTAATCAACTTTTCTTTCTCAATTTCTGATTCCGCACGATATAATAATAATATTGTTTTTTACAAAGAGATTTCTTCTCAAAGTTAAACCATAAAAGCTGCTAGATAAAGATTGAGATAGACTGATTAGATTTCAGCTTTCTCTTACGTCCAAAATGAAAAGGTCACTCGCATTTCTTAATGTTTATTTCTTTACCTGTTTTTCTGACCTAGAAAGGATGAAGGGTTGGGTTGGGTTGTTTTACCTCTGAGCGGCACTTTTTTGCACACCATGGGCTAAATGGCCAGGTAACATGGACCCCGAAGGCTCTGAGAAGGTTGGGGGAGGGCTCCCGAAGGCTCTGAGAAGGTTGGGGGAGGGGACCCACTGGAACAGCTGTTGGGAGACAGATGGTAGCCTCCCGTCAAGGCCATTCAGCGTATCCTTTAGCGTGTACAGGGTATGGCTCTCCCGCACACGGGGCCACGGCTTAACGTCCCATCAGACGGACGGCGGCCTTTCCAAGCCCATCGGTGTCCCCTACTAACTGAGGGCAGGGCGGGGAATTTTGCGGAGATAAATCTCAACGCTGACCCAGCTGGGACTCGAACCTGGGAACTACAGATTACGAGCCATTTTTAATGCAGTTGGGTTGGGTTGTTTTACCTCTGAGCGGCACTTTTTTGCACACCATGGGCTAAATGGCCAGGTCACATGGACCCCGAAGGTTCAGAGAAGGTTTGGGGAGGGGACCCACTGGACCAGCTGTTGGGAGACAGATGGTAGCCTCCCGTCAAGGCCATCCAGCGTGTTCTTTAACGTGCACAGGATGTGTCTCTCCCGCACACGGGGCCACGGCTTAACGTCCCATCCGACGGACGGCGGCCTTTCCAAGCCCATCGGTGTCCCCTACTGACCGTGGGCAGGGCAGGGAATTTTGCGGAGATAAATCTCAACGCTGACCCAGCTGGGACTCGAACCTAGGAACTACAGATTACGAGCCTGGCGCGCTACCGACTGAGCCACCCCCGCCCCAAAAAGGATGAAGGTGTAACTGTAATCAATATAAAGCAAACCGAAGCCAGTCGCAAAGCTGTATTTTTCGAGGTCAAGATGACGTGTGCTGAAAGACATGAGAAACAAAAAAACAAGGAATGGAAGACTTTAGTCTAGAAATCTTTTCTCTTTTGTAACAACGGTGATAAAGGATGGCTTAAGTTGGGTTTAAGGATTTCTGAGGAGAAATCCTCAGAGAACAAAACTATAGATGACTTTTATGAATTGACAGAAGTTTCAAAATGGGCTCCAGTAGATATACAGAAATGATTTTAAAATTGCATTTTTGTAGTTCCTAGAAAATTACAGATTTTTGTTCTGTTAGAAGTATTTTGTGTTGTTAGGTTGTTTAACCGCCGAGTGACTTGTTTTGCACAAAAAATGGGCTAAATGGAAAAGGTCGCAAGGTTCTTAGAGAAGGTTGGGATGAAGGGGATGCCTTGGACAACTGTTGGAGACAGATGGAAGCCTCCTGTCAAGACCATTCAGTTGTGTTCGTTAACGTGCACAGGGGCCACCACGGCTTTACGTACTATCCAACGGGGGCGGGGGTGGCTCAGTCGGTAGCGCGCCAGGCTCGTAATCTGTAGTTCTCAGGTTCGTAATTGGGGTGGCTCAGTCGGTAGCGCGCCAGGCTCGTAATCTGTAGTTCCCAGGTTCGAGTCCCAGCTGGGTCAGCGTTGAGATTTATCTCCGCAAAATTCCCCGCCCTGCCCACGGTCAGTAGAGGACACCGATGGGCTTGGAAAGGGCGCCGTCCGTCGGATGGGACGTTAAGCCGTGACCCCGTGTGCGGGAGAGCCATACCCTGTGCACGTTAAAGAACACGCTGGATGGCCTTGACGGGAGGCTACCATCTGTCTCCCAACAGCTATTCCAATGAGTCCCCTCCCCCAACCTTCTCTGAGCCTTCGGGGTCCATGTGACCTGGCCATTTAGCCCATGGTGAACAAAAAAGTGCCTCTCAGAGGTAAAATAACCCAACTATCCAACGGATGACATTTACCAACCCATTGGTGTCCATTTCTGCCCTAGAACAGGCAAGTTGGGCTTTTTTAAAAGCAACTGGAAAAACCGATCGTTTCTGGCGACGGCTGACTGGGTCAGCAACGCACCATGCTCGTGATCTGCAGTGTCCAGGTTCGAATCCCACGGTGCCATTGATAGTGTTGTGGTCAGTACACCTGCGCGGCTGGGATTGGAGTTTCACTCACGACGACGCTCTTTTAGGGGCGGGGATGATTCAGACGGTAGAGCGCCAGGCTCGTAATCTGTAGTTCCCAGGTTCGAGTCCCAGCTGGGTCAGTGTTGAGATTTATCTCCGCAAAATTCCCCGCCCTGCCCACGGTCAGTAGGGGACACCGATGGGTTTGGAAAGGCCGCCGTCCGTCGGACGGGACGTTAAGCCGTGGCACCGTGTGCGGGAGAGACATATCCTGTGCACATTAAAGAACACACTGGATGGCCTTGACCGGAGACTACTATCTGCCTCCCAACAGCTGTTCCAGTGGGTCCCCTCCTCCAACCTTCTTTGAGCCTTCGGGTCCATGTGACCTGGCTATTTAGTTGCCCATGGTGTGGAAAAAAGTGCAGTTCAGAGGTAAAACTACCCAACCCAACATTCCACGGTGCCTGCGTTAAGATTTATATCCGCTGAATCCCACCCTACTCTAGATGGTAAAGGAGACGTCTTTTCGATGTAGTTATTTAGCCTATTGTGTGCAAAAAAAGTACTGCCCAGAGATAACACAAAGTTGTGGTTCCTTTATCATTCGTTATAACACTTTGCTTTCTACAGTAATTTAGGAAGAATAGGGCCATTTCAAACTGGCTTTCTTGAAAACAACTGTAACTGGTTACCCAAACCAACCTCTAGGTAAAAGAGAAGGCAATGTCACTTGAGTTATAAGGCTTGGGTTGGGTTGTTTTACCTCTGAGCGGCACTTTTTTGCACACCATGGGCTAAATGGCCAGGTCACATGGACCCCAAAGCCCCGAAGGCTCAGAGAAGGTTGGGGAGGGGACCCACTGGAACAAGAAGGTTGGGGAGGGGGCCCACTGGAACAGCTGTTGGGAGACAGATGGTAGCCTCCCGTCAAGGCCATCCAGCGTGTTCTTTAACGTGCACAGGGTATGACTCTCCCGCACACGGGGCCACGGCTTAACGTCCCATCCGACGGACGGCGGCCTTTTCAAGCCCATCGGTGTCCCCTACTGATCGTGGGCAGGGCGGGGAATTTTGCGAAGATAAATCTTAACGTTGACCCAGCTGGGACTCGAACCTGGGAACTACAGATTACGAGCCTGGCGCGCTACCGACTGAGCCACCCCCGCCCCTAGAGTTATAAGGCTAAGGAGCCTGTTTCTGAAATGACGAATTGCAGCAATAACTTGAATTAACATCCTACTAGTTCTAGCAAACAACATCCAAACATCACCTCTTTCTAGTTACTTTAATCTATCAGGAAGCAGGTGGTCATGACATTTCCTAACTCTTGGTATTTGGCGAGAAAAATAGTCATTTTCGATCCATTTATCAGTTTACACCATATTCCCTATTTCTTATTTTCTCATAACATGTTGAAGAAATTTTCTCAGATATATATTAGTATTTTTCTCTTGCATTTCACTAACATTTCTGGTTTTGAATTTTATCTCCGAGATAGTGACATTTTCCACCATTCTTATGCATATATCAGGACAAGCATTATATAACTGTTCAAAACGTTGCCTTTATACAAATGTTACTGTTTGTATCTTATTCGTGTTGGTTATTAGGTTATTTCACCTCTCAGAGGCATTCTTTTCTGTATACAGGTGTTCTAAATGGCTAGGTCACAAACACCTCATGCTCTTAGATCGTTGGGTATGGGTTGGGTTGTTTTGCCTCTGAGCGGCACTTTTCTGCAAATGGGGCGGGGGTGGCTCAGTCGGTAGCGCGCCAGGCTCGTAATCTGTAGTTCCCATTTTCGAGTTCCAGCTGGGTCAGCGTTGAGATTTATCTCCGCAAAATTTCCCCGCCCTGCCCACGGTCAGTAGGGGACACCGATGGGCTTGGAAAGGCCGCCGTCCGTCGGATGGGACGTTAATCCGTGGCCCCGTGTGCAGGAGAGCCATACCCTGTGCACGTTAAAAAACACGCTGGATGGACTTGATGGGAGGCTACCATCTGTCTCCCAACAGCTGTTCCAGTTGGTCCCCTCCCCCAACCTTCTCTGAGCCTTCGGGGTCCATGTGACCTGGCCATTTAGCCCATGGTGTGCAAAAAGTGCCGCTCAGAGGTAAAACAACCCAACCCAACCTGGCCATTTAGCCCATGGTGTGCAAAAAAGTGCCGCTCAGAGGTAAAACAACCCAACACAACTCCCCCCCCCCCACTTTACGTCTTTCCGGCTCGATGGTCTTTCTTACCTCAACCCCTCGATATTTTTCTTGATCAAGGCCTGAGTATGGGTTATTCAGCGCAGTAATTTTTTTTATGGAATCTGCAGATAAAAAGAAGCAGAATAAAGAAAACCCCACGATTATGACAGAAATGGTCACGAACTGAGGAATAGCCTCGAGTCCATAAACTTGGTTGTATGGGCAATTAACCTTATTCAATGTGCAACGAAGTCAGCCTAATGGAAAAAGGGATTACTTATGGCGCCGTCAACATCAATGAACAACTAGGAAGGAGGGCAATGTGGTCCTTCATTGGCGAAATCCTTTCTTTCTAAGATACTCGCTTAAGGGTTGGGTAAATTTATCTCTAAGCGGCACTTTTTTGCACACCATGGGCTAAATGGCCAGGTCACATGGACCCCGAAGGCTCAGAGAAGATTGGGTTCAGGTCCCCTACTGACCGTGGGCAGGGCGGGGAATTTTGCGGAGATAAATCTCAACGCTGACCCAGCTGGGACTCGAACCTGCGAACTACAGATTACGAGCCGGGCGCGCTACCGACTGAGCCACCACCGCCCCACTTGGTGTGGTGTAAGTGGTCTTATCATACTAGGTATGGTGTAGAGGTGAAGTTTTAAGAGAAGTAGGTGCATGATATATTGACTTACAGTGAATGTGGTGTAGTACTGGAGCTATGATGTATGAAATAGGCGTATAAGATGTCTGTTTATGGTGTAAGGGTATAGTAAGCGGCTGCGCTGTAGTAAATACAGTGTGTGATGCGGTGTACGAATATCTTGTTTGGTGTAAGAGCCATAATGTGTATGTTGTGGAGTGGATGGTACGGTTTATCGGTGCCATGAAAGTGTACAAGATAATTTTAAAATTATAAAGAATAAATGAATGATAAAATTTCAAAAATGCTATTCTATAGGGATTTGGGTTGGGTTGTTTTACCTCTGAGCGGCACTTTTTTGCACACCTTGGGCTAAATGGCCAGGTCACATGGACCCCGAAGGCTCAGAGAAGGTTGGGGGAGGGGACCCACTGGAACAGCTGTTGGGAGACAGATGGTAGCCTCCCGTCAAGGCCATCGGGTTGGGTTGTTTTACCTCTGAGCGGCACTTTTTTGCACACCATGGGCTAAATGGCCAGGTCACATGGACCCCGAAGGCTCAGAGAAGATTGGGGGAGGGGACCCACTGGAACAGCTGTTGGGAGACAGATGGTAGCCTCCCGTCAAGGCCATCGGGTTGGGTTGTTTTACCTCTGAGCGGCACTTTTTTGCACACCATGGGCTAAATGGCCAGGTCACAAGGACTCCGAAGCCTCAGAGAAGGTTGGGGGAGGGGACCCACTGGAACAGCTGTTGATAGACAGATGGTAGTCTCAAGTCAAGGCCATCCAGCGTGTTCTTTAACGTGCACAGGGTATGGCTCTCCCGCACACTGGACCACGGCTTAACGTCCCATCCGACGGTCGGTGACCTTTTCAAGCCCATCGGTGTCGCCTACTGACCGTGGGCAAGGCGGGGAACTTTTGTGGAGATAAATCTCAACGCTGACCCAGCTGGGACTAGAACCTGGGAACTACTGATTACGAGCCTGGCGCGCTACCGACTGAGCCACCCCCGCCCCACAAGGATTAAGAATACTAGTAATGGAAATAGGGGAAAAAGAATTATTAAATATATATATTTCATGCATTTTTGAATAACTTTTTTAAATACCTATAAAACGGAGGAGGAAATGTTCTACTGCATTGAAAGTCCAGTCTCTTGTCCCCCCCCCCCCACGCTTTTACAATTTTATACCTCCACTGTGTTTCTTGATCGATTCCCCCCACCATCGATTTTTTCTAGATTCTGTGTGATCATCAATATAATGAATTCGGCTCATTTCTTTCAATGTGCTTCACCAAACATTTAAGGGGCACAAAGAAACATTTCTGCAATTCATGTTACCCATTAAAAATGTATATATTCTTATTTCTTTTTATAAAAGAGATTTTCTTGATTTCTTAAAAATTCATCCGACTCTCGATATAAGAACGAAATTCATTTCTCTAATAAAGCTTTCTGTAACGCAAAAATTTGTAAATCGAGCAATTAATCCGCATTAATTTTAATGTAAAAAAATGCTCCAGAAATTCAATATAGCTGTCCCTCGATTTACAGAAAAGGTCAGTTCTAGGAAATAATCGATTAAATTGGAAGCTTGAAAATGGAAAACAATAATTTATGGAAAAAAAAGGGGAAAAGGAAAAAAAAGGGGAAAAGGATAGGTTCCAAAAAAAAAATCTTGTTATTAATTAAAGAAAATGATATTTTTTATTTACGCATGCCATCCTCTCAGACCTTCTACTATGGCATATAAACTGACAGGCCCCTGTCAGACCTCTGTGGGAAGCAGCTGCTTGAGGGGGTATTTGTTTATTTTTTATATTTATATTTGTCTGAAATTTGGTTCAACAATAAGGCTTTGGGTAACTTCTGAATGGCACTTTTTTTGCACACATTGGGAAGGTCACAAGGATAGCCAGGGCTCAGAGAAGGTTTGGAAGAGAGGACCAACTGGAGAGATGTTATGAGACAGAAGGTAGACTCCCGTCAAAGCCATCCAACGTGTTCTTTAACGTGCGCAGTGTTTGGTTTCTCTCACTTGGGGCGACGGTTTGATATTTCATCCGAGGAACGGCGGCTTTTCCTAGTCCATCGGTATCCTGAGCTGGGCGCGATCATGTCAGGAGTTTAACATGGATGAATCTCAAAACTGTCCCAGCTGGTACGCGAACTTGGGAATTGTAGATTACGAGCATGGCGCGCTACTCACTGAAGTACCCCACGCCATCATTAATTTTTTTTTCAGGTCGTATAGTCGGATGCTTGTAAACCTGTTGTTCATTTTATCCAACTGTAATTTAGCTTTATCGTTAAGTGGAAATTTATTTTGGATAAATGTACTGCGAAAGAAAAAAATCCGTTCGAGGGATTGAGCACAGAAAATGAAAGACCAAGAATGTCATAATCGCCAAGGCTCAAGTTAACACATTTAAAACAGTATTAGTTGGGCCGATTCTCAGTAGGAATTCCAGGATCCGTGTTTGCTACAATGGGCAATCTGAATGTCGTCTCTCTCTGCAACAGATTTTACTTTTGTGATGAAGAGCAGGTTTGGGACTCAAAATTTTAATCGAATTCAACTCTCACATTTATGATTGAGGCAAAACAGTAAAGATATTTTCTCATTCTAACTTTAATTATTATCGTTCTTAAACAAGGAGATGAATAAATTATATACACTACATATATATTGTAAATTTTAACATTATTACATTTATTCCTAGATGGGAACTCCTAATGATATACTGTATTTCATAGGGTTTTCCCACTCTTAAGATAAAGAAATACCTTTACTTAAGTTTCTCTGAGTCTTCATTGTCATTATGCCCTTCCCGTTTTGCCCACGGTGCGGAAAGTCACATAAATAAATTTCAATGCAGAACATTTTTCGATAATCAAATATTTCGGTTTTCCTTTGTCAGATATTTTTAATATTTGATGTGTTATTAAAGCGATTTGTTTGAAATTCACAGTTTTCAAGTTATTAGGGACAATGAAATTCACAGAAATATCGACTTCTTATTTTCGCGTTTGAATGATTCAGGATATACTAGTTCATTGAAACCACAGAATGGAGGAACACGTTTCTATTCGAAATCAGATATATTTTAATTTTTGTAGAGTGTATTTTATTCTACAAATAGATTTATGAAATTTTAATTTCGATTCCGAGCAATATTAAGAGCAAAAAACAAATAAGTTGTATATTCACCAGATACTTACAAAAATATTGAATATCATTTCAATATTTTTGTAAGAGAGATATTTTGAGAAGAGAGCTATTCTTCCGTAGATCTGGTTCAAGCATGTTTGTGTATGATATAGTTAATAGTTTAAATATATGCAGCATTGATCTGTATATCACTAATGTTGTAGACTTGTGTCATTACCAGTGTGTTGTTTGACTCTGATTAATACTGAGAAGGGAATATTCCAGTTAATATCAACATCACATCTTTTCTAGTGAAAATAAATTTGAAAGATATTCTGTCTGTGAAAAAAATACTAAAACTTTACTTCATTTGAAGATTGTTTCCTAAATGAAAGCGTTAACACCAACGGTGATGAGAAATCATCCTGGACAAAAATAATTTCTTTTCCTCCAAGCATTTGAAAGTTCCTCTTTTTCGAGCAAAACTGTTGCAGTGTTGTTTGACTCTGATTAATACTGAGAAGGGAATATTAGATTGTAGTTAACATCAACATCACATCATTACTAACGAAAATAAATTTGCAGGATATTCTGTCTGTGAAAAAATAATAAAACGTTTTTTTTTGAAGATTGTTTCCTAAAGGAAAGATTTAACATCACCGGTGACGAGAAATCATCCTGGAAGAAAATTATTCCATCCAAATATCGAGTTGTTTGGTTGTCGTGGGATTCCGACGAGTAATTTGAGTAGACGGAATTGTTTTCACCTTTCCCAGTATTATTATCTATTACTCTTCAGAGCAAAAAAAATGAAATTTCTCACAACACAAAAGCAGAGAAACTTCAATAGTAATTCCTGTCGACAAAATTTCTCATATTTCAGCAAACTGAATAAAAATGAAGACACCATTATTCCTTCATAGCAAATTATCAGCATTTCTTATATTTTCCCATAGGCCAAATTTAATATTTCGTGTTCCCCGATATTTCCTTATTATACTTAACCGATGCACTCTTATCCCCATATAACGACATTTTCTTAAGTTGATAATATCTGATGTATTAAAAGCGATGTTTTTCATCAAGCCAATGCTCTTTGATATCTTTCAGATGATTGTGGAAAAAAACACATTTATGGGAGTGAGCATGCAAAACTAAAGAGCAAGAAGGTCGGAATTCTTCTCTTAGAGCGAAACCTCTTGGAACACATCGCTTTTTGTTCTACTGGACTGCATAGAAGTCGTCTATCTCTGCAAACGACTTAATATTTTTAATACAGAGCAGGTTCGTACTCAGACGTTCTGATCGAATCAACGCTCATGTTTATGATTCAGGCAAAACAGTAAAGAAATTTTCTTCGCCACATCAGTTTATAATTACTAACTTTCTCTAGCAGTCAGATCAATAAATCGAACCAATGACAAAAATTAAGAAAAATTTTTTATATTAATTGAGAATTAGTATAATATTATATATATATATTATTATTAATATATATATAATTATTATTAGTATATAAATCTCAACGCTGACCCAGCTCGGGTGGGTTGTTTTACCTCTGAGCGGCACTTTTTTGCACACAATGGGCTAAATGGGCAGGTCACATGGACCCCGAAGGCTCAGAGAAGGTTGGGGGAGGGGACCCACTGGAATAGCTGTTGGGAGACAGATGGTAGCCTGCCGTCAAGGATTTTTAATTAGAATAATTTTTAATTAACAATGATTTTTGCATTAATTCATATTACAACATTCCTTTTGAGAATAATATGTTTTTTTTCATTGTTAAGCAATATTTTATTCTGACTGAATTGTTAACTTATTTATTCATTAAAATCAACAGCATTCACCCAATCCTAATTGGGAACGACCGATTAAAGAAATGGAAGCGAGTATTACAAAATTAAAATATATCTGATTTCGAATAGAAACGTGTTCCTCCATTCTGTGGTTTTAATGCGAAAATCATTCAAACGCGAAAATAAGAAGTCGACATTTCTGTGAATTTCATTGTCCCTAATAACTTGAAAACTGTGAATTTCAAACAAATCGCTTCTTTTTTTTTTTCAAATATGATTCTGAGGGTTCTAATTTCGTTATTTGCGAAAAACAATGCAGGAAGCCTTCCCACTAAAATTTTCCTTGAATACCTTTCTTGGTATTTCAAAGTATACCACTGTGAGTGAAATGAGTCAGAAAAATGCAGGAACTCAATGTAACTACATCGTAGATCTGATCTTTCTGCAGTATTCAAAGGATTAGTATTACTTCACGATTAACAGACTTCATTGATGATTATCTCAAATTATTTGGAGAGGGCTGATGTTATAAGAAGCAAAAACAATAACCCCCGAAAATAATATCTTACGGTTGAGCTCAACTGCATTGCAACTAGAAACTTCAACTTCATAGCTGCATTTGCTCTTCTATGGAAGATATGCAGCATGAATTTTCGCTCCTACTGAATGGGTTCCCAGGTACACAACGTGCCCTTAGTCGCTGCTCTTTGATTTACTTTCTACTTGGGGCCCAACATAACCGTCATCCCTCAAGTATTTCCCATCTTCAGATAAAGAAATACCTTTTCCAATCACATCAAAGTGTCATATTACTGGAAGAACAGTACGAGAGACTTTATAAAGCGCTTTTGATATTGAGTAACAATGATTTTTGCATTTATTCATGTTACAACATTCCTTTTGAGAATAATTTGTTTTCTTCATTGTTAAGCAATATTTTATTCTGACTGAATTGTTGGCTTATTTATTCATTAAAATCAACAGCATTCACCCAATCCAAATTGGGAACGACCGATTAAAGAAATGGAAGCGAGTATTAAGAAACTTAAATTATTACCTTCATCAGACATATTTCGACTCTCTTTCTGTTGTTAAGGACTTTTTGGGAAATCCAAAGATGGTTCACGTTTTCCGAAGAATGGCATAATCGGCGAAGAATGGCAAAGAATGTCAGAACCGTCAAGGCTCTAGCAAACACACTTAAAAGAGCATTAGTTGGGCCTATTCTCATTAGCAGTTCTAGCATCCCATTCTGCTATAATGGAGTATCTGAAAGTTGTCTCTCTCTGCAACAGATTTTATTTTTCTGATGCAGAGCAGGTGTGGGACTCAAAATTTTAATCGAATTCAACTCTCACATTTATGATTGAGGCAAAAGAGTAAAGATAATTTCTTCTTTTATGTTTGATTATCATCGTTCTTGAACAAGAAGTTAAATAAATTATTACTTAGTTCTCTGAGTCTTCATTGTCATTGGGTTCTTCCCGTTTCGCCCACGGTGCGGGAAAGTCACATAAATAAATTTCAATGCCGAACATTTTTCGATAATCAAACAATTCGGTTTTCCTTTCTTAGATATTGTTAATATTTGATGTGTTTTTAAAGCGATTTGTTTGAAATTTACAGTTTTCAAGTTATTAGGGACAACGAAATTCACAGAAATGTCGACGTCTTATCACCTGGTAGCCTCCCGTCAAGGCCATCCAGCGTGTTCTTTAACGTGCACAGGGTATGGCTCTCGCACACACGGGGCCACGGCTTTACGTCCCATCCGACGGACGGCGGCCTTTCCAAGCCCATCGGTGTCCCCTACTGACCGTGGGCAGGGCGGGGAATTAGAAAAACCGTAATTTTATCACTCTACGAACACAGAGGGAAATGATCTTGCAGCTGACACATGTTGCTTAACTGTAATATTTTGTAGCAGAACACATGGCTATAAGCGTCAAAGAAAGGGAGCTTTTACAGACTCCTATATTCCACCACCTTTTCTGCCTTCATGCGAACTATATTTCTTTCAATGGCGATAAGGTTGAGTTGGGTTGTTTTACCTTTGAGCGACACTTTTTTGCACATCACGGACTAAATGGCCAGGTCATATGGACCCCGAAGGCTCAGAGAAAGTTGGGGGAGGGGACTCACTGAAACAGCTGTTGGGAGATAGATGGTAGCCTCCCTTCAAGGCCATCCAGCGTGTTCTTTAACGTGCACAGGGTATGGCTCTCCCGCACACGGGGCCACGGCTTAACGTCCCATCCGACGGACGGCGGCTTTTCCAAGCCCATCGGTGTCCCCTTACTGACCGTGGGCAGCGCGGGGAGTTTTGCGGAGATAAATCTCAACGCTGACCCAGCTCGGGTGGGTTGTTTTACCTCTGAGCGGCACTTTTTTGCACACAATGGGCTAAATGGCCAGGTCACATGGACCCCGAAGGCTCAGAGAAGGTTGGGGGAGGGGACCCACTGGAATAGCTGTTGGGAGACGGATGGTAGCCTGCCGTCAAGGCCATCCAGCGTGTTCTTTAACGTGCACAGGGTCCAATCCCATCGGTGTCCCCTACTGACCGTGGGCAGGGCGGGGAAACCCAGCTGGGACTCGAATCTGTGAACTGCAGATTACGAGCCTGGCGTTACCGACTGAGCCACCCCCGCCTGATGGCGACAGGGAGGGGAGCAATAAGGGAATCCTGATCATTAACCAGAACGCCAATTTCATTTATGTTTCTGCAGAACAGAAGATAAATTTACTCTATAAGGAGAAAAGAGTCCTATTCACGGAGAAGAGAGGGTGAGGTTGACTCAGTCAATAGCGTGCCACGTTCGTTACCTGTAGTTCCCAGGTTCGAATTCCGATTGTTCCAGCGTTGAGATTTATCTCCGTTTATGTTTATCCTGCCCTCGGTCAGAAAGGGACACTGATGGGTTTGGAAAGGACACCGTCTGTTGGATGAGACTTTAAACTGTGGCTCAGTTTACCTGGTAGAGAACACGCAGATGGCCTTGACGGGACGTTACCATCTGTTTTCTAACAATTGTATAGTGGATCCTCTATCCAACTCTGAACCATTGGAGTCTTTGTGGCCTAGCCATTTAGCCCATTGTGTGCACAAAAGGCCACTCAGTTGTAAAACAACTCAACTTTTTGAACTTAATCATTCTGGGCCACCGTGATCATTATGTTCTGAACAAAAAACAGAGAAAAATAGGTAAAAAAACCGTTATCGACGTTAATCTGTGTCGGATTGTGTAAAGATATTCAATGCTGTCTGAATATTCACCAGTTTCGTTCATCTCATCAGCTTTGCTGTGCGTGAATCACGTGTGGTGTTGCCATAGACCCCGACCAATGGCAGATCTCCCCTCTGTCGGTTCTGCTTTACCCAAGGGTTGGGTTGTTTTACCTCTGAGCGGCACTTTTTTGCACACCGTGGGCTAAATGGCCAGGTCACATGGAACCGAAGGCTCAGAGAAGGTTGGGAGAGGTGACCCACTGGAACAGCTGTTGGGAGACAAATGGTAGCCTCCCGTCAAGGCCATTCAGCGTGTTCTTTAACGTCCACAGGGTATGACTCTCCCGCACACGGGGCCACGGTTTAACGTCCCATCCGACGGACGGCGGCCTTCCCAAGCCCATCGGTGTCCCCTACTGACCGTGGGCAGGGCGGGGAATTATGGCGGAGATAAATCTCAATGCTGACCCAGCTGGGACTCGAACCTGGCGCCCTACCGACTGAGCCACCCCAACCCTCCTGCACGAGGTTGGGTTGGGTTGTTTTACGTCTGAGTGGCACTTTTTTGCACACCATGGGCTAAATGGCCAGGTCACATGGACCCCGAAGGCTCAGAGAAAGTTGGGGGAGGAGACCCACTGGAACAGCTGATGGGAGACAGATGGTAGTCTCAAGTCAAGGCCATCCAGCGTGTTCTTTAACGTGCACAGGGTATGGCTCTCCCGCACACGGGGCCACGGCTTAACGTCCCATCCGACGGACGGCGACCTTTCCAAGCCCATCGGTATCCCCTACTGACCGTGGGCAGGGCGGGGAATTGCTTTGCCCAAGAGGGTAAGGCTTAATTAAAACCAGAAGTGATTTATTCCATTACTTCCCGTGCCTAAATGGCCGCTTTCTTTTCCGTTGAGGAAACACTGTCTTCGGAAAATTGTCCTACCTGACCTATTGTTTCCCAAGCTGAATAAGAATCCATATAATTCTACATAGTCGGAGTCTGTATATACTGTGTAATAGTGGGTAGTCACACTACAAATTTTGCGCCCACCATCTTGCACATTCCGACAATGGTTCAGTCGCTCAAAAAAGTATCCAAACGCTTTGATTGATAACAGAATTCAGAAAAAATATCTGGCAACGATTTTATTTAGAAATTAGTAATCTTGCAACCTTCGTGTCACGTGATTACAGAATTCAGGAAAAATATCTGGAGCGTGTACAGCAACTGTACACGCTCCAGTTACCGTTCAGAGCAAACTGGAGCGTGTGCAGTTACTGCACACGCTCCAGTTTGCTGTGAACGGTAACTGCACACGCTCAATATTTCCGTGAGTGAGCCCACACGATCTAGTATCAAAATAATATGACCACCTACAGTCGCTCAAAAAAGTATCCGAACATTATGGTTGATTACAGAATTTAGAAAAAATATCTGGCAACGATTTTTTTAGAAATCAGTGATCTGGAAACCTTCGTGTCACGTGATTACAGAATTCAGGAAAAATATCTGGAGCGTGTACAGCAACTGTACACGCTCCAGTTACCGTTCAGAGCAAACTGGAGCGTGTGCAGTTACTGCACACGCTCCAGTTTGCTGTGAACGGTAACTGCACACGCTCAATATTTCCGTGAGTGAGCCCACACGATCTAGTATCAAAATAATATGACCACCTACAGTCGCTCAAAAAAGTATCCGAACATTATGGTTGATTACAGAATTTAGAAAAAATATCTGGCAACGATTTTTTTAGAAATCAGTGATCTGGAAACCTTCGTGTCACGTGATTACATAATTCAGGAAAAATATCTGGAACGTGTACAGCAACTGTACACGCTCCAGTTACCGTTCAGAGCAAACTGGAGCGTGTGCAGTTACTGCACACGCTCCAGTTTGCTGTGAACGGTAACTGCACACGCTCAATATTTCAGTGAGTGAGCCCACACGATCTAGTATCAAAATAATATGACCACCTACAGTCGTTCAAAAAAGTATCCGAACATTATGGTTGATTACAGAATTCAGAAAAAATATCTGGCAACGATTTTTTTTAGAAATTAGTGATCTGGCAACCTTCGTGTCACGTGATTACAAAATTCAGGAAAAATATCTGCAGCGTGTACAGCAACTGTACACGCTCCAGTTACCGTTCACAGCAAACTGGAGCGTGTGCAGTTACTGCAACGAATGATCAATATTTTCGTGAGTGAGCCCACATGATCTAGGTCTTTGTGAGCTCGTGATCTGGCAACCTTCGTGTCACGTAATTGCAGAATTCAGAAAAAGTATCTGGCAACGATTTTTTTAGAAATCAGTGATCTGGCAACTTTCGTGTCACGTGAGAACATGATCACGAAACAAAAATAAAAATCATAAACGAGAAGCAAAAGCCTTATATCAAGAAAATAAGGAAAATTAAATGGCAGAAACCTTTTAAAGATGATTGGCAAATGATCTTATGAAGAAGCAAACGAGTACTGTACGAAACACAAAGCTCAATTTATTGCGAAAAGACAGATTTAACAAGAACAAGGAATAACGAGCATTGGTAACAAATGCCAAGGATAAAGAGGCCAATTAGAAAGCGAAAATAAGTCGCCAGACACAAATAACAAACGATAATTGCGGTCTAGAGAACGCTGGGACGAATAATTATTGCCAACTGCTGATGCTATACAAGTGATAAATCAAGAAGTGGATTCGATGGTTGATTGGAGGTTTACGGAATAAAGTGGGGAAATGCCCTTCAAAAATTAATTTCCATTTAGTGGGAAATAAAGAGATTTTATATTATGATTAACCACTTTTGACCCTGTGTACAGTCGCTCAAAAAAGTATCCGGACGCTATGGTCGATTACAGAATTCAGAAAAAATATCCGGCGACGATTCTTTTTAGAAATCAGTGATCTGGCAACCTTCGTGTCACGTGACACGAAGGTTGCCAGATCACTGATTTCTAAAAAGAATCGTCGCCGGATATTTTTTCTGAATTTTGAAAACAACCATAGTGTTCGGATACTTTTTTGAGCGACTGTAGGTGGTCATGTTATTTTGATACTAGATCGTGTGGGCTCACTCACGGAAATATTGAGCGTGTGCAGTTACCGTTCACAGCAAACTGGAGCGTGTGCAGTTACTGCACACGCTCCAGTTTGCTGTGAACGGTAACTGGAGCGTGTACTGTTGCTATACACGCTCCAGATATTTTTCCTGAATTCTGTAATCACGTGACACGAAGGTTGCCAGATCACTAATTTCTAAAAAAAATCGTTGTCATATATTTTTTCTGAATTCTGTAATCAATCATAATGTTCGGATACTTTTCTGAGCGACTGTAGGTGGTCATATTATTTTGATACTAGATCGTGTGGGCTCACTCACGGAAATATTGAGCGTGTGCAGTTACCGTTCACAACAAACTGGAGCGTGTGCAGTAACTGCACACGGTCCAGTTTGCTGTGAACGGTAACTGGAGCGTGTACAGTTGCTGTACACGCTCCAGATATTTTTCCTGAATTCTGTAATCACGTGACACGGAGGTTGCCAGATCACTAATTTGTAAAAAAAATCGTTGTCAGATATTTTTTCTGAATTCTGTAATCAATCATAATGTTCGGATACTTTTCTGAGCGACTATAGGTGGTCATATTATTTTGATACTAGATCGTGTGGGCTCACTCATGGAAATATTGAGCGTGTGCAGTTACCGTTCACAGCAAACTGGAGCGTGTGCAGTAACTGCACACGCTGCAGTTTGCTGTGAACGGTAACTGGAGCGTGTACAGTTGCTGTACACGCTCCAGATATTTTTCCTGAATTCTGTAATCACGTGACACGAAGGTTGCCAGATCACTAATTTCTAAAAAAAATCTTTGTGAGATATTTTTCCTGAATTCTGAATTCTGTAATCAACCATAATGTTCGGATACTGTAATCCTGAATTCTGTAATCAACCATAATGTACGGATACTTTTTTGAGCGACTGTAGGTGGTCATATTATTTTGATACTAGATCGTGTGGGCTCACTCACGGAAATATTGAGCGTGTGCAGTTACCGTTCATAGCAAACTGGAGCGTGTACTGTTGCTATACACGCTCCAGATATTTTTCCTGAATTCTGTAATCACGTGACACGAAAGTTGCCAGATCACTAATTTCTAAAACAATCGTTGCCAGATATTTTTTCTGAATTCTGTAATCAACCATAGTGTTCGAATATCTTTTTGAGCGACTGTACGTCAATTTTTTTCCGCCTACATCCTGGTAATTAAAATTATGTAAGTCGCGGCTTTGCTTCTGATGCGTGAAGATATTGTTACTAAAGTTGCTTTTCAGATAAAAAAAAAATGGATCACTTTACCATCAGTCTTTTTTTTTTCTTTTACTTCGTTGGCTCACCAGTCTAGAGGAAATACCTCGTAGCTCAGAGACAATTGAAGAGCAATTAGTGTCGCTCTTTTCCGTTAATTAACGATGGAGGGGGGGAGAGGCGTTATAAAAAAAAGGGCATATAATTTTGCGCCGCTGGCGATAATCGAGTTTCGGAATCCCGAAAAATCCCGAGCTCAATCGAATGCAATGAACTCGAAGAGTTTTTTGTTTCCTTGCCATGAGAGATAAATTGATCCCATAGGATACGTTTTTAGACGGTCTTCTATAGAGAGAGTAAGGTTTTTTTTAAAGGTTAGAAAGAGGTTATATACTGAGTAAAAAAAAAAAACATGTACAGTCGCTGAAAAAAATATCCGAACACTATAATTGATTACAGAATTCAGAAAAAATATCTGGCAACGATTTTTTTAGAAATTAGTGATCTGGCAACCTTCGTGTCACGTGACACGAAGGTTGCCAGATAGTTTTTTTTAGAAATCAGTGATCTGGCAACTTTCGTGTCACGTGACACGAAGGTTGCCAGATCACTGATTTCTAAAAAAATCGTTGCCAGATATTTTTTCTGAATTCCGTAATCAACCATAGCGTTCGGATACTTTTTTGAGCTACTGTAATATTCTTCCTTAGCGGACCCTGACGAAAACCAGGGCCCAAGACCAGCAGCGGCTTGGTAGAGAGATATTTTTCTTAACAGTAAAATGTCTTGCAAATGTATATCAACCTGGACTGAAAGTCATTGAATATTGGAAAGTATATTCCTAATGCTTGGTCTCCGACCCCTTTGTTATACTTTGTAGAAACATCACCTCTGTTCAAAGTATTCTTTCTTCTTCTTATACTCCTGCTTTTTCTTTCATACATTTAAATAGTGGACAATGTTGTTGTTCCTTTTTTTTGCGTTACTTAAATGCATTTGTTTTTGATTTTATGGAGGTATTTCCGATTTTTTGTGTCTTACAAAGGCAGTTGATGGAAAAAACAACACGAAAGTGTTATTGAGGATTTTAATTTAACCTTATAAAAAGTAAACATGTTTTCCTCCATTAGATCCCTAAACTCATATTTTTATGGTATCATAGTCTCAGTATAATATTTCACTTAATATTCAGTCTTCAACAATTGCATCTTGATTTAAGAGATATTAATAAATATAAGCCTGTAGTTAAACCAACATTAAATATATCCTGAAGCAGTTGCTTGTCAGAGAGGTCTTAAAATACCTCGTCAGTTTATACCCCATAGTAGAAGGACCTGTGAGAATGACGGGACGTCAATAGAAAGACAATATATAAGCATCGATTCCTTAACCTGTGGCTTGAACCCAGATCCCTTATGATCAGTGGGGCGGGGGTGGCTCTATCGGTAGCGCGCCAGGCTCGAAATCTGTGTTTCCCAGGTTCGAGTCCCAGCTGGGTCAGCGTTGAGATTTATCTCCGCAAAATTTCCCCGCCCTGCCCACGGTCAGTAGGGGACACCGATGGGCTTGGAAAGGCCGCCGTCCGTCGGATGGGACGTTAAACCGTGGCCCCGTGTGCGGGAGAGCCATACTCTGTGCACGTTAAAGAACACGCTGGATGGCCTTGACGGGAGGCTACCATCTGTCTCCCAACAGCTGTTCCAGTGGGTCCCCTCCCCCAACCTTCTCTGAGCCTTCGGGGTCCATGTGACCTGGCCATTTAGCCCATGGTGTGAAAAAAAGTGCCGCTCAGAGGTAAAACAACCCAACGTTAAAGAACACGCTGGATGGCCTTGACGGGAGGCTACCATCTGTCTCCCAACAGCTGTTCCAGTGGGTCCCCTCCCCCAACCTTCTCTGAGCCTTCGGGGTCCATGTGACCTGGCCATTTAGCCCATGGTGTGAAAAAAAGTGCCGCTCAGAGGTAAAACAACCCAACGTTAAAGAACACGCTGGATGGCCTTGACGGGAGGCTACCATCTGTCTCCCAACAGCTGTTCCAGTGGGTCCCCTCCCCCAACCTTCTCTGAGCCTTCGGGGTCCATGTGACCTGGCCATTTAGCCCATGGTGTGAAAAAAAGTGCCGCTCAGAGGTAAAACAACCCAACGTTAAAGAACACGCTGGATGGCCTTGACGGGAGGCCACCATCTGTCTCCCAACAGCTGTTCCAGTGGGTCCCCTCCCCCAACCTTCTCTGAACCTTCGGGGTCCATGTGACCTGGCCTTTTAGCCCATGGTGTGCAAAAAGTGCCGCTCAGAGGTAAAACAACCAAACCTTATGATCAGTGGTTAAGCACGCTAACTGATTGGCCATGGGACGGTTTCAAACCAACATTGGCTTTAGATTAATTGAAAAAAAAGTTCAAAATAAGGAGTATAATGTAATTAACAACTTAGCGGTAGGTAAAATTATTGCTGTTGAACGATTTGGGGTCCCACAAAAATTGTCCTGTCCAGGGCCCGTGGTCTGCTTCTGGTTGAAGCAACAATTACTTTAATAATAAGTTCAAGAAATAATTTTGCTGAAAAAATGAATTTCGCGATGAGTGGGATTCTAACCCACATCTTCCAGATACACATCAGGTGTTCTTATCACTTAGTTAACAACTGTTAGTTCATCTATCAACTAAATGTTACTATGAATCTTTGATTTTTTGTCGGTCGTGGCGCGATCTGGGATAGAGTGCAAAATTAATAAGTTGCCGTTCCTTATCATAGATGGCGCCACGAGCGAAATAAAAAACCCGGAAAGATTTATAGTTAGAATTAGCTGAGAAGTGAACTAGCCGTTTATAGTTAAGAGGTATGTTATATAGGAGACATGGGTCACAGCGAAACTTATTATTTTAGCCAAAATTATTTCTTTAATTCTATATCAACAGGGTTGGGTTGTTTTACCTCTGAGCGGCACTTTTTTGCACACAATGGGCTAAATGGCCAGGTCACATGGACCCCGAAGGCTCAGAGAAGGTTGGGGGAGGGGACCCACTGGAATAGCTGTTGGGAGACGGATGGTAGCCTGCCGTCAAGGCCATCCAGCGTGTTCTTTAACGTGCACAGGGTCCAATCCCATCGGTGTCCCCTACTGACCGTGGGCAGGGCGGGGAAACCCAGCTGGGACTCGAATCTGTGAACTGCAGATTACGAGCCTGGCGTTACCGACTGAGCCACCCCCGCCTGATGGCGACAGGGAGGGGAGCAATAAGGGAATCCTGATCATTAACCAGAACGCCAATTTCATTTATGTTTCTGCAGAACAGAAGATAAATTTACTCTATAAGGAGAAAAGAGTCCTATTCACGGAGAAGAGAGGGTGAGGTTGACTCAGTCAATAGCGTGCCACGTTCGTTACCTGTAGTTCCCAGGTTCGAATTCCGATTGTTCCAGCGTTGAGATTTATCTCCGTTTATGTTTATCCTGCCCTCGGTCAGAAAGGGACACTGATGGGTTTGGAAAGGACACCGTCTGTTGGATGAGACTTTAAACTGTGGCTCAGTTTACCTGGTAGAGAACACGCAGATGGCCTTGACGGGACGTTACCATCTGTTTTCTAACAATTGTATAGTGGATCCTCTATCCAACTCTGAACCATTGGAGTCTTTGTGGCCTAGCCATTTAGCCCATTGTGTGCACAAAAGGCCACTCAGTTGTAAAACAACTCAACTTTTTGAACTTAATCATTCTGGGCCACCGTGATCATTATGTTCTGAACAAAAAACAGAGAAAAATAGGTAAAAAAACCGTTATCGACGTTAATCTGTGTCGGATTGTGTAAAGATATTCAATGCTGTCTGAATATTCACCAGTTTCGTTCATCTCATCAGCTTTGCTGTGCGTGAATCACGTGTGGTGTTGCCATAGACCCCGACCAATGGCAGATCTCCCCTCTGTCGGTTCTGCTTTACCCAAGGGTTGGGTTGTTTTACCTCTGAGCGGCACTTTTTTGCACACCGTGGGCTAAATGGCCAGGTCACATGGAACCGAAGGCTCAGAGAAGGTTGGGAGAGGTGACCCACTGGAACAGCTGTTGGGAGACAAATGGTAGCCTCCCGTCAAGGCCATTCAGCGTGTTCTTTAACGTCCACAGGGTATGACTCTCCCGCACACGGGGCCACGGTTTAACGTCCCATCCGACGGACGGCGGCCTTCCCAAGCCCATCGGTGTCCCCTACTGACCGTGGGCAGGGCGGGGAATTATGGCGGAGATAAATCTCAATGCTGACCCAGCTGGGACTCGAACCTGGCGCCCTACCGACTGAGCCACCCCAACCCTCCTGCACGAGGTTGGGTTGGGTTGTTTTACGTCTGAGTGGCACTTTTTTGCACACCATGGGCTAAATGGCCAGGTCACATGGACCCCGAAGGCTCAGAGAAAGTTGGGGGAGGAGACCCACTGGAACAGCTGATGGGAGACAGATGGTAGTCTCAAGTCAAGGCCATCCAGCGTGTTCTTTAACGTGCACAGGGTATGGCTCTCCCGCACACGGGGCCACGGCTTAACGTCCCATCCGACGGACGGCGACCTTTCCAAGCCCATCGGTATCCCCTACTGACCGTGGGCAGGGCGGGGAATTGCTTTGCCCAAGAGGGTAAGGCTTAATTAAAACCAGAAGTGATTTATTCCATTACTTCCCGTGCCTAAATGGCCGCTTTCTTTTCCGTTGAGGAAACACTGTCTTCGGAAAATTGTCCTACCTGACCTATTGTTTCCCAAGCTGAATAAGAATCCATATAATTCTACATAGTCGGAGTCTGTATATACTGTGTAATAGTGGGTAGTCACACTACAAATTTTGCGCCCACCATCTTGCACATTCCGACAATGGTTCAGTCGCTCAAAAAAGTATCCAAACGCTTTGATTGATAACAGAATTCAGAAAAAATATCTGGCAACGATTTTATTTAGAAATTAGTAATCTTGCAACCTTCGTGTCACGTGATTACAGAATTCAGGAAAAATATCTGGAGCGTGTACAGCAACTGTACACGCTCCAGTTACCGTTCAGAGCAAACTGGAGCGTGTGCAGTTACTGCACACGCTCCAGTTTGCTGTGAACGGTAACTGCACACGCTCAATATTTCCGTGAGTGAGCCCACACGATCTAGTATCAAAATAATATGACCACCTACAGTCGCTCAAAAAAGTATCCGAACATTATGGTTGATTACAGAATTTAGAAAAAATATCTGGCAACGATTTTTTTAGAAATCAGTGATCTGGAAACCTTCGTGTCACGTGATTACAGAATTCAGGAAAAATATCTGGAGCGTGTACAGCAACTGTACACGCTCCAGTTACCGTTCAGAGCAAACTGGAGCGTGTGCAGTTACTGCACACGCTCCAGTTTGCTGTGAACGGTAACTGCACACGCTCAATATTTCCGTGAGTGAGCCCACACGATCTAGTATCAAAATAATATGACCACCTACAGTCGCTCAAAAAAGTATCCGAACATTATGGTTGATTACAGAATTTAGAAAAAATATCTGGCAACGATTTTTTTAGAAATCAGTGATCTGGAAACCTTCGTGTCACGTGATTACATAATTCAGGAAAAATATCTGGAACGTGTACAGCAACTGTACACGCTCCAGTTACCGTTCAGAGCAAACTGGAGCGTGTGCAGTTACTGCACACGCTCCAGTTTGCTGTGAACGGTAACTGCACACGCTCAATATTTCAGTGAGTGAGCCCACACGATCTAGTATCAAAATAATATGACCACCTACAGTCGTTCAAAAAAGTATCCGAACATTATGGTTGATTACAGAATTCAGAAAAAATATCTGGCAACGATTTTTTTTAGAAATTAGTGATCTGGCAACCTTCGTGTCACGTGATTACAAAATTCAGGAAAAATATCTGCAGCGTGTACAGCAACTGTACACGCTCCAGTTACCGTTCACAGCAAACTGGAGCGTGTGCAGTTACTGCAACGAATGATCAATATTTTCGTGAGTGAGCCCACATGATCTAGGTCTTTGTGAGCTCGTGATCTGGCAACCTTCGTGTCACGTAATTGCAGAATTCAGAAAAAGTATCTGGCAACGATTTTTTTAGAAATCAGTGATCTGGCAACTTTCGTGTCACGTGAGAACATGATCACGAAACAAAAATAAAAATCATAAACGAGAAGCAAAAGCCTTATATCAAGAAAATAAGGAAAATTAAATGGCAGAAACCTTTTAAAGATGATTGGCAAATGATCTTATGAAGAAGCAAACGAGTACTGTACGAAACACAAAGCTCAATTTATTGCGAAAAGACAGATTTAACAAGAACAAGGAATAACGAGCATTGGTAACAAATGCCAAGGATAAAGAGGCCAATTAGAAAGCGAAAATAAGTCGCCAGACACAAATAACAAACGATAATTGCGGTCTAGAGAACGCTGGGACGAATAATTATTGCCAACTGCTGATGCTATACAAGTGATAAATCAAGAAGTGGATTCGATGGTTGATTGGAGGTTTACGGAATAAAGTGGGGAAATGCCCTTCAAAAATTAATTTCCATTTAGTGGGAAATAAAGAGATTTTATATTATGATTAACCACTTTTGACCCTGTGTACAGTCGCTCAAAAAAGTATCCGGACGCTATGGTCGATTACAGAATTCAGAAAAAATATCCGGCGACGATTCTTTTTAGAAATCAGTGATCTGGCAACCTTCGTGTCACGTGACACGAAGGTTGCCAGATCACTGATTTCTAAAAAGAATCGTCGCCGGATATTTTTTCTGAATTTTGAAAACAACCATAGTGTTCGGATACTTTTTTGAGCGACTGTAGGTGGTCATGTTATTTTGATACTAGATCGTGTGGGCTCACTCACGGAAATATTGAGCGTGTGCAGTTACCGTTCACAGCAAACTGGAGCGTGTGCAGTTACTGCACACGCTCCAGTTTGCTGTGAACGGTAACTGGAGCGTGTACTGTTGCTATACACGCTCCAGATATTTTTCCTGAATTCTGTAATCACGTGACACGAAGGTTGCCAGATCACTAATTTCTAAAAAAAATCGTTGTCATATATTTTTTCTGAATTCTGTAATCAATCATAATGTTCGGATACTTTTCTGAGCGACTGTAGGTGGTCATATTATTTTGATACTAGATCGTGTGGGCTCACTCACGGAAATATTGAGCGTGTGCAGTTACCGTTCACAACAAACTGGAGCGTGTGCAGTAACTGCACACGGTCCAGTTTGCTGTGAACGGTAACTGGAGCGTGTACAGTTGCTGTACACGCTCCAGATATTTTTCCTGAATTCTGTAATCACGTGACACGGAGGTTGCCAGATCACTAATTTGTAAAAAAAATCGTTGTCAGATATTTTTTCTGAATTCTGTAATCAATCATAATGTTCGGATACTTTTCTGAGCGACTATAGGTGGTCATATTATTTTGATACTAGATCGTGTGGGCTCACTCATGGAAATATTGAGCGTGTGCAGTTACCGTTCACAGCAAACTGGAGCGTGTGCAGTAACTGCACACGCTGCAGTTTGCTGTGAACGGTAACTGGAGCGTGTACAGTTGCTGTACACGCTCCAGATATTTTTCCTGAATTCTGTAATCACGTGACACGAAGGTTGCCAGATCACTAATTTCTAAAAAAAATCTTTGTGAGATATTTTTCCTGAATTCTGAATTCTGTAATCAACCATAATGTTCGGATACTGTAATCCTGAATTCTGTAATCAACCATAATGTACGGATACTTTTTTGAGCGACTGTAGGTGGTCATATTATTTTGATACTAGATCGTGTGGGCTCACTCACGGAAATATTGAGCGTGTGCAGTTACCGTTCATAGCAAACTGGAGCGTGTACTGTTGCTATACACGCTCCAGATATTTTTCCTGAATTCTGTAATCACGTGACACGAAAGTTGCCAGATCACTAATTTCTAAAACAATCGTTGCCAGATATTTTTTCTGAATTCTGTAATCAACCATAGTGTTCGAATATCTTTTTGAGCGACTGTACGTCAATTTTTTTCCGCCTACATCCTGGTAATTAAAATTATGTAAGTCGCGGCTTTGCTTCTGATGCGTGAAGATATTGTTACTAAAGTTGCTTTTCAGATAAAAAAAAAATGGATCACTTTACCATCAGTCTTTTTTTTTTCTTTTACTTCGTTGGCTCACCAGTCTAGAGGAAATACCTCGTAGCTCAGAGACAATTGAAGAGCAATTAGTGTCGCTCTTTTCCGTTAATTAACGATGGAGGGGGGGAGAGGCGTTATAAAAAAAAGGGCATATAATTTTGCGCCGCTGGCGATAATCGAGTTTCGGAATCCCGAAAAATCCCGAGCTCAATCGAATGCAATGAACTCGAAGAGTTTTTTGTTTCCTTGCCATGAGAGATAAATTGATCCCATAGGATACGTTTTTAGACGGTCTTCTATAGAGAGAGTAAGGTTTTTTTTAAAGGTTAGAAAGAGGTTATATACTGAGTAAAAAAAAAAAACATGTACAGTCGCTGAAAAAAATATCCGAACACTATAATTGATTACAGAATTCAGAAAAAATATCTGGCAACGATTTTTTTAGAAATTAGTGATCTGGCAACCTTCGTGTCACGTGACACGAAGGTTGCCAGATAGTTTTTTTTAGAAATCAGTGATCTGGCAACCTTCGTGTCACGTGACACGAAGGTTGCCAGATCACTGATTTCTAAAAAAATCGTTGCCAGATATTTTTTCTGAATTCCGTAATCAACCATAGCGTTCGGATACTTTTTTGAGCTACTGTAATATTCTTCCTTAGCGGACCCTGACGAAAACCAGGGCCCAAGACCAGCAGCGGCTTGGTAGAGAGATATTTTTCTTAACAGTAAAATGTCTTGCAAATGTATATCAACCTGGACTGAAAGTCATTGAATATTGGAAAGTATATTCCTAATGCTTGGTCTCCGACCCCTTTGTTATACTTTGTAGAAACATCACCTCTGTTCAAAGTATTCTTTCTTCTTCTTATACTCCTGCTTTTTCTTTCATACATTTAAATAGTGGACAATGTTGTTGTTCCTTTTTTTTGCGTTACTTAAATGCATTTGTTTTTGATTTTATGGAGGTATTTCCGATTTTTTGTGTCTTACAAAGGCAGTTGATGGAAAAAACAACACGAAAGTGTTATTGAGGATTTTAATTTAACCTTATAAAAAGTAAACATGTTTTCCTCCATTAGATCCCTAAACTCATATTTTTATGGTATCATAGTCTCAGTATAATATTTCACTTAATATTCAGTCTTCAACAATTGCATCTTGATTTAAGAGATATTAATAAATATAAGCCTGTAGTTAAACCAACATTAAATATATCCTGAAGCAGTTGCTTGTCAGAGAGGTCTTAAAATACCTCGTCAGTTTATACCCCATAGTAGAAGGACCTGTGAGAATGACGGGACGTCAATAGAAAGACAATATATAAGCATCGATTCCTTAACCTGTGGCTTGAACCCAGATCCCTTATGATCAGTGGGGCGGGGGTGGCTCTATCGGTAGCGCGCCAGGCTCGAAATCTGTGTTTCCCAGGTTCGAGTCCCAGCTGGGTCAGCGTTGAGATTTATCTCCGCAAAATTTCCCCGCCCTGCCCACGGTCAGTAGGGGACACCGATGGGCTTGGAAAGGCCGCCGTCCGTCGGATGGGACGTTAAACCGTGGCCCCGTGTGCGGGAGAGCCATACTCTGTGCACGTTAAAGAACACGCTGGATGGCCTTGACGGGAGGCTACCATCTGTCTCCCAACAGCTGTTCCAGTGGGTCCCCTCCCCCAACCTTCTCTGAGCCTTCGGGGTCCATGTGACCTGGCCATTTAGCCCATGGTGTGAAAAAAAGTGCCGCTCAGAGGTAAAACAACCCAACGTTAAAGAACACGCTGGATGGCCTTGACGGGAGGCTACCATCTGTCTCCCAACAGCTGTTCCAGTGGGTCCCCTCCCCCAACCTTCTCTGAGCCTTCGGGGTCCATGTGACCTGGCCATTTAGCCCATGGTGTGAAAAAAAGTGCCGCTCAGAGGTAAAACAACCCAACGTTAAAGAACACGCTGGATGGCCTTGACGGGAGGCTACCATCTGTCTCCCAACAGCTGTTCCAGTGGGTCCCCTCCCCCAACCTTCTCTGAGCCTTCGGGGTCCATGTGACCTGGCCATTTAGCCCATGGTGTGAAAAAAAGTGCCGCTCAGAGGTAAAACAACCCAACGTTAAAGAACACGCTGGATGGCCTTGACGGGAGGCCACCATCTGTCTCCCAACAGCTGTTCCAGTGGGTCCCCTCCCCCAACCTTCTCTGAACCTTCGGGGTCCATGTGACCTGGCCTTTTAGCCCATGGTGTGCAAAAAGTGCCGCTCAGAGGTAAAACAACCAAACCTTATGATCAGTGGTTAAGCACGCTAACTGATTGGCCATGGGACGGTTTCAAACCAACATTGGCTTTAGATTAATTGAAAAAAAAGTTCAAAATAAGGAGTATAATGTAATTAACAACTTAGCGGTAGGTAAAATTATTGCTGTTGAACGATTTGGGGTCCCACAAAAATTGTCCTGTCCAGGGCCCGTGGTCTGCTTCTGGTTGAAGCAACAATTACTTTAATAATAAGTTCAAGAAATAATTTTGCTGAAAAAATGAATTTCGCGATGAGTGGGATTCTAACCCACATCTTCCAGATACACATCAGGTGTTCTTATCACTTAGTTAACAACTGTTAGTTCATCTATCAACTAAATGTTACTATGAATCTTTGATTTTTTGTCGGTCGTGGCGCGATCTGGGATAGAGTGCAAAATTAATAAGTTGCCGTTCCTTATCATAGATGGCGCCACGAGCGAAATAAAAAACCCGGAAAGATTTATAGTTAGAATTAGCTGAGAAGTGAACTAGCCGTTTATAGTTAAGAGGTATGTTATATAGGAGACATGGGTCACAGCGAAACTTATTATTTTAGCCAAAATTATTTCTTTAATTCTATATCAACAGGGTTGGGTTGTTTTACCTCTGAGCGGCACTTTTTTGCACACAATGGGCTAAATGGCCAGGTCACATGGACCCCGAAGGCTCAGAGAAGGTTGGGGGAGGGGACCCACTGGAACAGCTGTTGGGAGACAGATGGTAGCCTCCCGTCAAGGCCATCCAGCGTGTTCTTTAACGTGCACAGGGTATGTCTCTCCCGCACAGGGGGCCACGGCTTAACGTCCCATCCGACGGACGGCGGCCTTTCCAAGCCCATCGGTGTCCCCTACTGATCGTGGGCAGGGCGGGGAATTTTGCGGAGATAAATCTCAACGCTGACCCAGCTGGGACTCGAACCTGGAAACTACAGATTACGAGCCTGGCGCGCCACCCCAGCCCCAATATATATCAACAGGAAATCTATCTTTACTATTGATTGGGTTTAGTAATAAAGGGTGCGCCAGAAGTTCTTAACTACATTAGAATTTTTTTTAAAAACTAATTCTTACTGTAGAGACATGTGGTATGCTGCATTTGGTAGTCCAACCCAAGTTTGTTATTTAGTTTCTGCTGTAACCCTATAAATGTTTTAGTGTCTTACGGTCTGATTTTAAAATGGGAAATCTACAGACCCCAAGCCCTAGAGAAAATTAGTAGAAGGGCACCTATTGGATACTAGTTAAGAGACAGATAAAAAAATGAACTCCGGTCAAGACCATCCAACATATTCTTTAATGTGCAAGGGCGGAACTCCCTTGCACACGGAAATACGGCTTTAGTTCCCTTCCTATAGACCAATGGTTTTCAACGTTTTATGCTTCACGTACAGTCGCTCAAAAAAGTATCCGAACACTATGGTTGATTACAGAATTCAGAAAAAATATCTGGTGACGATTTTTTTAGAAATTAGTGACCTGACAACCTTCGTGTCACGTGATTACAGAATTCAGGAAAAATATCTGGAGCGTGTACAGCAACTGTACACGCTCCAGTTACCGTTCACAGCAAACTGGAGCGTGTGCAGTTACTGCACACGCTCCAGTTTGCTGGTCACGTGACACGAAGGTTGCCAGATCACTAATTTCTAAAAAAAATCGTTGCCAGATATTTTTTTTGAATTCTGTAATCAACCATATTGTTCGGATACTTTTTTCAGCGACTGTACAAAAAATGATGCCGCTCAAGTAAAAGAATTAAACCCAGCCTAATGTGTTTGATAATTTAATGCAATTTATTCATTCCTAGAGCAGAAAAAAATAAAGAACTAAAAAAGTTTAAATATAAAATGAAAAATTTAATTTTCAAATATTACTGCCTACTGAATAATTCACATTGTATGTTATGTATATTATTTTTTTTTTACCTATCATATAACTATTAATTACATCAATTGTACTTTCCATTTTTACCTATCATAAAAAATTCTTTCATTCATTTGAATAACATTATTTACTTTCTTCTTGGTTGTAGAAGACGCCAGATTCGTAATCTGTAGTTCCCAGGTTCGAGTCCCAGTTGGGTCAGCGCTGAGGTTTATCTCCGCAAAACTCCCCGCCCTGCCCACGGTCAGTAGGGGACACTAATGGGCTTGGAAAGGCCGCCGTCCGTCGGATGGGACGTTAAGCCGTGGCCCCGTGTGTGGGAGAGCCATACCCTGTGCACGTTAAAGAACACGCTGGATGGCCTTGACTGGAGGCTACCATCTGTCTACCAACAGATGTTCCAGTGGGTCCCCTCCACCAACCTTCTCTGAGCCTTCGGGGTCCATGTGACCTGGCCATTTAGCCCATGGTGTGCAAAAAATTGCCGTTCAGAGGTAAAACAACCCAACCCAAATTGGTTGTAAAAACAAAGAAAAATATTTTTTAAGGAATAAAAACACTACATATGTCTAAGTCCGCTTCAGGTTTAAATGCGTCCCTGTCGGTTTAACCAAAAAACTGAAAGAGTACGTGTCGATGAAACGACTTTGCCGATTCCAGGAAAACTGAATTGTGAAAGCTTTTAAGGCCGATGTGCTCCACTTATGGGAAGCCCTTTCTTTCCCAAAAGAAACCCAATGGCTCAGTGTAGACGAAGCAACACTGAGAAATATGACATATGCTTAGTGGCCACGTCAGCAAATGTGTGACAAGCGGACAGATGTTCACATCGAGAATCTATCTGAACGCTAAGAATGACAGAGCTTTGCGCCAAAGTAACATTGTCGATGGGTTTGAGTTGCTTTTCTACTGGGAGTGGTGTGTCGGGCGACTTCTATTCTACGAGCATGGGTTGTGGATGGAGGATATTTTTTGTCTGTGACTAAGACTGATGGCCAACATAGAAGCAGGCTGTAAATATGAGAAGAAAAATTGTTATCATCAGGCCTGTTCCTGATAATTTTTCCTGTGCGATTTTAACATATTCAATTTCTGAATGCTGTCAATGCATTGGTGAACTTCCTAGTAGGATCCAATGCACTTTTGAAGGAACAGTTACAGACACTAGCACGCCAGGTTCGTAATCTGCAGTTTCCAGGTTCCAGATATGCACTGAGATTCATTATCTCCGCTAATTTCCGAGTTTCCAGGTTCCAGATGTGCACTGAGATTCATCTCCACTAATTCTCGAGTTTCCAGGTTCCAGATGTGCACTGAGATTCATCTCCACTAATTCCCGTGTTTGCAGATGTGCACTGAGATTCATCTCCACTAATTCCCGAGTTTCCAGGTTCCAGATGTGCACTGAGATTCATCTCCACTAATTCCCGAGTTTCCAGGTTCCAGATGTGCACTGAGATTCATCTCCACTAATTCCCGAGTTTCCAGGTTCCAGATGTGCACTGAGATTCATCTCCACTAATTCCCGAGTTTCCAGGTTCCAGATGTGCACTGAGATTCATCTCCACTAATTCCCGAGTTTCCAGGTTCCAGATGTGCACTGAGATTCATCTCCACTAATTCCCGAGTTTCCAGGTTCCAGATGTGCACTGAGATTCATCTCCACTAATTCCCGAGTTTCCAGGTTCCAGATGTGCACTGAGATTCATCTCCACTAATTCCCGAGTTTCCAGGTTCCAGATGTGCACTGAGATTCATCTCCACTAATTCCCGAGTTTCCAGGTTCCAGATGTGCACTGAGATTCATCTACACTAATTCCCGAGTTTCCAGGTTCCAGATGTGCACTGAGATTCATCTCCACTAATTCCCGAGTTTCCAGGTTCCAGATGTGCACTGAGATTCATCTCCACTAATTCCCGAGTTTCCAGGTTCCAGATGTGCACTGAGATTCATCTCCACTAATTCCCGAGTTTCCAGGTTCCAGATGTGCACTGAGATTCATCTCCACTAATTCCCGAGTTTCCAGGTTCCAGATGTGCACTGAGATTCATCTCCACTAATTCCCGAGTTTCCAGGTTCCAGATGTGCACTGAGATTCATCTCCACTAATTCCCGAGTTTCCAGGTTCCAGATGTGCACTGAGATTCATCTCCACTAATTCCCGAGTTTCCAGGTTCCAGATGTGCACTGAGATTCATCTCCACTAATTCCCGAGTTTCCAGGTTCCAGATGTGCACTGAGATTCATCTCCACTAATTCCCGAGTTTCCAGGTTCCAGATGTGCACTGAGATTCATCTCCACTAATTCCCGAGTTTCCAGGTTCCAGATGTGCACTGAGATTCATCTCCACTAATTCCCGAGTTTCCAGGTTCCAGATGTGCACTGAGATTCATCTCCACTAATTCCCGAGTTTCCAGGTTCCAGATGTGCACTGAGATTCATCTCCACTAATTCCCGAGTTTCCAGGTTCCAGATGTGCACTGAGATTCATCTCCACTAATTCCCGAGTTTCCAGGTTCCAGATGTGCACTGAGATTCATCTCCACTAATTCCCGAGTTTCCAGGTTCCAGATGTGCACTGAGATTCATCTCCACTAATTCCCGAGTTTCCAGGTTCCAGATGTGCACTGAGATTCATCTCCACTAATTCCCGAGTTTCCAGGTTCCAGATGTGCACTGAGATTCATCTCCACTAATTCCCGAGTTTCCAGGTTCCAGATGTGCACTGAGATTCATCTCCACTAATTCCCGAGTTTCCAGGTTCCAGATGTGCACTGAGATTCATCTACACTAATTCCCGAGTTTCCAGGTTCCAGATGTGCACTGAGATTCATCTCCACTAATTCCCGAGTTTCCAGGTTCCAGATGTGCACTGAGATTCATCTCCACTAATTCCCGAGTTTCCAGGTTCCAGATGTGCACTGAGATTCATCTCCACTAATTCCCGAGTTTCCAGGTTCCAGATGTGCACTGAGATTCATCTCCACTAATTCCCGAGTTTCCAGGTTCCAGATGTGCACTGAGATTCATCTCCACTAATTCCCGAGTTTCCAGGTTCCAGATGTGCACTGAGATTCATCTCCACTAATTCCCGAGTTTCCAGGTTCCAGATGTGCACTGAGATTCATCTCCACTAATTCCCGAGTTTCCAGGTTCCAGATGTGCACTGAGATTCATCTCCACTAATTCCCGAGTTTCCAGGTTCCAGATGTGCACTGAGATTCATCTCCACTAATTCCCGAGTTTCCAGGTTCCAGATGTGCACTGAGATTCATCTCCACTAATTCCCGAGTTTCCAGGTTCCAGATGTGCACTGAGATTCATCTCCACTAATTCCCGAGTTTCCAGGTTCCAGATGTGCACTGAGATTCATCTCCACTAATTCCCGAGTTTCCAGGTTCCAGATGTGCACTGAGATTCATCTCCACTAATTCCCGAGTTTCCAGGTTCCAGATGTGCACTGAGATTCATCTCCGCTAATTCCCGTTCCAGAGTGCACTGAGATTCATCTCCGCTAATTCCCGTTCCAGAGTGCACTGAGATTCATCTCCGCTAATTCCCGTTCCAGAGTGCACTGAGATTCATCTCCGCTAATTCCCGTTCCAGAGTACACTGAGATTCATCTCCGCTAATTCCCGTTGCAGAGTACACTGAGATTCATCTCCGCTAATTCCCGTTGCAGAATGCACTGAGATTCATCTCCGCTAATTCCCGTTCCAGAGTGCACTGAGATTCATCTCGCTAATTCCCGTCCAGAGTGCACTGAGATTCATCTCGCTAATTCCCGTTCCAGAGTGCACTGAGATTCATCTCCGCTAATTCCCGTTCCAGAGTGCACTGAGATTCATCTCCGCTAATTCGCGTTGCAGAGTGCACTGAGATTTATCTCCGCTAATTCCCGTTGCAGAGTGCACTGAGATTCATCTCGCTAATTCCCGTCCAGAGTGCACTGAGATTCATCTCGCTAATTCCCGTTCCAGAGTGCACTGAGATTCATCTCCGCTAATTCCCGTTCCAGAGTGCACTGAGATTCATCTCCGCTAATTCCCGTTGCAGAGTGCACTGAGATTCATCTCCGCTAATTCCCGTTCCAGAGTGCACTGAGATTCATCTCCGCTAATTCCCGTTGCAGAGTGCACTGAGATTCATCTCCGCTAATTCCCGTTCCAGAGTGCACTGAGATTCATCTCCGCTAATTCCCGTTCCAGAGTGCACTGAGATTCATCTCCGCTAATTCCCGTTCCAGAGTACACTGAGATTCATCTCCGCTAATTCCCGTTCCAGAGTGCACTGAGATTCATCTCCGCTAATTCCCGTTCCAGAGTGCACTGAGATTCATCTCCGCTAATTCCCGTTCCAGAGTGCACTGAGATTCATCTCCGCTAATTCCCGTTCCAGAGTGCATTGAGATTCATCTCCGCTAATTCCCGTTCCAGAGTGCACTGAGATTTATCTCCGCTAATTCCCGTTCCAGAGTGCACTGAGATTCATCTCCGCTAATTCCCGTTCCAGAGTGCACTGAGATTCATCTCCGCTAATTCCCGTTCCAGAGTGCACTGAGATTTATCTCCGCTAATTCCCGTTCCAGAGTGCACTGAGATTCATCGCCGTTAATTCCCGTTCTTCCTCGCTGAGGAAGGTTCGCACCGATGGTCTTGAATGGTTGTCGTCCGTCGGATGTGACGTTAAGTCGCGTCATCTTGCACAACAGAGCCATACCCTGTGCATGTTAAAGAAGACGAAGGATGACCTTGACGGGAGGCTTCCCTCTGTTTTGTAACAGACAGAGAGTGGACCCCATTCTCTCAGCCTTCTCTGAGCTCTTGGAGTCTTTGTGACCAGACTACTTACCCATTGTGTATGCAAAACAGCACTAAGATATAAAACAACGCAATTCTATTCTCCGCATTTAGATTTTCTTCATTAACTCCCATTGTATTCTGGATATGAAAGAGCACGCCGATCGTCTTGGAAAGCCCGCCGTCCTTCAGATAGAATGTTAAGCTATGGAACTTGAGTACAGGAGAAGGGTTGTTTTACCTCTGAGCGGCACCTTTTTGCATACAATGGGCTAAATGGCCAGACCACAAATATCCCAAATAATTTGAGGGGAGGGGATTCACTTAACCATAAATGAGGGGCGGGGATGGCTCAGTCGGTAGCGCACCAGGCTGGTAATCTGTAGTTCCCAGGTTCGAGTCCCAGCTGGGTCAGCGTTGAGATTTATCTCTGCAAAACTCCCCGCCCTACCCACGGTCAGTAGGGGACATCGATGGGCTTGGAAAGGCCGCCGTCCGTCGGATGGGACGTTAAGCCGTGGCCCCGTGTGCGGGAGAGCCATACCCTGTGCACGTTAAAGAACACGCTGGATGGCCTTGACGGGAGGCTACCATCTGTCTCCCAACAGCTGTTCCAGTGGGTCCCCTCCCCCAACCTTCTCTGAGCCTTCGGGGTCCATGTGACCTGGCCATTTAGCCCATGGTGTGCAAAAAAGTGCCGCTCAGAGGTAAAACAACCCAACGTTAAAGAACACGCTGGATGGCCTTGACAGGAGGCTACCATCTGTCTCCCAACAGCTGTTCCAGTGGGTCCCCTCCCCCAACCTTCTCTGAGCCTTCGGGGTCCTTGTAACCTGGCCATTTAGCCCATGGTGTGCAAAAAAGTGCCGTTCAGAGGTAAAACAACCCAACCCAACTTGGTTGTAAAAACAAAAGAAAAATATTTTTTAAGGAATAGAAACACTACATATGTCTAAGTCCGCTTCAGGTTTAAATACGTCCCTGTCGGTTTAACCAATAAACTGAAAGAGTACGTGTCGACGAAACGACTTTGTCAGTTCCAGGAAAACTGAATTGTGAAAGCTTTTAAGGCTTTTGTGCTCCGCTTATGGGAAGCCCTTTCTTTGCCAAAACCAACCGAATGGCTCAGTGTAGACGAAACAACACTGAGAAATATGACATATGCTTAGTGGCCACGTCAGCAAATGTGTGACAAGCGGACAGATGTTCACGTCGGGAATCTATCTGAACGCTAAGAATGACAGAGCTTTGCCCCAAAGTAACATTGTCGATGGGTTTGAGTTGCTTTTCTACTGGGAGTGGTGTGTCGGGCGACTTCTATTCTACGAGCATGGGTTGTGGATGGAGGATATTTTTTGTCTGTGACTAAGACTGATGGCCAACATAGAAGCAGGCTGTAAATATGAGAAGAAAAATTGTTATCATCAGGCCTGTTCCTGATAATTTTTCCTGTGCGATTTTAACATATTCAGTTTCTGAATGCTGTCAATGCATTGGTGAACTTCCTAGTAGGATCCAATACAGTTTTGAAGGAGCAGTTACAGTCACTTGCACGCCAGGTTCGTAATCTGCAGTTTCCAGATTCCAGATATGCACTGAGATTCATCTCCGCTAATTCCCGTTCCAGAGTGCACTGAGATTCATCTCGCTAATTCCCGTCCAGAGTGCACTGAGATTCATCTCGCTAATTCCCGTTCCAGAGTGCACTGAGATTCATCTCCGCTAATTCCCGTTCCAGAGTGCACGGAGATTCATCTCCGCTAATTCCCGTTGCAGAGTGCACTGAGATTCATCTCCGCTAATTCCCGTTGCAGAGTGCACGGAGATTCATCTCCGCTAATTCCCGTTCCAGAGTGCACGGAGATTCATCTCCGCTAATTCCCGTTCCAGAGTGCACGGAGATTCATCTCCGCTAATTCCCGTTCCAGAGTGCACTGAGATTCATCTCCGCTAATTCCCGTTCCAGAGTGCACTGAGATTCATCTCGCTAATTCCCGTCCAGAGTGCACTGAGATTCATCTCGCTAATTCCCGTTCCAGAGTGCACTGAGATTCATCTCCGCTAATTCCCGTTCCAGAGTGCACGGAGATTCATCTCCGCTAATTCCCGTTGCAGAGTGCACTGAGATTCATCTCCGCTAATTCCCGTTCCAGAGTGCACGGAGATTCATCTCCGCTAATTCCCGTTGCAGAGTGCACTGAGATTCATCTCCGCTAATTCCCGTTCCAGAGTGCACGGAGATTCATCTCCGCTAATTCCCGTTGCAGAGTGCACTGAGATTCATCTCCGCTAATTCCCGTTCCAGAGTGCACGGAGATTTATCTCCGCTAATTCCCGTTCCAGAGTGCACTGAGATTCATCTCCGCTAATTCCCGTTCCAGAGTGCACGGAGATTCATCTCCGCTAATTCCCGTTGCAGAGTGCACTGAGATTCATCTCCGCTAATTCCCGTTCCAGAGTGCACTGAGATTCATCGCCGTTAATTCCCGTTCTCCCTCGCTGAGGAAGGTTCGCACCGATGGTCTTGAATGGTTGTCGTCCGTCGGATGTGATGTTAAGTCGTGTCATCTTGCACAACAGAGCCATACCCTGTGCATGTTAAAGAAGACGAAGGGTGACCTTGACGGGAGGCTTCCCTCTGTTTTGTAACAGACCAGACTATTTACCCATTGTGTATGCAAAACAGCACTAAGATATAAAACAACTCAATTCTATTCTCCGCATTTAGATTTTCTTCATTAACTCCCATTGTATTCTGGATATGAAAGAGCACGCCGATCGTCTTGGAAAGCCCGCCGTCCTTCAGATAGAATATTAAGCTATGGAACTTGCGTACAGGAGAAGGGTTGTTTTACCTCTGAGCGGCACCTTTTTGCATACAATGGGTTAAATGGCCAGACCACAAATATCCCAAATAATTTGAGGGGAGGGGATTCACTTAACCATAAATTAGGGGCGGGGGTGGCTCAGTCGGTAGCGCGCCAGGCTCGTAATCTGTAGTTCCCAGGTTCGAATCCCAGCTGGGTCAGCGTTGAGATTTATCTCCGCAAAATTCCCCGCCCTGCCCACGGTCAGTAAGGGACACCGATGGGCTTGGAAAGGCCGCCGTCCGTCGGATGGGACGTTAAGCCGTGGCCCCGTGTGCGGGAGAGACATACCCTGTGCACGTTAAAGAACACGCTGGATGGCCTTAACGGGAGGCTACATCTGTCTCCCAACAGCTGTTCCAGTGGGTCCCCTCCCCCAACCTTCTCTGAGCGTTCGGGGTCCATGTGACCTGGCCATTTAGCCCATGGTGTGCAAAAAAGTGCCGCTCAGAGGTAAAACAACCCAACCTAAACTCTGATGGGTTCTTGAGACCGGTACATATACGAAAAAAGTAAGTCTTCTCAGAGATAAAACATCGCAACAAACACACGAAAAGAGAAAAATAACAGGGGAAAGCAATAAGAAAATAGTAAAGTCTCGTACTTTGTCTTTTTGTTCCATTTCTTGAAGATCCTATTATATGAAAGAGCGGATGATGGAAATGAAAACATTCATCTAATGAGAATAAACTAGGAAAAAAATAATCTTGAATACCAGGAATCGCAACCACAACTTTGTTGATCATTTCGGAAAATGTCAGGCTGTTTGGCTGTTGGTCTGTTATTTGTGAAAGCGAAAACTGTGACTGCAGAAAGATTCAATTGCTTTTAACGAAGGTGGAAAGTTAAAAAGCCGCAAATGACTACGAAAAAATCCAGTGGTTGCAAAACTATAGATGCTATTCATTTTGTTAAAAAAAACATTTCTTAGAAAACATTAAAGGAAGGGAGGTTTTAAAGCAACATCGAGACGGAGTAATGAAAGATAAGTTGTTGTTGTTGTTGTTTTACCTCTGAGCGGCACTTTTTTGCACACCATGGGCTAAATGGCCAGGTCACAAGGACCCCGAAGGCTCAGAGAAGGTTGGGGGAGGGGACTCACTAAAACAACTGTTGGGAGACAGATGGTAGCCTCCCATCAAGGCCATCCAGCGTGTTCTTTAACGTGCACAGGGTATGATTCTCCCGCACACGGGGCCACGGCTTAACGTCCCATCCGACGGATGGCGGCCTTTCCAAGTCCATTGGTGTCCCCTACTGACCGTGGGCAGGGCGGGGAATTTTGCGGAGATAAATCTCAACGCTGACCCAGCTGGGACTCGACCCTGGGAACTACAGATTACGAGCCTGACGCGCTACCGACTGAGCCACTCCCACCCCCACCCCCGATGAAAGGTATGATAATAACAATAATGAGCGGCTTTTGATTGCACGTGTTGCAATTTCCAAACCAAGATATGATTTGAAAAAACATTTATAGGGTGTAGAGCACAGGAAAAAAATAGCTAATTATAATTAATTGATTTAATGCATACGTACGAGGGTACATTATTTAATTCGTGTACTGCCGTTGCCAAGGAATAGCACTTTTTCGTATTAATAAATATACTATATGTGTCAACAAGCGACTCTTCAAGGGTGTTGTGTGCAAAGTGCGCAAGTCGAACAAAAAGTGTGCGCAGTCATGCAAAATGAACAAAACGTGTGTTAAGTTGAACAGAAAAGTGTATCAAAGTTGTGCAAGTTGAACAAAAAGCGTGTGCTGGTTGTGAAAGTCGAACAAAAAATGTGCAAAAACAAAAGGTGTGTGCAAGTTATGCAAAATGAAAAAAAATGTGTGTCAAGTTGAACAAAAAGTTTATGCAAGTTGTGCAGGTTGAATAAAAAGTGTGTGCAAGTTGAACAAAAAGTGGGTGCGGTTGTGAAAGACGAACAAAAAGTGTACAAGAACAAAAAGTGTGTACAAGTTATGCAAGATGAACAAAAAGTGTGTACAAGTTATGCAAGATGAATAAAAAGTGTGTACAAGTTATGCAAGATGAATAAAAAGTGTGTACAAGTTATGCAAGATGAATAAAAAGTGTGTACAAGTTAAGCAAGATGAATAAAAAGTGTGTACAAGTTATGCAAGATGAATAAAAAGTGTGTACAAGTTATGCAAGATGAATAAAAAGTGTGTACAAGTTATGCAAGATGAATAAAAAGTGTGTACAAGTTATGCAAGATGAATAAAAAGTGTGTACAAGTTATGCAAGATGAATAAAAAGTGTGTACAAGTTATGCAAGATGAATAAAAAGTGTGTACAAGTTATGCAAGATGAATAAAAAGTGTGTACAAGTTATGCAAGATGAATAAAAAGTGTGTACAAGTTATGCAAGATGAATAAAAAGTGTATACAAGTTATGCAAGATGAATAAAAAGTGTGTACAAGTTATGCAAGATGAATAAAAAGTGTGTACAAGTTATGCAAGATGAATAAAAAGTGTGTACAAGTTATGCAAGATGAATAAAAAGTGTGTACAAGTTATGCAAGATGAATAAAAAGTGTGTACAAGTTTATGCAAGATGAATAAAAAGTGCGTAAAAGTTATGCAAGATGAATAAAAAGTGCGTAAAAGTTATGCAAGATGAATAAAAAGTGTGTCCAAGTTATGCAAGATAACAAAAAGTGCGTGAAGTTGAACAAAAACTGTATGCAAGTCGAACGAAAAGTGTGTGCAAGTTGAAACAAGTTGCGATACTGTCGCAAATAACAGACAGAACAGTAAGAGTCAGTCTGTGTTTTCAGTTCTCACTTTCGAAAGGTTTTCGTTTCCTTGCGTGTAATATTTGCTGGCTATGGATGATCAGAAGACAGAACAGCAGTATGTGATGTGTTACTGTATTAGGCGAAGTTTAAATGGTGCAGAGATAGTCGCAGAAACGAATCAAGTGTGTCTCTGCTGTTACTTGCAGTGGTATTGGAACGTGTTTCAACTTGTACACACTGCTCCGTGCCCATGAAGACTCGCTGTGTTGCTACATGTCATGTATTAACAACTCGTACGACAAGCTGCTAATTTTTGGCGACGGTAGTCCACGAATTAAATGATCCATCTACCTTTCTGCCTACCTAACTACCTACATACATACATAATAGGGGCTAGTGTGGCTCAGTCTGTAGCACACTAGGCTCATAATCTGCAGTTCCCAGGTTCGAGTCCCTCCTGGGCGAGAATTGAGATTTATCTCTGCCTCTCCCCTCTGCTCCCGCTCCCCTCTGCCTTAGTAGGGGACGCCGATGGCCTTGGAAAGATTGCCATCTATCAGATGAGACATAAAGCCTTAGGCGTGCTTGACAGCCTTAACGAGAGGCTACCATTTGCCTCCTAACAGATGTCCAGTGGGTCCTCCCCCAACCTTGTCTGAGTCCTCGGAGTCCTTATGACCTGGCCATTTAGCTCATTGTGTGCAAAAAAGTGCTGCACTGAGGTAAAATAACTCAACCATACATACCTATCAAGAAGCCATGGGTTGGGTTGTTTTACCTCTGAGCGGCACTTTTTTGCACACCATGGGCTAAATGGCCAGGTCACATGGACCCCGAAGGCTCAGAGAAGATTGGGAGAGGGGACCCACTGGAATAGCTGTTGGGAGATAGATGGTAGCTTCCGTCAAGGAGCTACCTCCAGTGAGCTCTTTAACGTGCACAGGGTATGTCTCTAACGCACACGGGGTCACGGCTTAACGTCCCATCCGACGGACGGCGGCCTTTCCAAGCCCATCGGTGTCCCCTACTGATCGTGGGCAGGGCGGGGAATTTTTGCGGAGATAAATCTCAACGCTGACCCAACTGGGACTCGAACCTGGGAACTACAGATTACGAGCCTGGCGCGCTACCGACTGAGCCACCCCGCCCCAAGAAGCCAAGGATTACATAGGTCCAACCAGACTGGAAATTTAGTTCCTCACACAAGACTATCCTGAGCTACTGCTTTGTCATTCAACCATTGAAGCCAGTTCTATCATGATATCGTTTGACATTCTTCATAACACATTGTAGGTATCCCTCTTTTTCTGAAAAATTTAACCATAGTTTTCATAACCATATTCGCTAATGAAACAAGCGGACAACATGGCCAATTGTGAAGCAAGCGGACAACATGACCAAACCTACGCAATCTCTTCCAACACAAGACGCTGTTCATTGGTGGTATGATTACTCCTTCAGCTAACCTCATCATTACATACGAAGTCAAACCACTTATACCTAAGGTACTGAATAAGCATCTAAAACGATTTATCATCGTTAAAACGAACATTCTATGTTTGCCAGATTCCATTTCTTTTTATTTTTTCCCTGAGTTAACTTTTCGTAATTATTTAATTTCATTAAAATTAATTTTTGTTTCCAAATGTTTTTATCCCCAAATTTATTGCAACTGTTAGGGGAGGCGGTGGTTCCGTCGGTACGGCGCCAGGCTCGTAGTCTGCAGCGTGTTCTTTAACGTGCACAGGGTATGTCTCTTCTGAACACGGCGCCACGGCTTAACGTACCATACAACGGACGGCGGCCTTTCCAAGCCCATCGGTGTCCCCTACTGACCGTGGGCAGGGCGGGGAGTTTTGCGGTGATAAATCTCAACGCTGACCCAGCTGGGACTCGAACCTGGGAACTGCAGATTAACGAGCCTGGCGCGCTACAGACTGAGCCACCCCCGTCGTACAGTGGAAAAATGTTTTAATTGACGAACAGTGATTGTACCTTATGTAAATGTAATTATTCTCTTTTACTTGTGATGAATACTTCCATTTATTTTTTGTTTGGAAATATTTTATTTGCCTTTGAATTGAACACCTCAGAGTGATTTAATTTTCTTAAAACTTACAATAGCGAGTGAGAATAGACTTTTTTTCGCCTAAAGACGGACTACGAAAGATGAATTGGCAAACGACCATTTCCGACAGACGAATCGGCTAACAAAAATAGATACGTAAACAAAGAACTGTTAATGGAGTTTCCACTCATTAACTTTGTGCTTTCAGAAGACATGTAATGATCGAAAAGGTTTCCATACATGAATAGAAACTTAATTAATTTTGACGAAGTTACCATTTACTTTTAGTTGCACGCTGGCGAAACAATGTGTGTCATAGGAACTTGGGAACTGTAGGAAATCGGGGCTTGCCTCACTTATCTGAGCAATTATTAGCTACCTTATAAACGTACGTTGCGGATTGATTATTTTAGTCTCGTTAATTGAAGCAATCTTCAATCACACGCAGTTCAACGGAGAAATATAGCAATATTGACATACGCAAACGTTGCTGACCCTTTGGTATTTATCAAGACTTACCAAGGAAGACATCATGCTTTAGTGAGGCTTTCGTTCCTAAATTCTATGTAGAAATTTTCTGAATGAAAATTTTAAAACTTTCGACGTTAACCCTTTCACGACTAAGGGAAACATTTTTCCCATTTTAAAATTGGTGATTGTCGTATTTAATTATAACCTTATCTGCATTTTTTATACAGAATGTCAAAATAGAACGTATGCCGAACGCAATTACGTAAACGGGAACGTTTAGAAAAAAAAGAACTGTCAGGACGCATAATATATGTACTATGTGCAATGTCCATCTTTGCCTCACTACCAAAAGAAATTGCTTCGCCGAATATCATAATTAGCACATCATTTTGTATAGTAATTTTATTTCATAATTTTGTATTATTTTAGTTAACATTTTGTTGTAATAAACCAATAAATAAAAGACATTGCATAATAAGCCTAACTATAATTTGTGTTACCTTTATAGTCCATTGGGAAAAATATTTCCCATAAAATTCCAAAAAAACTACACATTGTTATGTATTTTTCTTATGATTTTTATTTATTTTACGTCTAAACAAACTAAAATAAACAGTTACATACTAATATTTACTCTTAGAAACCTTATGGTCCTGAAAGGGTTGAAAAGAAAAAAAAACTATTTCTTCATTGAGTGATAAAGGCGTGCATCTTAATGATCGTCATTAATTGAATCTGTCAATTAAATGCTGGATTGTGCGTCTTGATGATTAAGTTTCATTGGATCTATCAACTAAGTAGATTTGGGAATTTTAACTGTCAGGATTCACTGGATCTGTCATCTACTGTTGGATTGTGTATCTTGATGATTAGAGGGGGCGGGGGTGGCTCAGTCGGTAGCGCGCCAGACTCGTAATCTGTAGTTCCCAGGTTCGAGTCCCAGCTGGGTCAGCGTTGAGATTTATCTCCGCAAAATTCCCCCCCCCCCCTCTGCCCACGGTCAGTAGGGGACACCGATGGGCTTGGAAAGGCCACCGTCCGTCGGATGGGACGTTAAACCGTGGCCCCGTGTGCGGGAGAGCCATACCCTGTGCACGTTAAAGAACACACTGGATGGCCATGACGGGAGGCTACCATCTGTAACCCAACAGCTGTTCCAGTGGGTCTCCTCCATCTCTGAGCTTTCGGGGTCCTTGTGATCTGGCCATTTAGCCCATGGTGTGCAAAAAAGTGCCGCTCAGAGGTAAAACAACCCAACCCAACTTGATGATTAGATTCATTGGATCTGTCATCAAATGTTGGATCGTGCATCTTGATGATTCAGAATCATTGGACCTATCTAATGTTGGGAATACATTATATATGTATGGGGATACATTATATATTACAATGTTGGGGCTTCATTGGACCCATCTAATGTTGGGGTGTGCACTTTGATGATCCGGATTCAATTAGATCTGTCAATTAAAGGTAGGGTGTCCATCCTGATAAACCGGATTCACTGGATCAGTCATCTAATTTTGGAGTATGAATCTTGATAATCTGGATTCACTGAATCTATCAACTGAAATTGTTTATTGTGTGCATCCCTATAGAATAGCATTTTTGGAATTTTATCATTCATTTATTCTTTATAATTTTAAAATTATCTTGTACACTTTCATGGCACCGATAAACCGAACCATTCACTCCACAACATACACATTATGGCTCTTGCACCAAACAAGATACTCGTACACCGCATCACACACTGTATTTACTACAGCGCAGCCACTTACTATACCCTTACACCATAAACAGACATCTTATACGCCTATTTCATACATCATAGCTCCAGTACTACACCACATTCACTGTAGTCAATATATCATGCACCTATTTCTCTTAAAACTTCACCTCTACACCATACCTAGTATAATAAGACCACTTACACCACACCAAGTGGGGCGGGGGTGGCTCAGTCGGTAGCACTCCAGGCTCGTAATCTGTAGTTCCCAGATTCGAGTCCCAGCCGGGTGAGCGTTGAGATTTATCTCCGCAAAATTCCCCGCCCTGCCCACGGTCAGTAGGGGACACCGATGGGCTTGGAAAGACCGCCGTCCGTTGGATGGGACATTAAGCCGTGGCCCCGTGTGCGGGAGAGCCATACCCTGTGCACGTTAAAGAACAAGCTGGATGGCCTTGACGGGAGGCTACCATCTGTCTCCCAACAGCTGTTCCAGTGGGTCCCCTCCCACAACCTTCTCTGAGCCTTCGGGGTCCATGTGACCTGGCCATTTAGCCCATGGTGTGCAAAAAAGTGCCGCTCAGAGGAAAACAACCCAACCCAACCACACCAAGTGGGATAAGACCACTTACACCACACCAAGTGTGATAAGACCACCTAAAATATATACACCACACACACACCACGTTCTCTGTACCATACTATATAAAAACTACACGTACACCACACTATGCACACCTTACTCCAGAAACCAACAAGGTCACCCCTATTATGCAGAACATTTCACACCCATATTTTACTTATTTACACACCCACGTTGAATATATTATGCAGAGCAGTCACATTCTCATTGTACAGTCGCTCAAAAAAAGTATCCGAACGCTATGGTTGCATACAAAATTCAGAAAAAAATCCGGCAACGATTTTTTTTAGAAATTAATGATCTGGCAACCTTCGTGTACCGTACACGAAGGTTGCCAGATCATTAATTTCTAAAAAAATCGTTGCCAGTTGTTTTTTCTGAACTTTGTATGCAACCATAGCGTTCGGATACTTTTTTGACCGACTGTACCCTTTGCACCAGAGCTCCACACCGCATCACCACTTTACCCAACAACTCACACTATATCCCTCTACATATTATTTGTATACGGATATACATGTCTTTTGGTATGTTTCAAAAGATAACTATACACATTTTTCATATGTTTCAAAAGATAACTATACACATCTTTTCATATGTTTTTAAAAGGTAACTATATACATATTTTCGTGTGCTGCAAAAGATAACTATACACATATTTTCAATCTTATTCTTTTTCCCAATCTTTCACTTTGAGATAAACACAATAATATTTTAAGAAAAGTTACCGTCTAATTGGAAGGTTATGTTTGGGTTGTTTTACCTCTGAGCGGCACTTTTTTGCACACCATGGGCTAAATGGTCAGGTCACATAGACCCTGAAGGCTCAGAGAAGGTTGGAGGAGGGGACCCACTGGAACAGCTGTTGGGAGACAGATGGTAGCCTCCCGTCAAGGCCATCCAGCGTGTTCTTTAACGTGCATAGGGTATAGCTCTCCCGCACACGGGGTCCCGTCTTAACGTCCCATCCGACGGACCGCGGCCTTTTCAAGCCCATCGGTGTCCCTACTGACCGTGGGCAGGGCGGGAAATTTTGCGGAGACCCAAGTAGGGAAATGCATTTTGTGTTGATTAATAATCTTAACTAATGACACTCAGTTTTTCTGCCAGAAGGCACCATCCCGTAGAAATATTTATTGCAATCTTCATGGTTATCAGAACAAATAATCAAAGATTAAGAAATAAAAGAAAAAAGAGATTGCTGTTTGGAAGTCATGAAATATTCACTATTCTGCTGTTCATTAAAATATGTCCATATGAAATCCTCTTCTTTTGATTGTTTGTCCTTCACTATTGCTGACTTGTCCTCCTTCATGCTAACTTCTCCTTCACAATTGCTAGTCTGTCTTCCACCATGGGGCGGGGGTGGCTTAGTCGGTAGCGCGCCAGGCTCGTAATCTGTAGTTCCCAGGTTCGAGTCCCAGCTGGATCAGCGTTGAGATTTATCTCCGCAAAATTCCCCGCCCTGCCCACGGTCAGTAGGGGACACCGATGGGCTTGGAAAGGCCGGCGTCCGTAGGATGGGACGTTAAGCCGTGGCCCCGTGTACGGGAGAGCCATACCCTGTGCACGTTAAAGAACACGCTGGATGGCCTTGATGGGAGGCTACCATCTGTCTCCCAACAGCTGTTCCAGTGGGTCCCCTCCCCCAACCTTCTCTGAACCTTCGGGGTCCATGTGACCTGGCCATTTAGCCCATGGTGTGCAAAAAAGTGCCGCTCAGAGGTAAAACAACCCAACCTTAAAGAACACGCTGGATGGCCTTGACGGGAGGCTACCATCTGTCTCCCAACAGCTGTTCCAGTGGGTCCCCTTCCCCAACCTTCTCTGTGCCTTCGGGGTCCATGTGACCTGGCCATTTAGCCCATGGTGTGCAAAAAAGAGCTCAGAGGTAAAACAACCCAACTTCTCCTAACAGCTGTCCAGTGAACTCTCTTCTCCCAATTTTCTCTGAGCCTTTGTGACTTGGTCATGTAGTAAATTAAGCGCAGAAGAGTACCTCTCATAGGACAAACAACTCCAGTTCAACTGGCTGATCTCTTGGGGTTCTTCTGACATGGTTTGGCATTTCTGGTATTGCAACATCCAGTGTCTCAACAATGATACGTGTTAGTGCAGTCTCTCGTTTCATTTCAGAGAGAATGGTTTCAAATCCAGCTCTGTGTGGCGAATGCAAATTGAAGGAAAATAGTGAAATGTGACTCAAACACCGAAGATGTTAACAGGAAATGATATAAAGGGAATTTAGTAGCCTAATGGACTACATGCGGACTCATTTCACTACCGAATTGAGCAAACATTGATGTTTCTACTGATTGAAGTGGGATTTGTGTACAGTATTTTAAAAGAACTCGTAGCGTTTCTTTAGTACAATGGGGCGGGGGTGGCTCAGTCGGTAGCGCGCCAGGCTCGTAATCTGTAGTTCCCAGGTTCGAGTCCCAGCTGGGTCAGCGTTGAGATTGATCTTCGCAAATTCCCCCCCCCCCCTGACCACGGTCAGTAGAGAACACCGATGGGCTTGGAAAGCTCGCCGTCCGTCGGATGGGACATTAAGCCGTGGCTCCGTTTGCGGGAGAGACATACCCTGTGCACGTTAAAGAACACGCTGGATGGCCTTGACGGGAGGCTACCATCTGTCTCCCAACAGCTGTTCCAGTGGGTCCCCTCCCCCAACCTTCTCTGAGCCTTCGGGGTCCATGTGACCTGCCATTTAGCCCATGGTGTGCAAAAAAGTGCCGCTCAGAGGTAAAACAACCCAACTTTTTAGTTACATGGGGTGGGTAAATAGCGGCCCGCCAAGACAGTCAGAAAAATCCGCCTTGAACCGAGATTTCCTTCCCGTTCGCGACCGAAGATTCGTCTCGTATTTTCCACTAGGACGGCCACGTCAATACGCATGCGCAGAGTAGATACGAAAACAATTGCCCACCCCTGGCATAGTATATTGAGTAGAAACTAGTGAAGAATAAAATACAATTTTTTAAATAAATTAATATGCATTAATGTTTAATGTACATATAATCTATTTCAGATAAGCTTCAAGATTTGCGGGAAATTTGTAAATATTTTATAAAATACAACAGACTCTCGTTTTTGCCGGATAGGATTTAGTACAAGTTTAAAAAAACAAATACACTCTGCTGAAAAAAGTGTCCGGACACTTTCATGTTATGTGAATGGAGAGCCACTTTCAAACCTCCCTAACATTGAAAATAAACCTTTTACGCAAAAATTGTTATTGGCGATAAATTGTAGATGTCACTCAACTCTCTCTAAATATATTTCCCGTAATATTTGTTTAATATTTAAAGAATGAATGGTAGCTGAAGCATTTATCTTAAACTTTTGACACTTGTGCAAAAATATTTCAATAGATAAAAAAACAACTCTTGTAACAATTTGTTTACTAACATAAATTAAATATCTGAAGTGTGTATGATGATTTTTTAAGATTTCATCAATTCGGAGGCAATGTGACAGTATCAATTTTCAACAATCTTAGATCAATATTTAAAGAGTGATTAATGAGGGACCATTAAACAACAGACGACACTTTCACATTGCCTCCAAATTGATGAAATCTTAAAAAATCGTCATACAAACTTCAGATATTTAATTTATGTTAGTAAACAAATTATTACAAAAATTGTGTTTTATCTATTGAAGTATTTTTTCACAAGTGTCAACAGTTGAAGATAAATGCTTCAGCTACCATTCATTCTTTAAATATTAAACGAATATTGCAGGAAATATATTTAGAGAGAGTTGAGTGACATCTACAATTTATCACCAATAACAATTTTTGCGTAAAAGGTTTATTTTCAATGCTAGGGAGCTTTGAAAGTGGCTCTCCATTCACATAATATGGAAGTGTCCGGACACTTTTTACAACATAGTGTATATGCCTGTAAATAATATGAGATACGAGAATTCACGCAGCACATTGTATTCAGCACAACTCACCGAATTAAACCGGAAAAAAAAAACTCCTTTGCTATCCTATGTTGAATGAATAAAGTAAGTCCATGATACGACCAGCTGGGTCAGCGTTGAGATTTATCTCCGCAAAATTCCCCGCCCTGCCCACGGTCAGTAGGGGACACCGATGGGCTTGGAAAGGCCGCCGTCCGTCGGATGGGACGTTACGCCGTGTCCCCGTGTGCGGGAGAGCCATACCTGTGCACGTTAAAGAACACGCTGGATGGCCTTGACGGGAGGCTACCATCTGTCTCCCAACAGCTGTTCCAGTGGGTCCCCTCCCCCAACCTTCTCTGAGCCTTCGGAGTCCATGTGACCTGGCCATTTAGCCCATGGTGTGCAAAAATTGCCGCTCAGAGGTAAAACAACCCAACATTAAAGAACACGCTGAATGGACTTGACGTGAGGCTACCATCTGTCTCCCAACAGCTGTTCCAGTGGGTCCCCTCCCCCAACCTTCTTTGAGCCTTCGGGGTGCTTGTGACCTGGCCGTTTAGCCCATGGTGTGCAAAAAAGTGCCGCTCAGAAGTAAAACAACCCAACCCACGAATGTTAATATTTTCTAGTTTTCTAATTAAATAAAGTTTTGTGATCAATGGTATCGAAAGCTTTCTCCAAGTCCATAAATACAGACAGAGTATATTGATTCTTGTCCGTGGAACGAAACACCTTTGACGTAAAATTTGAATAATTCAGTTTCCGTATTTCTACCCTTCCTAAACCCAAATTGGTTTTCAGACAAAAAATTAAAACTATCTAAAAAATTTATCAGTCTATTATTGTTAACTAGTTTTTTTAATCTTTTTGAAAAACCTGAAAGAGATATCGGTCAATGATTTTTAAAATCATTTTTATTTCCCTTTTTGAAAACTGGAATTACAACAGTTTTCTTTATTAATTCTGTAAAAAGTGCCAGTTTCGAAGGATAAATTACAAATGTGAACCAATGGCTGAATCATTTTGAAAGAGCATTTTTTTAGCAGCAATAATGAAAATATTGCCATTGCTAGCAGATTTTTAGTAACCCTTTTATAATGTCTTAGCAGACCTTTTATAATGGCAATCAATTTCTTTCTGCAAGTTGCAGCTAAAACCATAGATTTGGCATTTTTATTCATATAGCTTTTTTCATTTCTTACAACCATATTCCTTGGCAGATATACTGCTATATTAACCCTTTCACGACCATAAGGTTTCTAAGAGTAAATATTAGTATGTAACTGTTTATTTTAGTTTGTTTAGACGTAAAATAAATAAAAATCATAAGAAAAATACATAACAATGTGTAGTTTTTTTGGAATTTTATGGGAAATATTTTTCCCAATGGACTATAAAGGTAACACAAATTATAGTTAGGCTTATTATGCAATGTCTTTTATTTATTGGTTTATTATAACAAAATGTTAACTAAAATAATACAAAATTATGAAATTTTGTATACTAATTAGCCTAACTATAACACAAATTATAGTTAGGCTTATTATGCAATGTCTTTTATTTATTGGTTTATTAGAACAAAATGTTAACTAAAATAATACAAAATTATGAAATAAAATTACTATACAAAATGATATGCTAATTATGATATTCCGCGAAGCAATTTCTTTTGGTTGTGAAGCAAAGATGGACATTGCACAGATGCAACATTATTGCAAAGATGGACATGGACTAAACGTTCCCGTTTACGTAATTGCGTTCGGCATACGTTCTATTTTGACATTCTGTATAAAAAATGCAGATAAGATTATAATTAAATACGACAATCACCAATTTTAAAATGGGGAAAAATGTTTCCCTTAGTCGTGAAAGGGTTAACAAAGTATTCATTAAATTTATTTGCCAATAACTTAAGCATTTTACTTGAATTATGTAAAACCACTTTCTAATTCTCGATATTTATTTTTGTATCTTCTTCAGATTTATTATATCGCCTATCAATTTCCACTGCTTTAATATATTACCATCACAATTTTGAAACTGAGTTTTAAGAAAACTCAATTTGCATCCCGAATTTTATAATTTATTTCTTTTCTAAAATTTTAAAGTTAATTTCGTAATATTTCATTTAAAGGGCATTTTTTGTGTTTTTTAATATAGCTTATCTGTTTGTTTTAATAACTTCATAATTCCGGAAGTAGTCCATGCCTTTGTTGATTGTGATTTATTACGAATTTCATTTCCATAGTTGAATTTTTAATTACGAGATTAAATGTGTTTCAAATTTTACTATAAACTTCATTTCCATTCGTGTGTCTGTGTGTGAATTAATGCCTCGTCCCAGAAACATTCACTTAAAAGCCTGTTCAATAAATTATAGTCTATGTAGTGATAAAGAATACATTTACACAGATAACTACAATAACAATAAAAATAAACAATAAAGTAAATTAGAAGGACACGACACTTAACATGAATTTCCCAAAAATTTGGGGCGGGGGTGGCTCAGTCGGTAGCGCGCCAGGCTCGTAATCTGTAGTTCCCAGGTTCGAGTCTCAGCTGGGTCAGCGTTGAGACTTATCTCCGCAAAATTTCTCGCCCTGCCCACGGTCAGTAGGGGACACCGTTGGGCTTGAAAAGGTCGACATCCGTCGGATGGGACGTTAAGCCGTGCCCCCGTGTGCGGGAGAGCCATACCCTGTGCACGTTAAAGAACACGCTGGATGGCCTTGACGGGAGGCTATCATCTGTCTCCCAACAGCTGTTCCAGTGGGTCCCCTCCCCCAACCTTCTCTGAGCCTTCTGGGTCCATGTGACCTGGCCATTTAGCCCATGGTGTGCAAAAAAGTGCCGCTCAGAGGTAAAACAACCCAACCCAAAAATTTTCTTAAGAATGTCCAGAACCTTTTCGCCTGGAATTTCTGGAGCATCTAAAATTTGAAAGTTCTGGTTTCGCGAACACTGCTGCAGTTCATGTAAAGCATTTCTCAAATCTTTTAGTTAGGCCTCTTGTTTGCAGTTCGACATTGCAACTTATGGTTAAGCTTTTTCAGGTACGAAACTTTTTGAGTAAGTCCTTGCATTACATTTAAAAAGTCATCTATTTTGCCTGACGAAAATTTTGTTTACAATCTAAGTCCAGATATTTCGTTTTTCAGCACTTTGATCTCATTCTTTAGGTCTACGATAAGGAGAGATTCCTGATCGCATTGTGTTGGGTTGGGTTGTTTTACCTCTGAGCGGTACTATTTTGCACACCATGGGCTAAATGGCCAGGTCACATGAACCCCGAAGGCTCAGAGAAGGTTGGGGGAGGAGACCCACTGGAACAGCTGTTGAGAGACAGATGGTAACCTCCCGTCAGGGCCATCCAGCGTGTTCTTTAACGTTGGATTGTTTTACCTCTGAGCGACACTTTTTTGCACAACATGGGCTAAATGGTCAGGTCACATGGACCCCGAAGGCTCAGAGAAGGTTGAGGGAGGGGACCCACTGGAGCAGCTGTTGGGAGACAGATGGTAGCCTCCCGTCAAGGCCATCCAGCATGTTCTTTAACGTGCGCAGGGTATGGCACTCCCACACACGGGACCACGGCTTAACGACCCATCCGACGGACGGCGGCCTTTCCAAACCCATCGGTGTCCCCTACTGACCGCGTGGGCAGGGCGGGGAATTTTGCGGAGATAAATCTCAACGCTGACCCAGCTGGGACTCAATCGCATTGTGTGTAAACAACACAAAGTGAGACACCGGCAATCCCGTTCCCCCCCCCCCCCCAAGAATTTTCTCACGGTAACAAATACTCTATTAAACTGGCACTGATTAATTTTAGTTGTTAAATTTAGTAATTTAAATTAATGTCATTACCAGTTATTACCTTTTATATCGAGTCGCTTTTTGCTATTTTGTAAAAATGAATTCTCTGCTAAACTGGTACAGTCGCTCAAAGAAGTATTCGAACACTACTACTGAATAAAGAATTCAGGAAAAATATCTGACAACGATTTTTTTAGAAATTAGTGATCTGGCAACCTTCGTGTCACGTGATTACAGAATTCAGGAAAAATATCTGGAGCGTGTACAGCAACTGTACACGCTCCAGTTACCGTTCGCAGCAAACTGGAGCGTGTGCAGTTACTGCACACGCTCCAGTTTGCTGTGAACGGTAACTGCACACGCTCAATATTTCCGTGAGTGAGCCCACACGATCTAGTATCAAAATAATATGACCACCTACAGTCGCTCAAAAAAGTATCCGAACACTATGGCCAAGTGGTTAGCGTGCTTGGCTGCTGATCTAAGGGACCTGGGTTCGAGCCCCGGATTAAGGCATGGATGTTCGTATTGTTTTTCTGCTGAGGTCCTGCCCATCCTCTCTGATCTTCGACTGTGGCATATAAACTGACAGGCTCCTGTCAGACCTCTGTGGCAAGCAGCTGCTTGAGGAGTATTTATTTTTTCCTATTGAGCCTTTCTCACTACCGTCCAAAAGTAAATCAAATAAAATGACACCTAATTTTATAGTTCTTTAATATTCACCTTTTTCTTTTCCAGCGGTTCTCCTACCTTTTCTCTGTCTAGATTAGAGCGTTCCAGGCTCGTAATCTTCAGGTTCGAGTTCCACCTAGGACAGCGTTGAGATTTATCTCCAAAAATCCCTCACCCCTAGGTCAGTAGGGGGATACCTGATGGGCTGGAAAAGGCTGCTGTCCGTCGAATGAGACATTAAGCCGTGGATCAGTGTGCTTGAGAGTTATACCCTGTGCACTATAAAGAACACTCTGGATGGCCTTGAAGGGAAGCTACCATCTGTCTCCTAACAGGTCCTGCAAGGGGCGGGGTGAAACGAAGGGATAGCACTATCCGCACAAAGGGCGGGAGCAACGTGAAACGAATTGGGTCCCCTCAACCTCCTCTGAGCCTTCGGTATCCTTGTGACCTGGCCACCATTTGGTCAATTTCTGCAAAAAAAAAAAAGTTCCGTTCACTTTTATGCTCTATAATTATCTCAACCCGAACTAATAAGGTATTATTGCATTTTAATTGTAACAGTTTTTAGAATTAGATGTTCCGAAAAGATTTTGGTTGTTTTACCTCTGAGCGGCACTTTTTTGGGATATCCATTGGGATAAATATCCAAGTCACAAAGACCCCGAGTTCTCAAAGAACGCTGGAAGAAGTGAATTCTCTAGACTAAGGGTTCTCAAACGTGGGGTACGTCGTGAGAGCTCAAAAGTCGCTAGATCTAGTAACAAAGTCAGAGTTTTATTCCCATTGTTATACTATAACTATAGTTTTATCTATCTATACAAGGGGTACGCCAGTTACATACACATTTCCAGGGGGTACGTGAAGCATAAAAGGTTGAGAACCACTGATATATATGTTTTATTTTATTCCCATTGTTATACTATAACTATAGTTTTATCTATCTATACAAGGGGTACGCCAGTTACATACACATTTCCAGGGGGTACGTGAAGCATAAAAGGTTGAGAACCACTGATATATATGTTTTATTTTATTCCCATTGTTATATTATAACTATAGTTTTATCTATCCATACAAGGGGTACGCCAGTTACATACACATTTCCAGGGGGTACGTGAGGCATAATAGGTTGAGAACCACTGATATATATGTTTTATTTTATTCCCATTGTTATACTATAACTATAGTTTTATCTATCTATACAAGGGGTACGCCAGTTACATACACATTTCCAGGGGGTACGTGAAGCATAAAAGGTTGAGAACCACTGATATATATGTTTCATTTTATTCCCATTGTTATAATATAACTATAGTTTTATCTATCCATACAAGGGGTACGCCAGTTACATACACATTTCCAGGGGGTACGTGAGGCATAATAGGTTGAGAACCACTGATATATATGTTTTATTTTATTCCCATTGTTATACTATAACTATAGTTTTATCTATCTATACAAGGGGTACGCCAGTTACATACACATTTCCAGGGGGTACGTGAAGCATAAAAGGTTGAGAACCACTGATATATATGTTTTATTTTATTCCCATTGTTATATTATAACTATAGTTTTATCTATCCATACAAGGGGTACGCCAGTTACATACACATTTCCAGGGGGTACGTGAGGCATAATAGGTTGAGAACCACTGATATATATGTTTTATTTTATTCCCATTGTTATACTATAACTATAGTTTTATCTATCTATACAAGGGGTACGCCAGTTACATACACATTTCCAGGGGGTACGTGAAGCATAAAAGGTTGAGAACCACTGATATATATGTTTTATTTTATTCCCATTGTTATATTATAACTATAGTTTTATCTATCCATACAAGGGGTACGCCAGTTACATACACATTTCCAGGGGGTACGTGAGGCATAATAGGTTGAGAACCACTGATATATATGTTTTATTTTATTCCCATTGTTATACTATAACTATAGTTTTATCTATCTATACAAGGGGTACGCCAGTTACATACACATTTCCAGGGGGTACGTGAAGCATAAAAGGTTGAGAACCACTGATATATATGTTTTATTTTATTCCCATTGTTATATTATAACTATAGTTTTATCTATCTATACAAGGGGTACGCCAGTTACATACACATTTCCAGGGGGTACGGGAAGCGTAAAAGGTTGAGAACCACTGATATATATGTTTTATTTTATTCCCATTGTTATACTATAACTATAGTTTTATCTATCTATACAAGGGGTACGCCAGTTACATACACATTTCCAGGGGGTACGTGAGGCATAATAGGTTGAGAACCACTGATATATATGTTTTATTTTATTCCCATTGTTATACTATAACTATAGTTTTATCTATCTATACAAGGGGTACGCCAGTTACATACACATTTCCAGGGGGTACGTGAAGCATAAAAGGTTGAGAACCACTGATATATATGTTTTATTTTATTCCCATTGTTATATTATAACTATAGTTTTATCTATCCATACAAGGGGTACGCCAGTTACATACACATTTCCAGGGGGTACGTGAGGCATAATAGGTTGAGAACCACTGATATATATGTTTTATTTTATTCCCATTGTTATACTATAACTATAGTTTTATCTATCTATACAAGGGGTACGCCAGTTACATACACATTTCCAGGGGGTACGTGAAGCATAAAAGGTTGAGAACCACTGATATATATGTTTTATTTTATTCCCATTGTTATATTATAACTATAGTTTTATCTATCTATACAAGGGGTACGCCAGTTACATACACATTTCCAGGGGGTACGGGAAGCGTAAAAGGTTGAGAACCACTGATATATATGTTTTATTTTATTCCCATTGTTATACTATAACTATAGTTTTATCTATCTATACAAGGGGTACGCCAGTTACATACACATTTCCAGGGGGTACGTGAGGCATAATAGGTTGAGAACCACTGATATATATGTTTTATTTTATTCCCATTGTTATACTATAACTATAGTTTTATCTATCTATACAAGGGGTACGCCAGTTACATACACATTTCCAGGGGGTACGTGAAGCATAAAAGGTTGAGAACCACTGATATATATGTTTTATTTTATTCCCATTGTTATATTATAACTATAGTTTTATCTATCCATACAAGGGGTACGCCAGTTACATACACATTTCCAGGGGGTACGTGAGGCATAATAGGTTGAGAACCACTGATATATATGTTTTATTTTATTCCCATTGTTATACTATAACTATAGTTTTATCTATCTATACAAGGGGTACGCCAGTTACATACACATTTCCAGGGGGTACGTGAAGCATAAAAGGTTGAGAACCACTGATATATATGTTTTATTTTGTTCCCATTGTTATACTATAGCTATAGTTTTATTTATCTATACAAGGGGTATGCCAGTTACATACACATTTCCAGGGGGTACGTGAAGCATTAAATGTTGAGAACCACTGTCTTAGAGGAAAGAAATTGCATTTAATATTTTCGGATGTTTCCGGAAAGGTTCATCCATCACGATTAGTTTCGTTATTTACCTAGACCTATTTTGTAATTAAAGTTACGTTACTTATATTATTTTAATACATAATACTATTGGTAGTTTAATTGTTTACAAGTTTCCCAATTTTATACATTAGGGGTTCTCAACGTGGAATACGCGTACCCCACGTTGAGAACTCCTAGTCTAAACAATTGATATTAATTTGCTGTCTATTGTGCGTTGGGTTGGGTTGTTTTACCTCTGAGCAGGACTTTTTTGCACACCATGGGCTAAATGGCCAGGTCACATGGACCCCGAAGGCTCAGAGAAGGTTGGGGTAGGGGACCCACTGGAACAGCTGTTGGGAGACAGATGGTACCCTCCCGTCAAGGCCATCCAGCGTGTTCTTTAACTTGCACAGGGTATGAGTCTCCCGCACACGGGGCCACGGCTTAACGTCCCATCCGACGGACGGCGGCCTTTCCAAGCCCATCGGTGTCCCCTACTGACCGTGGGCAGGACGGGGAATTTTGCGGAGATATATCTCAACGCTGACCCAGCTGGGACTCGAACCTGAGAACTACAGATTACGAGCCTGGCGACTGAGCCACCCCCGCCCCACTGTCTATTGTGCCTTTTTCACTACTGTCCAAAAGTAAATTATTAAACTTACTTGTTACTTTTTTGTGTCTTAAATATTCACCTTTTTCTTTTTTAACGGTTTTCCTATATTTTCTCTGTCTAGACGATTTCTAGATTATTCAAACTTTCTGCGCTTTTCACTACTACGTAAAAGAAAATACTCTTCTAAACCGAAGCTGATTGATAACTCTTTTACATTTTTTTAATTTTCACACTTTTCCCTTGGTTTTCCTGTTTTTATTACACTCCACAGCACATAATAATTTTTCTTAACGTTTAAATCCGTTGCTTTTACTATCTTCGTCACCAGATGGCACTTGTCATCCCATCACATATCTCGCAGTCTCGCAACATCCAGCATTTTATCTCCGCAGCTTCCCGATACTTTCTTTCACTTCCCAATTACCAGTGGATAAAAAAGTTTTCTTAGCTACAACCTAGTCATGTTTGTTGTAGAAAAAGGAACAGTCTTCTTTTTCTAATCGCTTTCTTTCATTGCACGAAGGGAATCTCCAACCGTTTCCATGGTTACGAATGGATTGAAAGGAGCAAGGAGTGAGAAACAGTGAGATCTGATTCACTTCGTGGATGCTGATAGAAAGTGTAACATCGTCCTACCAGGTCTCAATCTTAAGGAGCGCTGCTTGCATCTCCGCATCCTAAAATGTGTGAATCGAGAAGAAGCAAGAGAGCATCTCGTGCAGCATCCAGAATCTCGACCTTGTTTCTGCTGACTGCGCTGACGGTTTTGTTTTTCTCCTCTGCAGGTCTTCAGTGTGATTTTGAAACGACTTGTATTTGGGACTGGGGGAAGACAGGAGACTTTGTGTTGGCATCTCCGCAGAACATTTCTAACCGAAGTTTCCAAGCAGAAGAAGTAAGGTTTCCTTCCACTGATGCGGATAACAATAAAAATGGTGAGTATTTGTTATTCCCTTACATTGAAGAACGCCGTTTGAATGGTTTCTGACTTATCTTTATTTCTGTTATTTACCAGCTCAAGGTGCAGAGATATTTTTTAGTAAACTATTTTTAACTCTTGAATAATAGAGAATCACCGGTAAGAACCTCTAGAAAAAATTCACGTGATGGGGAAGAATCACAATCGAGTCAAAAATGTGAAAGGTGTGGGGAGGACTTAGAACAGAGGTTCCCAAACGCATTTGTCCTACCGCCCCCTTTTTCAGAAAAAAAATTACTCAGCGCCCCCCTGGAAATCTACCTTGTATAAGCGAACAAAAAGAAAGATGCAGTGACAAATTTGCGTTCTTTTATGTATCTATATTTCTACCTACGTCTTACAACATAGTAAAGAAAGATGTTGTTGTAAATAAGACACCTTGAAGCTTGAAATTATAAAATTATTTATTAAAATGAACCATAGTAACATTCGCATTGCACACAGAAAATTAAGATAACGGAGGATAATTTTATGTGTTTATTTGGAAAATAAAGTAATCACTACGACTTTAACTCTATGTTATACAACAGATGAAACATGTACGAAAGGCTTTTAAAAATTTTCTTATCTTCCCTTCTTTCTTTATGCTTCCACCGTCCCCCCCCCCCAATTGCACCCGAGGCTACTACCGACCCCCTGGATCGTTCCAACGCCCCCCAGGGGACGGTATCGCCCACTTTGGGAAACATTGACTTAGAGACTGGGTTTCCAATGAAGTATAACATTCCACCCCACTTAAGAAGTCTTTAAAAATTTCTTGAAAAATGAATGAAATATAAATAGATTTAATAAATTTTACCTCTAATACTAGCATTCTGAAAAGAGGGGAGGCATGCCCCTCCCCTTTATGTCCTTCAAATGACAAACTCCATGGCATAATGCATAAAGCCACCAATAGAAAAGGGCTTGCTCAGGGGCTGATAGCTTAACTGTAAGAACACCTAACATGGTACGTATCAGGAGATTGTGGATTCGGATCTCATCAGGCTAATGACAATATTTTTTCTATACTTACTTAATTCTGAAATTCTATTGATTGATTCTTAAAAGCTCTACGTTTTCGGTGTTTTGTGTGTTTTGAAGAATATTCCTTTGTTTTAAGAAATTGGATCATTCATAATTTCAATGTGTAAGACTAATCAAATACTTTTATGTTTATCTCAGATCATCATTAATAAATTGAGGACGACTCTACTTGAAATTTTTCATTTTCTAAGCTCAGTCACTTTAACTATTAAAAGGGGTTGGGTTGTTTTACCTCTGAGCTGCACCTTTTTTTGCACACAATGGGCTAAATGGTCAGATCACAAGGACTCCGAGGAGGATGGAAGAAGTTGATTCACTGGACAGCTGTTTGGAGGCAGATGGTAGCCTCCCATCAAGGTCATCCAGTGTGTTCTTTAACGTGCACAGGGTATAGCTCTCACGTTTACGGGGCTTAACGTCCAATACGACGGACGGTGTTTCCAAGCCCGTTGGTGTCCGCAGAGGGGGGAGTTTTGCTGAGATAAATCTTAACGCTGGACCAGGGGGGAATCGAACCTGTAAACTACAGAGTTAGTAGCCACCCACCGGCCGCAACAATTAAAATGTTAGTGTTATTATTTCACATACGAATATTAAACTCGAGTAAATAAAAATAAATAAATAAATACCCCCTCAAGCAGCTGCTTGCCACAGAGGTCTGACAGGAGCCTGTCAGTTTATATGCCACAGTAGGAGATCTGAGAGGAAGGCAGGACCTCAGCAGAAAAACGACACACACATCCATGCCTAACTCCGGGGCTCGAACCCAGGTCCCTTAGATCAGTAGCCAAGCGTACTAACCACTGGGATATCTAATTTTGTTTAACAGATAATATGAGTTATTAAAAATATTATTGAATGAAAAAGAATGAATTAAATAAATTAATCAATCATAGTTTATTATTTAGACACTGGCGTTTAATATGTCATATCGATATGTATTATATATTCTTTTTATGCGTAGTTTGCAAAAACATCTCTGTGTACTACATTAGAAGAAATTGTACATAATAACATTTGTGGAAGATTTCGACACAAAGACAAACCTGAGATAAAATTAGTATTGTACCCTCTTAACGATTTATCTAATATACACTGTGCAGTCATTTTATTAGTAGAGTTTCCATGTTATGTCTATAGTAACGCAGATACAGAAAATTCGGCAGAAGGATTTAGTTTCGGAAGGGGGTCCTAAAATGTTTTTTTTATTTTTATTTTTTTTTTGGGGGGGGGGGGCGGGGAGGAAAGGAGAGAATTCAGGTTTGTGGAAGGTTTCAGAATTTAGTTTCGGAGTATTTGAGTAGTTTAGGGTTTCCCAATTGATAAAATATCGCACCAAACGGGAATGGTTAAAATTATATTTGTATACGGAATAAGATTTTATAGTTGTTCTCTAACATATTTTCAGTGTCGGACATAAAAATATGGGGCTAAAATAAAATTAATCAAAGACAACTGTTTTGGATTTAAAGCAGTTGTTCAAAGCAGTCTCAAAGCACTGTTTTGCTTTCAAAGCAATGTTTTGGTTTCAAATCAGTTTCGAAGCACTAATTTGGCTTCAGATCTGTTCAAAGTACCGTTTTGCTTTCAAATGTTTCAAAGCATCGTTTTGCTTTCAAATCAGTTTTAAAGCACTGTTTTGCTTTCAAAGCAGTTTCAAAGCACTGTTTTGCTTTCGAATCATTCAAAGCACTGTTTTGCTTTCGAATCAGTTTCAAAGTACTGTTTTCTTTTCAAATCAGTTCAAAGCACTGTTTTGTTTTCAAATCAGTTTCAAAGCATTGTTTTGTTTTCAAAGCATTTTCAAAGCACTGTTTCGGTTTTAAAGCAGTTTCAAAGCACTCTTTTGTTTTCAAATCATTTTCAAAGCACTGTTTCGGTTTCAAAGCAGTTTAAAAGCACTGTTTCGGTTTTAAAGCAGTTTCAACGCATCGTTTTGCTTTCAAAGCACTGTTTTGGTTTCAAATCAGTTCAAAGCAGTTTCAAAGTACTGCTTTGCTTTCAAGGTAGTTTCAAAGCACTGTTGTTTCAAATCAATTCAAAGCACTGTTCTGCTTTCAAATCAGTTTTAAAGCACTGTTTTGGCTTCAGATCAGTTCAAAGTACCGTTTTACTTTCAAATCAGTTTTAAAGCACTGTTTTGCTTTCAAAGTAGTTTCAAAGCACTATTTTGGTTTCAAATCAGTTCAAAGCACTGTTTTGGTTTCAAATCAGTTTTAAAGCACTGTTTTGGTTTCAAAGCAGTTTCAAAGCACTGTTTTGGCTTCAAATGAGTTCAAAGTACCGTTTTGCTTTCAAATCAGTTTTAAAGCATTGTTTTCCTTTCAAAGCAGTTTCAAAGCACTGTTTTGGTTTCAAATCAGTTCAAAGCACTGATCTGCTTTCAAAGCTGTTTCAAAGCAGTTTTGTGATGATTGGATTCTCGGAAGGGGTGGGAGGTCCGAGTCTCCCCCTCCCCCCCTGGGTACGTCCCTGGAACTAAGTAATTTCTTAAGTAACCTTTATACGAAAAAAGGTATATGAACACAATTTAAAGATCTCAATCAAATTTATCTCAATCACGATTTTCAACAATATTCATTCGATAGTTAAAGAGTTATGAAAAATTGGAATTTTTAACGTTAATAATGTGAGTTCTTTAACTTCTTCTTTCACCTTCAAATTACCTGTTATGAAAAATGGTTTCCTCACTAAAACGGATTCATGTTTGTTTTAAAAAACAAACAAAACTCTCTTTCTTTAAAAATTTTTGTACACAGAATGAAAAGAATCCACAATCGTTTCCATGATTACGAAAGGACCCGATGGATTCGGGTACTCCACAATCCAGCAACTCCGGGCACCTTTTCCAGTGTACTATATTCCACTGTGCTTTAGATAGAATTAAATTACAATAATTATTACTTACTACAACTACTTTTAAAGAACAATAATTTTTTCATTTTTTTCATACATAATTTTTTTACTAATATTCGTATGTTTATTAATTCGTATGTTTGTGATGGAACAGTTTAAAAAATCAGCATCAGCATTATCATGAACTTTTTATTCTTGCAATTGCTATCGTTTCTTTTTTTTAATAATAATAATAATAATCTTTAGCCGTCCCGTGGCCGAGTGGTTAGCGCGCTTGGCTACTGATCTACGGGACGGGTTCGAGCCCCGGATAAGGCATGGATGGATGTATGTGTCGTTTTTCTGCTGAGGTCCTGCCATTCTCTCAGACCTTCTACTATGGCATATAAACTGACAGGCTCCTGTCAGACTTCTGCGACAAGCAGCTGCTTGAGGAGGTATTTATTTATTTTATTTATTATTCACTTTCATGTTAGCTATACAAGAGTTTTATCAAATGAACCGCAGCATCTGTTTATCTGAAGGAGACAAGAATAATAACATCACATGAAAAAATATATATATAGTATAAAACATTTTCACCGAATACATAATTATGTGAAATTTCGGTGGAAACTACATTGTGGTGGTATGGGTTGGGTTGGGTTGTTTTACCTCTGAGCGGCACTTTTTTGCACACCATGGGCTAAATGGCCAGGTCACATGGACCCCGAAGGCTCAGAGAAGGTTGGGGAAGTGGACCCACTGGAACAGCTGTTGGGAGACAGATGGTAGCCTTTCGTCAAGGCCATCAAGCGTGTTCTTTAACGTGCACAGGGTATGGCTCTCCCGCACACTGGGCCACGGCTTAACGTCCCATCCGATGGACGGCGGCCTTTCCAAGACCATCGGTATCCCCTACTGACCGTGGGCAGGGCGGGGAATTTTGCGGAGATAAATCTCAACGCTGACCCAGCTGGGACTCGAACCTGGGAACTACAGATTACGAGCCTGGCGCGCTACCGACTGAGCCACCCCCCGCCCCATCATGCATTACTGATGTGAATATATTCTAACTTCTATTTCTTTAAATTCCAAGCGAATAAAATCGAAAATAGATTTGAATAGCTTTGATTATAATCTTTATCTTCAGTCACATTTTCCCATTAAATGCATATTTTTAGAAGTTACAAATTCTGTAATATTTTGATAGAACACTATGTAACCTTTATGAAATCGGAAACTACGTTAACAGACTGTAAACACTGTACTACATCATTGTTTAATTTTCTTCCAAGTCATCACTACTTGCAACAAAATAGAGAAGAAATTTCGACATTCTAAAAAAAAGGAGCGAATTTTCAATGTTCAAAATCGTGAAACGTGAAACTTGAGAATTTACGGTATTCGAATTTCCTTCATTGCCGGAAATGGCCCTTCCTGCCTAGCATCAGAGTGCAGTGGGGAAACACACATTTAAGGCGTTTGGTGACTGGAGACCAGCGTTCATTTCATTACTGCTTACAAACACACGAAAACACACACATCGATGGCAGTGGATGAATATTTCATGCAACAACGACGAAGCGAAATAATGATGGGCTGTGCAGAAAAAATGAGGCAACACGAATATCGAAAATGAAGTGAAAACCTTCTCGTGTGTCTGAGTTTTATTTTTGGAGTTCTTTAAAATAGCTTATACATTGGCTGCATTTACGTATACATATATATACACGAGGGATCAAGAAATAACGAACGGTATTTTTGATCCGAAACAAGGATAACGAGCAAACGAAAGGAATGAACAGAAGTTAGTTTAAATTTCGCTTTAAACCCAAAAACAGTTCGATTTGAATGCCTTATTTTTATGTTTGTTGCAAGTTCAGTGTCTCATCAATTTGTTTCTACTCTTAAGAGATGAATAGTCATGTTTTGAAGAGGTAGAGTTTCCAATAGAATTTTGAATAGAATTTTGAGAGGTAGAGTTCCCACTTCATATAGTAAAATCTGGTTAATGGGAAGTTCAAAAGATCGGAAAATAAAATTTCGAATTACGGACAGCCTGGTTAATTCCAAATTTACAGGAAAATGGAAACAGTTCCATGTCATCTCAATAGAAAATCACATTCAGAGTTCAATAATTTTTTCAATATAGGTTTTAATGAACACTGTGTTAAAGATAAGTTAAAGATCTCGATCAAATCTATCTAAATCTCGAGTTTTAACAATGTTGTTTTCAGTATTCAAAGAATTATGAACAATGGAATTTTTAACAGGCTACAAAAATCACCAAATTTTTCACAAGAGGCCAAATTTTTCACAGATGAGCACTGGCATATCGTCACTGGCTTAATGATTCCATTAAACTAATCATTAAGTGTCATTAAGTGTATAAAAAGCAAAGCATTATAATATAATTTTTTTAATGTTGAAGGTTATCAGTTTATCAATAAAGAAAATGAGAAGAACACGAGATAAAGTGTATTTTGTTTTTTCATTAGTAGAATGGTCATTAAGAAGAAAAAGTTTTTTTAAGTGAAAACATCCCGTCCGACAGAAGGAAGGGGACACCGATGAACTATCCAAACCATCAATGTCCCCTTTCTAACCAAAAGCAGGGAGTTTTCAAACCATCAATGTCCCCTTTCTCACCAAAAGCAGGGAGTTTTCAAACCATCAATGTCCCCTTTCTCACCAAAAGCAGGGAGTTTTCAAAACCATCAATGTCCCCTTTCTCACCAAAAGCAGGGAGCTTTCAAACCATCAATGTCCCCTTTCTCACGAAAAGCAAGGAGTTTTCAAACCATCAATGTCCCCTTTCTCACCAAAAGCAGGGAGTGTTCAAAACCATCAATGTCCCCTTTCTCACCAAAAGCAAGGAGTTTTCAAACCATCAATGTCCCCTTTCTCATTAAAAGCAGGGAGTTTTCAAACCATCAATGTCCCCTTTCTCACCAAAAGCAGGGAGTTTTCAAACCATCAATGTCCCCTTTCTCACCAAAAGCAGGGAGTTTTCAAACCATCAATGTCCCCTTTCTCACCAAAAGCAGGGAGTTTTCAAACCATCAATGTCCCCTTTCTCACCAAAAGCAGAGAGTTTTCAAACCATCGATGTCCCCTTTCTCACCAAAAGCAGGGAGTTTTCAAATCATCAATGTCCCCTTTCTCACCAAAAGCAGGGAGTTTTCAAATCATCAATGTCCCCTTTCTCACCAAAAGCAGGGAGTTTTCAAACCATCAATGTCCCCTTTCTCACCAAAAGCAGGGAGTTTTCAAACCATCAATGTCCCCTTTCTCACCAAAAGCAGGGAGTTTTCAAACCATCAATGTCCCCTTTCTCGCGAAAAGCAGGGAGTTTTCAAACCATCAATGTCCCCTTTCTCGCGAAAAGCAGGGAGTTTTCAAACCATCAATGTCCCCTTTCTCACCAAAAGCAGGGAGTTTTCAAACCATCAATGTCCCCTTTCTCGCGAAAAGCAGAGAGTTTTCAAACCATCAATGTCCCCTTTCTCACCAAAAGCAGGGAGTTTTCAAAACCATCAATGTCCCCTTTTTCACCAAAAGCAGGGAGTTTTCAAACCATCAATGTCCCCTTTCTCACCAAAAGCAGGGAGTTTTCAAAACCATCAATGTCCCCTTTCTCACCAAAAGCAGGGAGTTTTCAAAACCATCAATGTCCCCTTTCTCACGAAAAGCAGAGAGTTTTCAAACCATCAATGTCCCCTTTCTCGCGAAAAGCAGAGAGTTTTCAAACCATCAATGTCCCCTTTCTCGCGAAAAGCAGGGAGTTTTCAAACCATCAATGTCCCCTTTCTCACCAAAAGCAGGGAGTTTTCAAACCATCAATGTCCCCTTTCTCACCAAAAGCAGGGAGTTTTCAAAACCATCAATGTCCCCTTTCTCACCAAAAGCAGGGAGTTTTCAAAACCATCAATGTCCCCTTTCTCACCAAAAGCAGGGAGTTTTCAAACCATCAATGTCCCCTTTCTCGCGAAAAGCGGGGAGTTTTCAAACCATCAATGTCCCCTTTCTCACCAAAAGCAGGGAGTTTTCAAAACCATCAATGTCCCCTTTCTCACCAAAAGCAGGGAGTTTTCAAACCATCAATGTCCTTTTTCTCACCAAAAGCAGGGAGTTTTCAAAACCATCAATGTCCCCTTTCTCACCAAAAGCAGGGAATTTTCAAAACCATCAATGTCCCCTTTCTCACCAAAAGCAGGGAGTTTTCAAACCATCAATGTCCCCTTTCTCGCGAAAAGCAGGGAGTTTTCAAACCATCAATGTCCCCTTTCTCACCAAAAGCAGGGAGTTTTCAAACCATCAATGTCCCCTTTCTCACCAAAAGCAGGGAGTTTTCAAACCATCAATGTCCCCTTTCTCACCAAAAGCAGGGAGTTTTCAAACCATCAATGTCCCCTTTCTCACCAAAAGCAGGGAGTTTTCGGAGATAAATCTAAAAGCTGGGCCAGGAGTGACTCGATCCTTGGAGCTGCAAATAACGAGACTGGCTCGCTACCGAATGAGCCACCCCGCCCCAATAGTAAGTGACTGAAATGATTTGCTACTTAATTTAATGTGCATAGTTCCAAAAAAAGAGTGTGCTACAGTTATCTGGAACGGGATTATAGGTTGTATCAAATCCAGTATTATAAAGCAGAATATCAATCAATTAAATTTTTAAGTGCCAAATATTCATTTGAAATGATTAACTAATTTAAAATAATGTTGTAATTTGTTAAGGATCTTTGATCTTCATAAGGTGTCCCAACTATAACAATATTAAATTCCTCCAAATTACATCATTGAGTAAAATTATTTCCTTTTACTACCGAAAAACTTCAATGGTAATAGACATTCCGATTAAAAAAGTTGAAAAGTTTTTAAGATAAGAGATTAACTACATTAGTGTAAGATTAGTGATGTTAAAAAAGGCTTTATAAGTTTGAAAAATAGCAATGCAGTTCTAACACCAGATACACCTAAACATGACAAAAAAAAAACTAAAATAAAATTCTGGAACAACAGATTAAATACTATTAACGAGCTATGTAAACGGATAGATTGCTCACAATTACCATGCTGCGTGGGGCGGGAGTGGCTCAGTCGGTAGCGCGCCAGGCTCGTAATCTGTAGTTCCCAGGTTCGAGTCCTAGCTGGGTCAGCGTTAAGATTTATCTCCGCAAAATTCCCCGCCCTGCCCACGGTCAATAGGGGACACTGATGGCCTTGGTAAAGGCCGCCGTCCGTCGGATGGGACGTTAAGCCGTGGGCCCGTGTGCGGGAGAGCCATACGCTGTGCACGTTAAAGAACACGTTGGATGGCCTTGACGGGAGGCTACCATCTGTCTCCCAACAGCTGTTCCAGTGAGTCCCCTCCCCCAACCTTCTCTGAGCCTTCGGAGTCCATGTGACCTGGCCATTTAGCCCATGGTGTGCAAAAAAGTGCCGCTCAGAGGTGAAACAACCCAACCCATGCTACGTAATTATATATATATATCTAAGAAAATATAAATGCAAGTAACAAAATGTAAAGCATTTTAATATCATTTTTTAATATTGAAGGTTATCAGTTTATCAATAAATGAAGTGAGAAGTCAACGAGATAAAGTGTACTTTGTTTATCCGTTAGCAGCATGATCATTAATAAGTCAAGCTTGTTAACTGAAGTTGCAACATTACTAAACTGAGGTTGCAAAGTTCGTTAACTGAGGTTGCAAAGTTCGTTAACTGAAGTTCCAAAGTTCGCTTTACGAGGTTCCAACGTTATTTAACTGAGGTTCCAAAGTTCGTTAACTGAAGTTCCAAAGTTCGCTTTACGAGGTTCCAACGTTATTTAACTGAGGTTCCAAAGTTCGTTAACTGAAGTTGCAACATAACTTAACTGAGGTTCCAAAGTTCGTTAACTGAGATTTTAAAACTTGTTAAATGAGGCTTTAAAGTTCATTAACTGGTGTTCCAAAGTTACTTAACTGAAGTTCCAAAGTTCATTAACTGAGGTTTCAAACTTCTTTTACTGAGATTTCAAAGTTCGTTCCTCAGGTTTTTAAGTTTCCTTAATTAAGATTTACAGATTCCCTTAGTTGAGGTTCCCAGATTGTTTGAATAATTGCTCCACGTTTACCTTAACTAGCTTTTTCAGGTTTGTTAGTGTGGCTTCCAGCTACTTTAACAGGTTTGGGTTGGGTTGTTTTACCTCTGAGCGGCACTTTTTTGCACACCATGGGCTAAATGGCCAGGTCACATGGACCCCGAAGGCTCAGAGAAGGTTGGGGGAGAGGACCCACTGAAATAGCTGTTGGGATACAGATGATAGCCTCCCGTCAAGGCCATCCAGCGTGTTCTTTAACGTTGGGTTGTTTTACCTCTGAGCGGCACTTTTTTGCACACCATGGGCTAAATGGCCAGGTCACATGTACCCCGAAGGCTCAGAGAAGGTTGGGGGAGAGGACCCACTGAAATAGCTGTTGGGATACAGATGGTAGCCTCCCGTCAAGGCTATTCAGCGTGTTCTTTAACGTGCACAGGGTATGGCTCTCCCGCACACGGGGCCACGGGTTAACGTCCCAACCGACGGACGGCGGCCTTTCCAAGCCCATCGGTGTCCCCTACTGACTGTGGGCAGGGCGGGGAATTTTGCGGAGATAAATCTCAACGCTGACCCAGCTGTGACTCGAACCTAGGAACTACAGATTACGAGCCTGGCGCGCTACGGACTGAGCCACCCCCGCCCCTACTTTAACAGAAATTGCCACTTTCGTTAACTGAACTTTTAATATTGGTTTACTGAGTTTTTCGGGTTGCTTTTACAGAGCTTCCCAGGTTCGTTGAACTGAGGTTTCCAAGTTCCCTCAAATGAGCTGTTAAGGTTCAGATCCTCTTCGGGCCAATATTAAAAATTTTTCGGCAATCTGTTCTGCGTGAGAAATGAAAATTAGATAGGTATGAAAAAAACCATAATCCATTCAATGGGATCTTTAACAGTTGTCCCTTATGTAGGAAAATCAGTGTTTAGATAATGTTACAGGAAAACCGTAGTTTCCTGTTAAACTACATATAGGTACAGTCGCTCAAAAAAGTATCCGAACACTATGGTCGATTGCAAAATTCAGAAAAAATGTGTGGCATTGATTTTTTTAGAAATTAGTCATCTGGCAACCTTCGTGTCACGTGACACGAAGGTTGCCAGATGACTAATTTCTAAAAAGTGTGCCAGATGACTAAATTCAAAAAATCAATGCCACACATTTTTTCTGAATTTTGCAATCGACCATAGTGTTCGGATACTTTTTTGAGCGACTGTACTGGATGGAATAACGGAAACTTCCATTTTATCTCAAAAGAAAATCGCATGTAGAGCTCAATAACTTCTTTGATATCATTTTTAATGAATTGATGTCTATAGATAAATTAAAGATCTCAATCAAATCTATCTCAATCTTGATTTTAAACCAGATTTTTTTCAGTCAAAGAGTTAAATCCAAAATTTAATTAAAACATTAAAACTGGTTAAGAAATCAGAGAGATCATATTTGACTTTACTAGAGTTAACTCTGATCTCAACCTGTTTAATAATATTGTTTAACCCTTTCAGGACCATAAGGTTTCTAAGAGTAAATATTAGTATGTAACTGTTTATTTTAGTTTGTTTAGACGTAAAATAAATAAAAATCATAAGAAAAATACATAACAATGTGTAGTTTTTTTGGAATTTTATGGGAAATATTTTTCCCAATGGACTATAAAGGTAACACAAATTATAATCAGGCTTATTATGCAATGTCTTTTATTTATTGGTTTATTAGAACAAAATGTTAACTAAAATAATACAAAATTATGAAATAAAATTACTATACAAAATGATCTGCTAATTATGATATTCTGCGAAGCAATTTCTTTTGGTAGTGAGGCAAAGATGGACATTGCACATAGTACATATATTATGCGTCCTAACAGTTCTGTTTTTGTTTTCTAAACGTTCCCGTTTACGCAATTGCGTTCGGCATACGTTCCATTTTGACATTCTGTATAAAAAAATGCAGATAAGGTTATAATTAAATACGACAATCACCAATTTATTTTAAAATGGGAAAAATGTTTCCCTTAGTCGTGAAAGGGTTAAAATCGAGATTTACAAAGATTCGATTGAGATCTTTAATTTATCTGTAGACATATTTTTCATTAAAAATCATATTGCCGAAGTTATTGAGCTGTGAATGTGAATTTCTATTGAGATATGATGGAACTGTTTCCATTTTTCTGTCCAGTACCTGTATATGTTTAAACAACCGTTAGAATCTCGTTCAAAACGTTGGGACCTTGAAACCTTGAAAAACCTTTGTGACCTTGAAAAGTAGCCCCCTAATGGGAAGAAATTACTTCTGAAGACAAAGATGAAATATCCCCACTTCGTGGGGCGGGGGTGGCTCAGTCGGTAGCGCGCCAGGCTCGTAATCTGCCAGTTCCCAGGTTCGAGTCCCAGCTGGGTCAGAGTTGAGACTTATCTCTGCAAAACTCCCCGCCCTGCCCACGGTCAGTAGGGGACACCGACGGGTGTGGAAAGGCCGCCGTCCGTCGGATGGGACGTTAAGCCGTGGCCTTGTGTGCGGGAGAGCCATACCCTGTGTACGTTAAAGAAAACGCTGGATGTCCTTGACGGGAGGTTACCATCTGTCTCCCAACAGCTGTTCCAATGGGTCCCCTCCCCCAACCTTCTCTGAGCCTTCGGGGTCATTGTAACCTGACCATTTAGTCCATGGTGTGCAAAAAAGTGCCGCTCAGAGGTAAAACAACCCAACCCAAATCCCACTTCGTCGTAAAAGCTTAATCAACTGCTTCATTTTACGGAACATCTCTGTAATTAGAGATTTAAGTGGACGTGAAATTGTTCATCTACCCAAGAATCTACTCCATAAGTGTTTTCTAAAGGAAACGAATGAAAAGATGTCTTTTTTCTTCAAGACCAACATCTTCGTCGTATCTAGGTATCGATTTCGCAATACGTGCTACCAGTTTGACCCACATCGCAAATTGGAATCTTGTTCTGCTTGTTGACCGTGAGAAATTGAAAACAAAATCCTTCATCACCTCACAAGTCAGAGATTCTCTCCAAGGACAGAAAGCAAAGCAATGTACACGTAATTTCTCTCTTTATATAAACCTTCTGGGTAATCGAATTCGGAATTAGATTCCCTGGCTTCCGTATATTAATTCAATTACAGATTAATGATTAGCTATGATGTTTTTTTTTCGTTATTTATATTTAGCTTCCTATTCCGCGGGGCGGGGGTGGCTCAGTCGGTAGCGCGCCAGGCTCGTAATTTGTAGTTTCCAGGTTCGAGTCCCAGCTGGGTCAGCGTTGAGAGTTATCTCCGCAAAATTCCCCGCCCTGCCCACGGTCATTAGGGGACACCGATGGGCTTGGAAAGGCCGCCGTCCGTCGGATGGGACGTTAAGCCGTGGCCCCATGTGCGGGAGAGCCATACCCTGTGCACGTTAAAGAACACGCTGGATGGCCTTGACGGGAGGCTACCATCTGTCTCCCAACAGCTGTTCCAGTGGGTCCCCTCCCCCAACCTTCTCTGAGCCTTCGGGGTCCATGTGACCTGGCCATTTAGCCCATGGTGTGCAAAAAAGTGCCGCTCAGAGGTAAAACAACCCAACAACCCAACCTATTCCGCAAATTTTTCTACATATACCAGAAAAAAAATCTTTGTATATTATTCTCAATTAAATGATTCTTCTTCGGTGAATGGATAGTTAATGGACCAACTTTAAAGCCTCACAGTCACGAATTTTCGAACCTCAGTTAATGAACCGTAGAACTGCAGTTAACGAATCTTAAAACCTCATTTAACGAACTTTGGGACTTCAGTTAACTAACTTTTAAACCTCATTTAATGAATCTTGGAAACTCAGTTACCGAACTTAAAAATCCTATTTATTGAACCTTGGAACCTCATTTAATGAACCATGGAATCTCAGTTACCGAACTTTGGAGCCGCAGTTAACGAACCTAGAAAACCCATTTAATGAACCTTGGAACCTCATTTAACGAACTTTGGAATTTAGTTAACGAGCCTTGGAACTTAGTTAACGAACTTTGGAACCGCAATTAGCGAAATTTAAAACCTTATTTAGCGAATTTTGAAAACTCAGTTAACAAATCTTGAAACCTTAGTTAACGAGCCTTGGAACCTCAGTTAACGAACTTTGTTTGGAACTACAATTAATGAACCTTAAAACCTCATTTAACGACCTTTGGAAATTCAGTCAACGAATTTTGGAACCATAGTTAACGAACTTTAAAACCTCGTTTAACGACCTTGGAAATTCAGTTAACGAACTTTGGAACCATAGTTAACGAACCTTGAAATCTCATTTAACGAAGCTTAGAACCTTAGTGAACGAATTTTGGAACCTCAGTTAACAAACTTTGAAACATCGGTTAACAAATTTTGGAATCACCTAACATATTAAGGTATTATTTTAAAATCTCATATTATATCTAAGGAATGTCACATTAGAAGTTCCACAATTTTGAAACTAAACATTTTATGGAAATATATCATTAGTGCTCACAAGCTAGTCTACCTAAATATTTATTTTAAACAATTTGTGATCGCCCGTTAAAATTAGATGAGATCCATTCAAAACTTCGCAAAAATAACACTGGTGTTAAAAATATGGTGCCAATATGAAAGAGTTTCCCATATTTTAAAGTGTTATATTTTATTAAACATTTATATAAGTCCAAAAAGTCAAGAATCTGTGTTGGGTTGTTTTACCTCTGAGCGGCACTTTTTTGCACACCATGGGCTAAATGGCCAGGTCACATGGACCCCGAAGGCTCAGAGAAGGTTGGGGGAGGGGACCCACTGGAACAGCTGTTAAGAAACAGATGGTAGCCTCCCGTCAAGGCCATCTAGCGTGTTCTTTAACGTGCACAGGGTATGGCTCTCCCGCACACGGAGTCACGGCTTAACGACCCATCCGACGGACGGGGCCTTTCCAAGCCCATCGGTGTCCCCTACTGACCGTGGGCAGGGCGGGAATTTTGCGGAGATAAATCTCAACGCTGACCCAGCTGGGACTCGAACCTGGGAACTACAGATTACGAGCCTGGCGCGCTACCGACTGAGCCACCCCGCCCCCAAGAATCTGTGAAAGTTTCCTTGTTAGGACTGTGGAATTGGTCTCACATTGTAATGTCTTAAATGACAAATTTACAGATAACTGGATTCGTAGAAGTGGACCGATCTTGTGTTACCGAAAATCCCGATGGCCAACATTAGACTTCTTTTCATGGGAATACGTTTAAAACGTTGTTTATTCTGAAAACATTCGTAATTTAGAGCATCTAAAAGAATCGCCACAGTTGTTACAATTGTGACACCACACGTACCGAAAAGTGTAGGTACAGTCGCTCAAAAAAGTATCCGAACACTATGGTTGATTGCAAAATTCAGAAAAAATGTCTGGCATTGATTTTTTTAGAAATTAGTCATCTGGCAACCTTCGTGTCACGTGACACGAAGGTTGCCAGATGACTAATTTCATCATTCTGGCAACCTTCGTGTCACGTGACACGAAGGTTGCCAGATGACTAATTTCTAAAAAAATCAATGCCAGACATTTTTTCTGAATTTTGCAATCAACCATAGTGTTCGGATACTTTTTTGAGCGACTATGGTTGATTACTTTTCGTACTTTTATGTACGAAAATTGTGATACTTCATGGAGTGATGTCACACAATGAACTCTGTTGAACACAAATCCAAACTTTGACAGATTCTAGACATTTTGCACACAAAATTACTTTCGTTATTTAATTACTTAAAAAAATATAACGTTTTTAAAATAGGAGCATTCTTTTATAATGACCCTTTATTTGTTCAAAAACTTGAAAATTGAAAACACCATTTTATAAACTTCTCAAATTGTACTTATTCAATAAAAAGTTTGATAATAATAGTTATACAAATGAATCCACAGCTCATCTCATCATTAATTTTTATTAAGAATTTAATCACTATTAAGCTGTTTAAGTAAGAGGATGAGGATATCCATCTTCATCCTGTTACAGGAAACTTTGTTGGAACTTTTTTTTTTGTTTGAAACTTTGAGCCGGGCGTGTGGATCTCAGTGATCAGAGCACCTGACATGTCATCAGGAAATCGGGGGTTCAGATCCCAACCGACACAAGATAATTTTTTCCTCTGCACTCATCTTCATCCTATTACTTAAACAGTTTAATACTGATTAAATACTTAGTGATATAATAATAATTATTAAATATATTTGCTTAAACACTTCATATAACGTTATTCTGGTGCTGTTAAATCTTATAGTTTCTGAAACGTTTCAATTTCTCAAGATATGTTTTTTAAATGAAAATTTAGAGAATGTTATTTTTAATAACACTTTTATTTTAATAAAAAGCTTCCCCTCTGAAATTTCATCATTGGCTGGTTGGGTGTTTAATCTTTAGATCATTTGTTTTGCAACCTGTGGTCCATGAACTGTAAAGTTTGCGGAGGCATTATAGTGGGTTCGCATTCTAATTTTAGTATTTCAGAAAGCTCTAACGGAAAGAGGGATTTTTACCACGATTATAAAGTTAAATGATATTGATTACGATTCAGTAAAGCAAACTGACTATCTCCAGCTGTTATTAAATTTATGGATTAATAAAATGAATGTAATGAGAGCAATTAAATTTATGAATTTGTGAAATAAATGTAATGAGAGGCATTAAATTTATGGATTAGTGAAATGAATGTAATGAGAGAAATTAAATTTATGAATTAGTGAAAGGAATGTAATGAGAGTTATTTAATTTATGGATTAGTGAAATGAATGCAATGAGAGTCATTAAGTTTATGGATTAGTGAAATGAATGTAATGAGAACCATTAAATTAACGGCTTAGTGAAATGAATCTAATGAGAACCATTAAATTAACGGATTAGTGAAGTGAATGTAATGAGAGTCATTAAATTTATGGATTAGTGAAATGAATGCAATGAGGGTTGGGTTGGGTTGTTTTACCTCTGAGCGGCACTTTTTTGCACACCATGGGCTAAATGGCCAGGTCACATGAACCCCGAAGGCTCAGAGAAGGTTGGGGGAGGGGACCCACTGGAATAGCTGTTGGGAGACAGATGGTAGCCTCCCGTCAAGGCCATCCAGCGTGTTCTTTAACGTGCACAGGGTATGGCTCTCCCACACACGGGGCCACGGCTTAACGTCCCATCCGACGGACGGCGGCCTTTCCAAGCCCATCGGTGTCCCCTACTGACCGTGGGCAGGGCGGGGAATTTTGCGGAGATAAATCTCAACGCTGACCCAACTGGGACTCGAACCTGGGAACTACAGATTACGAGCCTGGCGCGCTACCGACTGAGCCACCCCCGCCCCGAATGCAATGAGAGTCATTAAGTTTATTGATTAGTGAAATGAATGCAATGAGAGTCATTAAGTTTATGGATTAGTGAAATGAATGCAATGAGAGTCATTAAGTTTATGGATTAGTGAAATGAATGTAATGAGAACCATTAAATTAACGGATTAGTGAAATGAATCTAATGAGAACCATTAAATTAACGGATTAGTGAAATGAATGCAATGAGAGTCATTAAATTTATGGATTAGTGAAATGAATGCAATGAGAGTCATTAAGTTTATGGATTAGTGAAATGAATGTAATGAGAACCATTAAATTAACGGATTAGTGAAATGAATCTAATGAGAACCATTAAATTAACGGATTAGTGAAATGAATGCAATGAGAGTCATTAAATTTATGGATTAGTGAAATGAATGCAATGAGAGTCATTAAGTTTATGGATTAGTGAAATGAATGTAATGAGAACCATTAAATTAACGGATTAGTGAAATGAATCTAATGAGAACCATTAAATTAACGGATTAGTGAAATGAATGCAATGAGAGTCATTAAATTTATGGATTAGTGAAATGAATGCAATGAGAGTCATTAAGTTTATGGATTAGTGAAATGAATCTAATGAGAACCATTAAATTAACGGATTAGTGAAATGAATGCAATGAGAGTCATTAAATTTATGGATTAGTGAAATGAATGCAATGAGAGTCATTAAGTTTATGGATTAGTGAAATGAATGTAATGAGAACCATTAAATTAACGGATTAGTGAAATGAATCTAATGAGAAAAATTCAATTTATGAATTAGTGAAATGAATGCAATGAGAGTTATTTAATTTATGGATTAGTGAAATGAATGTAACGAGAATCATTAAATTTATGGATTTGTGAATTGAATGTAATGAGAGCCATCAAATTTATGGAGTAGTGAAATGAATGTAATGAAAGCCATTAAATTAACGGATTAATTAAGTGAATGTAATGAGAATCATTAAAGTAACGTATTAGTGAAGTGAATGTAATGAGAGCCATTAAATTTATGAATTAGTGAAATGAAAGCCATTAAATGTATGAATTAGGGAAATGAATGTAATGAGAGCCATTAAATTCATGAATTAGTGAAATGAACGTAATGGGAAAAGTTAAATTTATGGATTAGTGAAGTGAATGTAATGAGAGTCATTAAATTTGTGGATTAGTGAAGTGAATATAATGAGAGTCATAAAATTTATGGATTAGTGAAGTTAATGTAATGAGAACCATTAAATTTATGGATTAGTGAAGTGAATGTAATGAGAACCATTAAATTTATGGATTAGTGAAGTGAATGTAATGAGAACCATTAAATTTATGGATTAGTGAAGTGAATGTAATGAGAGCCATTAAATTTATGGATTAGTGAAGTGAATGTAATGAGAGCCATTAAATTTATGGATTAGTGAAGTGAATGTAATGAGAGCCATTAAATTTATGGATTAGTGAAGTGAATGTAATGAGAGCCATTAAATTTATGGATTAGTGAAGTGAATGTAATGAGAGCCATTAAATTTATGGATTAGTGAAGTGAATGTAATGAGAGCCATTAAATTTATGGATTAGTGAAGTGAATGTAATGAGAACCATTAAATTTATGGATTAGTGAAGTGAATGTAATGAGAACCATTAAATTTATGGATTAGTGAAGTGAATGTAATGAGAACCATTAAATTTATGGATTAGTGAAGTGAATGTAATGAGAGCCATTAAATTTATGGATTAGTGAAGTGAATGTAATGAGAGCCATTAAATTTATGGATTAGTGAAGAGAATGTAATGAGAGCCATTAAATTTATGGATTAGTGAAGTGAATGTAATGAGAACCATTAAATTTATGGATTAGTGAAGTGAATGTAATGAGAACCATTAAATTTATGGATTAGTGAAGTGAATGTAATGAGAGCCATTAAATTTATGGATTAGTGAAGTGAATGTAATGAGAACCATTAAATTTATGGATTAGTGAAGTGAATGTAATGAGAGCCATTAAATTTATGGATTAGTGAAGTGAATGTAATGAGAGCCATTAAATTTATGGATTAGTGAAGTTAATGTAATGAAAGCCATTAAATTTATGGATTAGTGAAGTGAATGTAATGAGAACCATTAAATTTATGGATTTGTGAAGTGAATGTAATGAGAGCCATTAAATTTATGGATTAGTGAAGTGAATGTAATGAGAACCATTAAATTTATGGATTAGTGAAGTGAATGTAATGAGAACCATTAAATTTATGGATTAGTGAAGTTAATGTAATGAGAGCCATTAAATTTATGGATTAGTGAAGTGAATGTAATGAGAACCATTAAATTTATGGATTAGTGAAGTGAATGTAATGAGAGCCATTAAATTTATGGATTAGTGAAGTGAATGTATTGAGAACCATTAAATTTATGGATTAGTGAAGTGAATGTAATGAGAACCATTAAATTTATGGATTAGTGAAGTGAATGTAATGAGAGCCATTAAATTTATGGATTAGTGAAGTGAATGTAATGAGAACCATTAAATTTATGGATTAGTGAAGTGAATGTAATGAGAACCATTAAATTTATGGATTAGTGAAGTTAATGTAATGAGAGCCATTAAATTTATGGATTAGTGAAGTGAATGTAATGAGAACCATTAAATTTATGGATTAGTGAAGTGAATGTAATGAGAACCATTAAATTTATGGATTAGTGAAGTGAATGTAATGAGAGCCATTAAATTTATGGATTAGTGAAGTGAATGTAATGAGAACCATTAATTTTATGATTAGTGAAGTGAATGTAAATTTATGGATTAGTGAAGTTAATGTAATGAGAGCCATTAAATTTATGGATTAGTGAAGTGAATGTAATGAGAACCATTAAATTTATGGATTAGTGAAGTGAATGTAATGAGAACCATTAAATTTATGGATTAGTGAAGTTAATGTAATGAGAACCATTAAATTTATGGATTAGTGAAGTGAATGTAATGAGAACCATTAAATTTATGGATTAGTGAAGTGAATGTAATGAGAGCCATTAAATTTATGGATTAGTGAAGTGAATGTGTTGAGAGCCATTAAATTTATGGATTAGTGAAGTGAATGCAATGAGAGCCATTATATTTATGGATTAGTGAAGTGAATGTAATGAGAGCCATTAAATTTATGGATTAGTGAAGTGAATGTAATGAGAACCATTAAATTTATGGATTAGTGAAGTGAATGTAATGAGAACCATTAAATTTATGGATTAGTGAAGTGAATGTAATGAGAGCCATTAAATTTATGGATTAGTGAAGTGAATGTAATGAGAACCATTAAATTTATGGATTAGTGAAGTTAATGTAATGAGAACCATTAAATTTATGGATTACTGAAGTGAATGTAATGAGAGCCATTAAATTTATGGATTAGTGAAGTGAATGTAATGAGAACCATTAAATTTAGGGATTAGTGAAGTTAATGTAATGAGAGCCATTAAATTTATGGATTAGTGAAGTGAATGTAATGAGAACCATTAAATTTATGGATTAGTGAAGTGAATGTATTGAGAACCATTAAATTTTTGGATTAGTGAAGTGAATGTAATGAGAACCATTAAATTTATGGATTAGTGAAGTGAATGTAATGAGAGCCATTAAATTTATGGATTAGTGAAGTTAATGTAATGAGGGCCATTAAATTTATGGATTAGTGAAGTGAATGTAATGAGAACCATTAAATTTATGGATTAGTGAAGTGAATGTAATGAGAGCCATTAAATTTATGGATTAGTGAAGTGAATGTAATGAGAACCATTAAATTTATGGATTAGTGAAGTTAATGTAATGAGAACCATTAAATTTATGGATTAGTGAAGTGAATGTAATGAGAGCCATTAAATTTATGGATTAGTGAAGTGAATGTATTGAGAACCATTAAATTTATGGATTAGTGAAGTGAATGAAATGAGAGCCATTAAATTTATGGATTAGTGAACTGAATGTAATGAGAGCCATTAAATTTATGGATTAGTGAAGTGAATGTAATGAGAACCATTAAATTTATGGATTAGTGAAGAGAATGTAATGAGAACCATTAAATTTATGGATTAGTGAAGTGAATGTAATGAGAGCCATTAAATTTATGGATTAGTGAAGTTAATGTAATGAGAGCCATTAAATTTATGGATTAGTGAAGTGAATGTAATGAGAACCATTAAATTTATGGATTAGTGAAGTGAATGTAATGAGAACCATTAAATTTATGGATTAGTGAAGTTAATGTAATGAGAGCCATTAAATTTATGGATTAGTGAAGTGAATGTAATGAGAACCATTAAATTTATGGATTAGTGAAGTGAATGTAATGAGAGCCATTAAATTTATGGATTAGTGAAGTGAATGTATTGAGAACCATTAAATTTATGGATTAGTGAAGTGAATGTAATGAGAGCCATTAAATTTATGGATTAGTGAAGTGAATGTAATGAGAGCCATTAAATTTATGGATTAGTGAAGTGAATGTAATTAGAGCCATTAAATTTATGGATTTGTGCAATGAGACCCATTAAATTTCTGGATTAGTGAAATGAATATAAAGATCATTAAATTAATGGATAAGTACAATGAGATTAATAAACATAACAAGATTCCTAGTTTTTAGCAAAGTTATAAAAGCAATAAACTAAAAGCATGGACTGTTTTAATTGTCATACCCCTTTGAATGCTGCAGTTGTATACTGAAGTCATCATAGCAGATAGTATTTACAACTCTTATGTTCAACGAAGTAAAAATAAATAAAAAAAAATAAATACCCCTCAATCAGCTGCTTGCCACAGAGGTCTGATGGGAGCCTGTCAGTTTATATGCCAGAGTACAAGATCTGAGAGGATGGCAGGACATCAGCAGAAAACAACACGAACATCCATGCCTTACCCAGGGTTCGAACCTAAGTCCCTTAGACCAGTAGCCAAGCGCGCTAACCACTGGGCAAGTATAAAACTGAAATAAATATATAAATAAAGACAGAAACTCTCATAATGATGTGTCGTGTGCGATCTCATAAGGGAGACTCCACTTTAAATATCGCAAATTGCAGTGCGATTCCACAAAGGTGACCAATAAGGCTCTTGCGAGGATGAAACTGATGGCACTTCAAATTGTCTCAGAAATTGGATTTTCACATTATGAAAATAAAGCTAACTTTAATATGACATGCACTATTTGTCACAAATGGCAGAATTTTATCAATAACGAAAAGGTTATACCTTTTAGAAATGGATTAATTGAAAGTTTTGCTATTCAAATCGTACAGTCGCTCAAAAAAATATCTGAACACTACGGTTGATTAAAAAATTCAGAAAAAATATCTTTCAACGATTTTTTTTAGAAATTAGTGATCTGGCAACCTTCGTGTCACGTGACTCGAAGGTTGCCAGATCACTAATTTCTAAAAAAATCGTTGCCAGACATTTTTTCTGAATTCTATAATGAACCACAGCGTTCGGATACTTTTTTGAGCGACTGTAGGTGGTCATATTATTTTGATACTAGATCGTGTGGGCTCACTCACGGAAATATTGAGCGTGTGCAGTTACCGTTCACAGCAAACTGGAGCGTGTGCAGTAACGGCACACGCTCCAGTTTGCTGTGAACGGTAACTGGAGCGTGTACAGTTGCTGTACACACTCCAGATATTTTTCCTGAATTCTGTAATCACGAGACACGAAGGTTGCCAGATCACTAATTTCTAAAAACATCGTTACCAGATATTTTTTCTGAATTCTGTAATCAACCACAGCGTTCGGATATTTTTTTGAGCGACTGTACCACTGACGAGAAACATTCATGGATTCCGCATGATAAAACAGAAATAAATTGGCGAAAGCAGTTTGCTCCAAAAAACATAATTATAGTAAAAATCTTTGGAATATTCACAGGAAACATTGAAGGCTAATAAATGCATTGAATCGGTGGTGGAGATTTTTTTATTCCTCAGGCAATACTCAACCTTTAGAAAATCAACTACCTCTTCTTTCCGTTTAGGACTTTCGATTTTTTAAACTTAGGAAGAAATTGATTGGGATGTATATAAAAAGAAAAGGATTCGATCAACACTATTTTGGTGAACGATGTGATTTAATTCATTCGTAATTACCAGATATAACTTAAAAGTAGGAAGCCAGCAACTGAAATATGAAAAATCGCTTAATGCAACGTTTTCGTCGTCAAAGTGGCCAATTAAAAGTGAAAAAGGATTTGAACCCCTCGAGGAAATAAAACTGATAGTTGAATAAAAATCACAAACATCGACCTAAAAAGGAATTTTATGTGCATCGATAGTTTACGGCAGTAAATAATTTAATGGGTTTTTTTAAAAGCAAAAGAGAAACGACAAAGTTTAAAAAAAAGACAATGTTTATCAGAAAGGAAAACCATTAAACTACACAATTGCTTTTATGTAAATAGAATACTATCACTTCAGTTAAGATTTGAGTAGATTGTTTATTTTATTGTGAGCGGTACATTTGCGTTTCTGGTGCGCGAAATGGATAGATTACAAGGATTCAGAGGTAAGTAGGAAAAGGAGATCCACTGACAGTTAAAATGAGACAGATGGAAACCTCTTGTCAAAGCTATTCAATGTTGAAAGTTTTTCACTTCGTTTCACGTTGCAATCCTCCCTACTTACCAAACTTGTTTCTGTATAAAGAGTAAGGATATCTTGTACAAGGGGACTCTCATCTATGGCATAGTGTGCTTGAAAGCTAAGTGTAGGTTAAATAGCATGTTGTATGGTCCTGAGAGGAAGTTTTCATCTGTCTCTTAATAGACCTCCCGTCAAGGTCATCCAGCGTGTTCTTTAACGTTTTAACATCAAGGTATGGCTCTCCCACACACGGAGTCTCGGCTTAACGTCCCATCCGATGGACGGCGAGGAGTTTTGTGGAGATAAATCTCAACGCTGGTCAAAGCGGGACTCGAACTTGAGAATTGCAGATTACGAGTTTGACACGTTACCGACTTAGAATCCCTTGCCCCAGTGTTAGGGGCTGGGATGGCTCAGTCGGTAGCGCGTCAGGCTCGTAATCTGTAGTTCCCAGGTTCGAGTCCCACCTGGGTCAGCGTTGAGATTTATCTCCGCAAAATTCCCCGCCCTGCCCACGGTCAGTAGGGGACACCAATGGGCTTGGAAAGTCCGTCGGATGGGACGTTAAGCCGTGGCCCCGTGTGCGGGAGAGCCATACCTTGTGCACGTTAAAGAACACGCTGGATGGCCTTGACGGGAGGCTACCATCTGTTTCCCAACAGCTGATCCAGTTGGTCTCCTCCCCCAACCTTCTCTGAAGCTTCGGGGTCCATGTGACATGGTCATTTAGCCCATGGTGTGCAAAAAAGTGCCGCTCAGAGGTAAAACAACCCAAACAACCCAACAGCTGTTCCAGTGTGTCCCCTCCCCCAACCTTCTCTTAGCCTTCTTCCATGTGATCTGGCCATTTAGCCCATGGTGTGCAAAAAAGTGCCGCTCAGATGTAAAACAACCCAACCCCAATGGATAGCCCGCTTGCCTACTAATTGAAAGACACGGGTCCTGTTAAGACCTGGATGTTTTTATACCTTGTGTCGTCTTTCTGCTGAGATCTCGTCTTCTCGTCTTTAAGTCAGAATCTTCTGTATGTCGTGTTATACTGACAGGCTCCTGTCAGACCACTTTGGCAAACGGCTGCTTGAGGAGTAATTGAATCATTGCTCTGCTACAACAGACTGAAGTGTCAAGTAATCAATACCCCTAGGGGTGTGGAATACTGCAAAAGAGTCAATAACACAGCAGCGAGGTGTTATGTCCCAAGGGACATTAAACATTGTATTTTCAGCTTAAGTTTTTATCTTTACGTCTCGTGCTCATTTTTTTCCCTGCAGTTCTGCATTCTTCGTGAGTAACTTGTCAGCTTGGAAATTGAATAAACGTGTCGACTGTTTGCAAAATCAAGTGCGGCACAACAATAAAATGAAATTTTGGAGTAAATTTTCGAAACGAAGATTGTTTGAAGACTGTACTGTCAAATACAATTGTTAACGACATGTTTCATGTGAAATCTATTCAGAACATGTTTACAGCAATGTGTTTATCTAGTTTTTATAGCGTAAATTTGCTTGTGACAAGAGTCTTACCCGTATCTAGAAAAGAATGGGGGGGGGGAGTGTTGTGACAGAAAAGTTAGAGGGGGGGGGGGCGCAAGGGCAAGCAGGAATGACCCAGAACAACATTCTGGTGCAACTTTTTCCACTCTTTCAGGTGTCTCAGAAAATTTATTGGTTGGGTTGCATTACCTTTCGGCGGCACTTTTCTGCACACAATGGGCTAAATTGCTAGGTCACAAGGACCCCGAAGGCTCAGAGAAGGTTGTGGGGAGGGGACGTACTGCAGCAGCTGTTGAGAGACAGATGGTAGCCTCCCGTCAAGGCCAACCAGTGTGTTCTTTAACGTTGGGTTGTTTTACCTCTGAGCGGCACTTTTTTGCACACCATGGGCTAAATTGCCAGGTCACAAGGACCCCGAAGGCTCAGAGAAGGTTGTGGGGAGGGGACCCACTGGAGCAGCTGTTGAGAGACAGATGGTAGCCTCGCGTCAAGGCCATCCAGTGTGTTCTTTAACGTTGGGTTGTTTTACCTCTGAGCGGCACTTTTTTGCACACCATGGGCTAAATGGCCAGGTCACAAGGACCCCGAAGGCTCAGAGAAGGTTGGGGGGAGGGGATCCACTGGAACAGCTGTTGGGAGACAGATGGTAGCTTCCCGTCAAGGCCATCCAGTGTGTTCTTTAACGTTGGGTTGTTTTACCTCTGAGCGGAACTTTTTTGCACACCATGGGCTAAATGGCCAGGTCACAAGGACCCCGAAGGCTCAGAGAAGGTTGGGGGGAGGGGATCCACTGGAACAGCTGTTGGGAGACAGATGGTAGCTTCCCGTCAAGGCCATCCAGTGTGTTCTTTAACGTTGGGTTGTTTTACCTCTGAGCGGCACTTTTTTGCACACCATGGGCTAAATGGCCAGGTCACAAGGACCCCGAAGGCTCAGAGAAGGCTGGGGGGAGGGAACCCACTGGAACAGCTGTTGGGAGACAGATGGTAGCCTCCCGTCAAGGCCATCCAGCGTGTTCTTTAATGTGCATAGGGTATGCATGGCTCTCCTGAACACGAATTAATGTCCCATCCGAAGGCAGGCGGCCTTTACAAGCCCATTGGTGTCCCCTACTGACCGTGGGCAGGGAGGGAAATTTTGCGGAGATAAATCTCAACGCTGACCCAGCTGGGACTCGAATCTGGGAACTACAGATTATGAGCCTGGCGCGCTACCGACTGAGTCACCCCCGCCCCAAAATTTCTGTTAAAAACGGTATTATATATTACATACAGTCTTCATCAAAAAAAATTGTCCCACCCAAAAAGAATAGTTATGTTTATGCAAATTAGCATAGAAATGATGAACACTGATATATGCAAATGAAGGGAAAAATTGAGGGTCTAGCTATATTTAAAATGCGTCGGATGACGGTGATTCCGTTAGTTGTAGGGAAGATTGTCGTTGGGAAAAAGTGGACACTGTAAATTATAGAAACCGAACTTCAGCTGTAAATCTGGTTATCATTGAAGGGTATTGCCGCGGGACGGGGGTGGCTCAGTTGGTAGCGCGCCAGGCTCGTAATCTGTAGTTCCCATGTTCGAGTCCCAGCTGGGTCAGCGTTGAGATTTTTTTCCGCAAAATTCCCCGCCCTGCCCACGGTCAGTAGGGGACACCGATGGGCTTGGAAAGGCCGCCGTTCGTCGGATGGGACGTTAAGCCGTGGCACCCTGTGCGGGAGAGCCATACCCTGTGCACGTTAAAGAACACACTGGATGGCCTTGACGGGAGGCTACCATCTGTCTCACAATAGCTATTCCAGTGGGTCTCCTCCCCCAACCTTCTCTGAGCACTCGGGGTTCTTGTGACCTGGCCATTTAGCCCATGGTGTACAAAAAAGTGCCGCTCAGAGGTAAAACAACCCAACGTTAAAGAACACACTGGATGGCCTTGACGGGAAGCTACCATCTGTCTCCCAACAGCTGTTCCAGTGGATCCCCTCCCCCCAACCTTCTCTGAGCCTTGGGGGTCCTTGTGACCTGGCCATTTAGCCCATGGTGTGCAAAAAACTGCCGCTCAGAGGTAAAACAACCCAACGTTAAAGAACACACTGGATGGCCTTGACGGGAGGCTACCATCTGTCTCACAATAGCTATTCCAGTGGGTCTCCTCCCCCAACCTTCTCTGAGCACTCGGGGTTCTTGTGACCTGGCCATTTAGCCCATGGTGTGCAAAAAAGTACCAATCAGAGGTAAAACAACCCAACGCTAAAGAACACGCTGGATGGCCTTAACGGGAGGCTACCATCTCTCTCCCAAAAGCTGTTCCAGTGGGTCCCCTCCCCCAACCTTCTCTGAGACTTCGGGGTCCATGTAACCTGGCCATTTAGCCCATGGTGTGCAAAAAAGTGCCGCTCAGAGGTAAAACAACCCAACGTTAAAGAACACGCTGGATGGCCTTGACGGGAGGCTACCATCTGTCTCCCAACAACTGTTCCAGTGGGTCCCCTCCCTCAACCTTCTCTGAGCCTTCGGGGTCCATGTGACCTGGCCATTTAGCCCATGGTGTGCAAAAAAGTGCCGCTCAGAGGTAAAACAACCCAACAACAAACAACCCAAGGTACGTCGTAGACGGAAGTCTAACCAATTCAGCGAATTTGAGCGAAATCGAATCGCAGATCTATGCGACGAATTACAGCTAATTTGGGATATGATGTGTGAACAGTTGGCTGATGCTGGCAGCGATAGAACACGATAAAGTGTTTCAAGTCATCGTTCAAGTCGTCCTGCAGTGACTACGGATCGGAATGATCGGTAGAACCAGAAATGAAACGGCCTGAGAGATTAAACAGTGATAGAACGAGTGATGGAGCACTACCGGTATCTGCCAGTAACATTCATCGATATCTGCACGAAGTTGGATTGTGAGGCTGACACCCTCTTCTCTGAATACTACTCACTCGAAGTCATTTGCATGCCAGATTGCGGGGCGGCGGTGGCTCAGTCGGTAGCGTGCCAGGCTCGTAATCTGTAGTTCCCAGGTTCGAGTCCCAGCTGGGTCAGCGTTGATATTTATCTCTACAAAACTCCCTGCTCACGGTCAGTAGGGGACACCGATGGGCTTGTAAAGACTGCCGTCCATAGGATGGGACATTAAAGCCGTGGTTCTGTGTTCGGGAGAGTTCATACCATGTGCACGTTAAATAATACGCTGGATGGCTTTGACGGGAGGCTACCATCTGTCTCCCAACAGCTGTTCCAGTGGGTCCCCTCCCCCAATCTTCTCTGAGCCTTCGGGGTCCTTGTGGCCTGGACATTTAGCCCATGGTGTGCAAAAAAGTGCCGCTCAGAGGTAAAACAATCCAACCCAACTCCTTCCTTGCTAAATGACGACAGATGTCACATGAGTGCCATAAAGGCATCCCTGGTTTAAGCCATTGATTCTCAACAAGGTGCACGTCACAAAATGTCAAAATATGTGCATAACATTAATAACTCTCATACAAATTGGCCAATTACCATGAAATTTTGTATAACTGCTACAGCATAACTCTTTAACCTATAATGAAAACTGTGGAAATAAATTGGATTTTGGGGAAATAATTAGCGACTGAATTTCGAGTGCTAATGCAATTAAGTGAAAACATTTAGAGCAGAATTTAGAACAGAACTAAACATTTAGAGCAGAACTAAACGGTATAATTGAAAATCACAATAAGCCATGTTCCCTATTTTCGGGTTGTTGTTGGGTTGTTTTACCTCTGAACGGCACTTTTTTGCACACCATGGGCTAAATGGCCAGGTCACATGGACCACGAAGACTCAGAGAAGGTTGGGGGAGGGGACCCCCTGGAACAGCTGTTGGGAGACAGATGGTAGCCTCCCGTCAAGGCCATCCAGAGTGTTCTTTAACGTGCACAGGGTATGGCTCTCCCGCACACGGGGCCACGGCTTAACGTCCCATCCGACGGAAGGCGGCCTTTCCAAGCCCATCGGTGTCCCCTACTGACCGTGGGCAGGGCGGGGAATTTTGCTGAGATAAATCTCAACGCTGACCCAGCTGGGACTCGAACCTGGGAACTGCAGATTACGAACCTGGCGCGCTACTGACTGAGCCACCCTCGCCCCACCCTATTTTCGGGAATGGGGGAGCAGTCATAGCGCACTGGACTCGTAATCTGTAGTTGCAAGGTTAGAGTTCCAGCTGGACCAGCGTTGAGATTTATCTCCTCAAAACCCCCCACCCTGCTCTCGGTCATTAGGGGACACCGATGGGCTTGGGAAGGCCGCCGTCCGCCGGATTGGAGGGCGGGGGTGGCTCAGTCGGTAGTGCGCCAGACTCGTAATCTGCAGTTCCCAGGTTCGAGTCCCAGCTGGGTCAGCGTTGAGATTTATCTCCTCAAAACCCCCCACCCTGCTCTCGGTCATTAGGGGACACCGATGGGCTTGGGAAGGCCGCCGTCCGCCGGATTGGAGGGCGGGGGTGGCTCAGTCGGTAGTGCGCCAGACTCGTAATCTGCAGTTCCCAGGTTCGAGTCCCAGCTGGGTCAGCGTTGAGATTTATCTCCGCATAAATCGCCGGCCTGCCCACGGTCAGTAGGGGACACCTATGGGCTTGGAAAGGCCGCCGTCCGTCGGATGGGACGTTAAGCCGTGGCCCCGTGTGCGGGAGACCCATTCCCTGTGCACGTTAAAGAACACGCTGGATGGCCTTGACGGGAGGCTACCATCTGTCTCCCAACAGCTGTTCTAGTGGGACCCTCCCCCAACCTTCTCTGAGCCTTCGGGGTCCTTGTGACCTGGCCATTTAGCTCATTGTGTGCAAAAAAAAAAGTACAGTTCAGAAGCAACTCAATATAGAAAAAAATCTGCAAACATTTTTCAGTTTATCAGAAAAAAAATGTTTAAACTCTTTACAAAAAATAAATATGCTTATTGCACGAATATGTGTTACATATTCAATGCTTCCTTCATATATATTTAAATAAATTCAAAAACGTTCAAGAACAGCAAGTTTTTTCTTCCCTTCAAATAGTTAGAGATTTGTTTAGGTTGCTAGCAGATGTGGCAAGAAAACACTGACGTTTCCATAGCGACGGCGAACAAAAGAACCTTCATTCGACATCTGCTCACAAAGCGAAAGAAGAAACGTTTCACGTGATATGCCACTCTCCTGACGTCACATGACGTTGAATCACGCAATAAATATGTCACTAAGGAAGCAATTCAGATTGACGACTAAAGAAGCAGCGAATCGGTTTCGTTACAGGCAAAGAAAACTAAGCGGTCTAGTGTACATCCCATGAAGTTTCAGATATGTCCAAATCGTTAAGAATATAAGTTTTGGATTGGATTGTTTTACCTCTGAGCGGCTGTTTTTTGCACACCATGGGCTGAATGGCCAGGCCACAAGGACCCCGAAGGCTAAGAGAAGATTGGGGGAGGGGACCCACTGGAACAGCTGTTGGGAGACAGATGGTAGCCTTTCGTCAAGGCCATCCAGCGTGTTCTTTAACGTTGGGTTGTTTTACCTCTGAGCGGCACTTTTTTGCACATCATGGGCTAAATGGCCAGGTCACATGGAGCCCGAAGGCTCAGAGAAGGTTGGGGGAGGGGACCCACTGGAATAGCTGTTGGGAGACAGATTGTAGCCTCCCGTCAAGGCCATACAGCGTGTTCTTTAACGTTGGGTTGTTTTACCTCTGAACGGCACTTTTTTGCACACCATGGGCTAAATGGCCAGGTCACATGGAGCCCGAAGGCTCAGAGAAGGTTGGGGGAGGGGACCCACTGGAATAACTGTTGGGAGACAGATTGTAGCCTCCCGTCAAGGCCATCCAGCGTGTTCTTTAACGTGCACAGGGTATGGCTCTCTCGCACAAGGAGCCACCGCTTAACGTCCCATCCGACGGACGGCGGCCTTTCCAAGCCCATCGGTGTCCCCTACTGACCGTGGGGAGGGTGGAGAATTTTGCGGAGATAAATCTCAACGCTGACCCAGCTGGGACTCGAACCTGGGAACTACAGATTACGAGCCTGGCGCGCTACCGACTGAGCCACCCCCGCCCCAAGAATATAAGTAAAACTCATGCAATCGGGAGCAGACATATGTACTGACGGATTGTAAAGATAGTGACAGAAAAGGGTAGTGTTGTTTTGTCCCTGAGCGGCACTTTTTTTGCACACAATGGTATAAATAGCCAGGTCACAAGGACCCGAGGGCTCAGAGAAGGTTGGGAGAGGGGACCCACTTCAGAGTTATTAGGTGACAATGGTAGCCTCACGTCAAGGCCATCCAGCGTGTTCTTTAACGTGCACACAACATGAGTTCTCTCACTGCACTAAGGCTTAAGTACCATCCAATGGATGACAGCCTTCACAAACCCATCGGTGTCTCCTACTAAGGGCGGGGGTGGCTCAGTCGGTAGCGCGCCAGGCTCGTAATCTGTAGTTCCCAGGTTCGAGTCCCAGCCTGGTCAGCGTTGAGATTTATCTCCGCAAAAATTCCCCGCGTTGCCCACGGTCAGTAGGGGACAGCGATGGGCTTGTAAAGGCCGCCGTCCGTCGGATGGGACGTTAAGCCGTGGCCCCGTGTGTGGGAGAGCCATACCCTGTGCACGTTAAAGAACACGCTGGATGGCCTTGACGGCAGGCTACCATCTGTCTCCCAACAGCTGTTGCAATGGGTCCCCTCCCCCAACCTTCTCTGAGCCTTCGGGGTCCATGTGACCTGGCCATTTAGCCCATGGTGTGCAAAAAAAGTGCCGCTCAGAGGTAAAACAACTCAACTTTAAAGAACACGCTGGATGGCCTTGACGGGAGGCTACCATCTGTCTCCCAACAGCTGTTGCAGTGGGTCCCCTCCCCCAACCTTCTCTGAGCCTTCTGGGTCCATATGACCTGAAAGCTATTTAGCCCATGGTGTGCAAAAAAGTGCCGCTCAGAGGTAAAACAACCCACCCCAAAAGTCTCTTACTAATATTATGCGCCGATTTGCATCAGGCATGACGATTTTTTTTTATTCCTAAATTGAGATTTTTACCAATACAGACGGAACAGACAAATAGGGTGCTACATCCGTTTTCACTTGAAGAGGGAAGGACACGGACTCGACAGCTTCAGAAAAAAAAACATACGTGACACTATGTGGTCATTCTTCACATTCAGGGAACCCCTTCCGATACCCGATTCCAGGAAGACACGTCGACTCCTGGAAACTGGCGTCCATGAAGAAAATGACAGACAAAACTAAAATTTATTCTCTTACAATGTAAGGTCAGACGCCGAATTGTCTGGTGGTGAGATTAAATGGAAACAGCAAAAATGCGACTTCATACAGAAAATACCGTCACGGAATCGTATCCGTGGCCAGCTGCAGAAAGAGAGCTAAACCACGTTGTACAGTCGCTCAAAAAAATATCCGAACACACTATGGGTGATTACAGAATTCAGAAAAAATATCTGGCAACGATTTTTTTTTTTAGAAATTAGTGGTCTGGCAACCTTCGTGTCACGTGATTACAGAATTCAAGAAAAATATCTCGAGCGTGTACAGCAACTGTACACGCTCGTTTTGGATGATACACGCCAGATACACGCTCGGTTTTGGTTCCTGTACAAGCTCCGTTTTGGGGCGGGGGTGGCTCAGTCGGTAGCGCGCCAGGCTCGTAATCTGTAGTTCCCAGGTTCGAGTCCCAGCTGGGTCAGCGTTGAGATTTATCTCCGCAAAATTCTCCGCCCTGCCCACGGTCAGTAGGGGACACCGATGGGCTTGGAAAGGCCGCCGTCCGTCGGATGGGACGTTAAGCCGTGGCCCCGTGTGCGGGAGAGCCATACCCTGTGCACGTTAAAGAACATGCTGGATGGCCTTGACGGGAGGCTACCATTTGTCTCCCAATAGCTGTTCCAGTGGATCCCCTCCCCCAACCTTCTCTGGGCCCTCGGGGTCCATGTGACCTGGCCATTTAGCCCATGGTGTGCAAAAAAGTGCCGCTCAGAGGTAAAACAACCCAACCGAACCCAAAGTTACCGTTCATAGCAAACTGGAGCGTGTGCAGTAACTGCACACGCTCCAGTTTGCTGTGAACGGTAACTGCACAAGCTCAATATTTCCATGAGTGAGCCCACACGATCTAGGTCTTTGTAAGCTCGGGATCTGGCAACCTTCGTGTCACGTGACACGAAGGTTGCCAGATGTTGCCATGGTGTGCAAAAAAAGTGCCGCTCAGAGGTAAAATAACCCACCGTCATCTTCGGCAATAGGGTGCCCGTAAGGAGATGACCCCCATCCCGAATCTGGAGCGATGAAAAAGAGTGCCCTCGGCGCAACTTGATGGCCCCTGTTGAACGAACTCAGGAACTAAACACGGTACCATTAATTATCCTTCCTTTCATTTAAGAGTTGCTATCTTTAAAATTTGCATTTAAATTTAAAAGGAGTTCCATAAAGGATTCAGTTGTAAGAGTTCTAATTTTAAGCTATTTTAAATTAAAGTCAATGATTCGGTTGCTAAGATTATTTTTCCTTTGCTGCTACTTTCATATTTTTTTTTCCATTAAATGTTTTATTATTGTTTCTCATAAACCTGAGTTAGCGTTCGTCATTGAAATTTATCAGAAAACGCCTTCCATTAAGGAGACGACAACTGATTGCTGCTTAGAAAACGTCTTTCCCTAAGGAGATGGCCTAGGGTTATTGTGGCCTTCATTATCTTATTAAGGATTGGGTTGGGTTGTTTTACCTCTGAGCGGCACTTTTTTGCACACCATGGGCTAAATGGCCAGGTCACACGGACCCCGAAGGCTCAGAGATGGTTGGGAGAGGGGACCCACTGGAACAGCTGTTGGGAGACAGATGGTAGCCTCCCGTCAAGGCCATCCAGCGTGTTCTTTAACGTGCACAGGGTATGGCTCTCCCACACATGGGGCCACGGCTTAACGTCCCATCCGACGGACGGCGGCCTTTCCAAGCCCATCGGTGTCCCCTACTGACCTTGGGCAAGGCGGGGAATTTTGCGGAGATAAATCTCAACGCTGACCCAGCTGGGACTCGAACCTGGGAAAGATTACGAGCCTGGCGCGCTACCGACCGAGCCACCCCCTCCCCACTCTTATTAAGGGACTTATCCTTAATTGAGTAAAGTTGGAAACACAATGCAACGCAAACACACACTTAAGTTTTTATACTACTAGGCAACTTGGAAAGTGCTTGCAAACGTGAGGTGGGCACGACACTAAGGGAAAGTAGACCTTATTAGAAATAACACCTATTAAATTGGAATGGGACTGGCTTAATTGGGGGAACACACCCTTCCCGTAATATATAGTTCCCAGGTCCGGGTTACAATTGTTCCAGGGCTGAAATATATCCAACACTCTGACCTCGGTGAGATGGGGGTGGCTCAGTCGGCAGCGTGCCAGGATCGTCAGAAGTTACCAGTTTTGAGACCCGTCTGAGCCAGGGTTGAGAGATCTTCGTCAAACTCCTCGCTCTGTCCTTGGTCAGTAGGGAACACTGATGGTCGTGGAAAAGCCGCTGTCCGTCGGATGTCCTCTGTGCAGGAGAGCCATACCCTAGGCACGTTAAAGAACACACTGGATGGTGTTGATGGGAGGCTACCATCTGTCTCATAAACGCTGTCCAGTGGATCCTCTTACCCCCAACCTTTTCTGAATCCTCGGGGTCTTGTGAACTCGGGGTTCATTTAGCCATTCTCTTGAACCTCGGGGTCCATTTAGCCATTGTGTGCAAAAAAGTGCCGCTCTGAGAGAGAGAGAAAACAACTTAACCACGGTGAGAAAGGTAACACCGATGGACTTTGAAAAGGTCACCGTCCGTCGAATTGCGTGGTTCCATGAACACGTTTCAAAGCTTTAACTGGAGGCAACCATCTATCTCCTAACAGCTGTTCAGTGGAACCTCTTCCACCAACCCAACTCTAAGACCTTGGGATTCTTGTGACCTGGTGGGGCGGGGGTGGCGCAGTCGGTAGCGCTTGGCTGTGATATTTATAATTAAAATTATTACACTTTCTTGGTTGTGATACTTTACTAAGAGTTTAAGTTATGATACTTTCTTGGTTGTGGTACTTTACAAGGAATCGGGATTATGACACTTACATGGTTGCGATACTTTACTAGGAATTTATGTTATGACGGTTTCTTGGTTGCGATAATTTACTAGGAATTTATGTTATGACGGTTTCTTTATCAGATTCTTAGGTTATGACACTTTCTTTGTCGCCATACTTTACTAGGAATTTATGTTATGACACTTTCTTGGTTGTGATAATTACTAGGAATTTATGTTATGACAGTTTCTTTACCAGACTCTTAGGTTATGACACTTTCTTTGTCGCGATACTTTATTAGGAATTTATGTTATGATACTTTCTTGGTTGTGATAATTTACTAGGAATTTATGTTATGACGGTTTCTTGGTTGTGATAATTACTAGGAATTTATGTTATGACACTTTCTTGGTTGTGATAATTACTAGGAATTTATGTTATGACGGTTTCTTTATCAGATTCTTAGGTTATGACACATTCTTGGTTATGATAATTTACTAGGAATTTATGTTATGACGGTTTCTTGGTTGTGATAATTACTAGGAATTTATGTTATGACACTTTCTTGGTTGTGATAATTTACTAGGAATTTATGTTATGACACTTTCTTGATTGTGATGATTTACTAGGAATTTATGTTATGACGGTTTCTTGGTTGTGATAATTACTAGGAATTTATGTTATGACAGTTTCTTTACCAGACTCTTAGGTTATGACAGTTTCTTTACCAGACTTTTAGGTTATGACAGTTTCTTTACCAGACTCTTAGGTTATGACACTTTCTTTGTCGCGATACTTTATTAGGAATTTATGTTATGATACTTTCTCATCATCATCATCATCATCATCCTCAAGCAGCCATGGGCTACGGAGGTCCAACCAGACCGTGCAATTTAGTTCTCCAAGCAAGTCTATCCTGAGCTACATCTACTGCATCTGGCCACTGCACACCAATTCTAACAAGGTCCTGTTTGACATTGTCTGCCCACCGCATCCTAGGTCTCCCCTACTTTCGGAGGCCTTTAGGCACACTGTTCATAACCCTATTCGCCAATCTATAATTATCCATACGGGCAACATGGCCAAACCAACAGAGTCTCTCTCTGCACAATATGCTGCTTAAAGGAGGTTGCAAACTCCTTTGCCTAATCTCATCATTAGTTACAAAGTTGAACCACCTAATGCCCAAGATACTGCGTAAGCATCTGGAATCAAAAGCATCTAGTTTCCTGTTATCTTGTTTACAAAGTGTCCAAGTTTCACTACCATAACTAACCCTAGAAAGAACCAAACTATTATACAGTCTAATTTCAGTCTTTAGGTGTATACGCCTATTTCTCCACACTCTCCATAGGTTCTTAAAAGTCCCGGCAGCAATCCCTATTCGTCTGTTAATCTCATGCCGCACATCACCATTATCTGTTACATAGCTCCCAAGATAATTAAACTGTGACACCTGCTCAAAACTGCAACCATTCAGATTAACTGAATCACAGCCTGCCTGACCAATTTTCATCACTTTAGTTTTCTCTCTGTTTATAACCAAACCTACTCGACTACCAGTCTCATCAACAGCTCGAATGAAAGAGTTCATCTCATCAACATCATTTGCCAAAAGGGCTAAATCATCAGCATAATCTAAATCAGAAATTTTCGTATCTCCAGCCCATTTAAGGCCAAAATCTTTCCCTTGAAGTGAATTTCGCATAACATAATCAATAACCAAGCTAAAGAAAAAAGGAGACAAAATGCATCCTTGTCGAACCCCAGAAGTAATGCTAAACCAATTGCTACAAGCCTTACCAACTCTCACTCACGACTCAGTGTTATTATAGAGAGCTTTCATAATGTTAACTAACTTGTCTGGTATACCATATGATCTCACAATCAACCACAAATTATGACGATCATCAGAGTCGAAAGCCTTTCTGAAATCAACAAAGCTAGCAACCAAAGGTTTCTGAAACTCTAAACATTTCTCAAGAATCTGCCTAAGTGAAAATATCTGATCCACACATCCCCTACCACTTCTGAATCCACATTGCTCATCACGCAATTGACTGTCAACCAGATTCTTAATTCTATTAAGCACAATCATGGAAAGAACTTTACCTGGAACAGAGAGTAGGCTATAGTTATCATAAGAACTGCGATCACCTTTTTTGAAAATAGGGATAACAATAGCTCTGGTAAAATCCTTAGGAACCATGCCTTTATCATAAAAGATATTCAGAATTTCAGTCATCCAAGTGGTAACCGAAACATTCCCAGCTCTAAGCATTTCCGTAGTAATTTCATCTACCCCTGGTGATTTATGAAGTTTAAGTTTAGAAACAGCCACAATAACTTCAGATTGTGTTATAGGGTCAACATTAGAGCCACCAATGCATCTATCATCATTGCAAACAATGGGAGTAGAACTAACTACATTGTTTAGAAGATCACTGAAATGCTCAGCCCACCTAGCCATGACAGAATCCTCCCCTTCTATAACCTTACCTTGTTTATCCTTCAATCCTTGTATGCCTGTCCATTTTCTACCACACAAAACATTAACTATCTGGTACAGCTCTCTGCTGTTGTGCTGTCTAACTGCATCCTCGGCTTTGTCAGCAAACCATCAAGCCAAAGATTCTTATCAGCAGCTAACTGATCCTTTACAAGTTTATTAAGGTCTCTGTAATGCTTTCTATTAGGACTAGTAGGGTATTGATTAAGGGCATTCCTGCAGTTCTTTCTTTCCGAAATAAGCTCAAGTGCCTTATCACTCAGATAATTTTGCCTCTTCTGCTCCTTTTTTCCTAAAAGAGTACTGTTAGTGTCCAAAAACGCCTGTTTAAAATGATTCCATTCTTCCTCAACTTCAGTAGTAACCAAACCATGACTGTCATAATGACTAAGTAACCTATCATGGTAAGCTTTGGCTATAACTGGATCTTTCAGAACTTCAGTATTAAGAGTAAATTTTTTAACCCTAGCACAACACTTTTTAAGTTTAAGTTGCAACACACTTTTAACAAGGTAATGGTCCGATCCAATTTCAGCTCCCCTATATGCCCTGGTATTCCTAACAGAACTAGCCCATTTGATGTTAATTAATATGTAATCAATCATATTCTTATGCAGCCCATCAGGTGAAACCCATGTGTACTTATGTATGTTGCGGTGTTTGTAATAAGTGTTAGTTATTCTGAATCAATTGAGTTTACTTACCTGTAGGAGACGTTGCCCATTGCCATTGCAGTTACCAATACCAAAAGGGCCTATTACTCCTCCCCAAAGGTCAGAGTCAGTACCAACTTTGGCATTGAAGTCACCAAGAACAACGGTAATATCTCCTTTCTTGACAGAATTCAAAATATCCTGAAGTTGTTCATAAAACCTATCCTTCTCATCCTCATCGGCATCCTCAGTGGGGGCATAACAGCAGATAATTGTGATAATTTACTAGGAATTTATATTATGACGGTTTCTTGGTTGTGATAATTACTAGGAATTTATGTTATGACACTTTCTTGGTTGTGATAATTACTAGGAATTTATGTTATGACGGTTTCTTGGCTGTGATAATTACTGGGAATTTATGTTATGACAGTTTCTTTACCAGACTCTTAGGTTATGACACTTTCTTTGTCGCGATACTTTATTAGGAATTTATGTTATGATACTTTCTTAGTTGTGATAATTTACTAAGAATTTATGTTATGACGGTTTCTTTATCAGATTCATAGGTTATGGCACTTTCTTTGTCGTGATACTTTACTAGGAATTTATGTTATGACACTTTCTTGATTGTGATAATTTACTAGGAATTTATGTTATGACGGTTTCTTGGTTGTGATAATTACTAGGAATTTATGTTATGACACTTTCTTGGTTGTGATAATTACTAGGAATTTATGTTATGACACTTTCTTGATTGTGATGATATACTAGGAATTTATGTTATGACGGTTTCTTTACCAGACTCTTAGGTTATGACACTTTCTTTGTCGCAATACTTTATTAGGAATTTATGTTATGATACTTTCTTAGTTGTGATAATTTACTAGGAATTTATGTTATGACGGTTTCTTTATCAGATTCATAGGTTATGACACTTTCTTTGTCGTGATACTTTACTAGGAATTTATGTTATGACACTTTCTTGATTGTAATAATTTACTAGGAATTTATGTTATGACGGTTACTTGGTTGTGATAATTTACTAGGAATTTATGTTATGACGGTTACTTGGTTGTGATAATTTACTAGGAATTTATGTTATGACACTTTCTTGGTTGTGATGATTTACTAGGAATTTATGTTATGACGGTTACTTGGTTGTGATAATTACTAGGAATTTATGTTATGACAGTTTCTTTACCAGACTCTTAGGTTATGACAGTTTCTTTACCAGACTCTTAGGTTATGACACTTTCTTTGTCGCGATACTTTATTAGGAATTTATGTTATGATACTTTCTTGGTTGTGATAATTTACTAGGAATTTATGTTATGACGGTTTCTTGGTTGTGATACTTTAATCGAATTGAAGTATCCATTGAAGACCAATTGGCTGTGATACTTTATTTGAAGTTCGTGATTTTTTTTTAATTTTCACATCTGAGAGTTTGTTATTTAACCTTACTTCAAACATAATTAAATTCTATTATATTCCTAGACCAGTGGTTCTCGATAAAGATGCTTTCGAAATTTGGGGAGAAATGTGGGGGAAGGCATGTTTTCTTGAGTTTTTCGGTAGAAATTTGTGAAATGATACCAAATGCTTATTTGGGTTAGAAAGATACAAATGCCTCATACACTTTTAAATTTCTGAATACATTATCAGTCTACCACAAAATTATAAGTAGTATTCAATGACATTTTTAAAATTTGAAGCTAAAATTAAGATTCAGTTCAAAATTATGTTCATTGTATTACCAAGTAACTGCTAACCAAGAGGCAAATAATATTATATAGAATATTGAATAGTTTTTAGGGTTGGGTTGTTTTACCTCTGAGCGGCACTTTTTTGCACACCATGGGCTAAAATTGGCCAGGTCACGTGGACCCCGAAGGCTCAGAGAAGGTTGGGACGGGGGACCCACTGTAACAGCTGTTGGGAGACAGATGGTAGCCTCCCGTCAAGGTCATCCAGCGTGTTCTTTAACGTGCACAGGGTATGGCTCTCCCGCACACGGGCCACGGCTTAACGTCACATCCGACGGACGGTGGCCTTTCCAAGCCCATCGGTGTCCCCTAATGACCGTGGACAGGGCGGGGAATTTTGCGGAGATAAATCTCAACGCTGACCCAGCTGGGACACGAACCTGGGAACTACAGATTACGAGTCTGGCGCACTACCGACTGAGCCACCCCCGCCCCTAATAGTTTTTAGAATAATATAGTTATGCGTATTTTGTTTAGTCAGAAAAACTAAATATTTATCGACGTAATATCAAAATAGTCGTAAACTTGTAACATGGTAAATATTATTTCAGCTAATTTTATGCAGGGAAAAATGTAGTTTAGGAATACGATGTAGTTTAGGAAGGACGTTTTGTTAAAAAACCTCGATACTCTGTCCTCTAAACTTTTCTCCCAAATGTAGAAATTCCACGCGTTACGAAACTTATTTGAATTCTTCAGAAGTTTTAAAAACTAATAAAGTTAGCCAATCGGGGGAGACGGAATATGAGTAGAAGAATGTTTTGATAACAGCATGGAATTTTTCAATTTTTCTAGGCGAATTTTCATGAAAAAACAACAACTTTGGAATGTTAAGGGTCAGTAATAGAAGTACAGCCGCTCAAAAAAAGTATCCGAACATTATGGTTGATTACAGAATTCAGAAAAAATATCTGGCAACGATTTTTTTTAGAAATTAGTGATCTGAGAACCTTCGTGTCACGGTTGTCAGATCACTAATTTCTAAAAAAAAATCGTTGCCAGATATTTTTTCTGAATTCTGTAATCCACGATAGTGTTCGGATACTTTTTTGAGGGACTGTAGGTGGTCATATTATTTTGATACTAGATCGTATGGGCTCACTCACGGAAATATTGAGCGTGTGCAGTTACCGTTCACAGCAAACTGGAGCGTGTGCAGTAACTGCACACGCTCCAGTTTGCTGTACACAGATATTTTTTCTGAATTCTGTAATCAACCACAGTGTTCGGACACTTTTTTTGAGCGACTGTAGGTGGTCATATTATTTTCATACTAGATCATGTGGGTTCACTCACGGAAATATTGAGCGTGTGCAGTTACCGTTCACAGCAAACTGGAGCGTGTGCAGTAACTGCACACGCTCCAGTTTGCTGTGAACGGTTACTGGAGCGTGTACAGTTGCTGTACACGCTCCAGATATTTTTCCTGAATTCTCTAATCACGTGACACGAAGGTTGCCAGATCACTAATTTCTAAAAAAATCGTTGCCAGATATTTTTTCTAAATTCTGTAATCAACCATAGCGTTCGGATACTTTTTTGAGCGACTGTACGATATTCGTTTTAAATGTATTCACTCGTTTGGTAACTGTGCAGATAATCTGAACAATCTTTACCTATTGGCCATTTCTCCCATTTATTCTTTTTTGTTTTTCCTATGTAGCAAGAGAAAAATTATTTCACTGATGGCAAAAAAATTCGTATTTTTTTGTTTTATTATTTTAAGCACCGTTCAAATACTTCTCATCTGAATAAAAAGTGATATATCTGAACGCCATTTTGTGTCCGTAAGGGACTAACACACTTGAACGTTTGCTATGCTTGAGATAATTTTTACTATATTTTTAATGCACATCAGCGTTTATCCATCACTATATCCCTGAACATTTATCAAAGACTATGAACCTTAAAGTTTGTCAAAGAATATGCACCTGAACGTTTACCAAAGACTATGCACCAGAACGTTACCAAAGACTATGCACCTGAACGTTAACCAAAGGCTAGGCACCTGAACGTTTACCAAAGATTATCCTCCTGAACCAGATTTACCAAAGACCAAAGAAGCTCCTGAAAATTTTCTACCAAAGACCATGCACTGGAACATTTACCAAAGACTATGCTCTTGATAAATAATAATAAAGACCCCCTCAAGCAGCTGCTTGCCACAGAGGTCTGACAGGAGCCTGTCAGTTTATATGCCAGAGTAGAAGATCTGAGAGGGTGGCAGGACCTCAGCAGAAAAACGACACAGACATCCATGCCTTACCCGGGGCTCGAACCCAGGTCCCTTTGATCAGTAGCCAAGCGTGCTAACCACTCGGCCACGGGACGGCTCTTGACCGTTCTTGACCGTTTACTAAAGACCATGTACCTGAACGTTTGCCAAAGATTATGCTCCTGAACGTTTACCGAAGACCATGCGCCTGAACGTTTACCGAAAATTATGCACCAAAATGTTTATAAGACTCTGCACCTGAAGGTTTACCAATTACTATGCGCCTGAACGTTTATTATTTTTTTGCATTACGTAATTGCCTTTTTATTTATTAGAGAGTTTCAATGTTTTCGCGAATTTCATTTCTGTATTTAGAATTTCTTTCTGAATTCCTTCAATTGCAAATTAACGGTGTTTTACTATATAATTTAAAAGGACGATTAACGGTGTTTCTTTTGCGCAGAAGAAAAGCGATACCTGGCTCCCTACACTGAGTGATAATTTAATTATGACCGTCTCACTCCATGTTATGTAAATGAGACACTGACTTCGAGCTCTATAACATTTAAAATAATGGGAAATATGACTAAAGGTATATAGAAGATTTCAATCGATCCTTCTAAATGCCGATTTTTAATAACATTCCTTCGCTATTTAAAAAGCAATGAAAGTTTGAACATTTAATAACAGCAGCAATAATAAGAGAAAATAGTTTACTTTTAAAGTTGGGTTGTTTTACTTCTGAGCGGCACTTTTTTTTCACACAGTGGGCTAAATGGCCAGGTCACATGAACCCCGAAGGCTCAGAGAGAAGGTTGGGGGAGGGGACCCACTGGAACAGCTGTTGGGAGACAGATGGTAGCCTCCCGTCAAGGCCATCCAGCATGTTCTTTAACATGCACAGGGTATGGTTCTCCTGCACACGGGGCCACGGCTTAACGTCCCATCCGACGGACGTAGCCTTTCCAAGCCCATCGGTGTCCCCTACTGACCGTGGGCAGGGCGGTGATTTATGCGGAGATAAATCTCAACGCCTACCCAGCTGGGACTCGAACCTGGGACTGCAGATTACGAGCCTGGCGCGCTACCGACTGAGCCACCCCCTCCCCTCCCCTTTGATGTTAATTGAAACTGAAGAAGTATTACATCAAGACATTCATGTCATAAAAGTGTGTATAAATAATTCCTTCAATGTTTTTTTAAACGTTTTTTGATAAATTTCTTAGAACACATTACTGCTCTGAAATCTTAAAAACTTCATACCTGTTTAAAACTGAAAGAATATTGTTGAAAATCGAAATTTAGAAAGATTTCATTCAGGTCTTTAATATATCATCAGCACATTTTCTCATAAAATGCTCATTTTATAAATTGCTGATCTTTGAAATTAACTTTCCATTGAAAAAACATGGGTCATATTTCAACGACCACTAATTGAATATTCTTTTAAAGTTAACATAAATTATAAAAGGGATTTCATCACAAGCATTATTTGTCAAGTTTCGAGGTACTGTACTTATAGGAAGATAAACATTTTTAATCATTATTTATACGCATTTAAAATAGTATGAATTATGCTCTGCGCATTTTTTTGATGATATTTTGTGGAAACCTTGGCACAGCATTTGCATCATAATATGCAACTGATAAAAAAAAAATGGTTTATTTATGATAGTGACTAATTAAAACTGAAAAGCATTCATGCTTGGAGAAAATAAAATAAATTGGCTAAAATAATCTCCAATTTTCTTGTACACAGGTTTACTTGAAAGAGGATTATCGGCACTCGGCAATGTTACGTTGCATTTTAAATATAATTGCTTATATGTAAAATAATATTCTTTAATTAAGGAAAATCGTGTCAGACAAGTGAACTTTGCAGCATTAATAATAAGGTTTTTAAGACTGATTTTAAATTAAGGATAATAAGGAAATAGCTGAAATATCGTTCAAGTTGGTATGATTTTATAAAATTTATGATCCCATTATTTTTGAATAATTAAGCAATCAGTTTATATCGAAAAAAAAATATGGATTTTTCTGTTGATACCAAATTTAAATAATGTTATGACAAAAATGAGCTAGAAAATGTTTTGACTAGAACTAATTTTCAATTGAAATAATTTTGGTTATGTTGATACCAACCCATCTTTCATCTCAAACTGTCTCATCCCATCTTTCATTGCGTGAGAGAATGAAATATAATGAAATGATTACTGGGTTGGGTTGTTGGGTTGTTTTACCTCTGAGCGGCACTTTTTTGCACACCATGGGCTAAATGGCCAGGTCACATGGACCTCGAAGGCTCAGAAAAGGTTGGGGGAGGGGACCCACTGGAACAGCTGTTGGGAGACAGATGGTAGCCTCCCGTCAAGGCCATCCAGCGTGTTCTTTAACGCGCACAAGGTATGTATGGCTCTCCTGAACACGGCTTAATGTCCCATCCGACGGAAGGCGGCCTTTACAAGCCCAGTGGTGTCCCCTACTGACCATGGGCAGGGCGGGGAATTTTGCGGAGATAAATCTCAACGCTGACTCAGCTGGGACTCGTACCTGGGAACTACAGATTACGAGCCTGGCGCGCTACCGACTGAGCCCCCCCCCGCCCCCCATATAGAGGGTAGGCAATCCATCAGACATATAATTCTTATTTCATGATTTTGTGTAGCACGAGGGGTTTTAAATATAACCCAGGATTATGGTTCTGCTGCAATGCTGATAAATTCATTTTTTTTCATTCTCCCGTGTTTTTTCTTTTCTCTTTTTCTCAAGTACAAAATTTAATTAATGTTATGGCAAAAAACAGATAGAAAAATTTATGACTACAACTAATTTTTGATTAAAATTGTTTTGGTTATCCTGATACCATTTCTTCTGTTTCTCAAATCACGTCTGGATTTTTTTCTCTCTCTCTCTCTCTCTCTCTCAAGGGGGTGGCTCAGTCGGTAGCGCGCCAGGCTCGTAATCTGTAGTTCCCAGGTTCGATTCCCAGCTGGGTCAGCGTTGAGATTTATCTCCGCAAAATTCCCCGCCCCGCCCACGGTCAGTAGGGGACACCGATGGGATTGGAAAGGCCGCCGTCCGTCGGATGGGAGGTTAAACCGTGGACCCGTGTGCGGGAGAGCCATACCCTGTGCACGTTAAAGAACACGCTGGATGGCCTTTACGGGACGCTACCATCTGTCTCCCAACAGTTGTTCCAGTGGGTCCCCTCCCCCAACCTTCTCTGAGCCTTCGGGGTCCATGTGACCTGGCCATTTAGCCCATGGTGTGCAAAAAGTGCCGCTCAGAGGTAAAACAACCCAACCCAACTCTCTCTCAAGTTGTATCTCCCTTACATTTTCCAAATCTCTTTCTCAAGTTACATCTCCTTTGCACCTCGTTTCTTTTTGAAGTCATAATTTCTTTGCTTTTCCTCTTTTTTCTAAAATTAAATCTCTTTTGCATTTTCCTCACTTTCTAAAGTCATTTATCCCTTAGAAGGAAATAGCAAGGGATAAATGACTTGAGAAAGTGAGGAAAATGCTGAGAGAGGTGAGTGCTGGGAAAAATGAGAGAGGGTGAAAGGAGGGATGATTTGAGAAATAGAGGGAAATAATTTCTCAAATCATCTCTCCTTTGCTTTTCTCTCTCTTTCTGAAATCATAATTCTTTTTTCACCCTCTCTTTCTGAAATCATCATTCTTTTTTTTCACCCTCTCTTTCTGAAATCATCATTCTTTTTTCACCCTCTCTTTCTGAAATCATCATTCTTTTTTTCACCCTTTCTTTCTGAAATCATCATTCTTTTTTTCACCCTCTCTTTCTGAAATCATCATTCTTTTTTTTCACCCTCTCTTTCTGAAATCATCATTCTTTTTTTCACCCTCTCTTTCTGAAATCATCATTCTTTTTTTCACCCTCTCTTTCTGAAATCATCATTCTTTTTTTTCACCCTCTCTTTCTGAAATCATCATTCTTTTTTTCACCCTCTCTTTCTGAAATCACCATTCTTTTTTTCACCCTCTCTTTCTGAAATCATCATTCTTTTTTTCACCCTCTCTTTCTGAAATCATCATTCTTTTTTTCACCCTCTCTTTCTGAAATCATCATTCTTTTTTTCACCCTCTCTTTCTGAAATCATCATTCTTTTTTTCACCCTCTCTTTCTGAAATCATCATTCTTTTTTTCACCCTCTCTTTCTGAAATCATCATTCTTTTTTTCACCCTCTCTTTCTGAAATCATCATTCTTTTTTTCACCCTCTCTTTCTGAAATCATCATTCTTTTTTTCACCCTCTCTTTCTGAAATCATCATTCTTTTTTTCACCCTCTCTTTCTGAAATCATCATTCTTTTTTTCACCCTCTCTTTCTGAAATCATCATTCTTTTTTTCACCCTCTCTTTCTGAAATCATCATTCTTTTTTTTCACCCTCTCTTTCTGAAATCATCATTCTTTTTTTCACCCTCTCTTTCTGAAATCATCATTCTTTTTTTTCACCCTCTCTTTCTGAAATCATCATTCTTTTTTTCACCCTCTCTTTCTGAAATCATCATTCTTTTTTTCACCCTCTCTTTCTGAAATCATCATTCTTTTTTTCACCCTCTCTTTCTGAAATCATCATTCCTTTTTTCACCCTCTCTTTCTGAAATCATCATTCTTTTTTTCACCCTCTCTTTCTGAAATCATCATTCTTTTTTTCACCCTCTCTTTCTGAAATCATCATTCCTTTTTTCACCCTCTCTTTCTGAAATCATCATTCTTTTTTTCACCCTCTCTTTCTGAAATCATCATTCCTTTTTTCACCCTCTCTTTCTGAAATCATCATTCTTTTTTTCACCCTCTCTTTCTGAAATCATCATTCTTTTTTTTCACCCTCTCTTTCTCAAATCATCATTCTTTTTTTCACCCTCTCTTTCTCAAATCATCCTTCACTTATTTATCCTCTCTTTCTCAAATGATCTCTGCTTTTGCCTCTCCTGCTCAAATTATCTCTGATCTAAAAAAGTGCCACTCAGAGCTAAAATAATCAACCCAATCCAACCCTCTGTCTGAGTGGGTCAACGATGATCTTGGAATGACCGCCGTCCGTCGGAAGGGACGTAAAGCTGTTGTCCCGTGTGAAAAAAAGAGTCATACCCTTTGAATGTTAAAACGCTTGCAGATGGCCTTGACGAGAGGCTTCTACTTTTCTCCTAACAAGTGTCCAAAGTGTCCTGTTACCTCGACCTTTTCTGAGCCCTTTTTACCAAATGAATCCAAAAAAATCTTATAATTAAAACAGCAGCTAGACGTCGTCCAGTGGGTCTCCTTGCCCTATCTAGCTCTTAGCCTTGGGGTCCTTGTGATTTGGCCATTTAGCACATCGTATGTACAAAACTGACACTCAGAGATAAAGTCGTCGTTCCATGTGCTGGACTACTTGTGCACGTTAAAGAACACTCCGCAAATTTCCATCTATCTCATAATTGCTGTTCAACGGGTCCACTTCCCCTACCCAGCAGCACTTACCCTTTGGGATTAGGGGCGGGGGTGGCTCAGTCGGTAGCGCGCCAGGCTCGTAATCTGTAGTTCCCAGGTTCGAGTCCCAGCTGGGTCAGCGTTGAGATTTATCTCCGCAAAATTCCCCGCCCTGTCCACGATCAGTAGGGGACACCGATGGGCTTGGAAAGGCCGCCGTCCGTCGGATGGGACGTTAAGCCGTGGCACCGTGTGCGGGAGAGCCATACCCTGTGCACGTTAAAGAACACGCTGGATAGCCTTGACGGGAGGCTACCATCTGTCTCCCAACAGCTGTTCCAGTGAGTCCCCTCCCCCAACCTTCACTGAGCCTTCGGGGTCCATGTGACCTGGCCATTTAGCCCATGGTGTGCAAAAAAGTGCCGCTCAAAGGTAAAACAACCCAACAACCCTTTGGGATCCTTATGACGTTGTCACTTAGCCAATTATGTGCAGAAAAAGTGCCGCACAGAGGTCAAGCAGCTCAATCTGACTTCCTGCGCGTTTGTAGCGTTCCAAAAATCGAAGGAAGAAAACAAAGAGGTCAGCGCATTACGATTACTTATAACATCTATCTGGAAGAGAGAAAAGTCGCTGCTCTCTCCTGGAAATGGCAGTGATGTGGTGATTGCAAAAATATCTAGTCCAATACAGAATGATATCAACGCACCACCAACTGAGTCTTTCTCGTTGCCTGCAGCGAGCAAGACTGGCACTTCTTCCAGCAGAAAAAAAGCACTAAACATTTTTTCACAGAAAAAAAAAGCACAAGACTGGCACTTCTTTCAGCAGAAAAAAAGCTTTCAGCTTTTTTTTCTTCTGCAGGTCGCACTTCTTTCAGCAGCGAGAGACATAAGAACCGATATCAAAATCGTCGACATCCCTGCTGAGTGCGAACGACCTCCCTTTCAATATTTTGTGTGTCAGTCATTTACTTTTATCCCCTGTCGCCTATATTCTTCTTCATCGTAAAAACATACAACACACTTAACGAATACGGCATTTTCCGTTACCTCCATACCTTTGATTTGTGAAGTTATACTCCAGTCTGCATCTCTCCTTCATCTAGTCGTTTTCAGTAACACTCCCACTTAATGTTTCTTCCGGGAAAAATCTTTTAGCGGCAAAAGAAATTCTATCATTAAACATCTTCTAGTTGTTGGCAAGTTCTCTATGTTAGTGATTTTAGGATTTTTCGCGCTTCTTCTCATTTCTTCTTCTTCTCACTCGACATCAGGTTCAATAAAAGACGACTGCAGATAGACATGATCATTATTTCTGTTTCGGTGATGTCGAACAGGCTGTGGTTTTCTACACAGAAGACTGCTTGTGTGCACTTTTGCCGAAATCGTAATCTTCATCTGGATCCTGAGCTGAGGATTGCAGTTTCTATCATCTTTGTTGTGGCGGACACCAGATTCCTCGGTTTTCTCTTCATATGGGTTGGGTTGTTTTACCTCTGAGCGGTACTTTTTTTGCACACCATGAGCTAAATGGCCAGGTCACATGTACCCCCAAGGCTCAGAGAAGGTGGGGAGGAGGGAACCCACTGGAACAGCTGTTGGGAGACAGATGGTAGCCTCCCGTCAAGGCCATCCAGCGTGTTCTTTAACGTGCACAGAGTATGGCTCTCCCGCATACGGGGCCACGGCTTAACATACCATCCGACGGACGGCTGCCTTTCCAAGCCTATCGGCGTCCCCTACTGACCGTGGGCAGGGCCGGGAATTTTGCGGAGATAGATTTCAACGCTGACCCAGCTGGGACTCAAACCTGGGAACTACAGATTACGAGCCTGACGCGCTACCGACTGAGCCACCCCGCCCAGGATGTAAAGGACTCTGAGAGTGGTGATGTTGGATACCCTAACCTTTCTAATTATTAAATTAAGTATTTCTATTAATTACTTTTCACCTGCGATTTTGGATGAATCGCAAATCTCTGTGTTGTTACATCCATGTTTTAATGTTCATCAGACTTGACATTGACACATTCCTCAATATTAATCTTATTCCTATATTTACAATCTAAGTCCTCGGTAAATACTAATGCGAAAAAAATTAGTTTTGCCCGCTGTGTGGGATTCGAACTCTCGTGATACATGCCAGAGTGTTCTAACTACTACAACTAACCGTCGGCTCCGTCATTCACTGGGGCGGGGGTGGCTCAGTCGGTAGCGCGCCAGGCTCTTAATCTGTAGTTCCCAGGTTCGAGTCCCAGCTGGGTCAGCGTTGAGATTTATCTCCGCAAAATTCCCCGTCCTGCCCACGGTCAGTGGGGGACACCGATAGGCTTAAAAAGGCCGCCGTCCGTCGGATGGGACGTTAAGCCGTGCCTCCGTGTGCGGGAGAGTCATACCCTGTGCACGTTAAAGAACACGCTGGATGGCCTTGACGGGAGGCTACCATCTGTCTCCCAACAGCTGTTCCAGTGGGTCCCCTCCCCCAACCTTCTCTGAGCCTTCGGGGTCCATGTGACCTGGCCATTTAGCCCATGATGTGCAAAAAAGTGCCGCTCAGAGGTAAAACAACCCAACGATAAAGAACACGCTGGATGGCCTTGACGGGAGGCTACCATCTGTCTCCCAACAGCTGTTCCAGTGGGTCCCCTCCCCCAACCTTCTCTGAGCCTTCGGGGTCCATGTGACCTGGCCATTTAGCCCATGGTGTGCAAAAAAGTGCCGCTCAGAGGTAAAACAACCCAACGATAAAGAACACGCTGGAGATGGCCTTGACAGGAGGCTACCATCTGTCTCCCAACAGCTGTTCCAGTGGGTCCCCTCCCCCAACCTTCTCTGAGCCTTCGGGGTCCATGTGACCTGGCCATTTAGCCCATGGTGTGCAAAAAAGTGCCGCTCAGAGGTAAAACAACCCAACGATAAAGAACACGCTGGATGGCCTTGACGGGAGGCTACCATCTGTCTCCCAACAGCTGTTCCAGTGGGTCCCCTCCCCCAACCTTCTCTGAGCCTTCGGGGTCCATGTGACCTGGCCATTTAGCCCATGGTGTGCAAAAAAGTGCCGCTCAGAGGTAAAACAACCCAACCCAAACAACATTGCAATTTGTTATCTCTTATATAATTTATATTGCTTTTCTGTCTTGAGTAGAGTACCTCTTCAGGCGTGATTCTCCCTTTTGGTTCTCCGCCAATTTACTTAGGTCGCCGAAACTATTCGGAGTGATTAGAATGTGTTCATTCAAATCTTCTACTATCGCACACAGAACTTCACAGTTTCCTCTGTATTTTACTGCCTGATTTCCATCGTGGTCCGCTTACTGAGTGACCTTAAATTTCTTATCTTCACACTGAACAGAGACAATTGTTATTGCAATCTTCTAATCCTATTATATCCGATTCCAACATCAATAACTCGCAGGTAATTTCTCAACATTCCCACTGCTACTGATTCATTATTCATACATTCCCTCTGCGAACTGACTGCTGAGTGTTTCACATTCAAAGGTCGGCCAACTTTTGCATTCTTTCTGCAATCCTTCACAAAATCTCGTTTTGGTTACAAGATAAAGCACGTCCTTGAAGAAAAATTCTCATTCTGCCTTCTTTTAAAAATTACTACTCCTGTTTTCCGTCCATTTTTGTTATCCTCCGTGGATAAACGCGTAGACTACTCAACGTATGAGTCATACATGTAAGGATTTTTTAGGGGCGGGGGTGGCTCAGTCGGTAGCGCTCCAGGCTCGTAATCTGTAATTCCCAGATTCGAGTCCCAGCTGGGTCAGCGTTGAGATTTATCTCCGCAAAATTACCCGCCTTGCCCACGGTCAGTAGGGGACACTGATGGGCTTGGAAAGGCCGCCATCCGTCGGATGGGACGTTAAGCCGTGGCCCCGTGTGCGGGAGAGCCATACCTTGTGCACGTTAAAGAACACGCTGGATGGCCTTGACGGGAGGCTACCATCTGTCTCCCAACAGCTGTTCCAGTGGGTCCCCTCCCCCAACCTTCTCTGAGCCTTCGGGGTCCATGTGACCTGGCCATTTAGCCCATGGTGTGCAAAAACGTGCCGCTCAGAGGTAAAACAACCCAACCCAACCCTCTGAGCGGCACTTTTTTGCACACCTTGGGATAAATGGCCAGGTCACAAGGACCCCAAAGTCTCAAAGAAGGTTGCGGGAGGGGACTCACTGGAACAGCTGTTGGGAGACAGATGGTAACCTCCCGTCAAGGCGATCCAGCCTATTCTTTAACTTGCACAGGGTATGACTCTCCTGCACACGGGCCATGGCTTAACGTCCCATCCGACGGACGGCGGTCTTTCTAAGACCATCGGTGTCCCCTAATGACCGTGGGCTGGGCGGGGAATTTTGCGGAGATAAGTCTCAACGCTGACCCAGCTGGGACTCGAACCTGGGAACTGCAGATTACGAGCCTGGCGCTTTACCGACTGAGCCACCCCCCTGCCCCCCTCCATCCAAGTTGAAACCTGAGTCCAAATTACGGTAGAAAACATAACATAGCGTCAAATTTCCTTTTACATTCAAACGGAGTCATAAGGATATCTTTTAATACCACGGATTTTATCTTTTCGTAATCCTTAATTTCCTCCTTATTTAGATTCCCAATACGGAAGACAAAAATGAGTGCCAACCAATTATTCGCAGCTCATATTTTTGTTCCTTTTTCTCAACAACCATGTCTAAAAAGAAAATAGGATTTTAACAAGTAAAGCAGCTCTCTTGGAATCAAAATCAGATCCCAACTCATCTCACTTCAATGTAACCCTTGGAAATTTTAACTATTTACTCACAGCAAATTTTATTGAGAAAACATAACAGATTTTACTGCAATGGATTCCTAGCCATTGCGGCATTAAATACAACGATTATGTAGATCTTGCTGAACATGTTGCTGAACTGAATACTCTTACAGAATCACATAGGTTTTATCATCTGGCCAAGAACGATATTAAACTAAATGAAAAAAAATACTTGAAAAAGCATTTTTAAACTTCAAGGACTTTTACAACTTTTCACAGATTTTTCTTATATGCAAATTTAGCGAGCATTCCTAAACTTGACCTACCTAGGAACTTGCAGTGTATTTTACATAAGCTTAGAATTGGTAACATGGGTCTTAATAACTACTTGTATAAAATGGGCAGAGTTAAATCACCTCTATGTACCTCTGGTAACACTCAAGAAATTATCACTTATCACTTATTACTTGTTAAATTGCAAAAATAATGAAAATCAACGTTCTATGTTTTTCATAAACCTCTCTAATATTGGAATTCAAGAATTTACTTTAGAAAAATATTTTAAATCAACTTTATAATGAGTCTACCTCGTTCTTTGTGTTTATAATTTATTTGTATTTCAGTTGGGTTGTTTTACCTCTGAGCGGCACTTTTTTGCACACCACTGGGCTAAATGGCCAGGTCACATGGACCCCGAAGGCTCAGAGACGGTTGGGGAGGTGACCCACTGGAACAGCTATTGGGAGACAGATGGTAGCCTCCCGTCAAGGCCATCCAGCGTGTTCTTTAACGTGCACAGGGTATGTATGGCTCTCCTGAACACGGCTTAATGTCCCATCCGACGGACGGCGGCCTTTCCAAACCAATCGATGTCCCCTACTGACCGTGGGCAGGGCGGGGAATTTTGCGGAGATAAATCTCAACGCTGACCCAGCTGGGACTCGAACCTTTGAACTACAGATTACGAGCCTGGCGCGCTACCGACTGAGCCACCCCCGCCCCTTGTATTTCAGTATTTACTTGCTTCTGTTATACGATATTCAATAGATTAGTATTTTGCAATTACCTATTTTCCCTGTTTTTAAGGACTGTTTCACTTTTTGCAATTTATTGACCGAGATGTGCTTAACATCGACTGTTCTCAGTGATTGTAATGCGCAGGCTATATAATAAAAGATGTCTGTGTGTTTGCCTGTGGCAGCCATAACTCACAGGAAAATCAACGTAACGCTCCAAATTTTCGGAGAATGTTTCAGGTTGTGGTCCGGAAAAAAAAATTATCATGCTTTTCCTACGGGAAACGATAATCGGCTGTCAAATCTATTGTTGCCATTTTCTGCTCCCTAACTGTGAAAGTCAAGAGTTAAAATTGCATTTAATTCTGCTGCCGTTGCCAGATTTCCCACATTTCCAAAGGCATTATTGAAGCGTTGCATTGCAGCTAAGGACCTGATTTTCTAATCAAACATGGGGTCGGGCAGGGGAACCCGCCTACGAAATTTGGGACCTTTCAGTAAAGTAGGTCGGGAACAACAGAATGCCAAAATCTGACGAAATAAATAACTCGATTGTTTGCCACGGGCTCTGAGAGCGCGCCGAGTCAGCAATGACCTTTGCAACACCGGAAAATTCTTCATGTTCAAACTGTGTAAAATGTCGAGGGGGGGTGATACTCACAAAACTAACCTTTAGTGCAGGAAACAACAGAATATGCAGATTAAAAGTAAGACACGAGCTGTCACAATTTCTGTTGAAACGAAGTCACGGTTGAGAAACGTGACTTGGAGGAGAAACGGTTGAGAAACGTGATTGTGTAGAAACGAAGTCACGGTTGAGAAACGTGATTGTGTAGAAACGAAGTCACGGTTGAGAAACGGGATTGTGTAGAAACGAAGTCACGGTTGAGAGACGTGACTTCAGTGGAGAAACGGTTGAGAAACGTGACTTCGGTGGAGAAACGGTTGAGAAACGTGATTGTGTAGAAACGAAGTCACGGTTGAGAGACGTGATTTCGGTGGAGAAACGGTTGAGAGACGTGACTTCGGTGGAGAAACGGTTGAGAGACGTGATTGTGTAGAAACGAAGTCACGGTTGAGAAACGTGACTTCGGTGGAGAAACGGTTGAGAAACGTGATTGTGTAGAAACGAAGTCACGGTTGAGAGACGTGACTTCAGTGGAGAAACGGTTGAGAAACGTGACTTCGGTGGAGAAACGGTTGAGAAACGTGATTGTGTAGAAACGAAGTCACGGTTGAGAGGCGTGACTTCGGTGGAGAAACGGTTGAGAAACGTGATTGTGTAGAAACGAAGTCACGGTTGAGAGACGTGACTTCGGTGGAGAAACGGTTGAGAAACGTGATTGTGTAGAAACGAAGTCACGGTTGAGAAACGTGACTTCAGTGGAGAAACGGTTGAGAAACGTGATTGTGTAGAAACGAAGTCACGGAAGTGAGAATCTAGTTTTTAAACCAATCACCAGGCCACACGGGGGACGCTCTGCAGGAAATTTGGACCGTGCGAAATAATAACAGGGGAGCCATAGTATGATGGACTCTCCGGATAGAGAGACGATTAACCGTACGCCAGTCGAGGATGATGAATTTATCCCTTAATTACTTTCACCTTTACTTCGGTGAAATGACAGGTTCGCGGATTGTTACACCGTACCGACGTATGCCTCAGATTTGCTGCGCGAAGTGATGAATAAAAATAAGTCCACCAATTCACAAATGAGGGTTGTATAAGGACGACACAGTTTATTAACACTATATACAATTACGTGCTGGGGATGCTCTCAACTCCGTAGGCCTTTGCTGCTTTGCCGCTGCAAACAATTACACAATGTGGTGGATAACCGCACACTTTGCAGATTCTCGATTTACGACCTCAAATTCGGCGAAAGGATAATTAACCTTTTCCTACAATGTGGTTCACACCGAATCCACAGAACTGTTTCAGATTCACCAAGAATTTTGATTCTCACTTAGAATCGAACCCTCTCCTTAAGGGTTTCCTTTCTGAGGAAGTGCGGCGTCTCCTTGATGCGTATCAAACATCCTTCCAGTTTGACAGCTACGCTCGAAACTGACTTTCCTCAATTGTCCGGCTTGTCTCTAGCGCTCACACTCGCACCCCAGGTTAGTTGTAAAAGCTCATAACAGGTTTTTTGGACCCCATCATCTCATGCAGGCAGCCAGCTCAGACCCGAAAACAACATCTTATGAGTCACATCCCCACAATAGCACTTCCAAGAACACACTTAATACATAAAAATATTTACAATACCAAAAATACAATAAAATGCAACAATAAATAAAAATAAATAAACTAGAGGAACATGACACATAGGGCTGCAAAATCACATAGGGCAGTAAAATCATGCAGTGGTAACGGAAGTAAAATCTCGATAGCTTACGCAGAAACTAAGCCACGGGCTATGAGAAGTGCTCGCTAACGTCAATAACATTCCATGTCAACTTCCTGTTGAAAATCTGCTAAAGTGTCGGGAGGGGGGTACTTACAAAATTTGCCTTTAGTGCAGTGAAAATAAGAATATACAGATTTAAAGTGACATCCAAGCAGCTCCGGGTACGTTCAGCTAGTAAACTATAATAATATATTAACATTTTAAGTCTTAAGCGTCAAAATATATTTTTTTACCCTCTAAGTTTTCTTTATCGTTACCGTACATTGCCATCCCGTGGCCCAGTGGTTAGCAAGCTTGGCTTGTGATCTACGGGACCTGGGTTCGAGCCCCGGGTAAGGCATGGATGTGTGTGTGTGGTTTTTCTGCTGAGGTCCTGCGATCTTCTCAGACCTTTTACTATGGCATATAAACTGACAGGCACCTGTCAGACCTCTGTGGCAAGCAGCTGCTTGAGGGGGTATTTATTTTAGCTGTCCCGTGGCCGAGTGTTTAGCACGCTTGGCTTGTGATCTACGGGACCTGGGTTCGAGCCCCGGGTAAGGCATGGATGTGTGTGTCGTTTTTCTGCTGAGGTCCTGCCATCCTCTCAGACTTTCTACTCTGGCATATAAACTGACAGGCTCCTGTCACACCTCTGTGGCAAGCAGCTGCTTGAGGGGGTATTATTTTAGCCGTCCCGTGGCCGAGTGGTTAGCATGCTTGGCTTGTGATCTATGGGACCTGGGTTCAAGCCCCGGGTAAGGCATGGATGTGTGTGTCGTTTTTCTGCTGAGGTCCTGCCATCCTCTCAGACCTTCTACTCTGGCATATAAACTGACAGGCTCCTGTCACACCTCTGTGGCAAGCAGCTGCTTAAGGGGGTATTTTTTTTTTAAATTTATACCGTACATTTGCGTTGTTTTCATATATGTTTTTGGGTGGACAGTTAACTTTTAGGCATATCAAGTAATTCATGCAGTTCGGGAAAACGAAACTGGATCTTGCTTATACTATGAGCAAAAATAGTTTCATAATTTGGTATGTTACAAAACTGAAGAGAGGGTGTCAAAACATAAAAATACTTTCCCCTCTCGAGTCCGAATTCATTCTTACTCTTACAGATTAAACGATTTATTCTCTCAAAATCAATCAAAGTCATTAGGGGCTTTTCTCTAGCTCGCGTCGGACGACTTCGCGATCTACAATTACTGTTATTGTCCTTTTTATATAGTGAGGAACCGAGCTGAGTAATTGCAAGAATTTTCTTACTCAAGAAAAATAAACATAATCATTCCGTACCTACAGTTGTCATTTCGTCCTTGGCGGTCTTTGACATCATGGTGACGAGGACGAAGGACTTGGGTTGGGTTGTTTTACCTCTGAGCGGCACTTTTTGCACACCATGGGCTAAATGGCCAGGTCACATGGACTCCGAAGGCTCAGAGAAGGTTGGGGGAGGGGACCCACTGGAACAACTGTTGGGAGACAGACGGTAGCCTCCGTCAAGGCCATCCAGCGTGTTCTTTAACGTGCACAGGGTATGGCTCTCCTGCACACGGGGCCATGGCTTAATGTCCCATCCGACGAACGGCTGCCTTTCCAAGCCCATCGGTGTCCCCTACTGACCATGGGCAGAGCGGGGAATTTTGCGGAGATAAATCTCAACGCTGACCCAGCTGGGACTCGAACCTGGGAACTACAGATTACGAGCCTGGCGCGCTACCGACTGAACCACCCCGCCCCAGGACGAAGGGCTGAAGAGCATTTGTCTTTGGCAGGCACTTTGCACACGTAGATTAGAATATTGTCGTACTCGGAATTTTGCAATCCCGAGTTCGACTTGGAGAATTAAACTGCACGGTCTGGTTGGACCTCCGTAGCCCATGGCTGCTTGAGGATGATGATGATGAGTTCGACGTAACTATCTGTCGCCATTTTCTTCCAGCCACCCGACCTTTCCCTCAGTAAAACGGCTGAAAAGACAACTCGAGTCGCCATGTTGAGGACGACGAACTCTCTGGGCCTTTTGCACACGGCACCCCGTCCAAGAAAAACGTAAACAAGGCCATAAAAAGGGGAAAGGGAGTTTTCGAATACGCGCAGCAAAGAGCGGGAGAAGGATGACTCAGGATCACGCCAGAGGCTGGGACAACCAATAAAAATCGGACGGCGCCAATGAACTTTGGCTACCGCTGTCACCGACGAACTTTGCTGTCCAATGAAAAGTGACAGCGGGGCCCTTTTGAAATCAACAAGCGCGGCCACGAGAAGTGTGTATGCTAGAGTGTGGACGTGTAACAAGGAGTGAGCTCTGAGCACAAAGAGACAATAGACCCGCGAAGATGGAGGGTACAACAGCTAAGTAACAGCCAAAGTAGCTAAAGACAGAGCTGCAGATACCAGGGGTGTAATCGGCTTAAGAAGTAATGCAGGCTCGAAAAAGACAGACTGCAAGAATCACAACTGGAAACCAGAAAAAGGAGAAGCGGGCGGGAAGAGAACCCGTGCGCCGCGGCAGACAAGTAGGAAAAAGGGTGAAGAAAGAGCGGACCCCACCTTCCTGATGCAGCCGGCTTGCCAATACCCACAAGCTGCCTTCGAGACCCCCTTCACTGAACGAAAAGATCCAGGAAGCACAAACGCGGAATACAGCGAGCAACCCAGCCCTGGAGCGTCCTGTGTGCAGGGAGAGATGAAGTCCCCTGCCAAGTTACCTGCCAAGTCACCCGCCGGACCCCACCTTCCTGATGCTGCCGGATTGCCAATACCCACAAGCTGCCATCGAGACCCCCTTCGCTGAACGAAAAGATCTGTGAGCAGGAAGCCCCAACGCGGAATACAGATGCAACCCAGCCCTGGAGCGTCCTATGTGCAGGGAGAGACGAAGTCCCCTGCCAAGTTACCTGCCAAGTCAGCCGCCGGACCTCACCTTCCTGATGCAGCCGGATTGCCAATACCCACAAGCCGCCGTCGAGACCCCCTTCGCTGAACGAAAAGATCTGTGAACAAGGAAGCCCCAACGCGGAATACAGATGCAACCCAGCCCTGGAGCGTCCTATGTGCAGGGAGAGACGAAGTCCCCTGCCAAGTTACCTGCCAAGTCAGCCGCCGGACCTCACCTTCCTGATGCAGCCGGATTGCCAATACCCACAAGCCGCCGTCGAGACCCCCTTCGCTGAACGAAAAGATCTGTGAGCAGGAAGCCCCAACGCGGAATACAGATGCAACCCAGCCCTGGAGCGTCCTATGTGCAGGGAGAGACGAAGTCCCCTGCCAAGTTACCTGCCAAGTCAGCCGCCGGACCTCACCTTCCTGATGCAGCCGGATTGCCAATACCCACAAGCCGCCGTCGAGACCCCCTTCGCTGAACGAAAAGATCTGTGAGCAGGAAGCACCAACGCGGAATACAGCGAGCAACCCAGCCCTGGAGCGTCCTATGTGCAGGGAGAGACGAAGTCCCCTGCCAAGTTACCTGCCAAGTCACCCGCCGGACCCCATCTTCCTGATGCAGCCGGATTGCCAATACCCACAAGCTGCCGTCGAGACCCCCTTCGCTGAACGAAAAGATCTGTGAGCAGGAAGCCCCAACGCGGAATACAGCGAGCAACACAGCCCTGGAGCGGCCTGTGTGCAGGGAGAGACGAAGTCCCCTGCCAAGTCACCAGCCGGCGCCTCCAGCCTTGTCAACAGCGGACTTATGATGTGTTTTCGCCGATGAACTGTTTGTGCCATTAACGGAGCCCGAACTGCAACTCCCCAGCGATGGAGCAGACTAATATAAAAAGGTCATCAGCCGTTTTTCTGAGATTCTTTTAGCTTTATCTCTCCAGTAAATGTCCCTGAGTGTCCTCCCTTCTCTCTTCGTCTCCCAGAATATTTTGCCAATAAGGCCCAGTTGCCTGGCATGTACTATATTGATGCATTGTGATCCGACCCCAGATAACAGGTCGTGTATTTTTGAATAATAAATTATGTTTGCCATGTACCTTCCTGTACGTATGAGTGCTTACTGAGGGGCGGGGGTGGCTCAGTCGGTAGCGCGCCAGGCTCGTAATTTGTAGTTCCCAGGTTCGAGTCCCAGCTGGGTCAGCATTGAGATTTATCTCCGCAAAATTCCCTGCCTTGCCCACTGTCAGTAGGGGACACCAATGGGCTTGGAAAAGCCACCGTCCGTCGTATGGGACGTTAAGCCGTGGTCCCGTGTGCGGGAGAGCCATACCCTGTGCACGTTAAAGAACACGCTGGATGGCCTTGACGGGAGGCTACCATCTGTCTCCCAACAGTTGTTCCAGTGGGTCCCCTCCCCCAATCTTCCCTGAGCCTTCGGGGTCCATGTGACCTGGCCATTTAGCCCATAGTGTGCAAAAAAGTGCCGCTCAGAGGTAAAACAAACCAACAAAGTGTTTACTGATGAGAAGGAAAGCTTCCTCCGCAAATAGCATTAAAAACACAACGCAATCATCAGCCAGTATTTTGGGGCCTGACCTATCGGTTGCCCCTAGTTCTTACCCCCCATCAACTAGATCTGGTGGGGTGTAGAACAATATCATTGTCCCATGCGATGCCGATGGACATGGAAAGGCCGCCATCCGTCGGATGGGATGTTAAGCCATGCGGGAAAGCCATGCGTATGCGGGAAACGTATGCGGACGAAACGTATGCGGGAAAGCCATACCCTGTGCACGTTAAAGAACACGATGTATGGCCTTGACGGGAAGTCTGTACCATCTGTCTCCCAACAGCTGTTCCAGTGGGTTTCCTCCCCCAATCTTCTCTGAGCATTTGGAGTCCTTGTGACCTGGCCATTTAGCCCATGGTGTGCAAAAAATTGCCGCCCAGAGGTAAAACAACCCAACCCAATCCATGCAATAAAAAAATAAAATAAATACCCCCTCAAGCAGCTGCTGGCCACAGAGGTCTTACAGAAGCCTGTCAGTTTATATGCCAGAGTAGAAGGTCTGAGAGGATGGCAGGACCTCAGCAGAGAAACGACACAAACAGCCATGCCTTACCCGGGGCTCGAACCCAGGTCCCTTAGATCAGTAGCCAAGTGTGCTAACCACTCTCGGAAAATGCAGTGCAGAACATCTCGTAACAACAGGAGCGGGTGACCGCTATTTTCAGCTACAGGACGAGAGCTTTAGCCGACAGGTGTCGTCGGCCGACTGGGAGAGTCTTGGGTCAGGGTATAGTCCGTTTAGCGTTCGGCACCGTATCGAGAAAACGACCACCACAGGTTGGAGCAACTATTCAGCATCTACCGTAATTTTTGAAGAGAGCACAGGCAAACTCTCCTCAAGACAAAAAATTGACTCTCCTCTAGCTTGCTCTGGATATCTCTCTCGCCTCCAAAAAAATAGTCTTTTTCGATGTCGGATTCTTTGTTGATCTTCCCTCTCCCGTCTTTCTCATTGGTTGCCCCCTGGTCCCGTGTTTCCAGTCTTTGCGTTGGGTCCAATGAAGGGTTCCCAAAAATTCGTGTAGACCCACGTGGTCTGGAAACCTCGGGAAAGCAGCATTTGTAGCTCTTAGTCATAAATTTCCATTATTTTGTGCACTTATAGCCCCTGGGAATGGTGTAGGAGCCTATTGACAGACCACTTGGACAGGAAGGAACGATTGACATCTGCCTCTTCTGTCCACTAATTGGGGATGTTTCACCAAGTGCTGCTTTATGGGGATTCGTGTAATGCGAACATCTCCGGATGCGGTGGCGGGCTCTGTTGAAGAGCGGATTTGACAAGGCTTTCTGGCTCGCCTTTATTACTACTTTGGAAAAGGGCGACGCACTTAACGGCGTATGAGTTGGACGGCGACCATTCCTGTGGTCATCTCCAGCTTCCTCTTGGGAAAGAAAATTCTTTCACGTTCCTACGGTCTTCCCTTCTTAGAAGGGCGGGGGTGGCTGAGTCGGTAGCGCGCCAGGCTCGTAATCTGTAGTTCCCAGGTTCGAGTCCCAGCTGGGTCAGCGTTGAGATTTATCTCCGCAAAATTCCCCGCCCTGCCCACGGTCAGTAGGGGACACCGATGGGCTTGGAAAGGCCGCCGTCCGTCGGATGGGACGTTAAGCCGCGGCCCCATGTGCGGGAGAGTCATACCCTGTGCACGTTAAAGAACACGCTGGATGGCCTTGACGGGAGGCTACCATCTGTCTCCCAACAGCCGTTCCAGTGGGTCCCCTCCCCCAACCTTCTCTGAGCCTTCGGGGTCCATGTGGCCTGGCCATTTAGCCCATGGTGTGCAAAAGAGTGCCGCTCAGAGGTAAAACAACCCAACCCTTCTTAGAAATGGAAAGCAGACCCGCCAAGGACACACAAAACGCCGATGCGACTCTCTGTTTTTCGAAATATTCCCTTGAAGTTATGAACGGATTAGAATCAGTTCAAAAGTACAATTATTCCTTTTACAGGAGATGTAATTATCTCTCTGTAAAATAATATACAGTATATTTCTAAAATTCCAAGTTTCCCGTCTGATTGAGGAAATATTATTTTGGACAATCACCAGCTAAAGCATATCACTGAATTCCCAAATCATTCAAATACAAATAGATCGGTATATTATTGAGGGACATGTAATTGGAAAGCCTAACGTCGAAGCTCTATAACTTCTAAAATAGGTCTTTTTGTTTTTAAAAATACGATAGCAGATGAAGATCTCAATCAAATAAATCAATATCTCGATTTTCAATAATATTCGTGCAGTATTTAATGAGTTATAGAAGTTTAAATATTTAACAATAAAAAAGGAGGTTTGAAACTTATGCATAAAAAATGAACATTCATATCTTTGCATTACAAGAACCTGTGACTGATTTTTAAACTTTAAACCTTTTTTTTTTATCATATATTCACAAAAGCTCAGAAACTGCTAGAGGTTCCGCTCTTTTAATCAGGAGAGACATTCCTCATAAAGTCTTAAGTTTAGAATATATTCATCATCGCCTTAATATTGAAGCAGCTGAAATTTATTTAAAACTTAAAACTTTTACAATTATTTCCTTCTATAATCCTGGTGCAGTTATTGATCATATGATTTTACAAAATATTTATAATCAAGTTAAACAGCCCGTTATATTTTTAGGTGATTTTAACTCTCATAACCATGTATGGGGATCTTATAAGCTCAACAAAAATGGTACTGAACTTCTTAAGTTTATCAATAATAATGATTTAATATTTATGAATAATAAGTCAGCTACTTTTCATAATTTTAATTATAATATTAATTCTGTAATTTATTTGTCTTTAGTTACTTCTAGTTTGGCTCCTACTATAAATTGGAAAACTGATTCTCCCCTATATGGAAGTGATCACTATCCTATATATTTACAGGTTGAAGGCTTTCGAAATGATAAAAAAACTATTCACCCAAAAACTGGTATAAATTTTCTCATAAACTGCAAAATACCTATCCACCTATGAATATGTTGGACTATAATTTTTTCATGGATTTCATACAAAATAATACACAAGATTGTTTTAAAACTATAAAAAATAAAATTCCGAAATTAAACTCTAATTTCTGGTATTTGAATAGACTGGTGGCTATTCGACGGAGAGCAGAGAGCAAGGCCAAGAAATCAAGAAATTTCCAAGACATTCTTCGTTATAAAAGAATTGTAGCTCTTGTAAGGAAAAAATTAAAACAACATTACAGAACCTCATGGTATGAGTTTTCCAGTCGGATAAATTCGCATTCTTCTCTTTCTAACATATCGCAAGTTTTTAATTCAATTTCTTAACCACAGAGTCAAATTTCCCCATGGAAACAAATTGTCATAGGAAAGTACATCACTATTCATGAACTAGCTGAATTATTTGCTAAAAATGTTTCCTTTTTCTCTCCAGTGAAAACTACGATATCTGATATGCCTGTATTAAATGATGTAAATTCCTTTATAACTAATATTCCACCAGCAGAAATTATACTAGATATGGAATTTACCCTTACTGAATTAAATATTGCTATTTCAGAAACTAAGCCAAAATCAGCCAGCGGAGTGGATGGGATTAGCAACAAATTCTTAAAAGCCCCACCAACTATCTGGAGAACGAAACTTTTAGATGTGTTTAATAACATATGGATATCGCATAATTATCCTCAGTCTTGGACATTATCTAATATTATATTCTTATTAAAACCTACAAAAATTCCTACAGAAATTAAATCATACCGGCCAGTTTCACTTACTTCAAATGTATTTAAAGTCTTTTAAAGAATCTTAGTTAAAAGAATGCAATGGTTTATAGGGGGAAAAAATATTTTATCTGAAAATGTACAGTCGCTCAAAAAAGTATCCGAACGCTATGGTTGATTACAGAATTCAGAAAAAATATCTGGCAACGATTTTTTAAGAAATTAGTGATCTGGTAACCTTCGTGTCACGTGACACGAAGGTTACCAGATCACTAATTTCTAAAAAAATCGTTGCCAGATATTTTTTCTGAATTCTGTAATCAACCATAGCGTTCGGATACTTTTTTGAGCGACTGTACACGGCTTCCGTAAAGGTAGATCCACCAAAGACTGTATACTGCACCTGACTAGTAATATCTACTATTTTCATAATAAAAAAGTCACAGCAGCAATATTTATAGATTTAAAATCTGCTTTTGATACTGTTTGGCATGAAGGATTACTCTACAAACTAAAACAAATTGGTCTTTCTGGAAACATCATTCATTTTTTTTAATTTTATTTGACTGAGAAATACTATCAAGAAAAGTTAGAAGATACCTATTCTCATAAATATAAATATTCATCTGGAATAGTTCAAGGAGGAATTTTATCGCCTCTTCTATTTAACCTATATCTTTATGATTTACCAGACTCTATACCACAAAATATAAATTATTCTATTTATGCAGATGATATTTCTATTTGGAATTCGGACAAAGACTTTTATGAAATTGAGAAAACTTTACAAACCGCAATCAATAATATTCGTTTATATTGTCCTAAATGGCATTTAAAAATAAATATTGAGAAAACTTATGTGATGCCTTTTGTAAGGCCCAGATCTGCTATTCCTAAATTATATATTAAAATAAGTAATAATATACTGTCAAATACTGATATTTATAAATATCTAGGTGTCTATATAGACTCGAAATTAAATTGGAACAAACTAATAGATCATGCCTGCATCACTAGTAATAAGTTATTCAACTTTATCAAATGGCTTGCCTCCACAAATTTGGGATCCTCCCCTACTTATCTTATTCAACTTTACTGCAATTTAATTAGACCAAAAATGGAATTTGGGATTGAACTTATTGCCGGCGATGCTGAAAATGAAATTCAAAAAGCTCAATATAATTCAAAATAAATTCATCAGATTCGTTTTGGGCCTGATGAAAAGCTCTCCAAAATCTAGCTTTAATTGCTGAAACCTCTATTTCACCTTTCCAGATCAGGGCACCATATTTATTACTTAATATTATTTCAAGACTTCATCTCAAGCACCATGATCATTTTCTAATCAATCTATTTAAAACTGAAAACTTTTTTCACCCTGCAATTAATTTTGTGAAGGAAAAGGCTGCTTTTAATTATATTCTTGATAAAAATCATAAAGGAGACATCATTAGTAATAATGAACCCACTTAGATGTATCATTTGCCAACCATCTTCAAGGATATTCCTCACATATCCACAAAAAATATACTGATATTTTTATTTCGAAAACTTTAAGTGATTCATATATTCACAATTCCTATCAAGATTTTGCTGCTAATTTATACCGATGGAGCTTTTTTTTCTTGACTCATATACTGCCACAGCAGCTTTCTGCATACCTAAATTAAACATTTATAAAGCATTTAAATTTATAAAAGGATGTGCTATTATACAAGCAGAACTCTTTGCAATTTATTCTTCTTCACTTTGGATACAAGAATAGTATATTTTAAATAAATTTGTTATTTTGACACAAATTTTGACTGATTGCAGATCTGCTTTATATTCGATCGAAAAAAAATATTTTGGAAAATAAATATCCTAGTTCAATCTGTGATATATTACATTTATGTAATGATTTATTATAAAAAAGGAAAAATTATTAAAATTCAGTGGCTACTTAGTCACTGTGGAATTGAAGGAAATGTTTTAGCTGACTCATATGTCAAAGATGCAGTCAATTTAACTGACACTACTGATATTCCTATATATAATATTCAAATTAAAGATTATCTTAAATCATCAGAAGAAATAGAGCTCAACAATTATTTTAAAGTTCAGAGTTCTGTTAAACATCATTTTAGATATCAACTTGATCAAAATATATGTTCATTGCTAAAAATTAAAATGTCTAGAAAGAATTTTTGCAAAATATTAAGATTGAGAATTGGTACTGCAAAGTTAAACAGCTACTTGTTACAAGATAAAGAAATCAAATAGTGCAAATTGTATTTACTGTAACTGTGAAGAAACTATTTTACATATTTTATTGAACTGTTCACATTATGACAAAGAACATAAAATTTATTATCAGCAATTATCTCAACCAGGAATAAATCAGTTTACAAAATACGTTGAATTATCCAGTAGATGACGTCAGAAATCAAGCTACAACTTTCTTATTAACTTCCTGCTCGCGACTTCTTTGTTTAACAGGATATAACCGGATTTCCCCTCAACAATGGGAAAGCTCGACCAATCAGATTTCAGTTTCTATGGTTACAGTAGTTAAATTCAATCTTTCTACTCTAACGTTCTGTAACGGAAATTTACTTACTTAAAAAAACTGGTAGTGAATACGTGTAATATGTATGCAGCACATATTAAATATATCATTATTACTCAGATCTTTATTTTCAAACTTTAAATTATTATTTATTTATTTTACTATTAAGCATAAAAGTATTAAATTAATTAACTACGACACTTCATTGAATAATGACAACTAATATGTTTGATACGTATAATATTTAAAAATATTCTCTTGTTTTGCTTTATACTTATGTATTGTTTTTAACTGAACCTAGTGTAGAAGGGCCTGGCCCTAACCTCACCATGGTTGTTAGGTGTATAAATAAATAAATAACAATGCCAGTCACAAAAAATTGACTTCAGTAGTTAATTAAAACTTATCAATAAGATTAAAACTTATCAATAAGTATTGTATAAAAGTGTTTAATAAATTTTAATATTTTAGAAGCTTGTGTAAAGAATTCTTTTACTATTCATCAGTTTTGTATACGTTCCTTAGTTATTACTGTTATTAAATATTCAAACTTCCATAACTCATTAAATACTGCAGGAATATTATAATACTGCAGGAATATTATTGAAAAAACGAGATATTGATATATTTGATTAAGATCTTTATCTCCTATCACATTTTTAAAAAAAGTTATTTTAGAAGTTATAGAACTTTAAACATTAGCTTCCCACTGACATAACACAGAGTTGTAAAACTTTTGTCCACTAATGTAGCTAAGCTAAATAAAATTGCCCAGACTCGCGCTGTATTTCCTTATATTGATTTCTTTGTTTTAAAGGGAGTTCTCAACGTAGAGATTTTGCCGTATCAGATTGAAGTTCTAATAATTAATAATCGACTTCTTTATGCAAAGGAACGGGGGTGGCTCAGTCGGCAGCGCGCCAGGCTCGTAATCTGTAGTTCCAGGTTCGAGTCCCAGCTTGGTCAACGTTGAGATTTATCTCATCAAAATTCCCTGCCCTGCTCACGGTCAGTAGGGGACACCGATGGGCTTGTAAAGGCCGCCGTCCGTCGGATGGGACGTTAAAGCCGTGGCCCCGTGTGCGGGAGAGCCATATCCTGTGCACGTTAAAAAACACGCTGGATGGTCTTGACAGGAGGTTTTTTGACAGGAGGTCTGTCTCCCAACAGCTGTTCCAGTGGGTCCCCTCCCCCAACCTTCTCTGAGCCTTCGGGGTCCATGTTACCTGGCCATTTAGCCCATGGTGTGCAAAAAAGTGCCGCTCAGAGGTAAAACAACGCAACCCAAAATCTTTATGCAAATGTACATAGCAAGTTCAAAGATGAGCCAAACTTTTAGAACAGAAAAGACAATAACAAACGACCGAACAAAATCGGACAGTTCCAAAAATCGACTAATAATTAATAAACTTGTTAATTATATTTTTACGATTTTGTGTTATGTTTCATTAATATTTCCTTCATTAATCAATTTAATTTCATACAATCAGTTTAGATATTATGAAGAGATTGGTTGACAATAAAATAATGACAATTTTGCGAGACTTCAGAATTAGGATATTTGCACAAATTAACCGGACTGCAAGAATCCGTTGTTGTGGAAAACATCCAATAAATGTTGGGGTACAGTACTTTGGTAATGTTGCATATGCCTCAGTATCACATTGAGATGTTTTTAACTTTTTTTTTTAAAACCCAATTTGTGTGTCTAATATCACAACAGTAGTTTTACGATTTCATAATCTCTAGCAATTATCTGGCAGATGTTTGTTCGTCCTTTCAAGCAAAAATTGAAGACGATAAATATCAAGCGATTTTTGTAAATGGCCACGAGCCAGACGCCATTGTTTCTTTTCTGTCGGGGGTTGTCTGTGGCCATTATTCAGTCTGTCGCAAGCATTCCTGTGAACTAGTGGCTTCACTTGATGCAATTAGCATCTGAAAGAGTTGATAGGGAAAAGATCTGTAACTCAATTTCTTGTAATTGGAAAAAGCAGATTGCTTTCAAAGAGAGCCAAAACTCTTTCGTTAAAGATCTTCAGTTGATTGGTAAGAGGGATTTGGATGGGTTGTTTTACCTTTGAGCGGAACTTTTTTTGCACACCATGGGCTAAATGACCAGGTCAATGGACCCCGAAGGCTTAGAGAAGGTTGGATGAGGGGACCCACTGGAACAGCTGTTCGGAGACAGATGGTAGCCTTCCGTCAAGGCCATTCAGCGAGTTCTTTAACGTGCACAGGGTATGTATGGCTCTACCAAACACGGGGCAACGGCTTAGCGTCCCATCCGACGGACGATGGCCTTTCCAAGTCCATTGGTGTCCCCCTACTGACCGTGGACAGGGCGGGGAGTTTTGCGGAGATAAATCTCAACGCTGACCCAGCTGGGACTCGAACCTGGGAACTACAGTTTATGAGCCTGGCGCGTTACCGACTGAGCCACCCCCGCCCCAGACAAGAGGGAAGGCTTGGTGATAAATGCAAGGAAAACTAATGATGGAAAATGGTCACGTGACTGATGTTATGATTTTGCTGAATATTTGCTCTCTTCAGAGATTTTTTTCAGTTTTATTAGCTTGGACATTAATAGATACTGCGAATGTGGGGTAGGTTGTTTTACCTCTGAGCGTCACTTTTTAGCCCACAATGGGCTAAATGAGAAAGTCAAGACTCCAAGGGCTCAGAGAACGTTGGGGGGAAGGGGATTCACTGGATAGAAAATAGATGGTAGCCTCCCATTAAAGTCATCCAGCTTGATCTTTAAAGCGAACAGGGTATGGCTCTCTCGCACACGATTATGGCTTAAAGTCACATCTTAAGGATGGAGGTTTATCAAGTCCAACGATGTGTCTTTTCTAACCGAGGGCAAGACGGGAGTTAACGGAGGAAATATTCGACCCAAGCAGGGTTGGGGCTCACCCTAGGGACTGAAAACTACGAGCCTCGATCTCTACCTGTTGACTACACCTTCCTGCCAATGGGGGCGGGGGTGGCTCAGTCGGTAGCGTGCCAGGCTCGTAATCTGTAGTTCCCAGGTTCGAGTCCCAGCTGGGTCAGCGTTGAGATTTATCTCAGCAAAATTCCCCGCCCTGCCCACGGTCAGTAGGGGACACCGATGGGCTTGGAAGTCCGCCGTCCGTCGGATGGGACGTTAAGCAGTGGCCCCGTATGCGGGAGAGACATACCCTGTACACGTTAAAGAACACGCTGGATGGCCTTGACGGGAGGCTACCATCTGTTTCCCAACAGCTGTTCCAGTGGGTCCCCTCCCCCAACCTTCTCTGAGCCTTCGGGGTCCATGTGACCTGGCCATTTAGCCCATGGTGTACAAAAAAGTGCCGCTCAGAGGTAAAACAACCCAACCTTCCTGCCAATGTGGGATATGACATAACCAGGGTTCCGTTGTTTTGCTTTTTGCGGCATTTTTGTGCCCAAAATAGGACAAATGGGCAGGTCACAAGGATCCCAAGGGAAAGGGACTTACTGGATGTTATGAGACAGATGATGAAGTCTCCCGTTAAGGCCATTCAGTGGATTCTTTAGCGTGCATAGGGCAAACCGCAAAAGAAATAGGCATAATAAATAAAGCAGTGGCAAACAGAAAACACACTGTATTTCACTTTAAACGCTAAGGTTGGTTGATTGTTTTACCTCTGAGCGGCACTTTTTTGCACACCATGGGCTAAATGGCCAGGTCGCAAGGATCCCGAAGGCTCAGAGAAGGTTGGGGGAGGGGACCCACTGGAATAGCTGTTCGGAGACAGATGGTAGCCTCCCGTCAAGGCCATCCAGCGAGTTGTTTAACGTGCACAGGGTATGGCTCTTCCGTACACGGGGGCACGGCTTAACGTCCCATCCGACGGACGGCGGCCTTTCCAAGCCGATCGGTGTCCCCTACTGACCATGGGCAGGGCGGGGAGTTTTGCGGAGATAAATCTCAACGCTAACCCAGCTGGGACTCGAACCTGGGAACTGTTAAACGTTAAAGTAGTCTGCTTGTTATGTTAGAAGAAAGAACCTTTTATGTCAGAAGAAGAAAAACCTGCTCTTCATTAAGTGTGGTTTGGACGGATCTGGTTTATAGGAAAGTCAGGATAAAATTGCACTTAAAAAATCTCAGATTACGTTGAAGCATTGGAAAGACTCCATTGTAAAGGAGCAGCAAAAAAACTGCACATCAACAGCGCATTTTGCGTTCGTTAACAGTCTAAGTTTGAGAGAAATTTCGTGTAAAGTGTACCTACACTTTTAATAATTTTAAGAAAAAATAATAATGGACTAGGTCAAGAAAGCTTTATTTTTTCGTTTCGAATTACGTATTCTCTTTTTTTTGCACCACAGTAAAAAGATATTTTTACATCACGCAAAATTTCGTTATGTATTATATTTCAAGATATTCATTAGCTATATACGTTATATTGATTCTACTTTTTTCGTTTGCAATCTGGTTGTTTACAAATTTGGCTGACTAGTTTAGAATCGGACACTCTTCTAGTTTTCAAAATCGTTTTATGATTATGAAATTTTTTTGAAAATTGCTCCTTGTGTCCTCGATGACACATTACGTTTAGAAGAGAAAAGAGAAATACACTTCGAAAGGATTGGATTGTTTTACCTCTGAGCGGCACTTTTTTGCACACCATGGGCTAAATGGCCAGGTCACATGGACCCCGAAGGCTCAGAGAAGGTTGGGGGAGGGGACCCACTGGAACAGCTGTTGGGAAACAGATGGTAGCCTCCCGTCAAGGCCATCCACCGTGTTCTTTAACGTGCACAGGGTATGGCTCTCCCGCACACGGAACCACGGCTTAACGTCCCATCCGACGGACGGCGGCCTTTCCAAGCCCATCGGTATCCCCTACTGACCGTGGGCAGGGCGGGGAATTTTGCGGAGATAAATCTCAACGCTGACCCAGCTGGGACTCGAACCTGGGAACTACAGATTACGAGCCTCGCGCGCTACCGACTGAGCCACCCCTGCGCCTACACTTCGAAAGGAGGGCCATAGTTACTGGAGTTGTGCGGGTTTTGACGGGAGGTTTCCATCTCTCTCCTTATAGCTGCTTAGTGGATTTCTTTCACTTAACTTTCTCTGAGCCATTGGTGTCCTAGCAATTTATCTCATAATAGAACGGGGCGGGGGTGGCTCAGTCGGTAGCGCGCCAGGCTCATAATCTGCAGTTCCCAGGTTCGAGTCCCAGCTGGGTCAGCGATGAGATTTATCTCCGCAAAAATTCCCCGCCCTGCCCACGGTCAGTAGGGGACACCGATGGGCTTGGAAAGGCCGCCGTCTGTCGGATGGGACGTTAAGCCGTGGCCCCGTGTGCGGGAAAGCCATACCCTGTGCACGTTAAAGAACACGCTGAATGGCCTTGAAGGGAGGCTACCATCTGTCTCCAACAGCTGTTCCAGTGGATCCCCTCCCCCAACCTTCTCTGAGCCTTCGGGGTCCATGTGACCTGGTCATTTAGCCCATAGTGTGCAAAAAAGTGCCGCTCAGAGGTAAAACAACCCAACCCAACTAATAACAGAACAAACAACCATTCCATCCCGGGACTCGAACCCAGGATGGAATGGTCGTTTGTTCTCCAGCAGTCGTAGTGTAATCAGGAGCCTAACGCCAGGGATGAAGTGAAAATTTTAAATTAATGTTAAAAATTATTCAAAGACAATTATCTGTTGTAATTCGCTGGCTGACCAGTTATCGGCTAAACCAGGTCTAAAGAAATTTCCGCGAAAGGCAAAACCGCAACCGGAAACTATTCGATTTTTAGCAATCGAGTGCAGCAGTAGTATCTTTCAAACGAAGCTACTCTAAAATCTTTTTAATAGTTTCTGAGATAACCAAATAATATGAACATAATAATTTTGAGTTGGGTTGTTTAATTTCTGAGCATCATTTTTTTGCACATCATGGGCTAAATGGCCAGGTCACAAGAACCTCGCAGAAGGTTGGGGAGAGGGGACCCACTGGACAACTATTGGGAGACAGATGGTAGCCCCTCCATCGTGGGCATCGAGCGTCTTCTTTAACGTGCACAGGATGGGGTTTTTCCCATGCACGGGATCACGGCTTAACGTCTCATCGGACGGGTGGCGTCCTTTCCATGGCCGTCGTTGTCCCCTACTGACTATGGGCAGGGCGGGAAGTTTTGCGGAGATAAGTCTCAACTCTGACCCAGCTGGGACTAGAACCTGGGAACTGATGATTACGAGCCTGGTACGCTACCGACTGAGTCACCCCGCCCCAGAAGGCAGAAGGACCCACTGCACAGCTTTTAGGAGACAGATGGTAGCCTCCCATCAAGGCTTTGGGTTGGGTTGGGTTGTTTTACCTCTGAGCGGCACTTTTTTGCACACCATGGGCTAAATGGCCAGGTCACATGGACCCCGAAGGCTCAGAGAAGGTGGGGGGAGGGGACCCACTGGAACAGCTGTTGGGAGACAGATGGTAGCCTCCCGTCAAGGCCATCCAGCGTGTTCTTTAACGTGCACAGGGTATGGCTCTCCCATACACGGGGCCACGGCTTAACGTCCCATCCGACGGACGGCGGCCTATTCCAAGACCCATCGGTGTCCCCTACTGACCGTGGGCAGGGTGGGGAATTTTGCGGAGATAAATCTCAACGCTGACCCAGCTGGGACTCGAACCTGGGAACTACAGATTACGAGCCTGGCGCGCTACCGACTGAGTCACCACCGCCCCCCCCATCAAGGCCATTAAAAATATTCTTTAATGTGCACATGGTATGACTTTCCCGCACATGGGGCCACGTCTTAGCGTCCCATCCAAAAGGGGCGGGGGTGGCTCAGTCGGTAGCGCGCCTGGCTCGTAATCTGTAGTTCCCAGGTTCGAGTCCCAGCTGGGTCAGTGTTGAGATTTATCTCCGCAAAATTCCCCGCCCTGCCCACAGTCAGTAGGGGACACCGATGGGCTTGGAAAGGCCGCCGTCCGTCGGATGGGACGTTAAGCCGTGCCCCGTGTGCGGGAGAGCCATACTCTGTGCACGTTAAAGAACACGCTGGATGGCCTTGACGGGAGGCTACTATCTGTCTCCCAACAGCTGTTCCAGTGGGTCCCCTCCCCCAACCTTCTCTGAGCCTTCGGGGTCCATGTGATCTGGTCATTTAGCCCATGGTGCGCAAAAAAAGTGCCGCTCAGAGGTAAAACAACCCAACCCATCCAAAAGACACTGCCTTTCTAAGCCCATCCGTGTTCCCTACTGACCAAGTGTAGTCGAGGAGTTTTGAGGAAATAAATCTCAGCTGGAACTCGTACTTGCGAACTACAGATTATGAGCCTGGCGTCCTTTCGGCTGAGCCAACTCCATACCTAATTTTGAGTTAATCAGTTTCGCATCTAACAAACCCAATAACCTCTACGATGTAAGCCATCGCTTGTAAATCACTCTTTACGAAGTTTAATCTGGCGAAACTAGTAATGTGTTTGACATTGAACGATCCTAGCTGAAGAGTGAATTAATTGCTTTGAGATTTTCGTGTCATGCTAATTTTAAAGTGATAATTACAAAATCCTATGGAAACTGTCTCTTTGAAGTGGAATCCCCCTGGTTGTTAACAATTGGGAAACCTTGGATGACAGAGAATCATTGAGACTTGCGGGTATTGTGGCGATTCCGTTGTCACTTAACACAATAGATTCAGAAGTAGTATTTAACTGAAAGTTAAACAGTTGTTATGACGTGCAGATTATTTTGCGTTAGCATGAAAACTAATGCAGTGGAAGTTGCTATGAGAGAGAATTATCCTTAGTTATATTTCCAATGAAGAAGTAACGGAATAATAACGGAAAATAAATAAATAAATAACGGAATAATAATAGTTCAAAAGCAAAAATAAAATACATTTATATATATGTAATCGGCCGTCCCGTGGCCGAGTGGTTAGCACGCTTGGCTATTGATTTAAGGGACCTGGGTTCGAGCGTGTATTGTTTCTTTGCTGAGGTCCTGCCATCCTCACAGAACTTCTGCTATGGCATATAGCTGTAGTTCCCAGGTTCGAGTTCCAGCTGGGTCAGCGTTGAGATTTATCTCCGCAAAACTCCCCGCCCTGCCCACGGTCAGTAGGGGACACCGATGGGCTTGGAACAAGTCACCGTCCGTCGGATGGGACGTTAAGCTGTGGTTCCGTGTGCGGGAAAGCCATACCCTGTGCACGTTAAAGAACACGCTGGATGGCCTTGACGGGAGACTACCATCTGTCTCCCAACAGCTTGTTCCAGTGGGTTCCCTCCTCCAACCTTCTCTGAGCCTTCGGGGTCCTTGTGACCTGGCCATTTAGCCCATGGTGTGCAAAAATAGTGCCGCTCAGAGGTAAAACAACCCAACCCAACCCTATGGCATATAGACTGACAGGCTCCTGTCAGACCTCTGTGGAAAGCAGCTGATTGAGGGGGGATTTATTTTTTATTATATGTAATCGAAATCTAGTTTAATAATTCAACATCGATTGATTACTTTTCAACTTTGATTGATTATTTTCAATGAGCCATTTAGCCCATTGTGTGCGAAAACGTGCCGCTCAGAGGTATAACAGCGTTTCACTGATTTAACTTTGATTTATTACTTTTCAGAGATTCGATTTTGATCTACTACTTTTCAATGATTCAACTTTGGTTTATTACTTTTCAATGATTTGACTCGAATCTATTATTTTTCAATGATTCCACTTTGATTTTTTAAGTTTTTTCAATGATTTACTTTTATAATCTTTCAATGATTCAACTTTCATTTATTTTTCTCAAACGATTTAATTTTGATTTATTTATTTTTAAATGATTTACTTTTATTTATTACTTTTCAATGATTCAACTTTATTTATTAATTCTTAAATCAGTGTTTTTTAATTATATCTCACAAAACAATGACAATATTGTGAATAGAAAACAAGCTGTTGTTCATAATCCTAACGTATCAGAAATTTGTCGCTTTAAAATTGGTGTCCCTTAAGGTTTGAATCTAGGACCACTACTTTTTAATAAAAATAAAAAAAAAAACCCTCACTCAAAAAGCCATTTAGACAGAGATATGACTGGCGCCTGTTAGTTTATGTTCCATTGGTAAGGAAGGGCGGGGGTGGCTCAGTCGGTAGCGCGCCAGGCTCGTAATCTGTAGTTCCCAGGTTCGAGTCCCAGCTGGGTCAGCGTTGAGATTTATCTCCGCAAAATTCCCCGCCCTGCCCACGGTCAGTAGGGGACACCGGGGGGCTTGGAAAGGCCGCCGTCCGTCGGATGGGACGTTAAGCCGTGGTCCATATGCGGGATATACATATCCTGTGCACGTTAAAGAACACGCTGGATGGCCTTGACGAAAGGCTACCATCTGTCTCCCAACAGCTGTTCCAGTGGGTTCCCTCCCCCAACCTTCTCTGAGTCTTCGGGGTCCATGAGACCTGGCCATTTAGCCCATGGTGTGCAAAAAAGTGCCGCTCAGAGGAAAAACAACAACCATAGGTAAGGTCTATCAGAAATACGAAACCTCTGCAGAAAAACAACACAAACATCCATGCCTTACCCAGATTCTGGTGATTAGTATCCAAGAACGTTAACTACTTAACCACCGGAACTGCTTTCTCCTGTGTGGTTAATGATATTAATAAGATTTCGAATGATTCTCTTCCGATTTCATTTGCGGATTTCACAAGTACAGTCACTCAAAAAATTATCTAAACACTATGGTTGACTACAAATTTCAGAAAAAAATATCTGGTAACGATTTTTTTTAGAAATTAGTGATCTTGCAACCTTCTTGTACATACACGAAGGTTGCCAGATCGTTAATTTCTAAAAAGATCGTTGCCAGATATTTGTTCTGAATTCTTTAGTCAACCATAATGTTTGGATATTTTGTTGAGCGACTGTACATTACATGCAGGTTTGGGTTGTTTTACCTCTGAGCGGCACTTTTTTGCACACCATGGGCTAAATGGCCAGGTCACATGGACCCTGAAGGCTCAGAGAAGGTTAGGGGAGGGGACCCACTGGAAGAACTGTTGGGAGACAGATGGTAGCCTCCCGTCAAAGCCATCCAGCGTGTTCTTTAAGGTGCAGAGGGTATGACTCTCCCGCACACGGGGCCACGGCTTAACGTCCCATCCGACGGACGGCGGCCTTTCCAAGCCCATCGGTGTCCCCTACTGACCGTGGGCAGGGCGGGGAATTTTGCGGAGATAAATCTCAACGCTGACCCAGCTGGGACTCGAACCTGAGAACTACAGATTACGAGCCTGGCGAGCTACCGACTGAGCCATCCCCGCCCCAATACGAAAACGGAGAAATGCATTAGGACCAACGTGGTGAGGCGGGTGGAGGATACTTTGATGGGGGAAAATATTCGTTTTCTCAATAATATAAGTTTTATTGACAGTCTGTTATGTTATTGTTGTTGTAAATGAAAGATTGTTTGAGTAATAAGCCAATTTCGGGTCTTCGCTTTTGTGATATTTGCCCTCCTTTGTTATGGATGATTTCATTTCATTCACGAGGACGTACGTTCTATCGAGCAACCACCTTTCGTCCCAAAGGGTAATCTTTCAAGAGCCTTGATGAGTTGGGGACCTTAATTAAACTTTACTCATTGGCGATTCTTAACGAGATTTACCTTACTGGCTTAAAAAAAACCACGGTAAACGAAACAGAAAAAAAAAAACTCAAATGAAACACAGTTTAATTTTCTCTTTAAAAAAATAAGCAGCGGATGACCTGACAGTGCGGAACTTAATACTGCAAGAATAAATCACCGGAGTTAAGTGTAGTCATGAGGAAGGAGATAGCTCAAAAGCAGATGGAGCAAATTATCATCCTCTGAGCGGCACTTTTTTTGCACACCATGGGCTAAATGGCCAGGTCACATGGACCCCGAAAGCTCAGAAAAGGTTGGGGAATTTACCCACTGGAACAGCTGTTGGGAGACAGATGGTAGCCTCCTGTTAAGGCCATCCAGCGTGTCCTTTAACATGCCCGATGGGCTTGTAAAGACCGCCGTCCGTCGGATGGGATGTTAAGCCGTGTCCCCGTGTGCGGGAGAGATATACCCTGTGCACGTTAAAGAACACGTTGGATGGCCTTGATGGGAGGCTACCATCTGTCTCCCAACAGCTGTTCCAGTGGGTCCCCTCCCCCAACCTTCTCTGAGCCTTCGGAGTCCATGTGACTTGGCCATTTAGCCCATGGTGTGCAAAAAAGTGCCGCTCAGAGGTAAAACAACCCAACCCAACCTTTAACATGCACATGGTATGGCTCTCCCGGACACGTTGCGTAACGTCCCATCTGATGGACGGCGGCCTTTCCAAGCCCATCGGTTTCTTCTACTGACTGTGGACAGGGCGGGGAGTTTTGCGGAGATAAATATTAACGCGAACCCAGCAGGAACTCAAACCTAGGAACTACAGATTACGAGTCTGGCGCGCTCCCGAATGAGCCACCCCCGCCGGAGTCGTCTTTGAGGTAGCTAATCACATTGGAGACGTCACAAGCATTAATTTGAGATATGATTCGTTAAAGTCTAACCCCGCGAAAATCCATCACCTACCCTTTTATCAGGGGGAAGAACAGTGGTGAAAATTTTCGAAATACTGTAGTATACGACGGTCATTATATGAGCTTTCATTTGACACCTAACTCGTAGCTGTAGGCCCTCACGTTCGGAAGGTATATTAGAATGACTTTCACATTTACTTTTTCTTTTTAGGGGGAAGGAAAGCATGGGGTGGTTTTTTAATAGTCTATGACACTCCCCATGTCAGAGGGTGGGGGTGGGGGAGGGCGGGGGTGGTTCAGTCGGTAGCGCGTCAGGCTCGCAATCTGTAGTTCCCAGATTCGAGTCCCAGCTGGATCTACGTTGAGATTTATCTCCGCAAAACTCCCCGCCTTGCCCACGGTCAGTAGGGGACACCGACGGGCTTGGAAAGGCCGCCGTCCGTCGGATGGGACGTTAAGCCGTGGCCTCATATGCGGCAGAGCCATACCATGTGCACGTTAAAGAACACATTGGATGACTTGACGGGAGGTTAACATCTGTCTCCCAATAGCTGTTCCAGTGGGTCCCCTCCCCCAACCTTCTCTGAGCCTTCGGGTCCATGTGACCTCGCTATTTAGCCCATGGTGTGCAAAAAAGTGCAGCTCAGAGGTAAAATAATCCAATTTTCCGCACAAGCGTTCACGGGATATAAGGGAACAATCTTTTTCATATTTCACCCTTTCTAGGGGGAAGAAGGCATAGGGGTCAATTTTTAAAACCCATCGCACTCCCCGCGTCACAAGCGTTCAGTTGAAGCATTAAATCATTAGGTTTCTACCTCGCGTTCGAAAGATATAGTGGAACAATTATTTTGACAAATACCATTTTAACAAATTCAGAACCCGACAAATGTCAAGCGAAAGACAATAGGAAAATAAGTAATTAGTTATAATTTTATATTGGGTTGGGTTGTTTTACCTCTGAGCGGCACTTTTTTACACATCATGGGCTAAAAATAGCCAGGTCACATGGACCCCGAAGGCTCAGAGAAGTTTGGGGGAGGGGACCCACTGGAACAGCTGTTGGGAGACAGATGGTAGCCTCCCGTTAAGGCCATCCAACGTGTTCTTTAACGTTGGGTTGTTTTACCTCTGAGCAGCACTTTTTTTTGCACACCATGGGCTAAATGGCAGGTCACACGGACCCCGAAGGCTCGTAAAAGGTTGGGGGAGATGACCCACTGGAACAGCTGTTGGGAGACAGATGGTAGCCTCCTGTTAAGGCCATCCACCGTGTTCGTTAACGTGCACAGGGTATGACTCTCCCGCACACGGGCTCACGGCTTAACATCCCATCCGACGGACGGCGGCCTTTCCAAGCCCATCGGTGTCCCCTACTAACCGTGGGCAGGGCGGGGAATTTTGCGGAGATAAATCTCAACGCTGACCCAGCTGGGACTCGAACCTGGGAACTACAGATTACGAGCCTGGCGCGCTACCGACTGAGCCACCCCCGCCCCAGAATTTTATATATGAACAGCATTTGTCATGCGAACAATGGATTAAATGTCCAAGTCAGGAAGAACGTAAAGAGTCAGACTAGAGTAGTATTGTATATTTTTACCTTTGAACGGTACTTTTTTTGCACACAGTTAACTAAATGTCCCGGTCAGAAGAACTCCGAGGGCTCAGAAAAAGTTGGGGGGAGGGGAACCCATTTTATAGCTATCAGGAGACTATTGGTAGCCCTTCATCAAGGCCATCCAGCATGTTCTTTAAAGTGCACAAGGGCACTCTCCAGCACAGGGGACCACGGCTTAACCATCCACATGACAGATGGCGGCCTTTCCAAGCTCATCGGTGTCCCCTACTGACCGAGGGCAGGGCGGGTAGTTTTGCGGAGATAAATCTCAATGATAGCCCAGGTGGGACTCGAACCTGGTAACTGTAGACTACGAGCCTGGCACGCTACCAATTGAGCCACTTCAGCCCACCAGAGTACGGGTTTCACTGAACGGATGATAGACGACAGATGAAAGCCTCCCGTTCGACTGTCTCATGTGTTAATTAATAAGCACATGTTATAGTTCCTGAACGGGGCGGGGGTGGCTCAGTCGGTAGCGCGCCACGCTCGTAATCTGCAGTTCCCAGGTTCGAGTCCCAGCTGGGTCAGCGTTGAGATTTATCTCCGCAAAATTCCCTGCCCTGCCCGCGGTCAGTAGGGGCTTGGAGATGGGCTTGGAAATGCCGCGGTCCGTCGGATGGGACGTTAAGCCGTGGCCCCGTGTGCGGGAGAGCCATACCCTGAGCACGTTAAAGAACACGCTGGATGGCCTTGACGGGAGTCTACCATCTGTCTCCCAACAGCTGTTCCAGTGGGTCTCCTCCCCCAACCTTCTCTGAGCCTTCGGGGTCCATGTGACCTGGCCATTTAGCCCATGGTGTGCAAAAGAGTGCCGCTCAGAGGTAAAACAACCCAACCCAGGTTGCGTGTCCCAACTCTGCGGAATTGAATATTTTTTCTCCTAAACCGAAATCTGAGCTCAGAAAGAGGAGGTATCGATTGTGGAAGGGACACACTGTGCTATGACATGGAAGTTAAAGCGTTGCCCCTTGTAGATATTAAAGAACACACTGGTTTTGAAAAAGAGGAAGGTTGCTTACATTTGTTTCTTAGAGCCTGTCTAGTACATACCTTTCCCTAATTTTCTCTGAGTCTTCATTGTCATTATGCCCTTGCGATTTGCAATTTGCATTATGCCCTTGCGATTGCTTCATTGTCATTATGCCCGCTATGCGACTAAGTGACAAATAAATTTCAATGTCGAACATTTTTCGATAATCAAATCCTTCGGTTTTCATTTGTCAGATATTTTTCATATTTAACGCATTATTAAAGCGAATTGTTTGAAATTCACAGTTTTCAAGGCATTAGGGACCGTCAAATTCAGAAAAATGTCGAATGTCTTATTTTCGCGTTTGAATGATTCAGGATATACTAGTTCATTGAAACCACAGAATGGAGGAACACGTTTCTATTCGAAATCAGATTTATTTTAATTTTTGTAGAGTGTATTTTATTCTACAAGTAGAATTATGAAATTTTAATTTCGATTCCGAGCAATAATAAGAGCAAAAAACAAATAAGTTGTATATTCACCAATTACTTACAAAAGTATTGAATTTCATGTAAAGAGAGCAATTTTTCCGTAGATCTAGTTCAAGAATGTTTGTGTAAGTATATAGTTAAAAGTTTAAATATATGCATCATTGGTCTGTATATCACTAATGTTGTAACCTTATGCCTAAGGTTGTTAGTTGTTTGACTCTGATAAATACTGAGAAGGGAACATTTGATTCCATTTAATATCAACATCACATCACTTCTACTGAAAATAAATTTGCAAGATATTCTGTCTATGAAAAAATAATAAAAATTAACTTCATTTGAAGATTGTTTCCTAAATTAAAAATATAGCATCACGGGTGAGCAGAAATAATCCTGGATGAAAATAATTTCTTTTCCACCAAGCATTTGAAATTTCTCTTCTTGGAGCAAAAACTACACGAAGTAGCGGAAGTCCAATACAAATATCGAGTTGTTTGATTGTTGTGGGATCCTAGGAGTAATTTCACTAGTCAGAATTGCCTTCATCTATCCCAGCCTTATTATTAATTGCTCTTCAGAGCAAAAAAAATTTTTTTTCTCACCTGAAAAAAGCAAAAAATGTTCAATAATAATTTCAGTCAATAAAACTTCTCATATTTCAGCAAACTGAATGAAAAATCGAGGCACCATTATTTCTTCATAGTATTTTTTCAGCTTTTTTTTATATTTTTCCATACGCCAAAATTAATCTTTCCTGTTTCTCAATGTTTTCTTATTATACTTAACCAATGCTCTCTTATCCCCGTAAAACTGGGGTGGGGGTGGCTCAGTCGGTAGCGCGCCAGGCTCGTAATCTGTAGTTCCCAGGTTCGAGTCCCAGCTGGGTCAGCGTTGAGATTTATCTCCGCAAAATTCCCCGCCCTGCCCACGGTCAGTAGGGGACACCGATGGGCTTGGAAAGGCCGCCATCCGTGGGATGGGACGTTAAGCCGTGGCCCCGTGTGCGGGTGAGCCATACCCTGTGCACGTTAAAGAACACGCTGGGTGGCCTTGACGGGAGGCTACCATCTGTCTCCCAACAGCTGTTCCAGTGGGTCCCCTCCCCCAACCTTCTCTGAGCCTTCGGGGTCCATGTGACCTGGCCATTTAGCCCATGGTGTGCAAAAAAGTGCCGTTCAGAGGTAAAGCAATCCAATCCAACCCGTAAAACTACATTTCCTTAAGTTGAAATTTTATGATGTATTAAAACCGATGCTTTTCATCAAGCCGATGCTTTTGGATATCTTTCAGATGATTGTTCTGAGTAGGACAAGCGAAATTGTAAACGTCGCGTAAATAAGTATCGAAATATGCAAAACTGTGTTATCCGCCACTATAATATCCAAAAATCTGAGTTAAGCGTCTTCAAATTGGTTCTAATTCTAATGCAATCAAACAAGAGACGATGTTCATTGCAAACCCCAAAATCATGTTCCCAAAGGTTGGACGAAGCAGACAAAGTACAGCTGCCAAAAGGAAAGACAGACATGGAAAGAAAGGAAAGCCTAATTTCTTTGGCTACAAGGTGTAATTTTCAATATGGACAGGATATAACTCTCCTATTTGCGTTGTGGGCGGGGGTGGCTCAGTCGGTAGCGCGCCAGGCTCGTAATCTGTAGTTCCCATGTTCGAGTCCCAGCTGGGTCAGCGTTGAGATTTATCTCCGCCTCCGTTGTTGAGATCCCCCGCACTGCCCACGGTCAGTAGGGGACACCGATGGGCATATAAAGGCCGCCGTCCGTCGTATGGGACGTTAAGCCGTGGCCCCGTGTGTGGGAGAGCCATACCATGTGTACGTGAAAGAACACGCTGGATGGCCTTGACGGGAGGCTACTATCTGTCTCCCAACAGCTGTTCCAGTGGGTCCCCTCCCCCATCCTTCTCTGAGCCTTCGGGGTCCATGTGACCTGGCCATTTAGCCCATGGTGTGCAAAAAAGTGCCGCTCAGAGGTAAAACAACCCAACCCAACCTATTTGCGTCACAACGACTTAAGGTCCCATCAGATGAATAGACGAGAAACCTTTTCAAGTTGATTTGTATCCATTTCTAACTGACTATGGAGCAAGGGTTAGCTAATAAAAGGTCAACAATATGAATAAATGAAGAGACAGACTACTGAATATTACTGTATATAGTACGACTTTTAGGAACCGGCCAAAATTTTCGTCTTCATCCCAACTTTGAAAGTGTGTCGACTTCTTTCATTTGCAGCAATTCCTTAACTGTCAATTCCGTATTGTATCGGTTATCCGTTTTCTTTATTTACTTTCTACTTACTTGAACTGCTCCGATGGTATTTTTGGATATATCTTGGAACTTATTCGGCATTATGAAGCAGAATTTTGTCAGAAACTTCATTTAACTGCACGCTGATATTCTTTAGGGTTCCATCCGAAAGGTAATCGGTTGCTATCAATCATTATTGATATTAACTGGAATTTAATATTCCCTTCTCAGTATTAATCAGCGCTTTATAAAGTCTCTCGTACTGTTCTTCCAGTAATATGACACTTTGATGTGATTGGAAAAGGTATTTGTTTATCTGAAGATGGGAAATACTTGAGGGATGACGGTTATGTTGCGCCCCACGCAGGAAATTAAATCAGAGAGCAGCGACTAAGGGCACGTTGTGTACCTGGGAACACATTCAGTAGGAGCGAAAATTCATGCTGCATATCTTCCATCGAAGAACAAATGCAGCTATGAAGTTGAAGGTTCTAGTTGCAATGCAGTTGAGCTCAACCGTAAGATATTATTTTCGGTGGTTATTGTTTTTGCTTCTTATAACATCAGCCCTCTCCAAATAATTTGAGATGATCATCAATGAAGTCTGTTAATCGTGAAGTAAGACTAATCCTTTGGATACTGCAGAAAGATCAGATCTACGATGTAGTTACATTGAGTTCCTGCATTTTTTCTGACACGTTTCACTCACAGTGGTATACTTTGAAATACCAAAAAAGGTATTTAAGGAAAATTTTAGTGGGAAGGCGTTCCTGCATTCTTTTTCGCCAATAACGAAATTAGAACCGTCAGAATCATATCTACTAATTCTCAATTAATATAAAAAATTTTGCTTAATTTTTGTCATTGGTTCGATTTATTGATCTGACTGCTAGAGAAAGTTAGTAATTATAAACTGATGTGGCGAAGAAAATTTCTTTACTGTTTTGCCTGAATCATAAACATGAGCGTTGATTCGATCAAAACGTCTGAGTACGAACCTGCTCTGTATTAAAAATATTAAGTCGTTTGCAGGGATAGACGACTTCTATGCAGTCCAGTAGAACAAAACGCGATGTGTTCCAAGAGGTTTCGCTCTAAGAGAAGAATTCCGACCTTCTTGCTCTTTAGTTTTGCATGCTCACTCCCATAAATGTGTTTTTTTCACAAAGTGTTTCTCCAAAATAAATTACGTATGAAGAATAAAGCTAAATTGCAATTGGATAAAATGAACAGCAGGTTTACAGACATTCTGTATAAGAACTGAAAAAATATATTAATGATTGATAGCAATCGATTACCTTTCGGATGTAACCTTAAAGAATATCAGCGTGCAGTTAATTGAAGTATCTGACATAATTCAGCTTCACAATGAGGAATACATTCCAAGACATATTCCTATATATGATTAAAGCAGTTCAAGTAAGTATAAAATAAATAAAGAAAACAAATAACTAATCCGATACGGAATTGACAAGTAAGGAAAAGCTGCAAGGCAAAGAAGGCCACACACTTTCAAAGTTGGCGTGAAGATAAAAATTATTGCCAGTTCCTTAAGGTCGCACTATAAATAGAAGCGTTCAGTAGTCGATCTGTTCGTTATATTGATATTATTGACCTTTCATTAGCTAACCCTTGCTCCATCATCAGTTAGAAATGGATACAAATCAACTCGAAAAGGTTTGTCGTCTATCCGTCTGATGGGACCCTTATGTCATAGCCACGCAAACAGGAGAGTCATGTCCTGCCCATATTTAAAATTACACCGTGTAGCCGTAGAAAACAGGTTTCCCTTTCTCTCCATGTCTGTCTTTCTTTTTGGCAGCTCTACATTGTCTACGTCGTGCAACCTTTGGAAATAAGATTTTGGAGTTTGCAAAGTACATCGGCACTTGTTTGATTGCATTAGAATTTAACACCAATTTGAATCCGCTCAACTGAGATTTTCCGATATTATAGTGACGGATAACACAGTTTTGCATATTTCGACAGTTATTTACGCGACCTTTACAATTTCTTTACTTCTGCTCAAAACAATCATCTGAAAGATATCAAGGAGCATTGGCTTGATGAAAAACATCGCTTTTAATACATCAGATATTATCAACTTAAGAAAATGTCGTTATATGGGGATAAGAGTGCATCGGTTAAGTATAATAAGGAAATATCGGAGAACACCAAATATTAATTTTGGCCTATGGGAAAATATAAGAAATGCTGATAAATTGCTATGAAGGAATAATGGTGTCTTCATTTTTATTCAATTTGCTGAAATATGAGAAACTTTGTCGACAGGAATTACTCTTGAAGTTTTTCTACTGTTGTGTTGTGATAAATTTATATTTTTTTGTTCTGAAGAGTAATAGATAATAATACTGGGAAAGGTGAAAACAATTCCGACTACTCAAATTACTCGTCGGAATCCCACGACAACCAAACAACTCGATATTTGGATGGAATAATTTTCTTCCAGGATGATTTCTCGTCACCGGTGATGTTAAATCTTTCCTTTAGGAAACAATCTTCAAAAAAAAGTTTTATTATTTTTTCACAGAGAGAATATCCTGCAAATTTATTTTCGTTAGAAATGATGTGATGTTTATATTAACTACAATCTAATATTCCCTTCTCAGTATTTATCAGAGTCAAACAACACACTGCTAATGACACAAGGCTAAAACATTAGTGATATACAAACCAATGCTGCATATATATATACTTTTAAATATGTCATACACAACATGCTTGAACCGGATCTACGGAAGAATAGCTCTCTTCTCAAGAAATGAAATTCAATGTTTTTGTAAGTAATTGGTGAATATACAACTTATTTGTTTTTTTGCTCCTATTATTATTGCTCGGAATCAAAATTGAAATTTTTTAATTCTAATTGTAGAATAAAATATACTCTACAAAAATTAAAATAATCTGATTTCGAATAGAAACGTGTTCCTCCATTCTGTGGTTTCAATTAACTAGTATATCCTGAATCATTCAAACGCGAAAATAAGACGTCGACATTTCTGTGAATTTCGTTGTCCCTAATAATTTGAAAACTGTAAATTTCAAACAAATCGCTTTAATAACACATCAAATATTAAAAATATCTAACAAAGGAAAACCGAAGTATTTGATTATCGAAAAATGTTCGGCATTGAAATTTATTTATGTGACTTTCCCGCACCGTGGGCAAAACGGGAAGAGCCAAATGACAATGAAGACTCAGAGAACTAAGTAATAATTTATTTAACATCTTGTTCAAGAACGATGATAATCGAACATAAAAGAAGAAATTATCTTTACTCTTTTGCCTTAATCATAAATGTGAGAGTTGAATTCGATTAAAATTTTGAGTCCCACACCTGCTCTGCATCAGAAAAATGAAATCTGTTGCAGAGAGAGACAACTTTCAGACACTCCATTATAGCAGAATGGGATGCTAGAACTGCTAATGAGAATAGGCCCAACTAATGCTCTTTTAAGTGTGTTTGCTAGAGCCTTGACGGTTCTGACATTCTTTGCCATTCTTCGCCGATTATGCCATTCTTCGGAAAACGTGAACCATCTTTGGATTTCCCAAAAAGCCCTTAACAACAGAAAGAGAGTCGAAATATGTCTGATGAAGGTAATAATTTAAGTTTCTTAATACTCGCTTCCATTTCTTTAATCGGTCGTTCCCAATTTGGATTGGGTGAATGCTGTTGATTTTAATGAATAAATAAGCCAACAATTCAGTCAGAATAAAATATTGCTTAACAATGAAGAAAACAAATTATTCTCAAAAGGAATGTTGTAATATGTATAAATGCAAAAATCATTGTTACTCAATATCAAAAGCGCTTTATAAAGTCTCTCGTACTGTTCTTCCAGTAATATGACACTTTGATGTGATTGGAAAAGGTATTTCTTTATCTGAAGATGGGAAATACTTCAGGGATGACGGTTATGTTGGGCCCCAAGTTGAAAGTAAATCAAAGAGCAGCGAATAAGGGCACGTTGTGTACCTGGGAACACATTCTGTAGGAGCGCAACTTCATGCTGCATATCTTCCATAGAAGAGCAAATGCAGCTATGAAGTTGAAATTTCTAGTTGCAATGAGGTTTAGCTCAACCGTAGTTACTCGTTTCGGGGTTATTGTTTTTGCTTCTATAACATCAGCCCTCTCCAATAATTTGAGATGATCATCAATGAAGTCTCTTATTCGTGAAGTAAGAAGTTTTCTTGTTCGTGAAGAAGTTTTCTGCAGTATCCAAAGGAGTACCTTTGGATACTGCAGAAAGATCAGATCTACGATGTAGTTACATTGAGTTCCTGCATTATTCTGACTCATTTCACTCACAGTAGTATACTTTGAAATACCAAGAAAGGTATTCAAGGGAAATTTAGTGAGAAGGCGTTCCTGCATTCTTTTTCGCCAATAACGAAATTGGAATCATCAGAAGCATATCTACTAATTTTATATTAATATAAATAATTTTGCTTAATTTTTGTCATTGGTTCGATTTATTCATCTGACTGCTAGAGAAATATCGTAATTATAAACTTATGTGGCGAAGAAAATTTCTTTACTGTTTTGCCTCAATCATAAATATGAGCGTTGATTCAATCAGAACGTCTGAGTACGAACCTGCTCTGTATCAAAAATATTAAGTCGTTTGCAGAGATAGACGACTTCTATGCAGTCCATTAGAACAAAAAGTCATGTGTTCCAATTGGTTTCACTCTAATAGAAGAATTCCGACCTTCTTGCTCTTTAGTTTTGCATGCTCACTCCCATAAATGTGTTTTTTTCACAAAGTGTTTCTCCAAAATAAATTACGTATGAAGAATAAAGCTAAATTGCAATTGGATAAAATGAACAGCAGGTTTACAAACATTCTGTATAAGAACTGAAAAAATATATTAATGATTGATAGCAATCGATTACCTTTCGGATGTAACCTTAAAGAATATCAGCGTGCAGTAAATTGAAGTATCTGACATAATTCAGCTTCACAATGAGGAATACATTCCAAGACATATTCCTATATATGATTAAAGCAGTTCAAGTAAGTATAAAATAAATAAAGAAAACAAATAACTAATCCGATACGGAATTGACAAGTAAGGAAAAGCTGCAAGGCAAAGAAGGCCACACACTTTCAAAGTTGGCGTGAAGATAAAAATTATTGCCAGTTCCTTAAGGTCGCACTATAAATAGAAGCGTTCAGTAGTCGATCTGTTCGTTATATTGATATTATTGACCTTTCATTAGCTAACCCTTGCTCCATCATCAGTTAGAAATGGATACAAATCAACTCGAAAAGGTTTGTCGTCTATCCGTCTGATGGGACCCTTATGTCATAGCCACGCAAACAGGAGAGTCATGTCCTGCCCATATTTAAAATTACACCGTGTAGCCGTAGAAAACAGGTTTCCCTTTCTCTCCATGTCTGTCTTTCTTTTTGGCAGCTCTACATTGTCTACGTCGTGCAACCTTTGGAAATAAGATTTTGGAGTTCAGCTCTTCGGTTCATCGGCTCTTGTTTGATTGCATTAGAATTCGACACCAATTTGAATCCGCTCAACTGAGATTTTCCGATATTATAGTGACGGATAACACAGTTTTGCATATTTCGATAGTTATTTACGCGACCTTTACAATTTCTTTACTTCTGCTCAAAACAATCATCTGAAAGATATCAAGGAGCATTGGCTTGATGAAAAACATCGCTTTTAATACATCAGATATTATCAACTTAAGAAAATGTCGTTATATGGGGATAAGAGTGCATCGGTTAAGTATAATAAGGAAATATCGGGGAATGCGAAATATTAATTTTGTCCTATGGGAAAATATAAGAAATGCTGATAAATTGCTATGAAGGAATAATGGTGTCTTCATTTTTTATTCAATTTGCTGAAATACGAGAAACTTTGTCGACAGGAATTACTCTTGACGTTTTTCTGCTTTTGCGATGTGAGAAATTTAATTTTTTTTTTGCTCTGAAGAGTAATAGATTAATAATACTGGGAAAGGTGAAAAGAATTCCGACTACTCAAATTACTCGTCGGAATCGCACGACAACCAAACAACTCGATATTTGGATGGAATAATTTTCTTCCAGGATGATTTCTCGTCACCGGTGATGTTAAATTTTTCCTTTAGGAAACAATCTTCAAAAAAAAGTTTTATTATTTTTTCACAGAGAGAATATCCTGCAAATTTATTTTCGTTAGAAATGATGTGATGTTTATATTAACTACAATCTCATATTCCCTTCTCAGTATTTATCAGAGTCAAACAACACACTGCTAATGACACAAGGCTAAAACATTAGTGATATACAAACCAATGCTGCATATATTTAAACTTTTAAATATGTCATACACAACATGCTTGAACCGGATTTACGGAAGAATAGCTCTCTTCTCAAGAAATGAAATTCAATATTTTTGTAAGTAATTGGTCAATATACAAATTATTTGTTTTTTGCTCTTATTATTATTGCTCGGAATCAAAATTGAAATTTCTTAATTCTAATTGTAGAATAAAATATACTCTATAAAAATTAAAATAATCTGATTTCGAATAGAAACGTGTTCCTCCATTCTGTGGTTTCAATTAACTAGTATATCCTGAATCATTCAAACGCGAAAATAAGACGTCGACATTTCTGTGAATTTCGTTGTCCCTAATAACTTGAAAACTGTAAATTTCAAACAAATCGCTTTAATAACACATCAAATATTAAAAATATCTAACAAAGGAAAACCGAAGTATTTGATTATCGAAAAATGTTCGGCATTGAAATTTATTTATGTGACTTTCCCGCACCGTGGGCAAAACGGGAAGAGCCAAATGACAATGAAGACTCAGAGAACTAAGTAATAATTTATTTAACATCTTGTTCAAGAACGATGATAATCGAACATAAAAGAAGAAATTATCTTTACTCTTTTGCCTTAATCATAAATGTGAGAGTTGAATTCGATTAAAATTTTGAGTCCCACACCTGCTCTGCATCAGAAAAATAAAATCTGTTGCAGAGAGAGACAACTTTCAGACACTCCATTATAGCAGAATGGGATGCTAGAACTGCTAATGAGAATAGGCCCAACTAATGCTCTTTTAAGTGTGTTTGCTAGAGCCTTGACGGTTCTGACATTCTTTGCCATTCTTCGCCGATTATGCCATTCTTCGGAAAACGTGAACCATCTTTGGATTTCCCAAAAAGCCCTTAACAACAGAAAGAGAGTCGAAATATGTCTGATGAAGGTAATAATTTAAGTTTCTTAATACTCGCTTCCATTTCTTTAATCGGTCGTTCCCAATTTGGATTGGGTGAATGCTGTTGATTTTAATGAATAAATAAGCCAACAATTCAGTCAGAATAAAATATTGCTTAACAATGAAGAAAACAAATTATTCTCAAAAGGAATGTTGTAATCTGTATAAATGCAAAAATCATTGTTACTCAATATCAAAAGCGCTTTATAAAGTCTCTCGTACTGTTCTTCCAGTAATATGACACTTTGATGTGATTGGAAAAGGTATTTCTTTATCTGAAGATGGGAAATACTTCAGGGATGACGGTTATGTTGGGCCCCAAGTTGAAAGTAAATCAAAGAGCAGCGAATAAGGGCACGTTGTGTACCTGGGAACACATTCTGTAGGAGCGCAACTTCATGCTGCATATCTTCCATAGAAGAGCAAATGCAGCTATGAAGTTGAAATTTCTAGTTGCAATGAGGTTTAGCTCAACCGTAGTTACTCGTTTCGGGGTTATTGTTTTTGCTTCTATAACATCAGCCCTCTCCAATAATTTGAGATGATCATCAATGAAGTCTCTTATTCGTGAAGTAAGAAGTTTTCTTGTTCGTGAAGAAGTTTTCTGCAGTATCCAAAGGAGTACCTTTGGATACTGCAGAAAGATCAGATCTACGATGTAGTTACATTGAGTTCCTGCATTATTCTGACTCATTTCACTCACAGTAGTATACTTTGAAATACCAAGAAAGGTATTCAAGGGAAATTTAGTGAGAAGGCGTTCCTGCATTCTTTTTCGCCAATAACGAAATTGGAATCATCAGAAGCATATCTACTAATTTTATATTAATATAAATAATTTTGCTTAATTTTTGTCATTGGTTCGATTTATTCATCTGACTGCTAGAGAAATATCGTAATTATAAACTTATGTGGCGAAGAAAATTTCTTTACTGTTTTGCCTCAATCATAAATATGAGCGTTGATTCAATCAGAACGTCTGAGTACGAACCTGCTCTGTATCAAAAATATTAAGTCGTTTGCAGAGATAGACGACTTCTATGCAGTCCATTAGAACAAAAAGTCATGTGTTCCAATTGGTTTCACTCTAATAGAAGAATTCCGACCTTCTTGCTCTTTAGTTTTGCATGCTCACTCCCATAAATGTGTTTTTTTCACAAAGTGTTTCTCCAAAATAAATTACGTATGAAGAATAAAGCTAAATTGCAATTGGATAAAATGAACAGCAGGTTTACAGACATTCTGTATAAGAACTGAAAAAATATATTAATGATTGATAGCAATCGATTACCTTTCGGATGTAACCTTAAAGAATATCAGCGTGCAGTTAATTGAAGTATCTGACATAATTCAGCTTCACAATGAGGAATACATTCCAAGACATATTCCTATATATGATTAAAGCAGTTCAAGTAAGTATAAAATAAATAAAGAAAACAAATAACTAATCCGATACGGAATTGACAAGTAAGGAAAAGCTGCAAGGCAAAGAAGGCCACACACTTTCAAAGTTGGCGTGAAGATAAAAATTATTGCCAGTTCCTTAAGGTCGCACTATAAATAGAAGCGTTCAGTAGTCGATCTGTTCGTTATATTGATATTATTGACCTTTCATTAGCTAACCCTTGCTCCATCATCAGTTAGAAATGGATACAAATCAACTCGAAAAGGTTTGTCGTCTATCCGTCTGATGGGACCCTTATGTCATAGCCACGCAAACAGGAGAGTCATGTCCTGCCCATATTTAAAATTACACCGTGTAGCCGTAGAAAACAGGTTTCCCTTTCTCTCCATGTCTGTCTTTCTTTTTGGCAGCTCTACATTGTCTACGTCGTGCAACCTTTGGAAATAAGATTTTGGAGTTCAGCTCTTCGGTTCATCGGCTCTTGTTTGATTGCATTAGAATTCGACACCAATTTGAATCCGCTCAACTGAGATTTTCCGATATTATAGTGACGGATAACACAGTTTTGCATATTTCGACAGTTATTTACGCGACCTTTACAATTTCTTTACTTCTGCTCAAAACAATCATCTGAAAGATATCAAGGAGCATTGGCTTGATGAAAAACATCGCTTTTAATACATCAGATATTATCAACTTAAGAAAATGTCGTTATATGGGGATAAGAGTGCATCGGTTAAGTATAATAAGGAAATATCGGGGAATGCGAAATATTAATTTTGTCCTATGGGAAAATATAAGAAATGCTGATAAATTGCTATGAAGGAATAATGGTGTCTTCATTTTTTATTCAATTTGCTGAAATACGAGAAACTTTGTCGACAGGAATTACTCTTGACGTTTTTCTGCTTTTGCGATGTGAGAAATTTAATTTTTTTTTGCTCTGAAGAGTAATAGATTAATAATACTGGGAAAGGTGAAAAGAATTCCGACTACTCAAATTACTCGTCGGAATCGCACGACAACCAAACAACTCGATATTTGGATGGAATAATTTTCTTCCAGGATGATTTCTCGTCACCGGTGATGTTAAATTTTTCCTTTAGGAAACAATCTTCAAAAAAAGTTTTATTATTTTTTCACAGAGAGAATATCCTGCAAATTTATTTTCGTTAGAAATGATGTGATGTTTATATTAACTACAATCTAATATTCCCTTCTCAGTATTTATCAGAGTCAAACAACACACTGCTAATGACACAAGGCTAAAACATTAGTGATATACAGACCAATGCTGCATATATTTAAACTTTTAAATATGTCATACACAAACATGCTTGAACCGGATTTACGGAAGAATAGCTCTCTTCTCAAGAAATGATATTCAATATTTTTGTAAGTAATTGGTGAATATACAAATTATTTGTTTTTTGCTCTTATTATTATTGCTCGGAATCAAAATTGAAATTTCTCAACTCTAATTGTAGAATAAAATGTACTCTACAAAAATTAAAATAATCTGATTTCGAATAGAAACGTGTTCCTCCATTCTGTGGTTTCAATTAACTAGTATATCCTGAATCATTCAAACGCGAAAATAAGACGTCGACATTTCTGTGAATTTCGTTGTCCCTAATAACTTGAAAACTGTAAATTTCAAACAAATCGCTTTAATGACACATCAAATATTAAAAATATCTAACAAAGGAAAACCGAAGTATTTGATTATCGAAAAATGTTCGGCATTGAAATTTATTTATGTGACTTTCCCGCACCGTGGGCAAAACGGGAAGAGCCCAATGACAATGAAGACTCAGAGAACTAAGTAATAATTTATTTAACATCTTGTTCAAGAACGATGATAATCAAACATAAAAGAAGAAATTATCTTTACTGTTTTGCCTCAATCATAAATGTGAGAGTTGAATTCGATTAAAATTTTGAGTCCCACACCTGCTCTGCATCAGAAAAATAAAATCTGTTGCAGAGAGACAACTTTCAGATACTCCATTATAGCAGAATGGGATGCTAGAACTGCTAATGAGAATAGGCCCAACTAATATTCTTTTAAGTGTGTTTGCTAGAGCCTTGACAGTTCTGACATTCTTTGCCATTCTTCGCCGATTATGCCATTCTTCGGAAAACGTGAACCATCTTTGGATTTCCCAAAAAGTCCTTAACAACAGAAAGAGAGTCGAAATATGTCTGATGAAGGTAATAATTTAAGTTTCTTAATACTCGCTTCCATTTCTTTAATCGGTCGTTCCCAATTTGGATTGGGTGAATGCTGTTGATTTTAATGAATAAATAAGGTAACAATTCAGTCAGAATAAAATATTGCTTAACAATGAAAAAAACAAATTATTCTCAAAAGGAATGTTGTAATATGAATAAATGCAAAAATCAGTGTTACTCAATATCAAAAGCGCTTTATAAAGTCTCTCGTACTGTTCTTCTAGTAATATGACACTTTGATGTGATTAGAAAAGGTATTTCTTTATCTGAAGATGGGAAATACTTCAGGGATGACGGTTATGTTGCGCCCCACGCAGGAAAGTAAATCAGAGAGCAGCGACTAAGGGCACGTTGTGTACCTGGGAACCCATTCAGTAGGAGCGAAACTTCATGCTGCATATCTTCCATTGAAGAGCAAATGCAGCTATGAAGTTGAAGTTTTTAGTTGCAATGCAGTTGAGCTCAACCGTAAGATATTATTTTAGGGGGTTATTGTTTTTGCGTCTTATAACATCAGCCCTCTCCAAATAATTTGAGATGATCATCAATGAAGTCTGTTAATCGTGAAGTAACACTAATCCTTTGGAAACTGCAGAAAGATCAGATCTATGATGTAGTTACATTGAGTTCCTACATTTTTCTGACTGATTTCACTCACAGTGGTATACTTTGAAATACCAAGAAAGGTATTCAAGGAAAATTTTAGTGGGAAGGCGTTCCTGCATTCTTTTTTGCCTATAACGAAATTAGAACCGTCAGAATCATATCTACTAATTCTCCATTAATATAAAAAATTTTGCTTACTTTTTGTCATTGGTTCGATTTATTCATCTGACTGCTAGAGAAATATAGTAATTATTAACTTATGTGGCGAAGAAAATTTCTTTACTGTTTTGCCTCAATCATAAACATGAGCGTTGATTCGACCAGAACGTCTGAGTACGAACCTGCTCTGTATTAAAAATATTAAGTCGTTTGCAGAGATAGACGACATCTATGCAGTTATTAGAACAAAAAGCGATGTGTTCCAAGAGGTTTCGCTCTAAGAGAAGAATTCCGACCTTCTTGCTCTTTAGTTTTGCATGCTCACTCCCATAAATGTGTTTTTTTCCACAATCATCTGAAAGATATCAAGGAGCATTGGCTTCATGAAAAACATCGCTTTTAATACATCAGACATTATCAACTTAAGAAAATGTCGTTATATTGGGATAAGAGTGCATCGGTTAAGTATAATAAGGAAATATCGGGGAATACGAAATATTAATTTTGTCCTATGGGAAAATATAAGAAATACTGATAAATTGCTATGAAGGAATAATGGTGTCTTCATTTTTATTCAATTTGCTGAAATATGAGAAATTTTGTCGACAGGAATTACTCTTGAAGTTTTTCTGCTGTTGTGTTGTGATAAATTTAATTTTTTTTGCTCTGAAGAGTAACAGATAATAATACTGGGAAAGGTGAAAACAATTCCGACTACTCAAATTACTCGTCGGAATCCCACGACAACCAAACAACTCGATATTTGGATGGAATAATTTTGTTCCACGATGATTTCTCGTCACGGTGATGTTAAATCTTTCCTTTAGGAAACAATCTTCAAAAAAAAGTTTTATTATTTTTTCACAGACAGATTATCCTGCAAATTTATTTTCGTTAGTAATGATGTGATGTTGATGTTAACTACAATCTAATATTCCCTTCTCAGTATTAATCAGAGTCAAACAACACACTGGTAATGACACAAGGCTACAACATTAGTGATATACAGATCAATGCTGCATATATTAAAATTTTAAGTATATCATACACAAACATGCTTGAACCAGATCTACGGAGGAATAGCTGTGTTCTCAAAATAGCTCTCTTACAAAAATATTGAAATGAAATTCAATATTTGTGTAAGTAATTGGTGAATATACAACTTATTTGTTTTTTGCTCTTAATATTGCTCGGAATCGAAATTAAAATTTCATAAATCTACTTGAATAAAATACACTCTACAGATTTAAAATATATCTGATTTCGAATAGAAACGTGTTCCTCCATTCTGTGGTTTCAATGAACTAGTATATCCTGAATCATTCAAACGCGAAAATAAGAAGTCGACATTTCTGTGAATTTCATTGTCCCTAATAACTTGAAAACTGTGAATTTCAAACAAATCGCTTTAGTAACACATCAAATATTAAAAATATCTAACAAATGAAAACCGAAATATTTGATTATCGAAAAATGTTCTGCATTGAAATTTATTTATGTGACTTTTCCGCACCGTGGGCAAAACGGGAAGGGCATAATGACAATGAAGACTCAGAGAAACTTAAGTAAAGGTATTTCTTTATCTTAAGAGTGGGAAAACCCTATGAAATATAGTATATCATTTGGAGTTCCCATCTAGGAATAAATGTAATAATGTCAAAATTTACAATATATATGTAGTGTATATAATTTATTCATCTCCTTGTTTAAGAACGATAATAATTATAGTTATCGTTACTTTAATTATTATCGTTCTTACTGTTTTGCTTTACTGTTTTGTTCTTACTGTTTGCTTTACTGTTTGTTATCGTTACTTTAATATTTATCGTTCTTACTGTTCTTTACTGTTTTGCCTCAATCATAAATGTGAGAGTTGAATTCGATTAAAATTTTGAGTCCCAAACCTGCTCTTCATCACAAAAGTAAAATCTGTTGCAGAGAGAGACGACATTCAGATTGCCCATTGTAGCAAACACGGATCCTGGAATTCCTACTGAGAATCGGCCCAACTAATACTGTTTTAAATGTGTTAACTAGAGCCTTGGCGATTATGACATTCTTGGTCTTTCATTTTCTGTGCTCAATCCCTCGAACGGATTTTTTTCTTTCGCAGTACATTTATCCAAAATAAATTTCCACTTAACGATAAAGCTAAATTACAGTTGGATAAAATGAACAACAGGTTTACAAGCATTCGACTATACGACCAGAAAAAAAATTAATGATGGCGTGGTATCCCACGCCATCATTAATTTTTTTTCAATGTATTGTTTCTGCATATCATTGGTTTGTAAATCGAGGGACAGCTATATTGAATTTCTGGAGCATTTTTTCACATTAAAATTAATGCGGATTAATTGTTCGATTTGCAAATTTTTGCGTTACAGAAAGCTTTATTAGAGAAATGAATTTCGTTCTTATATCGAGAGTCGGATGAATTTTTAAGAAATCAAGAAAATCTCTTTTATAAAAAGAAATAAGGATATATACATTTTTAATGGGTAACATGAATTACAGAAATGTTTCTTTGTGCCCCTTAAATGTTTGGTGAAGCACATTGAAAGAAATGAGCCGAATTCATTATATTGATGATCACACAGAATCTAGAAAAAATCGATGGTGGGGGGGAATCGATCAAGAAACACAGTGGAGGTATAAAATTGTAAAAGCGGGGGTGGGACAAGAGACTGGACTTTCAATGCAGTAGAACATTTCCTCCTCCGTTTTATAGGTATTTAAAAAAGTTATTCAAAAATGCATGAAATGTATATATTTAATAATTCTTTTTCCCCTATTTCCATTACTAGTATTCTTAATCCTTGTGGGGCGGGGGTGGCTCAGTCGGTAGCGCGCCAGGATCGTATTCAGTAGTTCCCAGGTTCGAGTCCCAGCTGGGTCAGCGTTGAGATTTATCTCCACAAAATTTCCCCGCCTTGCCCACGGTCAGTAGGGGACACCGATGGGCTTGAAAAGGTCACCGTCCGTCGGATGGGACGTTAAGCCGTGTGCGGGAGAGCCATACCCTGTGCACGTTAAAGAACACGCTGGATGGCCTTGACGGGAGGCTACCATCTGTCTCCAACAGCTGTTCCAGTGGATCCCCTCCCCCAACCTTCCCTGAGACTTCGGGGTCCTTGTGACCTAGCCATTTAGCCCATGATGTGCAAAAAAGTGCCGCTCAGAGATAAAACAATCCAATCTTAATCCTTGTTCCTCCCCCCCCCCCCGCTTTGTTCATGATTGGTTTTGTTAGACACAAATTCTATTGCAGCAGTGAGTTGCGGGATGGACAGGTCAAAATTTTAAAGATCAAGTTGAGAAACAATCGTCCGAGAAAGAAAAATGTTTTCTTTCAATCGTGCTCTTCACGATTTTTTTCCTTTTGATCGTAAGAAGGACATCTACGTATTCCTGAATAAAATATATTTCTGTTTCGCTAGTCACAGAGAAGTAAGGTTTAAACACGAAAATATTGAAGTTTAAACATATTCATCTGGCCATCTATTCCTTTCATATCAAGACATTTCTTATTTATACTTTAAGAATGAATATATTATTAATTTAAGACTATTTTCAAAACCAATAAATAAATTCTTCTTGGGAAATAGAAGTCTACAGGAGAGAATCATTACGTAAGAATAAATACCTCCTCAAGCAGCTGCTTTCCACAGAGGTCTGACAGGAGTCTGTCAGTTTAATACGGCATAGTAGAAGTTCTGCGACGATGGCGAACCTCAGCTGAAACACAACCACCAATGATTACCCATAGTTGGGTTGGGTTGTTTTACCTCTGAGCGGCACTTTTTTGCACACCATGGGCTAAATGGCCAGGTTACATGGACCCCGAAGGCTCAGAGGTTGGGGGAGGGGACCCACTGGAACAGCTGTTGGGAGACAGATGGTAGCCTCCCGTCAAGGCCATCCAGCGTGTTCTTTAACGTGCACAGGGTATGGCTCTCCCGCACATGGGGCCACGGCTTAACGTCCCATCCGACGGACGGCGGCCTTTCCAAGCCCATCGGTGTCCCCTACTGACCGTGAGCAGGGCGGGGAATTTTGCGATTACCCATAGATCGCTCGAACTCAGATATTTTTGATCAATAGTCAAGTGTGCTAACCACACCGCTACGGGAAAGCATTATACGAAAATACCTAATTTTATTAAATAATTGAGTAACCAAAGAAATTGTGTGTTCGCATGTCAAGGTAACTCTGATAGTTTCCTTGTTATGAAGCAGACGATTTAGTAAACTCGGCTGCTTCATAACAGGGAAACTATCAGAGTTTCGCGACACACACTTAATATCTTAATTTTCAAATCGTTTGATTGGAAAGCGTTTGTACGGTATCAGTACGTTGTATCTGGTTTTTTACGGTTGATTTTTAACTGTTGGGTTGGGTTGTTTTACCTCTGAGCGGCACTTTTTTGCACACCATGGACTAAATGGCCAGGTCACATGGACCCCGAAGGCTCAGAGAAGGTTGGGGGGGGGGAACCACTGGAAGAAGCTGTTGGGATACAGATGGTAGCCTCCCGTCAACGCCATCCAGCGTGTTCTTTAACATTGCGTTGTTTTACCTCTGAGCGGCACTTTTTTGCACACCATGGGCTAAATGGCCAGGTCACATGGACCCGAAGGCTCAGAGAAGGTTGGGGGGAGGGGATCCAATGAAATAGCTGTTGGGAGACAGATGGTAGCCTCTCGTCAAGGCCATCCAGCGTATTCTTTAACGTGCACAGGATATGACTCTCCCGTACACGGGGCCACGGCTTAACGTCCCATCCGACGGACGGCGGCCTTTCCAAGCCCATCGATATCCCCTACTGACCGTGGGCAGGGCGGGAAATTTTTGCGGGGATAAATCTCAACGCTCACCCTGCTGGGACTCGAACCTGGGAACTACAGATTACGAGCCTGGCGCGCTACCCACTGAGCCACTCCCGCCCAATTTTTAACTGAATGAAAGATCAACGCTGATGGTATAGTGGTCAGCACGCCCAGTATGCTACTGGGAAGCATAGATTCGAGTTCTACCCACTACAAAACTATTTTTTTCAGCTGTTTCGTGGGCCATTTTCGTGAGATTTTGTAGAACATCACCTGTGATGTTAACTCTTCGTTTGTCGGTCCCTCGGTTCGATCGCTATACGCGACGGGTGAAAGAGTCTTTCGGATAGAATCAAACGGTTTATTCACAATTGCAGAGACTCGATACTGAGGCTCCTCCCCAATAAATTGGTTCAACTTAGTCCTTGGTAAAACAATAACTATCCTTTATTTACATAAACTACATAGACTGATGAGGAAAAACACACTCGTCACTCATTTACTATGAATTACAAAACCAGCTTACTATCCCAGTTCAGCTGTTTTCCCGAGAGCCTACGTACCGCTAATACCAGTCGGCACTCACCAGCTTTTCAATTTTATGTCCTCACACTTTGGAAACTCGACCGGCTCTCCCGTTCTCATCGTTGCCAAACCCTTTCTTTTCTTTCTTCCACTGCCTGACCACCTGGGCCGTCCGCTAGCAGTTGGGCGACATCCGTCCCTCGGGGCACTGCCCCTTCAATTAACTTTCCAGATGCCAGGACAGAGGCCTCCCCGTAGCATATGACTATTTTGGCGAAATCCAAAATAAATATACACAGCCTGAACAAAAAAAAAAAAATCTAAAAAGGCCTCTAGCCTGACACCTCCCTGCCAGAAGTCAGTAGTTAGTCCTGTTAACTGCTGACTAAAAAGTCAAGTTGAATGCTGAAAATCAGAGTTCATTTTCGCATTAATCTTAGAGTTCAATGCCACAAAATACAGAGTTCTAAGTTGCTTCATGAATTCTATCAATTCTCTGCGAATTGGCACCTCTTTTGCACATCTATGTACACTACACTTACATATAAAATAACTTCTAGGTATACTTCCGCTGACTGAGTCTAAAAATTGTCTTTTTGCTTCAAACAATAAAAAACCTGTTGACTAAAGTAGTTGTCTGAGAGTACACAGATTATAAATTAATTATGTCACTGATAACTGCCTTGGACGAAGGTATGCCATACTGGCGGTGTTCATTCTTCCACAGGTGACATCCCATGTGAAAGGCTAGGCACACCTTTCGTGACTACTTAGATATCACCTTCCCGTACGTACCCTCTGACTCTATAGGTTGAAAGTCGTCGACATTGGCGTCGGCCTGACCCATTGTTACCTCCAATTGCCATGTTCGCTCCCTCCCCTGCATAATTTTGATCATCGTAGACATCGAGTCTGACAGATTGCTGCACATGTTTGGGCTGGGAGATAGGATGGCGCTGATTGGACGGTCTCCATGGAGCATACATTTCCCTGTTACTAACTGGAATTTCTCTACCTCTTTCATGGTAGCTTCCTCGATTGGCCCACGGCTCGTGGATTTTCCTCCTGAGGTTACCAGTTACAGGCCTTCTCTCCTTCTTTCTAATTAACTTACCATATGCTTCCACACTCAGAAGTACCTCCTTCCGCAGCTTTGCTACTACTGCGCATAGCACTTTAATTTCTCCGCCACTCACAGTGCTATTGTCTGTACCATCAATCAAACTTAAAGGCAGCTCTTTTACCTCTGCCCTTATGGCATCACCAAACGGCCCATGCAACAACAGATGGTCTTTTACCGGGTGCTTTTCTTCGTTCAGCATCCCCTTTCTGATTACTGTCAGTTCTGCCCCCGAATCCACGACTGCTCTAGCTGTCTGGTCGCCACATCTGATTCGAACCTCTTCATAATCTACTGGGATACGTATCTCTCCCTGTCCCATTACTCGACTGCTTGGACTTGGCTTTGTATGTGTCGTAACCCTTCCTATTGTTGCCTCACAAACATCTTTAGAATTCTGATCCAAGGTGCTAACTTGGTACACCTGAGTTCGGTTCTCACGGTCCCCAGTTCTCAGTGGGCAATCTTTCATCAAATGTTCGTCAGATCTACATTTATGGCACCTCCTTACTTTTGGGACATTTCTATATTCAGCTAAATTAACTGCCGATTGATACCTTCTGCTCGAATAATTTCTCTCTGAGTCTATCCTCTGCTGGGGGGAAACCACACGTTCTGCATATTGTCTATGCCTTACCTCTTTAAAAGTTAGGACCTCTTCCCTTCCGTTTACACTGGCTAGATGGATTTCTGCCCACGTGGCTATTTCGTCTGCTTTTGCCCATGACTCCGCCTCTTTCTGTACTACGTAAGCATGAGTGTCTTGAGGAAGGCTATCACGCAATTTATCCGACACTATCAGGTCCATAAGCTCCTCAAAATTTGTCACCTTCCTACTGCGGACGTAGTAATCCCAGCTATTTCTGAGTCTCGAGGCTAATTGATTGTATGACTCATTAGGTTCTTTCGTGATAGTTTCAAACTTTCTCTTGTACGCAGAGGGAGTGAGCTTAAACTCTTTTAATACGGCCTCCTTAACTTTCTTATAATGAACAAAATCCTCTGCACTTAATTTTCGAAAAACGTGATTTGCATAATTACCATCTAAAAAAGAAACGATGACTTTGCCTTGAAACATCTCTGGTACTTCATATATCTTAAATCCCCTTTCCGCTGTCTCAAAGAGATTTATCACTTCTTCTGGGTTTTTAGGGCTTCCAGCTAACATATTTCCCAATAATTTTATATAATTAGCCAGCCGCGCATCTGCTGGGTTACTAGAAACTGCCACCGTTCGCACATCCCTCTCTCCTCGTTTGCATTCCTCATTTGCAGTTCCAGCATTCTGTACTCATGCTCTCTCTCCTTTTCTCTTTCTCTTTCTGCCGCCTCTCTCTCCTTTTCCCTTTCTGCTGCCTCTCTCTTCCCTTCTCAGTTGCATCTCTAACCTCATCCTCTCTAATTCAAAATCATATCCAATCCTTTCTTTAGCTCTCTGCTTTCTGGTCCCACTCTGCAGCATATCCGCATCGTTGTCATCGTCATAATCCCTCAACCCTCTCATGTCTATCGCAGCATCAGACTCTCTGTCTATTGTCACCTCCTCGCCTCCCAGATCATTCCCTGAATAACCACCCTGCGCGCTATCCCTCTCTGTGAAGCTTCGCCTAAACTCATCCCTTTCCCTATCGCGACCGCTCCTAAGCTCCATTTTAGCTCGTACAGGCCTCTGCCGTATCTAACTACTTGCCCCTAGAGTAAGAGGATACTTACCTCCGATGCGATGACAGGAACGAACCGCCTCGTCAGTCTGACACCTGAAGCACACAGCCGGAACACTCTTGGCAGTATCGCCTTGCGTCGGTCAGCTCCCAGTGGATGTTGAACTTTTCCGTCACCTTCACAGCTTTTTCCACAGTTCGAACGTGATGCACGATTCTTCAGGTACCTTCACAGCTATTCTATCGCCTGAAGCACACCGCAGGACACTCTTGGCAGTATCAGCCTTGTTCTGGTCAGCTCACCATGGATGTCGGAACTCTTCCGTCACCTTCGCCGCTACTTTCACCTCTGTTGCGTACTGTCGGACTGCGCCACGTTGTGATGTTAACTCTTCGTTTGTCGGTCCCTCGGTTCGATCGCTATACGCGACGGGTGAAAGAGTCTTTCGGATAGAATCAAACGGTTTATTCACAATTGCAGAGACTCGATACTGAGGCTCCTCCCCAATAAATTGGTTCAACTTAGTCCTTGGTAAAACAATAACTATCCTTTATTTACATAAACTACATAGACTGATGAGGAAAAACACACTCGTCACTCATTTACTATGAATTACAAAACCAGCTTACTATCCCAGTTCAGCTGTTTTCCCGAGAGCCTACGTACCGCTAATACCAGTCGGCACTCACCAGCTTTTCAATTTTATGTCCTCACACTTTGGAAACTCGACCGGCTCTCCCGTTCTCATCGTTGCCAAACCCTTTCTTTTCTTTCTTCCACTGCCTGACCACCTGGGCCGTCCGCTAGCAGTTGGGCGACATCCGTCCCTCGGGGCACTGCCCCTTCAATTAACTTTCCAGATGCCAGGACAGAGGCCTCCCCGTAGCATATGACTATTTTGGCGAAATCCAAAATAAATATACACAGCCTGAACAAAAAAAAAAAATCTAAAAAGGCCTCTAGCCTGACAATCACCTGTCACACATTATCACTTAATTATTGTTTTAACGACATGATCGTGGGTGACAAAATATTAAATTTTATCATACGTAATATCTTGGTTGTACTTTGCCGACATAGATGGTGCCAGGTGAGTACCCACGGTGGATGCGGATACCCTCCTCCCCCAAAAAAATTTGGTCGCCTTATACGATGGATGCGGATACCCTCCCCCCCCTCCCCCCCCAAAAAAAATGGGTCGCCTTATACGATGGATGCGGGTATCCCCCTCCCAAAAAAATTTGGTCGCCTTATACGGTGGATGCGGATACCCTCCTCCCCAAAAAAAGTTTGGTCGCCTTATACGAAGGATGCGAATACCATCCTCCCAAAAAAAATTTGGTCGCCTTATACGAAATCTCAAACTTGTCTACCTGCTCTGAAATGCAAAACAGTTTTCTTTACATAATTTTATTAAAGCCCTAGAGTATATGTCCGATACTAAATATAGATTTAAAACCAATTTTAAAATTTTATTCCATGTTACATTAGCTCAAGAAAAGCTTAGCTGGTGGTGGAATGGTCACAATGCCCATAATTTTACTGGTAAGCTTGGGTTGGAATGCCGCTCACGGTTAAACTACAAACTTAACATTTGTATCAACCTTTAATGCTTCATTTTGTAAAATTAGTATTTATATGATATTGTTACAGATTAAGAGGATGGATACTTAGCCTGAGTTCAATAATAACAATTAGTAACAATAAATCTAAAATAATGTGATTTAATACAAAAGTAAGGATTTTACCAGAGCTATTATTATCCCTATTTTCAAAAAAGGTGATCGTAGTTCTTGCGATAACTATAGGGGTATCAGCCGACTATGTTCCAGGGAAAGTTCTTTGCATGATTGTGCTTAATAGAATTAAGAATCTGGCTGAAAGGCAATTCTGTGATGAGCAATGTGGATTCAGAAGTGGTAGGGGATGTATGGATCAGATATTTTCTCTTAGGCAGATTCTTGAGAAATGTTTAGAATTTCAGAAACCTTTGGTTGATTTCAAAATGTTGATTTGTTGAGAAATGTTGATTTCAAAAAGGCTTCCGACTCTGTTGATCGTCATAATTTGTGGTTGATTGTGAGATCATGTGGTATACTAGATAAATTAGTTAACATAATGAAAGCTCTCTATAATAACACTGAGTCGTGTGTGAGAGTTAGTAAGGCTTGTAGCAATTGGCATTACTTCTGGTGTTCGACAAGGGTGCATTTTGTCTCCTTTTCTCTTTAGTTTGGTTATTGATTACGTTATGCAAAAAAACTCTTTCATTCGAGCTGTTGATGAGACTGGTAGTAGAGTAGGGTTGGTTATAAACAGAGAGAAAACTAAAGTGATGAAAATTGGTCAGGCAGGCTGTGGTTCAGTTAATCTGAATGGTTTCAATCTTGAACAGGTGTCACAGTTTAATTATCTTGGGAGCTATGTAACAGATAATGGTGATGTGCGGCATGAGATTAACAGACGGATAGATTGCTGACGGGACTTTTAAGAATCTATGGAGAGTGTGGAGAAATAGGCATGTACAGTCGCTCAAAAAAGTATCCGAACACTACGGTTGATTACAGAATTCAGAAAAAATATCTGGCAACGATTTTTTTAGAAAATAGGGATCTGGCAACCTTCGTGTCACGTGACACGAAGGTTGCCAGATCAATAATTTCTAAAAATATCGTTGCCAGATATTTTTTCTGAATTCTGTAATCAACCGTAGTGTTCGGATACTTTTTTGAGCGACTGTACACCTAAAGACTAAAAATAGACTGTAAAATAGTTTGGTTCTTTATAGTGTTAGTTAAGGCACTGAAACGTGAACACTTTGTAAACAACATAACAGGAAATTTGATGCTTTTGATTCTAGATGCTTACGCAGTATCTTGGGCATTAGGTGGTTCAACTTTGTAACTAATGATGAGGTTAGGCAAAGGAGTCGGCAACCTCCTTTAAGCAGCATATTGTGCAGAGAGAGACTCCGTTGGTTTGGCCTTGTTTGCCGTATGGATAATTATAGATTGGCGAATAGGGTTATGAACAGTGTGCCTAAAGGCTTCAGAAAGAGGGGGAGACCAAGGATGCGGTGGGCAGACAATGTCAAACAGGACCTTATTAGAATTGGTGAGCAGATGTAGCTCAGGACAAACTTGCTTGGAGAACTAAATTGCACGGTCTGGTTGGACCTCCGTGCTTGAGGATGATGATGATGATGAAAGAAATCGTATGTGTGAATCCTATGTGTGAACAAATTTGCAATCTATCGATAATAACCTTACCAAATCTTATAAACAAACTAAATAAAATAAACAAACACCAAGTAATGAAATTTTCCGACAAAAAAGTTAAGATCGGATCTAATAATTCGACTTACATAAAATCTCTTAAGACACATCTTTAAGTGTCTTAAACATCTTTATATTTCTTACCGGTCCCGCTAACTGGATCATACTAATTAACTCATTTATTTTTCCGCGAACATACCAAAGAAAAACACTTCTTACTCACTATACTGTATCGACTTAAACTACTCATTTCTTCTCATTCAAATTACGCTTTATGCAACTTCTTTTCTGATTCTTTCAATCAAGTCCGTTCGATGTCGTTGGATACGTAATTCTCACGTTGAAGCATGCGAGTGTTCATGACGCGTTGTTTGGGTTGGGTTGTTTTACCTCTGAGCGGCACTTTTTTGCACACAATGGGCTAAATGGCCAGGTCACATGGACCCCGAAGGCTCAGAGAAGGTTGGGGGAGGGGACCCACTGGAACAGCTGTTGGGAGACAGATGATAGCCTCCTGTCAAGGCCATCCAGCGTGTTCTTTAACGTGCACAGGGTATGGCTATCCCGCACACGGGGCCACGGCTTAACGTCCCATCCGACGGACGGCGGCCTTTCCAAGCCCATCGGTGTCCTCTACTGACCGTGGGCAGGGAATTTTTGCGGAGATAAATCTCAACGCTGACCCAGCTGGGACTCGAACATGGGAACTACAGATTACGAGCCTGGCGCGCTACCGACTGAGCCATCCCCGCCCCCTCATGACGCGTTTATCACATATTTATTGTATAACGTTCATCTGTCATAATAATATTATACAAAACAGTGTTCTTATGAATCAGTTGCATTAGACTATAAAATGGTTTAGAAATTAAACTTGTTGCTAAAAATGAGATAAGCACGGTTTAGATAGCTACGAAAGTCCAAGCAAGATTTATTTCATTAAGATGTGAGAAACAGATTGCATTAATATGGCAACAATATCATTTTAGTGAATAAATATAACTGTTACGGATGACAATTTTATTAGTGTATGATGAATTCACTATTATCTATTTTTTTCTCGAAAATAAATGATATGAATTAGAACCATTTAGATGATTTTACTTTGGGATGAAAGTCTAATAACACTGGTTCACAAGGTTTTTATAACATGAAAAATTGTAGCTGCCTTTAACTATTTTTCAGGTGCTGATTTCAGATCTGGCCTTAAAAAATGGCTAGCACGTCACGTTTTTACTTTATTTGTCATTTTGACTCCTATTAAGATCCCCCATGGTTGAGTGGTTAGCGCGCTTGGCTACTAATCCAAGGGACCTGGGTTCGAGCCCCGGGTTAAGGCATGGATGTGTATGTCGTTATTCTGCTGAGGTCCTGCCATCCTCTCAGATCCTTCTACTATGGCATATAAACTGACAGGCTCCTGTCAGACCTCTGTGGCAAGCAGCTGCTTGAGGGGGTATTTATTTTTTTTATTTTATTTTTATACCAACACTCCAGGCGATTAGGAAGACACTAGGTATTTTACTTTTGGCGACTAGCAACTTGTTTGTATGTTTCTGTAAGAATTTATATAATAAAACAAGATGTCTGTCCGTGTGACTGTCTGTGTGTCTCTGTGTCTGTCTGTGGCAGCCATAACTCATCGGGAAATTAACGTACACGCTCCAAATTTTCAGAGAATGTCTCTGATTGTGGTCCGAATTGCAGTGCCAAATTTCAGGTCGAAAGTCCAAAAGAGGCGGGAGGGGCTTGTACAACCAAAAATATTTAACATGCTATTCCAACGGGAAACGCGAATCGCTATCAAATTTACTGTTGCCATTTTCAGCTCTCTAACTATGAAAGTAAAGATTTATAATAGCATTTAAATCTTCTGCTGCAAATCTGATGCCGTTGCCAGATTCCTAACATTTCCAAAAGCATTATTTAGGCATTCCATTACAGATAGGGACCTGATTTTCTAATCAAAAATAAGGTCCGGCAGGAGGGACCGGTGTACGAAATTTGGTAAAGTACGTCGCGAATTACAGAATGGCAAATTCTAACCAAATAAATATCTGAATCGTTTGTCACGGGCTCTGAAAGCGAGCGCAGAGTCAGCAATGATCGTTGCAACTACGGGAAATTCTTCATGTTCAAACTGTGATAAAATGTCGGGGGAGGGGCTGGGCGGAAATACTCACAAAACTAACGTTTAGTGCAGTAAACAACACAATATGCAGATTAAAAGTGAGACAGGAGCTGTCAGTATTTGTGTAGAAACGAAGCCACGGTCCAAGTGAGAGCCTTTTTTTAAACCAATCGATGGGGGACGCTGTGCAGGAAATTTGGACGATGTGGATGAATATCACGGGAGCCATAGGGCGGCAAAATCTGTGGTAACGGAAATAAAATCTAGTTAGCTTATGCAGAAACTAAGTCACGGGCTATGAGGTGTGCTCGCTGACGTCAAGAACGATCCAGGGCAAATTTCTTCCTGTTGAAAATCTGTGCTAAAGTGTCGGGAAAGGTGGGGGGGGGGGGGATTCTACAAAATTTATCTTTAATGCAGAAAAAATAAGAATATACAGTTTAAAAGTGGCACCCGGTACCTTCAGCTGGTAAGAAATAATTTGCGAAATGCATATATGTATATATAAAAATGAACTAGAAGCACGCAGGTCGCCTCTCCCGCATATGAGAATCTCGTTTGCGAAGAGAAGAGGTTTTTCCTTTACCTAACTTACAGAAAAAATTATTTCAATATCCATTTATTCTACAAACCCTTTATGAATTCAGCGGAAAACATAATTTAACTAATATAATACATGGCAATTTATATTCATTGAACAAATATTATCTGAAAGCATTAAACAATTTCTTTCGTACAGATATAATTTATTTCAAATTATTTTCATTGCTTAAACAAGACTTGGATTTTATTATAAAGTATAATAAATAGTTAAAGATTTAACATCCATTGTTTAAAATTATTAAACTAGTCAAACTAAACTAGTCTATTATCAAACTAGTCAATAGTAGTGGAAGAAATGAAAAAAAAAAGGTAATATCCTCCTTTTCTTTACTTTCTGTTCTTCATCAAAATGAAAAAAAGAAAAGACTGAAATTTGCTACAAGTAAATAAATTCCGAAGTTCCATAATGATTAATCTCTTTCTCTAAAATAAAACCAGTTCAGACAGATGCAATGGAACAATTTGTTTACAACCAAATATGATAGAATTCCATTGATTCTTTTGAAAGCAGAATAAAACTTTCCATAATATAATCATTCTTAAGGTATAAGTAAGAAATATTTTGATATGAAAAGAATACAAAGCCAGACCAGTAAGGTTCAATAATAAATAATTGCGTGTTTGGGCTTTACTTGTCTGCGACTAGTGAAATATCTGTTATTAGGGATACATATATCACGTGAGATTCTTTTGCTACGATCGATTTTCATCTACATGGATAAACTCTTTTCACTCTGAAAAAAAGAAAATTTCAGGTACAGTCGCTCAAAAAAGTATCCGAATGCTATACTTGATTATAAAATTCAGAAAAAATATCTGGCAGCGATTTTTTTAGAAATTAGTGATCTGGCAACCTTCATGTTATGTAAGTAGTTTAGTCCCACTTCACGGATCCCCCACTGGTGCTTCCCCCTATGACGTCACCAGCCACGCTCACTTCCGGTCACGTGATAGGATGTCACAAGCCACGCCGCTTATTAATATTCATACTTCCTAATTAATAATTAATTAATCCCCCTTATTAAAAAAAACCCTTATCAAAAGTTTCCTCCCCTTTTATGAAAAAGCCCGTGGCGCCATCTAGTGTATATGCTGAGTACTATTTTTAGAAAAACCCTCTATTTTAGTCGTAATTCTTCCAATTTTTGACTCCCCCTTATTAAAAACCCTCCTTATCAAAAGTTCCTCCCCCTTTATGAAAAAGCCCGTGGCGCCATCTAGTGTATATGCTGAGTAATAATTTTAGAAAAAAAACCGATTTTAGTTATAATTTTTCCAATTTTTTGACTCCCCCCTCATTAAAAAAAACCCTATCAAAAGTTCCCCCTTTATTAAATCACCCTTTATTAAAATTTCCTCCCCTTTATTAAAATCCCCTCTATCAAAAGTTCCCTTTATTTAAACTCCCCTGATCACAAACTCCCTTGGTTTCTATCCTCATCTGAAATTTGCCAAATCCAACTAAACTTGGGGTTGGAAAGATCAGAATGGCTAATGCAGTCCTCTAAATAATTACAAAACTTTGGGTGGCAACGATCAGAAAATCCCCTCCCCTTTATTAAAATTCCCTCCCCCCTCATTAAAAAAACCACCTGTATTTTAAACCCTCTCTATAAAGACCCCCCTGGTTGACCCACCTGTATTTTAAACCCCCTCTTTAAAGACCCCCTGGTTGACCTATTTTTTTTAAGCCTTCCCCTTTAAAGACCACCCTGGTTGACCCATCGCGTGGTAAATCAATTTTCTCTATGCGCATTTAATCTAATTGTGGGTGTCATCCAACGTCCATACTATTTTTAGTACATCTCCTGTATTTAAAAAAAACAAATTCCTTCCGATGCAGTGATATGAACCCGCTACCTTGGTGTCAATAGCTGGACGTCATCGCACTCGACCATACCTTATTTCCTAAGACCTGAAAAAGATTTTTGGTGGCGTCATCTAGTGTATACTTTAGCAAGATTTTAACCGATATTATTCCCAATTTTTGACTCCCCTCATTAAAAACCCCCTTATCAAAAGTTCCCTTTATTAAAACTTCACTGATTACAAACTCTCATGGTTTCTATCTTCATCCTCTTCCAAGTCCAACTAAACTTTTTTGAATGGCAACGCTCAGAATGGCTGATGCAATCCCTAAATAATTAACCATATTTTACGAATTCGACCTAGGCCTGTGACATACGTGTTACAACAAGCAGGCAGCGTACATGACAAGGTCTCTTCTTATCAGGAGGTCAAGAGGGTGTTTGCAGACAGAACTGCTGCTATCAGCAGCGTGGTATTTGCATTTGTTGCTGATAAGATCTGAATTTTAATATCTACAAGCTTTAAGCGTGTCAGAGCGAGTGACAGTTCTTATCGCTACATTGTCAAAGGGTGAATGCCGATGTGCACTATCTGTTTACATTTGCTACTGATAAACGATTTCCTTCCTTAAAAATAGAAACTAAGTAAATAATTTGGATGACGCTTTATCTCATGTGTTTACTCCGAACGTATCTCACAAATTATCAGCTGTTGCTGAAGGTTGACCTTGATTGTGTCGAAAAATGTATCAAGGGTGTTTATGAGATAACATTTGCCTGTATATAAGCTCGCACCCCGCTTGCCACGTCATTCCTTGCTACTGGTCAGAAGCTATCTGTCAGAAGTTTTTGCTCTTAGTCTGCCTTTGTGAGATGTCTCTCGTCCAAGAATTTGAACATGTTGGTGAGATGGACGTCGAGCAGAAGGACGTAGCCCATTCCTTTGATGACTTGCCAGCATCGGTTCGTCTGTTGGATGATGCTATCAAGCGCCCTTCATTACCTGAGGCCCCTGCAGTGAAGCGTGTCTGCCTGCCAGCGACCCAACAAGGTGGGAAGATGCCTCAGTAGGTCCAGAAGTTCAAATTAACAGTATCCCGTGCAGCATCCACTGCTGGGCAGGCTGATAGCCACCCCTATGTTCCGGCGCATCTGATAGATGGCTCACTGGCGGGGCCTTCATCTACCTCCGAGGATGTAGCCCGTTCCTTTGACGACCTGCTTGCATCGGTACATCTGTTAGATGATGCTAGCAAGCACTCTTAATTTCCTGAGGCCCCTGCAGCAAAGCGTGTCTGCCTGCCGGTGATCCAGAAAGCTGGGAAGGCATTTCAGTGGGCCCAGAAACTCACCTCAACTGCCTCCCATGCAGTATCCACTGTTTGGCGGGCTCGTAGCCATCCCTAGGTTCCTGTACACCCACTGGATGATTCACTGGTGGAACTTTCATCCAGCTCCAAGGACGTCGGTTCATCCCAGCCTCTCATTGCATGTCCCCCATGTTCTTCCTCTGCTATGCCGCACTACACCATCACAAGTGTCAGAAGCTTTAATTCTACCAAATTTAAAATGCGGTTCATGTCGACAAGCGTCCGACTTGGGGAATGGAGAATGTTGAGGCATATGATTTTCTTCCCTGTGTTTAATACCCTACACGAAAAAATGCTACGGGACATTGTACCACAGGGTGAATACAGCCACGTGAGATTGTGTTTTCGTTCATCGGATCTAAAAAATCCAGTCAACCTGAGCCTGATTTGGCGAAATGAACTGACTGTGGAAAGATTCATGACTGCTCTGGACCGCATCGTACAATCCAATGAAGGTCTGGGCAGTCACAGTGACTTGGAATTTGACTTTGTGTGCGCGAATATTGAACATCAGGGGAGTGGTCGCACCAGGCCTGAGACACGCACCATCGTTGACATACAGTCGTTCATCCATAAGAAGGACAATGTCAGCAGAATTGTGAACAATGACTCGATCTGTCTGGCAAGAGCTCTTGTGGTTGCCATGGAACTGTGCTTAAAAAACAAAGGTCTACCCAACCGATATGCCAAAATCAGAGATCATCATTGTCCGCTCCAGCAGATATTAGCACTCGAACTTCACCTAGAAGCAGGAGTTGCCAACGCTCCTTGTGGTCTCCTGGAAGTACGGCTCTTCCAAACACATCTTGCTGGTCGGTTCCGGATTGTGATATATTCTGCTGACGACGCCTTTCTCCCCATTTTCATTGGACCCGAAGGTGAGGATAACCTTTATCTGTTATTTAATAAGGGACATTACGATGTCATAATGAAACCGGCTGGGTTTTTTGGGTTTAAACAATTCTGTCCGAAATGCTTAAAATCATATAATCATGGGTTGGGTTGGGTTGTTTTACCTCTGAGCGGCACTTTTTTGCACACCATGGGCTAAATGGCCAGGTCACATGGACCCCGAAGGCTCAGAGAAGGTTGGGGGAGGGGACCCACTGGAACAGCTGTTGGGAGACAGATGGTAGCCTCCCGTCAAGGCCATCTAACGTGTTCTTTAACGTGCACAGGGTATGTCTCTCCCGCACACGGGGCCACGGCTTAACGTCCCATCCGACAGACGGCGGCCTTTCCAAGCCCATCGGTGTCCCCTACTGACCGTGGGCAGGGCGGGGAATTTTTGCGGAGATAAATCTCAATGCTGACCCAGCTGGGACTCGAACCTGGGAACTACAGATTACGAGCCTGGTGCGCTACCAACTGAGCCACCCCGCTCCCATATAATCATGGTCACGTGCGCAAGGGCACATGAAACCAGTGCCTTTCAACCGATGTGCTACATACTGGGGAGCTGTTGCTTTGCACGGTGTGCCACGTGTATTTGCGCGGGACTGAATGCTTTCAGGCACACCTTGTGAAAGCTTGTCAGACGTGGCATCACTGTGTTAAATGCATGAGCATTCACGAACCCCAGAAAAAGCATGTTTGCAAGGTTGATACTCTACAATTCGTCGAGCCCTGCAAAATTGACCCTGTCGGTCAATCCTACCTTTACTTTGACTTAGAGACAGTGCTTAGTGTGGATGGATCTTTGAAACCAATACTGTGTGTGGTCACGTTATCATGTGAATGACGAGTGGGTTTATGCCTCATTCCCAGAAACGGACGCTTTCATGGACTGGCTTCTGGCCAAAGAAAACCCCAGGGTTCAACGATTCAAGGATGCTACACTCCTTACCCATAATCTGAAAGGCTTTGATGGCATGTTTATCTTCAGCTACCTGTACAGAAAATTTTTAAAACCGGATCTTGTGTTCGACGGATCTAAGATTTTAGGTATCTTTTTACCTGGCCTTAAAATATGGTTAATCAATACACTATCCTTTATTCAGGCTCCTCTTCGCTCCTTAACAAACACCTTCAACCTGGAGACACTAAAAGGATTTTTCCCCTTCAAATTCGTAAAGGAGGAAAATTTACAGTATGTGGGGTCCATTCCAGATCGGCTTTTTTTTCAGCCTGAAGACATGGAGCCTTCGACTCTGTCAGCATTCGATCAATGGTATGCCACAGCGAGCCTTGAACACTGGGACTTTCAGCAACAGATTCTGTATTACTGCAAGGCAGATACAGAGCTGTTACGGCGCGGCACCCAAGCTTTCTGACAGGAATTTTTAAATCTATCAGGCATAGACCCCTTTGCACATGACCTCACAATTGCCGGCGCTTGCTTATGCATTTTCCGTGGGACATTTTTGCAGAAAAATAGCCTTGGTGTGTGCCCCGCCCAGGGGTATTCTGCAAGTAATGACTGGCAGTCCTTGAAAGCTCTCGCATGGTTGGAGTATGAGGCTTCCAAGGACAATATCGAAATTCAGACTGCGCAATCCCCCGGAGGTGAATATAAAATAGGTCAATACAAACTGGATGGCATGTGCCACAGTACCCATTGTTTTTACGAATTTTAAGGGTGTTACTTTCATCATTGTTTGAAATGTTTCAACCCAGTAAAAATAGATCAGCGTACTAGAAAACCATTTGGTTTGTTAAACATACGAACCATGGATCGCCTTGAGGCCTTGAAACTGCTGATGAACTGCTACACGTGCAAAATCATGTGGGAACACGAGTTCCACGAATTAATGCATAAAAATCAGCCTCTGGAGTAGTATGATCCCATTATAGTGTACCCCCTCTGCACAGTGCTTTCCCCCCTATGACGCCACTGACCACGCCCCCATTAATATTCACAATTAATAATTAATAATTCATAATTAATTTCTCTCCCTTTATTAAAAATTCCTCCTCCTTATTAAAAACCCCCCTTCCTCCCCCCTTTTATCCCCTGGCGCCATCTGGCGACTATGAGGAGTACTATTTTCGGAAAACCCCTATTTTTGCTCTAATTTTCCGATTTTTGACTCCCCCTTTATTAAAAATTTCTCCCCCTTATTAAAAAACTCCTCCCTTCCCCCCTTTTAATCCCTGGCGCCATCTGGCGACTATGAGGAGTACTATTTCCGGAAAAACCCCTATTTTAACTCTAATTTCCCAATTTTTCACCCAATCCATCATTAAAGACCCCTGGTTGACCCACCTATATTTTAAGCCCTCCTTCTCGAATAGCCCAATTTTTTATTTATTTCAGACACCCTGGTTGACCCACCTTAATTTTTAAGCCCCCTTAATCTCCGAATAAGTCCCTTACCAACTAGACTTCGGGATGGCAACGATCGGCTGATGCAGAAACGGATGATGCAAGTCTCTAAATAATTGCAAAACTTTCGATAGTAGTCACTCACAGAAAATCAACTCCCAATGTTGTATTACCCATTTTTTATTCCTTATTAATGAAATACTCATTAAAACCCCCTCCCCTTTATTAAACCCCCCTTATCAAAAGTTCACTCTATTAAAACTTCACTGATCGCAAACTCCCATCCTTTTTACAAGTCCACTAAACTTAGAAGATCAACTCCCCAAAGTTGTATTACCCATTTTTATTCCTTATTAATGAAACACTCATTAAACCCCCTTCCCTTTATTAAACCCCCTTATCAAAAGTTCACTCTATTAAAACTTCACCAAACCCCTTTGGTTGGTTAAAATGCAATAAAAGGAAAAAAATCTGATTTAAAAATAAATTATTCGTAATTATGAAATGATATTGAGGTGTAATATGGTCTGTAGGGGTGACATATAAGACCCGCTTTAGAACATGCAACAGACGTTCGGTACCTCACCCGGACCACGTTTTATTGACGGATCACTTTCAGCAGTGAAAAAATTTTCAAAGTCTAATCTTTCATCTGTGTCAACAATCGCGCGGTACGAATTGACCTTCCTTCAAATCATACGAAGGGGTCGCTTATCAATGGGTGCGATCGGACTTTCAACATATCATGCGACAAACGGTCCTGGTGCAATCACTTATCAGTATGGGTTCAAGAGGACGAGTGCAGACGCTGCCACAGTGTTTACATTTGGTGCCGATAAGAATCGCATTTTAATATTTACAACTCGGCAGCGATCACTTATCGATGTCAGCAATTGCACAATATAAATTTGATCTTACAACTTATCTGTCTGGGGAATCAAGAGGACAAGTGCAGAGTGCGATGGATTTTAACAAAAGTCCTACGAAATTAAAAACGCGACATGGTTTAAAAATACTTCTTACGGATGTATCCTCAGTACATGATGCAAACTCTTTCCTAGGAAGTAACGCTACTCAAAGAAAAATCAGTTTTGGGAGTAATCATTAATCTACAAGCGCTCGCACAGTTTATAAAATCGTCTCTTCCACCATTCATCGGCGAACGTGAGACGCTGACGAAATTCACGTTGCGGCATCAGTTACATGCTTTTACTGGGTAAAGACTGCGCAGCAGAATGCTATAGAAAGTAAGAATGCTAAAAGTAGAATTCATACGTTTCCGTAAAAAACTTTAGTTCCAACATGAGTTAATAGAGTATGGTTCGACTCACTTTGAGAAGAGCAGTTCGCTCCATCCAAAAGCCTAATGAGAAAGTTAAATAATTACTGTTTCCTGTCGAATGCTACACTTTATCAGAACTCCATGTGGGGTGCTTTCGGATCTTAAGTTATCGCGTTCTCCAAGCGCTCAGCTGATTTTACAAGGTCGATATCACAATTAAAGTATGTAGCGGTTATAGGGAGAATATGATTTGACCTCGTACATTAGAAAAGGGAACAATTGTTAATGTCATAAGAAATGTGTGACGTATAATTCCGTGGAAAAACTTAATACGAAATCTTTAACATTATTCCCGGCGTCCTTTGTTAGGTGATAGTATTAACATCCTTATACGCTCTCACTTCAAATTTTCATATGACATTCGGGAGTTATCACTTAAGTTTCAACTTTTATTTTTTCCAACCGCAATAATGTGGGCGGGGTGGCTCAGTCGGTAGCGCGCCAGGCTCGTAATCTGTAGTTCCCAGGTTCGAGTCCCAGCTGGGTCAGCGTTGAGATTTATCTCCGCAAAATTTCCCCGCCTTGCCCACGGTCAGTAGGGGACACTGATGGGCTTGAAAAGGCCGCCGTCCGTCGGATGGTACGTTAAGCGGTGGCCCCGTGTGCGGGAGAGCCATACCCTGTGCATGTTAAAGAACACGCTGGATGGCCTTGATGGGAGGCTACCATCTGTCTCCCAACAGCTGTTCCAATGGGTCCCCTCCCGCAACCTTCTCTGAGCCTTCGGGGTCCATGTGACCTGGCCATTTAGCCCATTTTGTGCAAAAAAGTGCGCTCAGAGGTAAAACAACCCAACCCAACCGCAATAATGCGCAGTTTCTGTGGAACGCTGGTGACTTCGATGCAAAGGACGATCTTTCTCACACTAACGATACGACCGTGGACTAAAAAACAAACCTGGAATCCCATAGACAATAAAGAACTAAAAAAGTCATTAAAACCGTGAATGGACTTATGTGAAACGTAATGTACTGAGCTTGACAAAATTAATATAGACAGAGATCCTCGCTTCTTTTCTCTATACTATCATAACCCTCGATGCGTGAGAAATTATCAAATATGAATAGACCTCTGTAAAGTTCTGACCACACAATCTTCTGAGTTAATTCTGCTGTAGATGTCTAATTCTGTCAGGATCACAAGGGATGTTTTACACATTCAAAGACTTTTTCTGACATTCGTTAATCAAAGTGTCTATCTACGCATCAGACTTATCATTACACAGACAAACTATCTATCCATAGGTTATGTAAGCATTTAGAATGAAAAATTGAGTTTGCTTCACTGTCATGCAATCTCATAACTTAATTATCAGATGCATGTTTCTTCATAGAATCTTAAACTCCCAATATCTATGCATTTCCTCACACATCTCGCAAGATAATTAAAGTTCAATCACTGATTCATCTTCCCTATCTGTATATTTACTTTCTAATAAACCAAAATTTAACGACCAAAGTAGGTAAATCGCAAGCATCATCGGATTTTTTTCCATATATCTGCTTACGTTGAAAATCTCACAATAGCCTATTCAGTACTTTACCACAACCGATACAGCCACAAGTTACGATAGCCAACATCTATCCCATAGACAGTAGGTTAGTTACTTCTAACAAAGTCAAGGTTTGAGATCCATAGTAAGACATGAACGTTGTTTACCTGCCAAGATCCCGACATCCTCTCATCCCTTCTACAGGGTCGTGGGAAAACTAACCGTTAAGGCAGATAGTTGCATATATTTTTAAAGATACACCGAACTCTCTTACATGAACGAACCTTTCATTTCCTAATGTATGAAAAGGAAAGTTTTAATAGCACGAATAGTCATTCTTTCACAATAAGTCAACGTTGACTGAGAGTATACATTCAGTCCTTGAGGGTGATTCATAACACAGATCCCTTTCATCTGCTCCCAAAAACGTATCCACTAGGTCACCATTCACAGCTCCCTATATTTCATTTGAAACAAAAGCTGTGTGTTGCTTAAGACGGCTGCATGCTTCTTACTGTGACAGACTGTCAGTGGTTACGCTATATTTTCAATGGCTCGCAGTACTTTGTTGACATTCCAGTTGAATCACAGATGTTTTCATTTTTGCATTATGTCGAGATTTCGTCTTCAAAAGTCTGTTGGCATTTTCAATTGAGAGATTTTTGTCAGATCTCCATGGCAACTGGTTTTCGCGAACAAGAATTTCCTTTCAACATAATAACATTAGAAGGGGTCCAGGAATGGTGAATTGTGGTCACATTTACAGCAAACGAGTGCCGAGATAAAATCAGAGGTATCGATTTCACGTTGAAGGAGGAGAGTTGGTCTTAATGGACTGACATCTCGGTGTTGAAGAGTGTTAATGGAAAGTTTGGTGGCCATCAAAAGAAAAGCCTGAAATCTCATTCTTCGGCTTTTGGACTCTGCCAAAAGCTCGCTGCACAACATTCACATTGTTTTCAGTCACATCCTTAAAACGAATTTTTTTCTGATGCAAGCATGATGTGAATTTATCTATGCTGTTAATTGTTTTATTATTTAGCAGGATGGGGATTAGCGGTGATAAATCTCAACGCTGTACAGATGGGATTCGAACCTGGGAACATCAGAATAGGAGTATGCTGTTCTAACGACTAAGGGCTTTGGGTGCTGAAAATTGGCGCTTGATGCTTTGACGCCTCAAAAATGGCACTTGATGCTTTGATACCTCAAAAATGGCACTTGAAACTTTGACGCCTCAAAAATGGCACTTGATGCTTTGACGCCTCAAGAATGGCACTTGATGCTTTGAAGCCTCAAAAATGGCACTTGATGCTTTGACGCCTCAAAAGTGGCACTTGATGCTTTGACTCAAAAATGGCAATTGATACTTTGACACCTCAAAAATGGCACTTGATGCTTTGACGCCTCAAAAATGGCACTTGATGCTTTGACGCCTCAAAAATGGCACTTGATGCTTTGACAGCTCAAAAATGATCCTTGATGCTTTAACGTCTCAAAAATGGCACTTGATGCTTTGACGTCTCAAAAATTGGATTTGGGAAATTTCAGATGAACGTGGATACCAAGGGAGTTTGTAATCGGGGGAGTTTTAATAAAGGGAACTTTTGATAAGGGGGGTTTAATAAAGGGGAGGGAATTTAAATAAAGGTTGATTTAATAAAGAGGGAGGGAGCTTTTGATAGGAGGGTTTTTTAATGAGGGGGAGAGTCAAAAATTGGAAAAATTACGACTAAAATAGAGGGTTTTTCTAAAAATAATACTCAGCATATACATTAGATGGGGCCACGGGCTTTTTCATAAAGGGGGAAGGAACTTTTGATAAGGGTTTTTTTTTAATAAGGGCGAGTCAAAAATTACGACTAAAATAGAGGGTTTTTTTTAAATTGTACTCAGCATATACACTAGATGGCGCCACGGGCTTTTTCATAAGGGGAACTTTTGATAAGGGGGGTTAATAAGGGGGATTAATTATTAATTATGAATTATGAATATTAATAAGGGTGTGTGGCTTGTGACGTCATATCACGTGATCGGAAGTGGCTGTGGCCAGTGACGTCATAGGGGAAGGCACTAGTGGGGGGACGGTAAAGTGGGAACAAACTACTTACGTAACACAAAGGTTGCCAGATCACTAATTTCTTAAAAAATCGTTGCCAGATATATTTTCTGAATTCTGTAATCAACCATAGTGTTCGGATACTTTTTCGAGCGACTGTACGTTAAACATAAAAGATTGAGAACCAGTGATTTCTACAATTCTGGTAAGAATGCATTGGCTGACAATTAAAACGAAAAGTTTTTCTGAATTCTGTAATCAACCATAGTGTTCGGATACTTCTTTGAGTGACTCTACTAGATTCAAAACAAACAATTTTCTTTCCTAGGGATGATTTTTTTCACAACTTGTTCTTTCGAAGTTTCCTTATAATTTTTGATTTAGTCTAGATCTGGCGAACCCGCGTCTCTTGACAGAAGAGCTTGCTTCTAATAAAACAAATCATAAATATTGTTGTTTTTGATTGCATTTGAATATTTGACAGCGTGTGAATTCGTAATAAGTAAACAGACTGTAAATAAACTGATTTAAATATTAAGGCAATAAGTTTACATAATTCATAAACAAATTTCAGTGCCAGTTACACTAAATACTAATATGCTATTCATTTGTACTAAATGATTCTGACGATCATAATTACTAAACTAACTGATAAGCCAATAACATTTAAAAACCGATTCACAAATTAATGGTGGAACGTTTATAAAACTTTCCACTACCATACATCAGTAGTGAAATAAAGGAAACTACACTACAGTTAGTTTTACTACCAAATAAAACTTCTTTACCACCATAAATAAACAATTCGTTCATCACTTCATTATACACACCAAAGGAAAAACCTTTCTCTTATCATTATTTTTAACTTTCCATGTATTCTCTTCTTTTGAAATCAACCATTTATGACGAGATTACACTGTGCGACATCTCGTGTCTCGTAGTAAGCGTCACACTTTCGTTGTATTACGTTCATATTCCGCTTCAATAAAGAGAATTTGGTTAATTTCTTTCACTTTTTTTTATCAAACAATTTTAGGGCCATAATAACAATATTTATGATTTATATTACTCACCTGAACACTTGGTATACAGCGGAATATTCTTAATCATTTTGTTTCAGTCATTTCTTTCTTTCATAATTCATTTTATTACCATATCACTTTTTTTTACAATTAATAAGTTAATGTATGCAATAAAATCTACATATAATAAATTGCTATTGCAAATTAAGGATAACCAAAAAAAGACAATTGTTCAAGCGATAATTTATTACAAGTGATTCAGTTTAAAATAAAAAAAAAATTATAACCAGAATGGAGTGAAACAAAATTGCACCTACATATTAGGCATATTTATCACGAATAGGTTTTTTTAAAGTATCACTAGATGGAAAAAAATGGCTACGCGGAAGTATAGGGTCCTCAGCCACCATGTCTTACTTTTCCCCAGGAAAACCTGTAACGTTGATTTGCAATATGATATCCATCCGTATGTTCCAATGTTTATGACTGATATATGCTGTTTAGAATAGTTCTCTCCAATAAGATTTTTTGTTTTCGGGGATTTTCTTGATTCAACGACGAGTGTTATTAAGGAAATTTACTTTTGGGGCTTTTTTTTTTGAAGTGCGAAACGAGGTTTCATTGTTTAGCGATAAGCATTGTTAATGAAATCTTTTGATGAGATTATTTTTCGGGCTTTTTTTCAGTAAGGAACAAGAAGTTATTCTTTAGCGACAAGAGCTGTTAATGAAATCTAGTTTGGATCAGAACATTAATTTTTGAGGCTTTTTTTAAGTGCAGAATTAATAAAATCTAATTTTGATGAAATTGTTTAATTTTCATGGGTTTTTTTTTTTGTGAAACGAGGGTTCATTTTGTAGTGATAAGCGTTTTTAATAAAATCTGGTTTTGATGAGATTATTCTCAGTAATTTTTTTTAGAAACAATATTTTTTTCTATGTAGCGTTGCATATTTGTTTTATATATATATATATCCCTTAAATTATATATATATCCTCAACACGCATCTCAAGGTAGTACTTTTACCATTCAGACTTTTTTTTCACCGCGGCGAAATAAAACAATATGGCGGCTGATGACCCTATGCTGCAGTTCTGACAAAAAAATATATATAGACAATTATTACAATGGAGGGACAAAAGACTGAAATGAAATAGAAAGAGCAAGTACGCATTTCCGAGGGTTTTCTTTTTTTGAATTTTTTTGTTAAACAATGCGTTTTGAGAATAGCTGGAAAAAATATATCCATTTTGGAACATTTTTACAGTCCGATTCGGATCAGTTCAATAACCTCAGCATCTTGAAAGAAAATTAAATTATCTTCAGTAGACTGCAGTTGTTGAATTGTTTTTTTTCCAAACAAAGTCTCGCAACCTATTCAACAGAATTGTTTAAAATAAAAAGTTTGAAGCCTTGTTTTTTTACTGGAATTAATCATTAGGAGTCGTATTTATGTTTTCCTGGTACAGGAAACTTTTTAATGGGTTAGTACTGTAATGTTTTCATTCCTTCGAAAATTTTGTAACATATAAATATGAAGGAAAATTTATATGAATTATATATAATAGATATATCTTAAACATGGAACTGATCGAGTTTTGCCTTTCAGGAATTATATATCCCATTTAATATTGGTTAACGTTACCACATTGCAGATTATATATGATTAACGTATTTTAATATGATTTATTCATTGTTCGGCCAAAATATTTATTGCCGTGTTATGTCAAAGGTAATGTAACTTCGAAATTCTATAACTTCTAAAATATGAATTTAATTCAGAAATGTGACTGAAGATAAATGGAAGATCGCAGTGAAATCTATTTAAATTTCGATTTTCAACAATATTCGATATGTATTTGAAGAGTTATGGAAGCTAACATACACAGTCATATCAGAATAACATGACCACCTACCATTCGTATTATTAGGTAGGTGGTCATATTATTCTGATACGACTGTGTATTCCACAACAGTAATGCATCATAAGAATTTATTCTGAAATTAAATAACACTTAAATAATAAGTAATGCTTCAAATCATTTAATGAAATAAATAAACATTTTAGAAGTTTGCGTAATGATGATTTCAATGATATACAATCATCAATGTTTTTCATACAACAAAATAATTTATTGTTAAACTAGCTGATCGTACTCGGCGCTGTAGGGGTGCTAATTTTAACCTGTATATTCTTATTTTCTCTGCTTTGAAGGTAAATTTTATAAGAACCACTTACACCCCCCGACACTTTAGCACAGATTTTCAACAGGAAGATATTTGTCCGATCGTTGTTGACGTCAGCGAGCACTCATAGTCAGTGGCAGAAGGTCCAAAAGTCCTGCACAGCGTCCACCGTGTGGCCCTGTGATTGATTTAAAAAACAGGTTCCCACTTGACCCGTGGCTTCGTTTCTACACAAATAGTGACAGCTCGTGTCTCACTTTTAATCTACATATTCTGTTGTTTCCTGCACTAAATATTATTTAGTGTCCCCCCCCCCAACCGACATTTTATTACAGTTTGAACGCGCAGAGTTTCCCGCTTTTGCAAAGGCCATTGCTGACTCGAAGCGCGCTCCCATAGCCCGTGGCAAAGGATCGAGATATTTATTTCTTCAGATTTTGGCATTCTATAAATCCCAACGTACTTCACCGAAAGGTCGCAAATTTCGTACGCGGGTTCACCCTGCCCGACCCCATGTTTGGTTAGAAAATCAGGGTCCTAGTTGCAATGGAACGCTTCAATAATGCCTTTGGAAACTTGGGATCTGGCAACGGAAGTAGATTGGTAGCAGAAGATTTAAATGCAATTTTAACTCTTTACGTTCACAGTTAGGTAGAAGTAAATGGCAACAATAAATTTGACAGCGATTCTAGTTTCCCGTAGGAATAGCATGGTAAATAGTTTTGGTTCTAGCAAGTCCCCTTTTTGGACATTGGACCTGAAATTTGGCACTGCAATCCGGACCACAACCTGAAACATTCTCTGAAAATGTGGAGCGTGTACGTTGATTTCCCGATGAGTTATGACTGCCACAGACAGACTCACAGACAGATACCTTCTTTTATTATATGGATCTACCAGCTTCTATAACTTTTTTAATATCAAACGAATATCTTTGAAAATCGAGATTTAAATAGATTTCATTATCATCTTTAATTTACCTTCCGTTACATTTTCCCATTAAATGCTTATTTTAAAAGTTATAAAACCTCGAAATTAGATTCCCATTCACATAACACGGAAATTCTCTAATATTTTGGATCCTGCCAAATCTAACTGCGTGTCGCAACGATTAATCCCTTGTGGACAGACTAAAAACAAAAAGAAAAAGGATAAAAGTCGAAAACTCGAACGAAGCGAGAAAGTGATCAAGGAAAGTGACTCACTCAGCGGAGAATGAAAGTGATCGCTAACGATCAAGAAGAGACTTAAAATGACGATGATGAAATTCTGTTCTGGGGAAGATCAGCGGAGATATCCAAGTTGGTCCAAAGATATTCTGTTGGAGACGGAATTATCGATCGGTCAGAGGTAAGATGAATGGAGACGCATCAAGGAACGGAATTAGTGGAGAGGAAACCCAGGAAGTTGCCGCGAAACACTAAAAATTAAATCAAAGCAATTTCTCTTATCGGAAGAGATTAAAAGCAATTGTTCTCGAAGGGAGAAAATGGAAAAAAAAAAGTGCAATTTATAAGGAAACTGGGACATGAAATTTTTAAAACATCTAATCTCTTTAAATTAATTCCTTAACATGGCACTTCTAGATCTTTTTTGTTTGTTTGTTTCGGTTTGTGTTAGCAAGGGTTGATGGGTTGTTTCACCTCGGAGTGACACTTTTTTTCACACAATGGCCTAAAATCCAGGTCATAAAGACCCCAAGAGTTCAGCGAAGATTAGGGGAAGGCTAACGACTGTCAGATGTCGGGAGACAGATGGGAACCTCTCATGAAGGTTATACACCTTGTTCTTTAATGTGCTCAGGGTATGGTTCGTGTGTACGTGGGGTCACGCTTAACGTCCTATTCGACGGACGGCGAACTTTCAAAGCCTATCGATGCCCACTTTTTCACCGAAGGCAAGTCCGGGGTTAGCAGAAATGAATCTAAACATACGTACAGTTGGAAAATTGATTTCATTGTTATCTTATAACGGATATTTTTTATATTTCTCTGTCAAATAAAGGTCAAAAGTTCCTTATTGTGATTAAAAACACCTGATATTTCGATAATCTTTACGATCGTTTTCAAAGGGTGCGTTCTTTTGGAATGTTGTTTTTTTGCATCACTGGATTCTAGGCTTTACGCAGTACGTAAAGCCAGCGGCATAGGAATTCGGGAGTTGTGTTGTTTTAGGTCTGAGCGGCATATTTTTGCAAACAATGGGCTAAATGGCCAGATTCCAAGGACCCCGAAGGGTCAGAATAGGTTTGGGGAGGGGACCCACTGGACAGATGGGAACCACTGTTTCCCACCTCGTTGAAGAACACGCTGGATGGTCTCCTCAAGGCCATCCGGCGTGTTGTTTAACGAGCACAAGATATGGCTCTCCCACACACGGGGCCACGGATTAACGTCCCATAAAACAGACGGCGTCCTTTCCAAGCCCATCGGTGTCCCCTACCAACCGTCGGCAGGGTGGGAGTTTTGCGGAACTTAATCTCAACGCTGGCCCATGTGGGGCTTGAACCTGGGAACTGCAAATTATGAGCCAGGCGAACTACCGACTGAGTCGCTCTCGTTCCTAATTGTCTTGAGCCAGGCGGTATGGAAATAGGGAGAAAATGAATTCAAGAAGCTTGAGCACCCGCAGAGTAAATGAAGCGGCCTTACCACCTCTGAAAGGAGAGCGGGGGGGGGGGGTGCTCAGTCAGTAGCGCGCCAGGCTCGTATTCTACAATTCCCAGGTTCGAGTCCCAGCTGGGTGAATGTTGAGATTTAACTCCTCAAAACTCCTCTCCCTGTCCAAGGTCAGAAGGGGACACCTTTAGGATTGTAAAGGCCTTCGTCCGTCGGATGGGACGTTAAACCGTGGGTCCGTATACGGGAGAGCTATGCACTGTGCACGTTATAGAACACGCTGGATGGCCTTGACGGGAGACTACCATCTGTCTCCCAACAGCTGTTCCAGTGGGTCCCCTCCCACAACCTTCTCTGAGCCTTCGGAATCCTTGTGACCTGGCCATTTAGCCCATGGTGTGCAAAAAAATGCCGCTCAGAGGTAAAACAACCAAACCCACCTCTGAAAAATCCGCTTAAAAATGAATAATTTTTATAATTTTAAATAGAGTTAAATTTTTTTTATTCACATTAAGATAATTATGATTTTATTCTGTAATTTGTAACGGGAATTCCACTTTTAAAATGTAATTCCATGCATTTGATAACGTTCGTGTGAAAATGCTTATATTTTTCTATTAAACATCTATATTATGCCTTTAAACATAAATTTTGAAGTGCTTCCTACAACAAAATCCAATCTCCTAAATTCCTTTAAAAAACAAAAACTTCTTATAAGAGTTTTTGAAACATAAAAAATAGGAATTAAATGTGCGTGGGTCAAGATCATTTATTGTGCCACTCGAAATTTGAAGTTCCATTTCGAGCGCGATAAAAAAAATCCATTCCGATATCAATTTCGATTTCTCGCCAAATGTCAAGTCTAAATTTTTTTGCCGTCAGATCATCAAAGGGAAACTTTTTATCCAAGAAAGTATCAATTGCCATTTTTGAGGCGTCAAAGCATCAAGTGCCATTTTTGAGGCGTCAAAGCATCAAGTGTCATTTTTGAGGCGTCAAAGCATCAAGTGTCATTTTTGAGGCGTCAAAGCATCAAGTGCCATTTTTGAGGCGTCAAAGCATCAAGTGTCATTTTTGAGGCGTCAAGCATCAAGTGCCATTTTTGAGGCGTCAAAGTATCAAGTGCCATTTTTGAGGCGTCAAAGTTTCAAGTGCCATTTTTGAGGTATCAAAGCATCAAGTGCCATTTTTGAGGCGTCAAAGCATCAAGTGCCATTTTTGAGGCGTCAAAGTATCAAGTGCCATTTTTGAGGCGTCAAAGTTTCAAGTGCCATTTTTGAGGTATCAAAGCATCAAGTGCCATTTTTGAGGCGTCAAAGCATCAAGTGTCATTTTTGAGGCGTCAAAGCATCAAGTGTCATTTTTGAGGCGTCAAGCATCAAGTGCCATTTTTGAGGTATCAAAGCATCAAGTGCCATTTTTGAGGCGTCAAAGCATCAAGTGCCATTTTTGAGGCGTCAAAGTATCAAGTGCCATTTTTGAGGCGTCAAAGTTTCAAGTGCCATTTTTGAGGTATCAAAGCATCAAGTGCCATTTTTGAGGCGTCAAAGCATCAAGTGTCATTTTTGAGGCGTCAAAGCATCAAGTGTCATTTTTGAGGCGTCAAGCATCAAGTGCCATTTTTGAGGCGTCAAAGTATCAAGTGCCATTTTTGAGGCGTCAAAGTTTCAAGTGCCATTTTTGAGGTATCAAAGCATCAAGTGCCATTTTTGAGGCGTCAAAGCATCAAGCGCCAATTTTCAGCACCCAAAGCCCTTAGTCGTTAGAACAGCAGACTCCTATTCTGATGTTCCCAGGTTCGAATCCCATCTGTACAGCGTTGAGATTTATCACCGCTAATCCCCATCCTGCTAAATAATAAAACAATTAACAGCATAGATAAATTCACATCATGCTTGCATGAGAAAAAAATTCGTTTTAAGGATGTGACTGAAAACAATGTGAATGTTGTGCAGCGAGCTTTTGGCAGAGTCCAAAAGCCGAAGAATGAGATTTCAGGCTTTTCTTTTGATGGCCACCAAACTTTCCATTAACACTCTTCAACACCGAGATGTCAGTCCATTAAGACCAACTCTCCTCCTTCAACGTGAAATCGATACCTCTGATTTTATCTCGGCACTCGTTTGCTGTAAATGTGACCACAATTCACCATTCCTGGACCCCTTCTAATGTTATTATGTTGAAAGGAAATTCTTGTTCACGAAAACCAGTTGCCATGGAGATCTGACAAAAATCTCTCAATTGAAAATGCCAACAGACTTTTGAAGACGAAATCTCGACAAAATGCAAAGATGAAAACATTTGTGATTCACCTGGAATGTCAACAAAATACTGCGAGCCATTAGAAATACAGCGTAACCACTGACAGTCTGTCACAGTAAGAAGCATGCAGCCGTCTTAAGCAACACACAGCTTTTGTTTCAAATGAAATATAGGGAGCTGTGAATGGTGACCTAGTGGATAAGTTTTTGACAGCAGATGAAAGGGACCTGTGTTCTGGGTTGGATTGGGTTTTACCTCTGAGCGGCACTTTTTTTGCACACCATGGGCTAAATGGCCAGGTCACATGGATCCCGAAGGCTCAGAGAAGGTTGGGGGAGGAGACCCACTGGAACAGCTGTTGGGAGACAGATGGTAGCCTCCGGTCAAGGCCATCCAGCGTGTTCTTTAACGTGCACAGGGTATGGCTCTCCCGCACACGGGGCCACGGCTTAACGTCCCATCCGACGGACGGCGGCCTTTCCAAGCCCATCGGTGTCCCCTACTGACAGTGGGCAGGGCGGGGAATTTTGCGGAGATAAACCTCAACGCTGACCCAGCTGGGACTCGAACCTGGGAACTACAGTTTACGAGCCTGGCGCGCTACCGACTGAGCCACCCCTGCCCCACCTGTGTTCTGAATCACCCTCAAGGAGTGAATGTATACTCTCTCTCACTCCAACTGCGCTTCCAATATGTATTTGAACTCTTCCATATTACGTGGTGGAGGTTTTAGCTCAGTCGGTAGGGCGCAAGGCAGATAAGCTCCAGGTTCGAGTCCGAACTCTGATATCGTTGAGATTTTTCGCAGCAAACTCTCAGTCTTGCTCTCGGTCAGAGACGGGGCACCGATGGGCGTGGAAAGCTTGCCTTCCGTCTGGTGGGGTGTTAAAAACGAGGATCTGGTGTGCAGGATAGCCATACCCTGTGAACATTAACCCTTTCACTACCACAGGCCTTGAAAAACGAAGTACCTCAGAATACCATTCCGGCCGAGTTTTGAAATGGACTCTTCCTAGTTTGTCGTCCCCCCTTACTTCACCCGAAGGGAGAACGGAGTTAACCACAGCAGAGCTCCCCTCCACGCCGCAAATTGCCTCTCATTAAGCTTATCATTCCCTTGCCTCTAAACCCATATGGTCATGAGCTACAGACACACATTGAACACAATATCAGACTCCTGTGACTTTTGTTCTTAAATCCTTTCCCAAAACAGTTTTTAAAAAACATGCATGTTTGTGAATTTTTGAAAAGTTTTTTAATATTAATTTTTAATAGTAACTTTAAAAAGCTATTTATTGGTTTTCTGTTTAAAAACGGGCATAAAATTATAATTATTTGAATTACGTCTTTTTACATGAAATAGATGTCAATTAGAAATTTTAGAAAGAAAAAAGTTTTAAATATTTCCATTTTTTGGATTCTAATGCCAGTTTTCTTACATCCAACAAAGAGAACGCTGTTATTAATATTCGAATGTATGATGAAAAAAATAAAGGAAGATTATTAAAATAGAGGACCAAAAATAGAAAACACTAAGAGTGCTGAATTGAGTTTTAAAGAATAGTTTTTAACACAGTTGTAGAGAGTACTCTAACATAAGAATCAAAAATAATTTTGAGAGAAAGGTTTGCATCTGAGATAAAAGTAACCGAAGTGGATATTGCAAAAGATATCCGAAGAAGCGAAGACTAGATAAAATGAGAAATAAAGAAACTGAAGCAATCAGAGATCACATAAAAATATTGGAGGTGGTAAAAAATATTATCAAAATGAGGTAGGCTTATGATTATGATGGATAATGGAAGATGGCTAAATTTAATATGGAAATGAGAACCCACTGGAAGAAGACAGTGAAAGAGAGGCAAAAATGGTATGAAACAAACATTGCCGAAAAGAAGAGTTTAAGAGCAAGAATGCAAAGATAAAAATAAGCGGATAGAGATTGCTGACTGGAACCAAACAGCTAAAACTAGGAAAGGTGAAAAGAATAAAATTTTGTATCATTATATTTTTTATAAACTACATTGTTAAGTAATTGAGTAAGTGATTCAATTCAGCAAATGATTAAATCAAAAGTAGTCTGTTCTATTTTGCATTTTAGATCATCAGTAATGTGCCTAAAGAGTCTTATGGGTGGAGGGTTACATACTCGAGTCCAAGGACAAGATCTAGGGAGGGGGGCATCTCCTATTCCTTTTCAGAAACTATCGTAGTAAGGTTAATAGAATCAAAAATTATTCAACTTATTTATGTTTCATGAATTTTTCAAAAAAATTAAAAGACATAAAACGAAGGGAAAATGATACATTGCATTGGAAATACAGCCTCTTCCCCCCCCCCCCCCCTCCTTTAAGTTCTTTCGTCTCGATTGTGTTTCTTGTTTCCCTCTCTTCTTGATTTTTTTTTCAGATCCAGGCCTGCTCGTGTCTATTGGGGTGAGGGGATGGAATGATGTTTCAGTTAACGTATTTCGTCTGAGCGGCTCTGTTTTCTGCACAATGGGCTAAATGTCCTGGTTACAGCAAAGACCCACTATACAGCTGTTATGAGACAGATGGAAGCCTGCCTCAATCTTACTGTTTTAATGGCACAGGCTATAGTTATCAGTATCTGCACACGAGGCTAAAATTTTACTTCCCATTTAACTAACGTCTGCCTTCCCAATCCCTCAGTGTCATATTTTCTCCCCGAGGGCACAGATATTATCTATATACCCTCGTCAAACAGCTGCTTGTCACAGAAGTCTGACAGGAGTCTTTCAGTTTATACGCCATAGTAGAAGGGATTTGTGAGGATGACTGGTCCTCAGCAGAAGACCACACAAACATCTGTGCCTTATCCGGGGCTGTAAACCTAGGTCCCTTTGATCAGTAGACTGCTAATAAATAATAATAATTTTTTTAAATTTTTTTTAATCTATTTTTAGTATTCCAAATGCAACTCTATCTATTTTTAGTTCCAAATACAAATGTTTTGGATTTCAAAGCAGATAGAGAAGTATGAGATATGAATAAGACAAGATAAAGATTGCAAAGATAAAAATAAGTGGAGAGTAATAGTTGATCTGGACTACACAACCTAAACTTGGGAGGGTGAAAAGAATGAAATTGTGTATCATTAATTTATTTATGAACTACATTGGAAAGTAATTCAGTAAGTGATTCAATTAAGCAAATGACTAAAACAAGCAGAGAGTATGGAAAATGAAAAGAGCATGGTCCATGCCTAAGGTACCATGGTATAGTGTGTGGGGGGGGGGGCAGAGTCAGCGGGTCCCAACCTACCCAAGGACCACGGAAAACAGAATGGGTGAATAACAATACAAATTTGTGCGCACAAAACAATACAATATTCCGGCCCCCCCTGGGTACGTCCCTGTCTCTCGCATTACACAAGAAGCTAGTCAAAAGTTGTTGATGTCTCCATCTTCTAACCACATCATTATTTGCTTAGTCAAACCACCGACACTTCAGCATCTAGAATAGTAGTTAACAGGAGATATTTTCTCGTTGTCGCATTAGAGAGCGACAACAAATGAGCTGCAGCAGCATTAAGAGGAAAACGAATAAAATTGTAAGGTAAACTCAAATAGAAAAAGAAATTCAGGTAACAAAAGCTTCTATTTTTTCTTTCAATGTATAGTTCAATCCCCTCATCAAATAGTTATGTACTGTGTCGGGAAATACACTTAATAATACTGCTTCGGTTGAAGTAAATGCTTTCATAATAAAATAACAAATGCTGTAAATTTGAATCTGAACACCTGTTCTCGTCCGATCACCGAAGTTAAGCAGCTTTGGGCGCTTTCGGTACCTGGGAGGGTGACCATTTGGGAACACCGCGTGCAGTTGGCAAAAAAAACTGCTGAGTGCCCGCCATCCTCACAGATCCCTCTATTATGGCGTAATAAACTGACAGGCTCCTGTCAGACCTATGTAGCAAGCTGCTGCTTGAGGAGGTATTTATTTTTATTTCATATATTAATGCGCTTATTTTAAATTGTTCTTTTGATGGCAAACTTGTATCATAAATAAAAAGTATCATTAATTTTTTTTATTTCAATTTTCAAGTAGCCTCACTTGAGAACCGCTGATCTAGAATAAAAGACGTTAAGTTTCTTACTATCTTGTCACAAAGGAATTATTTTTCATTTTATAATTTGTTTATTGCAGAGCTCCAAACATGCCAATCATGCAGCATAGGAACTAACTACTCCAACTTTGCTGTTGGGAAAATAAAATCTCCTCTCCCCCCCACCCGAAATTTTAGGATGATTATGTAATAATATCAGATAAAGATTGAACTTATAAAAGTTAGCTATTCTGTGTATTGATTTTTTTTTCAAACCATTTATTATTATATTACGTGAAAATATATGTTTTATCGGAATTAAAATTATGCATCTTTATCTATATTTTTTCAGTTCCACCACTTTTTAAAAGTTTTGCAAACCATTTTTCCGGTAAATACTTCCTGGCTACATGCTAGAAATACGCTATGAATTCTTTTATAAAATTTGAATATTCCCTCAAGCAGTTACTTGCCACAGAATACTGTCAGCTTATAAATCCATAGTAGAAGGTCTGTGAGGATAGCGGAACTTCAGCAGAAAAACAACATAAACAACCGTAGCTCACACGGGAGTCGAACCCAGGTCCCTTTGATCAGTAGACAAGAGTGCAATTAAATTCTAATTGTATGTCTTAAAATATCAAAAGTTAGAGCTAAACAACTTCCACTTTGTTGTTTAAAATAAATCATTATATTTTCCGTGGTCCGTGGTCATAAGTTGGGATCCACTAACATAGCTACTGCTTTAGGCATGGGCCATCCCCTTGCCCTTTTCCTCTCTGTTTCTTTCCTGTACATGGTCTTTATCAGAATTCATGACCCTTCGCACTCCCTCATTTCTATATTCTATCCAAGATCCCCACCCATCGAAAAAATTCGTTAGTACTCGTTGCTTCGGGTCTGACCGATTTAGTATATTATATATAATTAACAAAGTATTTATCATCCAAGTTAACCTTTACAGTCCAAGTAAATATGAAACACTTGAGTAGATTAGTTGAAATTGCCTAGTATTGTACATTGTCATTCAGGATCCTTTCAGGTCTTTACATATTTTTATATCCAAATGCTGTACACAATTTAAAGCATGAGGAAACAGAAGTCCTTTCGTCCTGGAGCGGCAGAGAGTCTAGCGTGTTTGATCACTGATCTTGGGTTCGATCCTTGTACATATAGCGTATGAGTTTTAAGGTTTAACTCGATTTCACCCAGTTTGCATCCCCCCCTCTCCACCCGTAAAAACAGATAAAATTCTCAGGTATAAAAATAGGTATAAAATAAAAAGATGTGCAGTTCATAATAGGTTGGTGCTTTTTTCTTCTAAAAAAAAATTTATTAGTATACTGATTTGTTTTAATTTCCTATTTGTAAAATTTTCTTTATAACGTATTACTAGTGAAAACAATATTACAAGTGAAAAGAACAAACTTGGTCAAAGAGGTTCTATCTTCTAAATGGGTAGGTACAATTAATCTGGAGAAAGGCATCTGATCTAGAATAATTTAATAAACCTGCGCATAATAAAAATGCATGTCATTATGTAAACCTATTCAGATAATTCGTCGACGTGGATGTTGACTTGATTATTTCAGAATTTTCTGCTTTTTCTTTTATCTTCCACCAAAAACTATGATTTGAAAATTCTTAAATTTTGGATTCAGATCATCAAGTAAGCAAGGTGGCATTAGCAATGCTTACTTTGCAACAGATGTGATGTAGAGTGATCATTTAGCTAACTAAATAATCTGCCACCGCCTGCAGCAAGTAATTTTGCCAAAGAATTCGTCTGTTTTATCTCTGAGCGGCACTTTTTTTGAACACAGCGGACTAAATGACGTAGTAACAAGTACCCCTATGGTTCAAGAAGGTTGGGAAAGGGGATCCACTGGACAGAGGAGACAGATGGCCCGCACAAGGGCCCCGGCTTAACGTCCCATCCGCTGGATGGATGCCTATCCAAGCCCATCGATGTCCCTTACTGACAGTGGGCAGGGCGGGAGAGTTTTTGCGGAGATAAATCTTAAAGCTGGTTCATTTGGGGCTCCAACCTGGGAACTGCAGATTATGAGCCTTGCGGGCTATCGACTAAGCCACCCGCTCTCCTCTCGCCGAAGAAACAATGGATATGCACATGTTATCATATGTCAATAATAAAATTTATACCTAATGTCTAAATAGTTCAATTATTTTTATTTCAACACAAATTGAAAAAAAAAAGTTTTTCCCGGTAATTATCCCCCAAATGGGGTTATTTTTAACCTAAAAAAGTCGTACCCTATGTATAGATATGTCTTTCTGCTGCGGTCTCTCCTTCCACAAAATTTTCTCTATAGCGTATTATACTGACAGGTTCCTGTCAGACTTCTCTGAGAAGAAGATGTTTGAGAGATAATTTATTTTCATTTTCATTTCATTCCATAAACTGATTATTTTCCTAGGAAACAGAATTCAGTTTGGAGAAATGAAACAAATATTTGGTCTTAGTGAAAAATTTTAGAGTCGAAAAGCCATTTTACTAAACTGACTTCTCTAGAAACCGCGTTTCAGATTGTCACTAGAAAGCAACTAGTTGATGAGAATGTGACCTTCAGCTACGAGAAAACAACTGAGGTGTGACTTTGGCTGACATTGTGCATGGAGTGAATATCTGTGAACATTCTTTCTAACTCACCCTAACCTGCAAGGCTCTGCTGCAGGAAGCGGTGAGACCTTCCTGCAGGTGCGGTATCTCTGCTGCAGGAAGCGGTGAGAGCCGCTTCCTGCAGCAGAGCCCTACAGGTAGGTAGTGCAATAAAAGGGAACGAAAGACTTGTCTTCCACATTTGCCTTGATTCAGCAGCGAACGCTGAAAAGGAAATAAGTCGGGAAAAAAATGATCTAAATAGAGAAGATGAAATAGAACAGCTTTCAGAAATACATTTTCGAAGAAGAAACTATTGCATGAAATTTAAATACAAAGATTTAAACTATATAGTATCGAACTAATATTAATTAATTAATTAATTAGTTAAATTTAACTATATATTATCGAATTTTTGGAAGAAATTATTTCTAGTGAACTTTTATATTTTTCAAGAGAGAATTGTGTTCGAAATAATTCCGTGAGCATAGTGAAACGTCAGTAGTGAAAATTATGACGGAAAATAAAATATTCCACAAGCAATTACTTGCTACCGAGGTGTTTGGCAGGAGCCTGTTCATATAGTATTCTATAGAGAAATGAGAAAAACCAGACCTCGCAAAATAACAAAACAAAAAGAATGGCGAATCTCAAATTTTTCAGATAACTATTCATGAGTTCCGGGTTTACAAGATATTTCCTGTGATACTCAATTACAGAAAAGAAATTTTTATACCTAGCCAATGTTATAACATTTTGAAATATTTTACAAAATTAATTATTTCTTTTCCAGACAAAGTTTTTAATAAATATTTCTCATGAGTTATGCTTAATTGGAAAAAGAAACCTGTCAGTGAGTGGAAAAAGAAACCTGTCATGGGCACCGACCGAGGGGAGGAGGGCAGTCTCCCCTCTTCTGGTAAAATAGATCGAAATATTAATTTGTAGCGAATAATACTGGTTTACCATATATTAATGCTTTTTTTCCCTTACGAAATGAAATATTAATTATTTTAATATTTTCTTTCGTGTTCATAAACATATCACTTATATTTACTAATGTGAAGAAACATTTTTACATGAATTTTTCAATAATAAGTTTCCCATTTTTCCGTTGTACTTTTTATAATAATAATAATAATCTTTATTCACATTCATTCTAGTTATAAAAAAGTTTCAACAAATGTCCAAAGAACATCTGCTTATCTGCATCAGAGATGAATAATAAATAACATTACATGAAAATGCATAAATATTGTATAAAACAATGCCATCAACACTTAAATGTATCGATGTGAAATTTCAGTGGAAGCTCCATTGTAATAATTCAGTTTTTTTTTTTCATTAATTTTTCAGCCTTGAAAAACATTCCTAACATTATTTTTGATTTCTTTAAATTTGTTTAATGAAATAATTTCTCTTGGTAATTGATTAAACCCGTAAGGTACTGTAAATGCCTCGTACATTTCCCATAGATATTTAATATTTTTGAAAGATGAAAATAATTATTGGATTGTAACCTTGTGTATTTCTCATGCAAGATTTCAGACTTGAATTGACTGTCAAACAATTTTTTGGAAGTGATCCTCTATTTGAAAAGGTTATGAAAGGAAAGTATGATGAAAATATCTTTTTCCATTATAAGCAAGGACGTATTTATATCCAGGGAGATTATTATCCAGGGAGATCGTTGAGGTTTAGGTGCGACTCCTCCGAAAATCCTGTTATCTTATATAAATCTGAAACTTGTGTACCTGCTTTGAAATCCCTAACAGGTGTCTTTGTATAATTTTCGCCTCATATGATATTCCCGACACTAAAAGTAGATATAAAAAAAAACCTATAAAATTTTATCTTATCTAGAATATCATTTTATCATTTCCTGTAGAATATTTCAATGATTAGGAACCCCACTCAAGTCTTATTCTCAGAAGAACTCCCCCCCCCCCTATGAAATGAAATAATTAAATCCTGGATACTTGCCTGATTATGGGGTAATAAATTGCCTAGGTCGTGGGGGATTAAATTTTTAACATTGAAAGATGGAATAGTTTTCTTCATGCTCGTTGATTCGTATATTGTCAAACCATATTATTCGGACATCCTCTCTCGCATTGTGGTATGATACAGGCACGAACCCATAAGTTAGTTTGAGGGGAGGTAAGGATTTGGGAATTTAGTTTCGATGGCTGGAGGGTCGAGAATGATTTAGTGCAGGGTTCTTGAATTTAGCCTGCTGGGGGGTTGTGAATAAGACTTGAGTAGGACTTGTCAATTACTAAAATATTCCACGTGATAGCAAAGATTATTTGATATTTTATATAAAAAAAAAATTAACCTTTGGGTGGGTTGTTTGACCTCTGAGGGGTACTTTTTTGCACACAATGGTCTAAATGGCCATGTCACAAGGACTCCAAGAAGGCTGGGGAGAGGACCCCCTGGAGAGCTGTTGATAGACAGATAGTAGCCTCCCGTCAAGGCTATGCAGAGTGTTCTTTAACGTGCACAGGGCATCGCTCTCCCGCACATGGGCCATGGCTTAATGTCCCATCCGACTGACGGCGGCATTTCCAAAAATTTTACAGTTCCTTTTTAAATACGTTTGTTGTGTCGAACTTATACTACGAGTCTAAAATTAAATTACGCGAAGATAACTGTTTTGGAATTCAAAACAGATATAAAAGTTTGAAATGTCGTATAAGACGACCGGAATTTCGGATTCACCCCCACCCCAATTAGGTCCCTGGTATGATACATTATGATACATGCAAGTTTGCTGTTTTCGCAACTGCTTTGATTAATGAACGACTTTACCTAAATATTTTTATCTTAAAATGCTGATTTGTTTCCCTCCCAGATGTGAATTCGGGAGACACCCATGGTGCCATCGCGAATAAAAACTTGTTACTAGACAAGTCAGAGATTTAACATGACTAAGATTTAGAAAATATGATTTAATAATCAGTTTTTAATCCTTTTATTTTTCTGTTATTATTAATCTGGTGGAGGAGGAAGATAAAATCAAAGTAAACACATATTTTATCCACATTGACGTCAATATTCCACCTCCTCCAAAAGTTAGCTATGTTTCCTTCCACAAAATTATTTCCGAACTAAGTGCAAGGTCCAATAAATTACTAGAAATATTGTCCACGAAAAACAGATTTTTAAATTGCATTCTGAGGTGTACTACTGGAAAATATTGAAAGGCCGAAAAAAATATTCAGGAATGGCGTCGTCCATAAATTAAGCAACACTGATTTTATCTAATTCTAACCCCTATGCGTAATGCTACTTAATAATATTATCTGAATCCCCTCCAATTCTCCTCATACCTTAGCACTTTTCTCTTTGCAAGGTCTTAATATTTTCTAGGGTAAACAACATAACAAGTAAGATTACAGACGAGCAATTAATTATAAATGATAATAAAAATATGCTAAATTTTTTACATTATCAGAGAAAGGAAAAAATTTGCTAATTTCAGAAATAAGAATAGCAATCTTCGAACCTTATTCGACTTCGTGTAATGAGACGTTTACATAGTCACTACCCCTCGCTATCCTTTCTTGATATTGCGAAATTTATGAACGATCCTTATTTATTTTACTTTGTCACTGACATGCGTTTGATTTTACGGTTCTCCTATGTATTCTTAGCTTCAACTAAAACATGTCCCCTTGAAATATAATTTAAAAAAAATTTATCCTTAAAACCGAAAAATATTTGATTGCAAAAGATTTCAATGATATAACGATACAAAATTAGTAAGAAAAGTTTTAATATTAATTTGAAAAAAACGATACTGAAATATATATATATACGTTTAAGGAATAATAAATATTCCAATAAACATTCATAATATTATTAAACAATATTAAAACAGGTGACACACAAACATACGTTACATATTTCGCATTCCCAGGAGCTTTCGACTTGCCGCCCAGAAGCAGTTTTCCGTTTCATCATGCGACATTTGGCACAAGTCTTTTTCCTACCTGAAATTTTTATCCTCTTATGCTCATGTGTCATATTTTCGTTTACAAACGTACATGAGCGTTTACGACTTGTGAATTCGCTCAATAGTTCTTCAATGAGCTCTAGTTTAAAATTGTATAACGTTTTAGGACGTTTTGGAAGAGGAAAATTGGTTAACGTAGAAATTATGAAAGAATTGTTGATTGAAGTGTCCAAAAGGAACCAAAATAAATAGAACCACCATTTAAGAGACTTTCTGGCCACACTGTAATATTTTCTTCTTTGGTCAGCTTGATCGACACCACCCATGTGTTTATTATATAACGCAAAGCACAACGGACATGGAACGTTACGTGTTTCTGCTTTGTTTCTTCTTTTAACTTCGCAAATTTCATTTCGTACATTTGTTGAAAGCATGTATATTTTTTTCTTATCAAGCCATGTCGTGCAAAGTAAATTAGGGATTTCGCAGCACTGAAATACCATGCTTTCGCCATTTTGTTTCAGATTGATATTTTTCAGCTCTTTGGGCATGTGCTTTCTATTTGTCATCACTGTGCCACAAGCGTAGAATCCTAATTTCAAGAGATCGATTATTAATTTCACACCACAAAAAAAAGATCGAAAAAAATTGCATGAGATGCTCTTTTCAAAGATTTAGCTAGGTGCATCACAACGTCGTACCCTAAACCTTTATCAGACCTTGAGATCTTGTCTTTTTTTCCACAATATACTTCAAAATTTAAAACATAACCTAGGAATGATGTGCAGAGCATCCACACTTTCAAACCGCGTTTAGCCGGTTTCATCGGCATATACTGCACGATACCCAATCGCCCTTTGTATTTGATCAAAGCTTCGTCAATTGAAACCTGTTCAAAAGCAGCAAAATGTTTTTGGAAGTTCAGTTTCAACTGGGACATCAACGGTTCCACTTTTTGCAATAAATGGTAATTATTATCTTCTCTACTTAATTCCTGTGCACGATCTGATATGTGAAAATAACTCAATATTTTCTGAAACCTTTGCCTACTCATTACTCTTTTTATTACTTCGTTTCCTAAGATAGGATTTGTAGACCAGTAATCACTCATCTTAGGCAATCGCACCATACTCATTATTAGTATGATACTAATAAAAGCCCACATTTCTTCTATTTTCTCTACTGGAGACCAATTATCATTTAAAACACCTTGTTCACTGGCACAAAATTCTGCATATTTATTTGTGTTTATACGCAGAATATCGCACATTTCATCAGAAAAGAGCAATTTGAAATAAGATTTTGCCGAAGAACCAGGTGGCAAATCATGCACTGGGCCAGAAGCAATATCAAAATTTTTAAGGGAAATTGCATCATTGTCTATCGTTGAAGTCCATATCATTTGTTCTTCGATGGGATCCACCTCATTTTCTTCCTGCATATTGCATTCTGCTTCAATAAATTCACCTTCTCCAATTGCATTTTTCTCACCAGCTACGAAATCGGAGAGTACAAGATACGAATCATTTACACACTCTTTCCTACTTTCGTCTTCATCATTTGATGAATGCCCACTGGAACTACTGTTCTGCTCATCGTCACTTTCATTAGAATCGAAAAGCAAACTATATATTTCATCGTTTTTAAATATTTTTGCCTTGATGTTGACATATTAAGAGGTTTAAAATTTTTCCAAAATTTAACAACAGTTCTCAAAATGCTTTCAAAATCTAACAATCACTATCTTAGCTTATAGAATTCCTGAATAGCTTGACAGTTTCATCGACGCAACCACATAAAATTCGACTCGCGACATATGTTCTCTTGCTCAGTAGCCATTCAGTAAGCCGGCAAATGAGAAATCAGATCTCTCTTCAAGCACTTGCCCTGAGTCACCTTACTCACCAAGATGTACTTACACCTTGTTGAAATTATTTCACCTTGTTGAAAACCGAAGAATGCTAGAAACGAGCTGGGGCAGCTGGCCATAAAGTTCACCGGACGAAGCACGGTGGTTCGCTACCCTCTAATGGTCGGTCGGCCCCTAGAGGCAGCAAACCACCGTGCCCCTGATAGAAACAAACACATTTGGAAGGAACTGAAGAGAGAAAGTGATGATAGATATAGTTTGTTCATAACAAAGTATTTTTGCGCAGCTTTTACTACGCTTAGAGTTTCAAAATAACTTAATACGAAAGCTGTGTGACACGTGAAATGTTGCATTGCAGTTCTGCACTACTACTTGAACGAGCTTTACGAAATGGAAAATACATTTGAACTATTGAAACTTCATATTAGAAATATTAATATTATACTAGAAGGAAATTTCCACTCCGGGAGTCTAAAATTCCAAATTGGATTTATTTATAGCCTGAGACCATTTTTTATTACTGCAGTATGGGGTAACACGGGGGAAAATCCTCAGATAAATTTGGAAAACTTATGTTCACCCCACTAAAAGAAAGAATTGAAGAATTCCCACTAAAAGACGCAATATAGCCACAATAGGTTAACCTCTTGTGGCCTATGAGTTTTAGTTACCTTCAAGTCTATTGAACTATTTGACGTCACATCCTGCTCTTTCAATGAGCACGAGAAATATTTCAATTATGATGTCTGTTCAGTGGCGGTTCTTGAATATTGCGGAGGATCTATCAGTGAACAACTATTGGATGAATTCTTTGGAACGGTACTCCAGTAAGGAATACAAATAGAAAAACATGTGAATAAAATAGCACCGTTCTGGTAGAAAGTAGAAATATACATATATACATTATAAATAAAAAATAAATACCCCCTCAAGCAGCTGCTTGCCACAGAGGTCTGACAGGAGCCTGTCAATTTATATACCATAGTAGAAGGATAAAAATAAACAAATATTCACCTCAAGCAGCTGCTTGCCACAGAGGTCTGACAGGAGCCTGTCAGTTTATATACCATAGTAGAAGGATAAAAATAAATAAATATTCACCTCAAGCAGCTGCTTGCCACAGAGGTCTGACAGAAACCTGCCAGTTTTTACGACATAGTAGAAGGTCTGTGAGGAAGGCGAGACCTCAGCAGGGAAGCAATGCCTTACCCGGGGCTCGAACCCAGGTCACTTTGATAAGTAGCCAAGTAACATATTAATAAATTGCATGCTGAGATGTGCTGCTGAAAAATGGTTCAGGAATTCCTCAGATGGTGGTAGCTTCACAACTTCAGTATTTTTTACCAGCAGCCTAAGGTAAATGAAGATCAGTATTGCATTTATTGTTTTTGCGAAGAATGTTTCGTGCTATAGGCTTCGGAAGTTAAGCGGAATGACGCTAGTCTTAGGAATTTATACCTTTAGACCTAAATCATGAACATTTGACAGATATTTTTTTTGTATTCTCTAATCAATCATAGTGTTCGGATATATATTTGAGCGACTATAAATAACTCTACTAAACTAAAGGCATGTGCTGTAGAGTGATTTTATAAAATGGATTTTAAAGTAACATTTCTGCTAAGATTTTCATCAAATTTTGCTATTTTTTCGAACCGTAATCTGAAACTACTGTACAAAACTTATATACTCCTCCCCCACGAAAAACTATCATGTTCACTGGAAAAACCCAACGTTTTAATTTTTTTTTTCCTTTTTAAGTACTAGTAAAGTATTATTATTTAAATTTTCCAAATCATCTGCTAGTTCGAATTATCACTGTTAAAGAGTACAAAATTTGGAAAAGGATAAATTTTGTTCTCTTTGAAAAGGAACATCCTATATTCTCCAGAGGCGATATATGTTCTTCCAGTATTTTGACAGAAATTATTCTTTCCGGAAAGGGCAGCGTATAGATTTTTCTCATCTTGGAAGCGATCTTTCAAAAAGTATTATTCCAAAGTATGTGTACGGTACATGAAAATCAATATGGTCCCCTTTCATCTCTCCCCAGAACTACCAAGGCCGTAACAACGGTGAGGCAAGTAAAGCATAAGCCTCGGGCGCACAAGATGAGGGGCGCATAAAAATACAAAATGAAGGGTTCAGAAAAATACAAGATGAGGGGGCTCAGAAAAAGACTGCTATGAAACTATATAGCGGTGCAATTCTCTATTTTTGCCTCTGGCACAAATATAGCTAGTTGACAGAGCTCCAGACTCACGATTTTATTTTCCCAATTTCTTCTCCCAAATGCGATTGCATTCAGATTTTCTTCCGTTAACCCCCGTGAGAAGGGGGTCACGGTGGGCTTCTGAAGATTGCCGTCCGTCAGATGGGATATTAACTGTGGGTAAAACGCCATACCCTATATAAGTAAAAGAATGAACTGAATTCTCTTGATGGGAGATTAATAGCTGTCTCCTACTAATAGCTGTCCAATGGATCTCCTACACCAACTTTCTCCAAGCCCTTTTGACTTGGCCATTTATCCTGTTGTGTGCAAAAGTGTGCAGTTTAGAGGTTAAACCTAATACTTAACCACCCCCCAGTGCTGAGTAAAATAACTTTGTCTCTTTACTATTAACTAGGTTCCTAATCAGAGATACACGAATTTGCACATCGTACAATCATTTATGAGGGTATAATAATATTTCATCCCTGAATTTTCATTAGCTAATAACTAACCGGACGTGGGTCCGAATCCCTGATAAGGCATGGATATTTCTTTTTCTGTGTTTTCTTTCTACTGATTTTTCGCCTTCATCCCAGTTCTTCTCCAGAGCGTATTATGCGTACTAACAGGCTTCTCTCACATCTCTGTGACAGGCTGCTCTAATAATTTAATATTTTATTTATTTTTAGTTAGTTATAAATAATACTAAATACCTAACTTTATCAGAGAATTTTCTTGGAGCACGTTTTCGGCATGTTCGCACAAAACTTATGTTATATATAACATATTTCCATATGCCTTGGTTAGTATTGAATAAAAAGTGGATTGGTGAAGGTAAAGTGGGTTGGAACTTTTCGGAATGTCGCCATTTGCAGTAATATATCCATTTCCGATTTAGAAAGAGCATTTCGTGACATGAAAGGAAAGCATATTCGTAGGTAAAGTAAAATTTTAGTGTATAGTGTTTCATTGAAGATAAATTAGTCATCATAACACGTGACTCTTTAATTCTATATTTTTCAACATAATTCACTCAATATTTAAAGGGTTATAGAAATTTAAATATTTAACAAGCTCATTGTATCAGAAATCTATTCCAGAAGTACATTAAAACTATGTAATAGTTTTATACAAGTCGGATCTAGAAAAAAAATTATGGAAAATACCTGAATTGGTGTTTCAGTATAATATTGCCACTCCGTTGTAGTAGTTGGTCTTAAAATATTTTTTAAAAAATCGTGTTACGTATTTGTTTCATATTATTTACATCTCCAATCCGGTTACTAACATTCTGAAGATGAGGGAAAGAGAGACATGCCGTCCCCTCCACCCCAATAATAAATGAAAATGAATGAAAAATAATATGAAACAAATATGTATCCAATTTCATCAAATAATCGTTTATTTTGGAAGTTTGTATAAATAATTATTGTTCTATTAGTGAAGATTATATAAGTTCCTTACGCATTGCTTCTGTTAAATATTCCAGCATATGCAAGTCCTTAAACAGTAGGAGAATATTATTGAAATTTAAGAATTAGCTCCACTAAATGTAGATCTTCATTTTTTTTGTTTTGTTGTAACATTTCATCATAAAGTATTATATTTCAAGTTACCAAGCTTCAAAAGTTAGCATTCCGTTAATAAAAATTGGAAATTCTTTTATATTGTTGTCTAAGTCCAATGACCGAGTGGTTAGAGCGCTTGGCTACTGATCTAAGGGACCTGGGTTCCATCCCCGGGTAAGGCATCGATGTATGTGTCATTTTTCTGCTGAGGTCCAGTCATCCTCTCAGACCTTCTACTATGGCATATAAACTGACAGGCTCCTGTCAGACCTCTGGGTTGGGTTGTTTTACCTCTGAGCGGCACTTTTTGCACACCATGGGCTAAATGGCCAGGTCACATGGACCCCGAAGGCTCAGAGAAGGTTGGGGGAGAGGACCCATTGGAACAGCTGTTGGGAGACAGATGGTAGCCTCCCGTCAAGGCCATCCAGCGTGTTCTTTAACGGGTTGTTTTACCTCTGAGCGGCACTTTTTGCACACCATCGGCTAAATGGCCGGGTCACATGGACCCCGAAGGCTCAGAGAAGGTTGGGGGAGAGGACCCATTGGAACAGCTGTTGGGAGACAGATGGTAGCCTCCCGTCAAGGCCATCCAGCGTGTTCTTTAACGTGCACAGGGTATGTCTCTCTCGCACACGGGGCCACGGCTTAACGTCCCATGCGACGGACGGTCAGACCTCTGTGGCAAGCAACTGCTTGAGGAGGTATTTATTTTTTTTAAGCATTATACATATACGTAGGTACTGAACAGAAAAAAACGTTTCATGTTATTTGAATATGGAGTCATATTCAGATATCAGTAACTTCTTAAGTAATATCAATATGGACAAAATATGACTAAAGTTATACTTGAGGTCTCTTTCGAATCTCTTTAAATGTTGAATTATTGACAAATAATTGTTCAGTATCCAAATAATTTTGTAAGCTGGAAAATATACTCAATTAAAACCTGAAAAATTATTTCAACATATTAAAATGAAAAGGAAACATTTTGTTAACTTTAATAAAATGTAAATTTTAGCAGCATATGTAATGATTGAACAGTAATGAATTTTGAATGATTTTTGGTTAACAAGGTAAGTTAATGTTAAATATTCTAGATTCTATAACTCACTGAATATTAAAAATATCAAAAGTAGGTATTTAGGCAGACCGCAGTCAGATCTTCAAATGTGATTCCCAATAATCACATTTTTCCATAAAAAGCTCTTTTAAGAAATTGTAGAGTTGTGAATTTGATTCCCTCTTGATCAAACATTTAACAATTTCAACTGTTTCTACTTTCTGTTGAGAACTTATCAATGCATGAATTTATTATTCAGTCCTAAGACGTTTTTGCTCTCCCCTCCAAATCCAAAAAAAATATTCAATGTTTCCTTTGCTCTTTGCGGAAATGTAAGTTTCAAGAAGCAATAAACAACCCACATTCCGCAGACGACTCTTAAGAGTCCCCCTGTTGCCTGGAGGGATGCAGGCAGTTTGTCAATTAGACGTTAATTGACGGTCGTTTGAACCCTCTGAGCGGGAGATGCACAAAGAGGGGAGGGAGAGTTCACCCGTTCAACCTACCTTCTCCCCGGCCGACGGGCCGGTATGGTAGCGAAAGGGAGTCGGCCGGTACGGCCGGAACGGTAGTGAAAGGGTTAAAGAACACGCTGGATGGCCTTGACGGGACGCTACTATCTGTCTCCTAACAATTGTTCAGTGGGTTCCCTTTCCGAAGGGGCGGGGGTGGTTCTGTTGGTAGCGTGCCAGGCTCGTAATCTGTAGTTCCCAGGTTCGAGTCCCAGCTGGGTCAGCGTTGAGATTTATCTCCGCAAAATTCCCCGCCCTGCCCACGGTCAGTAGGGGAAAACCGATGGGCTTGGAAAGGCCGCCGTTCGTCGGATGGGACGTTAAGCCGTGGCCCCGTGTGCGGGAGAGCCATACCCTATGCACGTTAAAGAACACGCTGGATGGCCTTGACGGGAGGCTACCATCTGTCTCCCAACAGCTGTTCCAGTGGGTCCCCTCCCCCAACATTCTCTGAGCCTTCGGGGTCCATGTGACCTGGCCATTTAGCCCATGGTGTGCAAAAAACGTGCCGCTCAGAGGTAAAACAACCCAACCCTTTCCGAACTTTCTCTGAGTTCTAGGGTCCAGGTGGCCTGCCCATTTAGCACATTGTGTGAAAAAAAAGTTAAGGAACCAAATCCCAGTAAAACGTGAAGGGGAGAAGCGCATATGTTGCTCTTTTGCTGAGATTTTGCCTCTTTTGGACTTCTCTCTGTTGCAAAATACTCCTCTGTGGCAAAATACTCCACAGAGACTTCTGTCGAATCTCTGTCGTATTACACTGATAGATTCCTGTCAGACCTCTGAGGGTATTATCATAATGACAAACTGCTCTCATACCTCTCTGGGACATTATACCGAAAGACTACTATAAGACCTTTGAGGCGTTGGGATGGGTTGTTTTACCTCTGAGCGGCACTTTTTTGCACACCACGGGCTAAATGGCCAGGTCACAGGGACCCCAAAGGCTCAGAGAAGGTTGGGGGAGGGGACCCACTGGAACAGCTGTTGGGAGACAGATGGTAGCCTCCCGTCAAGGCCATCCAGCGTGTTCTTTAACGTTGGGTTGTTTTACCTCTGAGCGGCACTTTTTTGCACACTATGGGCTAAATGGCCAGGTCCAAAGGACCCCGAAGGCTCAGAGAAGGTTGGGGGAGGGGACCCACTGGAACAGCTGTTGGGAGACAGATGGTAGCCTCCCGTCAAGGCTATCCAGCGTGTTCTTTAACGTTGGGTTGTTTTACCTCTGAGCGGCACTTTTTTGCACACCATGGGCTAAATGGCCAGGTCACATGGACCCCGAAGGCTCAGAGAAGGTTGGGGGAGGGGACCCACTGGAACAGCTGTTGGGAGACAGATGGTAGCCTCCCGTCAAGGCCATCCAGCGTGTTCTTTAACGTGCACAGGGTATGGCTCTCCCGCACGCGAGGCCACGGCTAAACGTCCCATCCGACGGCCTTTCCAAGCCCATCGGTGTCCCCTACTGACCGTGGGCAGGGCGGGGAATTTTGAGGAGATAAATCTCAACGCTGACCCAGCTGGGACTCGAACCTGGGAACTACAGATTACGAAGCCTGGCGCGCTACCGACTGAGCCACCCCCGCCCCCCACTCTATAGTTAGGTAAACGGGCATCATGGCAAAACCAATGTAGTCTCTCTCTGCACAATATACTGCTTAAAGAAAGCTTCCGACTCCACGTAACCTCACAGTTACGTACAAGGTCAAACCATTTATATTTATATAATACCCAATAGATATCTTTTCTGCCAAGCAGGACTTCTGATCCACTCACCCAACTTAGTATTTCTAACTTAAAATAAATATTCCCTCAAGCAGCTGCTTGCCACAGGTTAAATCAGTATGATACTGATTTTAATATTAAAATGAATGGCTAAGTTTTTGCAAGAGTATTGTGACATCATGCTAATCCACTGGGTTTAATCCCAGTTATGTTTAGCTTTTGTCGAAGCAGTATTCTTTTCCCACTTACCTTCAATTTATTTTAATGACGAAGTATATTTATTTCCTTAAAACACAAATGCGGCTTAGGTCTTGGTGGCTCATTACTGTGTTTTGTTGTTGCAATTTATATTGGTGCAGGCACTTTAGGGGAGCCAATTATACTTTACAATAAACTGTTTCTCTGACCATTTTGAAATCATTTTAGATCCTTGTGTATTGCATTCTTAAAGATTTATATTGTAAACATTTCGTAATATTTTTTGTGTTCATTTGTCAGCTTAGAAAAGAATTTTTTTTTGACTAAGTTAAAAATTCAAATATTTTCTACTATTTCTTTGATCGTAATTTAAAAAACAACAACTAAACATAGAGTAGAGTAAGGTTGGGTTGTTTTACCTCTGAGCGGCACTTTTTTGCACACCATGGGCTAATGGTCAGGTCACATGGACCCCGAAGTTGGGGGAGGGGACCCACTGGAACAGCTGTTGGGAGACAGATGGTAGCCTCCCGTCAAAGCCATCCAGCGTGTTCTTTAACGCGCACAGGTTATGGCTCTCGCACACACGGGGCCACGGCTTAACGTCCCATCCGACGGACGGCGGCATTTCCAAGCCCATTGGTGTCCCATACTGACTGTGGGCAGGGCGGGGAATTTTGCGGAGATAAATCTCAACGCTGACCCAGCTGGGACTCGAACCTGGGAACTACAGATTACGAGCCTGACGCGCTACCGACTGAGCAACCCCCGCCCCCGTATTTAAGGACTATGGCATGAAAAAAGAAGTTATTCGTCTTGTTTCGTGTTGTTCGATACTCTCTGAAGAAGCTACCATGCCTGGAAGACGCAGGCGCGCAACGTTTGTGCAGCTAGCGGACTTGGAGCGAGGTCGTATAGTGAGTGGGTCTTCGGGAAGCAGGTTGGTCTTTTCGTCAAATGGCACACCGCGTTGGACGAGAGGTATCGGCAGTGGTTCGATGTTGGCATTGATGGTCAGAAGAGCATTCGCACGCTCACAGACGTGGTTCCCGGCAACCTTATTAAAATGTGACTTATGTAAAATGTATTACTCATTGAAAGGTAAAATAAATATTGAATCACTTCACACGTGTGATCACTGTCCCTTCTGAACAAGTTGTTTCTACTAAATAAATCTCATAGATTACGTTTCAATTGTTAATGTTCTTTTTTCGATTTCCGCCAGTCCCGTGGCCGAGTGGTTAGCACGCTTGGCTATTGATCTAATGGGACCGGGTTCGAGCTCCGGGTAAGGCATGGATGTGTGTCGTTTTTCTGCTGAGGTCCTGCCATCCTCTCAGATCTTCTACTATGGCATATAAACTGACAGGTTCCTGTCAGACCTCTGTGGCAAGCAGCTGCTTGAGGGGGTATTTAAATAATTTAATTAAATTAATAATATAAACAATAACATTCAAGATAACTATGCCTGATATGCATCAAGAACCATTTTGCTGCGTTTCACATACGTCATTTATTTGATGTGTTTATTACGACGAAGTGCATATGAATCATAATTCTTTTCGTCTTATTTTCCTTCTTAATGCTTTCTAGATTTCAAAATTTTGCAACTTTTGGGATGGTTTTTGCAATAAAATGCGCAAGTTGAATTTCAGTGAATTGATGCTACAAAAATATTTTTTGTATAGTCGTGTTCCTTTGGCACATTGAAGTGGAAACATTTTTTTTTCTTCTGTATGCAAAAATTCGGGTCTGAAAGGGTTAAATGAACTTATTATATTAATTTAGGGGTGGAAGTGGGTTTTGAGAAATAGATGGATGCTCGAGCATCTGTTAAAAATATTATATATTATTTTTCCTTATGTACAATTAAAGTTTATGAAGGTAGGTGTTTATAGTTACAAAGAAAAAATATATATATAAATTTAAAAAATTAAAAAGTACCCATCTTTCTATATGACCATAAAAATAGAAAATAAACCTAAAACATATCGATGGTGCAATCAGTCACTGAGTTCGTATTCACTTCAAAGGAATATAGGGAATATAGGAATATAGGAAATATAGGGCGCCGATTTCCCTACACAACAAGATTGCCGGCGCCCTATCTTCCTTTGAAGTTGGGTTGGGTTGTTTTACCTCTGAGCGGCACTTTTTTGCACACCATGGGCTAAATCGCCAAGTCACATGGACCCCGAAGGCTCAGAGAAGGTTGGGAGAGGAGACCCACTGGAACAGCTGTTGGGAGACAGATGGTAGACTCCCGTCAAGGCCGTCCAGCGTGTTCTTTAACGTGCACAGGGTATGGCTCTCCCGCACACGGGGTCACGGCTTAACGTCCCATCCGACGGACGGCGGCCTTTCCAAACTCATCGGTGTCCCCTACTGACCGTGGGCAGGGCGGGGAATTTTGCGGAGATAAATCTCAACGCTGACCCAGCTGGGACTCGAACCTGGGAACTACAGATTACGAGCCTGGCGCGCTACCGACTGAGCCACCAACCAAAAAATCCAAGAAACAACAAGTATTTGGACAGAATTAGAGACTTTCAGTTTCACTTCATTAAAACAAAATCAGTTTAAAGAATTTTAGTCCATTAATTTGAATTCCACTTTGAGCACCTTCTCTCTCACACTTACGCAGCGATGTTTAATTATTAGTTTGCGTCCAGCTGAATCCGGCTACACGATGCTTTGAGATCGATGACCTCTTCTCTTGATTAATCCGATGTCCACCGAGACCCCTTCGTCCTCTCGATGCGACCCAAGAGGTAATTCCTTGCATCCGAATGAAGTGAGACTGCTAAAGCGCAATCTCACAGAAGAGGAGGCTGCTGAAGCTCACTCTCTCTTCTTCAGCAGGCTCCTCTTTTTAAACAGGCTCCTCTTCTTAAAGAGGAGCCTGCTGAAGCGGAATCTGAGAAGTACAGGATATGACACTACACAAACGCACCTCTTGCAAGAGTTGGGTTGTTTTACCTCTGAGCGGCACTTTTTTTCACACCATGGGCTAAATGGCCAGGTCACATGGACCACGAAGGCTTAGAGAAGGTTGGGGGAGGGGACCCACTGGAACAGCTGTTGGGAGAAGATGGTAGCCTCCCGTCAAGGCCATCCAGCGTGTTCTTTAACGTTGAATTGTTTTACCTCTGAGCGGCACTTTTTTGCACACAATGGGCTAAATGGCCAGGTCACATGGACCACGAAGGCTAAGAGAAGGTTGGGGGAGGGGACCCACTGGAACAGCTCTGTTGGGAGAAGATGGTAGCCTCCCGTCAAAGCCATCCAGCGTGTTCTTTAACGTTGGGTTGTTTTACCTCTGAGCGGCACTTTTTTGCACACCATGGGCTAAATGGCCAGGTCACATGGACCACGAAGGCTAAGAGAAGGTTGGGGGAGGGACCCACTGGAACAGCTGTTGGGAGACAGATGGTAGCCTCCCGTCAAGGCCATCCAGCGTGTTCTTTAACGTTTGGTTGTTTTACCTCTGAGCGGCACTTTTTTTGCACACCATGGGCTAAATGGCCAGGTCACAAGGACCCCGAAGGCTCAGAGAAGGTTGGGTGAGGGGACCCACTGGAACAGCTGTTGGGAGACAGATGGTAGCCTCCCGTCAAGGCCATCCAGAGTGTTCTTTAACGTTGGGTTGTTTTACCTCTGAGCGGCACTTTTTTGCACACCATGGGCTAAATGGCCAGGTCACAAGGACCCCGAAGGCTCAGAGAAGGTTGGGGGAGGGGACCCACTGGAACAGCTGTTGGGAGACAGATGGTAGCCTCCCGTCAAGGCCATCCATCGTGTTCTTTAACGTGCACAGGGTACGGCTCTCCCGCACACGGGACCACGGCTTAACGTCCCATCCGACGGACGGCGGCCTTTCCAAGCCCATCGGTATCCCCTACTGACCGTGGGCAGGGTGTGGAATTTTGCGGAGATAAATCTCAACGCTGACCCAGCTGGGACTCGAACGTGGGAACTACAGATTACGAGCCTGGCGCGCTACCGACTGAGCCACCCCCGCCCCTCATATTATACAATGCTTCATCCTGTGGCTGAGTGATGTTGAATGCTGCTCCCGCATCTCTGGATGGGATTCTCTCCTAAATTTCCTCTTCATATCGTTGTCAAAGAAACGTTATTTTCTGAGAATCGGAAGAGTCTAATTGCAATTTTTAGCGTAATTGATATTTCATGCCATTAAACAAAGAGAACTTAATTTTAATCTGTTTTGAGATTTGTTTCCACTTAACCTTCAACTTTAAGCTTTCCCCCGGTGAGAAAGGACACACCTATGGTCTTGGAAAGGCCGTCGTCCGTCAGATGAAAAGTTAAGTCGTGGGTCAGTGTACAGGAGAGAGAGAGTCATACCTGTGAACGTTAAGGATGACCTTAGAAACACGTTTAACATCTGTCCAGTGGATCCTCTTAATTCTTGAAAAATTTGTGTAATATATAATGTCAACTCATGAATATTTAGCTTTGCCTTGAGTGGGATTCGAACCCACGTCTCCCAGTAACGAGCCATTGGTGCTAACCACTACATCATGACAAGCCAACTCTTTTTTCAGCTATTGTGACTTATAGACTTTCCTGCACATTATTTTGTCACTCTCTGATGGGGCGGGGGTGGCTCAGTCGGTAGTGAGCCAGGCTCGTAATCTGTAGTTCCCAGGTTCGAGTCCCAGCTGGGTCAGCGTTGAGATTTATCTCCGCAAAAAATCCCCGCCCTGCCCACGGTCAGTAGGGGACACCGATGGGCTTGAAAAGGCCGCCGTCCGTCGGATGGAACGTTAAGCCTTGGCCCCGTATGAGAGAGAGCCGCACGGGGCCACGGCTTACGTCCCATCCGACGAACGGTACCCTGTGCACGTTAAAGAACACGCTGGATGGCCTTGACGGGAGACTACCATCTTTCTCCCAACAGCTGTTCCAATGAGTCTCCTCCACCAACCTTCTCTGAGCCTTCGGGGTCTTTGTGACCTGGCCATTTAGTCCATGGTGTGCAAAGAAATGCCGCTCAGAGGTAAACAACCCAACCCACTCTTCTGGTTATTTAATTCTACATGGGGAGAGGAGAACCCATGATTCCCCCCCCTCTCTATCTATCTCCCCTGTATCTGACTGTTAATTCATTGGCTTACTTTTGCATCATCATAATACTGGCAGAACGCAGTGTCCGATCGATATCGAACTTTGCACACTTTTTAATATATTAAAGCGGATAAAAATTTAAAAGAAGTCGGAAAGATTTCATTTGGATTTTTACTTTTTTGTGCAGAGAGATCAGCTTCACTCTAATTGTGCCAGATCGAAACCCAAGGGACATACTGAATATCTCTTACGAGACTGATGATTGTTTCCCGTCAAGTCCATCCAACGTGTTATTTCACGTATAAATACAGTATAGTTTTCCTGCGAACAAAACAGTGGCTTCAGGTGTCATCCGACTAACTTCAGCAGCCTTTCCAAGCCCATCAGTGTTTGCTTCCTCACCGAAGATTGAAAATCTGTGTGGAAAATATATACGCAGGGTTGTTTTACCTCTTAGAAACATTTTTTTAGCACACAGTGGGCTAAATGGCTAAGTCACAATAATCCCGAGGGCTCAGAGAACTCGGGGGAAGAGGACACACTGGACAACTATTAGTAGACAGATGATAGCTTCCTGTCGAAGCCATCCAGCGTGTTCTTCAACTTGCACGGGGTAGGACTTTCCCACACGGGCTCGTGAATTAACGTCCCACCAACGGACGGCGGCCTTTGCAAGCCCATCGGTGACCCTCTATGTACCGAGGATAGGTGCGGGTTTAGCTGAGATTAATCTCAGCGTTAACCCAGGTAGGGAATCGAATTTAGGAACTGCAGATTAAGAGCCTGGCGTGCTACCGACTCATCCATCCCCGTCCCAATCTAAGCAGGCATAGTAGACATTTGAATCCGGAAAATAGCATCAGGTGTTAAGCTCGGCGCTTCGCCCACTGAGACACTTTTACCACTACACTCCTCTCCGCAAAATTCCCCGCCCTGCCCACAGTCAGTAGGGGACACCAATGGGCTTGGAAAAGCCGCCGTTCGTCGGATGGGACATTAAGCCGTGGCTCCATGAGCGGGAGAGCCATACCCTGTGCACTTTAAAGAACACGCTGGATGGCCTTGACGGGAGACTACCATCTGTCTCCCAACAGCTGTTCCAATGGGTCCCCTCCCCCAACCTTCTCTGAGCCTTCGGGGTCCATGTGACCTGGCCATTTAGCCCATTTTGTGCAAAAAAAGTGCCGCTCAGAGGTAAAACAACCCAACGTTAAAGAACACGTTGGATGGCCTTAACGGGAGGCTACCATCTGTCTCCCAACAGCTGTTCCAGTGGGTTCCCTCCCCCAACCTTCTCTGAGCTTTCGGGGTCCTTGTGACCTGGCCATTTAGCCCATGGTGTGCAAAAAAGTGCCACTCAGGTGTAAAACAACCCAACAACAAGCCATTCCACTTCAAAGTTGTGGTACACAGATTCTTTACAAAAAAAAAACTCATTCTTAAGTTGGAAGTAAAAATTGTTTCCGTCAATAGAAAAAAAAATGGTAACAAAAATTGACTGAATGGAATACAAAGACACAATCATATCGTATATCCTTAAACCATCTAATATAACTACAAGGTTCATTTTAAAGTGCTATTTTTCATCAAATAATTAAATAACAATAGCGATGATGCAAAGTGTCAGACACTCGTTTCGAATTAAAAAGTTCGTTTTACGTTAGAGAATTACTTGGTATCAACAATTGTTCAACGCCGAAAGAAAGAACAAGAGTTATGGAAATTGGAATATTTAACAGCAAGAATGCCGATTTAAAATAATTGCTCTGAAGAGTTAATAAAAAAAAAGGTAAAACGAAAGCAATAACCGTCGTACTGAACTTCACTAACACGTGTAAGAATATTTTTAGCAATTCGCGTAATAATTATGTTAATATTCGCAAAGTTCGAACTTTTGCTTTTGCAGAAAGAGCAAACTTGTTAAATGTTTCGGCTTCCATAACTCTAAATACTGAGCGAATATTGTAAGGAATAGCGATATTTGTTAGGAATAGCGCATATTGTTAGGAATAGCGTTATTTGTTAGGAATAGCGTTATTTGTTAGGAATAGCGTTATTTGTTAGGAATAGCGCATATTGTTAGGAATAGCGCATATTGTTAGGAATAGCGATATTTGTTAGCAATAGCGCATATTGTTAGGAATAGCGTTATTTGTTAGGAATAGCGTTATTTGTTAGGAATAGCGCATATTGTTAGGAATAGCGCATATTGTTAGGAATAGCGATATTTGTTAGGAATAGCGCATATTGTTAGGAATAGCGATATTTGTTAGGAATAGCGCATATTGTTAGGAATAGCGATATTTGTTAGGAATAGCGCATATTGTTAGGAATAGCGTTATTTGTTAGGAATAGCGTTATTTGTTAGGAATAGCGCATATTGTTAGGAATAGCGTTATTTGTTAGGAATAGCGCATATTGTTAGGAATAGCGTTATTTGTTAGGAATAGCGCATATTGTTAGGAATAGCGTTATTTGTTAGGAATAGCGCATATTGTTAGGAATAGCGTTATTTGTTAGGAATAGCGCATATTTTTAGGAATCGAGTTTGAAATAGATTTGAGCGAGACCCCTAAATCATTTAGTCATATTTTTTCATGAAAGAGTTCTATTTTTTAGAAGACACTGAGTTACTATTGATATAACATGAAACTGCGCCTAATAAAGTGGCCGCTTAGTGTACACAGTCGTATCAGAATAATATGACCACCTACCATTCGTATTATTAGGTAGATGGTCATATTATTCTGATATGACTGTGTATATGCTGAAACTCACGAAATAGTTTGAAATATTCAAGTTTTCTCAATTATTGAATATTTATTTTTATCTCGGAGGGTTGGGTTACCTTTGAGTGGCACTATTTTTTTTTCACACAATGAGCTAAATGGCTAGGTCACAAGAACCCGAAGGTTCAGAGAAAGTTGGGGAAGGTACCCACTGTACAACTGTTGGGAGACAGATGGTAGCCTCCCGTCAAGGCCATCCAGCGTGTTCTTTAACGTGCACAGGGTATGGCTCTCCCGCACACGACTTAACGTCCCATCCGACGGACGGCGGTCTTTCTAAGCCCATCGGTGTCCCCTACTGACCGTGGGCAGGGCGGGGGAATTTTGCGGAGATAAATCTCAACGATAGCCCAACTGGGACTCGAACCTAGGAGAGGGGCGGGGGTGGCTCAGTCGGTAGCGCGCCAGGCTCGTAATCTGTAGTTCCCAGGTTCGAGTCCCAGCTGAATCAGTGTTGAGATTTATCTCCGCAAAATTCCCCGCCCTGCCCACGGTCAGTAGGGGACACCGATGGACTTGGAAAGGCCGCCGTCCGTCGGATGGGACGTTAAGCCGTGGTCCCGTGTGCGGGAGAGCCATACCCTGTGCACGTTAAAGAACACATCTGTCTCCCAACAGCTGTTCCAGTGGGTCTCCTCCCCCAACCTTCTCTGAGACTTCGGGGTCCACGTGACCTGGCCATTTAGCCCATGGTGTGCAAAAAAGTACCGCTCAGAGGTAAAACAACCCAACCCAACGAACCTAGGAGCTGAAGATTACGAGCCTGGCATGCTACCGACTGAGCCATCCCTGCCCCTTGGAGGTATATATATATATGATAAAAATTAAGTACCATATACATGTATTTGCTCTTTTGCTCCATATGCTGGGTATCACAGATAACTTTCCTCAATTTGTTCAGTTTTGCTTACTCATTACTATTTTAATTTTCCTATTGGAAACTAATCCTTAACATTTCTGAGATCTAGGATCCAAAATACTTCTATGGACTAATGTTTAGCTGTCTAGCAGTAGTATATCGAAATTTAACCTTGACCTCGAAGGATCCTCCAGATCCCAGAGTTTACAACATCACTGTGATCTACGACCCGACATAACCCAAGGCACTAATTTATAGCTCTCTAAAACACACCCAGACACCAATTTTCACCTTTCAAGCACTCGTAGATCGACGTGACCTCTACGTCACCTTTCGAGGGTTGGGAACTCACTGGAATGCACCTCTAACGAGTCCTTCGCCAAACGAGAGCGACGAGATGGGGCATTGTGTTGTTGAAAAAAAGCATCCTGTTGTGGGAAATGGAGAGCCGTGACTGGTGTAGATGGTCGGCGAGTACGTCTACATTGCCTTGTGCAGTGATAGTGGTCTCAATAGTTATACAAGGGGCCCCATGGTGGCCCACGTAAACATGCTTCAGAACATTACACCTTATTCACTAATCTCTAACACCCGACTTGACAGTTGGGGTTCATGGCCTCGTGTGTCCTATGCAGGTCTGAGACGTTTTGGAGCCCGAGGCAAGATAATTACTTTGCGTCCTTGTCATTTTCTCCCATAACCTAATAGGGGCGGGAGTGGCTCAGTCGGTAGCGTGCCAGGCTCGTAATCTGTAGTTCCCAGGTTCGAGTCCCAGCTGGGTCAGCGTTGAGATTTATCTCCGCAAAATTTCCCACCCTGCCCACGGTCAGTAGGGGACACCGATGGGCCTGGAAAGGCCGCCGTCCGTCGGGTGGGACGTTAGGCCGTGTGCTGGAGAGCCATACCATGTGTACGTTAAAGAACACGCTGGATGGCCTTGACGGGAGGCTACCATCTGTCTCCCAACAGCTGTTTGAGTGGGTCCCCTCCCCCAACCTTCTCTGAGCCTTCGGGGTCCATGCGACCTGGCCATTTAGCCCATGGTGTGCAAAAAAGTGCCGCTCAGAGGTAAAACAACCCAACGTTAAAGAACACGCTGGATGGCCTTGACGGGAGGCTACCATCTGTCTCCCAACAGCTATTCCAGTGGGTCCCCTCCCCCAACCTTCTCTGAGCCTTCGGGGTCCATGTGACCTGGCCATTTAGCCCATGGTGTGCAAGAAAGTGCCGCTCAGAGGTAAAACAACCCAACCCCGCTATTCGTTTCACTTAACATTGCCTGCATATTGGTTGGAAAAGAAACAACTGAACTCGAGGGAGACTCGAAATCCCGATATTTATATAAATAAACCCATTTGCACGAGGAATATACTTCCAAGACCAACAGAGATCATTAAGTGAATTGTATTAATTTCATCAAGTCTCGTAATAGCAGCAATAACCTACTTTATCATTGCGATCTTTCTGGAAATGGATGGCCTGTGTTGCTTTTTGAAGTCTGATGCTGAAAACCAAAGAGAGAGCCTATTTTTTGTTGGTAAATGACGAATATAGGTTATTCCCAAATGGAGGGAGACATTAAAAACATCCTTTACTCAGAAAGCCGTCCCATGGCCAGTGGTTAGCGCGCTTGGCTACTGATCTACGGGACCTGGGTTCGAGCCCCGGGTTTTTCTGCTGAGGTCCTGCCATCCTCTCAGACCTTCTACTATGGCATATAAACTGACATGCTCCTGTCAGACCTCTGTGGTGGCAAGCAGCTGCTTGAGGGGGTATTTATTTATCTTATTTATTTATTACTCAGAAAAAATCGTGATTTACATCGTTTAAAGGACAGTTCCCATTTTGTGCTAACGTGATTTACATCGTTTAAAGGACAGTTCCCATTTTGTGTTAACGTGATTTACATCGTTTAACGGAAAATGCTCCCTCCAAAATGTGGTATACAGGGTGTTCACAAAAGCTCTAGTCAAACATTGGGAATGTGTTTTAGTGATTCAAAATGTTCCTATGAACGTGGTCCAGAAACGTCTCCCTTCCGATTTATAGCACATTTTGAGAGTGCAAGGAAAAATGTCTTTGAAGTCAATTAGTTTTTTTTTTTCAGTTATTACAGCGCACTCTAAGTGATCGATGAGAGCAATTACGTAAGTGTACATCAGAGAAAGTGTTCGAAGTGGCTTTCCTGAGCAGCAATACACGCCTCACAACGTCTTCTCATCGACTGTCGAACATCTTCAAAAAATATCGGAGTGTTCCGAATTCTTTGACAACCATCTACGATCCGTTTGCTTAGATCTTCAATATTAGGAACAGTCTACGGGTTGTTTTCCGTACATACTCGTACTCTAATGTAAACATAAGGAGAAATGCAGTGGATTCAAATTGGGAGAGCGTGCGGGCCATATAGTTGGTTCACCTCTACCAATCCAACTGGCAGGGTTGGGTTGGGTTGTTTTACCTCTGAGCGGCACTTTTTTGCACACCATGGGCTAAATGGCCAGGTCACATGGACCCCGAAGGCTCAGAGAAGGTTGGGAGAGGGGACCCACTGGAATAGCTGTTGGGAGATAGATGGTAGCTTCCGTCAAGGAGCTACCTCCAGTGAGCTCTTTAACGTGCACAGGGTATGTCTCTAACGCACACGGGGTCACGGCTTAACGTCCATCCGACGGACGGCGCCCTTTCCAAGCCCATCGGTGTCCCCTACTGACCGTGGGCAGGGCGGGGAATTTTGCGGAGATAAATCTCGACACTGACCCAGTTGGGACTCGAACCTGGGAACTGCAGATTACGAGCCTGGCGCGCTACTGACTGAGCCACCCCGCCCCACCAACGGACAGGATACGTACGATTGAGGTGACCCAGGAGTGGTGATAATTTGACTAACATTTGAATGCATTTATTATGCTGTCATGCAAATGATGTAAATTTACTTAGCATCGTACATTCGCTCAAAAAAGTATCCGAACGCTATGGTTGATTACAGAATTCAGAAAAAATATCTGGCAACGATGTTTTTACAAATCAGTTATCCCCTACTGACCGCCAGATCACTAATTTCTAAAAAAATCGTTGCCAGATATTTTTCTGAATTCTGTAATCAACCATGGTGTTCGGATACTTTTTTGAGCGACTGTAGGTGGTCATATTATTTTGATACTAGATCGTGTGGGCTCACTCACGGAAATATTGAGCGTGTGCAGTTACCGTTCACAACAAACTGGAGCGTGTGCAGTAACTGCACACGCTCCAGTTTGCTGTGAACGGTACCTGGAGCGTGTACAGTTGCTGTACACGCTCCAGATATTTTTTCTGAATTCTGTAATCAACCATAGTGTTCGGATACTTTTTTGAGCGACTGTACCTTTTGACAGGCTTCCTTACTTTCACTCTCAAAATGTGCTATAAATCAGAAGGGGAACATTTTTGGTCCAATGTTCCTAAGAAATTCTTTTTGTGATTGCTGTGCGCAGTAGAACACGTTCCCAGAAAACATTTGATTAGATGTTTTGGAAATACCCTGTATAAACGTTAGCACTCATATTTATGCAGGGTCGTTATAAAAATGTTCCTATGTCTTAAATATATGCTGTTAAATAATTAAGTAACAAGAGTAATGATGTGTGCAAAATGTCGAGAAATTGTCAAAGCTTTCGTTTTATGTTCGTGGACTTCCATACATACTCGACTGAGTCAGTCTGGCGTTGTTTTCCTCTAGACTTGCAACAGCTGCAGTAATTGTTTCCTATAAATGATGTGTTGGGTTGTTTTACCTCTGAGCGGCACTTTTTTGCACACCATGGGCTAAATGGCCAGGTCACATGGACCCCGAAGGCTCAGAGAAGGTTGGGGGAGGGGACCCACTGGAACAGCTGTTGGGAGACAGATGGTAGCCTCCCGTCAAGACCATCCAGCGTGTTCTTTAACGTGCACAAGGTATGGCTCTCCCACACACGGGGCCACGGCTTAACGTCCCATCCGACGGACGGCGGCCTTTCCAAGCCCATCGGTGTCCCCTACTGACCGTGGGCAGGGCGGGGAATTTTGCCGAGATAAATCTCAACGCTGACCCAGCTGGGACTCGAACCTGGGAACTGCAGATTACGAGCCTGGCGCGCTATCGACTAAGCCACTCCCGCCTCGAAATTAAGACTCTTAAAGGAACATTCAAAGACTGCTCAAGGAACCAGAGTCGGGAAAACACCAGTCAAAGGGGTAATTTTTAAAACATATTTTATAACAGAACATTTATTTTGAGGTAAGTTAACAAACAAAGTCAGTACAGCTTCTTAATTTGCCTTCCCACATATCATAGCAACCTAATATTTCATATTAGGATATCATAGAAGATATTCTGTACTGATGGGACTCATGGATAATTAGTTGGGGAAAATATAGTTTCGTGTGAGGGAGACTCGAACCCATGCCTCTCAGTTGCATGCCGGCTGTTCTGACCATTTAACTATCAGAGGCTAACTGTGTAACTGGGATCTCCTAAAGTGTTCTGCCGTGACTCCATATGCCATAATCAGTTTCGGATATTTTGAAGGAAAAAAATGGGGCGTGGGTGGCTCAGTCGGTAGCGCGCCAGGCACGTAATCTGTAGTTCCCAGGTTCGAGTCTCAGCTGGGTCAGCGTTGAGATTTATCTCCGCAAAATTCCCCGCCTTTGCCCACGGTCAGTAGGGGACACCGATGGGCTTGGAAAGGCCGCCGTCCGTCGGATGGGACGTTATGCCGTGGCTCCGTGTGCGGGAGAGCCATAACCTGTGCACGTTAAAGAACACGCTGGATGGCCTTGACGGGAGGCTACCATCTGTCTCCCAACAGCTGTTCCAGTGGGTCCCCTCCCCCAACCTTCTCTGAGCCTTCGGGGTCCATGTGACCTGGCCATTTAGCCCATGGTGTGCAAAAAAGTGCCGCTCAGAGGTAAAACAACCCAACAACCTTGACGGAAAAATGTCATTAGGTATAAATTGAAGATCTCATTCAAATCTCTGTAAACCTTTATTTTCAACAATATTTGTTTAATATTTAAAGAGTTATGGAAGCTGAGCTGTTCCGTGACCGGGAGGTAAGCACGATTGGATAGTGATCAAAAGGAACCTGGGTTCAAGCCCCAGCTTAAGGCATGGATGTTTGTGTTGTGTTTCTGCGGAGAACCACCTTCCTCACAGACTTTCTACTATTGGTGCTTCAACTGACAGGATCCTGCCAGACCACTGTGGTAAACAGCTGCTTCCAACAAAGGTCTGACAGGCAAGGCAAGGCAGCCCTGGCAAGGATGAAAGATAGAAAATACGTTTACTCTAATCTCGCTCTCAGAGTTGCATTCTAGGAAGGTCACTCACTAGCTTGAAACGTGGGCGTACCTGATTGGATGGAGGTAACCTTATACCCCCTGAAATCATGTGACTGTATCACTAGGCAAACTTCTAAAATGTCATATTTTTTCTTTCTACTCTTTTTAACACCCTCTTTACTTTTCTAAAGCCTTCTTTACTCTTTCTGATGCCCCCTTTACTCTTTCAGACGATCCTTTACTCTTTTTAATGCCCCTTTAGACTTTCTAACACCCATTAACTGTTTACAATGCCCCTTTACCCTTTCTAACGCTCCGTTTACTCTTCCTAACGTCCCCTTTACCCTTTCTAACACTCTCTTTATTGTTTCTAACAACTCTTTACTGTTTATAATGCCCCTTTACTCTTTCTAACACTTTTTTATTATTATGGAAGTCGAAACATTTAACTGTAACTTCTACTACTCGTGAAAATTTATTTCACAAATAAAACACAATTATCATAACGAATCCTTCTCTAACATAAACACAATATTTGAACTTTTTGTAATGATTTTTTAATAAAGTTTTCATCAATTTTGGAGAAAAAAACGTTTTAGGAAGATTGTGATAGTGGGGCCTGCTGTCATATGCTCCAGCTTCAATAACTCCTTAAATATCAAAAAAATTCATGAAAAATCGATTTTTACAGAGATATTAAACAGATTTTCATTAATGTCCAATGACATTTTTTTCCTAATAAGTTCACTTTCAAAGTTAAGGATATTTAATGCGCCTTTCCATTCACATAGCATGAAAAGTGTCCGAAAATGTTTTGTAATATAGTGTAACTATATATTTGCAAAAAAAAAAAATTCTTTTGAATTATGAACTCGAGAGTTTGAAAGGTTTTCTAAAGTTATTTATTCATCACGTTTTTCGATCTAAGACGATCATCTTGAGGTGTTGCTACTTCCTTTCAGATGGAAATATTGTCTCCCTCTGCACATGCGCACTCCTCTCTGCCTTAGTAATGACTCTCTAGAGCAAATCTTGTTGGAAAATTTTCGTTTAAACCATAGCAACTGTACTATCACTGATAAAGCCATATAAAGAGTCTTACTAAGTCATTGCAGAATTTCCAATTTATTGAAAAGCAAAATTGGAAAGTGTTTATCTTTGAGATAAACACTTCATGGGAAGGAGATGGAAGTAAGATTTAAACACACTTTATCTGGATTTATCTTGAATTTCGGAACATATATTCGTTCAAGTATTTACATTGATATGGAAACTGAAATATTTAACAGCAAAAGTCACCGGTCATAAGAATTTATCTCGGAAGGAATATGAAATTACTAAATAATGATATCTTTCTAAACCCACATTTATTCTTTCTACTCTTTTTAACACCCTTTTACTCTTTGCAACCCTCTTTACTTTTTCTAAAGTCTTCTTTACTCTTTTTGACACTCCCTTTACTCTTTCAGACGATCCCTTTACTCTTTTTAATGCCTCTTTAATCTTTCTAACACCCATTAACTGTTTACAATGCCTCTTTACTCTTTCTAACGCTCCATTTACTCTTTCTAACACTCACTTTATTCTTTCTAACAACTCTTTACGGTTTATAATGCCCCTTTACTCTTTGTAACGATCTCTTTACTTTTTCTAAAGACCCATTTACTCTTGCTGAAGAAGAAGAAAAAACTCTCCTTCTAATCCTCCTTTAACTCTTTCAAACGCCCCCTTTACTTTTTCTAACGCTCCCTTTATTCTTTCTAACAACTCTTTACGGTTTATAATGCCCCTTTACTCTTTCTAACGATCTCTTTACTCTTTTTAAAGACCCATTTACTCTTTCTGAAGAGGAAAAAAAACTCCCCTTCTAATCCTCCCTTAACTCTTTCTAACGCCCCCTTTATTGTTTCTAACGCCCCCTTTATTCTTTATATCAACTTTTTACGATTTATAATGCCCCTTTACTCTTTTTAAAGATCCATTTACTCTTGCTGAAGAAGAAGAAAAAAACTATCCTTCTAATCCTCCCTTAACTCTTTCTAATGCCCACTTTACTTTTTCTAACGCTCACTTTATTCTTTCTAATAACTCTTTACGGTTTATAATGCCCCTTTACTCTTTCTAACGATCTCTTTACTCTTTTTAAAGACCCATTTACTCTTTTTAAAGAAGAAAAAAACTCTCCTTGTAATGCTCCCTTAACTCTTGCTAACGCCCTCTTTACTCTTTCTAACGATATCTTTATTGTTTATAATGCCACTTTAATCTTTCTAAACGCCCCATTTACTCTTTCTAACGATCTCTTTACTCTTTTTAAAGACTCATTTAGTCTTTCTGAAGAAGAAAAAACCTCTCCTTGTAATGCTCCCTTAAATCTTTCTAACGTCCCCTTTACTTTTCCACGCTCCCTTTGTTCTTTCTAATAACCTTTTACAGTTTATAATGACCCTTTACTTCTTTTAACGCCCCATTAACTCTTTCTAATGCCCCTTTTACTCCTTTAAACTTCATGGAATTAAAATATTTTTCTTATATAAAACTAGTTGAAATACTTCAGTAATAAAGATCACAGAAAAACGTCCTGTAGTCAAGAAACACTCGAAATAATTAGTTATCCTGAGTGTAATGCGAACCCACACCTCCGAGAAACACGCCGGGCGTCCTAACTGCTATACCACCAGAAGCTAACCATTTCTTCGACAAAGTGACACACGTATAAGCATTCTCGTAATTTTTATTGATTCGCTAGAGGCACCGTCTAATATCAGGAATCAACAGTCAAGTTGTCATATATGATGATAGTAATATTTGTCACACACTCTCACAGCGTTACATAAATATTATAATTCAGTAATAAATATCGCAGGAAAAAGTCCTATAGACAAGAAACACTTTAAATAATTAGTTGAAAAAATTTGGTTGTCCTGACCAATTTTTTTAACTACAGTAGATACGCCACGTGTTTTGTTTATAGTACAGTACATATTTGTTTCAGTTCCTCTTTGTGAATATTACAGTGTGCAGTGTACTGTGCGTATACAGGAGTGTGTGTTATGATCTATTAATTATTGTGTGGTACAAAATGAGTGGGTGCAAACGTAAGCGGAATGTTGTTACGATGGAAATGAAATTAAAAGCGTTAGAACGTATTGACAAAGGCGATCCAGTGAAGCATATTTGTGATGAGCTAGGTGTTGGTAAAAGCGCGGTAAATAACTGGAGAAGGAATAGAAAAATCTTTACAAGACTTTTGTACTAGAGTCGAGTCTGAAAAAACACTTTCTTCTCGGTGCACTCTTAAAAAGTCGAAAAATGAAATTGTCGATGATTCACTTTGGTTATGATTCATGCAAGAGCGTCGAAAAGGAACGCCAATCAGTGGGCCAATCTTGAAAGAAAAAGCATTAATCCTTCATTCTAAAATCGATAAGGGGGAGATTTTTCAGCAAGCGAGGGATGGCTTTCTCGCTGGAAAAAACGTTATGGTGTTCGTTACCTTAGTGTTTGTGGTGAATAATTGTCAGCTGATCCTTTAGCAGCAGGGGAATTTTCAGAAAAAGTTTAGTGCTTATTGAAGAAGGAGGCCTATGCGCAGAACAAATCTACAATGTAGATGAGACTGGGTTAAATTTTAAACTTCTTCCAACGAAAACGTTTGTGTCAACGCAAGAAACCTCAGCATCAGGATTTAAAACAAAGAATCACTGTGGCTGTGTGTACAAATGCTGCAGGTACGCTCAAACTTCCTCTTTTTGTAATTAGGAAATCAGCGAAAACCCGAGCATTCAAGCATTTAAATTTAGCTGCTCTGCCAGTTTACTATAAAGCTCAAAAGTCTGCTTAGATAGAATCGTATTTATTTAGAGTGGTTCTTTACAGAATTTGTTCCAAAAGTTAAAAATCCACTTGAAAAGTCTTAAAATGCCTGTAAAGGTCCTACTCATTCTCGACAATGCACCAACACACCCAAACGAACTCATTTCTGACAACATAAAAGCCATGTTTTTGTCACCTAATGTAACATCTTTAGTGCAACCAATGGATCAAGGCGTGCTTGTAAGTTTAAAAAGGCAATACAGGAGAAAGCTTCTTTCAGAAATTTTACAGCAAACCGAAAATGACTGAATAGGACTTCCAAATACTTTGAAAACAATAAATATTAAGGATGTGATCTACATGTTGGCAAGAGCTTTTTATTCCCCGCCCTGCCCACGGTCATTAGGGGACACCGATGGGCTTGGAAAGGCCGCCATCCGTCGGATGGGACGTTAAGCCGTGGCCACGTGTGCGGGAGAGCCATACCCCTGTGCACGTTAAAGAACACGCTGGATGGCCTTGACGGGAAGCTACCATCTGTCTCCCAACAGCTGTTCCAGTGGGTCCCCTCCCCCAACCTTCTCTGAGCCTTCGGGGTCCATGTTTCATTTAGCCCATGGTGTGCAAAAAAGTGCCGCTCAGAGGTAAAACAACCCAACCCAACGCAAGAGCTTTTGAAAAAATGCCTCGTACATTTGTGAAGTCATGGAAAAAAACTTTGGCCCGAAGTTGAAAACTGTGTAGGAAGTATCAAAGACAACACTAAAGTATCGAATGGGCCTACGCCTGCCGAAGATATGACGGATAATGATAATATTTCGCTGCTTAATGACTTTAAATTGCTGCCTGGATGTTACACACTTGAAGATGACATTGAAAAATGGTTAAAAGGTGATGAACAGTTGGAAAATGAAACACTGAATGATGAAGAAATTATCAATGCAGTCTGCCAAGAAGGGAACGGTGAAGAAGCGGAGAATGAAGAAGAGGAGGAAGGGAACGGAGAAGAAGCGGAGAATGAAGAAGAGGAGGAAGGGAACGGAGAAGAAGCGGAAAATGAAGAAGAGGAGGAATGGAACGGAGAAGAAGCGGAGAATGAAGAAGAGGAGGAAGGGAACGGAGAAGAAGCGGAGAATGAAGAAGAGGAGGAAGGGAACGGAGAAGAAGCGGAGAATGAAGAAGAGGAGGAAGGGAACGGAGAAGAAGCGGAGAATGAAGAAGAGGAGGAGGGAACGGAGAAGAAGCGGAGAATGAAGAAGAGGAGGAAGGGAACGGAGAAGAAGCGGAGAATGAAGAAGAGGAGGAAGGGAACGGAGAAGAAGCGGAGAATGAAGAAGAGGAGGAAGGGAACGGAGAAGAAGCGGAGAATGAAGAAGAGGAGGAAGGGAACGGAGAAGAAGCGGAGAATGAAGAGGAGGAGGAAGGGAACGGAGAAGAAGCGGAGAATGAAGAAGAGGAGGAAGGGAACGGAGAAGAAGCGGAGAATGAAGAAGAGGAGGAAGGGAACGGAGAAGAAGCGGAGAATGAAGAGGAGGAGGAAGGGAACGGAGAAGAAGCGGAGAATGAAGAAGAGGAGGAAGGGAACGGAGAAGAAGCGGAGAATGAAGAAGAGGAGGAAGGGAACGGAGAAGAAGCGGAGAATGAAGAAGAGGAGGAAGGGAACGGAGAAGAAGCGGAGAATGAAGAGGAGGAGGAAGGGAAAGTTAGCCATATTGAAGGGAAAGAAGCTTCTGATGTTGCAGTAAGATACATTGAACAACAACAGGCCTCATCTGCGATTGGTGTGATGTTTATTAAAAAATGGCAAGACTTTGCAGGTAAAAAAGTGTTAAGTTCACAGAAATAAAAGAAAATCACGGACTTTTTCAAGTAAGTGTGAGTAAATTGTTAATGTTGTACAACAAATTATTAATTAAAATACAGTACAGTTAGTATTTTTGTCATTTGCCATTTTTATTTATTTTTTGACACAATTTTCGGATTAACCGGCCTTTCGTTCATCCGGCCAGGGGTCCGGTCACGTAAGGGCCGGATAAGAGGGAGTCTATTGTAATTATTTCTAGTTGAATACTGTTTACCATGAACACAAACTTACAGGTATATTTTGCATCTATGAATTTCTATCTTAGATATACAAAACATGCATATTTATATTAATCTATTGATTATTCGATATTCTATTTAATCTATATCTATCTAACTTCCCAAATTTTTAAAACGCACCATTAGGAACCACAGCTCTGGGTGGTACTAGCAAAATGTCTTTTTCCCCCTCTTCTCTTTGAAATATTGGATGGACATTCGACCCTTTTAATTCGGACTTTAATTGATAGACAAAACTACATTGATAGCATATTACCGTACTAAATTATCACAGAATTTCCTTATTATCTCAATGGAGTCTTCTTCGAAGGGAACTTCGGGTCAATGTCGAAGTTCTACAACTTCCAAAATATGCATTTAACTGAAAAATGTGACCGAAGATTAATTAAAGATCATACACGAATCCATTTAGATCTCGATTTTCAATAATATTCGTTCAGTATTTAAAAAGTTTTAGAAATTTGCGTAGTGATTATTTCAATATTAGACAATTATAATGATTTTTTTTTATAAAAGATAATTTCTTCTTAAACATTCCGTCTTCCATAACTCTTTAAATACTGAACGAATATTGTTGAAAATCGAGATTCAAGTAGATGTGATTCTGATGCTTAATTTATCTTCAGTCACATTTGTCCATTAAATGAATATTTTAGAAGCTACATAGTTTCGAAATTAAATTCTCATTGACATAACATGGAAATTCTCAATATTTTGGAGGTCCTGCCATCCTCTCAGACCTTCTACTATGGCATATAAACTGGCAGGCTCCTGTCAGACCTCTGTGGCAAGCAGCTGCTTGAGGGGGTATTTATTTACAGGGGATTGGTGCATAGCAGTCCTTCCAGTGACTACCTAGCTACCATTTACAGAACATTTTTTGGGGCGGGGATGGCTCAGTCGGTAGCGCGCCAGGCTCGTAATCTGTAGTTCGCAGGTTCGAGTCCCAGCTGGGTTAGCGTTGAGATTTATCTCCGCAAATTTCCCCGCCCTGCCCACGGTCAGTAGGGGACACCGATGGGCTTGGAAAGGCCGCCGTCCGTCGGATGGGACGTTAAGCCGTGGCTCCGTGTGCGGGAGAGCCATACCCTGTGCACGTTAAAGAACACGCTGGATGGCCTTGACGGGAGGCTACCATCTGTCTCCCAACAGCTGTTCCAGTGAGTCCCCTCCCCCAACCTTCTCTGAGCCTTCGGGGTCCATGTGACCTGGCCATTTAGCCCATTGTGTGCATATAAGTGCCGCTCAGAGGTAAAACAACCCAACTCAATATTTTGCTAGGGCATTGTATCTAACTTTATGACGTCATTGGTAAGCAGACAATGGCGGCCAGATCTCTCAAGTTGAATAAAGTGACAAACAATCTGTCCTTCGATTTCTTTTTTTTTAAACCTTCATAAGCCTTAATTGTTCGGTTGTTTTCAAAGAAAGTTAAATTTGCATCGTAATGAACTAAAAGTCTGTTAATAATGCTTCGTCTTTAACTGACAATGGTGAAAACCATAAAAACCTTTGGAGTTGGAGAGTTTCTTGTTTTCTGGTGCTGTGCGATTCTTTTCAGACAAAAAGACACTTTCCCACAAGTTGAACTTCATCTTGGAAATCGAGGGATAAAGTTTAGTAAAGGAATAATCGGTACAGTTATGCAAATTAATGCAGGAATCCTAATAGTTCCAGCAAGTTGCACAAGGAACAATTAAACGACCATTATCATTGTAATGACTTTAATGTTTTTGTATCAAGACGAAGCTGACATCACTCAGAGGACTTTTGTGGAAACAAACATTTCAATATGTGTTGTCGTTGGGTTGGGTTGTTTTACCTCTGAGCGGCACTTTTTTGCACACCATGGGCTAAATGGCCAGGTCACGTGGACCCCGAAGGCTCAGAGAAGGTTGGGGGAGGGGACCCACTGGAACAGCTGTTGGGAGACAGATGATAGCCTCCCTTCAAGGCTATCCAGCGTGTTCTTTAACGTTGTGTTGTTTTACCTCTGAGCGGCACTTTTTTGCACACCATGGGCTAAATGGCCAGGTCACGTGGACCCCGAAGGCTCAGAGAAGGTTGGGGGAGGGGACCCACTGGAACAGCTGTTGGGAGACAGATGATAGCCTCCCTTCAAGGCTATCCAGCGTGTTCTTTAACGTTGTGTTGTTTTACCTCTGAGCGGCACTTTTTTGCACACCATGGGCTAAATGGCCAGGTCACGTGGACCCCGAAGGCTCAGAGAAGGTTGGAGGAGGGGACCCACTGGAACAGCTGTTGGGAGACAGATGATAGCCTCCCTTCAAGGCCATCCACCGTGTTCTTTAACGTGCACAGGGTATGGCTCTCCCACACAGGGGGCAACAGCTTAACGTCCCATCCGACGGACGGCGGCCTTTCCAAGCCCATCAGTGTCCCCTACTGACCGTGGGCAGGGCGGGGAATTTTGTGGAGATAAATCTCAACGCTGACCCAGCTGGGACTCGAACCTGGGAACTACAGATTACGAGCCTGGCGCGCTACCGACTGAGCCACCCCCGCCCCATGTGTTGTCGTAAACTAGGAGAAGGTTTTGCTGAAGTTCTGGATAGATTACAATTAATTATTTGCAACACATGAATTGTTTATGAACAAAAAAATTAGATTTAGTTGTGTTACCTCGGAGCGGCACTTTTTTCCACACATTGGACTAAATGGCCAGGTCACAATTACCCCGAAGGCTCAGAGAAGGTTGGGGGAAGGGACCCACTAGAATAGCTGTTAGGAGACAGATGGTAGCTTCCCATCAAGACCACCCAGCGTGCTTTTTAACATGCACAGGTTATGGCTCACCTTCACACGGGGCCACAGCTTAACGTCCCATCCGACGGACGGCGTCCTTTCCAAGCCCGTTAGTGTTCCCAACTGAGTGAAGGCGGGGTAGGGAGCTTTTGCGGAGATAAATCTCAACGATGGCCCAGGTGGAACTCGAACGTGAGAACTACCCCCCCCCCCCCCCCCCCCAACATTCTTTGAGGTCTCGGGGTCCTTGTGACCTGGCCATTTAGCCCATTGTGTGCAAAATAGCGCCGCTCAGAGCTAAAACAACCCAACTCTTAATCTGATGTAGGTCAATGTGACTTAGAAGAAGAAATACTGCTTCAAACTAGAATAACATCTCCTTTTCTCCAACACTTCTAGCACATTTTTTCCCTCCTAAATCGTTTCTAGATGCCATCATATTCTCATTACTAACCTGAAAACGAAAAAAAAAGATCATCAAGAGCTAGATTCGTATTTGATGAGGGAAAATGTTCTAACGCATTTTCAGCATCCATTATCCGTAGCTGTATACTATACGTTTCCACTAATATCAATAAAACATCCCCAAGGAACTCGAATAAGATAACAGGGGAATTTTGATGGAGATTTTCTTTTATTTCTCTTCACACTTTGCCGATGACTTCCACGGATAAATTTCCACGGTAAATCAATCGGCACCTGTCGCTTTCTCGACCGTCACTCTGACACCTATTTGACCTTGAACGCGACTACGGATCTGAAATGCCTTAACATTTCTGAGATCTACCACCCGATATAATCTTATGCACCAATTTTCGGCTCTGTATCACTGGTATGCAGAATTTCGACTTTTGACTTCGTAAGGTACCATCGCATTCAAAGTTTCATAACGCTTCTAAGACATGAAATATCCCTGGGTTGGGTTGGGTTGTTTTACCTCTGAGCGGCACTTTTTTGCACACCATGGGCTAAATGGCCAGGTCACATGGACCCCGAAGGCTCAGAGAAGGTTGGGGGAGGGGACCCACTGGAACGGCTGTTGGGAGACAGATGGTAGCCCCCGTCAAGGCCATCCAGCGTGTTCTTTAACGTGCACAGGGTATGGCTCTCCCACACACGGGGCCACGGCTTAACGTCCCATCCGACGGACGGCGGGCTTTCCAAGCCCATCGGTGTCCCCTACTAACCGTGGGTAGGGCGGGGAATTTTGCGGAAATAAATCTCAACGCTGACCCAGCTGGGACTCGAACCTGGGAATTACAGATTACGAGCCTGGCGCGCTACCGACTGAGCCACCCCCGCCCCAAATATCCTTGGGTAACAATTTTTAATAAAGCGAGGATGGCTTCTAATCTGCAGTTCCCAGGTTCGACTCCCATCTTGATGAGCGTCGAGATTTATATCCGCGAAACTCTTCGCCCTGCCCACGGTCAGTAGGGGACAACGATGGGCTTGGAACGACCTCGGTCCGTCGTATGGGACATTAAGCCGTGGCCCCGTGTGCGGGAGAGTCATACTCTGTGCACGTTAAGGAACACGCTGGATGGCTTTGATCGGAGTCTCCATCTATCTCCCAATAGCTGTCTAGTGGGTCCCCCTCACCCAAACCTTCTCTGAGCCGTCGGGGTCGCTGTGATCTGGCCATTTAACTCATTGTGCATAAAACAGTGCCACTCAGAAGTAAAACAATCCAATTTTTAGCTATCTAACACCAGTAGATTGGAATTTGACCTTTGACCTTAAAGGACCTCCTCGATTCAAAATTTCGTAATGTTTCTGTGATTTTTTGATCTTTCATTTATCTTCAGTCATATTTTTCAATTAAATGCGTATTTCAGAAGTTATAGAGCTTCGAACTTAAATTTTCATTGATATAACATGGAAAATATCTAATATTTTGTTAAAGCAGTAGATGAATAATTAAATAGAGGAAAATGGTTTGTTTTTTCGATTTAAAAAAAATGCAGGAACTGCTGCTGATAAATAGTTGGGAATCAATAAGGTGAGTTTAAAATGTTAACTTGGTATCTTTGAGACAGTCACAGAGGTGGGGGGGGGGGGGGGGGGGGTCAGTCGCTAGCGCGCCAGTCTCGTAATCTGCAGTTCTCAGTTTGAGTCCCAGCTAGGTCAGCGTTGAGATTTTTTTCCGCAAAATTCCCCGCCCTGCCCACGGTCAGTAAGTGACACCGATGGATTTGGAAAGGCCGTCGTGAGTTTCAAATGTTAACTTGGTATCTTTGAGACAGTAACAGAGAGGGGGTGGGGGGTCAGTCGGTAGCGCGCCAGACTCGTAATCTGCAGTTCGGTGTGCAAAACACGGAAAAAAAGAAAAAGAATTGAAAAAGGGAGAAAGGGAAAGAAAGGAAGAGTGTCGGGTGGGACGTTAAGCCGTGACCCCGTGTGCGGGAGACCATATCCTGTGCACGTTAAAGAACACACTGGATGGCCTTGATGGGAAGCAACCATCTGTCTCCTAACAGCTGTTCCAGTGGGTCCCTTCCCCCAATCTTCTCTGTGCCTTCGGGGTCCATGTGACCTAGCCATTTAGTCCATTGTGTGCAAAAAAGTGCCGCTCAGAAGTAAAACAACCCGACAGTCGCGGAATTTTGTTGCTTAAGAAAATTTATCTTAAAAGATGCATAAAAAAGTAAAATTCCTCTCAAGCAGCTGCTTGCCACAGAGGTCTGATTGGAGTCTATCAGTTAATCAAGATCAAAGATCGTGTTTGACAAAATGGAGTACCTGGTCGTAGGCACATATCTCCTTCATCTGATTTAACCCAAGAGGAACTGATGAAATGAAAATTAAATCGTGCAATGCCGAAGCCCAGAGTGCTAAATGATAAATTAAAACGTGAGAAAAAATGAACGGAAGAATAAAAAATTATATAGAAAACATGGTAACAGCAGAAATATACCAAAGCTACGATAGAAGGAAGCGAAATTGAAGAAAGTAATACTCACCGTGACATCGGACGTCTCGGTAAGCTACCGCTACTTCGGACGTCCCTGTGAGCTGCTTTAGGAAAGGATAGGAAGAGAAAGAGAAAAGAAAAAGAGGGAGAAAACGGAAAGAAAGGAAAAAGAAAAAGAGGGAGAAAACGGAAAGAAAGGAAAAGAAAAAGAGGGAGAAAACGGAAAGAAAGAAAAAAGAAAAAAAAGGGAGAAAAGGGAAATAAAAAAAAAGAAAACGAGGAAGAAAGGAAAAAGTAAAAAGAGGGAGAAGAGGGAAAGAAAGTAAAAGAGAAAGGGAGAAAAAGGAAAGAAAGGAAAAAAGAAAAAGGGAGAAAGGGGGAAAGGAAAATAAAAAGAGGGAGAAAGGGGAAAGAAAAGAAAAAGAAAAAGAGAGAGAAAGGGAAAAGAAAAGAAAAAGAAAAGAAAAAGAGGGAGAAAGGGGAAAGAAAAGAAAAAGAGGGAGAAAGGGGAAAGAAAAGAAAAAGAGGGAGAAAGGGGAAAGAAAAGAAAAAGAAAAAGAGGGAGAAAGGGGAAAGAAAAGAAAAAGAAAAAGAGGGAGAAAGGGGAAAGAAAAGAAAAAGAGGGAGAAAGGGAAAAGAAAAGAAAAAGAAAAAGAGGGAGAAAAGGGAAAGAAAGGAAAAAGAAAAGCAAAAATAACACCTCAATCAGTCAAAACTTATTGCGGACTCAGAGCCTGTGCACACTTAATATTTCCAATTCCGAATTCTTCAAAAGCAGGGAGGAATTGTGTAATCATGTCAGCTGTAAATTCGGGTTCAAATGAATAATACTTTCCCGTTAGCTCCTTAAGAAATTCGATATTATCTTTCTTTACTTCTTCTTGATTATCTAGGATTTTTGTAAGATCTTCCATATCTTCTCTAATAGTTACAGTTTTTTTTCCTTTGTGGCTATTGCTTTAAAGAGCTTAACTGCAAACATGCCGCTTTTTTTGGTCCAGCTACCACCTTTTAGCTTTTTATTTCCAGCTCCTACTTTTCTGTGTTTCAGGGATTGTTACGGAGTTTTGCACAACTTTTCTTGTTCTGTATCTTTGTCATTTTCGGTTGTTTTGTTAGCTTGGACCTCAGGTATGAGGTCTATGATCAATTCCCCGTCGGTTATCTCAAAGTTTTCGTCAGTGTTGATTTTTTCAGCAAGAGGGAGGTGAGCTAGGAAAAAACGGCCGAAACCGCTGCCCCTTCCGTGTTATCAAACTTTCTACCACTGGCTTCTCAGAGTTTATGTCCATAGCAATGCTCTCTTCTTTATAATAAAATAAATAAATACCCCCTCAAGCAGCTGCTTGCCACAGAGGTCTGACAGGAGCCTGTCAGTTTATATGCCATAGCAGAAGGTCTGAGAGGATGGCAGGACCTCAGCAGAAAAATAACACAAACATCCACGATTTATCCGTGGCTTGAACCCAGGTCCCTTAGATACTACACTGGTGGAGGGAAAACTACAATTCATAACATGAATTGGAGTTAAATTATGCGCTAATTCAAAGAGATCACATCACGTTTTTAGTCAGCATCATGAATGACAATAATTGTGTTGAAGAATGTATTACATTTTAAAAGCTCAACTAGTATCTAAAGATTCCTTTGGTGGATTATATCTGGCTTACAGAAAGAACTATGAACAAATAAACTTGTATTATCCTTTACTCTATAAATGGTAGATAGGCATGCACAAGAAGAATAGCTATGCACCCATCTCTAGTGATAATATGCAGAACTTGCTAGGCCTAGCAAAAATCCAATCTAACCTTCTTGTAGTGCAGACTGTTAGCATCTTTCAAAAGAGATATTCTCTTGTGGAAGGGAGCAGCAGAAGGGTTGGGCTGCCATATCAGTGTGGCCTATTGATCTGGCCTACTTTTTTTCCTGTTTTTCCTACCTTGCTGAAGAGTGGTCGTGGAAGAGTGTGTGTAGTTACACAGGTCATAGTGGTGACCATTTATACTTACCAGACTTGATAATAATTATGAGCTTGATTATGGATTCTGAGTTGGGTTGTTTTACCTCTGAGCGGCACTTTTTTGCACACCATGGGCTAAATGGCCAGGTCACATGGACCCCGAAGACTCAGAGAAGGTTGGGGGAGGGGACCCACTGGAACAGCTGTTGGGAGACAGATGGTAGCCTCCCGTCAAGGCCACCCAGTGAAAAGTTTACAGAGTATGGCTCTCCCGTACACGGAGCCACGGCTTAACCCATTTCTTCCCAGTGTTGCGTGTACGCAACACTGGGAAGAAATGTGTTAACGTCCCATCCGACGGACGGCGGCCTTTTCAATCCCATCGGTGTCACCTACTGACCGTGGGCAGGGCGGGGAAATTTTTGCGGAGATAAATCTCAATGCTGACCCAGCTGGGACTGGAACCTGGGAACTACAGATTACGAGCCTGGCGCGCTACTGACTAAGCCACCCCCGCCCCATGGATTCTGAACATGCTACATTGGTGGAGGGAAAACTACAATTTACAACATGAATTGCAGTTAAATTATATTGAGGGAAAATCTACCACTGTGTTTCATTTGTGGGCTCACAACCCAGAGTGAATAGATACACAGGATGCTTTATATCTGCTGGTACATAATCTTGATCAGAAACCATGCAGGTATATGCATATTATCTGTTACATAGCTCCCAAGATAATTAAACTGTGACACTTGCTCAAGACTGCAACCATTCAGATTAACTGAATCACAACCTGCCTGACCAATTTTCATCACTTTAGTTTTCTCTCTGTTTATAACCAAACCTACTGTACTACCAGTCTCATCAACAGCTCGAATGAAAGAGTTCATCTCATCATCATTTGCCAAAAGGGCTAAATCATCAGCATTATTTCAATTAGAAATTTTAGTATCTCCAGACCATTTAAGGCCAAAATCTTTCCCTTGCAGTGAATTTCGCATAACATAATCAACAACCAAACTAAAGAGAAAAGGAGACAAAATGCACCCTTGTCGAACACCAGAAGTAATGCTAAACCAATTGCTACAAGCCTTACCAACTCTCACACACGACTCAGTGTTATTATAGAGAGCTTTCATTATGTTAACTAACTTGTCTGGTATACCATATGATCTCACAATCAACCACAAATTATGACGATCAACAGAGTCGAAAGCCTTTTTGAAATCAACAAAGCTAGCAACCAAAGGTTTCTGAAACTCTAAACATTTCTCAAGAATCTGCCTAAGTGAAAATATCTGATCCACACATCCCCTACCACTTCTGAATCCACATTGCTCATCACGCAATTGACTGTCAACCAGATTCTTAATTCTATTAAGCACAATCATGGAAAGAACTTTACCTGGAACAGAGAGTAGACTGATACCCCTATAGTTATCACAAGAACTGCGATCACCTTTTTCGAAAATAGGGATAACAATAGCTCTGGTAAAATCCTTAGGAACCATGACTTTATCATAAAAGATATTCAGAATTTCAGTCATCCAAGTGGTAACCGAAACATTCCCAGCTCTAAGCATTTCCGTAGTAATTTCATCTACCCCTGGGGATTTATGAAGTTTAAGTTTAGAAACAGCCAAAATATTGTGCAGAGAGAGACTCCGTTGGTTTGGCCATGTTGCCCGTATGAATAATTATAGATTGGCGAATAGGGTTATGAACAGTGTGCCTAAAGGCCTCAGAAAGAAGGGGAGACCTAGGATGCGGTGGGCAGACAATGTCAAACAGGACCTTGTTAGAATTGGTGTGCAGTGGCCAGATGCAGTAGATGTAGCTCAGGATAGACTTGCTTGGAAAACTAAATTGCACGGTCTGGTTGGACCTCCGTAGCCCATGGCTGCTTGAGGATGATGATGATGATGATATGCATATAGATTCTGAACATACTACACTGGTGGAGGGAAACTACAATTCATAACATAAATTGGAGTCAAATTATGTTGAAGGAAAATCTACCAGTGTTTCATTTGTGGGCTCACAACCCAGAGTGAATATATGCACAGGATGCTTTATATCAGCTGGTACATAATCCTGATCAGAAACAATTGCAGGTACCTGAATCCTTGCTTCTATGAGCCTCATCAAACCTACACTAGAGGAAGTTCTTCCAGTGTGGGTGACTTCAGCCTTTAGTGGTGGAGGGAACAGATCTGTACCCCATGGGGGCGGGGGTGGCTCAGTTGGTAGCGCGCCAGGCTCGTAATCTGTAGTTCCCCGGTTCGAGTCCCAGCTGGGTCAGCGTTGAGATTTATCTCCGCAAAATTTCCCCGCCCTGCCCACGGTCAGTAGGGGACACCGATGGGCTTGGAAAGGCCGCCGTCCGTCGGATGGGACGTTAAGCCGTGGCCCCGTGTGCGGGAGAGCCATACCCTGTGCACGTTAAAGAACACGCTGGATGGCCTTGACGGGAGGCTACCATCTGTCTCCCAACAGCTGTTGCAGTGAGTCCCCTCCCCCAACCTTCTCTGAGCCTTTGGGGTCCATGTGACCTGGCCATTTAGCCCATGGTGTGCAAAAAAGTGCCGCTCAGAGGTAAAACAACCCAACGTTAAAGAACACGCTCGATGGCCTTGACGGGAGGCTACCATCTGTCTCCCAACAGCTGTTCCAGTGGGTCCCCTCCCCCAACCTTCTCTGAGCCTTCGGGGTCCATGTGACCTGGCCATTTAGCCCATGGTGTGCAAAAAAGTGCCGCTCAGAGCTAAAATAACCCAACCCAAATCTGTACCCCATGCTTGTGATTAGGGACTGTTCGACTGAACAAATATAGTTCCTTCAAAAATTTCACTAACCATTTTGTATCCATAGCAATTGGTACTCAAGGTTCTATCAATCCTGATATCATCCCAGTCATTTAGGAGTAACTTTTTTACGTTAGTGAAATGCTTTATATTATTATTTTACAATTTTCTGCTTCCAATAACAATCACTAACAATACAAAATATTTACTACATGCTGTCCAGCAATTGGTAAAACTTCATTAATTCATGGGGAAACCTCCATCAATATTGCTGGTAAATGTACAATTGTTGAGAAGTTGCAACAGTGTCTCATCAAGATGACATCTGTGGGGATGCTCTACAAAAATTTTGTCAAAACTTGTATAATTCAAACCACTTTTGGTCCCAGTTAGGTCAGATTATCTGGGTTCTACTGTATTAACACTTTCATTCTGAAGATATTAATGAATTTGTGTTTTCAGAGGGGGAGTTAACTATTTTACTTTAAAATTTCTCCTAGCATCGACTTCATATATTAAGTTGGGTTGGGTTGTTTTACCTCTGATCGGCACTTTTTTGCACACCATGGGCTAAATGGCCAGGTCACATGGACCCCGAAGGCTCAGAGAAGGTTGGGGGAGGGGACCCACTGGAACAGCTGTTGGGAGACAGATGGTAGCCTCCCGTCAAGGCCATCCAGCGTGTTCTTTAACGTGCACAGGGTATGGCTCTCCCGCACACGGGGCCACGGCTTAACGTCCCATCCGACGGACGGCGGCCTTTCCAAGCCCATCGGTGTCCCCTTCTGACAGTGGGCAGGGCGGGGAATTTTGCGGAGATAAATCTCAACGCTGACAAGCTGGGACTCGAACCTGGGATCTACAGATTACGAGCCTGGCGCGCTACCGACTGAGCCACCCCGCCCCTCATATATTAAGACAATGGTCAAGATAAAGACATATGATTACTATAATAAGCATAGTTTCACTCATCTCTGTTGGAAGGCTAATCAAGAATGACAGCAAAATCAGTAATATCCCTTTTTCTGCTGAAATATCTCAAAATCTAAATAGCCATAGTCTCATACAAACTGGGGCGGGGGTGGCTCAGTCGGTAGCGCGCCAGGCTTGTAATCTGTAGTTCCCAGGTTCGAGTCCCAGCTGGGTCAGCGTTGAGATTTATCTCCGCAAAATTCCCCGCCCTGCCCACGGTCAGTAGGGGACACCGATGGGCTTGGAATGGCCGCCGTCCGTCGGATGGGACGTTAAGCCGTGGCCCCGTGTGTGGGAGAGCCATACCCTGTGCACATTAAAGAACACGCTGGATGGCCTTGACGGGAGGCTACCATCTGTCTCCCAACAGCTGTTCCAGTGGGTCCCCTCCCCCAACTTTCTCTGAGCCTTCGGGGTCCATGTGACCTGGCCATTTAGCCCATGGTGTGCAAAAAAGTTCCGCTCAGAGGTAAAACAACCCAAACAACAACAACTCATACAAATTCCAATTGTAACCATCAAAAACAATATTAACCCTTTCCAGGTTCAGCTATTTTTTCACTTTGACCAGGCAAAAAAAAACTAATTTGAAAACTTTTTTCCAAATAATTAATAAAAGGAATTATGTCATGTTATTTACCAAATTAATCAGCATTTAGTTCTAATTATCTGAAAATAAAATATTTAGCAAAAAAGATCATGTGTTATTTTAATAGGATTTTTTTTAAGTCATGTAGTAAAAAAAATGCATCTGGCAACACAAATAAATTAGTTTAAAAAACTAATAGACAGAAATGATTATAATGCACATGGGTAGAAAGGATATTTATTTCTGAATAAAAAAAAATTTTGTTTAAAGTAAACATTTTTTTTTCTGTACCATACTTGAGTAAAGACCAGGCTTGTTACAATAAACAAGTCAAATTTAGAATATTTTTAATAAATAACTAATCAACAGAAATTAATTAATTTTAAAAAAATTACTTTTAAAAACACTTTTTACCATGGTATACCCAAAAAATTAAGTACATATCTCATAATTATTTCCAAAATCTTCCATTTTTAAAAATAGCAGTTTTTTTGTTAATTATCGAGATTTTAGAAACTTAAAGGAAAAATCTCTTGATAATAGTTAAAATCAAACTTCTTAGCTTAAATCAGGTGATTGCTTCAATACAAAGTAATGTTAACAAACAAATTGGCAATACTGTATAAATAAATACCCCCTCAAGCAGCTGCTTGCCACAGAGGTCTGACAGGAGCCTGTCAGTTTATATGCCAAAGTAGAAGGTCTGTGAGGATGGCAGGACCTCAGCAGAAAAACAACACATACATCCATGCCTTATCCGTGGATCGAACCCAGGTGGCGTAGATCAGTAGCCAAGTGCGCTAACCACTCGGCCACGGGACGACAATCAGATGGCTTTATCAAATTTATTTGTATTCTAGTTTAATAAAATATGCATCAAACGAAAAAAGAAAATATTATTTTCAAGCTTGAATACATATTTGCCAATAGTCGCCAAGCATAGAAAAAAACTCACATTTCAGATTATCTTTCCAGGGCCTAGGCTGAAAAACAGGCTTCTATTAGCTATTTTCTGCCTAGGCTGAAAAACAGGCTTCTATTAGCTATTTTCTGCCTAGGCTCAGCCAAAAAAAATCTTTAACTTTAGAACTTTTTTGCCAAATAACTAACGAAAGAAATTATGGCATGTTGTATACCAAATTAATCATCATTTAATTCTGGATTTTCTGAAAATTAAGTATTTAACAAAAAAGACAACATGTTTTATTTCAATAGGACTTTTTTAGAGTCATTTAGTAAAAAAATGCATCAGGCAACACTAATAAAAATTTATTTAAAAAAAACTAATAGCCAAAAATGATTACAATGCACATGAATAGAATGACTATATATTTCTGAATAACAAAAAAAATTTTTTTTTTGGTTTTAAGTAAATATTTTTCTCGTTTTGTAATTTTTTTTCTCGCTACCATACTTTGAGAAAATTTCAGGTTTTGAGCCAATTGTGCTGAGTCAAATAAACAAGTCAACTTTAGAATTTAAAAAAAAAATAATCAATCAATGGAAATAGGTTATGTTATATACGAAATTAAACAGAATTTAATTACGAATTTTATGAAAATAAATAATATAAATAAATTTGCAAGCATATTGATTTTAATAAACCTTTTTCAATGTGATATGGTGAAAAAAAAAGATTGCGCTATACAATTAAGGCTTCATTTTGGAAAACTTGCTGAATAAAAATAGTTAAATTATATATTTATCGAAAGGAAATTTCCTCCCGAATAATATTCACCTGAAATATGATTTTTAATTCTTTTCATGATTCTTTTCAGTATCGTATATTTTAAACACAGCCAGTGTTATACAACGTGACTTGGTCTTCTCATATTCACGGAATTTTCAGAACTGATTATGAAATAGAAAAAAACATTCCTTGGCTGCTTTTTTTTTTGTTAAATATTATGAATTTTTTTCTTTGCGTGTTGAAGTTTGGTGATCTTGGCTAAGTGCTGAAAGGTTTGTGCACCAAGAACTAGCCCTTCCCGAAATTGCCCTCCCAAATGATGGCCGATTTCCGTAGCAATGGAATCATTTTGCTTTCATATACAAGACATTCAATTTCAGAAAACAGTACAGGATCAAATTTTTTTTACTAAGAAAACAAAAAATAATAAAATAAAAATTACATATAACCTAATGGACTGTTAAATAAAATATCTGCAACAACTTTTAACCGGCCTCTGATCTAGCATAACTCGGAAAAATTGATAAATCAGCCGATCGTAAGATCGCTAACTAACGGAAGTAAATCTATAGAAATAAATTTGCTTTCGTATCTAAAAACTCATTTATTTTCAGAAAATGATACTAGTTCAAAGTTTTACTGTAAAAGTAATAAATAATAAAATAAAAATTGACATATAGCCTAATGCAATGTTACCACAAGTTGTAGGCCAGCCATATGATATAACATAAAAAATAAAAAAAATCGATACTTATCGATCTGCCAAAAGATCGCTAAATTCCGAAAATAAATCTACTAAAATGAAAACTAACTAAGGTTTAAATATAAAAAAAATACTAACTTTACAAAGAGTATCCAATATGCTGGACCAAAACTGTAAACAACACATAGCACAAGCAACGGAGATTGCATCAGCCATCAGTGGCTTGTTTGTCTCAGTGAAGCATAACTAATTAATGCAGATACAACCAGAATTTCTAAGGATGTGTTTACTTTAGTTTGGATTTGAAGGAGGGAAAGATGCATATAATGCAGGGAAAAAATAACAAAAATAACTTGGCAATACTGACTAAGTTTTTGACAGAAGAGAGTGTGAAACTGAAAAAAAAAATGGCGGTACATATTTTGTAATTACTTCCAAAAGCTACGATTTTTAAAAATAGCAGTTTTTTGGTTAATTTTTAGGAGATTTTCGAAAATTTAGGGAAAAATTTGTTGATAATAGCTCAAATCACACTCTGGCCAGGTCATATGGACCCCGAAGGCTCAGAGAAAGTTGGGGGAGGAGACCCACTGGAACAGCTGTTAGGAGACAGATGGTAGCCTCCCGTCAATGCCATCCAGTGTGTTCTTTAACGTGCACAGGGTATGCCTCTCCCGTATACGGGACCACGGCTTAACGTCCCATTCAACGGGCGACTGCCTTTTCAAGTCCATCGGTGTCCCCTACTGACCGTGGACAGGGCGGGAAGTTTTCCGGCTGGGACTCGATCCTGGGAACTTCAGATTACGAGCCTGGCGCGCTACCAACTGAGCCATCCCCTCCCCCTTCCCGTTAATGCCACCCATCATGTTCTTTAACGTGCACAGGATAGGGTTCTCAAGCATACGGTACCACGGCTCAACTTTCCTTCCAATGGGCGGTGGCCTTTTCCAAGCCCATCACTGTGCCTATTCTGGCCTGAAAGTCATTCTGGCATGAAGGGAGTTTAGCGGAAATAAATATCAACATTTGGCCCAGGGAACAAACTCTCCATGGTGGTCCCCCGATAAGGGACCACCTTGGGGAGTTTGCAGAAAGTTGGAGAGCAATCGCTCGAAGGCTTTGCTAACCGGATTGGGTCCCTGGTTGGACAGAGCCAAGACCAACCGAGGTCGAAGACAACGCTCGCCGTGTTGGTGTGCCGGTTGGACGGTGTCAAGACCTCACATCAGGTGCTCCGTGGAGTAAGTTCAAGGGCACGGCCAAACGGATTTGGTCCCCTAGTAGGCACGAGCCCTTTAAAAGTCTGGGCCTCACTAAGAGTCTCCACCCCGGGTGCCGAGCGAACTTGGATTTACATATCCTTGTTCATGGCTAACCGGGGAACAGATTAAATTTCGGGTTTCTACCGGTGGTTAGCTTTCCTTCTATAGGACTGTTGCCATGTGAGGTTGGGGATGAGATGCATCTATATGGTGTTTTCTTGCCCCGACTCTAGATAGTCACGGCTTTCCGTTACCTTGGTAGTGTCTTGAGACGGAATCGGAGATTGCCGTGGTTGCCGAACATCTGGAACAAATAATACATTGGCCCAGGTGGGTCTTGAACCTGGTAACTGCACATTATGAGCCTGGCGCACCTCCGATTGAGCCAGACCCTCCCAGACCTCCCCCCCCTCTCGAATCCATTTTTAGAATGTTTTTATAAAGTATTTTTATTTTTGCTTTATACATATTCTGGGGCGGGGGTGGCTCAGTCGGTAGCGCGCCAGGCTCGTAATCTGTAGTTCCCAGGTTCGAGTCCCAGCTGGGTCAGCGTTGAGATTTATCTCCGCAAAATTCCCCGCCCTGCACACGGTCAGTAGGAGACACCGTTGGGATTGGAAAGGCCGCCGTCCGTCGGATGGGACGTTAAGCCGTAGTTCCGTGTGCGGGAGAGCCATACCCTGTGCACGTTAAAGAACACGCTGGATGGCCTTGACGGGAGGCTACCATCTATCTCCCAACAGCTGTTCCAGTGGGTCCCCTCCCCCAACCTTCTCTGAGCCTTCGGGGTCCATGTGACCTGGCCATTTAGCCCATGGTGTGCAAAAAAGTGCCGCTCAGAGGTAAAACAACACAACACAATGATACATATTCTGCATTTTTTTTAATAATATCTGGCAAGTTTAGATACTTGGAGTCATTTAATAAAATTTTTTCCTTAAATCTGAACTTTAAAAAAAAAACTTATGAAGTCGTCATAAGAAGGGTTTTTTTTTGCATTTTCTTCTGTTTAGGGCTAGTATTTGCTCTAGTATCGAGAATACTAAAGATAAATGCATTTACTCTAAAGATAAATACATGAACTTATAGAAAGCAGCTCTCTTGTCTATTTATTTAGTGATGCATCGTATAAGGGGCCTTCTAACTTTTATTCAAAACATGTGATATCGAAGCTCATTGAAAAGATAAATATGCATCACTCTTTCGTATTTAGAATAGTTTCCTTCCCGATTTCGCATGGACGCTTACTATAGATTGCATCAACACTATGGTGTCCAAGCACTGCAGTTGCTGGAGAGCAGGGATCACGTGATGCTAGGGTTGGGTTGTTTTCGTCTGAGAGACACTTTTTCCCACTACATGGGCTAAATGACCAGGTCATATGGACCCCGAAGGCTCAGAGAAGGTTGGGGGAGGGGACCCACTGGAACAGCTGTTGGGAGACAGATGGTAGCCTCCCGTCATGACCATCCAACGTGTTCTTTAACGTGCACAGGGTATGGCTCTCCCGGACCGGGGCCACGGCTTAACGTCCCATCCGACGGACGGCGTTTTTTCCAAGCCCATCGGTGTTCTCTACTGACCGTGGGCAGGGAGGGGGAATTTTGCGGAGATAAATCTCAACGCTGACCCACGAACCTGGGAACTACAGATTACGAGCCTGACGCGCTACCGACTGAGCCCCCCCCCGCCCCCACGTGATGCTAGAGAAGAGCACACTTACTGATAGTCGAACTTGCATTCGATCTCTTTTAAAACTGAATCCCATTTATTGAGGTCCGTTTAGTTCTAGGGATGAGGATTGGGTCAGGCAATAGAGCTCAAAACTCGTAACCTGGTGTTCGGTCCTCATTACGGATGAATTGAAAATGGAGAAGCAATTTAATGAAAAAAAATTAATTCCAACTGTCGCTACTAGGGAAAAAAGGGGCGCTGCAAACACAAAAAAGGCACAGGTGAGAATACAATGTTTATTGGTTTACACGCACATGTCTGTGACAGAAAACTGCTCAATATGCTCCTTTTGGTGCAGAGGATATGCTCAATATTCTCTCCATTGGTGCAGAGGATGTGCTCAATATACTCTTCATTGGTGCAGAGGCTATTCAATATGCTCTCCATTGGTGCAGAGGCTATTCAATATGCTCTCCATTGGTGTAGAGATTGTACAATATGATCTCCATTGGTGCAAAGGATATTCTGGAAGCGAAGGACTGCATGGGCCAGAGTCGAAGTTGTCGCTGTGGATGTTGATCATTTCCCGTGTAATGCTGGCCTTCAGATCACCAAGCCACAACACACCTCCATGATAATCCTGGTCCTCGTGATAGCCCCAGAGGCAGAAATCACAAGGATTCAGGTCCTGTGAGCATAGTGGTCAGGCTGAGGAAAGTCTCAAGAAACTAAACGCTCATCACTGAACGTTGCATGTAGCAATTGCTTTATCTGCCGACTAGGATGTGAGGGCACAGCATTTTGCATGAACTCTATGGTGTCCAGGCACTGCAGTTCCTGGAGAGCAGGAATCACGTGATGTTAGAAAACAGCACACTAACGGGCATATGCTATGGTACACTGCATTGGACTGTCCTTTGAGTTGTAGACTCCTCAAAGGAGAATAGATCCATGATGAAGTATCTCTACTAAAGCCACCAACACTGTCATGTACGGGGGGGGGGCACTGAGAGGGCGTTCATGCACAACAGACAGAGGTGATTGCCCCCATACGCGACAGCTCTGTATATTGGCAGCAAGGGATGAGGGTGAAATGTCGTCGGTCCCCAGGACTGCCCATAACCACATGTCATCCACCTCCATCCGTGCCAGAAATTGGAAATCAAAGTCGGTGCGATGTTAACCCTTTCAGGACCATAAGGTTTCTAAGAGTAAATATTAGTATGTAACTGTTTATTTTAGTTTGTTTAGACGTAAAATAAATAAAAATCATAAGAAAAATGCATAACAATGTGTAGTTTTTTTTGGAATTTTATGGGAAATATTTTTCCCAATGGACTATAAAGGTAACACAAATTATAGTTAGGCTTATTATGCAATGTCTTTTATTTATTGGTTTATTATAGCAAAATGTTAACTAAAATAATACAAAATTATGGAATAAAATTACTATACAAAATGATGTGCTAATTGTGATATTCTGCGAAGCAATTTCTTTTGGTAGTGAGGCAAAGATGGACATTGCACATAGTACATATATTATGCGTCCTGACAGTTCTATTTTTGTTTTCTAAACGTTCCCGTTTACGTAATTGCGTTCGGCATACGTTCTGTTTTGACATTCTGTATAAAAAATGCAGATAAGGTTATAATTAAATACGACAATCACCAATTTTAAAATGGGAAAAATGTTTCCCTTAGTCGTGAAAGGGTTAAGAGTCTTGCGGTGCAGTTCCTACACGATATGGATCCTGTATGGGTACTATTGCACAGCATGCTGTAGACTTCACAGACCATTACTCATGGAAGGTTCAATTGTCATGGCAACCGTCGCCTCATCCACCATGTCTTCTGCAATGGTTGGCCATCCTCTTCCTGGCACCACTCCCAAATCACCGGTGGCCTCAAGCTTTTTCACCATCTTCCTTAATACCAATGACGTCAGGAGTCCTCTCCGCAGACTTTTCAGATGTCAGTTGTTGTTTGGGTTGTTTTACCTCTGAGCGGCACTTTTTTGCACACCATGGGCTAAATGGCCAGGTCACAAGGACCCCGAAGGCTCAGAGAAGGTTGGGGGAGGGGACCCACTGGAACAGCTGTTGGGAGACAGATGGTAGCCTCCCGTCAAGGCCATCCAGCGTGTTCTTTAACGTGCACAGAGTATGGCTCTCCCGCACACGGGGCCACGGCTTAACGTCCCACCCGACGGACGGCGGCCTTTTCAAGCCCATCGGTGTCCCCTACTGACCGTGGGCAGGGCGGGGAATTTTGCGGAGATAAATCTCAACGCTGACCCAGCTGGAACTCGAACCTGGGAACTACAGATTACGAGCCTGCCGCGCTACCGACTGAGCCACCCCCGCCCCTCAGATGTCAGTGTTTTCACAGTGCAGCATTTACGTTGCCCTGATTCTGGTAGATTACCTTGATAAACCGTGACAGTTCCTTTTTCCTATAGGAGTGGAGATGGCTCAGTCGGTATGCACCGGGCTAGTAATCTGCTGTTTCCAGGTTGAAGTCCCAGCTGGTCAACATTGAGATTTACCTCCGCAGAACTTTCCGCCCTACCCACGGTCAGTAGGGGACACCGATGGGCTTGGAAAGGACCCCGTCCATCGGATGTGATGTTAAGCCGTGGCCCCTTGTGTGGGATAGTCATAATCTATGCATATCAAAGAACATGCGTGATAGTCTTAATGGGAGGCTACCATCTGTCTCCTAACAGCTCTTCCAGTGGGTCCCCTTCCCCAACCTTCTCTGAGTTTTCAGGGTCCTTGTGACCTGGCCATTTAGCCTATTTTCTGCAAAAAAATGCCGCCCAGAGGTAAAACAACCCAACGCAAATCCTTCTTCCTTTTGTTTCTGGTTTGGCCATTAACACTTTTAAACGATGTCTTCAACATACTTGAGTTGTTGTTGTTTGGGTTGTTTTACCTCTGAGCGGCACTTTTTTGCACACCATGGCTAAATGGCCAGGTCACATGGACCCCCGAAGGCTCAGAGAAGGTTGGGGGAGGAGACCCACTGGAACAGCTGTTGGGAGACAGATGGTAGCCTCCCGTCAAGGCCATCCAGCGTGTTCTTTAAGGTGCACAGGGTATGGCTCTCTCCCGCACACGGGGTCACGGCTTAACGTCCCATCCGACGGACGGCGGCCTTTCCAAGCCCATCGGTGTCCCCTACTGACCGTGGGCAGGGCGGTAAATTTTGCGGAGATAAATCTCAACGCTGACCCAGCTGGGACTCGAACCTGGGAACTACAGATTACGAGCCTGGCGCGCTACCATTCCCAACTCAGTAATTTTCCTCTCGAAAATTTGAAATCACATTCATCTATTGTAGAAGAGCATGCTCATTGTTCTGGGATAGAATGATGGGTTGTTTTACCTCTGAGCCGCACTTTTTTTGCCCACAATGAGCTAAATGGCCAAGTCACAAGGACCCCAAGGGCTCAGAGACGGTTGGGGGACCAACTGAACATCTGTTAGGAGACAACTGAAAGTCTCCCGTCAAGACCATCCAGGTGTTCTTTAACATATACAGGGTATGGCATTCTCGCACACAGGGCCACAGTTTAATGTCCCTATCTGAAGGACGGCTGCCTTTCCAAATATATCAATCTCCCGTTTCTCATGGAGATAAATCTCAATGGTGACACAGTTGGGAATCGAACCGGGAACCATAGATTATGAGCCTGGTGCTCTACTGACTGAGCCAACCACGCCATGAAAAGGTATGGTAGAATATTAAGCAATCATATAGTGGTTAGCGCGCTTGGCTACTGATCTAAGGGACCTGGGTTCGAGCCCCGGGTAGGGCATGGCTGTTTGTGTCGTTTTTCTGCTGAGGGCCTGCCATCCTCTCAGACTTTCTACTATGGCATATAAACTGACAGGCTCCTGTCAGACCTCTGTGGCAAGCAGCTGCTTGAGGGGGTATTAATTTTTTTATTATTTATATGCTGAAAATACGCTTTTTGTTAAATTTTAAGCTCAAATTATTATAATCTAGCGTTTTATTTCAATAATCGTAACCGTAATCTTCAGATTTACGGTTATCGTCAACTCGTTTAAATGGATTGATAGTTGTTTTTAAAGTTATTCCATTGAAAAGAAGCAGAAGAGAAAAACTTTTAGGAGGTGTTTTCGAATTTAAACAAAACTAAGTCTTGAGCTGCATTCTGTTTTAGGTGTAGTTTAAACACACTGAAGGCTGACAAAGTGGTAGTAAAACCCAAAAGAAATGAAATAGCCAGTGCAATCACTCAGCTCCTTAAGACTATGTGTTCAATGTGAACTACATAAGACAAAATAGTCCGTTATCAACCGTACGGTTACGGTTTTTTCTTGAAAACAAAACCAACAGAAAACGTCATTGCAATATGGTTTACGGTTACAGATATAGCTTGGGAAACCACAAAATGATGTCAAACGCTATCACAAGGCTTATAGTTAAAGATTCAACCAAGAATAACACGTTATCACAAAGATTACTGGTATGGATATAACCTGAAAATATTTGGGCTCGTATTGAGTTCATACACGTGACGGAGCAGAGAAATAGTCATATTAGCGATATCGCAGTTAGGAAAGAGAAGAAGAAAACGTGAATTTCGCATCAATTTGATTCTGCCAGACACGGACTGCACTGCTGTCTATATGTGCGTGTAATGATTGAGTGTGGGCAATGCGGGGCCAAGCAAGTTCTAGTCACTTGGGGCAAGGGTTTGCTCAGCCGATAGCGCGTCAGGATCGTAATCCATAGTTCAAAGGATCGAGTCCTAGGTGTGCCTGAGTCTCTCGATCGAATCCCAAGTGTGCCTGAGTCTCTCGATCGAGTCCCAAGTGTGCCTGAGTCTCTCGATCGAGTCCCAAGTGTGCCTGAGTCTCTCGATCGAGTCCCAAGTGTGCCTGAGTCTCTCGATCGAGTCCCAAGTGTGCCTGAGTCTCTCGATCGAGTCCCAAAAGGCCACCGTCTCTCGAATGGGACATTAAGACGTGGCTCGTGTGCAGGAAAGCCATTCTCTCTGCACGTTAAAGAACACGATGGATGACTCTGATGGGAAGATGAGTTGTTTAACTCTATGTGACACTTTTTTTGCACACAAATGGCCACGTCATAAGGACCCCAAGGGTTCATAGACAGTGGGGGTAAGGGTTGGGTTGGGTTGTTTTACCTCTGAGCGGCACTTTTTTGCACACCATGGGCTAAATGGCCAGGTCACATCGACCCCGAGGGCTCAGAGAAGGTTGGGGGAGGGGACCCACTGGAACAGCTGTTGGGAGACAGATGGTAACCTCCCGTCAAGGCCATCCAGCGTGTTCTTTAACGTGCACAGGGTATGGCTCTCCCGCACACGGGGCCACGGCTTAACGTCCCATCCGACGGACGGCGGCCTTTCCAAGCCCATCGGTGTCCCCTACTGACTGTGGGCAGGGCGGGGAATTTTGCGGAGATAAATCTCAACGCTGACCCAGCTGGGACTCGAACCTGGGAACTACAGGTTACGAGCCTGGCGCGCTACCGACTGAGCCACCCCCGCCCCGTGGGGGTAAGGGATCCACTGGGGAACTGTTAGGAGACAGATAGATGCCTCCCGTCAAGGTCATCAAGAATGTTGTTTGAAATACACAGGGTTTCGGATTGGATTGTTTTACCTCTGAGCGGCACTTTTTTGCACACAGTGGGCTAAATGGCCAGGTCACAAGGACCCCGAAGACTCAGAGAAGGTTGGGGGAGGGGACCCACTGGACCAGCTGTTGGGATACAGATGGTAGCCTCCCGACAAGGCCATCCAGCGTGTTCTTTAACGTGCACAGGGTATGGCTCTCCCGCACACGGGGCCACGGCTTAACGTCCCATCCGACGGACGGCGGCCTTTTCAATCCCATCGGTGTCCCCTACTGACCGTGGGCAGGGCGGGGAAATTTTTGCGGAGATAAATCTCAACGCTGACCCAGCTGGGACTCGAACCTGGGAACTACAGATTACGAGCCTGGCGCGCAACCGACTGAGCTACCCCCGCCCCCAAGTACATAGGGTATAGTTGCACTTCACATCTGGCCAAGGATTAACGTCTGCTTTTTCAAGTCCATCGGTGCTTCCTTTATGACCGAGGAAAGAATGTTGGTTTGGAAGAGATAAATATGAAAACTGAAACTAGTGGGATTGCATTTACATTCATTTTTGCACGCAGTGAGCAATCTAGGTCAGCAGAAAACTCTGCCCATGTGAAGGATCGTTAATTTGTGAATCACAGCAAACTTCCAATTATAACGAACAGATTCTACGTTTGCAGAATATCCGTCTTCATGCGATACAAGAGTGGCTTGAAGGGCCGAAAAACATCAGATTTAATTGCATATTTTGGGAACATAGAAATAAACATGTATAGAGTATGATTCTAAAATCTGGACAACTGGTAAAACACTTGAAATCAAAACATTCCTTTGGAAAATACTTTCGTGAAATTAATTTGGGTTATTTTACTTCTGAGAGTTAATTTTGATGGACGATAATGAGGGCTCGGATAGTGGATGAATTTTTGGACAGCGAGTATATTCAGCTGACGTAGGTGACTAGCTTATTCTTCGGACCTGAATCCTAAAGTGCAGTAGTTCTCAAACTTTTCCAAAATAGACTCCCACCCTTACCATTGGCTCACTTTTTGGCGACCTCCCACCCTTACCGTTGGCTTACTTTTTGGCGACCTCCCACCCTTACCATTGGCTCACTTTTTGGCGACCTCCCACCCTTACCGTTGGCTTACTTTTTGGCGACCTCCCACCCTTACCGTTGGCTCACTTTTTTGGCGACCTCCCACCCTTACCGTTGGCTCGCTTTTTGGCGACCTCCCACCCTTACCGTTGGCTCACTTTATGGCGACCTCCCACCCTTACCGTTGGCTCACTTTTTGGCGACCTCCCACCCTTACCGTTGGCTCATATTTTGGCGACCTCCCACCCTTACCCTTGACGGAGTATTTCGCTGCCAACCTTGACATTGATGGTATATTTTACTGTGACTCTTATCATTGATGGAATATTTAATGTCCCTTTTCTATTAATGGAGTTTTTCTCAGCCCCTTCTGCTATTGATGGAATTATGTATGCCTCTTGGAGGATGATGGGATGGGGGATGGGAGGATGATGATGGATGAGATGGGGGATGGATGGGGGATGAGATGGGGGATGGATGGGGGATGGGAGGATGATGGGATGGGGAGGAGGTGACTCAGTCGGCAGCGCGTCAAGTTCGTAATATACAGTTAGTGATCTGGTAACCTTCGTGTCACGTGACACGAAAGTTGCCAGATCACTAATTTCTAAAAAAAATCGTTGCGAGATATTTTTTCTGAATTCTGTAATCAACCATATTGTTCGGATACTTTTTTGAGCGACCGTACTTCGAGAACTCCATAGAGTTGGATATCACGTCGAATTGCACATCATAAGCCACTCAACACACCTGTCAACGCACGTCGTCGTGTCCAGTGGTGCAAAGAGCACAAGCACTGGGGGAATGTGATATGATATGACGAATCATCCTACACTTTGTTTCCAACAAATGGACAAGTGCACGTATAGCGCCAACCAAAGGAAATTTAAAATTCTGATTTTTTGTTTCCTAATGTTAAGAATTCTGGTGTTTCTACAAGACTGTGAAATGCTTTCTTGTACATTGTTTGGCAATCGCTATTTGACAGTCCTGAGTGATCATCTCATCCAATGATACAGCATTTCTTTCATGAAGAGAGACAATTCTCTTTCAGAATGACAATTTGTTGGGTTGTTTTACCTCTGAGCGGCACTTTTTTGCACACCATGGGCTAAATGGCCAGGTCACATGGACCCCGAAGGCTCAGAGAAGGTTGGGGGAGGGGACCCATTGGAACAGTTGTTGGGAGACAGATGGTAGCCTCCCGTCAAGGCCATCCAGCGTGTTCTTTCACGTTGGATTGTTTTGCCTCTGAGCGGCACATTTTTGCACACCATGGGCTAAATGGCCAGGTCACATGGACCCCGAAGGCTCAGAGAAGGTTGAGGGAGGGGACCCACTGGAAGAGCTGTTGGGAGACAGATGGTAGCCTCCCGTCAAGGCCATCCAGCGTGTTCTTTAACGTGCACAGGGTATGGCTCTCCCGCACACGGGGCCACGGCTTAACGTCCCATCCGACGGACGGCGGCCTTTCCAAGCCCATCGGTGTCCCCTACTGACCGTGGGAAGGGCGGGGAATTTTGCGGAGATAAATCTCAACGCTGACCCAGCTGGGACTCGAACCTGGAAACTACAGATTACGAGCCTGGCGCGCTACCGACTGAGCCACCCCCGCCCAGCAGAATGACAATACTCCGATTCAAAGAGCACAACTCCCAAGATAATCTCGAGAAGCTTGGAAATGGTCGTGAAACTTTGAAGAAATATACAGGGTGTCCGAAAAATAATGTAGGGTTTCGAGAACCAATATGTAAGTAAATAATATTCGTATTCAAGAAAGTAAGATTTTAATTCAAAGCATACCTCAAATAATTTTGAGCATAATGTTCACCGTTGTGACCGTGCATATGTCCAATCGATACGATATCTTCTTGACATACACGCTGCAGTGGGGGAGGAGGTGGCTCAGTCGGTAGCGAGCCAGGCTCTTAATCTGTAGTTCCCAAGTTCGAGTCCCAGCTAGGTCAGTGTTGAGATTTATCTCCGCAAAACTCCCCGCCCTGCCCACGGTCAGTAGGGGACACCAATGGGCTTGGAAAGGCCGCCGTCCGTTGGATGGGACGTTAAGCCGTGGTCCCGTGTGTGGGACAGCCACACCCTGTGCACATTAAAGAACACGCTGGATGGCCTTGACGGGAGGCTACCATCTGTCTTCCAACAGCTGTTCCAGTGGGTTCCCTCCCACAACCTTCTCTGAGCCTTCGGGGTCCATGTGACCTGGCCATTTAGCCCATGGTGTGCAAAAAAGTGCCGCTCAGAGGTATAACAATCCAACGTTAAAGAACACGCTGGATGGCCTTGACGGGAGGCTACCATCTGTCTCCCAACAGCTGTTCGAGTGGGTCCCCTCCTCCAACCTTCTATGAGCCTGCGGGGTCCTTGTGACCAGGCCATTTAGCCCATGGTGTGGGAAAAAAGTGCCGCTCAGAGGTAAAACATCCCAATCCCCAACTTTCTCTGAGCCTTCGGGGTCCATGTGACCTGGCTATTTAGCCCATGGTGTGCAAAAAAGTGCCGCTCAGAGGTAAAACAACCCAAACCCAAACCCTACACGCTGCAGCACATCTCTTGTTACTTTCTCAGTCGCTTCTTCTATTCTGACTTCCAAATGATTCAGTCCTCGAATTTTGTCCATGTAAATATAAATGCTTACAAAGTCCCAGAAGAAAAATGAATGAGGAAAACCTACAATAAAACGTGTGAGCGAAAGAAAATATAAATGGCAAATAATAAAGACATTTCTAATTAATTAATAATACCGAAGAGATGATATTTTCTTACCTAACTTCTGTCCTCGGTGAGAAGGGGAACAGAAGAGCTTGTAAAATCGCTTGTCCATCGGATAAGACATTAAGCCGTGATTCTCTGTTCAGGGAAAGCGATATTCTGTGCACCTTAAAGAACATTTTGGTTCCTCCTGATGGGAGCTTTCATCTGTGTCCTAGCATCTAACCAGATCAATTTCTCCTACTCAACTCTTAACCCTTAGGGTCCTTGTAACCTGAGCATTAACCATGGTAAAAAAAAATGCCGCTTAGAAGCAAAACAACCGACTGAAGAGATGGCCCAGAAGATTAGTTAAACCTATCGATAGAAATAACTGTAAAAGATATTGAAGTTACAGAAGAGATTTACTCTATGGATATGGGGCGGGGGTGGCTCAGTCGGTAGCGCGCCAGGCTCGTAATCTGCAGTTCCCAAGTTCGAGTCCCAGCTGGGTCAGTGTTGAGATTTATCTCCACAAAATGCCCTGCCCACGGTCAGTAGGGGACACCGATGGGCTTGGACAGGCCGCCGTCCGTCGGATGGGACGTTAAGCCGTGGCCCCGTGTACGGGAGAGCCAACCCTGTGCACGTTAAAGAACACGCTGAATGGCCTTGACGGGAGGCTACCATCTGTCTCCCAACAGCTGTTCCAGTGGGTCCCCTCCCTCAACCTTCTCTGAGTCTTCGGGGTCCTTGTGACCTGGCCATTTAGCCTGTTCACACCCAGGAAACTTTACACCCAGGTCATTTAGCCCATTCACACCCTTTTTTGCCCCTCTGAGCGGCTTTTTTGCCCCTCCTACCTCAATCTTCTCTGAGTCTTCAGGGTCCTTGTGACCTGGCCATTTAGCCCATTCACACCCTTTTTTGCCCCTCTGAGCGGCAAAAAAAGTGCCGCTCAGAGGCACTTTTTTGCCGCTCAGACCCAACACAACTCTATGGATATCATATTTTTGGAAATACCTGGTATTTCTACTCGAACATTTTTCGTAAAATATTGGTGTTTTTCACCCAACACGATTTATGAAATACTGATAACTCCCATCACGGGGATACATCGAAAACTACTAGCGTCTTCAAAAGTTGTTGGATGTTTCTCTGAAAAGCCCAAGGAAGATCCTCATGGATTATTCATAATACGGCTGCAAGCAAATATGAATTTCTTTCCAATAGGAAGTTTGGGCTGTTAGATTCTGGCTTACTCCTTATGAAGTCTGTCGTATTGCGAGTTTCCATGTAAATAAAAGGGATCTCAGGGCAGTATTGATTCTCCTGTAAATAGATAATACAGCTAAGTTTCACAACATTAGTTTTATGTAGATATGAAATCCTGTGCAGTTTTTCTAAAGTATTAGCTTATGTGTCGCTGTTCCTTTTTTTTTTTGCTGTAAATTTATATGAGGATATCTTACTTACCTTTTCCTCCGACATACCTGTAAAAGAAGTTAACGTAATGATGGAATTTGTAATAGCACTCAGTTGTATGTGAGTTGGGTTGGGTTGTTTTACCTCTGAGCGGCACTTTTTTAGACACCATGGGCTAAATGGCCAAATCACATGGACCCCGAAGACTCAGAGAAGGTTGGAGGAGGGGACACACTGGAACAGCTGTTGGGAGACAGATGGTAGCCTCCCGTCAAGGCCATCCAGCGTGTTCTTTAACGTGCACAGGGTATTGGTCTCCTGCACACGGGGCCACGGTTTAACGTCCCATCTGACGGACGGCGGTCTTTCCAAGCCCATCGGTGTCCCCTACTGACCGTGGGCAGGGCGGGGAATCAGTTGTATGTGAGAGTTAATCAAATATGTAGAGAGTTCTTCAGTGTTATTAGTAGTGGTGCACCTAAAAATTTTCATTGGTTTTTCTGTTGTTTGGAGGGTGGAGCGCTGGATTGTTTAAGTCTAGTGGGGGTGGGTTGATGCATTTGTGTATTATTCCCAGGGAGTTACTGAGAAGTATATATTATTCAAATCATCAGGAAGTGGTACAAACTCCAACCCTTTCTTGACTAAGCCATTAAAGTTGAATTTTCTCATTTTTTGCATTTTTTAGATGATTTATTATTTATAAGAAAAACGTTTAAAGAGAGGGACTTGATGTTCTACACTAGGCTCGTCCAATCCGCCGTTCATTGCAAAAGAACTTGCAGCTTCATAAAACACATCATGAATATGGGGCGGGGGTGGCTCAGTCGGTAGCGCGCCAGGCTCGTAATATGTAGTTCCCAGGTTCGAGTCCCAGCTGGGTCAGCGTTGAGATTTATCTCCGCAAAATTCCCCGCCCTGCCCACGGTCAGTAGGGGACACCGATGGGCTTGGAATAGGCCGCCGTCCGTCGGATGGGACGTTAAGCCGTGGCCCCGTGTGCGGGAGAGCCATACCCTGGGCACGTTAAAGAACAAGCTGGATGGCCTTGACGGGAGGCTACCATCTGCCTCCCAACAGCTGTTCCAGTGGTATCTGCCCCTAGATAATTAATTCCTGCCCCAACCTTCTCTGAGCCTTCGGGGTCCATGTGACCTGGCCATTTAGACCATGGTGTACAAAAAAAGTGCCGCTCAGAGGTAAAACAACCCAACCCATTATCAATATACTGAACCTAGCTGATTTCTTCCAATTTTTTTGACCAACTTTTTTAAAATGCCTAATTAAATGTTTTTGGCAGATCGTCGTCCGTTGGATAATATATTAAGCGTCGATATCCTTATATATGTTAGTTTTCGTTTTAAAGTAGATAAGATATTAAGCCATAGTATTCATTAAAAATTAATATTTTTGTATTTCAATCAAGATATTATTCTTATTCTTCAAAAAATATAAGTTTTCTTTTTTAGAATTCATTACTGATTATAATGTAAGTTTTCATTTTAAAGTAGATAATTTTTCCTTTATATACTTTAAGAATATAGTATTTTTCCCCTAATGCTTTTCTTTAAATTTGGATTAATCTTCCTGGGTGTGGGCTTAACACTTAAATTTGGATTAATCGTCCTGGGTGATTGTGATGTGGGGGAGAGATAAACTCCCACCCCACACCACAATCTCTGTTACGTTCGTGTGTCAGATTAACATGATTTTACCTTATACGAATTCTTGAAGTACAATCGTTCAAAAAAAAAAACGAACACTATGGTTGATTACAGAATTCAGAAAAAATATCTGGCAATGATTTTTTTTTAGAAATTAGTGATCTGACAACCTTCGTGTCACGTGACACGAAGATTGCCAGATCATTAATTTATAAAAAATATCGTTGCCAGATATTTTTTTCTGAATTCTGTACTCAACCATAGTGTTCGGATATTTTTTGAGCGACTGTACGTACACGAAGGTTGCCAGATAACTAATTTCTAAAAAAATCGTTGCCAGATATTTTTTCTGAATTCTGTAATCAGTCATAGCGTTCGGATACTTTTTTGAGCGACTGTAGGTGGTCATATTATTTTGATACTAGATCGTGTGGGCTCACTCACAGAAATATTGAGCGTATGCTGTTACCGTTCACAGCAAACTGGAGCGTGTGCAGTAACTGCACACGCTCCAGTTGGATGTGAACGGTAACTGGAGCGTGTACAGCAACTGTACACGCTCCAGATATTTTTCCTGAATTCTGTAATCACGTGACACGAAGGTTGCCAGATCACTAATTTCTAAGAAAAATCGTTGCCAGATATTTTTTATGAATTCTGTAATCAACCCTAGTGTTCGGATACTTTTTTGAGCGATTCTACGCATCTATCACGTTAGTAGGTATGAGGGTGCAATAAAAATGTATCACATCGAATGGGTACACAATATCGTGATTTCTAGAACAATAACTACATTTATTTGACTTGTAAACATTTCAATTGTATTCCTATGGATCTGGTCTTGCAATTTTGGAATCATCGGTTCTTGAGGAAACTTAAAATTCAGTTAGTAAATAATAATAATTAAATTCTTCAATTACAGTCTTGTGCAATTAATTGAGTTACAGTCATTGGAGTTATTCTTTTAGTTTTTGATAATATTCAATAAGTGTAAAATTGAGAATAAGAATTCTTGTGGATTTTAAGTTATCTCTCTCTGTGATTTCCATACAGTTTCGTTATTAGCAAATTTATTATATTTATTTCTTTACTCTTATATCAAAGCCGGATCTATATCCCCCCCCCCCGAGAATTCTAGAAAGGGTAATTGAGACCAAAAATTATTAAACTTGTGCATATTTCAACATTTTTCAAGAAATATTTTTAATACATCTAAAACGAAGGAGTTGGGTTGGGTTGGGTTGTTTTACCTCTGAGCGTCACTTTTTTGGGCTAAATGGTTGGGTCACATGGTTTTTGGTCACCATGGGCTAAATGGCCAGGTCACATGGACCCCGAAGGCTCAGAGAAGGTTGGGGGAGGGGACTCACTGGAACAGCTGTTGGGAGACAGATGGCAGCCTCCCGTCAAGGCCATCCAGCGTGTTCTTTAACGTGCACAGGGTATGGCTCTCCTGCACACGGAGCCACGGCTTAACGTCCCATCCGACGGACGGTGACCTTTCCAAGCCCATCGGTGTCCCCTACTGACCGTGGGCACGGCGGGGAATTTTGCGGAGATAAATCTCAACGCTGACCCAGCTGGGACTCGAACCTGGGAACTACACATTACGAGCCTGGCGCGCTACCGACTGAGCTACCCCCGCCCCCCAAAACGAAGAAGAAAATGCTTCGCTGCAATGGAAATCAAGTATGTCCCCCCCCCCCCGCTTTTACCTATTTTCCACTCGATTGCGTCCTTCCTCCCCTCCCCTCCCCCCTCACTATATTTTTCTTCATCCGGGTCTGTCTCATACGTTGTTCAGTTGTATGCATAGATATCTGTGTCTATGATAAAATAGAGTAACAATATGCAAAAAAATTAATAAAGAAATATAAATCAAACGCTTTATTATTAACTTAATAGAAATAAATGAACGACAAAGTGATTAAGGATGTAATTTAACTCCATTTGGAAGAATTAAGTTCAGATATAGCATTACAATCTTAAAAGTGATTTGATGGATTTAGTACCTCCCATTAAAAATAAACTGAAGTTAGATGAATCCTTTGGCGATTATAAATAACAGCAACAGAAGTTTAGAATCGATAGGGTTTAAGATTATTGCATGTCCACACTTTTGAAACGTTTTTTGAAAACGGATATGGTGGTAGAAGTGACAAATGAAATTTTTAATGGATATTTACCACAAAAAAATAACGCTCTTAATTGGAATATAAATATTCAATGTTCATCCTCAAACGAAAAACGACCAACATTCTTAGTCGCACTTTGGTCCTTTGGATCCACCACGAGTTTCCCACACCGACGCAGTGAAATGCCTCGTTCAATACCTCGTTCACAGACCAGTTAGACGAAATATTACAGACCAGTTAGACGAAATATTCGAGACCAGTTAGACGAAATATTCAAGACCAGTTAGACGAAATATTCAAGACCAGTTAGAATAAATATTCAAGACCAGTTAGAATAAATATTCAAGACCAGTTAGACGAAATATTCAAGACCAGTTAGACGAAATATTCAGGACCAGTTGGAATAAATATTCAAGATCAGTTAGACGAAATATTCAAGACCAGTTAGACGAAGGATTTCAAGACCAGTTAGAATAAATATTCAAGACCAGTTAGAATAAATATTCAAGACCAGTTAGAATAAATATTCAAGACCAGTTAGAATAAATATTCAAGACCAGTTAGACGAAATATTCGAGACCAGTTAGACGAAATATTCAAGATCAGTTAGATGAAAATTTCAAAACCAGCTAGACGAAGGATTTCAAGACAAGTAGACTCAAGCCCTAAAACGGCAAATATTTAGGGGCGGCAATTTTTCGGAAAAATTTACTGATGATAGATACAATATATCACAAACCATATTTCTGTTAAAACGATGCAGAAAAAGTTATTATTGTACAAATAAATAATTTTTAAATATTTTACAATAAATAGACAACTTTAAAATAATAAAATCTTAGGGACTTGCTCTTTACGGAAAACGTTTAGAGCCTATGTGCTACAAAATGAAAAATCCGCCAATGCGAAGTTTAGGTTGTTTACTTCTGAGCGGCACTTATTTGCATATTATGATCTAAATGACCAGGTCACAAGGACTCCCTTCAACGCTCTCCAGTGTGTTTTTTAAAGTACACCAAGCGTGGTTCTGCTGCATACGGAGCCACGGCTTAACGTACCATCCGATGGACGGTAGTGGCTTTTCCAAGTTCATGTGAGGAGACTACGTACAGATGGAAAGTATTAATTTGGGATCGTCAAAAATGCACGTAAGATGTCCAAAAGATCACTGCCGACAAAAACTGGGTTAACTCTAAACCTAAGAAGCATATAATTTCACAACTTTTGTAATTCGCATCTTTTTCAACTCCTTAAAACGCATTCCTAATTCTCTTTTTCTCAACTCCTTAAAACGCATATATTTTCATTGTTTTCCTAATTCTCATCTTTTTCAACTCCTTAAAACGCATTCCTAATTCGCATTTTTCTCAACTCCTTAAAGCGCATATATTTTCACGCTCTTCCTAATTCTCATCTTTTTTAACTCCTTAAAACGCATATATTTTAACTCTCTAATTCTTACGCGTTTTAACCTCCTTCCTATTTGTATTATAGAAATATACCAGCTAATAGGTTGTGTTGTTGGATTGTTTTACCTCTGAGCGGCGCTTTTTTGCACACCATGGGCTAAATGGCCAGGTCACATGGACCCCGAAGGCTCAGAGAAGGTTGGGGGAGGGGACCCATTGGAACAGCTGTTGGGAGACAGATGGTAGCCTCCCGTCAAGGCCATTAAGCGTGTTCTTTAACGTTGGGTTGTTTTACCTCTGAGCGGCACTTTTTTGCACACCATGGGCTAAATGGCCAGGTCACATGGACCCCGAAGGCTCAGAGAACGTTGGGGGAGGGGACCCACTGGAACAGCTGTTGGGAGACAGATGGTAGCCTCCCGCGTCAAGGCCATCCAGCGTGTTCTTTAACGTTGGGTTGTTTTACCTCTGAGCGGCACTTTTTTGCACACCATGGGCTAAATGGCCAGGTCACATGGACCCCGAAGGCTCAGAGAACGTTGGGGGAGGGGACCCACTGGAACAGCTGTTGGGAGACAGATGGTAGCCTCCCGTCAAGGCCATCCAGCGTGTTCTTCAACGTTGGGTTGTTTTACCTCTGAGCTGCACTTTTTTGCACACCATGGGCTAAATGGCCAGGTCACATGGACCCCGAAGGCTCAGAGAAGGTTGGGGGAGGGGACCCACTGGAACAGCTGTTGGGAGACAGATGGTAGCCTCCCGTCAAGGACAGACCTCAAAAGGCTCAAAGTCGCTCAAGTACAGGCTCAAAGTCGCTCAAAAAAATATCCTAATACTATGGTTGATTACAGAATTCAGAAAAAATATCTCGCAACGATTTTTTTTTAGAAATTAGTGATCTGCAACCTTCGTGTCACGTGATTACAGAATTCAGGAAAAATATCTGGAGCGTGTACAGCAACTGTACACGCTCCAGTTACCGTTCACAGCAAACTGGAGCGTGTGCAGTTACTGCACACGCTCCAGTTTGCTGTGAACGGTAACTGCACACGCTCAATATTTCCGTGAGTGAGCCCACACGATCTAGTATCAAAATAATATGACCACCTACAGTCGCTCAAAAAAGTATCCGAACACTATGGTTGATTACAAAATCCAGAAATAATATCTGGCAACGATTTTTTTTTAGAAATTAGTGATCTGTCAACCTTCGTGTCACGTGATTACAGAATTCAGGAAAAATATCTGTCACGTGACACGAAGGTTGCCATATCACTAATTTCTAAAAATATCGTTGCAGATATTTTTTCTGAATTCTGTAATCAACCATAGTGTTCGGATATTTTTTTGAGCGACTGTAAAACAACCCAACAACAATCCATTCCCCCAACCTTCTGTTTGCAGGTAAAGTCATTGTGACCTGGTCATTTAGCCCATTGTGTGTGGAAAAAAAAGTGCCATTCGGTAGAAAAAAAAATCCAACCCCATACCAGTTAATAACCCGGCGAAAAAGAAATTTTTCGTTCAGAAACTTTGAAGCGCATTTTCAATGATACCTGACAGCAGAGAAGTTTTTTTTTATCTAACTTAGTATTTCTCTTTCTAGGTCACTATCTCTACTACGGAGTTGAAGAGCGTGAAGCGGAGATCCGTGCTCAGATCGTGAGCTCATGGTTCGCCGGAGGCAGCGAGAGTCGGCAATGCACTCTGGAGATGTGGATGCACATGTACAACATGATTGACGGCTCGGTGAAGGTCCTTGCCGAAACAGAAAATGTGACGTGGGAAGTGTCTCATTTTTCCGGTAACAACAAGAATGCGTAAGTGTGGTGCATGCTTCTGATATAATGACGTTAACATTTCCTCGTTTTAATAAATTGTTTATAAGTAGTGCGTGAAATTTTATATACTATATAGGTTATACTCATTAAACACCGTGCATGCGTTTCTTGTAACTGCGCGTTAAGTTGGGTTGTTTTACCTCTGAGCGGATGGGGCGGGGGTGGCTCAGTCGGTATGAGCGGATGGGGCGGGGGTGGCTCAGTCGGTAGCGCGCCAGTCTCGTAATCTGTAGTTCCCAGGTTCGAGTCCCAGGTGGACAGCGTTGAGATTTATCTCCGCAAAATTCCTCGCCCTGCCAACGGTCAGTAGGGGACACCGATGGGCTTGGAAAGGCCGACGTCCGTCGGATGGGACGTTAAGCCGTGGCCCCGTGTGCGGGAGAGCCATACCCTGTGCACGTTAAAGAACACGCTGGATGGCCTTGACGGGAGGTTACCATCTGTCTCTCAACAGCTATTCCAGTGGATCCCCTCCCCCAACCTTCTCTGAGCCTTCGGAGTCCATGTGACCTGGCCATTTAGCCCATGGTGTGCAAAAAAGTGTCGCTCAGAGGTAAAACAACCCAACCCTTCTATATTTTACGGTTTTCTTTTTATTAATAACTGATATTTAAATGATAATATTGGAATGCATGGTACAGTAGATGATCGCTTCTTAAATCATAATTAGCCTTTCAGGTAACCCATACGAAATTTCAGAGAACTTCTCTCATTCCCAGAGGAAACCTTTGCTAGTGGTTTAATATAATTTAATCTTTAAATTGAAGAATAACATATCGCTTCAGTCGAATATAAAATAACCGATTTAAAAAACAACAACAAAGGAATGAAAACTGTCAGTTAATGATTTTTGCACCTCTAAATTTGAAAATTCGAAATGATTTGGAAAATGCATAAGAAAAGGTGAAAATTCGAAGATGGTTTGGAAGGCCGCCTTCCGTTGGATGGGACGTTAAGCCGTGGCCCTGTACCATATCCTGGGAACGTTAAAGAACACACTGGATGGCCTTGGCTGGAGACTACCATCTGACCAGTAGGTACGCTCCCTCAAACTTCTCTGAGCCTTCGGGGTCCTTGTGGCCTGGCCATTTAGCCCATTGTGCACAAAAAAGTGCCGCTCAGCAGTAAAACCACTCAGCCTATCAAATCGAAGAAGAAATTTTCATTTATCTTTAAAAACAAAATTAAATGGTTAATGAAACGGTTGGGTTGTTTTACCTCTGACAGCACTTTTTTGCACACCATGGGCTAAATTACCAGGTCACATGGACCCCGAAGGCTCAGAGAAGGTTGGGGGAGGGGACCCACTGGAACAGCTGTTGGGAGGCAGATGGTAGCCTCCCGTCAAGGCCATCCAGCGTGTTCTTTAACGTACACAGGTATGGCTCTCCCGCACACGGGGCCACGGCTTAACGTCCCATCCGACGGACGGCGGCATTTCCAAGCCCATCGGTGTCCCCTACTGACCGTGGGCAGGGCGGGGAACTTTTGCGGAGATAAATCTCAACGCTCACCCAGCTGGGTCTCGAACCTGGGAACTACAGATTACGAGCCTGGCGCGCTACCGACTGAGCCACCCCCGCCCCTAATGAAACGGCAAAGTAAAAAAAAAAATTCGTTTTAGGAAAACAAAACGTTCAATTCCTGAGATGTTCCCCATCTAAAGCAGCGAAGAACCAATTTATTTCTGTCGGCTCTTCGTTATTCAGAAGCTTGAAGAGCTCTGCTCTTCTGAGCAATCTTCTCATTAACTCTCAGAAACCTTAATAAGTTCCCATCGAATAACTACAATTAAGCTCTGTTTCGTATTCGTCAAATAGGACCCTGAGTGCTGCTTTTTGTTCGCCCTGGAGCGCTCAGCTAATGAGGTGGGCGGTTTTCAGTAAAGCATGTGAATATTTGTAACAGCTGCACTACAGGATCGATTTGAACTGAATATCAAAGCACTTAAGCGTTAAAATTGGAAGAAAAGAACTGTATGGGGAAACAAAATGAGTTAGAGATTTACATAATACGTAATAATCAAAAATATTTTCTTTGTGAATATATAATTTATTTTGGTATTTTGTGCGATACGGTAGTTCGTTGGATTGATTGGATTGTTTTACCTCTGAGCGGCACTTTTTTGCACACCATGGGCTAAATGGCCAGGCCACAAGGACCCCGAAGGCTCAGAGAAGGTTGGGGGAGGGGACCCACTGGAACAGCTGTTGGGAGACAGATGGTAGCCTCCCGTCAAGGCCATCCAACGTGTTCTTTAACGTGCACAGGGTATGGCTCTTCCGCACACGGGGCCACGGCTTAACGTCCCATCCGACGGACGGCGGCCTTTTCAAGCCCATCGGTGTCCCCTACTGACCGTGGGCAGGGCGGGGAAATTTTGCGGAGATAAATCTCAACGCTGACCCAGCTGGGACTCGAACCTGGGAACTACAGATTACGAGCCTGGCGCGCTACCGACTGAGTCACCCCCGCCCCACGGTGGTCCGTTGGGTTGGGTTGGGTTGTTGTACCTCTGAGCGGCACTTTTTTGCACACCATGGGCTATATGGCCAGGCCACAAGGACCTCGAAGGCTCAGAGAAGGTTGGGGGAGGGGACCCACTGGAACAACTGTTGGGAGACAGATGGTAGCCTCCCGTCAAGGCCATTCAACGTGTTCTTTAACGTGCACAGGGTATGGCTCTTCCGCACACGGGGCCACGGCTTAACGTCCCATCCGACGGACGGCGGCCTTTTCAAGCCCATCGGTGTCCCCTACTGACCGTGGGCAGGGCGGGGAAATTTTGCGGAGATAAATCTCAACGCTGACCCAGCTGGGACTCGAACCTGGGAACTACAGATTACGAGCCTGGCGCGCTACCGACTGAGTCACCCCCGCCCCACGGTGGTCCGTTGGGTTGGGTTGGGTTGTTGTACCTCTGAGCGGCACTTTTTTGCACACCATGGGCTATATGGCCAGGCCACAAGGACCTCGAAGGCTCAGAGAAGGTTGGGGGAGGGGACCCACTGGAACAGCTGTTGGGAGACAGATGGTAGCCTCCCGTCAAGGCCATTCAACGTGTTCTTTAACGTGCACAGGGTATGGCTCTTCCGCACACGGGGCCACGGCTTAACGTCCCATCCGACGGACGGCGGCCTTTTCAAGCCCATCGGTGTCCCCTACTGACCGTGGGCAGGGCGGGGAAATTTTGCGGAGATAAATCTCAACGCTGACCCAGCTGGGACTCGAACCTGGGAACTACAGATTACCACGGTGGTCCGTAATTTAAGAAAAAAACCCTATGTTAAGTCAATGGGAAGGAAACGTAAAAGCTCCATAACTTTTAAAATAAGTTTTTTTGTTTTGAGAAATGTGATTGCATATAAAGATCTCAATCAAATAAATCAATATCTCGATTCTCATCAATATTTGTTGAATATCTGTGTTATGGAAATTTGAATATTTAACAATAACAATGCTAGTCACAAAAATTGATTTCAGAAGTTAATTAAACTTAGTAATAAGTATTGTATCAAAGTATTTAATAAAATAAGTTTGTGTTTTAGAAATTTGTGTAAAGAATTCTTTCACTATTCTTCAGTTTTGTATAAGTTTCTTAACCCTTTAACACCCAAAACGGCCGAAATTTCAAATGGAATCGCCCAAATAGTGCTATTTCTTTGTCTTTAATATCCTCTACCCTTTTCTGAAATTTCCTGGGCATTAAAGGTTTAAGACTGGCATTGCTGTTGTTGAATATTAAAACTACCATAACTCATTGAATACTGAACGAATATTGTTGAAAATCGAGATATTGATTTATTTGATTGAGATCTTTATCTGAAATCACATTTTTCAAAACAGAAAAACTTATTTTAGAAGCATAGAGCTTTGACGTTAGCTCCCCATTGACTTAACACAGGGTTGTTCATTAATTTATGAAAACTAGTGTAATTTAGAGGTACAGTTAAATAACGCTTCCACACCTGTATGAAATGGGGATGGCTCAGTCGGTAGCGCGCCAGGTTCGTAATCTGTAGTTCCCAGGTTCGAGTCCCAGCTGGGTCAGCGTTGAGATTTATCTCTGCAAAATTCTCCGCCCTGCCCACGGTCAGTAGCGGACACCGATGGGCTTGGAAAGGCCGCCGTCCGTCGGATGGGACGTTAAGCCGTGGCCCCGTGTGCGGGAGAGCCATACCCTGTGCACGTTAAAGAACACGCTGGATGGCCTTGACGGGAGGCTGCCATCTGTCTCCCAACAGCTATTCCAGTGGGTCCCCTCCCCCAACCTTCTCTAAGACTTCGGGGTCCATGTGACCTGGCCATTTAGTCCATGGTGTGCAAAAAAGTGCCGCTCAGAGGTAAAACAACCCAACCTGTATGAAATGTATTTTATTTTCCGAATAATAATTAATTATTTTTAATATTATGATTTATTAATGGGAAAATAAGGTTCCTTTATACAAATATTAGTTTTATGCCTATTTTAGGAACCCTTCTTTAAATTCAAGACTACCTATATTTCCTCCATTTATTAATTTTCTTTTATAAATCCCAAGGCTTTGAAGTGTGTGTATTACTTATTATAAATGTACAGGAACTGGAGAGAAAAATTGAAAATTTCCATGTTATCTCAATACAAAATCACATTCAAACCTCAATAACTTCTTCAATATGATTCTTAATGAACATTTATGTTAATATAAATTAAAGATATCATTCATATCTATCTAAATCTCGATTTTAAACAATATATTTTTTTTCAGTACTCAAAGAGTTATGGACGGTGGAATACAGCTAACACAGTAAAAAAATTGATGCCAATGTTTAATTAAAACAGATTAAGAGATTATAGGGGCGGAGTGGCTCAGTCGGTAGCTCGTCAGGCTCGTAATCTGTAGTTCCCAGGTTCGAGTCCCAGCTGGGTCAGCGTTGAGATTTATCTCCGCAAAAATTCCTCGCCCTGCCCACGGTCAGTAGGGGACACCGATGGGCTTGTTAAAGGCCGCCGTCCGTCGGATGGGACGTTAAGCCGTGGCCCCGTGTGCGGGAGAGCCATACCCTGTGCACGTTAAAGGACACGCTGGATGGCCTTGACGGGAGGCTATCATCTGTCTCCCAACAGCTGTTCCAGTGGGTCTCCTCCCCCAACCTTCTCTGAGCCTTCGGGGTCCATGTGACCTGGCCATTTAGCCTATTGTGAGCAAAAAAGTGCCGCTCAGAGGTAAAACAACCCAACCCAAAAGAGATTATAGATCATAGTTGACTCTAACAGAGTACAGTATAATCATCTCTTGTTTAAATTAAATCTTGGACTCTTTTTTTAATTTTGTAGCCTGTTAAATATTCCAATATTCATAACTCTTTGAATACTGAACAAAGAGTTTAAAATCAAGATTTAGATATATTTGATTCAAATGTTTAATTTATCTTTAGACATACTTTTCATTGAAAATCATGTTGAAGAAAATATTGATCATCTCTATTGAGGAAACATAGAAGTGTTTCCATTTTTCTGTCCAATACCGGGGCGGGGTTGGCTCAGTGGGTAGTGTGCCCGGCGCGTAATCTGAAGTTCCCAGATTCGAGTCCCAGTTCGGCCGGCGTTGAGACTTATCTCCGCAAAACTCCCCATCTCTGCCCACGGTCAGTAGGGGACACTGATGGGCTTGGAAAGGCCGCCGTCCGGCGGATGAGATGTTAAGCCGTGGCTCCGTGGGAGAGCCATGCCCTGTGCACGTTAAAGAACACACTGGATAGCCTTGACGGGAGGCTACCATCTATCTGCCAACAGCTTTTCTAGTGGGTCCCCTACCCCAACCTTCTCTGAGCCTTCGGGGTCTATGTGACCTGGCCATTTAGCCCGTGGTGTACAAAAAAGTGCCGCTCAGAGGTAAACAACCCAACCTGTCCAATACCTTTATGTTTTCTTTTTTAAGTAGAAAAATATTCTTTTTACTTGTTAAGAATACAGCTTTAACTTCCTAGTGGATGTTCCCTTAGTTGGGATTGGCCACTCCTGGTCTAAACTGAACCTTCCATTTGTTAAAATCAAGAGAAAGAGAACGAATCCGAATAGGGTGTTATCCTACTTACGAACTCTCTTGTACAGTAGCTCAAAAAAGTATCGGATACTTTTTTGAGCGACTGTACTTGTTGAATTTTTCACTTGAGTTCTTGTTCTCTTGGTAAATTCTGTTGGGGTCATGGTGGTTCAGTCGGTAGCGTGTCTGGCTCATAATCTGCAATTCCCAGGTTCGAGTCCCAACTTGGTCAGCATTGAGATTTATCTCCACAAAACTCAACGCCCCGCCCACTGTCAGTAGGGGACACCGAGGGGTTGGGTTGTTTTACCTCTGAGCGGCACTTTTTTGCACACCATGGGCTAAATGGCCAGGTCACATGGACCCCGAAGGCTCAGAGAAGGTTGGGGGAGGGGACCCACTGGAACAGCTGTTGGGAGACAGATGGTAGCCTCCCGTCAAGGCTATCCAGCGTGTTTCCCGTCAAGGCTATCCAGCGTGTTCTTTAACGTGCACAGGGTATGGCTCTCCCGCACACGGGGACACGGCTTAACGTCCCATCTGACGGACGGCGGCTTTTTCAAACCCATCGGTGTCCCCTACTGACCGTGGGCACGGCGGGGAAATTTTGCGGAGATAAATCTCAACGCTGACCCAGCTGGGACTCGAACCTGGGAACTACAGATTACGAGCCTGGCGCGCTACCGACTGAGCCACCTCCGCCCCGGACACCAATGGACTTAGAAAGACCGCCACGGCTTAACGTCCCATCCGACGGACGGCGGCCTTTCCAAGCCCATCGGTGTCCCCTACTGACCGTGGGCAGGGCAGGGAATTTTGCGGAGATAAATCTCAACGCTGACACAGCTGGGTCTCGAACCTTGGAACTATAGAATATGAACCTGGCACGCTAATGACTGAGCCACCCCCGCTCCCAGGTCACAAGGATTCCAAGGGCTCAGAGAAGGTTGGGGGGAAGGGACCCACTGGACAGCTGTTGGAAGACAAATGTTAGCATCTCCTCAATGCCGTCCAGTTGGTTCTTTAACATGCACACGGTATGTCTCTCCCGCACACAACGCCACAGATTAATATCCCATCTGATAGACAGTCGCCTTTCCAAACCCATCGGTGTCCAGAACTGACCAAGGACAGGGAAGAGAGTTTTAGGAAATAAATCTCAATGCTGGCCCAGATGATACTCGAACCTGGGTTACCTGGAACTGCTGATTACGAGAAGAATTCTCCCCAGAGCAGGCCTTTAATCAAGCCGTTGTTGTGTTTGCAGTATTGGCTGTTATATGTTACTAGGTTCCCCTAAAACAAACAGGGGCGGGGGTGGCTCAGTCGGGAGCGCGCCAGGCTCATAATCTGTAGTTCCCAGGTTCGAGTCCCAGCTGGGTCAGCGTTGAGATTTATCTCCGCAAAATTCCCCGCCCTGCCCACGGTGAGTAGGGGACACCGATGGGCTTGGAAAGGCCGCCGTCCGTCGGATGGGACGTTAAGCCGTGACCCCTGTGCACGTTAAAGAACACGCTGGATGGCCTTGACGGGAGGCTAACATCTGTCTCCCAACAGCTGTTTCAAAACGTTAAAGGACGTTAAGGGACGTCCTTTTGCACGTTAAAGGACGTTAAGCTGTGGCCCAGTGTGCGGGAGAGCCACACAACATGTGCACGTTAAAGGATGTTAAGCTGTGGCCCCGTGTGCGGGAGAGCCACACAACATGTGCACGTTAAAGAACACGCTGGATGGCCTTGACGGGAAGCTACCATCTGTCTCCCTACAACTGTTCCAATGGGTCCCCTCCCCCAGCCTTCTCTGAGCCTTCGCGGTCCTTATGACCTGGGCATTTAGGCCATGGTGTGCAAAAAAGTGCCGCTCTGAGGTAAAACCCAACTAGATTGCAGTGTCTGCAACATTACAGGCTACCGCTGATTTTAATCTAGTCTCCAGTTGCCCCGACATAAGGGTGAAGGACCGCAATACCGACAGGACTTCGCAGATAATCATAACATTAATGACCACTATCATTTCTCTATCTGAGAATGCTTCTGGGTTATCATTTGGAACGTAATATTTTGTACAATCCCATGCAGAGCGAAGATTAACCAAGAGGTGGCCCTTGACATCATTGGTTACCACAGCAACCTCTTCTCTTCTTCACCGGATCTCTTTCAATATTTGTACAGTGACTTGAGGCAAGAATATGGGAACTTCCGAACGATATTGGCCGCGATCTGTCGCAGGGTGATGTGATGGACAACAACTGTTCGTCGTATCTTAGAGAAGTGACTAAGAAAACGCAATGACTATGGGCAGTAGGAGTCCAAATTTTCGCTGCAGGGCAAGTCTTAAATTTTTACAAATTAATCTCAATGGGGCAAGGGCCGCAATGGCCCTACTCAGCCAGGAGATAAAGGAGGAAGGAGTCGATGTTGCTTTAGTGCAAGAACCATACTGCACAGAGAACATCATTAGGGGGCTCCCTCTGACCAGCAGGCTATTTTGTACAGTCGCTCAAAAAAGTATCCGAACACTATGGTTGATTACAGAATTCAGAAAAAATATCTGGCAACGATTTTTTTTAGAAATTAGTAATCTGGCAACCTTCGTGTCACGTGACACGAAGGTTGCCAGATCACTAATTTCTAAAAAAATCGTTGCCAGATATTTTTTCTGAATTCTGTAATCTACCATAGTGTTCGGATACTTTTTTGAGCGACTGTACTAAAGGATTTAAGCCGAAAGCTGGAATTGTCGTTTCGAATCCCAAGGTGAATGCCATTCTGGCATATCACTCCAACACAGTTGTAGCTGTGGAGATTGGCTATGGGAGTATAAATATACATGCCATCTCCATATACTGTCCACCGAGTCAGAATATTGGAGACTCATTGACTGAGCTGCAAAACGTCCTAGCTCAGATCGAGTATAAGTGCTTAGTGGTGGGAGGTGACTTTAATGCAAAGCATCCTCTCTGGGGATCGAATAGGCAAGATGTCAGAGGAGATACGATTCTGGACTTTATCAACCCAGCTGATCTATTTCTTTTAGATGACTTGGATACACCAGCAACTTTTCATGGTCCAAGAGGCCAGAGCTGGATTGACCTGACCCTGGCTCCGCCACGGACGATTCCTATGATCCATGATTGGTGCGTTAGCGATAAGGTCACTAACAGCGACCATAAATATTTAATGTTCCTTGTGGGTGGCAGAACATCGCTCCCCCACAACACAAAAAGATTTGCAGTGGGAAAACTTCCTGACTGGTGTAAGCTCGTGGCTTTGTTGCATCAGACCTGGCTAAGATCCGCCAGTGCTTGTCAAGTGTTAAGGACGGTGAATCTCTGAACAACATCGTCAGAGATGAACAACATCGTCCGAGTGCATATGTTCTGGATATGAGAAAACCTTTGGGTTTAAGGGAAAACTCCAAAAAGGTCGAAAGTCTGTACCCTGGTAGTCACCAGAGCTCGGCATTAAATGAAAAAGTGTCCGGGCTCTAAGGAAAAGGTAACAAAGGTGCCGCAATGGGGAAAGAAGTTCCAGAGAGAAATTATGTAGGAAAGAGCAGGCAGAGTACAAGTGTGCTATTCGCGAAGCTCAGTTGGCCTCTTGGGGGGCGGGGGGGGGGGGGGGGGCTCAGTCGGTAGCGCGCCAGGCTCGTAATCTGTAGTTCCCAGGTTCGAGTCCCAGCTGGGTCAGCGTTGAGATTTAAAATAATAAAAAATAAATACCCCCTCAAGCAGCTGCTTGCCACAGAGGTCTGACAGGAGCCTGTCAGTTTATATGCCACAGTAGGAGATCTGAGAGGATGGCAGAACCTCAGCAGAAAAACGACCACACATCCATGCTTTATCCGGGGCTCGAACCCAGGTCCCTTAGATCAGTAGCCAAGCGTGCTAACCACTCGGCCACTCTACCTCCGCAATATTCCCCGCCCTGCCCACGGTCAGTAGGGGACACCGATGGGCTTGGAAAGGCCGCCGTCCGTCGGATGGGACGTAAGTTGTGGCCCCGTGTGTGGGAGAGTCATACCCTGTGCACGTTAAAGAACACGCTGGATGGCCTTGACGGGAGGCTACCATCTGTCTTCCAACAGCTATTCCAGTGGGTCCCCTCCCTCAACCTTCTCTGAGCCTTCGGGGTCCATGTCACCTGGCCATTTAGCCCAAGGTGTGCAAAAAAGTGCCGCTCAGAGGTAAAACAACCCAACCCACCCTAGTTGGCCTCTGCAAAAATATTGTAGTGAAGTTACTGCACGAAACCCCTTTACTCTGCAGTATAAATCCGCTACTGAGAAAAATATTAAACCCCTGGATATTGAATATGTTCGCAACGAAGACGGATCCAAGACCTCTTCGTTCGACGAAACTATCCAGGTCATACTAGTGGGTTTATTCCCAGAAGATGATAGGAGCTCTGATGATGCCGAACGTCAACTCCTCAGAGACTACAGCAGGGTCCCGCCAGATGTAAACGATGACGTTCTGTTTACAGAAGAGGAGGTGGAGAAGGTGATAAAGACAATGGCCAGGGGTAAAGCCCCAGGCCACGGTGGTCTGACAGTGTAAATCGTGACTCAGGTTTTTATTGAACTCAAAGATCTGTCTCAGACTTGGAATTTTCCCACAAGTCTGGAAACAGGGGGACCTTGTCCTTTTTAACACGGCAGGCAGAGACTCGGTAGATGTAAGATCCTACAGACCCATTTGTCTGTTGCCAGTGATGGGAAAAATATTAGATAAACTGCTCACAAACAGGATGTACTTCCACTGTTATAAGAACAATTTCCTGAATGATAGTATGGATTCACAATATGGGTTCAGGACAGACCAGTACACCACTGCTGCTATCGAACAGGTGGTGGATTAGATTGTTTTACCTCTCAGCGGTACTTTTTTGCACACCATGGGCTAAATGGCCAGGTCACAAGGACCCCGAAGGCTCAGAGAAGGTTGGGGGAGGAGACCCACTGAAACAGCTGTTGGGAGACAGATGGTAGCCTCCCGTAAAAGGCCATCCAGAGTGTTCTTTAACGTGCACAGATTATGGCTCTCCAGCACACGGGGCCACGGCTTAACGTCCCATCCGACGGACGGCGGCCTTTTCAAGCCCATCGGTGTCCCCTACTGATCATGGGCAGGGCGGGGAATTTGCGGAGATAAATCTCAACGCTGACCCAGCTGGGACTCAAACCTGGGAACTACAGATTACGAGCCTGGCGCGCTACCGACTGAGCCACCCCCGCCCCACAGGTGGTGGACATTGTCAAGGTTAATAGAGCTAATATGTTGCACACCTCCCTCATCGCCTTGGATGTGACCGGGGTGTTTGACAATGTCTGGTGGCCTGCTATATTAAGTAAATTAAAATACTGTTCTTGTCCTAGGAGCATCTTTAACATGGTGTCCTATAATCTCAGCCAGAGAGTGGTTACCTATTTTCATGCCAGTGGGGTAGTCTGAAGAAACTTGGATAGAGGCTGCCCACAGAGTTCGTGCAGTGGCCCGTTCCTCTCGAATTAGTTGCGGACTTGACCCTGGAGTTGAACTTACCTGAGAGTGTCTGGCTTCAGGCTTATGCTAATGACATGCTGCTTGTCATATCGGCGACCTCCAGAGAGAGACTGGAGATCGCCGGCAATGCGGCATTGTCGGTGCTCGAAGGATGGAGTCTGCACTACAAGCTAGGGTTCAGCTGTGCAAAGACAACATCAATAACTGTAGCCAAAGAGGGGTGTCCTCAAAAAGAGGCACCCAATTTTCAAATTGAATGGCAACAAGATCTGCCATATGACAACTTTAAAATACCTGGGGGTCACTCTGGATGAGAGGATGAGCTGGATTCCACACTTGCAGGACCTTAAGGTAAAATGGACGAAAGTGATGTGCAAACTGGGGCGTATGGCTCGCGTCTCGTGGGGACTGAGAGGTGATGTCCTCAAAGAAATTTATTTAAGGGGTACAGAGAGGATCCTAACTTATGGTTGGGTTGTGTTGTTTTACCTCTGAGAGGAACTTTTTTCACACCATGGGCTAAATGGCCAGGTCACATGGACCCGAAGGCTCAGAGAAGGTTGGGGGAGGGGACCCACTGGAACAGCTGTTGGGGGACAGATGGTAGCCTCCCGTCAAGGCCATCCAGCGTGTTCTTTAACGTGCACAGGGTATGGCTCTCCCGCACACGGGGCCACGGCTTAACGTTCCATCCGACGGACGGCGGCCTTTCCAAGCCCATCGGTGTCCCCTACTGACCGTGGGCAGGGCGGGGAAATTTTGCGGAGATAAATCTCAACGCTGACCCAGCTGGGACTCGAACCTGGGAACTACAGATTACGACCATTTTCAGAGTCCTGCAGGCTAGGGAGAAAGTAACATTCCTTGGAGTCCAGTATGACCCCGAGGATTATGAAACTAAAACCGCTAAGTGGGACATCCATCCCACCAAGAGATTGAGTGCGTTGAGGATAGCGAATCCGGTTGTACACGGACAAACAAGAAGCTCTGCAAGCGCTTGAAGATGCGAACAACAGGCATCAAATAGTACATGAGATCAAGCGTCTCCTGGGTAATCAAAACATGCCCAGAGTCTCCCTCACCTGGATCAAGGCACACGCAGGTCATGAAGGAAACGAGCGGGCCGATCAACTGGCCCACTCAGCAGGTACTAATACTCAACCAGAGATAGTGGTAAAGACTTCAAAAACGACCCTGAAGTCTATATTATGTCAAAGAGTAATGGACGAGTGGCAGAGGCTCTGGGATACGACCGAGAATGGTCTTCAAACAAAGACATTCTTGCCAAGGGTCGGTCTATCCCTGATGTCCTCAGACCACTACTTAACGCAGGTTCTGACGGGACACGGGAGTTTCCCAAAATATCTGGAGCGCTTTAAGATCGCTACCCACAGTTACTGCGGCTGTGGGGCTCCAGATGAAGACGTCGGGGACTATATCCTCAGGTGTTCGATTACGGAAGGGTTCGCTAACGAACTCAGGAGCTCCCAGGCGTCAGTGAGGTAGCAGGCGGGGCGGTCACGGTGTCCATCAGCAGTGCCAGAGTCAGGGCGCATCTGAGGGACATGGACTGGCTCGTCTGCCGGCTCCGGGACTCTCTCCTTTGAGTCTGGAGCTGCTTTCGCTCTTTTACTTATTTTCCACTTTCTTCCCGTGGTGTGCTTCGCACCCCGGGAAGAAAGCTGTCTGTTGGGGCCAACAGAACAGAGGCCAACAGATGCTGTTGGCTACAACTGTGGTGGAGTGATATGCCAGAATGGCATTCACCTTGGGATTCGACAGACAGCTGTCTGTCGGGGCCAACAGACAGCTGTTGGAGCCTGCAGCTGTTGGTCCAACAGCTGTTGAGATTTATCTCCGCAAAATTCTCCGCCCTGCTCACGGTCAGTAGGAGACACTGATGGACTTGAAAATGCTGCCGTCCGTCGGATCGGACGTTAAGCCGTGGCCCCGTGTGCGGGAGAGCCACACAACATGTGCACGTTAAAGAACACGCTGGATGGCCTTGACGGGAGGCTACCATCTGACGAATCTGTTGAAACGAATCTTGGACGAATATTGTTGGAAAACTGAACTAATCTTGTTGAAAATCAAAATAGATTTGATTACAATCTTTAATTTATCTTCAGTCACATTTTTCCATTTCGTGGCGATGTGGGCAAAATTTGACTTCTCCGCAAAATTCCTCGCCCTGCCCACGGTCAGTAGCGGACACCGATGGGCTTGGAAAGGCCGCCATCCGTCGGATGGGACGTAAAGCCGTGGCACCGTGTGCAGGAGAGCCATACCCTGTGCACGTTAAAGAACACGCTGGATGGCCTTGACGGGAGGCTACCATCTGTCTCCCAACAGCTGTTCCAGTGGGTCCCCTCCTCCAACCTTCTCTGAGCCTTCGGGGTCCATGTGACCTGGCTATTTTTAGCCCATGATGTGTAAAAAAGTGCCGCTCAGAGGTAAAACAACCCAACGTTAAAGAACACGCTGGATGGCCTTGACGGGAGGCTACCATCTGTCTCCCAACAGCTGTTCTAGTGGGTCCCCTCCCCTAACCTTCTCTGAACCTTCGGGGTCCATGTGACCTGGCTATTTACCCCATGATGTGCAAAAAAGTGCCGCTCAGAGGTAAAACAACAAAACGTTAAAGAACACGCTGGATGGCCTTGACGGGAGGCTACCATCTGTCTCCCAACAGCTGTTCTAGTGGGTCCCCTCCCCCAACCTTCTCTGAGCCTTCGGGGTCCATGTGACCTGGCTATTTACCCCATGATGTGCAAAAAAGTGCCGCTCAGAGGTAAAACTACCCAACGTTAAAGAACACGCTGGATGGCCTTGACGGGAGGCTACCATCTGTCTCCGAACAGCTGTTCCAGTGGGTCCCCTCCCCCAACCTTCTCTGAGCCTTCGGGGTCCATGTGACTTGGCTATTTAGCCCATGATGTGCAAAAAAGTGCCGCTCAGAGGTAAAACAACCCAACGTTAAAGAACACGCTGGATGGCCTTGACGGGAGGCTACCATCTGTCTCCCAACAGCTGTTCCAGTGGGTCCCCTCCCCCAACCTTCTCTGAGCCTTCGGGGTCCATGTGACCTGGCTATTTAGCCCATGATGTGCAAAAAAGTGCCGCTCAGAGATAATACAACCCAACGTTAAAGAACACGCTGGATGGCCTTGACGGGAGGCTACCATCTGTCTCCCAACAGCTGTTCCAGTGGGTCCCCTCCCCCAACCTTCTCTGAGCCTTCGGGGTCCATGTTACCTGGCTATTTAGCCCATGATGTGCAAAAAAAGTGCCGCTCAGAGGTAAAACAACCCAACAACCCACATTTTCCCATTAAATGCATATTTTAGAAGTTATAGAGCTTCGATGTTAGATTCTCATTCACATAACATGGAAATTTACGTTTTGGCAGGGGATTGTATTATCAACCCTACAATTAAGCGAATAAAATGAAAGATGAAAAGCAAGTGGGAAATCCGTTTTTATGGCAGTAAATAATCTTCAGACTATCCTAATATTTACATTATGTACATTTAATATATTATGTCTTGCAGTTTCCTTAAGGCATGACTTGAATATCTTATGCCTGTTTAATGCAACAGAATTTCTTAATAGAATTACGCTGTTGATACGGGGTGTTTATGTTTAATTATAACTTGTGTTTACCTTTATACAGGTAGATAAAATTGACATTTCAAATTTATTGAGTTCCTTTATACTTCGTAGGAATTATGCTTGTAAAGTATGAAGGACGAAATGAGAGAAGTAAGATAAAAATTGGGGCGGGGGTGGCTCAGTCGGTAGCGCGCCAGGTTCGTAAGCTGTAGTTCCCAGGTTCGAGTCCCAGCTGGGTCAGCGTTGAGATTTATCTCCGCAAAACTCCCCGCGCTGCCCACTGTCAGTAGGGGACACCGATGGGCTTGGAACGGCCGCCGTCCGTCGGATGGGACGTTAAGCCGTGGCTCCGTGTGCGGGAGAGCCATACCCTGTGCACGTTAAAGATCACACTGGATGGCCTTGACGGGAGACTACCATCTGTCTCCCAACAGCTGTTCCAGTGGGTCCCCTCCCAAAACCTTCTCTGAGCCTTCGGGGTCCATGTGACCTGGCTATTTAGCCCATTATGTGCAAAAAAGTGCCGGTCAGAGGTAAAACAACCCAACGTAAAAGAACACGCTGGATGGCCTTGACGGGAGGCTACCATCTGTCTCCCAACAGCTGTTCCAGTGGGTCCCCTCCCCCAACCTTCTCTGAGCCTTCGGGGTCCATGTGACCTGGCTATTTAGCCCATGGTGTGCAAAAAAGTGCCGGTCAGAGGTAAAACAACCCAACGTAAAAGAACACGCTGGATGGCCTTGACGGGAGGCTACCATCTGTCTCCCAACAGCTGTTCCAGTGGGTCCCCTCCCCCAACCTTCTCTGAGCCTTCGGGGTCCATGTGACCTGGCCATTTAGCCCATGATGTGCAAAAAAGTGCCGCTCAGATTCAAAAGAATCCAAAAGAAGATAAAAATTAGCAGTCAGGCAAAATTTGAGTGTTGTTTATCTAGGCAACGACTCTAAGGCAAGTGTTAAGTTGCAATTGTAGTACAGTAGACGCTCTCTTATCCGGTCTCGTCTCAACCGGCTTCCGCTTTAACCGGTCGTTCGAAGAGGCTGAAGCAAGTCGCCACGTGTTTTGTTTACAGTACATATTTGCTTCTGTTCCTCTTTGTGAACATTACAGTGTGCAGTGTACTGTGCGTAAATAGGAGTGTGTGTTGTTATCTATTACTTATTGTTTGGTACAAAATGAGTAGGTGCAAACGTAAGCGTAATATCGTTATATTGGAGATGAAATTAAAAACGTAGAACGTAAAAACGAAAACGTATTGACAAAAACGTTACGTAGAACGTAAACGTAAAAACGTATTGACAAAGGTGATCCAGTAAAGCATATTTGTGATGAACTAGGTGTTGGTAAAAGCACGGTAAATGACTAGAGAAGGAATAGAAAATCTTTACAAGATTTTTGTACAGTCGCTCAAAAAAGTATCCGAACGCTATGGTTGATTACAGAATTCAAAACAAATATCTGGCAACGATATTTTTAGAAATTAGTGATCTGGCAACCTTCGTGTCACGTGACACAAAGGTTGCCAGATCAATAATTTCTAAAAAAATGGTTGTCAAATGTTTTTTCTGAATTCTGCAATCAACCATAGCGTTCGGATACTTTTTTGAGCGACTGTACTCAAGTCGAGTCTGAAAAAACAATTTCTTCTCGGTGCATTCTTAAAAAATCGAAAAATGAAATTGTCGATGATTCACTTTGGTTATGATTCATGCAAGAGCGTCAAAAAGGAACACCAATCAGTGGGCCAATCTTGAAAGAAAAAGCATTAATCCTTCATTCTAAAATCGATAAGGGGGGAGATTTTTCAGCAAGCGAGGGATGGCGTTCTCGCTGAAAAAAACGTCATGGTGTTCGTTACCTTAGTGTTTGTGGTGAAAAATTGTCAACTGATCCTTTAGCAGCAGAGGAATTTTCAGAAAAATTTTTTGTGCTTATTGAAGAAGAATCCTATGCGCAGAACAAATCTACAATGCAGATTGAGACTGGGTTAAATTTTAAACTTCTTCCAACGAAAACGTTTGTGTCAACGCAAGAAACCTCAGCATCAGGATTTAAAACAAAGAATCACTGTGGCTGTGTGTACAAATGCTGCAGGTACGCTCAAACTTCCTCTTTTTGTAATTGGGAAATCAGCAAAACCCCAAGCATTCAAGCATTTAAATTTAGCTGCTCTGCCAGTTTACTATAAAGCTCAAAAGTCTGCTTAGATAGAATCGTATTTATTTAGAGTGGTTCTTTACATAATTTGTTCCAAAAGTAAAAAATCCACTAGAGAAGTCTTAAAATGCCTGTAAAGGTCCTACTCATTCTCGACAATGCACCAACACACCCAAACGAACTCATTTCTGACAACATAAAAGCCATGTTTTTGCCACCTAATGTAGCATCTTTAGTGCAACCAATGGATCAAGGCCTGCTTGTAAGTTTAAAAAGGCAATACAGGAGAAAGCTTCTTTCAGAACCGAAAATGACGGATAGGACATTTAAATGCTTTGAAAATAAAAAATATCAAGGATGTGATCTACATGTTGGCAAGAGATTTTGAAGAAATGCCTCGAACAACGTTTGTGAAGTCATGGAGAAAACTTTGGCCCAAAGTTTAAAACTATGTAGAAAGTACCAAAGACGACAACACGGAAACAATATTTCGCTGCTTAATGACTTTAAATTGCTGCCTGGATGTGACACACTTGAAGATGATGACATTGAAAAATGGTTAAAAGGTAATGAACAGTTGGAAAATGAATGACGAAATTATCAATGCAGTCTGCCAAGAAGGGAGAAGAAGAAGAGGAGAAAGAAAGAAGAGGAAGAACTGCTGACCCCCCCTGCCCACGGTCAGTAGGGAACACCGATGGCTTTGGAAGGTAGTGCGTAGATTTTGAAGAAATGCCTCGTACAACGTTTGTGAACTCATGGAAAAAACTTTGGCCCGAAGTTGAAAACTGTGTAGAAATTACCAAAGACAACAACACGAATTTGTCGAATGACCCTGCGCTTGCCAAAGGTATGAAGGATAATGACAATATTTCGCTGCTTAACGACTTTAAGCTGCTGCCTGGATGTGACACAGTTGAAGAAGATAACATTAAAAAATAGTTGAAAGGTGATGAACAGTTGGAAAATGAAACACTGAATGATGAAGAAATTATCAATGCAGTCTGCCAAGAAGGGAAAGGAGAAGAAGCGGAGAATGAAGAAGAGGAGGAAGGGAACGGAGAAGAAGCGGAGAATGAAGAAGAGGAGGAAGGGAACGGAGAAGAAGCGGAGAATGAAGAAGAGGAGGAAGGGAACGGAGAAGAAGCGGAGAATGAAGAAGAGGAGGAAGGGAACGGAGAAGAAGGGAGAATGAAGAAGAGGAGGAAGGGAACGGAGAAGAAGCGGAGAATGAAGAAGAGGAGGAAGGGAACGGAGAAGAAGCGGAGAATGAAGAGGAGGAGGAAGGGAACGGAGAAGAAGTGGAGAATGAAGAAGAGGAGGAAGGGAACGGAGAAGAGGCGGAGAATGAAGAAGAGGAGGAAGGGAACGGAGAAGAAGCGGAGAATGAAGAGGAGGAGGAAGGGAACGGAGAAGAAGCGGAGAATGAAGAGGAGGAGGAAGGGAACGGAGAAGAAGAGGAGAATGAAGAAGAGGAGGAAGGGAACGGAGAAGAAGCGGAGAATGAAGAAGAGGAGGAAGGGAACGGAGAAGAAGCGGAGAATGAAGAAGAGGAGGAAGGGAACGGAGAAGAAGCGGAGAATGAAGAAGAGGAGGAAGGGAACGGAGAAGAAGCGGAGAATGAAGAAGAGGAGGAAGGGAACGGAGAAGAAGCGGAGAATGAAGAAGAGGAGGAAGGGAACGGAGAAGAAGCGGAGAATGAAGAAGAGGAGGAAGGGAACGGAGAAGAAGCGGAGAATGAAGAAGAGGAGGAAAGGAATGGAGAAGAAGCGGAGAATGAAGAAGAGGAGGAAGGGAACGGAGAAGAAGCGGAGAATGAAGAGGAGGAGGAAGGGAACGGAGAAGAAGAGGAGAATGAAGAAGAGGAGGAAGGGAACGGAGAAGAAGCGGAGAATGAAGAAGAGGAGGAAGGGAACGGAGAAGAAGCGGAGAATGAAGAGGAGGAGGAAGGGAACGGAGAAGAAGCGGAGAATGAAGAAGAGGAGGAAGGGAACGGAGAAGAAGCGGAGAATGAAGAAGAGGAGGAAGGGAACGGAGAAGAAGCGGAGAATGAAGAAGAGGAGGAAGGGAACGGAGAAGAAGCGGAGAATGAAGAGGAGGAGGAAGGGAACGGAGAAGAAGCGGAGAATGAAGAGGAGGAGGAAGGGAATGGAGAAGAAGAGGAGAATGAAGAAGAGGAGGAAGGGAACGGAGAAGAAGCGGAGAATGAAGAAGAGGAGGAAGGGAACGGAGAAGAAGCGGAGAATGAAGAAGAGGAGGAAGGGAACGGAGAAGAAGCGGAGAATGAAGAAGAGGAGGAAGGGAACGGAGAAGAAGCGGAGAATGAAGAGGAGGAGGAAGGGAACGGAGAAGAAGCGGAGAATGAAGAGGAGGAGGAAGGGAACGGAGAAGAAGCGGAGAATGAAGAGGAGGAGGAAGGGAACGGAGAAGAAGCGGAGAATGAAGAGGAGGAGGAAGGGAACGGAGAAGAAGCGGAGAATGAAGAGGAGGAGGAAGGGAGCGGAGAAGAAGCGGAGAATGAAGAGGAGGAGGAAGGGAGCGGAGAAGAAGCGGAGAATGAAGAGGAGGAGGAAGGGAGCGGAGAAGAAGCGGAGAATGAAGAAGAGGAGGAAGGGAACGGAGAAGAAGCGGAGAATGAAGAAGAGGAGGAAGGGAACGGAGAAGAAGCGGAGAATGAAGAAGAGGAGGAAGGGAACGGAGAAGAAGCGGAGAATGAAGAAGAGGAGGAAGGGAACGGAGAAGAAGCGGAGAATGAAGAAGAGGAGGAAGGGAACGGAGAAGAAGCGGAGAATGAAGAGGAGGAGGAAGGGAACGGAGAAGAAGAGGAGAATGAAGAAGAGGAGGAAGGGAACGGAGAAGAAGCGGAGAATGAAGAAGAGGAGGAAGGGAACGGAGAAGAAGCGGAGAATGAAGAGGAGGAGGAAGGGAACGGAGAAGAGGCGGAGAATGAAGAAGAGGAGGAAGGGAACGGAGAAGAAGCGGAGAATGAAGAAGAGGAGGAAGGGAACGGAGAAGAAGCGGAGAATGAAGAAGAGGAGGAAGGGAACGGAGAAGAAGCGGAGAATGAAGAAGAGGAGGAAGGGAACGGAGAAGAAGCGGAGAATGAAGAAGAGGAGGAAGGGAACGGAGAAGAAGAGGAGAATGAAGAAGAGGAGGAAGGGAACGGAGAAGAAGCGGAGAATGAAGAAGAGGAGGAAGGGAACGGAGAAGAAGCGGAGAATGAAGAAGAGGAGGAAGGGAACGGAGAAGAAGCGGAGAATGAAGAAGAGGAGGAAGGGAACGGAGAAGAAGCGGAGAATGAAGAAGAGGAGGAAGGGAACGGAGAAGAAGCGGAGAATGAAGAAGAGGAGGAAGGGAACGGAGAAGAAGGGAGAATGAAGAAGAGGAGGAAGGGAACGGAGAAGAAGCGGAGAATGAAGAAGAGGAGGAAGGGAACGGAGAAGAAGCGGAGAATGAAGAAGAGGAGGAAGGGAACGGAGAAGAAGCGGAGAATGAAGAAGAGGAGGAAGGGAACGGAGAAGAAGCGGAGAATGAAGAAGAGGAGGAAGGGAACGGAGAAGAAGCGGAGAATGAAGAAGAGGAGGAAGGGAACGGAGAAGAAGCGGAGAATGAAGAGGAGGAGGAAGGGAACGGAGGAGAAGCGGAGAATGAAGAGGAGGAGGAAGGGAACGGAGAAGAAGAGGAGAATGAAGAAGAGGAGGAAGGGAACGGAGAAGAAGAGGAGAATGAAGAGGAGGAGGAAGGGAACGGAGAAGAAGCGGAGAATGAAGAAGAGGAGGAAGGAAACGGAGAAGAGGCGGAGAATCAAGAATAGGAGGAAGGGAACGGAGAAGAAGCGGAGAATGAAGAATAGGAGGAAGGGAACGGAGAAGAAGCGGAGAATGAAGAATAGGAGGAAGGGAACAGAGAAGAAGCGGAGAATGAAGAAGAGGAGGAAGGGAACGGAGAAGAAGCGGAGAATGAAGAAGAGGAGGAAGGGAACGGAGAAGAACCGGAGAATGAAGAGGAGGAGGAAGGGAACGGAGAAGAAGAGGAGAATGAAGAAGAGGAGGAAGGGAACGGAGAAGAAGCGGAGAATGAAGAGGAGGAGGAAGGGAACGGAGAAGAAGAGGAGAATGAAGAAGAGGAGGAAGGGAACGGAGAAGAAGCGGAGAATGAAGAAGAGGAGGAAGGGAACGGAGAAGAAGCGGAGAATGAAGAAGAGGAGGAAGGGAACGGAGAAGAGGAGAATGAAGAAGAGGAGGAAGGGAACGGAGAAGAAGAGGAGAATGAAGAAGAGGAGGAAGGGAACGGAGAAGAAGCGGAGAATGAAGAAGAGGAGGAAGGGAACGGAGAAGAAGCAGAGAATGAAGAAGCGGAGAATGAAGAAGAGGAGGAAGGGAACGGAGAAGAAGCGGAGAATGAAGAAGAGGAGGAAGGGAACGGAGAAGAAGCGGAGAATGAAGAAGAGGAGGAAGGGAACGGAGAAGAAGCGGAGAATGAAGAAGAGGAGGAAGGGAACGGAGAAGAAGCGGAGAATGAAGAAGAGGAGGAAGGGAACGGAGAAGAAGCGGAGAATGAAGAAGAGGAGGAAGGGAACGGAGAAGAAGCGGAGAATGAAGAAGAGGAGGAAGGGAACGGAGAAGAAGGGAGAATGAAGAAGAGGAGGAAGGGAACGGAGAAGAAGCGGAGAATGAAGAAGAGGAGGAAGGGAACGGAGAAGAAGCGGAGAATGAAGAAGAGGAGGAAGGGAACGGAGAAGAAGCGGAGAATGAAGAAGAGGAGGAAGGGAACGGAGAAGAAGCGGAGAATGAAGAAGAGGAGGAAGGGAACGGAGAAGAAGCGGAGAATGAAGAAGAGGAGGAAGGGAACGGAGAAGAAGCGGAGAATGAAGAAGAGGAGGAAGGGAACGGAGAAGAAGCGGAGAATGAAGAAGAGGAGGAAGGGAACGGAGAAGAAGCGGAGAATGAAGAAGAGGAGGAAGGGAACGGAGAAGAAGCGGAGAATGAAGAAGAGGAGGAAGGGAACGGAGAAGAAGCGGAGAATGAAGAGGAGGAGGAAGGAAAAGTTAGCCATATTGAAGGCAAAGAAGCTTCTGATATTGCAGTAAGATACATTGAACAACAACAGGCCTCATCTGCGATTGGTGTGATGTTTATTAAAAAATGCAGGTAAAAAAGTGTTAAGTTCACAGAAACAAAAGAAAGTCACGGACTTTTTCAAGTAAGTGTGAGTAAATTGTTAATGTTGTACAACAAATTATTAATTAAAATACAGTACAGTTAATATTTTTGTCATTTGCTATTTTTATTTATTTTTTGACACAATTTTCAGATTAACCAGCCTTTTTTTCATCCGGCCTGGGGTCCGGTCCCGTAAGGGCCGGATAAGAGGGAGTCTATCGTACCTTTGAGCGACACTTTTTTTGGACATAATTTTCTAAATGGACAGGTCAGTAGGATCCGAAAGGCTCGGAATAGATTGGTGGATAGTGATAGTAGGTAGATGGAACCTTCCTGTCAATGCAATCCAACATGTTCTTTAATGTGCATGTAATATGGCTCTCACACATACTACACTTAAAGAGTGTTACACTTCAGCGACAGCTTAATTAAGCGACACACGTCGGCGGCGGCCTTCTAGGGTGGAACATTTGAGCCCTGTCACACTGCCGCACCGGTTTCTCAAAAGCCACACTTCGGCACAAGTTTTTTCTTAAGTGTCACACTTCGGCGGCAGTCTCCTCAAGTGTCACATTTCAGCAGCAGCATTCTCAACTCTGACACTTCGGTAGCATCTTTCTGAAGTGTGACATTTCATAAAGAAGCTGGCTAAAAACCAGTGAAACTGGTCGTCTGCTTCCTGTGCCAAAAGGGGGCGGGAGTGGCTCAGTCGGTAGCGTGCCAGACTCGTAATCTGTAGTTCCCAGGTTCGAGTCCCAGCTGGGTCAGCGTTGAGACTTTTCTCCGCAAAACTCCCCACCTTGTCCACGGTCAGTAGAGGACACCGATGGGCTTGAAAAGGCAGTCGTCCGTTGAATGGGACGTTAAGCCGTGGCTCCGTGTGCGGGAGAGACATATCCTGTGCACGTTAAAGAACACCCTGGATGGCCTTGACGGGAGGCTACCATCTGTCTCCCAACAGCTGTTCCAGTGGATCCCCTCCCCCAACCTTCTCTGAGACTTCGGGGTCCTTGTGACGTGGCCATGTAGCCCATTGTGTGCAAAATAAAGTGCCCATCTGTTCCAATCTATTCTGTGACTAAGCCTTGACCCTCAACCTCAACTGCAATGCTGAAGATTTAGACGAAGACAACTTTCATGTTAAGTGCGTCTATTACCTTACGTCAAAAATCCTTCCACGTTGTAACATCGCTAACGGCTGTTACATTCTTACATACAGCATTAGAGTGAACTTTTATGAACTCTTAACTAAAAATATTTTGGCAACTATTTATGTGTTTTATTACAGTAATTATTTTTCTGTTTAGCATCGTTCACGTCACCTCATGAAGCAGTAACTGGATTGATATTTGAATTTACACGTTTTCGTTTTAATTTCCCGAAGTTCTGTTCTCATTCCTGTCTCGTTTATGATACCAGAGCTTTCTTGGGGCGGGGGTGGCTCAGTCGGTAGCCGCCTGGCTCGCAATCTGCAGTTCCCAGGTTCGAGTCCCAGCTGGGTCAGCGTTGAGATTTATCTCCGCAAAACTTCCCGCCCTGTCCACGGTCAGTAGGGGACACCGATGGGCTTGGAAAGGCCGCCGTCCGTCGGATGGGACGTTAACACATTTCTTCCCAGTGTTGCGTACACGCAACACTGGGAAGAAATGGGTTAAGCCGTGGCTCCGTGTACGGGAGAGCCATACTCTGTAAACTTTTCACTGGGTGGCCTTGACGGGAGGCTACCATCTGTCTCCCAACAGCTGTTCCAGTGGGTTCCCTCCACCAACTTCCTCTGAGCCTTCGGGGTCCTTGCGACCTGGCCATTTAGCCCATGGTGTGCAAAAAAAGTGCCACTCAGAGGTAAAACAACCCAACCCAGAGCTTTCTTCAGAAATCGTTTCCAGGGAAGCATAAATTTTCGTTTATAACTTACTCGTCACTGTTCGATAGCCGTAGATTTCTAAGCAGTTATCTATGACCAAACACACTACCTGAACTCTCTATGATACTTCCATACTTTCAAGGCCAGAAATCATCATTTATTTCTCGTACATTTTCTTCTTTGGAAGAACCGTTTTCACGATGGTAGGGGGGGGAGGGGCTCAGTCGGTAGCGCGCCAGGCTCGTAATCTGTAGTTCCCAGGTTCGAGTTCCAGCTGGGTCAGCGTTGAGATTTATCTCCGCAAAATTTCCCCGCCCTGCCCACGGTCTGTAGGGGACACCGATGGGCTTTAAAAGGCTGCCGTCCGTCGGATGGGACGTTAAGCCGTGGCCCCGTGTGCGGGAGAGCCATACCCTGTACACGTTAAAGAACACGCTGGATGGCCTCGACGGGAGGCTACCATCTGTCTCCCAACAGCTGTTCCAGTGGGTCCCCTCCCCCAACCTTCTCTGAGCTTTACGGGGTCCATGTGACTTCAGGGTGACCATGTGCCTTCGGGGTCCATGTGACCTGGCCAATGGGCAGGTCACATGGACCCCGAAGGCTCAGAGAAGGTTGGGGGAGGAATCCCACTGGAACAGCTGTTGGGAGACAGATGGTAACCTCCCGTCAAGGCCATCCAGCGTGTTCTTTAACGTGCATAGGGTATGGCTCTCCCACACACGGGGCCACTGCTTAACGTCCCATCCGACGGACGGCGGCCTTTTCAAGTCCATCGGTGTCCCCTACTGAGCGTGGGCAGGGCGGGGAATTTTGCGGAGATAATTCTCAACGCTGACCCAGCTGGGACTCGAACCTGTGAACTACAAATTACGAGCCTGACGCGCTACCGACTGAGCCACCCCCGCCCCATTAATGCTAGAAATTTAAAATTTTGTTGGTGGAATGTTACGGTCACGGAATTTGTATTCCCTACAATGAGTTGGCGCCTTAGAACCAGAAGGAGGGAGGGGGGGGAAACACAATTCTTTTGTTTTAGTAGATAATTGATTGTATTTAACGATAAATGAAAAATTCTTTTTTAGGTTAGATAGCATTTGATGAAATATTATGATTCGCACCTTCGGAATCTTTCGAACACCACTATTGCTCTTTTTAACGGTGAAAGAAGTCAAAAATTCCTAAGTTTCAGAAGAATATTGCAACAATGTATTAATGATAGATATTTGAAATTTTTGTGATGGAATGTGAATGTCATGAAGTGTTCATCGGAGACAAAGAAAAATGATAATTAGAAACCTCTATTCTGTTGGATTGGTACTAATGAAATATTGCAATTCGGAATTTTTCAAATACTTAGGTAGTTTTAATGTATATACACTGGCGGAAATTGAAAAAAGAATACCATTAACAATTGAAGCGTAATCTATGAGATTTATTTAGTAGAAACAAGTTGTTGAGAAAGGACAGTGATCACACATGAAGTTATTCAAAATTTATTGTACCTTTTAATGAGTATTACACTTTACAGAAGACACATTTTAATAAGGTGTTTAACATCCTCGAGCAGCAATACAGGCTTCCAACCTGGCATGCAATCGGTCGTACAAATGCTGGATATCACGCTGGGGGATACCATTCCATGCGCTTTCAATTTGGATGCGTAATTCAGCAATGGTCGTTGCCTGCCACGTTTGGTGGAAGAGTATTTATCAGATCCAATCCCAGACATGCTCGATTGGAGACAAGTCCGGAGAGCGTGCTGGCCAAGGGAGTTGGTGCACTGCCTGAAGAGCATGTTGGCCAAGGGAGTTGGTGCACTGCCTGAAGAGCATGTTGGGCAAGGGAGTTAGTGCACTGCCTGAAGAGCATGTTGGCCAAGGGAGTTGGTGCACTGCCTGAAGAGCATGTTGGCCAAGGGAGTTGGTGCACTGCCTGAAGAGCATGTTGGCCAAGGGAGTTGGTGCACTGCCTGAAGAGCATGTTGGCCAAGGGAGTTGGTGCACTGCCTGAAGAGCATGTTGGCCAAGGGAGTTGGTGCACTGCCTGAAGAGCATGTTGGCCAAGGGAGTTGGTGCACTGCCTGAAGAGCATGTTGGCCAAGGGAGTTGGTGCACTGCCTGAAGAGCATGTTGGCCAAGGGAGTTGGTGCACTGCCTGAAGAGCATGTTGAGTTGTCAGGGCGGAGTGTGGATGGGCGTTATCCTGCTGTGATATCGCATTTGGCACTACACTCAAATATGGCAGGATGACGGTTGTACGATGTCGCTGACATACATATTGCTATTCAGTGTACTCTGTAGAAACACCAGACACGTACGAGAGTGATAGCTAATCGCTCCCCACACCATGATGCCCGGCGTGGGCCCTGTATGTCGTTGGCGGATGCACGATGGAAAAAGCCGCTCACCCCTAGCCTTTGGAAGCGTAAACGACCATCAGAGGCTCCTAAGCAGAATCGGCTTTCATCACTGAAGACCACAGACTCGTTTGCAGTGGTGTCGTTCTTGACACCACTGCAAACGTGCTTGACAGCGACGAGGTGACAGTGGTAACAGTGCCCATAGTCCTGCTTCCAAAAGACGATGGGGCGGGGGGTGGCTCAGTCGGTAGCGCGCCAGGCTCGTAATCTGTAGTTCCCAGGTTCGAGTCCCAGCTGGGTCAGCGTTGAGATATATCTCCGCAAAATTCCCCGCCCTGTCCACGGTCAGTAGGGGACACCGATGGGCTTGGAAAGGCCGCCGTTCGTCGGATGGAACGTTAAGCCGTGGCCCCGTGTACGGGAGAGCCATACCCTGTGCACGTTAAAGAACACGCTGGATGGCCTTGACGGGAGGCTACCACCTGTCCCGCAACAACTGTTCTAGTGGATCCCCTCCTCTGAGCCTTCGGGGTTTTTGTGACCTGGCCATTTAGCCCATTGTATGCAAAAAAGTGCCGCTCAGAGGTAAAACAACCCAACCCAAAAGACGATTGTGTATCGTTCTTGTAGACACCCTTGGTACGACAGAGGGTCGAATTTGTGAAGCCATAGCCGTTCGCTCGGCCACCGCCGCCCTCCTGATACGCTGATCCTCTCCTGCGTCCGTAACTCTGTGTTGCCCAGAACCACGTCTGTGAATATTCGAATGCTCTTCTAACCATCGACGCCATCGTACCACAGCTGATGCCTCTCGTTCAACGCGGTGTGCTATTTCACGAAAAGATCAACCTGCTTCTCGAAGACTCACTATACGACCTCGCTCAAACTCCACTAACAGAACAAACGTTGCGCGCCTGCGTTATCCAGGCATGGTAGTTTTTTCAAAAAGCACTGAACAACATGACACAAGACAAATAACTTCCTTCTTCAGTCCTTTTCAGTCTCCGCCATTGTATCTTTACAGATCACTAAATATGGAAATAATGGAGCTATTATCGTAGCGTGTAGCATAATTATGATTTTTCGAAGTACTGTCGCTCAAAAAATATCCGAACACTACGGTTGATTAAAAATTTCAGAAAAAATATCTGGCAACGATTTTTTTAGAAATTAGTGATCTGGCAACCTTCGTGTCACGTGATTGCAGAATTCAGGAAAAATATCTGGAGCGTGTACAGCAACTGTACACGCTCCAGTTACCATTCACAGCAAACTGGAGCGTGTGCAGTTACTGCACACACTCCAGTTTGCTGTGAATGGTAACTGCACAAGCTCAATATTTCTGTGAGTGGGCCCACACGATCTAGTATCAAAATAATATGACCACCTACAGTCGCTCAAAAAAGTATCCGAACACTATGGTTGATTACAGAATTCAGAAAAAATATATGGCAGCGATTTTTTTTAGAAATTAGTGATCTGGCAACCTTCGTGTCACGTGATTTACAGAATTCAGGAAAAATATCTGGAGCGTGTACAGCAACTGTACACGCTCCAGTTACCGTTCAGAGCAAACTGGAGCGTGTGCAGTTACTGCACACGCTCCAGTTTGCTGTGAACGGTAACTGCACACGCTCAATATTTCCGTGAGTGAGCCCACACGATCTAGTATCAAAATAATATGACCACCTACAGTCGCTCAAAAAAGTATCCGAACACTATGGTTGATTACAGAATTCAGAAAAAATATATGGCAGCGATTTTTTTTAGAAATTAGTGATCTGGCAACCTTCGTGTCACGTGATTTACAGAATTCAGGAAAAATATCTGGAGCGTGTACAGCAACTGTACACGCTCCAGTTACCGTTCAGAGCAAACTGGAGCGTGTGCAGTTACTGCACACGCTCCAGTTTGCTGTGAACGGTAACTGCACACGCTCAATATTTCCGTGAGTGAGCCCACACGATCTAGGTCTTTGTGAGCTCGTGATCTGGCAAAGGTTGCCAGATCACTAATTTCTAAAAAAATCGTTGCCAGATATTTTTTCTGAATTTTTTAATCAACCGTAGTGTTCGGATATTTTTTTGAGCGACTGTACCATGATAAAAGATCTCATCACCTTATCCATCTGAGAGTATTCAATAAGTGGCATGAATCGCAAAGGACATCAAAAAAATCATCAAAAGGTGACCCCCCAAGGGGCAGAAAATTTGGGTTGTTTTACCTCTGAGCGGCACTTTTTTGCACACCATGGGCTAAATGGCCAGGTCACATGGACCCCGAAGACTCAGAGAAGGTTGTGGGAGGGGACCCACTGGAACAGCTGTTGGGAGACAGATGATAGCCTCCCGTCAAGGCCATCCAGAGTGTTCTTTAACGTGCACAGGGTATGGCTCTCCCGCACACGGGGCCACGGCTTAAAGTCCCATCCGACGGACGGCGGCCTTTTCAAGCCCATCGGTGTCCCCTACTGACCGTGGGCAGGGCGGGGAAATTTTGCGGAGATAAATCTCAACACTGGCCCAGCTGGGACTCGAACCTGGGAACTATAGATTACGAGCCTGGCGCGCTACCGACTGAGCCACCCCCGCCCCACCAACGTGAAAGAACACGCTGGATGGCCTTGACGGGAGGCTACCATCTGTCTCCCAACAGCTGTTCCAGTGGGTACCCTCCCCCAACCTTCTCTGAGCCTTTGGGGTTCATGTGACCTGGCCATTTAGCCCATGGTGTACAAAAAATTGCCGCCCAGAGGTAAAACAACCCAACGTTAAAGAACACTCTGGATGGCCTTGACGGGAGGCTATCATCTGTCTTCCAGCAGCTGTTCCAGTGGGTCCCCTCCCCCAACCTTCTCTGAGCCTTCGGGGTCCATGTGACCTGGCCATTTAGCCCATGGTGTGCAAAAGAGTGCCGTTCAGAGGTAAAACAACCCAACAACTCGACTGGAAAGCGTGAACATTTTAGTAGTCAGACTCTCTCCCATAGAGACTTTACTGAGAAAACAATATTTTCCAGCTGAAGGACAACCGAAAGAAAAAGCTTTCCTAATCGAAAAAGCTGAGTAAGTTTGTTTATTTTACATTTTAAATCAAAGCACTTTCGCATATATCATATGAGAAAGTAAAAGACAAACAGAAAAACAGGATAAAAGAAAAACAGGAGGAAATATCGTGTTGCTTTAAAGGGAGCTTCGGGTGACATATCTGACTTCATCTCATGTAGACGAAAAAGAGTTGTTTTCTACTATGGGAACTTCAAAAACTGAGATGCAAGCTACTCCAATCTCATCTCCTTCTTAAAATATAGACACACAGCAAACATATTTTACATCAATGCTCTAACGGTAACCTATAGAATATCAAAGTAAAGACTATATCTCCTACAGTTCGTAATACACAGTGCGCTAAAATTTGTAGAGTTGTAAATATCACGATCTACGCTGTTACTCGGTCCAGTCGCCGTATGGAAGATTTTCGCCGAAAGGACCATCCGACTCGGTCCTTCGACGAAAGCATGTGCGAGCCTTAAAACAAAATGTCACGCTTAAAAATATGTTATTCGTTTATAATGGCTCTGTATATATATATATAACAATTTCCAGAAATTTAAAAGGAATGTATATATATATATAGAAATATTCTTAATACAGTTCTCCTGTAGGTTACATAGTTTTGAAGTAAAGCTGAAGTTTGTTTGATGCGTGTATATCTTTTAAAAAGGAGCTGACTTTGAAGCAACAGAACATCACTATCTTTTAAATTCCTATGGGAGAAAAGTACAATATCGACAGCATGAGAGTAGAGTCAGATATTAATGTAACACGAAATAAAAAAAAAAGTAACATTCTCAGGTTTTTCCATTAGGAATGTTTCTTTTAGATATCTTTTAACTTTAAAATGTTTTCTTGGTTGAATGACTATTCAGTTGAAACTTAGTACTTATTATGTCTATAAACTCCCTTACTAAAATATTAGAGTTGTGTTGGGTTGTTTTACCTCTGAGCGGCACTCTTCTGCACACCATGGGCTAAATGGCCAGGTCACAAGGATCCCGAAGGATGAGAAGGTCGCAAGGATCCCGAAGGTTGAACCAGGTCACAAGGATCCCGAATGCTCAGAGAAGGTTGAGAGAGGGGACCCACTGGAACAGCTGTTGGGAGACAGATGGTAGCCTCCCGTCAAACTGTTCCGTTTAGGAAACCTTTACCATCAAGGCCATCCAGCGTGTTCTTTAACATGCACAGGGTATGGCTTTTTGAACCTGCAGATTCAAACCAAGACGAACAATTTGCTGACAGAAGACTACAAACTATTGAGAATGATGGTTTATATTTCGATTAGCCAAATTTGTTATTTTTATTCTACTAGTCCTTTCAGATTTCTTGATAATGCACAGACTTATGAATGATTCTAGTATAAACTCAATTCCTTTTAAAAGAAGATATAGTGTCTTGAAAATGTCAAGAAATTCTAATAGTTTCTTTTTTAATAGGAACTGGATTTAGCAGTGGCATCGCTCCTTAGTGGTTACAGGAGCTACAGACTCTCCCAATGGGAAATAGTGTATTTATTTGGAACACATATCCCGGCGTTTAACTTTGGTCTTAGGAGGCAGGTGTGGCTCAGTCTGCAGTGCGCCGGATTCGTTATATGTAATTCGCAGGTTCGATTCCCACTAGGCCAGTGTTGAGATTTATCTCCGCACAAACTCCGCGTCCTCTCCTCGGCCAGTAGGGGATAACGATGAGATTGGAAAGACCGCTGTCCGACTGAGATGTTGAGCCATAGTCTTATGTGGTGGGGGCGGGGGTGGTTCAGTCGGTAGCGCGCCAGGCTCGTAATCCGTAGTTCCCAGGTTCGAGTCCCAGCTGGGTCAGCGTTGAGATTTATCTCCGCAAAATTCCCCGCCCTGCCCACGGTTAGTAGGGGACACCGATGGGCTTGGAAAGGCCGCCGTCCGTCGGATGGGACGTTAAGCCGTGGCCCCGTGTGCGGTAGAGCGATACCCTGTGCACGTTAAAGAACACGCTGGATGGCCTTGACGGGAGGCTGCCATCTGTCTCCCAACAGCTGTTCCAGTGGGTCCCCTCCCCCAACCTTCTCTGAGCCTTCGGGGTCCATGTGACCTGGCCATTTAGCCCATGGTGTGCAAAAAAGTGCCGCTCAGAGGTAAAAGAACCCAACTCCAATGGCAATCAAATTAGCCATTGGGACGAAATATTCGTGAAAAACACTTTAAGAACATTGTTCGAACGAATGCAAAAAGTCTGTCACCAAAATAAACTTTATGACTGTGTACCATTTTCAGCAGAGGGCAGCTTATTCTCTATAAAAAACGAAATGCTTAAGACTTGGTTGGAAAAACGGCACATGACTGATTCTGGAAATGCTCTTGCGAAATGAACTCCGTGTGTGTGATCTTCGTAACCATAGAAACACCATCATCATCCATTAGTCGCCGTTACGTGTTCCCCCAAAATCTCTCTTTTTATTACATAACAGAGTTGTTTAAGAATGAAAGCAAAACAGAAAAGTTTTTTTTATTTCATACGCACTTGTAATGGACATTTCTTAAGGTTCTAAGTTTTAGTTAATGCAAAATGTTGGATACGACTTTGGTTATTTAACATAAAAAAAGAATTGTATTAATAAAAAATTAATGACATTTCTTTGCACTGAATCTGCCACTTATTATTCGTTGCCATTTTATTCTATTGGAAAGAAAGTTGAAAATAGAACCGTAATGGTCTAACTGTTTCGAAGTCGTATTTTATACTGAGAGTTGGATTGGATTGTTTTACCTCTGAGCGGCACTTTTTTGCACACCCTGGGCTAAATGGTTTTAGCAATTAATTTATCAATTTCTCATATGAGGTATGGCTTAATGGCCAGGTCACATGGACCCCGAAGGCTCAGAGAAGGTTGGGGGAGGGGACCCACTGGAACAGCTGTTGGGAGACAGATGGTAGCCTCCCGTCAAGGCCATCCAGCGTATTCTTTAACGTGCACAGGGTATGGCTCTTCCGCACACGGGGCCACGGCTTAATGTCCCATCCGACGGACGACGGCCTTTCCAAGCCCATCGGTGTCCCCTACTGACCGTGGTCAGAGCAGGGAATTTTGCGGAGATAAATCTCAACGCTGACTCAGCTGGGACTCGGACCTGGGAATTACAGATTACGAGACTGACGCGCTACCGACTGAGCCACCCCCGCCCCTATACTGAGAGTAAAAACTCTTTACGTAAAACCTGCATATTTTGCTAACTTATATATTGAGTATAGAAATATTTAAAAATTTTATGTCTAGATCAGCTGTGAATATAAAAGTTTTTCGTTCCTTTTTCTTATCATTTTTTTCCTTTGAATAAAAAGCGAAAAAAGCGGAACACAAAATAAGTCTGTCAATATTTTATTTCGAATATTTTTAGCAATTGAAATTCTTTTATAACTTTTTTAATTTGTTTACTATTCATTGGAATTTCAAAAGTGCGAAGATGGAAGAGATTCTCACATAGGATTGAAGGATATCGTCCTTATATATATATAGGTTGCCTCTAACTAACACTGAAGTGATGTCAGTTCATTTGACATAATGCTACCCCAGGCCATCAATTCGCCATACTAATGTCCTCTCCAATATTTGAGAGTTGTTAATGAGTTGCATGCTCTCTCTCCAGATCTAAACACATAGAGAATCAGTCTGAAGACAGTATCGCGATTCTTCCTCAAAGAGTGTGGATCCAGTTACGACGTTAGGTTGGGTTGTTTTACCTCTGAGCGGCACTTTTTGCACACCATGGGCTAAATGGCCAGGTCACATGGACCCCGAAGGCTCAGAGAAGGTTGGAGGAGGGGACCCACTGGAACAGCTGTTGGGAGACAGATGGTAGCCTCCCGTCAAGGCTATTCAGCGTGTTCTTTAACGTGCACAGGGTATGGCTCTCCCGCACACGGGGCCACGGCTAAACGTCCCATCCGACGGACGGCGGTCTTTCCAAGCCAATCGGTGTCCCCTACTGACCGTGGGCAGGGCAGGGAATTTTGTGGAGATAAATCTCAACGCTGACCCAGCTGGGACTCGAACCTGGGAACTACAGATTACGAGCCTGGCGCGCTACCGACTGAGCCACCCCTGGGGAAAGGGGATTACAGTACTCAGACAAGAAGAGATGAGAGAAAAGGGGGTCTATAGTACCAAGACTTGGCAAGAATGGAAAATCAGGACTTCCAAAAATATTTCGAAACACGGAAGACAAGAATGGAGCTAAAGCGGAGTATTTTCACGGGGACAGCCTTTGAGTTCTGTCATTTTTCAATAATAAAAGTTTTGTTGACATACGCTCTAATCTGTTTCGCATAGAGACCGAAATGACTTTCATCTTCTCTTTTTGGCAGGTGGGAAAAGTATTCTCATCCAATCGGAAGAGTGTCAAGACCCTTCTGCTTGATCGTCGAAGTATCCCATGCAAGGACCATCGTTCCTGCCCATGTAGCTGTAGACAACATCCAGCTCATCAATTGCATCACAAGTAAGTAATCATACACTGATGATGCTCTTACTAAGGGGAAAAAAACGTAAAGGTGTTTCGTAATTGTATGTGGACTTGACGACAATGTGTGTGTGTGTGTGTGGGGGGGGTTACAGTACTAAAGCTTGACGATGACACTTGACGAGAGTGTGGAAGGGGGATCCACAGTACCCAGGCTTAACGAGAGTAGGAGAAGGGGATCTACAGTATCCAGGCTTGACGGAGTAGGAGAAGGGGATCTACAGTATCCAGACTTAACGAGAGTAGGAGAAGGGGATCTACAGTATCCAGGCTTAACGAGAGTAGGAGAAGGGGGATCTACAGTGTCCAGGCTTGACGAGAGTAGGAGAAGGGGATCCAGAGTACCCAGGTTTAACGAGAGTAGGAGAAGGGGATCTACAGTGTCCAGGCTTAACGAGAGTAGGAGAAGGGGATCTACAGTGTCCAGGCTTGACGAGAGTAGGAGAAGGGGATCTACAGTATCCAGGCTTAACGAGAGTAGGAGAAGGGGATCTACAGTATCCAGGCTTGACGAGAATGTTGGAGGGGGGTACACAGTACCCATTTTAACGAGAATGTTGGAGGGGGGTACACAGTACCCATTTTAACGAGAACGTGGGAGGGGATATACAGCACCAGTACTTGGCAGAGGGTGGGAGGAGGTCCACAGTACTCAGCTTAACGAGGGTGGGGAAGGGGGGTCTTCAGTACCAAGGATTGACGAGAGTGTGGGAGGGGTCCTCAGTACTTAGGTCTGACGAGAGTAGGTGAGGATGGGTGCTATGGGATATCAAGGATATGATTCTGAAAACATATTTCTTACTTTTTTGGAAGTTCCCCGCGTACCCGTGACTAATGTCTCTCCTACCGGCACCGGTCCAGTGACTACCACTCTCAGAAGCTCTAATGCAAACTTCTCATAAATAAACTGCTCATTAGTGAACGACGACTCTTTATTTAGTAGCGAAAGTCGATTTAAATGCCTTGTAAAGAGAAATTCACCCTATAACGAGAAAGCGAAGGAATGCCTGGTGGTTTCGTCGATAATATTAATCCATATTTCTCCATCATTGTTTCAGGTGAGCATTAAGGTCATCAATAACGTTAGACGAATTTTGGAAACAAACTGAATTTCTCTTCCAGATTGGAAACCGATATTGATAATTAAAGGAAATTTTTTTGTAAAACGAATATCCATTTTTCGGTAGCCTGATATTCAATGTCCAGAACGTTAGAGAAGAAAAAAATCTAAAACATTGACCATTATATATACAACGCCTCAAGAGGCCTAAACTGTACTTATAAATTACAACTTCAGTGATTCAAATTTTTTATGAACACATCATCGTGCAACGAAGTACCATGAAACATTCCAATGTACGCAAAATTCCTTACTGACATTAGTGTTATACATCATACGTGCAGGAGCATCTACAATGGAGGGTTATGTTGGGTTGTTTCATTTCTGAGCGGCAGTTTCTGCACGCAATGGGCTAAATGGGCGGGTCACAAGGATCCCGAAGGTCAGAGAAAGTTGAAGGAGGGGGACCACTAGAACATCTGTTGGAAGAGACATGGTAGCCTCCGGTCAAGGCCATCCAGCGTGTTCTTTAAGTGCACAGGGTATGACGCTCCCACACACAACGACCATCCGACGGAAGAGAGTCTTTACAATCCCATCGGTGTCCCCTACTGACCGTGGGCAGGGCGGTGAGTTTTGCGGAGATAATTCTCAACGCTGGCCCAGCTGGGACTCGATCCTGGGAACGGTATAATGTACATGATCGAACTCAGCCGAAAGTCACGGGGCACAATATCTGAAGTGTATCGAGAATGTAAACGGTCTCAAAAAATGTCTGCGAGTCTCGGCAAATACGGGAAGAGAAAGGCTCTGAGAGACAGGGACAGGCATTTGTTGGCACGTACTGTACGGCGAAACTTAGCTGCTACAGTTCATCAGCTAAGAGGGATGGCAGTTAGAAGAACTAAGAACTCATTTCAACGAGAATTATGCACAGAGAATTGAAAAATTTGAAATTTAATTAATGTACCATAATACATACCCCACGAAATATTAGGTGTTTATAATAATTTAGCCACGCTATTTATTACACTGTAATAAGGCTACTATGCTGTAGGCTTTGGGTTGGGTTGTTTTACCTCTGAGCGGCACTTTTTTGCACACCATGGGCTAAATGGCCAGGTCACATGGATCAAGAAGGCTCAGAGAAGGTTGGGGGAGGGGACCCACTGGAACAGCTGTTGGGAGACAGATGGTAGCCTCCCGTCAAGGCCATCCAGTATGTTCTTTAACATGCACAGGATATGGCTCTCCCGCACACGGGGCCACGGCTTAACGTCCCATCCGACGGACGGCGGCCTTTCCAAGCCCATCGGTGTCCTCTACTGACCGTGGGCAGGGCGGGGAATTTTGCGGTGATAAATCTCAACGCTGACCCAGCTGGGACTCGAACCAGGGAACTACAGATTACGAGCCTGGCGCGCTACCGACTGAGCCACCTCCGCCCCTATGCTGTAGGCATCACAGCATAGAGCATTATAGTATCTCATAGCATCGTAGCAGAATGAGAAAAATGAACTTCCCGAAAAGAAGTGGTAGAATTAAATTTGGTTAATAACACTTCTTTTTTTTTAAGTAATAATAAATCATGATAGTTAATTAAATTTGGAATAAAAACTTTCATTACCTTCTCCCCAATCTAACAGTATAGTTTCTTGTTTAATGTTTCTAACTCAATAACTCTCTAAATAATAAAAGAATATTGTTGAAAATCGACATTAGAAAGGTTTGAGTGATTTGAAGTTCTACTGACACTTTTCCCTAAAACGTTCAAAATTCCCCGCCCTGCCCACGGTCAGTAGGGGACACCGATGGGCTTGGAAAGGCCGCCGTCCGTCGGATGGGACGTTAAGTCGTGGACACCTATGCGGGAGAACCATACCCTGTGCACGTTAAAGAACACGCTGGATGGCCTTGACGGGAGGCTACCATCTGTCTCCCACAGCTGTTCCAGTGGGTCCCCTCCCCCAACCTTCTCTGACCCTTCGGGGTTCATGTAACCTGGCCATTTAGCCCATGGTGTGCAAAAAAGTGCCGCTCAGAGGTAAAACAATCCAACGTTAAAGAACACGCTGGATGGCCTTGACGGGAGGCTACCATCTGTCTCCCAACAGCTGTTCGAGTGGGTCCCCCTCCCCCAACCTTCTCTGAGCCTTCGGGGTCCATGTGACCTGGCCATTTAGCCCAGGGTGTGCAAAAAAGTGCCGCTCAGAGGTAAAACAACCCAACGTTAAAGAACACGCTGGATGGCCTTGACGGGAGGCTACCATCTGTCTCCCAACAGCTGTTCCAGTGAGTCCGCTCCCCCAACCTTCTCTAAGCCTTCGGTGTCCATGAGACCTGGCCATTTACCCCAGGGTGTGCAAAAAAGTGCCGCTCAGAGGTAAAACAACCCAACACTAAAACGTTAGGTCGAAGTTAGGAAGTGATTTTCAGTTCGCACGTAACATGAAGTATTTGGTCACATTCTGCAGTGCAATATATGTTATGTATCAGTGAGTCTGCACCTTAGTGTCGTAGCAGAAGTGATCGACTCATCAGAAGACTGGTCACCGACGATAAAATGGATGACAGTTCCTGCATTTGGAAGAGACAGGGGATCTGTTATTGATCAGCCAATGCCATCGACGACCGTTATCTTCAAGGTTACGGGAACTGGCGTCTCATTTCAGTATGTCGTTGAGGCAGAGTGGCAAGATTCCATTGATGAAGGTGGTTTGGGTTGTTTTACCTCTCAGCGGCACTTTTTTGCACACCATGGGCTAAATGGCCAGGTCACATGGACCCCGAAGGCTCAGAGAATGTTGGGGGAGGGGACCCACTGGAACAGCTGTTGGGAGACAGATGGTAGCCTCCCGTCAAGGCCATCCAGCGTGTTCTTTAACGTTGGGTTGTTTTACCTCTGAGCGGCACTTTTTTGCACACCATGGGCTAAATGGCCAGGTCACATGGACCCCGAAGGCTCAGAGAAGGTTGGGGGAGGGGACCCACTGGAACAGCTGTTGGGAGACAGATGGTAGCCTCCCGTCAAGGCCATCCAGCGTGTTCTTTAACGTGCACAGGGTATGGCTCTCCCGCACACGGGGCCACGGCTTAACGTCCCATCCGACGGACGGCGGCCTTTCCAAGCCCATCGGTGTCCCCTACTGATCGTGGGCAGGGAGGGGAATTTTGTGGAGATAAATCTCAACGCTGACCCAGCTGGGACTCGAACCTGGGAACTATAGATTACGAGCCTGGCGCGCTACCAACTGAGCCATCCCCGCCCCTGGGACGGCTGGGTACATGCGCGCTGTTCACCTGCGAAAGTGTTGGCACTAGGATGCACCTTGGGACGAAAATAAGCTGGTGGAGGAAGTGTAATGCTTTGGCAATGTTCTGCTGAAAAACCGTGGCCCAGTCATTCATGTGCAGGAAAGTATGATGTTTACTTCCTTGTTAGGAAAACCAAATACCCAAGGACTCAGAGATCACTGAATAGCTGTTAAACGATTAATCGAAGCCTCATATGAAGGCTGTTCAGCGTGTTTTTAACGTGCACAGGGTATGGCTTTCCTCAGGTGGAGCACGGCTTACCATCCCTTCTGAGGGACGGTTGTCCTTCCAACTACATCAGTGAAACCTTTCAAACAGATGCTTGCCACAGAGATCTGAATTAGACTGTCAGTACAGTACGCTTTAGAGGTCTATGAGGATTTGAGTTTTTTTTTACATCTGAACGACACTTTTTTTTAATGCAATGGGCTAAATGACCGTGTCGCAAGTATCCCGAAGACTTTAGGAGACAGATGGTAGCCTATCGTGTAGGCCATTCAGCATGTTCTTTAGTGTACACCTTGTATGGCTCTCCCGCACACGGAGCCACAGCTTAACGTCCCATCTGATGGATAGCGGCCTGTACAAGCCCAGCGGTGTCCTATAACTTATCGAGGGTAGGGCGGGGCGTTTAGCGGAGATAAATCTCAACGCTTATCCAGGCGGGAATCGAACCTGGAAAATGCAGATTACGAGACTGGAACGCCACCGACTGACCCCCATCCACTATCGACTGATCGCCACCGACTGACCCCATCCACTACCGACTGATCGCCACCGACTGACCCCCATCCACTACCGACTGATCGCCACCGACTGACCCCCATCCACTACCGACTGACCCCCATCCATTACCGACTGATCGTCACCGACTAACCCCCATCCACTACCGACTGACCCTCATCTTGGTCTATGAGGAAGGCAGGATTTCAGTAGAAAGACAAAGCAAATAAAGAAGCATCCATGCCTCCTTACTCGGGACTAGACCCAGATCCCTTTGATCTTTAATGCAAGCGTTGTAACCAGTAGGACACAATTACAAGCCATTTATTTTTAAATATTGTGAGTGATGAATAAGTATAGAAAATATTTCCTTGTCTTCAGTGCGAGGCAAAAAAAATCGAATTAATCACTGAATCACTTTGAAACTTTGGGGTAGAGATTGACTCAATCAATAGCATGCTAGAATCGTAATGTGCAGTTCCCAGGTTTCAGTCCCATCTGTCCCAGCGTTGATAGTTAACCTCGCTGAGCATCCGCTTTGACCTCAGTGAGAAAGGGAAAACAAAGGGTGTGGATGAACACCATCCATCGGATGAGACTTTAAGCTGTGGATCCGTGTGTAAGAGAGCCGAATCCTATTCTTGTTAAACAACACACGATAGCCTTGACTAGAGGTTTCGGCTGTTACCTAAAAACAATCCAGACGATGCCTTTACCCAATGATCTCTCGTCCCTTGGGTCCTTGTGAATTGGTTATTTACGTCATTGTGTGAAATGAAGTGTCTATCAGAGGTAAAGCAAAAAATTTCCAAACTCTTGGAAATACTTTCCGCTTTCTGTATGCTGCCTGAAGCAACAAGAGAATCAAGTATATATTTTCCAAAGTATACATTTATAAATGATATTATTTCAGTTTCACTGGGGCGGGGGTGGCTCAGTCGGTAGCGCGCCAGGCTCGTAATCTGTAGTTCCCAGGTTCGAGTCCCAGCTGTGTCAGCGTTGAGATTTATCTCCGCAAAATTCCCCGCCCTGCCCACGGTCAGTAGGGGACACCGATGGGCTTGGAAAGGCCGTCGTCCGTCGGATGGGACGTTAAGCCGTGACCTGTGTGCGGGAGAGCCACACCCGTACACGTTAAAGAACACTCTCCATGGTCTTAACGGGTGGCTACCATCTGTCTCCCAACAGCTGTTCCAGTAGGTCCCCTCCCCCAACCTTCCGGATCCCACTTCTGACAAAAATTATTCGCGCCAGGCTCGTAATCTGTAGTTCCCAGGTTAGAGTCCCAGCTGGGTCAGCGTTGAGATTTATCTCCGCAAAATTCCCCGCCCTGCCCACGGTCAGTAGGGGACACCGATGGGCTTGGAAAGGCCGCCGTCAGTCGGATGGGACGTTAAGCCGTGGCCACGTGTGCGGGAGAGTCATACCCTGTGCACGTTAAAGAACACGCTGGATGGCCTTGACGGGAGGCTACCATCTGTCTCCCAACAGCTATTCCAGTGGGTCCCCTCCCCCAACCTTCTCTGAGCCTTCGGGGTCCATGTGACCTGGCCATTTAGCCCATGGTGTGCAAAAAAGTGCCGCTCAGAGGTAAAACAACCCAACCCAATCCGGTTCTGTGGTACGTTACGGGAAAATAACAGCAGGGCTTTGTCTCCATTACAGAGCATTTACAGACCTAGGCTAATATTTCAGTGTTAATGTTAAGTCTTAGTAATAAGTTAACACTTGGTTTGATTTCATTATAATTCACTAATATTTCAATAAATTATGTGTTTTTTAATTCTAAACTCTTTTTTATTCCCAGAGACAAGTACCCCAGCTTCTTGTAATCAGAACTACTTCAGGTGCTCTAATGACATCTGCATTGACAGAAGCCATATCTGTGATACAAGTTATGACTGTTTGGATGGAGAAGATGAAACCATGGATTGTGGTAAGTGATGCTTGGATGGTGAAGATGAAGCCATGCTTTGAGAGTAAGGTATGTTGCGATGGTGAAGATGAAGTCATGCTTTGGGGTAAAGATGAAGCTGAAGTCATGTTTTGTGGTAAAGATGAAGTCATGCTTTGGGGGTAAGGATGAAGCTGAAGACATGTTTTGTGGCAAGGATGAAGATGAAGTCATGTTTTGTGGTAAAGATGAAGATGAAGTCATGTTTTGTGGTAAAGATGAAGATGAAGTCATACATTGGGGGTAAGGATGAAGATGATGATGCATTGGGGTAAGTGATGCTGATGGTGAAGATGAAGTCATGCTTTGGGGTAAAGATGAAGCTGAAGTCATGTTTCGTGGTAAAGATAAAGATGAAGTCATGCTTTGGGGTAAGGTTGAAGTTGAAGTCATATTTTGTGGGAAGGATGAAGATGAAGTCACGTTTTGTGGTAAGGATGAAGATGAAGTCATACATTGGGGGTAAGGATGAAGATGATGATGCTTTGGGGTAAGTGATGCTGAGATGGTGAAGATGAAGTCATGCTTTGGGGTAAAGATGAAGCTAAAGTCACAAGTTATGACTGTTTGGATGGAGAAGATGAAACCATGGATTGTGGTAAGTGATGCTTGGATGGTGAAGATGAAGCCATGCTTTGAGAGTAAGGTATGTTGCGATGGTGAAGATGAAGTCATGCTTTGGGGTAAAGATGAAGCTGAAGTCATGTTTTGTGGTAAAGATGAAGTCATGCTTTGGGGGTAAGGATGAAGCTGAAGACATGTTTTGTGGCAAGGATGAAGATGAAGTCATGTTTTGTGGTAAAGATGAAGATGAAGTCATGTTTTGTGGTAAAGATGAAGATGAAGTCATACATTGGGGGTAAGGATGAAGATGATGATGCATTGGGGTAAGTGATGCTGATGGTGAAGATGAAGTCATGCTTTGGGGTAAAGATGAAGCTGAAGTCATGTTTCGTGGTAAAGATAAAGATGAAGTCATGCTTTGGGGTAAGGTTGAAGTTGAAGTCATATTTTGTGGGAAGGATGAAGATGAAGTCACGTTTTGTGGTAAGGATGAAGATGAAGTCATACATTGGGGGTAAGGATGAAGATGATGATGCTTTGGGGTAAGTGATGCTGAGATGGTGAAGATGAAGTCATGCTTTGGGGTAAAGATGAAGCTAAAGTCATGTTTTGTGGTAAAGATGAAGATGAAGTCATGCTTTGGGGTAAGGATGAAGCTGAAGTCATGTTTTGTGGCAAAGATGAAGATGAAGTCATGCTTTGGGGTAAAGATGAAGCTAAAGTCCTGTTTTGTGGTAAAGATGAAGATGAAGTCATGCTTTGGGGTAAGGATGAAGCTGAAGTCATGTTTTGTGGCAAAGATGAAGATGAAGTCATGTTTTGTGGTAAGGATGAAGATGAAATCATGTTTTGAGGTAAGGATGAAGATGAAGTCATACATTGGGGGTAAGGATGAAGATGATGATGCATTGGGGTAAGTGATGCTGAGGTGGTGAAGATGAAGTCATGCTTTCTGTTAAAGGATGCAGAAATGGAGAGGAGGAAACGATGTTTTTGGGTAAGGAATACAGGAATAAAAGAAAAAAAAGGAAACCACATATTGAGGTAAAGGGTACAGTGGTGAAAAAAGGAAACCACGAATTCAGGTAAGGTGTATAGGGGTGAAAGAAATAAAATAGACCGTTGGTTGAGGTAAGGGGTAGAAAAAGAATAAGAGACCGTTGGTTAGGTAAGAGGATTGGGTTATTTTACTTCTGAGCGGCACTTTTTTGCACACCATGGGCTAAATGGCCAGGTCACATGGACCCCGAAGGCTCAGAGAAGGTTGGGGGTAGGGGACCCACTGGAACAGCTGTTGGGAGACAGATGGTAGCCTCCCGTCAAGGAGATCCAGCGTGTTCTTTAACGTGCACAGGGTATGGCTCTTCCGCACACGGGGCCACGGCTTAACGTCCCATCCGACGGACGGCGGTCTTTCCAAGCCCATCGGTGTCCCCTACTGACCGTGGGCAAGGCGGGGAATTTTGCGGAGATAAATCTCAACGCTGACCCAGCTGGGACTCGAACCTGGGAACTACAGATTACGAGCCTGGCGCGCTACCGACTGAGCCACCCCCGCCCCACTCAAGCACAGTGTTCTCAAACAATAATATTTCTAAAAATTTATAATAAATTCTTAACTGTACAATGTATCAATTGCTGTATATAGAGTTAGAAATGTACGTATGTAAATGGTATACATCGGAGTGTGGAATTTATTTATCAGTGACCTAGCCAATGACATCCTGCGAAGATAGAAACAAATACACTTCTACATACAATTCTCACACATGGTCGGATAGAAAAGAGCCTAGCCCCTACGTCTGGTATCTGTAGCTGTTACAAGGGGTTGTTTTTTTTTTATGGCGTATGATACTTTCAGCGTTACATTGAAATTTATCTCTAGAAAACTCCCTACTCGTGGGCGGGGGTGGCTCAGTCGGTAGCGCGCCAGGCTCGTAATCTGCAGTTTCCTGGTTCGAGTCCCAGCTGGGTCAGCGTTGAGACTTATCTCCGCAAAATTCCCCGCCCTGCCCACGGTCAGTAGGGGATACCACGGTCAGTAGGAAAGGTCGCCGTCCGTCGGATGGGACGTTAAGAAGTGGCCCCGTGTACCGGAGAGCCCATACCCTGTGCACGTTAAAGAACACGCTGGATGGCCTTGACGGGAGACTACCATCTGTCTCCCAACAGCTGTTCCAGTGGGTCCCCTCCCCCAACCTTCTGTGAGCCTTCGGGGTCTTTATGACCTGGCCATTTAGCCCATGGTGTGCAAAAAAGTGCCGCTCAGAGGTAAAACAACCCAACTCCCTACTCGATCAGTAGGGGACACCGATGGGGTAGGAAAAGCCGTCAACCATCGGATGGGACGTTAAGCTCTGATCCCATGTGCGGGAGAGCAACCCCAATGTGCACGTTAAAGAACACGCAGGATGTCCTTGACAGGATGCTACTATCTGTCTCCTAACAGCTATCCAGTGGATTTCTCCTCCCCAACCTTCTCTGACCCATTCCGCACAAAATGAGTTAAATGTCCAGGCCCAAAGGCTCAGAGAAAGGTGAGAGAAAGGGCCCAAAGGACAGTGGTTCTGAGCGGCACTTTTTTGCACACAATGGGCTAAATGGCCAGGTCACAAAAACCCCGAAGGCTCAGAGAAGTTTGGGGGAGGGGACCCACTGGAACAGCTGTTGGGAGACAGATGGTAGCCAACCGTCAAGCCCATCCAGCGTTCTTTAATGTGCACAGGGTATGACTCTTTCCCTGTGCACGGCGCCACGGCTTAACGTCCCATCCGACGGACGGTGGCCTTTCCAAGTCAATCGGTGTCCCCTACTGACCGTGGGCAGGGGGGGGGGGAATTTTGCGGAGATAAATCTCAACGCTGACCCAGCTGGGACTCGAACCTGGGAACTACAGATTACGAGCCTGGCGCGCTGCCGACTGAGCCACCCCCGCCCATACCGTGGACAAGTGTTGCATTAGTGAATATAAATCTCAAAACTAACATATGTAGAACCCAACGGGGAACTGCAGATTACGAGCCTGGCGTGTTACTGGCCGAGCAATACTCGCCCTTAAATATTTTAGAATTGCTTAAGAGTTCAGTTATGGTATATTAGATTTCCAGCAAGTATATCACGTGTTTTGATTTATTTCATACGAGAAATAAAAATTTGCTATGAGTCGCATTTTCTAGTAGATGTTGCTGTATTGCTTTAAATGCAGAAATAAAGTTCGTTGTCACTGATTTATACCAGAACTCTCATTCCGTGGATAATTTATAAATCAGATTCTTGAAATTAATGGCAGTCTGTGGTAAATATCGTTGTCTCGAATTCTCCATAATGCAAATCTTAAACTTTTGTAAACGACAACCACGTATGACGTTGAAGGCTGGTTTGTTTTTGCGCAATGCGTGATTTTAAAAGGAAATTGTCGTGTACATAAAATGATTAAAAGCAGACGTTCCTTCCGTGTTTTCGTATCAATTAGTAGAAATGCTGAAACGAATTTAATTAAAGAGGAAATATGAACAGTAATTAATTTTCTGGCTAGAGTAACTGGAGTCATTACATTAGTTCGGCACAGCTTTCGGGATTTATAAATGAAACTAATATAATAAATTGGTTTTTAAATACCCACACTAGCACTTTGTTAAAGGGCCTTCTTCCGCTACTGATAAAATCGTAAGATAAAGTATTCATATTTTTATTTAGGGTAAGAGTATAAGACTTATTGTTGTTCTTACTCGGTTTTTGAAAATGTTGTACAAGTATCAAAGTATTTCATACTTGCTAATATCACAAAGATTTATTTTCGAATAAGATTTATTTTCCTGTCAAGGACATCCAGCGTGTTCTTTAACGTGCACATTGGGGTTGCTCTCCCGCACATGGGATCAGAGCTTAACGTCCCATCCTATGGTTGGCGGCTTTTCCTACCCCATCGGTGTCCCCTAATGATCGAGTAGGGAGTTGGGTTGTTTTACCTCTGAGCGGCACTTTTTTGCACACAATGGGCTAAATGGCCAGGTCACATGGACCCCGAAGGCTCAGAGAAGGTTGGGGGAAGGGGCCCACTGGAACAGCTGTTGGGAGACAGATGGTAGCCACCCGTCAAGGCCATCCAGCGTGTTCTTTAACGTGCACAGGGTATGAATCTTTCCCTGTGCACGGGGCCACGGCTTAACGTCCCATCCGACGGACGGCGACCTTTCCAAGTCCATCGGTGTCCCTACTGACGGTGGGCAGGGCGGAGAATTTGGCGGAGATAAATCTCAACACTGACTCAGCTGGGACTCGAGCATGGGAACTGCAGATTACGAGCCTGGCGCGCTACTGATTGAGCCACCTCCGCACCATAATAAATTCGTTTTTAAATACCCACATTAGTACTTTGATGAAGCACCTTCTTCCGCTACTGATAAAACCATAAGATAAAGTATTCATTTTTTTTAGGGTAAGGTGCAAGGTTTCTTGTTCTAACTCGGGTTTTTGAAAATGCTGTACAAATATCAAAATATTTCATACTTGCTAATATCACAAAGATTTATTTTCGCAAACTTCCACCGTGACTTCTATGAGAAAGAGGGTTGGGTTGCTTTACCTCTGAGCGGCACTTTTTTGCACACAATGGGCTAAATGGCTAGGTCACAAGGACTCCGAAGGCTCAGAGAAGGTTGGGGGAGGGGACCCACTGGAACAGCTGTTGGGAGACAGATGGTAGCCTACCAAAAAGGCCATCCAGCGTGTTCTTTAACGTTGGGTTGTTTTACCTCTGAGCGACACTTTTTTGCACACCATGGGCTAAATGGCCAGGTCACATGGACCCCGAAGGCTCAGAGAAGGTTGGGGGAGGGGACCCACTGGAATAGCTGTTGGGAGACAGATGGTAGCCTCCCGTCAAGGCCATCCAGCGTGTTCTTTAACGTGCACAGGGTATGGCTCTCCCGCACATGGGGCCACGGCTTAACGTCCCATGCGACGGACGGCGGCCTATTCCAAGCCCATCGGTGTCCCCTACTGACCGTGGGCAGGGCGGGGAATTTTGCGGAGATAAATCTCAACGCTGACCCAGCTGGGACTCGAACCTGGGAACTACAGATTACGAGCCTGGCGCGCTACCGACTGAGCCACCCCCGCCCCGTGTGCAAAACAAAGTACAGATTAGAAGTTAAACAACCCAAGACTGTGAAAGTTAAAGAATTCGCTGGAAGGTTGGGTTGGGGTGTTTTACCTCTGAGCGGCACTTTTTTGCACACAATGGGCTAAATGGTCAGATCACAAGGACTCCGAAGGCTCAGAGAAGGTTGGGGGAGGGTACCCACTGGAACAGCTGTTGGGAGACAGATGGTAGTCTCCCGTCAAGGCCATCCAGCGTGTTCTTTAACGTGCACAGGGTATGGCTCTCCCGCACACGGCGCCACGGCTTAACGTCCCATCCGACGGACGGCGGCCTTTCCAAGCCTGTCGGTGTCCCCTACTGACCGTGGGCAGGGCGGGGAATTTTGCGGAGATAAATCTCAACGCTGGGACTCGAACCTGGGAACTACAGATTACGAGCCTGGCGCGCTACCGACTGAGCTACCCCTTCCCCATCGCTGGAAGGCCTTGAGGAAAAGCGTCCACATCTCTTAATAACTATCCAGTGTCTCTTTTTCACCCAGAAAAAAAGAGAGAGAAATTAGTGGATTATGTCGGAATGGACCTGAACACCATTCCGGTATGTAATAACCACCATCACTTTAGTAATATGTGTAATATTTATATTTACAATTTTCTTCTAGCCATCTGTTCTCGTTACAAGCATTCTCATGAGTTGGGTGTGTGTGTGGGGGGGGGGGGGGGGGATGATCACGATTCCCCTTTCATCCTTAGTGATAATGAGTCATTTCGACTATATTTGCCTCGTACGGATTGCTGACACTTTGCTTCAATTGGTATAAGTAATTAATACATGTAGAAGTGTAAGCATCGATGTTGAAACGCTAAAGGCTATTTGGTCTAGTTAGACAACTATAGGAATGGAATATATTGCTATCAAACAGACATCTGCTAAAGGTCCCATATCTATTACCGATATCTATCACTCAATTATCTAGAATCTATTATCTAGAAGGTCTTGACGTCCTGATGTTTACTTCAGGAATTCACGTAGTATTATCCAGATGAAGTTTGTTTAATCATACATCAGCAATTTGCTCAAACTCGGCACAGTCTTCACCTTATAATTCAACATTATTCGATTGCAATTAACTAACTTAATTATTTCAGTCACACTCACATTCAAAAAGGGTCAAGATCAGATATATCTGTACAATCTGACAGATATGTGAGTACAATCTGAGATATATAATGTGACTGTTGTTGTTATTGTTTGGTCATTAAGCCAGAATTCTCTGGGGCGAGGGTGGCTCAGTCGGTAGCGTGCCAGGCTCGTAATCTGTAGTTCACAGGTTCGAGTCCCAGCTGGGTCAGCGTTGAGATTTATCTCTGCAAAATTCCCCGCCTTGCCCACGGTCAGTAGGGGACACCGATGGGCTTGGAAAGGCCGCTGTCCGTCGGATGTGACGTTAAGCCGTGGCTCCGTATGCGGGACAGCCATACCCTTTGCACGTTAAAGAACACGCTGGATGGCCTTGACGGGAGGCTACCATCTGTCTCCCAACAGCTGTTCCAGTGGGTCCCATTCCCCATCCTTCTCTGAGCCTTCGGGGTCCATGTGACCTGGCCATTTAGCCCATGGTGTGCAAAAAAAGTGCCGCTCAGAGGTAAAACAACCCAACCCAGAATTCTCTCGTATCGAATATTAAGAAAAAATGATTGCTTAAAAATGTTTTCCTTCTGCAAATTTTGAAGTAAACATCAGTATTGAACATGTAAATCATGGAGGTAGGAAGATAAGAGGAGGAGCCCTAATCACTTGAAAATGATGCTTCGGCGACTGCGCGGCAGCCATGTTGTTCTATTGAAAACATTGATCAGTAGTATAGATGAGTAACGAAGTGTTACGCTATAAAAATTTAATTTTTTTCGACATTTGTATTACGGCAGCCTGTTCAGCTTACGGCTGCACGAATCGCCCTTCAAAAAGGATACCAGGAATTACCTTTCATTGGTAAGTTTGTCATTTTTATAAAAGTTTAAATAATTATATAATGATACAAGCAACTTCGTGTGAAATTACGCTGCTATGAAAACGGTTTTATTTCGAGTTACAAACCTCGATTCTTCACCAGATTTTTTTTTTATTTTCTTCGGATTGTACTCAGTCTGCTTTATCAGTGCAGTATAAATAAACTTTCAAAATCTGGTAGTTGTTTGTTATTGTCGTATTGAACGAAATACATAAATAGTTCTGCTATACAGTAATTCTGTACGGAAATATTCATTGCATTAAAAAAAGCAATATAAATTCCAAATAGCTTAAATGGGCTTTCTCTTAGTCGTAAAAAAATAATCTTCCCGTATATAAAGCACAGTAAAACTGAGTATAAGCACGTGAAAAGTAGGCTTGATTGCAGCGGCAGACGGTTTGTTTTGAATGCAACAATATGGCTACCGCCCTGCTGCGTCAGCATCATTTTCCTTGGACAGGGAAAGCGCGTTAGGGCGTCTCCTGTCATCATACCTCCGTGGTATTCACTACCAAATTCAGGTTTTGAAGGAGCAAATTTCCGTTACAGAACGTTAGAGTAGAAAGATTGAATTAAACTACTGTAACCATAGAAACTGAAATCTGATTGGTCGAGCTTTCCCATTGTTGAGGGGAAATCCGGTTATATCCTGTTCAACGAAGAAGTCGCGAGCAGGAAGTTAATAAGAAAGTTGTAGCTTGCATTTCTGACGTCATCTACTGGAAAATTCAACATATCATGTAAAGTAAATTGATTTATTCCTAATTGAGATAATTGGTGATAATAAATTTTACGTTCTTTGTCATAATGTGAACAGTTCGATAAAATATGCGAAATAGTTTCTTCACAGTTACAGTAAATACAATTTACACTATCTGATTTCTTTATCTTGTACAAGTAGCTGTTTAACTTTGAGGTACAAGTTCTCAATCTTAATATTTTGCAAAATTTCTTTCTGGATATTTTAATTTTTAGCAATGAACATATATTTTGATCAAGTTGATATTTAAAATGATGTTTAACAGATTTGGGTTGGGTTGTTTTACCTCTGAGCAGCACATTTTTGCACACCATGGGCTAAATGGCCAGGTCACATGGACCCCGAAGGCTCAGAGAATGTTGGGGGAGGGGACCCACTGGAACAGCTGTTGGGAGACAGATGGTAGCCTCCCGTCAAGGTCATCCAGCGTGTTCTTTAACGTGCACAGGGTATGGCTCTCCCGTACACGGAGCCACGGCTTAACGTCCCATCCGACGGACGGCGGCCTTTCCAAGCCCATCGGTGTCCCCTACTGACCGGGGGCAGGGCGGGGAATTTTGCGGAGATAAATCTCAACGCTGACCCAGCTGGGACTCGAACCTGGGAACTACAGATTACGAGCCTGGCGCGCTACCGACTGAGCCACCCCCGCCCCAGAATGAACTTATTCATAGGAAGAGTTAACAATGGACTTGTGTTTAGTGTCAAACATTTGGCATGGGTTTAACTTATAATTTGTGAGAATGTATAATCAACAAATACATTCTTATATAGTAGATCCCCGTTTCAAAATCACAGAAATAGGAGCTACAAATATCCCAATAACCAGTAAATAATTTATCGACAAAATTTTTCAAACTCTATTTTAACGATATCAAACCCCTAAAATGCTTATTCTTTTTTTTTTGGACCTGGGCCAATGTTGAGATTTATCTCCACTAAACGTTACCTTCCCCTCGATGAGGTAGAGAGCGTAGATGAGATTAGAAAGACGACCGTCCGTCGGATGGGATATTAGGCCGTGGCACCGTCACGAGGAGAGACATATTCATTGCACGTTAAAGAACATTCTTGATGTTCTTGATGAGAGACTTCAATACCTCTCTTGCCCGGGGAGGGGGTGGCTCAGTCGATAGCGCGACAGGCTCGTAATCTGCAGTTCCCAGATTCGAGTCTCAGCTAGGACAGCATTGAAATTTATCTTCGCAAAACTTCCCACCCTGCCCACGGTAAGTAGGAGACACCGATGAGCTTGGAAAGGCCGCCTTCCGTCGTATGGGACGTTAGGTCGTGGCCCCGTATGCGGGAGAGCCATACCCTGTGCACCTTAAATAACACACTGGATGGCCTTTACGGCAGCTATCATTTGTCTCCCAATAGCTGTTCTTGTAGGTCCCCTCCTACTATCTAGTAAATCTCCCAATCTTCTCTGAGCCTTCTGGGTCCTTGTGACTTGGCCATTTAGACCACTGTGTGGAAAAAAAAGCGCCGCTCAAAGGTAAAACAACACAACCCTAACAGCGATGGAGTGTTTCACCTTACCCCAACCTTCTATGAGACCGAAGGGTCCTTGTGACCTGGGGGCAGCTCAGTCGGTAGCGCGCCAGACTCGTAATCTGTAGTTCCCAGGTTCGAGTCCCAGCTGGGTCAGCGTTGAGAGATATCTCCGCAAAATTTCCTGCCCTGCCCACGGTCAGTAGGGGACACCGATGGGCTTGGAAAGGCCGCCGTCCGTCGGATGGGACGTTAAGCAGTGACCCCCGTGTGCGGGAGAGTTATACTCTGTGCACGTTAAAGAACACGCTGGATGGCCTTGACGGGAGGCTACCATCTGTCTCCCAACAGCTGTTCCAGTGGGTCCCCTCCCGCAACCTTCTCTGAGCCTTCGGGGTCCATGTGACCTGGCTATTTAGCCCATGGTGTGCAAAAAAGTACCGCTCAGAGGTAAAACAACAACCTGACCATTTAGCCCATTGTGTGAAAAACGTGTCACACACTGATGCGCTGAAACAACACATCCCAGATCCTCAGTTCTTGTCCAATGTGTGAATACAAATGAGGACAATTTTTTTTGCATTATTTTATTTCCTTTCCCGATTGGGAGAACATTAATTTTTCAGATCTTTTGTTATTAGGTAATTAGGTAATTTTGCACTCAGCCAAGCAAATGGTTTCCTTTATATCCGAAGCATTGAAAGAACACGGAAAAGCGATGTTCCATTCGCTGATTTCCCGTTCGATTGAAAAGCGGAAATTTAAATAAAGACACTCTTTAGAGAAAGAAATAAGGAGCTGTGTTAATTACACTGTTATCTTCAAAAAATACAATGCATTGATTTAATGTTAAAAAAAATGTTTGAAACCATTTCTAACTGCAATAGAGAATGGAAAAGACGTATGTTTATTTGTTCACTAAGCATTCATTTGGCTTCAGAAAATGAAAACGAAATTCATTGAAGCAAAAACCTCTCTTGAGGAAAATAAGATACTTAAAAGCAGGAAATTAATGCGGAGATCGATTTTTTTTTTTCAGGAGAAAGTGAAAACTTTTTCAGAAAATGTCTCTGCTTTATAGAAATTTCTATTTCGTCCTCCCTGAGGAACGTTGGGTTGGGTTGTTTTACCTCTGAGCGGCACTTTTTTGCACACCATGGGCTAAATGGCCAGGTCACATGGACCCCGAAGGCTCAGAGAAGGTTGGGGGAGGGGACCCACTGGAACAGCTGTTGGGAGACAGATGGTAGCCTCCCGTCAAGGCCATCCAGCGTGTTCTTTAACGTTGGATTGTTTTACCTCTGAGAGGCACTTTTTGCACACCATGGGCTAAATGGCCAGGTCACATGGACCCCGAAGACTCAGAGAAGGTTGGGGGAGGGGACCCACTGGAACAGCTGTTGGGAGACAGATGGTAGCCTCCCGTCAAGGCCATCCAGCGTGTTCTTTAACGTTGGGTTGTTTTACCTCTGAGCGGCACTTTTTTGCACACCATGGGCTAAATGGCCAGGTCACATGGACCCCAAAGGCTCAGAGAAGGTTGGGGGAGGGGACCCACTGGAACAGCTGTTGGGAGACAGATGGTAGCCTCCCGTCAAGGCCATCCAGCGTGTTCTTTAACGTGCACAGGGTATGGCTCTCCCACACACGGGGCCACGGCTTAACGTTCCATCCGACGGACGGCGGCCTTTCCAAGCCTATCGGTGTCCCCTACTGACCGTGGGCAGGGCGGGGAATTCTGCGGAGATAAATCTCAACGTTGACCCAGCTGGGACTCGAAGCTGAGAACTACAGATTTCGAGCCTGGCGCGCTACCGACTGAGCCCCCCCCCCGCCCACCTGAGGAACGTAAAAATTTTTCTAGAGTCTTCTTTGAATGATTCCAGGAATTTAAAGTAAAATTTGTAAGTTTATATAAGTAACAAACGTTAAAATGAGTTTTCTAAAGAGTTTTTACGATTAGCTAATTGACAATTAAAATTTTAGTTAAAAATTTTTTTAAAAGCAATTGACTGCATTTTTTTTTCTTCTTAATAATATGTAAATGTGTCACATTCATTTAATGTAGGTGAGGGGGGCGGGTTCAGTCGGTAGAACGACGGGCTCGCAATCTGTAGTTCACAGGTTTGAGTTGTTGGGTTGTTTTACCTCTGAGCGGCACTTTTTTGCATATCATGGGCTAAATGGCCAGGTCACATGGACCCCGAAGGTTCAGAGAAGGTTGGGGGAGGGAACCAACTGGAACAGCTGTTGGGAGATAGATGGTGGCTACCATCCCGTCAAGGCCATCCAGCGTGTTCTTTAACGTTGGGTTGTTTTACCTCTGAGCGGCACTTTTTTGCATATCATGGGGCTAAATGGCCAGGTCACATGGACCTCGAAGGTTCAGAGAAGGTTGGGGGAGGGGACCAACTGGAACAGCTGTTGGGAGATAGATGGTGGCTACCATCCCGTCAAGGCCATCCAGCGTGTTCTTTAACGTTGGGTTGTTTTACCTCTGAGCGGCACTTTTTTGCACACCATGGGCTAAATGGCCAGGTCACTTGGACCCTGAAGGCTCAGAGAAGGTTAGGGGAGGAGACCTGCTGGAACAGCTGTTGGGAGACAGATGATAACCTCCCGTCAAGGCCATCCAGTGTGTTCTTTAACGTGCACAGACTCTCCCGTACACGGGGGTCACGGCTTAACGTCCCATCCGACGGACGTCGGCCTTTCCAAGCCCATCGGTGTCCCTTACTGATCAAGTGGGCAGGGCGGGGAATTTTGCGGAGATAAATCTCAACGATGACCCAGCTGGGACTCGAACCTGGGAACTACAGATTAAGAGGAGGCGCGCTGCCGAATGAGCCACCCCCGCCTCTAAGGAAAGGGATCCAGTGGACAATTATTAGGAGACAGGTGGAAGCCATCCGTCAAGGCCATCTAATATGTTATTGAACGCGCATAAGGTATAGTTCTTCTGATAAAGGATTCACGGTTTAACGTCACATCCGACGGACGGCAGTCTTTCCAAGCTCATCGGTGTCCCATTTCTGACAGAGGAAAGGAGGGAGGTTTACCGGATATAAATCCCAAAGCTGGCACTCGAACCGGGGACTTTTATAATAAGATAAATAACTGAGATACACCAACATCTGGGACGGGGGTGACTCAGTCGGTAGCGCACCAGGCTCGTAATCTGTAGTTCTCAGGTTCGAGTCCCAGCTGAGTCAGTGTTGAGATTTATCTCCGCAAAATTCTCCGCCCTGCCCACGGTCAGTAGAGGACACGGATTGACTTGGAAAGGCCGCCGTCCGTCGGATGGGACGTTAAGCCGTTGCCCCGTGTGCGGGAGAGTCATACCCTGTTCACGTTAAAGAACACGCTGGATGGCCTTGACGGGAGGCTACTATCTGTCTCCCAACAGCTGTTCCAGTGGGTCTCCTTCCCCAACCTTCCCTGAGCCTTCGGGGTCCATATGACCTGGCCATTTAGTCCATGTGTGAAAAAACCTGCCGCTCAGAGGTAACCCAACCCTATAAGAGAAGGCCGTTGGACCACGTTATGACGTCACCATGGCTAGAACTCGCAGAAACTCGAAATTTTGGCGCACCATGGGGAGCCAAAACTTGATTTGTTTAACGCAATGGAGAACCAAAGAATCCATACAGTCTCGATTTATTAACACAACATGTAGAGCCAAAGAGCCCACAGAGATTCGATTACTTAACGCACCATGAAATGCCATAGAACCCATACAGACTGGATTTCTTAACACACCACGGAGAGCAAAGAACTCATAGAGACTCGATTTCTTAACGCACCATTGAGAGCCAAAGAACTCAAGAAAACTTGATTTCTTAACGCACCATGGAGAACCAAATAGCCCACAGAGATTTGATTTCTTAACGCACCATGAAAAGTCAAAAAAAAATATTCAGACTCCATTTCTTAACACACCACCGAGAGCCAAAGAAATGATAAAGACTCGATTTCTTAACTCACCATGGAGAGCCAAAAGAGCCCACAGAGATTTGATTTCTTAACGCACCATGAAAAGTCAAAAAAAAAATATTCAAACTCGATTTCTTAACGTACCATGGAGTGCCAAAGAACCCATTCAGAATCGATATCTTAACGCACCATGAAGAGTCAATGAACCTCCACGGACTTAATTTCTTAACGCACCGTGCAGGGCTAAAGAACCCATACAGATTCGATTTCTTAACATACCATGAAGAGCCAAAGAACTCGTAGAGACTCGATTTCTTAACTCACCATGGAGAGCCAAAGAGCCCACAGAGATTCGATTTCTTAACGCACCATGAAAAGCCAAAAAATATATACAGACTCGATTTCTTAACACACCACCGAGAGCCAAAGAACTCGTAGAGACTCGATTTCTTAACTCACCATGGAGAGCCAAAAGTGCCCCACAGATTCGATTTCTTAACGCACCATGAAAAGCCAAAAAAACATATACAGACTCGATTTCTTAACACACCACCGAGAGCCAAAGAAATGATAGAGACTCGATTTCTTAACTCACCATGGAGAGCCAAAAGAGCCCACAGAGATTCGATTTTTTAACGCACCATGGAGAGTCAGTGAACCCATTCAGAATCCATATCTTAACGCACCATGGAGAGTCAATGAACCTCCACGGACTTAATTTCTTAACGCACCGTGCAGGGCTAAAGAACCCATACAGATTCGATTTTTTAACATACCATGAAGAGCCAAAGAACTCGTAGAGACTCGATTTCTTAACTCACCATGGAGAGCCAAAAGAGCCCACAGAGATTCGATTTCTTAACGCACCATGAAAAGCCAAAAAATATATACAGACTCGATTTCTTAACACACCACCGAGAGTCAAAGAACTGATAGAGACTCGATTTCTTAACGTACCATGGAGTGCCAAAGAACCCATTCAGAATCGATATCTTAACGCACCATGAAGAGTCAATGAACCTCCACGGACTTAATTTCTTAACGCACCGTGCAGGGCTAAAGAACCCATACAGATTCGATTTTTTAACATACCATGAAGAGCCAAAGAACTCGTAGAGACTCGATTTCTTAACGCACCATGGAGATCCAAAGAGCCCACAGAGATTCGATTTCTTAACGCACCATGAAAAGCCAAAAAATATATACAGACTCGATTTCTTAACACACCACCGAGAGCCAAAGAAATGATAGAGACTTGATTTCTTAACTCACCATGGAGAGCCAAAAGAGCCCACAGAGATTCGATTTCTTAACGCACCATGAAAAGCCAAAAAATATATACAGACTCGATTTCTTAACACACCACCGAGAGCCAAAGAACTGATAGAGACTCGATTTCTTAACGTACCATGGAGTGCCAAAGAACCCATTCAGAATCGATATCTTAACGCACCATGGAGTGCCAAAGAATCCATTCAGAATCGATATCTTAACGCACCATGAAGAGTCAATGAACCTCCACGGACTTAATTTCTTAACGCACCGTGCAGGGCTAAAGAACCCATACAGATTCGATTTTTTAACATACCATGAAGAGCCAAAGAACTCGTAGAGACTCGATTTCTTAACGCACCATGGAGAGCCAAAAGAGCCCACAGAGATTCGATTTCTTAACGCACCATGAAAAGCCAAAAAATGTATACAGACTCGATTTCTTAACACACCACCGAGAGCCAAAGAACTGATAGAGACTCGATTTCTTAACGTACCATGGAGTGCCAAAGAACCCATTCAGAATCGATATCTTAACGCACCATGGAGTGCCAAAGAATCCATTCAGAATCGATATCTTAACGCACCATGAAGAGTCAATGAACCTCCACGGACTTAATTTCTTAACGCACCGTGCAGGGCTAAAGAACCCATACAGATTCGATTTCTTAACATACCATGAAGAGCCAAAGAACTCGTAGAGACTCGATTTCTTAATGCACCATGGAGAGCCAAAAGAGCCCACAGAGATTCGATTTCTTAACGCACCATGAAAAGCCAAAAAATATATACAGACTCGATTTCTTAACACACCACCGAGAGCCAAAGAACTGATAGAGACTCGATTTCTTAACGTACCATGGAGTGCCAAAGAACCCATTCAGAATCGATATCTTAACGCACCATGGAGTGCCAAAGAATCCATTCAGAATCGATATCTTAACGCACCATGAAGAGTCAATGAACCTCCACGGACTTAATTTCTTAACGCACCGTGCAGGGCTAAAGAACCCATACAGATTCGATTTCTTAACATACCATGAAGAGCCAAAGAACTCGTAGAGACTCGATTTCTTAACGCACCATGGAGAGCCAAAGAGCCCACAGAGATTTGAGTTCTTAAAGCATAAAGGAGAGCCAAATAAGCCATAAAACTCGATTTCTTAAAGCAACAGGGAGAGCCAGGGAAAACAAATGGGAACTCGATTTTTTAATGCATCATGGACAAATGGGGGAGAAATCGTAGGAAAAATTACTCACCTTGAGTAATGGGTCAATGTTCCCATAGGAAAAATAAATGACGATTGCTGACAAAAATATTTCGCAAAATGTTTAACAGGAAATTTTACCCGATAAACTATGAAAATGGGGCGAATATTTTATTCGAAGTTCTAAATAGTGTTCTATGACAAGCAGAAACTTCAGTTTTTAAACTTAACACTAAGGGCAACTTAACACTGAGGGCCACAGAATTTGGTATCAGGTGATCAACTTTTTTATGAAATTAGTAGGGGTCGAAGTCAAAATTAGTTTAAAAAAAAAGAAAAAAAAAATACTGCGCAAAATGTTGGAATGGGGCAATATTTACAAGAAACTTCGTTCACAAAATTATATATATATTTTGTGAACAAAATATATATATGTAATTTTGTTCCAATGTATATATATTGGTCTGTAAATGGTAGCTAGGCATAAACTGGAAGGAGAGCTGTGTACCAATCCCCAGTGATGATGCACAGAACCGGTCAGGTCTAACACCTGATGTCCGACCCCGCCTTCTCGTGGGGCAGGCCGTTAGTACCTTTCAAAAGAGATATTCTCTTTTGGAAGGGAACGGAAGGGGAGGGCTACTAGTTCAGTATGGCCTACTGATCTGGTCATTTATGGCCACTTTTTTTTTTTCAACCCTGCTGAGGAGTGGTCAACTTCACAGGGTCCTGATGCTGACCATTTACACCTAATAGACTGGGCTTGTCCATGGATTTGAGCTTGATTATGGATCCTGGACTTGCTGCACTGGTGGGCCTCTGTTGAGGGAGAATCTGACGCTGTGTTTTCTGTTTGCTTCTGGGTTGCCAGCCCTAAGTGAACAGAGGCATGGGATACCTTATATCAGCTGAAGGAATCCTAATCAGAGGCCATCGCAGGTCAATCCTAAACTGGAGTAATGTGTCTCAGGCAGGCCATATGGCTCTTGAAAAAGTCCACTTGAAAAGGTGGTACCTGAAGTTCCTACCAGTATTGTTGACTTCAGCCTTTAGTGGAGGGGGAACAGGTCTTTGCCCCATGCCTGCGATCAGGGGGCTGTTTGATATTGTTGGGCCTTACCTATCTCAATAAACCTAGTTTCTTTAAAAATCCTACTAATCATTTTGTCTCTGAGGAACATGGAACGTGAGGACATTACATAGAGATTATTCTCTTGATGTCCTCACGAAGGAATTCCAGCACTATAACCTAGATATTCTAGGCTTGCAAGAGACTAGATGGACAGGTAAAGGTGAGATACTTAAAAATAACTTTAAATTTCTCTTTTCAGGGAGGGAGGATGGAAAGCATCACTAAGGCGTGGGTCTGCTTCTCAACAGACATGCTAGTGATGCTCTTCTAGGATATGAGTGCATTAATGAAAGGTTTCTTACAGCAAAATTTCAGACAAGCATTAAAGACTTGAATGTTATCTGCTGTTATGCCCCCACTGAGGATGCCGATGAGGATGAGAAGGATAGGTTTTACGGACAACTTCAGGATATTTTGAATTCTGTCAAGAAAGGAGATATTACCCTTGTTCTAGGTGACTTCGATGCCAAAGTTGGTACTGACTCTGACCTTTGGGGAGGGGTGATAGACCCTTTTGGTATTGGTAGCTGCAATGACAATGGGCAACGTCTCCTACAGGTAGGTAAACTCAATGGTTTCAAAATAACTAACATATTACAAACACCGCGACATCCATAAGTACACATGGGTTTCACCTGATGGGCTGCATAGGAATATGATTGATTATATATTAATTAACAGCAAATGGGCTAGTTCTGTTAGAAATACCAGGGCATATAGGGAAGCTGAAATTGGATCTGACCATTATCTTGTTAAAAGTGTGTTGCAACTTAAACTTAAAAAGTGTTGTGCTAACGTTAAAAATTTCACCTTTAATAGCTCTGAAAAACCCAGTTACAGCTAAAGCTTACCACGATAGGTTACTTAGTTATTATGACAGTCATGGTTTGCTTACTACTGAAGTTGTGGAAGAATGGGACCATTTTAAACAGGCTTTTTTGAAAACTAACAGTACTCTTTTAGGAAAAAAGGAACAGTGAAGCAAAATTATTTGAGTGATAAAGCACTTGAGCTTATTTCAGAAAGAAAGAATTGCAGGAATGTCCTTAATCAATACCCTACTAGTCCTAATAGACAGCATTACAGAGAACTCAATAAACGAGTAAAGGATCAGTTAGCTGCTGATAAGAATCTTTGGCTTGATGGCCTTGCTGACAAAGCTGAGGAAGCAGTTAGACAGCACAACAGCGGAGAGCTGTACCAGATAGTTAATGTTTTGTGTGGTAGAAAACGGACAGGCATACAGGGATTGAAGGAAAAACAAGGTAAGGTTGTAGAAGGTGAAGATTCTGTCATGGCTATATGTTCAGTGATGTTCTAAACAATGTGGTTAGTTCTATTCCCATTGTTTGCAATGATGATAGATGCATTGGTGGCTTTAATGTTGGCCCTATAACACAATCTGAAGTTAGTTTGGCTATCTCTAAACTGAAACTTCATAAATCCCCAGGGGTAGATGAAATTACTACGGAAATGCTTAGAGCTGGGAATGTTTCGGTTACCACTAGGATGACTGAAATTCTGAATATCTTTTATGATAAAGGCATGGTTCCTAAGGATTTTACCAGAGCTATTGTTATCCCTATTTTCAAAAAAGGTGATCGCAGTTCTTGTGATAACTATAGGGGTATCAGCCTACTCTCTGTTCCAGGTAAAGTTCTTTCCATGATTGTGCTTAATAGAATTAAGAATCTGGTTGACAGTCAATTGCGTGATGAGCAATGTGGATTCAGAAGTGGTAGGGGATGTGTGGATCAGATATTTTCACTTAGACAGATTCTTGAGAAATGTTCAGAGTTTCAGAAACCTTTGGTTGCTAGCTTTGTTGATTTCAAAAAGGCTTTCGACTCTGTTGATCGTCATAATTTGTGGTTGATTGTGAGATCATATGGTATACCAGACAAGTTAGTTAACATAATGAAAGCTCTCTATAATAACACTGAGTCATGTGTGAGAGTTGGTAAGGCTTGTAGCAATTGGTTTAGCATTACTTCTGGTGTTCGACAAGGGTGCATTTTGTCTCCTTTTCTCTTTAGTTTGGTTATTGATTATGTTATGCGAAATTCACTTCAAGGGAAAGAATTTGGCCTTAAATGCGCTGGAGATACGAAAATTTCTGATTTAGATTATGCTGATGATTTAGCCCTTTTGGCAAATGATATTGATGAGATGAACTCTTTCATTCGAGCTGTTGATGAGACTGGTAGTAGAGTAGGTTTGGTTATAAACAGAGAGAAAACTAAAGTGATGAAAATTGGTCAGGCAGGCTGTGATTCAGTTAATCTGAATGGTTGCAGTCTTGAGCAGGTGTCACAGTTTAATTATCTTGGGAGCTATGTAACAGATAATGGTGATGTGCGGCATGAGATTAACAGACGAATAGGGATTGCTGCCGGGACTTTTAAGAATCTATGGAGGGGTGTGGAGAAATAGGCGTATACACCTAAAGACTAAAATTAGACTGTATAATAGTTTGATTCTTTCTAGGGTTAGTTATGGTAGTGAAACTTGGACACTTTGTAAACAAGATAACAGGAAACTAGATGCTTTTGATTCCAGATGCTTACGCAGTATCTTGGACATTAGGTGGTTCAACTTTGTAACTAATGATGAGGTTAGGCAAAGGAGTTTGCAACCTCCTTTAAGCAGCATATTGTGCAGAGAGAGACTCCGTTGGTTTGGCCATGTTGCCCATATGAATAATTATAGATTGGCGAATAGGGTTATGAACAGTGTGCCTAAAGGCCTCAGAAAGAGGGGGAGACCTAGGATGCGGTGGGCAGAAAATGTCAAACAGGACCTTGTTAGAATTGGTGTGCAGTGGAGAGATGCAGTAGATGTAGCTCAGGACAGATATGCTTGGAGAATTAAACTGCACGGTCTGGTTGGACCTCCGTAGCCCATGGCTGCTTGAGGAGGAGGATGATGATGATATATATAAATTTTGCTTATGCTCTCCCAATGATTTTTCTGTTGGTTACTACAAATATAGGGGATTAAAATATAGTAAAAAGTATTAAGAGAAACTCCACTTTTTTCATCGAGAATTGTAAATATGTTATAAACTCGCTTGTGGAAAATATGTTAATTTTCAAATAACAATCTCTTTACTTATTCTTGAATTTTCCCTATTTGTCTGTATTTGTCTGAGGCGCGGGGGTGGCTCAGTCGGTAGCGCGCCAGGCTCGCAATCTGTAGTTCCTAGGTTCGAGTCCCAGCTGGGTCAGCGTTGAGATTTCTCTCCGCAAAATTCCCCGCCTTGTCCACGGTCAGTAGGGGACACCGATGGGCTTGGAAAGGCCGCCGTCCATCAGATGGGACGTTAAGCCGTGGCCCCGTGTGTGGGAGAGCCATACCCTGTGCTCAGAAGTAAGCTTCTGCCGCTCAGAAGTAAAACAACCCAACGTTAAAGAACACGCTGGATGGCGTTGACGGGAGGCTATCATCTGTCTCCCAACAGCTGTTCCAGTGGGTCCCCTCCCACTGGAACAGCACTTTTTTTACACACCATGGGCTAAATGGCCAGGTTACATGAACCCCGAAGTGTCAGAGAAGATTGGGATAGGGGACCCACTGGAACAGCTGTTGGGAGACAGATGGTAGCCTCCCGTCAAGGCCATCCAGCGTGTTCTTTAACATTGGATTGTTTTACCTCTGAGCGGCACTTTTTTTGCACACCATGGGCTAAATGGCCAGGTTACATGAACCCCGAAGGGTCAGAGAAGGTTGGGGGAGGGGACCCACTGGAACAGCTGTTGGGAGACAGATGGTAGCCTCCCGTCAAGGCCATCCAGCGTGTTTTTTAACATTGGATTGTTTTACTTCTGAGCGGCACTTTTTTGCACACCATGGGCTAAATGGCCAGGTTACATGAACCCCGAAGGGTCAGAGAAGGTTGGGGGAGGGGACCCACTGGAACAGCTGTTGGGAGACAGATGGTAGCCTCCCGTCAAGTTCATCCAGCGTGTTCTTTAACGTGCACAGGGTATGCTCTCCCGCACACGGGGCCACGACTTAACGTTCCATCCGACGGACGACGGCCTTTCCAAGCCCGTCGGTGTCCCCTACTGACCTCGGGCAGGGCGGGAAATTTTGCGGAGATTAATCTCAACGCTGACCCACCTGGTACTCGAACCTGGGAACTACAGATTACGAGCCTGGAGCGCTACCGACTGAGCCCCCCATGTGAGGGAGAGTCATACCCTGTGCATGTTAAAGAACACGCGGGATGGAGAACACTCAGAGACTCTCTCAACACTCAGAGAAGGTTGAGAGAAGGAAATGGGTTCCTTCTCTTAACCTTCTCTGAGCTCTTGAAGTCTTTGTCACCTGGCCATTTAGCCCATTGTATACAAAAATGTTCCACTCAGATGTAAAAGAACCCAACCTAATTCTCATGAGAAATAGTCCTGAAATTTCCGGGACGGGAATCAATCGGAAGGCGCTCAATCGGAAGTGCGCCAAGCTCGAAATCTGCAGTTCTCAGTTTCGAGTTCCAGCTGGGCCAGCGTTGAGATTTATCTCGTTAAAACCTCCACCCTGCTCTCTTTCAATAGGTGACACCGATAGGCTTGGAAAGGCCGCCGTCCATCGGATAGGACTTTAAGCTGTGGCCCGTGTGCGGGAGAGTCACCCCCTGCGAAAACACAAGCTGGATAGCCTTAATGGGAGACTATCTACACAGTCGTATCAGAATAATATGACCACCTACCATACATATACTATAGTAGGGGGCGGGGGTGGCTCAGTCGGTAGCGCGCCAGGCTCGTAATCTGTAGTTCCCAGGTTCGAGTCCCAGCTGGGTCAGCGTTGAGATTTATCTCCGAAAAATTTCCCCGCCCTGCCCACGGTCAGTAGGGGACACCGATGGGCTTGAAAAGGCCGCCGTCCGTCGGATGGGACGTTAAGCCGTGGCCCCGTGTGCGGAAGAGCCATACCCTGTGCACGTTAAAGAACACGTTGGATGGCCTTGACGGGAGGCTACCATCTGTCTCCCAACAGCTGTTCCAGTGGGTCCCCTCCCCCAACCTTCTCTGAGCCTTCGAGGTCCTTGTGGCCTGGCCATATAGCCCATGGTGTGCAAAAAAGTGCCGCTAAGAGGTACAACAACCCAACCCAACCCAACGGACCACCGTGGGGCGGGGGTGACTCAGTCGGTAGCGCGCCAGGCTCGTAATCTGTAGTTCCCAGGTTCGAGTCCCAGCTGGGTCAGCGTTGAGATTTTATCTCCGCAAAATTTCCCCCCCTGCCCACGGTCAGTAGGGGACACCGATGGGCTTGGAAAGGCCGACGTCCGTCGGATGCGACGTTAAGCCGTGGCCCCGTGTGCGGGAGAGACATACCCTGTGCACGTTAAAGAACACGCTGGATGGCCTTGACGGGAGGCTACCATCTGTCTCCCAACAGCTATTCCGGTACATCCCCTCCCCCAACCTTCTCTGAGCCTTCGGGGTCCTTGTGACCTGGCCATTTAGCCCATGGTGTGCAAAAAAGTGCCGCTCAGAGGTAAAACAATCCAATCCAATATACTATAGTAGGTGGTCATATTATTCTGATACGACTGTATATATCCTAACAGCTGTCGTGAGGATTCCCTTCCCCCAACGTTCTCTGGACCCTAAGGGTCCTTGTGACCTTGACATTTAGCTCATGGTGTGGAAAAAAAGTGCAGCTAAGACGCAAAACAACCGAACCAAAATCCATGAATATAGCATGCAAAGTTTTCGATGAGCCCAAATGCACTTGCAACGATCTTGGAGGAAACGAAACAAGAGGGTGTTTACTCTCTTTCTTTCTTGAAGTCCATTTCGTTGGAAAAACTTTATTACAGTTATTTTCCGATGGCAGGAAGACGAGTGTGGTTTGAATAAGGATGTGAAGGATGGCTTGATCGATTAGGCGTTTGTTTACTCTCTCTCTGGCAACAGATAGAATGCTATCTGTCACAACAGACGAGAAAAAGAAGAATAGCTGTCATCATTCATTCCGGAGAAATGTCCGTATCATTTCTTCTCATTTATATGGAAAATGACAAGCTGCTCCTTGTCGTCATCCAGAGAGGGAGATGTGTCAAGGCTGCTCCTCGCCGTCGCCCAGATAGGGGGAGATGACAGGCTGCTCCTCGTCGTCATCCACATAGATTATAAGCTGGGTTCTTTTTGACATAAAAGTGTTTGATTCAGAGACACTTTGTTTGCATGGAAAGAGAAACATAATTTAACTGGGTTTGGTTGTTTTACCTCTGAGCTGTAGTTAACTAATTTTTGTGCACCCACTGAGCTAAATATCCAGGTCATAAGGACCCCAAAGTTTGAAAGAACGTTGGGGGTAGTGGACCCACTGGATTTCTACCAGGAGATTGATGGTAATAAACTGTTAAGGCCATCCAGCATGTTCTTTAACGTACACAGGATATCCGCTAGGTTGGGTTGTTTTACCTCTGAGCGGCATTTTTTTGCACACCATGGGCTAAATGGTCAGTATTATTCAAGCCCAGCGGTGTACCCTATCTGACCGTGGGCAGGATGTGGAATTTTGTGGAGATAAATCTCAACGCTGACCCACCTGGAACTCGAACCTGGGAACTACAGATTACGAGCCTGGCACGCTACCGACTGAGCCACCCCCGCCCATCCGCTAGGTGGGCACACTCGGTCCGAAGGCTACCTGCATCGTGTCCGCTCTCCTTTAAGCTGTGGCACAAACGGCCACAGCTTAAAGTTCGATCCGAAGGACGACGGCCTTTCCAAGCCCTGGGTATCTTCCCCTTTCTCACCAAGGACAGATGGGGATTTAGTGGAGATAAATCTAAACTCTGGCCCACGTGGGACTTGAACCTGGGCACGGCAGATTTTGGGCCTGACCTCCTACCAACTGAGCCAACAGCCACTCCACCATGTCATAAGGACACCAAAGGCTCAGAGAAGATTGGAAGAAGTGTTCTCACTAGATAGCTGTTAGGATACAAATGGTAGCTTCCTATCAAGGCATCCAGCGTGTTCTTTAACGTACAGTCGCTCAAAAAAATATCCGAACACTATGGTTGATTAAAGAATTCAGAAAAAAATATCTGGCAACGATTTTTTTTAGAACAGTGATCTGGCAACGTTCGTGTCACGTGACACGAACGTTGCCAGATCACTAATTTCTAAAAAAAGTTGTTGCGAGATATTTCTCCTGAATTCTTTAATCAACCGTAGCGTTCGGATACTTTTTTGAGCGCCTGTAGGTGGTCATATTATTTTGATACTAGATCGTGTGGGCCCACTCACGAAAATATTGAGCGTGTGCAGTTACCGTTCACAGCAAACTGGAGCGTGTGCAGTAACTGCACACGCTCCAGTTTGCTGTGAACGGTAACTGGAGCGTGTACAGTTGCTGTACACGCTCCAGATATTTTTCCTGAATTCTGTAATCACGTGACACGAAGGTTGCCAGATCACTAATTTCTAAAAGAAATTGTTGAAAGATATTTCTCCTGAATTCTGTAATCAACCATAGTGTTCGGATACTTTCTTGAGCGACTATACACAGTATATGGCTATCCTGCACACGGGAACCACGGCTTTGCATCCCATCGTATGGACGGCGTCAGTCTCAAACTCATCGATGTCTGCTATCTGAACGAGGGACTGTGTCAACGAATTTTATCTGGATACTTCTAGAGAGTTCTAGGGGGTTTATATTACAGGCTTTGGCATTCCTTTTTCTTTTTAAAACGTACAGCTTTTAGTTACTTAATAAAGAATTGAACGGTTTCCAGCGGTTCTATCTAGAGTCTTAGCTACGAGAAAGGACTTGGGTTCGAAACCCGAATAGGATATGGATATTTCTTTATGGGTTGGGTTGTTTTACCTCTGAGCGGCACTTTTTTGCACACCATGGGCTAAATGGCCAGTCACAAGGACCCCGAAGGCTCAGAGAAGGTTGGGGGAGGGGACCCACTGGAACAGCTGTTGGGAGACAGATGGTAGCCTCCCGTCAAGGCCATCCAGCGTGTTCTTTAACGTGCACAGAGTATGACTCTCCCGCACACGGGGCCACGGCTTAACGTCCCATCCGACGGACGGCGGCCTTTTCAAGCCCATCGGTGTCCCCTACTGACCGTGGGCAGGGAATTTTGCGGAGATAAATCTCAATACTGACCCAGCTGGGACTCGAACCTGGGAACTACAGATTACGAGCCTGGCGCGCTACCGACTGAGCCACCCCCGCCCCGTATATTTACGGCAGGTGGTCATATTATTTTGATACGACTGTGTAAATAGTTTCCGCTGGAAATTGTTTGGTTTATGATGCAAAGTAATCTAATTAAATAATTAAATATTTAGATGCTAAACTATCAGTAGCTACTAAAAATAGTACTTGCAAACTATTAATAAAGAAATATATACAGGATGATTCAGAATTCATCATCAATATTTAGTGGGGAGGAAGGGAATAAGAAAAGAAAGAGATTTCACATAGGAAAGTATGGGGGCAGACGAACGCATGGTGGTGTAGAGGGCGCTGTGTGTACACACCTCTCATACAGAAGCACAGCTGTTTGACGCATGCAGTCAGTTGTCATTCGACAAGGTGAATTTGCAGAAGTAACATGAACCGGTATACGTGGAATGAATGTGCAGATATGCATGTAACTTACGGTGCGGCAGGAGAAAGATGTCTTCGAGCCAGGCAATTGTATGCAGCGCGCTTCCCAAACCGCCGTGTGCCACAGCATCAAATGTTTTCACGTATTCATCGCCAACTGCGTGAAACAGGATCGTTTGCTGCTAGTAATGTTAATCGAGGGAGGCGCAGATCGGCACGGCCAGTAGCAGTAGAGGAAGCTGTCCTACAGGAAATCGAGGAACAACCTGGTGCTAGCACACGAGGTATGGCTAGGCAGTTTGGAATTTCGCAAGCAACAGTGTGGCGGATATTACACGATGAAGGGTTACATCCGTTTCATCTGCAAAGAGTGCAATTATTGGCAGCAGACGACCATCCCAAGCGTGTTATTTTTTGTCAGTGGTTCATGCAGAGAACAGCCGTTGATCCCAATTTCCCAACGTATGTTCTTTTCACCGTGCGGGAGAGACATACCCTGTTCACTCGAGAGGGTGTCTTCAACACACACAATTGGCATGTGTGGGCTCATCAGAACCCACACGGTACAAGACCTGGAGCTGCGCAACAACGTTTTGCTGTCAATGTGTGGACTGGGATTGTTGGTGACTGTTTGTTGGGCCCGTATTTACTACCATCCCGTTTGGACGGTGCCAAATACCTAACATTTCTTCAGACTGTGTTACCGGATCTTCTGAACGAGGTTCCTGATGGTAGTCTCCGGCGAATGTGGTTCCAGCATGACGGCGCTCCTGCACATTTCGCAAATGCTGTGCGTGCTTACCTACGCAGACAGTTTGGTGGTCAATGGATTGGCCGCGGTGGACCGGTTTCTTGGCCACCACGTTCACCGGATTTATCTCCAATCGATTTCTTTGTATGGGGTGCTATGAAAAACATGGTGTACGAGACCCCTGTTGATAGTGCTCTGGATCTTGTAGCACGCATATCAGTTGCTGCCTCAAACATCCGGGAAATGCCAGGCATCTTCCACAGGGTCCGGCTGTCCATGCAACGCCGTTGTGAGTCATGCATTCTAGCACATGGTCGGCAGTTCGAGCACCTCTTGTAAGTCTGTACAACCAATGCAAAGAAATGTTACATGTAAGATAATAAATGTTTTTTCCTTACCACTTCCTTCTTATGTGTTCTTTCCATCATTGAACTGGGATCATTTTGCCCTACTACATGGCATATGCGCCCATGCTTTCCTATGTGAAATCTCCTTCGTTTCTTATTACCTACCTCCCCACCAAATATTGATTATGAATTCTGAATCACCCTGTATATTATGAACAAAAATATACTGTCTATTAATATTTTATAATAAGGCTTCTAAGCGATGTAATTGGTTATTGTTTTGAGTAAATCTCATTTTTTACACTTTTACCTACCTTATGCATTTTACATGCTGGTAAGTGTTACATAACTAACACTAACACAGCAATTCATTATTTTTACCAAATATTTAAGCCACTATCTTTACTCTAAGTTTCATGGTAATATTGGGTATACAGGAAAGATTTTCTTGAGCATAGTGGGGCGGGGGTGGCTCAGTCGGTAGAGCGCCAGGCTCGTAATCTGTAGTGCCCAGGTTCGAGTCCCAGCTGGGTCAGCGTTGAGATTTATCTCCGCAAAATTCCACACCCTGCCCACGGTCAGATAGGATACACCGCTGGGCTTGAATAATACCGCCGTCCGTCGGATGGGACGTTAAGCCGTGGCCCCGTGTGCGGGAGAGACATACCCTGTTGCACGTTAAAGAACACGCTGGATGGCCTTGACGGTAGGTTACCATCTGTCTCCCAACAGCTGTTCCAGTGGGTCCCCTCCCCCAACCTTCTCTGAGCCTTCGGGGTCCATGTGACCTGGCCATTTAGCCCATGGTGTGCAAAAAAGAGCCGTTCAGAGGTAAAACATCCCAACCTTCAGCATAGTGGGATTTCTTCTGATGAAAAGTGAGACCACTGATCAAAAATGAAGTGTGACCAGTGATCAAAATTCCTCTATTGTTGATGTCTAGTCTCCATACCGTTGTTACAAGTAGTTGTCTTGATTGCAGTCGAAGAAGATTTCTCTTAGTCACGTGCACAAAAACCAACCAACCCTCTCTTAGAAAAGGTAAATTTTTAAATCTGTTTTCAAAGTGAAATCAGATCTAATTAAGGGTCGTTAAGATCTAAAGTCGTAAAGTAAGATTTAAAGTCGTTAAGATCTAATCGCGAGCTAATTAAGGGTTCTTGTAAGAGAGCGTTTTTCGCATAAATGAGTTTTTAAAATTTTAACAAAACAGCATAAAAATTCCATTAAAGCATTGTTTGTTTGTTAATTTTCTCTGTTTAGAGGACTTCATTTTACATTCAACTGTTAGAGGTCCCTTATTGCGAACGCTTAGGGCAAACTTAACTATAAAGACTGCATTTTCTGTTGATTTAATAATCTAAACATATGAAATTTTTTGGGCAATGTATATATGTATTTTGTTCAATGTATGTATTTTGTTTAATTTGTATATGTATTTTGCTCACGTATATATTATTTTGTTCAATGAATATATGTGTTTTGGCCAATGTACATATGTATTTTGCTCATTGTATATATGTATTTTGTGGGGCGGGGGTGGCTCAGTCGGTAGCGCGCCAGGCTCGTAATCTGTAGTTCCCAGGTTCGAGTCCCAGCTGGGTCAGCGCCGACGGGCTTGGAAAGGCCGCCGTCCGTCGGATGGGACGTTAAGCCGTGGCCCCGTGTGTGGGAGAGCCATACCCTGTGCACGTTAAAGAACACGCTGGATGGCCTTGACGGGAGACTGCCATCTGTCTCCCAACAGCTGTTCCAGTGGGTCCCCTCCCCCAACCTTCTCTGAGCCTTCGGGGTCCTTGTGACCTGGCCATTTAGCCCATGGTGTGCAAAAAAGTGCCGCTCAGAGGTAAAACAACCCAACCCAATATGAATTTTGTTGAATAATCGTTGTTTTTCGATCAGTTATTTTTATCTGTTCATTCTGTGAATCTTCCATTTTCAGAGGAATTGCCATGGAGCGCTTACTGCACCTTTGAGAATGGCACCTGCGGTTGGATGAACAGTAAAGAAGACGACAGTGAGTGGAGAGTTCACAGTGGGGCAACGCCGAGAGTGAAGACAGGACCCAGTCATGATCACACTTACAAGAACTCGAGTGGCAAGTAGAAGTATATGTTCCCAAATTAGCAGTGGCGATGAATGGAGGGGGATATCAATAAAATTGGTGGTGGCGATGAATGGAGGGGGATATCGATGAAATTGGTGATGGCGATGAATGGAAGGGGATATCGATGAAATTGGTGATGGCGATGAATGGAGGGGGGTATCGATAAAATTGGTGGTGGCGATGAATGGAGGGGGTATCGATAAAATTGGTGCTGGCGATGAATGGAGGGGGATATCGATGAAATTGGTGATGGCGATGAATGGAGGGGGATATCGATGAAATTGGTGATGGCGATGAATGGAGGGGGATATCGATGAAATTGGTGATGGCGATGAATGGAGGGGGATATCGATGAAATTGGTGATGGCGATGAATGGAGGGGGATATCGATGAAATTGGTGATGGCGATGAATGGAGGGGGATATCGATGAAATTGGTGATGGCGATTAATGGAGGGGGATATTGATGAAATTGGTGGTGGCGATGAATGGAGGGGGATATCGATGAAATTGGTGATGGCGATGAATGGAGGGGGATACTGATGAAATTGGTGATGGCGATGAATGGAGGGGGATAGTGATGAAATTGGTGATGGCGATGAATGGAGGGGGATAGTGATGAAATTGGTGATGGAGATGAATGGACGGGGATAGTGATGAAATTGGAGATGTCGATGAATGGAGGGGGATAGTGATGAAATTGGTGATGGCGATGAATGGAGGGGGAAGTGATGAAATTGGAGATGTCGATGAATGGAGGGGGATAGTGATGAAATTGGTGATGGCGATGAATGGAGGGTGATAATGATGAAATTGGTGATGGCGATGAATGGAGGGGGATATCGATGAAATTGGTGATGGCGATGAATGGAGGGGGATATCGATGAAATTGGTGATGGCGATGAATGGAGGGGGATATCGATGAAATTGGTGATGGCGATTAATGGAGGGGGGTATTGATGAAATTGGTGATGGCGATGAATGGAGGGTGGATATCGATGAAATTGGTGATGGCGATGAATGGAGGGGGATATCGATGAAATTGGTGATGGCGATGAATGGAGGGGATATCGATGAAATTGGTGATGGCGATGAATGGAGGTGGATATTGATGAAATTGCTGATGGCGATGAATGGAGGGGGGTATCGATGAAATTGGTGATGGCGATGAATGGAGGGGGATATCGATGAAATTGGTGATGGCGATGAATGGAGGGGGATATCGATGAAATTGGCGATGGCGATGAATGGAGGGGGATATTGATGAAATTGCTGATGGCGATGAATGGAGGGGGATAGTGATTAAATTGGTGATGGCGATGAATGGAGGGGGATAGTGATGAAATTGGTGATGGCGATGAATGGAGGGGGATATTGATGAAATTGGTGATGGCGATGAATGGAGGGGGATATCGATGAAATTGGTGATGGCGATGAATGGAGGGGTATATCGATGAAATTGGTGATGGCGATGAATGGAGGTGGATATTGATGAAATTGCTGATGGCGATGAATGGAGGTGGATAGTGATTAAATTGGTGATGGCGATGAATGGAGGGGTATAGTGATTAAATTGGTGATGGCGATGAATGGAGGGTGGATGTCGATGAAATTGGTGATGGCGATGAATGGAAGGGGGATATTGATGAAATTGGTGATGGCGATGAATGGAGGGGGATATTGATGAAATTGGTGATGGATATGAATGGAGGGGGATATTGATGTAATTGGTGATGGCGATGAATGGAGGTGGGATATTGATGAAATTGCTGATGGCGATGAATGGAGGTGGATATTGATGAAATTGGTGATGGCGATGAATGGAGGGGTATAGTGATTAAATTGGTGATGGCGATGAATGGAGGGTGGATGTCGATGAAATTGGTGATGGCGATGAATGGAAGGGGGATATTGATGAAATTGGTGATGGCGATGAATGGAGGGGGATATTGATGAAATTGGTGATGGATATGAATGGAGGGGGATATTGATGTAATTGGTGATGGCGATGAATGGAGGTGGGATATTGATGAAATTGCTGATGGCGATGAATGGAGGTGGATATTGATGAAATTGGTGATGGCGATGAAAGGAGGTGGATAGTGATGAAATTGTTGATGGCGATGAATGGAGGGGATAGTGATGAAATTGGTGATGGCGATGAATGGAGGGGGATAGTGATGAAATTGGTGATGGCGATGAATGGAGGGGGATAGTGATGAAATTGGTGATGTCGATGAATGGAGGGGGATAGTGATGAAATTGGTGATGGCGATGAATGGAGGGTGATAATGATGAAATTGGTGATGTCGATGAATGGAGGGGTATAGTGATGAAATTGGTGATGGCGATGAATGGAGGGGGATATTGATGGAATTGGTGATGGCGATGAATGGAGGAAGATATTGATGAAATTGGTGATGGCGATGAATTGAGGGGGATATTGATGAAATTGCTGATGGCTATGAATTGAGGGTGATATTGCTGAAATTACTTATGACGACAGAGGTTGATGAACGGGGGAAAAACTGCTCGAATAAGTCATGGCGATGAATGGATGAAAAACTGCTCGTTTTAGTCATGGTGACGAATGGATGGAAAATTTCTCGAATTAGTAATGGCGATGAATAGGGAAGGGCTAGTCGAATTAGTATTGGCGATGAATGGAGGGAGCGGGGTACTGCTCGAATTAATGATGGCAATGAATGGAGGGAAAACTGCTCGAATTAGTGATGCGATGAATGGAGAGAATACTGCTCGAATTTAGTGATGGCGATGAATGAAGGGAAAGTGCTCGAATTAATGATGCTGATGAATATTGTAAAAACTGCTAACATCAGTGATGCAATGAGCGGAGAAAAACTGCCAAATTAGTGATGGCGATGAACGGTGGAAAAGCTCTTCGAATTAGTGATGGCGATGAATAGACTGCTAAAATTAGTGATGACGATGAGCGGAAAACAAACTGCTCGAATTAGTGATGGCGATAAATTGAAGGAAAACTGCTAGAATTAGTGATGGCGATGAACAGTGGAAAAACTGCTCGAAATAGTGATGGTGATGAGCATATTGCCTCTTCGGTTTCATTGGCATGTCTCTTGAATAATTTCCACTTAGATTAACTTAATACTAACTCACTAAAAGGAAAACAAATATACACTTTCAGATGCTACCGAAAATTTTCCAATATTTTTAAACACCGTTATTGTTTCAAGTCTGTCTGTACCAATGAACTAGTGAAGTAATTCTCACGCTGAAGCATAACTCGAGCGTCAAATGACACATCAGTCAAATGACACATCATCATCTCTCCGACCGAGATTTTCTTAGGAGGGTGGAGGTTCTAAAATTCGTCGAAAAACACTGGTATAGAATTTGTGGACGATCCCTTATCTTATAGTTTTAAGGCTTTGAAGAATAGTTCAATATAAACTACAGTTGCAGCACAAATTGTGCAGTTTTCACGTGCATAACTGCGAAATGGCATTCCGAAGAGTTGTCTGGGAAATTGCAAAGAGTTGTCTGTGGCATTCCAAAGAGTTGTCTGGAAAATTCCAAAGAGTTGTCTGGGAAATTCCAAAGTGTTGTCTGTGGCATTCCAAAAAGTTGTCTGGGAAATTCCAAAGAGTTGTCTGTGGCATTCCAAAGAGTTGTCTGGGAAATTCCAAAGAGTTGTCTGGAATATTCCAAAACGTTGTCTGGGAAATTCCAAAGAGTTGTCTGTGGCATTCCAAAGAGTTGTCTGGGAAATTCCAAAGAGTTGTCTGAGAAATTCCAAAACGTTGTCTGTGGCATTCCAAAGAGTTGTCTGGGAAATTCCAAAGAGTTGTCTGCGGCATTCCAAAAAGTTGTCTGGGAAATTCCATAGAGTTGTCTGAGAAATTTCAAAACGTTGTCTGTGGCATTCCAAAGAGTTGTCTGGGAAATTCCAAAGAGTTGTCTGTGGCATTCCAAAGAGTTGTCTGGGAAATTCCAAAGAGTTGTCTGAGAAATTCCAAAACGTTGTCTGTGGCATTCCAAAGAGTTGTCTGGGAAATTCCAAAAAGTTGTCTGGAATATTCCAAAACGTTTTCTGGAAAATTCCAAAGAGTTGTCTGGGAAATTGCAAAGAGTTGTCTGTGGCATTCCAAAGAGTTGTCTGGAAAATTCCAAAGAGTTGTCTGGGAAATTTCAAAGTGTTGTCTGTGGCATTCCAAAACGTTGTCTGGGAAATTCCAAAGAGTTGTCTGTGGCATTCCAAAGAGTTGTCTGGGAAATTCCAAAGAGTTGTCTGAGAAATTCCAAAACGTTGTCTGTGGCATTCCAAAGAGTTGTCTGGGAAATTCCAAAGAGTTGTCTGCGGCATTCCAAAGAGTTGTCTGGGAAATTCCAAAGAGTTGTCTGGGAAATTCCAAAGAGTTGTCTGAGAAATTCCAAAACGTTGTCTGTGGCATTCCAAAGAGTTGTCTGGGAAATTCCAAAGAGTTGTCTGGGAAATTCCAAAGAGTTGTCTGGGAAATTCCAAAGAGTTGTCTGTGGCATTCCAAAGAGTTGTCTGGGAAATTCCAAAGAGTTGTCTGAGAAATTCCAAAACGTTGTCTGTGGCATTCCAAAGAGTTGTCTGGGAAATTCCAAAGAGTTGTCTGTGGCATTCCAAAGAGTTGTCTGGGAAATTCCAAAGAGTTGTCTGAGAAATTCCAAAACGTTGTCTGTGGCATTCCAAAGAGTTGTCTGGGAAATTCCAAAGAGTTGTCTGGAATATTCCAAAACGTTGTCTGGGAAATTCCAAAGAGTTGTCTGGGCAATTGCAAAGAGTTGTCTGTGGCATTCCAAAGAGTTGTCTGGAAAATTCCAAAGAGTTGTCTGGGAAATTTCAAAGTGTTGTCTGTGGCATTCCAAAACCTTGTCTGGGAAATTCCAAAGAGTTGTCTGTGGCATTCCAAAGAGTTGTCTGGGAAATTCCAAAGAGTTGTCTGGAATATTCCAAAACGTTGTCTGGGAAATTCCAAAGAGTTGTCTGTGGCATTCCAAAGAGTTGTCTGGGAAATTCCAAAGAGTTGTCTGAGAAATTCCAAAACGTTGTCTGTGGCATTCCAAAGAGTTGTCTGGGAAATTCCAAAGAGTTGTCTGGGAAATTCCAAAGAGTTGTCTGTGGCATTCCAAAGAGTTGTCTGGGAAATTCCAAAGAGTTGTCTGAGAAATTCCAAAACGTTGTCTGTGGCATTCCAAGAGTTGTCTGGGAAATTCCATAGAGTTGTCTGTGGCAGTCCAAAGAGTTGTCTGGGAAATTCCAAAGAGTTGTCTGGGAAATTCCAAAGTGTTGTCTGTGGCATTCCAAAACGTTGTCTGGGAAATTCCAAAGAGTTGTCTGTGGCATTCCAAAGAGTTGTCTGGGAAATTCCAAAGAGTTGTCTGGAATATTCCAAAACGTTGTCTGGAAAATTCCAAAGAGTTGTCTGTGGCATTCCAAAGAGTTGTCTGGGAAATTCCACAGAGTTGTCTGAGAAATTCCAAAACGTTGTCTGTGGCATTCCAAAGAGTTGTCTGGGAAATTCCAAAGAGTTGTCTGCGGCATTCCAAAAAGTTGTCTGGGAAATTCCATAGAGTTGTCTGTGGCATTCCAAAAAGTTGTCTGGGAAATTCCAAAGAGTTCTCTGTGGTATTCCAAAACGTTGTGTGGGAAATTCCATAGAGTTGTCTGTGACATTCCAAAGAGTTGTCTGGGAAATTCCAAAGAGTTGTCTGTGGCATTCCAAAGAGTTGTCTGGGAAATTCCAAAGAGTTTTGTGTGGCATTCCAAAGAGTTGTCTGGGAAATTCCAAAGAGTTTTGTGTGGCATTCGAAATATACTGTTCTTTATTAAAATTGCCCCACTTAGAAAGAATGGACGTTTTGCGTGCAGTGTTGTGACGTATACGAACGTGAACAATTTGCATACAAAGCCGATCGGTGCAGCAGAACGTCCAATAACGTTCCGGTACTACACTGACGTAGGAATCTGAAGAAGTTATGAAAACTGGGAAAAATATTAGCGTTCAAACGAATCTGCGATATCGAATAACCTGCGAAGAGTGTACAATGCGTTTAACAAGGGTAAGGCGATATTTATTGCTGAAGGAATTTGGAAGGAGTCGGATCATGGGTTTGTCAGACTCTGAATGGTCAACATGGCGAATCGTCGTTCGTGCAGGTCATGATGCTCAAACAGCTGGACGCTGTGCGTAGCAGTGGACATAGAAAGGTAACCGGACACTTCTCCAATGCTCTGGTAGCATCAGAACGACCCATAGGCGGAAGGATCGACAGTTTCGTCTACGTGGGACAGGAGACAGGTCCGTCACAAGCAGCCAGATTTCCAAAATCATAATGCCATCCCTGTCTGCGACTGTTGGGGGAACATGATTAGAAGACGACTGAGAGATTTGGGATGCATTCGAGCTTACTTTAACTCATCTGCTTTTGCCGCCATCCCATAGTTGTCTGCAAATGACGAAGGGAGAGAGATGATTAGGGGCAATACTGGTATCGTGTCGTATTTACTTATGAGCCGTTTGAGATCCAGTGACGGACGTATGTGCATTTAGAGACACGCCACGAACAGAGATACAGTCGCTCAAAAAAGTATCCGAACACTGTGGTTGATTAAAGAATTCAGAAAAAATGTCTGCCAACGATTATTTTAGAAATCAGTGATCTGGCAACCTTCGTGTCACGTGATTACAGAATTCAGGAAAAATATCTGGAGCATGTACAACAACTGTACACGCTCCAGTTACCGTTCACAGCAAACTGGAGCGTGTGCAGTTACTGCACACGCTCCAGTTTGCTGTGAACGGTAACTGCACACGCTCAATATTTCCGTGAGTGAGCCCACACGATCTAGTATCAAAATAATATGATCACCTACAGTCGCTCAAAAAAGTATCCGAACACTATGGTTGATTACAGAATTCAGAAAAAATATCTGGCAACGATTTTTTTTAGAAATTAGTGATCTGGCAACCTTCGTGTCACGTGATTACAGAATTCAGGAAAAATACTGGAGCGTGTACAGCAACTGTACACGCTCCAGTTACCGTTCACATCAAACTGGAGCGTGTGCAGTTACTGCAGTTACTGTTCACAGCAGTTACTGCAGTTACAGTTACCGTTCACAGTAAACTGGAGCGTGTGCAGTTACTGCAGTTACTGCACACGCTCCAGTTTGCTGTGAACGGTAACTGGAGCGTGTACAGTTCCTGTACACGTTCCAGAAATTTTTCCTGAATTCTGTAATCACGTGAACGAAGGTTGCCAGATCACTAAATTCTAAAAAAAAAATTGCCAGATATTTTTTCTGAATTCTGTAATCAACCATAGTGTTCGGATACTTTTTTTTGAGCGACTATAAACAATCCAAATCCTTGAGGGTTGGCAATTTCAATGGTGAGCATTAAATTGTATGTGGCATTCCCATGGCCGAGTGGTTAGCACGCTTGGCTACTGATCTAAGGGACCTGGGTTCGAGCCCCGGGTAAGGCATGGATGTATGTGTTGTTTTTCTGCTGAGGTCCTGCCATCTTCACAGACCTTCTACTATGGCATATAAACTGACAGGCTCCTGTCAGATCTCTGTGGCAAGCAGCTGCTTGAGGGGGTATTTATTTTATTTATTTATTAATGATAAGCAATCCTAGTTACTTACTATCATTATTTAGCACCTTTTCATGGATGAACTCCTCTGAGAGGAACTTCATAATGCAGTGTATTCAAGGAGAGGTATTCCATTTCGTCATTACAAATGATGATCAAATTTCACAAGGTAAAATAAAAAAAAATATTCTAAGAATGATGATCAAAGCGCGAAACAAAAAATAAGTTTATTTTTCCTTTCAAATATAATCGAAAACATCTTCCTTTGGAAAAAAAAAAACATTTCGAGTATCGAATCCCCTAACTTGGAGCAATCTTCGATCTCTTCTTCTTCTTCGTCACTTTCATCCATCAATGATCATTTTTTTGCTGATGATTGCTTCAGTGGAAATAATTGTTTGCTGCACGTAACTCCAAATTGCTGCAGTGAAGCCCATCTCTTAAAAATCGCGTGTAAGTAATCGATCTCGAAGTTAAGAAATGATTCCACGTAATGATAAGTTTAAACAAGCTTTCAAACAATTCCAAGCACGTTAACTGCGTAGAAACGAGTGCAAATCTACAGACACATAAACTTTTGGAACACCCTCCGTAAGGCTGATTATCAGAAGCGAATAAGAGGGGGGTGGGGGGTGATTGAGCAACGACATCGATGGATTAGAAGGTTAGAAGAAGTTGAAGTAGCTCATTTATTTGCTCCAGTAAATCCTTATTGCTTTCTCAGAAAATCATAATTGCTTTCTCAGAAAATCATAATTGCTTTCTCAGAACGAACTTTACGTGCCGCCAGCGAAGAAATATACGAATTTGTTTAACGCGTAATTGATCATACCGAATTTGTTTAACGCGTAATTGATCATACCGAATTTGTTTAACGCGTAATTGATCATACCGAATTTGTTTAACGCGTAATTGATCATACCGAATTTGTTTTAACACGTAATGATAAGTTTAAATAAGCTTTCAATAAATTCCAAGCACGTTAACTGCGGAGGAACGAGTGCAAATCTACAGACACATAAACTTTTGGAACACCCTCAGTAAGAGGGCGGGAATGGCTCAGTCGGTAGCGCGTCAAGTTCGTTATCTCTAGTTCCAGCTGGGTTACCATTGAGATTTATCTCCGCAAAATTCCCCGCCCTGCCCACAATCAGTAGAAGACACCGATAGGCTTGGAAAGGCCGCCGTCCGTCGGATGGGACGTTAAACCGTGGCTCCGTGTGCGGGAGAGCCATACTCTGTACACATTAAAGAACAAGCTGGATGGCCTTGACGGGAGGATACCATCTGTCTCCCAATAGCTGTTCCAGTGGGTCCCCTCCCTCAACCTTCTCTGAGCCTTCGGGGTCCATGTGATCTGGCCATTTAGCCCATTGTGTGCACAAAAGTGCAGCTCAGAGGTAAAACAACCCAACCCAAATTTGTCAAAATTAAAGAAAAAAAAGCTTTTCTTAATAAGGCATATTTAGAGGGTTTTTTTTAAGAAGAGTGTTTTTTTTTAAGGAAGTAGGTTTTTAATTTTAGTTTTATATTTAATCTATTTTTCTTTTTATCTCTGATAAAGTTATCCGAATAATGATTTTCAAAGAGGTTCATTTCCAGTGTTTCAATTTACATTTTTTCCCCGTTCTCTTTGAGTTTTGTGATTGAATTTTTCTAAGTTGCTTGGATAATTAGATTTTGTTTTTATCTAAGCTGGGTCGTCACAATGGATGTCGAACATATTTTTGGTATTGTTGGTGAGATATCCAAGAAACTGGGTGAGTCCCCTTCCAAATTCTCTAAATTCAAAAATTTCTAGTAAATTTTAAGTCCTTTTCTAAAGAATTATTTCATTCTCAAGATTTCTTTCGGAGGGTTTTATTGTGTTGAAATTACAAAGGATGCCAAATATTTACAAACCTGCTCACAAAATGCTTAACAATGGGCTCAGTCTAATAACAAATTCTGAATGATGGGGAAAAATTTAATTAGAAACATTTCATTGTTTATTTTAAATCCCTTTTATTGAAAATCTATAACTAGCAGATATCTCCAGCGTTTCTTGGGGTGGGGATGGCTCAGTCGGTAGCGCGCCAGTCTCGTAATCTGTTAGTTCCCAGGTTCGAGTCCCAGCTGGGTGAGCGTTGAGATTTATCTCCGCAAAATTCCCCGCCCTGCCCACGGTCAGTAGGGGACACCGATGGGCTTGGAAAGGCCGCCGTCCGTCGGATGGGACGTTAAGCCCTGGCCCCGTGTACGGGAAAGCCATACCCTGTGCACGTTAAAGAACACGCTGGATGGCCTTGACGGGAGGCTACCATCTGTCTCCCAACAGCTGTTCCAGTGGGTCCCCTCCCCCAACCTTCTCTGAGCCTTCGGGGTCCATGTGACCAGGCCATTTAGCCCATGGTGTGCAAAAAAGTGCCGCTCAGAGGTAAAACAACCCAACCCTAACAGCTGTCCAGTGGATCATCTTCCTCAACTACGTCTGGGGCTTTGGGACCCCTCGTGACCTGGCCTTGTTCTTCGGGGAGGCATTGTGTGCATAAAAGTGCTGCTCAGAAGAAAAACAATCCTCAAGGTTTGGTAGCTGTCAGGGGAAGCTAATCGATTGTAGTTGGAAAAACAAAAGTCCCATTAACGCTATGCTTTAGAGAATTGTTTCCATAGTGTGCCATGCCGCCCCCTGGGGGGCGCTGGAACGATCCAAGGGGTCGGTAGTAGCCTCGGGTGCAATTGGGGGGGGGGCGGTGGAAGCATAAAGGAAGAAGGGAAGATAAGAAAAGTTTGAAAAACCGTTCGTACATGTTTCATCTGTTGTGTATTTTGGATTGTTTTACCTCTGAGCGGCACTTTTTTGCACATCATGGGCTAAATGGCCAGGTCACATGGACCCCGAAGGCTCAGAGAAGGTTGGGGGAGGGGACCCACTGGAACAGCTGTTAGCTTGCTGGATGGTAGCCTCCAGTCAAGGCCATCCAGCGTGTTCTTTAACATTGGATTGTTTTACCTCTGAGCGGCACCTTTTTGCACACCATGGGCTAAATGGCCAGGTCACATGGACCCCGAAGGCTCAGAGAAGGTGTTGGGGGAGGGGACCCACTGGAACAGCTGTTGGGAGACAGATGGTAGCCTCCAGTCAAGGCCATCCAGTATGTTCTTTAACGTTGGGTTGTTTTACCTCTGAGCGGCACTTTTTTGCACACCATGGGCTAAATGGCCAGGTCACAAGGACCCCGAAGGCTCAGAGAAGGTTGGGGGAGGGGACCCACTGGAGCAGCTGTTGGGAAACAGATGGTAGCCTCCCGTCAAGGCCATCCAGCGTGTTCTTTAACGTGCACAGGGTATGGCTCTCCCGCACACGGGGCCACGGCTTAATGTCCCATCCGACGGACGGCGGCCTTTCCAAGCCATCGGTGTCCCCTACTGACCGTGGGCAGGGCGGGAAATTTTGCGGAGATAAATCTCAACGCTGACCCAGCTGGGAGTCGAACCTGGGAACTACAGATTACGAGCCTGACGCGCTACCGACTGAGCCACCCCTGCCCCCTACATCATGCCAGAAATTAGTTGTCCGAAGTTAATAATTCTCTCGCACATAAAATCTCAACAACAGAGGGCAACAACTTTAACTGCAGGAGAGTACCAAGGGATCTAAAGACATATTTGTCGGCGGGGGATAGCTCAAGTTGATAGCGCACCAGGCTCGTAATCTAGAATTCGCAGGTTGGAGTCCCCCCCTGGGCCAGCTTTGATATTTATCTCCATTAACTGCTTACCCTGCTCTCTGTCAGAAAGAGCACCGATGGTCTTGGAGAGGCCGCCATTCGTCGGATGGGACGTTAATTTGTGTTGGGTTTTCCTCTGAGCGGTACTTTTTTTAAACACCATGGGCTAAATGGCCAGGTCACAAGGACCCCGAAGGCTCAGAGAAGGTTGGGGGAGGGGATTCACTGGAACAGCTATTGGGAGAAAGATGGGAACCTCCCGTCAAGGCCATCCAGAGTGTTCTTTAACGTGCACAGGGTATTGCTCTCCCGCACACGGGGTCACGGTTTAACGTCCCATCCGACGGACTGCGGTCTTTCCAAGCCCATCGATGTCCCCTACTGACCGTGGGCAGGGCGGGCAATTTTGCGGAGATAAATCTCAACGCTGACTCAGCTGGGGCTCGAACCTGAGGACGTTAAGCCGTGCCCCTCTGTTCGGAAGAGCCATACTCTGTATGTACTAAAGAATGCATTGGATGGCCTCGGCGGGAGTCTCCTAACAGGTTTTTAATAGCTATCCAGTTTTTTAGTGGCTTGAAACTGTTCAATGAACTCCTGGAGTCAATGAAACTTACTGGACAGCTGTTAGGAGACAGATGGAAGCCTCATATGAAGACCATTCAGCCTGTTCTTTAATGTGTATAAGATGAGGCTATCTTGCACACGGGGCCATGGTATAACGTCCCATCCGACAGAAGTCGGCCTTTACAAGCCCATCGATGCCTCCTTTCTCACCGAGGACGGAAATCACCTGGGGATTTAACGGAGATAACTATGTACGGCAAAGGAGAATTGTTAAGAATTTTCGCCATCATCAAGTATCTAACGGCAAAGGAATCGCTATGCAACGGAAATTTTCCGGCGAGTGGTCAAAACAGCTGCCTGAATTTGAAGAGAAAAACTCTAATATAAAAAGACTCTGTTCCCGATAAAGCAGCCCGTCTTTAAAACGTTTCTTCGATCATTGTCTTCACTTTTGATTTCCTCTTTCCATTTGATTTTCGCTCTTGGAGTTCTTTTTCTGCCTCCCATCACTCTCCCGTATTGATTCTTTTTCCTCTGAAATTTAGAGGTTCGTTTAAATTCTATCTCAATTGTTCCTTCCTTACTTTTCTCTCGCACTTTCATTTTAAGGTTTTTTCTTTATCTCTTTTTCTTTCCTGTAAATTTTTTTCCCTATGCGTCTACTGTTTTTTTTATTTTTTTTAGAGTTTCTCTTAGCTCTGCTTTATAATTTTTCTGGGTTTTTCGTCATGTTCACACATTACATTGCTTCCTCTTTTCATTTTTGAGGGGGGCGGGGGTGGCTCAGTCGGTAGCGCGCCAGGCTCGTAATCTGTAGTTCCCAGGTTCGAGTCCCAGCTGGGTCAGCGTTGAGATTTATCTCCGTAAAATTCCCCGCCCTGCCCACGGTCAGTAGGGGACACCGATGGGCTTGGAAAGGCCACCGTCCGTCGGATGCGACGTTAAGCCGCGATTCCGTGTACGGGAAAGCCATACCCGGTGCACGTTAAAGAACACGCTGGATGGCCTTGACGGGAGGCTACCATCTGTCTCCCAACAGCTGTTCCAGTGGGTCCCCTCCCCCAACCTTCTCTGAGCCTTCGGGGTCCATGTGACCTGGCCATTTAGCCCATGATGTGCAAAAAAAGTGCCGCTCAGAGGTAAAACAACAACCCAATCATTTTTGAGGAGATAATTTTTCAATTTTGTGAGATTTTTACCATTACTCCTTTCTTTTTTAACTTTTGTGCGTATTATTTTTTTTTCTTTTTTTCTGTTTTTTTTTTAATTCATTTTAAATCTTAGAACTCCTGAACACGGGTTGGAGCTGATTCTAGCTTTTTTTTTTAATAGATGGTCTTTGATTTTATTTTTCATTAAATATATAAGGGGAGGAGAGATTTATAAATAGGGAATAAAAAATGCTGAGGATTCCGATGACATAAGTTTTCAAACGATGAAGGTGGATGAGAACATAAACTACGGATATGTCAAGTCAATTTTGACCCAAATAGATCACAAATTAGTGACTCTGTTACAAATGAAGACAACATTAGATAGTGTTGAAAAGTCGCTAGAATTCCTGTCTGACAAATATGATCAGCTTCTGGATAAAAGAGTTGAATCGGAAAAAAAAGAAATGAAGCATTAGAGCAAGAGGTTGAAAAGGACCACAAGGTTATCGAAACATTAGTAGATAAAATTAAGGAACTGGTTATAGCAAATAATAACCTAGAGCAGTATAGTAGGAATAAAAATGTAGATATTTTTGTGGAATTGAATAAGAAAACGGGGAAAGAGAGGAGGATCTTCTGTGAAAAATGGAGAAGCTGGGAAAAGAGTTGAAAATTGATTCGTTTTCGAGAGAAAGCATTGATGTATTACATAGAATACGACCAAAAAACAGGGACAGATTCCGAACATTTTGGTGCAATTCAAGAACAGAAAAGATAAGGCCAAATGGATTGAAAAGAGAAAGATTCGTTTGGGATGCGGAACAGTTGGGTTGTTTTACCTCTGAGCGGCACTTTTTTGCGCACCATGGGCTAAATGGCCAGGTCACATGGACCCCGAAGGCTCAGAGAAGGTTGGGGGAGGAGACCCACTGGAACAGCTGTTGGGAGACAAATGGTAGCCTCCCGTCAAGGCCATCCAGCGTGTTCTTTAACGTGCACACGGTATGGCTCTCCCGCACACGGGGCCACGGCTTAACGTCCCATCCGACGGACGGCGGCTTTTCCAAGGCCATCGGTGTCCCCTACTAACCGTGGGCAGGCCGGGGAATTTTGCGGAGATAAATCTCAACGCTGACCCAGCTGCGACTCGAACCTGGGAACTACAGATTACGAGCCTGGCGCGCTACCGACTGAGCCACCCCCGCCCCTGCGGAACAGTGTTTGCAGGAAAAGATTATTCACCTATCTACATAAATGAAAATTTGACGCAAATGAATCGGGATTTACTTTGGAGAGCAAAGAAAATGGCTCAGGATAAAAGTTATAAATTTGTTTCGTTTAAGAACAATAAACTTTTTATTAGAAAGAATGAAATTGAGCAAGTGATTATTATTAGCGGTGTTCAGAACCTAGAGAATTTGGAAAAAGAAGGCTAAAATAATTGTCTGTCCTAAATTTAAATATTTTTGTTTTGCTTCTTTTAATGTTTATGCCAGATATTGTTGAGAATAATGAGGTAGATAAGGTTGGGTTGTTTTACCTCTGAGCGGCACTTTTTTGCACACCATGGGCTAAATGGCCAGGTCACATGGACCCCGAAGGCTCAGAAAAGGTTGGGGGAGGGGACCTACTGGAACAGCTGTTAGGAAACAGATGGTAGCCTCCCGTCAAGGCCATCCAGCGTGTTCTTTAACATGCACAGGGTATGTCTCTCCCACACACGGGGCCACGGCTTAACGTCCCATCCGACGGACGACGGCCTTTCCAAGCCCATCGGTGTCCCCTACTGACCGTGGGCAGGGCGGGGAATTTTGCGGAGACAAATCTCAACGCTGACCCAGCTGGGACTCGAACCTGGGAACTACAGATTACGAGCCTGGCGCGCTACCGACTGAGCCACCCCCGCCCCAGGTAGATAAGGAATTGCATTGTGATGGCTTAACTGATGTGAATGTTTGGTTTCAAGGGTCGGGTTGATAAAATGTTAAAATTGATGTATTTAAATATTAGATCACTGAAAAAGTATTGGGATAATTTACTAGTTCATATTGAACTTCTTGAATTCCAGTTGGATTTGATTGATAACAAGCTTATTTTAACGGCAAAAGAAAATAAACAACGTGGGATCATTTTTTTTATCTAAACAAATTTAATTTACTACAACTGGATGAAACTATTGGGGAATCAACAGAAGCAATAATTACTAAATTATTAATTAATAATATTGAAATTAATATCATCGCAGTATATAGATCTCCTAGTAAAAATATTAACTGGTTCCTAAAAGAAATTTCTGAGTATTTATTAAAAAGAGCAGGAATTAAAAATTTAATTATTGTTGGTGATATTAATATTGATGTGGCAAATACTAATAAATATGGTTGTGATATGTATTTAAATACTTTGATTGAATTTGGTTTAGAACAAATCGTTAAGGGTTTTACTAGAGAGGACGAAACATTAACTAAATTTACAAGGACGTTAATTGATCATGTTTTGGTTAAAACAAGTAGATTTGATGTTAAAAGTAAAAAGTATAGAAATAAATTTGCAGACCATTATTGTATCTCAATTAAGATTTTCAAAGAGAATATTAGCTCTAATGATATAGGTCGGGCATTCAGAGGATGAGGGGCGGGGGTGACTCAGTCGATAGCGCGCCAGGCTCGTAATCTGTAGTTCTCAGGTTCGAGTCCCAGCTGGGTCAGCGTTGAGATTTATCTCCGCAAAATTCCCCGCCCTGTCCACGGTCAGTAGGGGACACCGATGGGCTTGGAAAGGCCGCCGTCCGTCGGATGGGACGTTAAGCCGTGGCCCCGTGTGCGGGAGAGCCATGCCCTGTGCACTTTAAAGAACACGCTGGATGGCCTTGACGGGAGGCTACCATCTGTCTCCCAACAGCTGTTCCAGTGGGTCCCCTCCCCCAACCTTCTCTGAGCCTTCAGGGTCCATGTGACCTGGCCATTTAGCCCATGGTGTGCAAAAAAGTGCCGCTCAGAGGTAAAACAACCCAACCCAATTGAGAGGATGAGACGTCGGAAGTGTGTTTGGGGAATGTCCGTCCATGCAGTTTCGATACGTAACCAAAGTTCATCTGTTTTAGCAGTGCTGGTGTCTGGTGTGCTAGTCGTCGTGAGATCATGAGCCAGATATTTTCAATGGGGACAGATCCGGTGAACGTGCAGGCCAAGGAAGAAGATCACATGGTGGCTCTCCAGGAATTGTGGGACGATCCATGCCACATATGGTCGGGCATTGTCCTGTTGGTAAATGGTACCAGAGAGCCCCTGAAGATAATATACGACAACAGGCTCCAACACCTCAGTGATGTAACACTGGCTGTTCAAAGTACCGGTAATGCGTGTGAGGCGCGTGCATTAGTGGAGTCCAATGGCTGGATTGGATTGTTTTACCTCTGAGCGGCACTTTTTTGCACACCATGGGCTAAATGGCCAGGTCACAAGGACCCCGAAGGCTCAGAGAAGGTTGGAGGAGGGGACCCACCGGAACAGCTGTTGGGAGACAGATGGTAGCCTCCCGTCAAGGCCATCCAGTGTGTTCTTTAACGTGCACAGAGTATGACTCTCCCACACACGGGGCCACGGCTTAATGTCCCATACGACGGACGGCGGCCTTTTCAATCCCATCGGTGTCCCCTACTGACCGTGGGCAGGGCGGGGAAATTTTTGCGGAGATAAATCTCAACGCTGACCCAGCTGGGACTCGAACATGGGAACTACAGATTAGGGGCCTGGCGTGCTACCGACTGAGCCACCCCCGCCCTAAGAGTCCAATGGCACCTCATACCTTAACACCAGGCGCCCGACCTGTATGGCACTACATCATGATGTCTCACTTAGCCTGTCGCAGCAGTACGCCAGATATGGGATTCGTCCATCATGGTGCTGCACACTGAAGCGGGATTCGTCTGAAAAGACGATGCGATGCCATTCGCACATCCATGCGCGACGTTCTTGGTACCATTGTAGTCTCATATGCCTGTGTTGTAGAGTCAATGGCAGCTGAAGCAATGACCACCTAGCAAAGATGCCCGATGCTGCAGACGATGTCGAACCGTACGTGCGGCCACTGATTGATGTGCAACACACCCTAACTGTTCAGCTAAGGTGTTATCATTATCAAAAGATTAAAGCAGTTTAAAAAGATTTAAGCAGAGTATGATTTGGTAAATTTTTTATAGACTTTACTAAAGTGATGAAATTTTGGACATTTCATCAGTGTCCTAAATAAGATAATTCTGCGCATATTGCAATGGCTTAAAGCAGTTTTTCCTAACCACTGTGCCAAGAAATTCTCATGTTTACTCAAATTTTCATCACTTGTTCGAGATCATTCAATTTTCCCATATTTATTTTAGCTGGTTAACTCTTCAAGTGAATGTTGTTGCGTTGTTTTACCTCTGAGCGGTACTTTTTTTTGCACACAACGGACTAAATGGCAAAGTCACAAGGACCCCGAAGGCTCAGAGAAGGTTGCGGGAGGAGACCCACTGGAATAGCTGTTGGAAGACAGATGGTAGGCTCCCGTCAAGGCCATCCAGCGTGTTCTTTAACGTTGGGTTGTTTTACCTCTGAGCGACACTTTTTTGAACACCATGGGCTAAATGGCCAGGTCACAAGGACCCCGAAGACTCAGAAAAGGTTAGGGTGAGGAGACCCACTGGAACAGCTGTTGGAAGACAGATGGTAGGCTCCCGTCAAGGCCATGCAGCGTGTTCTTTAACGTTGGGTTGTTTTACCTCTGAGCGACACTTTTTTGAACACCATGGGCTAAATGGCAGGTCACATGGATCCCGGAGGCTCAGAGAAAGTTGGGGAAGGGGACCCACTGGAACAGCTGTTGGGAGACAGATGGTAGCCTCCCGTCAAGGCCATCCAGTGTGTTCTTTAACGAGCACAGGTATGTCTCTCCCGCACACGGGGTCACGGCTGAACGTCCCATCCGACGGACGGCGGCCTTTCCAAGCCCATCGGTGTCCCCTACTGACCGTGGGTAGGGCGGGGAATTTTGCGGAGATAAATCTCAACGCTGACCCAGCTGGGACTCGAACCTGGGAACTATAGATTACGAGCCTGGCGCGCTACCGACTGAGCCACCCCCGCCCCAATATAACATTAGGGAGATGACTTACTTTGCTGTTATTGGATAATTCCACAAAAGAACTTCGTTGAATTATCAAGATTAACTAGCAAATATTTTTATTTTCTAGATATATTTTTGAAGGTTTCGTGATGAGGTCAGTTAGTTAGTTATTTCACAAAATGAGACATACTGTTGCTTATGATTGAAAAAATAAAGCTTCCTGTAATTTCTAACAGCCATACATTACATGCCTTGCACTTTAAAAATAAAATAAGAAAAAAAAAACATTGAGGGGTTTTAAATGACACTTCAAGGGGTCGTCCACAAAACTTAACACCATTTAAACTCTCCACTGCCCAAACGGCATCATCAGAATTACTACTTTTAGTCAATTCTGAAAAATTTCAAACTTTCCTGTCTTTAAAAACGGGTATTCGGTGTTCACACATCATAACATCCAGAAAATATCCAGAACCTCTCTTATGTGATAAATGGATAACCATTAATCATCTTATATATCTTTGAGATATTTTATGGATATTGTAGTTGTGTAATTTTATTTATTAATTGTGATAATATATGAGAAGTTGGGTTGTTTTACCTCTGAGCGGCACTTTTTTGCACACCATGGGCTAAATAGCCAGGTCACATGGACCCCGAAGGCTCAGAGAAGGTTGGGGGAGGGGACCCACTGGAACAGCTGTTGGGAGACAGATGGTAGCCTCCCGTCAAGACCATCCAGCGTGTTCTTTAACGTGCACAGGGTATGGCTCTCCCGCACACGGGGCCACGGCTTAACGTCATATCCGACGGACGGCGGGCTTTCCAAGCCCATCGGTGTCCCCTACTGACCGTGGGCAGGGCGGGGAATTTTGCGGTGATAAATCTCAACGCTGACCCAGCTGGGACTCGAACCTGGGAACTACAGATTACGAGCCTGGCGCGCTACCGACTGAGCCATCCCCGCCCCTAATGTATGAGAAACTTGAGAGTCTTTTGCACATGTGTGAATATTAGAGAAATTATGACAGGTTCTCTCTTATATTTGTTTTGTCTATTTTTTTGCATTATTAGTCTAATTTTCTGTCTAGTAGCCTTTTATTACTTTATTTTCTCATATTTGCTTACTTTTTAACTTGCTTGGTGAAATTATTAAATTTGATTTCAATAATAGTTGATACATAGTATAATTCACCCTGATCATATATATATATTTAATTATTAAAATTCTAATATTAATTATAATTTATTAAATAATGTTAAATGAAAATTGATTTTAACTTTTTCTCATCATTTCCTCTATAGGCCATTATATGTTCGCCAATTTTTCTACCACCCAGTCCTCGTTCGGCCACATTGCTATGTTGAAGAGCTCGATATTTGATCCTCCGCCTCTTTACCACACATCAGTCAATTCCTCTCTGTACAACAGCTGTCAGGTAAGATCTTCACAAGATGGAGGTGTTATTTCACTAAGTTACCAAGCTAATGGAAAATCTCTCTTATTCTACAGGAACTTCGGATGGGTTGTTCTGAGCTGCAGTTTTTTTTTTTTTTGCATGCGATGGAATAAATTACCAAGTCACAAAGACTCCTAATTGCTAAGAGAGGGTTGGGGGTAGGGGATACACTGGACATTTCTTCAATCATTCCATCTCTTACGAGATTTTGTTCAACATACAATTGCAACAAGTTTAACATCGCAATACAATAGCGTGGCCGAGTGATTAGCGCGCTTGGTTACTGACCTAAGGGACCTTACTCTGGGTTAGATTGGGTTGTTTTACCTCTGAGCGGCACTTTTTGCACACTATGGGTTAAATGGCTAGGTCGCATGGACCTCGAAGGCTCAGAGAAGGTTGGGGGAGGAGAGCCATGGAACAGCCGTTGGGAGACATATGGTAGCCTCCCGTCAAGGCCATCCAGCGTGTTCTTTAACGTTGGGTTGTTTTACCTCTGAGCGGCACTTTTTGCACATTATGGGTTAAATGGCTAGGTCACATGGACCCCGAAGGCTCAGAGAAGGTTGGGGGAGACCCACTGGAACAGCTGTTGGGAGACAGATGGTAGCCTCCCGTCAAGGCCATCCAGCGTGTTCTTTAACGTGCACAGGGTATGACTCTCCCGAACACGGAGCCACGGCTTAACGTCCCATCCGACGGACGGCGGCCTTTCCAAGCCCATCGGTGTCCCCTACTGACCGTGGGCAAGGCGGGGACTTTTGCGGAGATAAATCTCAACGCTGACCCAGCTGGAACTCGAACCTGGGAACTGCAGATTACAAGCCTGACGCGCTACCGACTGAGCCACCCCCGCCCCGCACAGACTGAGACACAATCGTTCTAAAATACAGTATATAACAGATAATGAATGCTATAACTTTGAGTATATATTGATGTTTTATTTGAAAATGTTTTTTCCTTTGGTGGAGAATTTTAATAATAAAAAAATATTATTTCTAATACTTTTCTTAATTTTTGAAATTCTCTCGTAGTCCCATTTGAGAACCGCTCTTCTACAGGTAAGGTGACCACTTTTCCTGTATATGCAACGGTTTCAATTTATTGTAACAGGGACATTTTCCCAAATAGCGATTTTTCAGTGTTTTGAAACTGGAAAATATTTTATGCGTATCTTTATGATGCCTTATAAATTGAAGTTCCTTCCTTTAACCCGATTTCGAACAATCAAATTAATTAAAAATTAATTAAAAATACACCGTGAAACTGACACTATTTATGGCAGAATTGTTTCGCAAAACACAAGTGATATCAATTGAGGGAATAACCCATGAAAGCTATACATATAGGGCGGGGGTGGCTCAGTCGGTAGCGCGCCAGGCTCGTAATCTGTAGTTCCCAGGTTCGAGTCCCAGCTGGGTAAGCGTTGAGATTTATCTCCGCAAAATTCCCCGCCCTGCCAACGGTCAGTAGGGGACACCGATGGGCTTGGAAAGGCCGCCGTCCGTCGGATGGGACCGTTAAGCCGTGGCCCCGTGTGCGGGAGAGCCATACCCTGTGCACGTTAAAGAACACGCTGGATGGCCTTGACGGGAGGCTACCATCTGTCTCCCAACAGCTGTTCCATTCCTCCCCCAACCTTCTCTGAGCCTTCGGGGTCCATGTGACCTGGCCATTTAGCCCATGGTGTGCAAAAAAGTGCCGCTCAGAGGTAAAACAACCCAACCCAACCCTCTCTGACATTAACAACCCTTCCCCAACCTTCTCTGAGCCTTCGGGGTCCATGTGACCTGGCCATTTAGCCCATGGTGTGCAAAAAAGTGCCGCTCAGAGGTAAAACAACCCAAAAAGCTATACATATGAACAGATGAACAAGCTGAACAGGTAAGCAAACATTGGATACGGTAATTTGACATTGTTTTCAAAAATCAAGTCACTGTTGACTTTTACGTGGCTATTGTTGAAAAAAAAAATATTGTTCTCCTTTAACTGGTCATTGTTATTAATTGACAAGGTTTTATTGTCCTTTAATTGGTCATTGTCATTAATTAACAAGTCATTGCTATCCTTTAACTGGTCATTGTTATTCATTAACATGTCATTGCTGTCCTTTTAACTGGTCATTGTTGTTCATTAGCATGTCATTGTTGTCATTTTAACTGGTCATTGTTGCTAATTAACAAGTCATTGCTGTTCCTTAACTGGTCACTGTTGTTAATTAACAAGTTATTGTTGTCCTTTAACTGATCACTGTGATTAATTAACAAGTCATTGTTGTCCTTTAACTGGTCACTGTTATTAATTAACAAGTCATTGTTGTCCTTTAACTGGTCATTATCGCTAATTAACAAGTCATTGTTATTCTTTAACTGGTCACTGTTGTTAATTAACAAGTTATTATTGTCCTTTAACTGGTCAATGTGATTAATTAACACGTCATTGTTGTCCTTTAACTGGTCAGTGTTATTAATTAACAAGTCATTGTTGTCCTTTAACTGGTCATTGTTGCTAATTAACAAGTCATTGTTGTTCTTTAACTGGTCACTGTTGTTAATTAACAAGTTATTGTTGTCCTTTAACTGGTCACTGTGATTAATTAATAAGTCATTGTTGTCCTTTAACTGGTCACTGTGATTAATTAACAAGTCATTGTTGTCCTTTAACTGGTCAATGTTATTGGGGGTAGGGTATGGGATTTAACAAGTCACTGTTGTCCGTTAACTGTTCCTTGTTATTAATTAACAAATCAGTGTTGTCCTTTAATTGGATCGGTATTAATCAACAAATCACTGTTGCCCTTTATTTGATTATTAATAAACAAGTCATTGTTGTCATTTAACTGGATCGGTATTAATTAAAAAGTCACTGTTGCCTTTTAATTGATTATTAATAAACAAGTCATTGTTGTCATTTAACTGATCCTTGCTATTAATTGACAAGTCATTGTTTTAATTTAATTGATCATTATTATTTATTAACAAGCCACTGCTGTCCTTAGCTAATAATTACTAATTAACACGTCATTGTTTTAATTTAACCGACCATTGTCATCAATTAACAAGTCATTGTTGTCGTTTAATTGATTATTTTTTATGAATTAAAAAGTCATTGTTTTGTTTAACTGGTCATTGTTATTAATTAAAAAGTCATTGTCTTAATTGTACTGACCATTGCTTTTAATTAATATGTCACTGTTGTTCTTTAGCTGGCCATTTTTAAAAAATGATACGCTGTCTCGTTTCCCACTGAAACTAACCACTAAAATATAATGCACGATTGATCGGATATCTGATATCTTAATTAACATTTATTAAGTTCCTGGCCTTAGGTCTTATCCTTAAAATCATCCCAGGTTCGAGTCCCAGCTGGGTCAGCGTTGAGATTTATCTCCGCAAAATTCCCCGCCCTGCCCACGGTCAGTAGGGGACACCGATGGGCTTGGAAAGGCCACCGTCCATCGGATGAGACGTTAAGCCGTGACCCCGTGTACGGGGAGCCATACCCTGTGCACGTTAAAGAACACGCTGGATGGCCTTGACGGGAGGCTACCATCTGTCTCCCAACAACCGTTCCAGTGGGTCCCCTCCCCCAACCTTCTCTGAGCCATCGGAGTCCTTGTGATCTGGCCATTTAGCCCATGGTGTGCAAATAAGTGCCGCTCAGAGGTGAAACAACCCAACCCAACCTTAAAATCATTATAAATAGCGCCAATGGCGTTGACAATAAATGAAAACAATGGGCAGAAACAAGGTGTTAACTTAAAACACAACAGAAAAAGTATAAATATTAAAAACAACCAAAATAACAACAAAAGTGTAAATTACATCATGGTGTAAATACACAGTCCTCAAAAACCATTGACTTTGACCGTTTGAACTTGTTCAGCATTAAAGAATCATAAATGATGACGATTGAAAAAATATTTTCATAATTTCATTTAATAACGCAAATTTTAAAAGCATTTACCATTCAAACTTTTTTTTATTCTTTTTTTTTTTAAAGAATTATACGTAAAAAAAAATGAGCGGCTATGAATCGAAACAGTCGAATTGATATTTTAATGTTTTTCAGGAATGCAAACTACTGCAGTGAAAGTATCGCAAAATTCCATTTCCAAATCTTGAACTTGTCTAAGTGTAATTGCTCGAGACGAAGAAATTGGAAGCTGAGTTACTTATGTAGCGGAAAAAAATTTCGGAAATAACAAATCAGAAATCTGACACGATGCAACAAAAAAAAAAACAAAAATCAAGGTGACCTTAGACTATTGTTAGAAATCTGGCCTGTTCATCTTAATGTCACGTGTTCATAAAAATATTAAATTCTATCAAAAGATTTCATTAGCAACTGATGAATGCCATTCAAATAATCCTTTCATGTGTGGAATCACGTGGACACTAGTGTGTCCTTTTTTTTTTCATCTTCAGCGCAATAAATCATTCCACATCCCTAAACATAGTCCGTGTAAAAGCAGAATCATCTGCGGAATGAAATCTCTTGGGATTCGTTTACCTTTATGCTCCTGGTGTTCCTTGTAGAGGAAAAATTTCTTTTTTTTTTTGATGTGTTAGTTGCAATTGAAATTCGTCGTTCTAAATGTTTTTTTTTAAGACTAGCTATAATTGCTATTGCCAATGGTGAAACTGAGGTTAATGAGGATATTTTTGTAAACATCTGTATGTGGATTAAATGAGGCAATCAGTAAAGAGATTGATGTTAAATACAAAAAAAGGGAGGTAATAGGAGCGAAAAAGAAAGATTTTAAGATCGTTCTCCAGTTTTTAACTTCCGAAACAGTGATGCGGTTTCTTTTAGCTTACGAACACAGCATCAAGAGATGTTTGTATTAACAATCTTTTAAAGTATGTTAATGAGTATTGAAGAGCCACTAATGCAAAATAAAACTTATTCTTAAAGAGTCTCAAAAATTTTTTCTACTTAAAGAACCAATCAAAAACATCATCTTAAAGAAGGATAAAAAGAAAGAAATTAAACTGCATTCTGTCTGAAAAATTGAATTTTCATGATATTATTTTGTTAAAACGTAACACAGTTGCACTTAAAAATAATCTTAATATCTAGTATCACAAAATAAGACTTGAAAAATTTAGGTTAATTAACTAAAATCACTAGCATTGTATGTATTTTTCATAAAAATGGAATTTTTTTTGGTAAAATACGTTTTTGATCTTAGGCAAGTTAACGCAAATTGCGTTAATAAATTAATTTTCATAAACTCAATGTCCTAATTTATAGAAATAGAAGATGATGTGGAGGAGCCGCTTTGTACAAGGAGTCTTCGTTACCCAGTGGGGGGGGGGGGGGCTCAGTCGGTAGCGCGCCAGGCTCGTAATCTGTAGTTCCCAGGTTCGAGTCCCAGCTGGGTCAGCGTTGAGATTCATCTCCGCAAAATTCCACGCCCTGCCCACGGTCAGTAGGGGACACCGATGGACTTGGAAAGGCCCCCGTCCGTCGGATGGGACATTAAGCCGTGGCCCCGTGTGCGGGAGAGCCATACCCTGTGCACATTAAAGAACACGCTGGATGGCCTTGACGGGAGGCTACCATCTGTCTCCCAACAGCTGTTCCAGTGGGTCCTCTCCCCCAACCTTCTCTGAGCCTTCGAGGTCATTGTGACCTGGCCATTTAGCCGATGGTGTGCAAAAAAGTGCCGCTCAGAGGTAAAACAACCCAACGTTAAAGAACACACTGGATGGCCTTGACGGGAGGCTACCATCTGTCTCCGAACAGCTGTTCCAGTGGGTCCCCTCCCCCAACCTTCTCTGAGCTTTCGGGGTCCATGTGACCTGGCCATTTAGCCGATGGTGTGCAAAAAAGTGCCGCTCAGAGGTAAAACAACTCAACCCATTACCCAGTGGTGTGATGGAGCCGGCTCACACCGGCTCGCGCGAGCCGATAGTAAATTTTTCAAGAATTTTGAGAGACTTGGCTATTAGTTAGCGCGCTTGGCTACTGATCTAAGGGACCTAGGTTCGAGCCCCGTGTAAGGCATGGATGTATGTGTCGTTTTTCTGCTGAAATCCCGCCATCCTCGCAGAACTTCTACTATGGCGTATAAACTGACAGGCTCCTGACAGACCTCTGTGGCAAGCAGCTGCTTGAGGGGGGTCTTTATTTTATTTACTGTTAAATCGACTATGACTATAAACTGTAGAGCGGCGCGAACTTCAATCCACAACAGCTAACGTCATTTGGGCGATAAGCTTATATATGTTGACACCGGTTGGGTTGTTTTACCTCTGAGCGACACTTTTTTGCACACCATGGGCTAAATGGCCAGGTCACATGGACCCCGAAGGCTCAGAGAAGGTTGGGGGAGGGGACCCACTGGAACAGCTGTTGGGAGACAGATGGTAGCCAGTTAGTGTGTTCTTTAACGTGCACAGGGTATGGCTCTCCCGCACACGGGGCCACGGCTTAATGTCCCATCCGACGGACGGGGGCCTTTCCAAGCCCATCGGTGTCGCCTACTGACCGTGGGCAGGGCGGGGAATTTTGCGGAGATAAATCTCAACGCTGACCCAGCTGGGAATCGAACCTGGGAACTACAGATTACGAGCCTGACGCGCTACCGACTGAGTTACCCCCGCCTCATGTTGACACGGAAAATCTAACGGCGGCGTAGTGGTTTCGACACCTTTTGTGCTCCTTTTCCCCCGCCCCCTTCTGTACAGTCGCTCAAAAAATAATGTCAACCTTCGTGTCACGTGACACGAAGGTTGATAGATCACTAATTTCTAAAAAAAATCGTTGTCAGATATTTTTTATGAATTCTGTAATCAACCATAGTGTTCGGATACTTTTTCGAGCGACTGTACGCGGCAGCCTCCATAGGTGATGATGATAATTCGAACTTTGAGAGGCTTTTGTCAGACAGGTTGGGTTAGGTTGTTTTACCTGTGAGCGGCACTTTTTTGCACACCATGGGCTAAATGGCCAGGTCACAAGGACCCCGAAGGCTCAGAGAAGGTCGGGGGAGGGGACCCATTGGAACAGCTGTTGGGAGACAGATGGTAGCCTCCCGTCAAGGCCATCCAGTGTGTTCTTTAACGTTGGGTTGTTTTACCTGTGAGCGGCACTTTTTTGCACACCATGGGCTAAATGGCCAGGTCACAAGGACCCCGAAGGCTCAGAGAAGGTCGGGGGAGGGGACCCATTGGAACAGCTGTTGGGAGACAGATGGTAGCCTCCCGTCAAGGCCATCCAGTGTGTTCTTTAACGTTGGGTTGTTTTACCTGTGAGCGGCACTTTTTTGCACACCATGGGCTAAATGGCCAGGTCACAAGGACCCCGAAGGCTCAGAGAAGGTCGGGGGAGGGGACCCATTGGAACAGCTGTTGGGAGACAGATGGTAGCCTCCCGTCAAGGCCATCCAGTGTGTTCTTTAACGTTGGGTTGTTTTACCTGTGAGCGGCACTTTTTTGCACACCATGGGCTAAATGGCCAGGTCACAAGGACCCCGAAGGCTCAGAGAAGGTCGGGGGAGGGGACCCATTGGAACAGCTGTTGGGAGACAGATGGTAGCTTCCCGTCAAGGCCATCCAGTGTGTTCTTTAACGTGCACAGGGTATGGCTCTCCCGCACACGGGTCCACGTCTTAACGTCCCATCCGACGGACGGCGGCCTTTCCAAGCCCATCGGTGTCCCCTACTGACCGTGGGCAGGGCGGGGAATTTTGCGGAGATAAATCTCAACGCTGACCCAGCTGGGACTCGAACCTGGGAACTACAGATTACGAGTCTGGCGCGCTACCGACTGAGCCTCCCCCGCCCCTGTCAGACAGGTTGTCTTCAAACACTCTCCGTTGCACTCGTCTGTGTCACACGAGACAAAGCTTAGGAGATATAAGATGAAAAAAAAATGTTTTTTTTTAAGTTTGGAGAATGGCGAGGATTAATAGTTCACAACATTGACAGTTAGGTTCTGGAGTCTTGCTGTGAAGTTGATTTACCTCTGAGCGGCACTTTTTTGCACACCATGGGCTAAATGGCCAGGTCACAAGGACCCCGAAGGCTCAGAGAAGGTCGGAGGAGGGGACCTATTGGAACAGCTGTTGGGAGACAGATGGTAGCCTCCCGTCAAGGCCATCCAGCGTGTTCTTTAACGTGCACAGGGTATGGCTCTCCCGCACACGGGGCCACGGCTTAATGTCCCATCAGACGGACGGGGGCCTATCCAAGCCCATCGGTGTCCCCTACTGACCGTGGGCAGGGCGGGGAATTTTGCGGAGATAAATCTCAACGCTGACGCAGCTGGGACTCGAACCTGGGAACTACAGATTACGAGCCTGGCGTGCTACCGACTGAGCCACCCCCGCCCCACTGTGAAGTTGAACAGGGCTGTTTAGTATTAGCTGGAGATCCTAAACAGTGCAGGAAAATTTTCTTGAAACTAATATATTGTCAAAAGTAAAATTATTCATTATTTCATTAGATTCTATAAAAAGGTTTTACTCTATTCAGGAATGTAAGAACGTGGTGATTAATTTCATTTCTTCATTTTTTTGTCTTTACATCCCAGACCAGGTTCGTAATCTGCAGTTCCCAGGTTCGAGTCCCACCCGTGTCAGCGTTGAGACTTATCTCCGCTAATTCCGCACCCTGCCCCCGGCCATTATGGGACACTGATGGGTTTGGAAAGTCCGTCGTCGGTAGGATGGGATGTAAATACTTGGCCCTCTGTGCGGGGGAGCCATACGTTAAAGAACACGCTGGATGGCTTTGATAGGAGGTTACCATGCGTCGCCTAACAGCTGTTAGGTCCCCTTCCAGTGGGTCCCCTTCCCCCAAATCTCATCGGAGCCCTGGGTGTCCTTGTGACCTGGCCAGTTAGTCAAATTGTGTGCAGAAAAAGTGCCGTTCAGAGATAAAATATCCTAACTCTCTTTCTCAAAGTTGCAAAGGGACTGAAATGTTCCTCACATTGTAGATTGACTTCCATGAATGACTTAAGAGGATTCGAAATTAGCTTAGTCTTATAGAGGATTGAGTTGTTTTATTTTTGAGCTTTGTGGCGGGGAGGCTCAGTCGGTACCGCGCCAGACTCGTAATCTGTAGTTCCCAGGTTCGAATCCCAGCTGGGTCAGCGTTGAGATTTATCGCCGCAAAATTCCGCGCCCTGCCCACGGTGAGTAGGGGACACCGATGGGCTTGGAAAGGCCGCTGTCGGTCTGATGGGACGTTAACCGTGGCCCCGTGTGCGCGAGAGCCATACCCTGTGCACGTTAAAGAACACGCTGGATGGCCTTGACGTGAGGCTATCATCTGTCTCCCAACAGCTGTTCCAGTGGGTCCCCTCCCCCAACCTTCTCTGAGCCTTCGGGGTCCATGTGACCTGGCCATTTAGCCCATGGTGTGCAAAAAAAGTGCCGCTCAGAGGTAAAACAATCCAACGTTAAAGAACACACTGGATGGCCTTGACGGGAGGCTACCATCTGTCTCCCAACAGCTGTTCCAGTGGGTCCCCTCCCCAAACCTTCTCTGAGCCTTCGGGGTCCATATGACCTGGCCATTTAGCCCATGGTGTGCAAAAAAGTGCCGCTCAGAGGTAAAACAACCCACCGTTAAAGAACAAGCTGGATGGCCTTGACGGGAGGCTACCATCTGTCTCCCAACAGCTGTTCCAGTGGGTCCCCTCCCCCAACCTTCTCTGAGCCTTCGGGGTCCATGTGACCTGGCCATTTAGCCCATGGTGTGCAAAAAAGTGCCGCTCAGAGGTAAAACAACCCAACGTTAAAGAACACGCTGGATGGCCTTGACGGGAGGCTACCATCTGTCTCCCAACAGCTGTTCCAGTGGGTCCCCTCCCCCAACCTTCTCTGAGCCTTCGGGGTCCATGTGACCTGGCCATTTAGCCCATGGTGTGCAAAAAAGTGCCGCTCAGAGGTAAAACAACCCAACGTTAAAGAACACGCTGGATGGCCTTGACGGGAGGCTACCATCTGTCTCCCAACAGCTGTTCCAGTGGGTCCCCTCCCCCAACCTTCTCTGAGCCTTCGGGGTCCATGTGACCTGGCCATTTAGCCCATGGTGTGCAAAAAAGTGCCGCTCAGAGGTAAAACAACCAACCCAACCCTCACACGGCAGGACGCGGCTTAGCTATCCATCCGATGATCGGTTCCCATTCCAAGCGCAATGTTGTGCCCTTTATGACCGAGGACAAAATAGAGGACAGCCGAGAAAATTCTCAACGCAGGCACAGTGGAGACTCAAACCTGGAAACATCACATAACGAGTCTGGCGCACGACCGACTGAGGCACCCCGCGCCCACACATCGTATAGAGTAAAAGAACTTGGTTTCCTCACTCAAAAACAAATAAAAAAAAAATCAGCTTAGACAAAATTCTACGTCAACCAAAGTTCCTTAAATAATGCAAAAAATATTAATCCTTAATCTCCAACATTGTAGAATTATATAAAAAAAACATGCCAGTAACGAGAAAAATATAAATAAATAAAAATAAATACCCCCTCAAGCAGCTGCTTGCCACAGAGGTCTGACAGGAGCCTGTCAGTTTATATGCCATAGTAGAAGGTCTGAGAGGATGGCAGGACCTCAGCAGAAAAACGACACAAACAGCCATGCCTTACCCGGGGCTCGAACCCAGGTCCCTTAGATCAGTAGCCAAGCGTGCTAACCACTGGGCCACGGGACGGCTAAAATAAATACCCCCTCAAGCAGCTGCTTGTCACAGAGGTCTGACAGGAGCCTGTCAGTTTAAATGCCATAGTAGAAGGTCTGTGAGGATGTGCAGGACCTCAGCAGAAAAACGACACAAATAGCTATGCCTTACCCGGGTCTCGAACCCAGGTCTCTTAGATCGGTAGCCAAGCGTGCTAACCACTGGGCCACGGGACGGCTAAAATAAATACCCCCTCAAGCAGCTGCTTGCCACAGAGGTCTGACAGGAGCCTGTCAGTTTATATGCCATAGTAGAAGGTCTGTGAGGATGTGCAGGACCTCAGCAGAAAAACGATACAAACAGCTATGCCTTACCCGGGTCTCGAACCCAGGTCTCTTAGATCGGTAGCCAAGCGTGCTAACCACTGGGCCACGGGACGGCTAAAATAAATACCCCCTCAAGCAGCTGCTTGCCACAAAGGTCTGACAGGAGCCTGTCAGTTTATATGCCATAGTAGAAGGTCTGAGAGGATGGCAGGACCTCAGCAGAAAAACGACACAAACAGCCATGCCTTACCCGGGGCTCGAACCCAGGTCCCTTAGATCAGTAGCCAAGCGTGCTAACCACTGGGCCACGGGACGGCTAAAATAAATACCCCCTCAAGCAGCTGCTTGTCACAGAGGTCTGACAGGAGCCTGTCAGTTTATATGCCATAGTAGAAGGTCTGTGAGGATGTGCAGGACCTCAGCAGAAAAACGACACAAATAGCTATGCCTTACCCGGGTCTCGAACCCAGGTCTCTTAGATCGGTAGCCAAGCGTGCTAACCACTGGGCCACGGGACGGCTAAAATAAATACCCCCTCAAGCAGCTGCTTGCCACAGAGGTCTGACAGGAGCCTGTCAGTTTATATGCCATAGTAGAAGGTCTGTGAGGATGTGCAGGACCTCAGCAGAAAAACGATACAAACAGCTATGCCTTACCCGGGTCTCGAACCCAGGTCTCTTAGATCGGTAGCCAAGCGTGCTAACCACTGGGCCACGGGACGGCTAAAATAAATACCCCCTCAAGCAGCTGCTTGCCACAAAGGTCTGACAGGAGCCTGTCAGTTTATATGCCATAGTAGAAGGTCTGAGAGGATGGCAGGACCTCAGCAGAAAAACGACACAAACAGTCATGCCTTACCCGGGACTCGAACCCAGGTCCCTTAGATCAGTAGCCAAGCGTGCTAACCACTGGGCCACGGGACGGCTAAAATAAATACCCCCTCAAGCAGCTGCTTGCCACAGAGGTCTGACAGGAGCCTGTCAGTTTATATGCCATAGTAGAAGGTCTGAGAGGATGGCAGGACCTCAGCAGAAAAACGACACAAACAGCCATGCCTTACCCGGGGCTCGAACCCAGGTCCCTTAGATCAGTAGCCAAGCGTGCTAACCACTGGGCCACGGGACGGCTAAAATAAATACCCCCTCAAGCAGCTGCTTGTCACAGAGGTCTGATAGGAGCCTGTCAGTTTATATGCAATAGTAGAAGGTCTGAGAGGATGGCAGGACCTCAGCAGAAAAACGACACAAACAGCCATGCCTTACCCGGGGCTCGAACCCAGGTCCCTTAGATCAGTAGCCAAGCGTGCTAACCACTGGGCCACGGGACGGCTAAAATAAATACCCCCTCAAACAGCTGCTTGCCACAGAGGTCTGACAGGAGCCTGTCAGTTTATATGCCATAGTAGAAGGTCTGAGAGGATGGCAGGACCTCAGCAGAAAAACGACACAAACAGCCATGCCTTACCCGGGGCTCGAACCCAGGTCCCTTAGATCAGTAGCCAAGCGCGCTAACCACTAGGCCAATGGGGCCAAAAATATTAGGAATGAAAATAATAAAATTGGTAATAAATGAAAAAATTTGAAAAGGATAATTAATATTAACTCAAAAGTTTGAACCCTGATTGAAAAAGACATGGCATTAATGTCGGGAAAAAAAGGAAAGGTAACTTTATCAACTGGATTAATTAATAAAGTAAAAAAGCAGAAAAATAAAACATAACTTAGAAAAGAAAAGAAAAATGAACATACTGTTAATCTTACAAAGTAAACCTTTCCCATGAAATTAATTTCAACATTAAAGGTCCGTATTCCAATCTTGACGAGAAACCAACGAACAATAGAATACTAGCTATTTGCTTGGAAAATATTTGTTATAATCTTGAAAAACTGAAACCAATAAACGCGAAGAACTGAGAACTGAATCTGTGAATATTTTAAAACTTTAATTACATTAAAAAAAAACTAAAAATATCTAAGAAAAAAAGCCAATCACTATATAAAAAATTTAAAACGATAACTTAACAGCTATTAAAGGATCAAATGCAAATTAACAGCTATTGCATACCGAAACTGGGGGTGGCTCAGTCGGTAGCGCGCCAGGCTCGTAATCTGTAGTTCCCAGGTTCGAGTCCCATATGGGTCAGCGTTGAGATTTATCTCCGCAAAAATTCCCCGCCCTGCCCACGGTCAGTAGGGAACACCGATGGGCTTGGAAAGGCCGCCGTCCGTCATATGGGACGTTAAGCCGTGGCCCCGTGTGCGGGAGAGCCATACCCTGTGCACGTTAAAGGACACACTGGATGGCCTTGACGGGAGGCTACCATCTGTCTCCCAACAGCTGTTCCAGTGGGTCCCCTCCCCCAACCTTCTCTGAGCCTTCGGGGTCCATGTGACCTGGCCATTTAGCCCATGGTGTGCAAAAATAGTGCCGCTCAGAGGTAAAACAACCCAACAACATACCGAAACTATTACATGAAAAAAGAAATGGAAGAATAGATTAAACGACCCTAGACAAAAATAAAGAACCCAACAAAATATATAGTAAAGAACACTTAATAACCCTATTTTGAAGTAAAAGTAAATAAAAAAATTTAAAGATTTAAAACCCTTCAAACAGATAACTATGAGAACAACACCTAGATAACAAAAAATATTATAAAATGAAGAAAAAAATCACAACGACCTCTAGCTGAAACTAAGAACACACATTATTACTATACACCTCTCGATGAATGTTAAACGCAGCTCAATAAAATTCTTTTATCTCGTAACCTATTTGGATAGGTTCATTCAAATATCGCAGGAAGATACAAAGATAACGTTGTGATAAGCCATTAAAATTTGGTACAAAATGAATTGCATAAATCATTAAAAAAGCATAACGGAAAGTACGTGAAAAGGTAAAAGGTGGAATGCAAAATGTGTAGGACCACAGTCCTGCTCTTATTACTTAGTGGAATTTAATGATGGTTCATTTTATTAAATGGCTGGAGATGGTTTATCTTATTAACTGGCTGGAGATGGTTTATCTTATTAACTGGCTGGAGATGGTTTATCTTATTAACTGGCTGGAGGTGGTTTATCTTATTAACTGGCTGGAGATGGTTTATCTTATTAACTGGCTGGAGATGGTTTATCTTATTAACTGGCTGGAGATGGTTTATCTTATTAACTGGCTGGAGATGGTTTATCTTATTAACTGGCTGGAGGTGGTTTATCTTATTAACTGGCTGGAGATGGTTTATCTTATTAACTGGCTGGAGATGGTTTATCTTATTAACTGGCTGGAGATGGTTTATCTTATTAACTGGCTGGAGATGGTTTATCTTATTAACTGGCTGGAGATGGTTTATCTTATTAACTGGCTGGAGATGGTTTATCTTATTAACTGGCTAGAGATGGTTTATCTTATTAACTGGCTGGAGATGGTTTATCTTATTAACTGGCTGGAGGTGGTTTATCTTATTAACTGGCTGGAGATGGTTTATCTTATTAACTGGCTGGAGATGGTTTATCTTATTAATTGGCTGGAGATGGTTTATCTTATTAACTGGCTGGAGGTGGTTTATCTTATTAACTGGCTGGAGGTGGTTTATCTTATTAACTGGCTGGAGGTGGTTTATCTTATTAACTGGCTGGAGATGGTTTATCTTATTAACTGGCTGGAGATGGTTTATCTTATTAACTGGCTGGAGATGGTTTATCTTATTAACTGGCTGGAGGTGGTTTATCTTATTAACTGGCTGGAGGTGGTTTATCTTATTAACTGGCTGGAGATGGTTTATCTTATTAACTGGCTGGAGATGGTTTATCTTATTAACTGGCTGGAGATGGTTTATCTTATTAACTGGCTGGAGATGGTTTATCTTATTAACTGGCTGGAGATGGTTTATCTTATTAACTGGCTGGAGATGGTTTATCTTATTAACTGGCTGGAGGTGGTTTATCTTATTAACTGGCTGGAGATGGTTTATCTTATTAACTGGCTGGAGATGGTTTATCTTATTAACTGGCTGGAGATGGTTTATCTTATTAACTGGCTGGAGGTGGTTTATCTTATTAACTGGCTGGAGATGGTTTATCTTATTAACTGGCTGGAGATGGTTTATCTTATTAACTGGCTGGAGATGGTTTATCTTATTAACTGGCTGGAGATGGTTTATCTTATTAACTGGCTGGAGATGGTTTATCTTATTAACTGGCTGGAGATGGTTTATCTTATTAACTGGCTAGAGATGGTTTATCTTATTAACTGGCTGGAGATGGTTTATCTTATTAACTGGCTGGAGGTGGTTTATCTTATTAACTGGCTGGAGATGGTTTATCTTATTAACTGGCTGGAGATGGTTTATCTTATTAATTGGCTGGAGATGGTTTATCTTATTAACTGGCTGGAGGTGGTTTATCTTATTAACTGGCTGGAGGTGGTTTATCTTATTAACTGGCTGGAGATGGTTTATCTTATTAATTGGCTGGAGATGGTTTATCTTATTAACTGGCTGGAGGTGGTTTATCTTATTAACTGGCTGGAGGTGGTTTATCTTATTAACTGGCTGGAGGTGGTTTATCTTATTAACTGGCTGGAGATGGTTTATCTTATTAACTGGCTGGAGATGGTTTATCTTATTAACTGGCTGGAGATGGTTTATCTTATTAACTGGCTGGAGATGGTTTATCTTATTAACTGGCTGGAGATGGTTTATCTTATTAACTGGCTGGAGATGGTTTATCTTATTAACTGGCTGGAGATGGTTTATCTTATTAACTGGCTGGAGATGGTTTATCTTATTAACTGGCTGGAGATGGTTTATCTTATTAACTGGCTAGAGATGGTTTATCTTATTAACTGGCTGGAGATGGTTTATCTTATTAACTGGCTGGAGGTGGTTTATCTTATTAACTGGCTGGAGATGGTTTATCTTATTAACTGGCTGGAGATGGTTTATCTTATTAATTGGCTGGAGATGGTTTATCTTATTAACTGGCTGGAGGTGGTTTATCTTATTAACTGGCTGGAGGTGGTTTATCTTATTAACTGGCTGGAGGTGGTTTATCTTATTAACTGGCTGGAGATGGTTTATCTTATTAACTGGCTGGAGATGGTTTATCTTATTAACTGGCTGGAGATGGTTTATCTTATTAACTGGCTGGAGGTGGTTTATCTTATTAACTGGCTGGAGGTGGTTTATCTTATTAACTGGCTGGAGATGGTTTATCTTATTAACTGGCTGGAGATGGTTTATCTTATTAACTGGCTGGAGATGGTTTATCTTATTAACTGGCTGGAGATGGTTTATCTTATTAACTGGCTGGAGATGGTTTATCTTATTAACTGGCTGGAGGTGGTTTATCTTATTAACTGGCTGGAGATGGTTTATCTTATTAACTTGCTGGAGATGGTTTATCTTATTAACTGGCTGGAGGTGGTTTATCTTATTAACTGGCTGGAGGTGGTTTATCTTATTAACTGGCTGGAGATTGTTTATCTTATTAACTGGCTGGAGATGGTTTATCTTATTAACTGGCTGGAGATGGTTTATCTTATTAACTGGCTGGAGATGGTTTATCTTATTAACTGGCTGGAGATGGTTTATCTTATTAACTGGCTGGAGATGGTTTATCTTATTAACTGGCTGGAGATGGTTTATCTTATTAACTGGCTGGAGATGGTTTATCTTATTAACTGGCTGGAGATGGTTTATCTTATTAACTGGCTGGAGATGGTTTATCTTATTAACTGGCTGGAGATGGTTTATCTTATTAACTGGCTGGAGATGGTTTATCTTATTAACTGGCTGGAGGTGGTTTATCTTATTAACTGGCTGGAGATGGTTTATCTTATTAACTTGCTGGAGATGGTTTATCTTATTAACTGGCTGGAGGTGGTTTATCTTATTAACTGGCTGGAGATTGTTTATCTTATTAACTGGCTGGAGATGGTTTATCTTATTAACTGGCTGGAGATGGTTTATCTTATTAACTGGCTGGAGATGGTTTATCTTATTAACTGGCTGGAGATGGTTTATCTTATTAACTGGCTGGAGGTGGTTTATCTTATTAACTGGCTGGAGGTGGTTTATCTTATTAACTGGCTGGAGATTGTTTATCTTATTAACTGGCTGGAGATGGTTTATCTTATTAACTGGCTGGAGATGGTTTATCTTATTAACTGGCTGGAGATGGTTTATCTTATTAACTGGCTGGAGATGGTTTATCTTATTAACTGGCTGGAGATGGTTTATCTTATTAACTGGCTGGAGATGGTTTATCTTATTAACTGGCTGGAGATGGTTTATCTTATTAACTGGCTGGAGATGGTTTATCTTATTAACTGGCTGGAGATGGTTTATCTTATTAACTGGCTGGAGATGGTTTATCTTATTAACTGGCTGGAGATGGTTTATCTTATTAACTGGCTGGAGGTGGTTTATCTTATTAACTGGCTGGAGATGGTTTATCTTATTAACTTGCTGGAGATGGTTTATCTTATTAACTGGCTGGAGATGGTTTATCTTATTAACTGGCTGGAGATGGTTTATCTTATTAACTGGCTGGAGATGGTTTATCTTATTAACTGGCTGGAGATGGTTTATCTTATTAACTAGCTCGAGATGGTTTATCTTATTAACTGGCTGGAGATGGTTTATCTTATTAACTGGCTGGAGGTGGTTTATCTTATTAACTGGCTGGAGATGGTTTATCTTATTAACTTGCTGGAGATGGTTTATCTTATTAACTGGCTGGAGGTGGTTTATCTTATTAACTGGCTGGAGGTGGTTTATCTTATTAACTGGCTGGAGATTGTTTATCTTATTAACTGGCTGGAGATGGTTTATCTTATTAACTGGCTGGAGATGGTTTATCTTATTAACTGGCTGGAGATGGTTTATCTTATTAACTGGCTGGAGATGGTTTATCTTATTAACTGGCTGGAGATGGTTTATCTTATTAACTGGCTGGAGATGGTTTATCTTATTAACTGGCTGGAGATGGTTTATCTTATTAACTGGCTGGAGGTGGTTTATCTTATTAACTGGCTGGAGGTGGTTTATCTTATTAACTGGCTGGAGATGGTTTATCTTATTAACTGGCTGGAGATGGTTTATCTTATTAACTGGCTGGAGATGGTTTATCTTATTAACTGGCTGGAGATGGTTTATCTTATTAACTAGCTCGAGATGGTTTATCTTATTAACTGGCTGGAGATGGTTTATCTTATTAACTGGCTGGAGATGGTTTATCTTATTAACTGGCTGGAGATGGTTTATCTTATTAACTGGCTGGAGATGGTTTATCTTATTAACTGGCTGGAGATGGTTTATCTTATTAACTGGCTGGAGATGGTTTATCTTATTAACTGGCTCGAGGTGGTTTATCTTATTAACTGGCTGGAGATGGTTTATCTTATTAACTGGCTGGAGATGGTTTATCTTATTAACTGGCTGGAGATGGTTTATCTTATTAACTAGCTGGAGATGGTTTATCTTATTAACTGGCTGGAGATGGTTTATCTTATTAACTGGCTGGAGATGGTTTATCTTATTAACTGGCTGGAGATGGTTTATCTTATTAACTGGCTGGAGATGGTTTATCTTATTAACTAGCTCGAGATGGTTTATCTTATTAACTGGCTGGAGATGGTTTATCTTATTAACTGGCTGGAGGTGGTTTATCTTATTAACTGGCTGGAGATGGTTTATCTTATTAACTGGCTGGAGATGGTTTATCTTATTAACTGGCTGGAGATGGTTTATCTTATTAACTGGCTGGAGATGGTTTATCTTATTAACTGGCTGGAGATGGTTTATCTTATTAACTGGCTGGAGATGGTTTATCTTATTAACTGGCTGGAGATGGTTTATCTTATTAACTGGCTGGAGATGGTTTATCTTATTAACTGGCTCGAGGTGGTTTATCTTATTAACTGGCTGGAGATGGTTTATCTTATTAACTAGCTGGAGATGGTTTATCTTATTAACTGGCTGGAGATGGTTTATCTTATTAACTGGCTGGAGATGGTTTATCTTATTAACTGGCTGGAGATGGTTTATCTTATTAACTGGCTGGAGATGGTTTATCTTATTAACTGGCTGGAGATGGTTTATCTTATTAACTGGCTGGAGGTGGTTTATCTTATTAACTGGCTGGAGATGGTTTATCTTATTAACTGGCTGGAGGTGGTTTATCTTATTAACTGGCTGGAGATGGTTTATCTTATTAACTGGCTGGAGGTGGTTTATCTTATTAACTGGCTGGAGGTGGTTTATCTTATTAACTGGCTGCAGGTGGTTTATCTTATTAACTGGCTGGAGATGGTTTATCTTATTAACTGGCTGGAGATGGTTTATCTTATTAACTGGCTGGAGATGGTTTATCTTATTAACTGGCTGGAGGTGGTTTATCTTATTAACTGGCTGGAGATTGTTTATCTTATTAACTGGCTGGAGATGGTTTATCTTATTAACTGGCTGGAGATGGTTTATCTTATTAACTGGCTGGAGATGGTTTATCTTATTAACTGGCTGGAGATGGTTTATCTTATTAACTGGCTGGAGATGGTTTATCTTATTAACTGGCTGGAGATGGTTTATCTTATTAACTGGCTGGAGATGGTTTATCTTATTAACTGGCTGGAGATGGTTTATCTTATTAACTGGCTGGAGATGGTTTATCTTATTAACTGGCTGGAGATGGTTTATCTTATTAACTGGCTGGAGATGGTTTATCTTATTAACTGGCTGGAGGTGGTTTATCTTATTAACTGGCTGGAGATGGTTTATCTTATTAACTTGCTGGAGATGGTTTATCTTATTAACTGGCTGGAGGTGGTTTATCTTATTAACTGGCTGGAGGTGGTTTATCTTATTAACTGGCTGGAGATTGTTTATCTTATTAACTGGCTGGAGATGGTTTATCTTATTAACTGGCTGGAGATGGTTTATCTTATTAACTGGCTGGAGATGGTTTATCTTATTAACTGGCTGGAGATGGTTTATCTTATTAACTGGCTGGAGGTGGTTTATCTTATTAACTGGCTGGAGGTGGTTTATCTTATTAACTGGCTGGAGATGGTTTATCTTATTAACTGGCTGGAGATGGTTTATCTTATTAACAGGCTGGAGATGGTTTATCTTATTAACTGGCTGGAGATGGTTTATCTTATTAACTGGCTGGAGATGGTTTATCTTATTAACTGGCTGGAGGTGGTTTATCTTATTAACTGGCTGGAGATGGTTTATCTTATTAACTTGCTGGAGATGGTTTATCTTATTAACTGGCTGGAGGTGGTTTATCTTATTAACTGGCTGGAGGTGGTTTATCTTATTAACTGGCTGGAGATTGTTTATCTTATTAACTGGCTGGAGATGGTTTATCTTATTAACTGGCTGGAGATGGTTTATCTTATTAACTAGCTGGAGATGGTTTATCTTATTAACTGGCTGGAGGTGGTTTATCTTATTAACTGGCTGGAGGTGGTTTATCTTATTAACTGGCTGGAGATGGTTTATCTTATTAACTGGCTGGAGATGGTTTATCTTATTAACTGGCTGGAGATGGTTTATCTTATTAACTGGCTGGAGATGGTTTATCTTATTAACTGGCTGGAGATGGTTTATCTTATTAACTGGCTGGAGGTGGTTTATCTTATTAACTGGCTGGAGATGGTTTATCTTATTAACTGGCTGGAGATGGTTTATCTTATTAACTGGCTGGAGATGGTTTATCTTATTAACTGGCTAGAGATGGTTTATCTTATTAACTGGCTGGAGGTGGTTTATCTTATTAACTGGCTGGAGGTGGTTTATCTTATTAACTAGCTCGAGATGGTTTATCTTATTAACTGGCTGGAGATGGTTTATCTTATTAACTGGCTGGAGATTGTTTATCTTATTAACTGGCTGGAGATGGTTTATCTTATTAACTGGCTAGAGATGGTTTATCTTATTAACTGGCTGGAGATGGTTTATCTTATTAACTGGCTGGAGATGGTTTATCTTATTAACTGGCTGGAGATGGTTTATCTTATTAACTGGCTGGAGGTGGTTTATCTTATTAACTGGCTGGAGATGGTTTATCTTATTAACTGGCTGGAGATGGTTTATCTTATTAACTGGCTGGAGATGGTTTATCTTATTAACTGGCTGGAGATGGTTTATCTTATTAACTGGCTGGAGATGGTTTATCTTATTAACTGGCTGGAGATGGTTTATCTTATTAACTGGCTAGAGATGGTTTATCTTATTAACTGGCTGGAGATGGTTTATCTTATTAACTGGCTGGAGATGGTTTATCTTATTAACTGGCTGGAGATGGTTTATCTTATTAACTGGCTGGAGGTGGTTTATCTTATTAACTGGCTGGAGATGGTTTATCTTATTAACTGGCTGGAGATGGTTTATCTTATTAACTGGCTGGAGATGGTTTATCTTATTAACTGGCTGGAGATGGTTTATCTTATTAACTGGCTGGAGATGGTTTATCTTATTAACTGGCTGGAGATGGTTTATCTTATTAACTGGCTAGAGATGGTTTATCTTATTAACTGGCTGGAGGTGGTTTATCTTATTAACTGGCTGGAGGTGGTTTATCTTATTAACTGGCTGGAGATGGTTTATCTTATTAACTGGCTGGAGATGGTTTATCTTATTAACAGGCTGGAGATGGTTTATCTTATTAACTGGCTGGAGATGGTTTATCTTATTAACTGGCTGGAGATGGTTTATCTTATTAACTGGCTGGAGGTGGTTTATCTTATTAACTGGCTGGAGATGGTTTATCTTATTAACTTGCTGGAGATGGTTTATCTTATTAACTGGCTGGAGGTGGTTTATCTTATTAACTGGCTGGAGGTGGTTTATCTTATTAACTGGCTGGAGATTGTTTATCTTATTAACTGGCTGGAGATGGTTTATCTTATTAACTGGCTGGAGATGGTTTATCTTATTAACTAGCTGGAGATGGTTTATCTTATTAACTGGCTGGAGATGGTTTATCTTATTAACTGGCTGGAGATGGTTTATCTTATTAACTGGCTGGAGATGGTTTATCTTATTAACTGGCTGGAGATGGTTTATCTTATTAACTGGCTAGAGATGGTTTATCTTATTAACTGGCTGGAGATGGTTTATCTTATTAACTGGCTGGAGATGGTTTATCTTATTAACTGGCTGGAGATGGTTTATCTTATTAACTGGCTGGAGATGGTTTATCTTATTAACTGGCTGGAGATGGTTTATCTTATTAACTAGCTCGAGATGGTTTATCTTATTAACTGGCTGGAGATGGTTTATCTTATTAACTGGCTGGAGGTGGTTTATCTTATTAACTGGCTGGAGATGGTTTATCTTATTAACTAGCTGGAGATGGTTTATCTTATTAACTGGCTGGAGATGGTTTATCTTATTAACTGGCTGGAGATGGTTTATCTTATTAACTGGCTGGAGATGGTTTATCTTATTAACTGGCTGGAGATGGTTTATCTTATTAACTAGCTCGAGATGGTTTATCTTATTAACTGGCTGGAGATGGTTTATCTTATTAACTGGCTGGAGATGGTTTATCTTATTAACTAGCTGGAGATGGTTTATCTTATTAACTGGCTGGAGATGGTTTATCTTATTAACTGGCTGGAGATGGTTTATCTTATTAACTAGCTGGAGATGGTTTATCTTATTAACTGGCTGGAGATGGTTTATTTTATTAACTGGCTGGAGATGGTTTATCTTATTAACTAGCTCGAGATGGTTTATCTTATTAACTGGCTGGAGATGGTTTATCTTATTAACTAGCTGGAGATGGTTTATCTTATTAACTGGCTGGAGATGGTTTATCTTATTAACTGGCTGGAGATGGTTTATCTTATTAACTTGCTGGAGATGGTTTATCTTATTAACTGGCTGGAGATGGTTTATCTTATTAACTGGCTGGAGATGGTTTATCTTATTAACTGGCTGGAGGTGGTTTATCTTATTAACTGGCTGGAGATGGTTTATCTTATTAACTAGCTGGAGATGGTTTATCTTATTAACTGGCTGGAGATGGTTTATCTTATTAACTGCCTGGAGGTGGTTTATCTTATTAACTGGCTGGAGATGGTTTATCTTATTAACTGGCTGGAGGTGGTTCACCCTATTAACTGGCTGGAGATGGTTTATCTTATTAACGGCATTAATCGAAGTTGTTTAGCCTACATTAGTGGTGAAGAGGTTCAAATTCTCTCCAGCGCTACTGTAGGTATTAATAATAAAGAGATACTAGGGGCATTAGTCGATTCATGCCGTTAATAAGATAAACCATCTCCAGCCAGTTAATAAGATGAACCATCATTAAATTCCACGAAGTAATAAGAGCAGGATTGTGGTCCTAGATGGTTTAGGGTCTCCCCAAGACATTCCATAGGGGTGGGTTGTTTTACCTCTGAGCGGCACTTTTTTGCACACCATGGGCTAAATGGCCAGGTCACATGGACCCGAAGGCTCAGAGAAGGTTGGGGGAGGGGACCCACTGGAACAGCTGTTGGGAGACAGATGGTAGCCTCCCGTCAAGGCCATCCAGCGTGTTCTTTAACGTGCACAAGGTATGGCTCTCCCGCACACGGGGCCACGGCTTAACATCCAACCCGACGGACGGCGACCTTTCCAAGCCCATCGGTGTCCCCTACTGACCGTGGGCAGGGCGGGGAATTTTGCGGAGATAAATCTCAACGCCTACCCAGCTGGGACTCGAACCTGGGAACTACAGATTACGAGCCTGGCGCGCTACCGACTGAGCCATCTCCACCCCAAGAATCGCTGGAGATATCTGCTAGTTATAGATTTTCAATAAAAGGGATTTAAAGTAAACAATGAAATGTTTCTAATTAAATTTTTTCCCATCATTCAGAATTTCTTATTAGACTGAGCCCATTGTTAAGCATTTTGTGAGCAGGTTTGTAAATATTTGACATCCTTTGTAATTTCAACACAATAAAACCCTCCGTAAAGAAATCTTGAGAATGAAATAATTCTTTAGAAAAGGACTTAAAATTTATTAGAAATTTTTGAATTTAGAGAATTTGGAAAGGGACTCAACCAGTTTCTTGGATATCTCACCAACAATACCAAAAATATGTTCGACATCCATTGTGACGACCCAGCTTAGATGAAAACAAAATCTAATTATCCAAGCAACTTAGAAAAATTCAATCACAAAACTCAAAGAGAACGGGGAAAAAATGTGAATTGAAACATTGGAAATGAACCTCTTTGAAAATCATTATTCGGATAACTTTATTCGAGATAAAAAGAAAAATAGATTAAATATAAAACTAAAATTAAAATCCTACTTCCTTAAAAAAAACACTTTTCTTAAAAAAAACGTTCTAAATATGCCTTATTAAGAAAAGCTTTTTTTTCTTTAATTTTAACAAATTAGAAATAAATATAAATTAAGGATAGTTACCACAAGTAAACAACAGAATGAAAAATTTCTCTCCAAATATCATGGGGCGGGGGTGGCTCAGTCGGTAGCGCGCCAGGCTGGTAATCTGTAGTTCCCAGGTACGAGTCCCAGGTGGGTCAGCGTTGAGATTTATCTCCGCAAAATTCCCCGCCCTGCCCACGGTCAGTAGGGCCGATGAGCTTGGAAAGACACCGATGGGACACCGATGGGCTTGGAAAGGCCGCCGTCCGTCGGATGGGACGTTAAGCCGTGGCCCCGTGTGCGGGAGAGCCATACCCTGTGCACGTTAAAGAACACGCTGGATGGCCTTGACGGGAGGCTATCATCTGTCTCCCAACAGCTATTCCAGTGGGTCCCCTACCCCCAACCTTCTCTGAGCCTTCGGGGTCCATGTGACCTGGCCATTTAGCCCATGGTGTGCAAAAAAGTGCCGCTCAGAGGTAAAACAACCCAACCCAACTCTATTGTCTCCATGTGCTTTATCGGATTATAAGTGATGTGCATGATCAAGAAAGTTAGATAAAAGTTGCTTTGATTTACTAATATTCATTTTATATTATTGTTTTATAGCATTTATTTTTTCATAAATGTTTATTGGAACTATATACTGATACGGAAAGTACAACTATTCGACCTTCACTTTCCGTATCAATAAAGCTTTATTACTATAAGTTGTGGTTCGTCTTTGCGATGTGAGAGATATGTTTCTTCTTGTTCCACAGGTGCGTTTTTTCTACCATATGTACGGAGCTCACGTTGGGGATCTTCGTCTCTGTGCTGTGCAAATGGGAACTCGAACCAGCGAGGAACAGATCATTCAGATGTGGAGGATATTTGGCAATCAAAACGATATATGGCACCGTGCTGTGGTGCCTCTGAGGCGTATAACTGGGAGGTGAGAAATTTTAAAACTTCTAGGATGAAATATCTTGTTTGGTATTATTTCGCTTATATCCTTTCTAAACAAATGTTTCGTTTGTTATTATTTCATTTATCACCTTTCCTCAACAAATATTATAACTGCGCTTATCTCCTTTCTCAAAATATTTCATGATTGTTAATCTTTTCCTTTATCTCTTTTCTCAAAAGAAATCATGATTGTTAATCTTTTCCTTTATCTCTTTTTCAAAAGATACCATGATTGTTAATCTTTTCCTTTATCTCTTTTCTCAAAAGATATCATGATTGTTAATCTTTTCCTTTATCTCTTTTCTCAAAAGATATCATGATTGTTAAACTTTTCCTTTATCTCTTTTCTCAAAAGATATCATGATTGTTAATCTTTTCCTTTATCTCTTTTCTCAAAAGAAATCATGATTGTTAATCTTTTCCTTTATCTCTTTTTCAAAAGATATCATGATTGTTAATCTTTTCCTTTATCTCTTTTCTCAAAAGATATCATGATTGTTAATCTTTTCCTTTATCTCTTTTCTCAAAAGATATCATGATTGTTAATCTTTTCCTTTATCTCTTTTTCAAAAGATATCATGATTGTTAATCTTTTCCTTTATCTCTTTTCTCAAAAGAAATCATGATTGTTAATCTTTTCCTTTATCTCTTTTTCAAAAGATATCATGATTGTTAATCTTTTCCTTTATCTCTTTTCTCAAAAGATAACACGATTGTTATTCTTTTCCTTTATCTCTTTTCTCAAAAGATATCATTATTGTTAATCTTTTCCTTTATCTCTTTTCTCAAAAGAAATCATGATTGTTAATCTTTTCCTTTATCTCTTTTTCAAAAGATATCATGATTGTTAATCTTTTCCTTTATCTCTTTTCTCAAAAGATATCACGATTGTTATTCTTTTCCTTTATCTCTTTTCTCAGAAGATATCATGATTGTTAATCTTTTCCTTTATCTCTTTTCTCAAAAGATATCACGATTGTTATTCTTTTCCTTTATCTCTTTTCTCAAAAGAAATCATGATTGTTAATCTTTTCCTTTATCTCTTTTCTCAAAAGATATCATGATTGTTAAACTTTTCCTTTATCTCTTTTCTCAAAAGATATCACGATTGTTAATCTTTTCCTTTATCTCTTTTCTCAAAAGATATCATGATTGTTAAACTTTTCCTTTATCTCTTTTCTCAAAAGATATCACGATTGTTAATCTTTTCCTTTATCTCTTTTCTCAAAAGAAATCATGATTGTTAATCTTTTCCTTTATTTCTTTTTCAAAAGATACCATGATTGTTAATCTTTTCCTTTATCTCTTTTCTCAAAAGATATCACGATTGTTATTCTTTTCCTTTATCTCTTTTCTCAAAAGATATCATGATTGTTAAACTTTTCCTTTATCTCTTTTCTCAAAAGATATCATGATTGTTAATCTTTTCCTTTATCTCTTTCTCAAAAGATATCATGATTGTTAATCTTTTCCTTTATCTCTTTCCTCAAAAGATATCATGATTGTTAAACTTTTCCTTTATCTCTTTTCTCAAAAGATATCATGATTGTTAATCTTTTCCTTTATCTCTTTTCTCAAAAGATATCATGATTTTTATTATTTCATTTATCTCGTTTTGCAATAAATATCATTATTCTTACTATTTTGTACATATCATTTCTCAACCTTTATCATTGTTTTATTTTTTCTATCACCTCGTTCCGTGAAAAATATTATGACTATGTTTCGTCTATCTCGTTTCTTAACAAATCTGATGGTTATTATTTCGCTATCTCCTTTCTTAACAAATATCAGGACAGTTATTCTTTCTTCGTCGTTTCTGCAACAAATATCAGGACAGTTATTCTTTCTTCGTCGTTTCTGCAACCAATATCAGGACAGTTATTCTTTCTTCGTCGTTTCTGCAACAAATATCAGGACGTTTATTCTTTCTTCGTCGTTTCTGCAACAAATATCAGGACAGTTATTCTTTCTTCGTCGTTTCTGCAACAAATATCAGGACAGTTATTCTTTCTTCGTCGTTTCTGCAACAAATATCAGGGCAGTTATTCTTTCTTCGTCGTTTCTGCAACCAATATCAGGACAGTTATTCTTTCTTCGTCGTTTCTGCAACAAATATCAGGACAGTTATTCTTTCTTCGTCGTTTCTGCAACAAACATCAGGGCAGTTATTCTTTCTTCATCGTTTCTGCAACAAGCATCAGGGCAGTTATTCTTTCTTCGTCGTTTTTGCAACAAATATCAGGGCAGTTATTCTTTCTTCATCGTTTCTGCAACAAATATCAGGGCAGTTATTCTTTCTTCATCGTTTCTGCAACAAATATCAGGGCAGTTATTCTTTCTTCATCGTTTCTGCAACAAATATCAGGGCAGTTATTCTTTCTTCATCGTTTCTGCAACAAATATCAGGGCAGTTATTCTTTCTTCATCGTTTCTGCAACAAATATCGGAGCAGTTATTCTTTCTTCATCGTTTCTGCAACAAATATCAGGACAGTTATTCTTTCTTCATCGTTTCTGCAACAAACATCAGGGCAGTTATTCTTTCTTCATCGTTTCTGCAACAAACATCAGGGCAGTTATTCTTTCTTCATCGTTTCTGCAACAAGCATCAGGGCAGTTATTCTTTCTTCATCGTTTTTGCAACAAATATCAGGGCAGTTATTCTTTCTTCATCGTTTCTGCAACAAATATCAGGGCAGTTATTCTTTCTTCATCGTTTCTGCAACAAATATCAGGGCAGTTATTCTTTCTTCATCGTTTCTGCAAGAAATATCAGGACAGTTATTCTTTCGTTTATCTCGTTTCTCAACAAATCTGATTAATATTATTTCGTTTATCTCCTTTCTCAACAAATATTACGATCTTTATTCTTTTGTTTATCATATTTTTAACCAATCATGACTTTCATTCTTTGATTTATTTCCTTTCTCAACCGATATCATGACTGTTGTTCTTTCTTTAGTACCTTTTTCAACAATAGGTTCATTGAATAGGTTTCAGAAAATTGGCTGACTCTTATTCTTACATTTTATCAGCTTTTCCAAGAATTAGTTTGTTATCCTTTATCTCCTTTCTCAATAAATATCAAGATTGATATTTCTTAATTTATCTTCTTTTTAATAAATTTTTAATTGATATCATGAGTATTTTTCTTTCGTTTATTTCTTTCTCAATAGATATCACGATACTTATACTCCCATTTCTTTTTTCTGAACAGATACACGATACTTATACTTCCATTTCTTCTTTTTTTCTGGGTAGATACACGATTCTTATACTTTTATTTCTTTTTTTTTTCGGGTAGATACACGATTCTTATACTTTTATTTCATTTTTTTCTAAACAGATACACGATACTTATACTTCCATTTCTTCTTCTTTTTTTCTGGGTAGATACACGATTCTTATACTTTTATTTCTTTTTTTTCTGAACAGATACACGATACTTATACTTCCATTTCTTCTTTTTTTTTCTGGGTAGAAACACGATTCTTATACTTTTATTTCTTTTTTTTTTCTGAATAGATATAATAATGTTACTATTTTCTTTATCAGCTTTCCCAACAAACGTAATAACCACAAGCGCCGAGTCCACGGAGCGACAGATGCTTAATAAGCCCGGTGTAATTACCTCGTGCTTATTTAGACATGGGGGCAAAATAATTTTTTCCCACGTTTCAGTTATTAATTTAAAAATCACAAATTATACATAAATGGAATTTCTGAGTGTTACCTTCCTTGATACAATTATATTTGCATCTTGTGTCGTATAAAACAATATCCAAATTGACAAGCTCGGACACTAGAATACTGTGAAAGGGTTGGGTTGTTTTACCTCTGAGCGGCACTTTTTTGCACACCATGGGCTAAATGGCCAGGTCACAAGGACCCCGAAGGCTCAGAGAAGGTTGGGGGAGGGGACCCACTGGAACGTCTGTTAGGAGACAGATGGTAGACTCCTGTCAAGGCCATCCAGCATGTTCTTTAACGTGCACCTAGTATGGCTCTCACACATACGGAGGCACGGCTTAACCTCCCATCCGACGGACGGCGGCCTTTCCAAGTCCATCGGGGTGTCCCCTACTGACCATGGGCAGGGCGGGAGTTTTGAGGGTATAAATCTCAACGCTGACCCAGCTGGAACTCGAACCTGGGAGCTGCAAATTTTCCTGGATAGCTACCGACTGAGCCACGCCAGCCCCTTCTCAATGGGGGATGACCCATTTCTCCCCCTATATGGCCTCCTGTCTATAACTATTCTGCCTCCTCGCTGTAAAAGTTGAAAGTCGGCGACTATGGTAGTAATAACTGTTATTCTTTCATTCACCACCTTTCTCGTCGCTTCTCTTAATTCTTGGGGGCGGGGGTGGCTCAGTCGGTAGCGCGCCAGGCTCGTAATCTGTAGTTCCCAGGTTCGAGTCCCAGCTTGGTCAGCGTTGAGATTTATCTCCGCAAAATTCTCCGTCCTACCCACGGTCAGTAGGGGACACCGATGGGCTTGGAAAGGCCGCCGTCCGTCGGATGGGACGTTAAGCCGTGGCCCCGTGTGCGGGAGAGCCATACCCTATGCACGTTAAAGAACACACTAACTGGCTACCATCTGTCTCCCAACAGTTGTTCCAGTGGGTCCCCTCCCCCAACCTTCTCTGAGTCTTCGTGGTCCATGTGACCTGGCCATTTAGCCCATGGTGTGCAAAATAGTGCCGCTCAGAGGTAAAACAACCCAACTCTTAATTCGTATCCTTTTATTCTTTTCTCTCAGTAAACAGACAGTTCGAACCATGTGCTAGCAGTTTGGCATGATCATGAATGGAAACAGTTTTCGATATTACTAGTTCTGCATTTTCAAGGGTTGGGTTGTTTTACCTCTGAGCGGCACTTTTTTGCACACCATGGACTAAATGGCCAGGTCACAAGGACCCCGAAGGCTCAGAGAAGGTTGCGTGTGCTTCTGCGTGACAATTACGTTATTAACTGTTTAGAATGGAGATGCTTTGAATAATAAGATTTGTGGAGGAAAAACGAAAAGATGGAGTAATAAAGAAATAAGGATATATTTTATTAAATTAGTGTTGTGTGATACTACGTAAGAAGATTGTTATTATTTGAGTCAAGATGAGTTTCCGGTGGTGAAAGGGAATCAACAGTAAAGTTATTTTTGGATCCTCTATCAGGAGAGATCAACATTAGATGTTTCACATCTATAAGGTATAAAGCATTATTAAGGTAGTCCTCTAAGACAAATGAAATTCAATATAAATTGGTTTGTTTGTTGGATGTTACAATGTAATAGGTTCTATTTTGTCATAAGAGCTGAATATTGATAGCATTGTAATTTAAACATTGAAAATTACTTAAGCATAATAAATCGGTTTTTTATGGTTTGACTTTACACTAAGAGGAAGAAAATACTTGTGTTTAGATAATATTGTTTTATTTGTATGATTTTTGTGCCTCTGTAATAAATTACTTCATTCATACTTTAGCTTGTTATACATACATACTATTTTTGAACTCACGCTAAATTTTCATCTGTTTGAATTCATAACAATATATATATATATTTGCAAAACTCTCTCTGTTAATACTCGGAAAAATACACTTGTGAAATTTGCTCTGTTAATATCATCATCATCATCATGCTAAAGCAGCCATGGCTACGGAAGTCCAACCAGACCGTGCAATTTAGTTCTCCAAGCAAGTCTATCCTGAGCTACATCTACTGCATCTGGGCACTGTACAGTCGCTCAAAAAAGTATCCGAACACTATGGTTGATTATAGAATTCAGAAAAGATATCTGGCAACGATTTTTTTAGAAATTAGTGATCTGGCAACCTTCGTGTCACGTGACACAAAGGTTGCCAGATCACTGATTTCTAAAAAAATCGTTGCCAGATATTTTTTCTGCATTCTGTAATCAACCATAGTGTTCGGATACTTCTTTGAGCGACTGTACACCAATTCTAATAAGGTCCTGTTTGACATTATCTGCCCACCGCATCCTAGGTCTCCCCCTCTTTCTGAAGCCTTTAGGCACATTGTTCATAACCCTATTCACCAATCTATAATTATCCATACGGGCAACATGGCCAAACCAACGGAGTCTCTCTCTGCACAATATGCTGCTTAAAGGAGGTTGCAAACTCCTTTGCCTAACCTCATCATTAGTTTCAAAGTTGAACCAACTAATGCCCAAGATACTGCGTAAGCATCTAGAATCAAAAGCATCTAGTTTTCTGTTATCTTGTTTACAAAGTGTCCAATAACAGAAATAAAACGTTTTTCAAACTTTCCCAGTTAATAACATGAATAAATGTCTTTCCAGATTTTACCTCCAGTTCACAGCCAGCCGTGGAATGAGATCGACTAGTGATACAGCTCTAGATGACATTTCATTAAGCCCAGAGTGCTTTGGTATTGGTAAGTTAGATATAACAGATAGATTAAGAATTTGATTTACTACAAATAGCAATACATTTGTGATTAAAGATTAGTAGGTTAAAAATATAAAGCTTTAATTGACATTGATGTTAAACAAAAAAAAGTTTATTCATACCTAAAGTAACGAAAAATTTATTAACTAAACTTATAAAGTCTTTTTTAAACTTTTATTGCATTTACTATTTTATAATTAATATATTATTTTTATTTCACATTAATTTTTTTTCGTTTTAGGTTAAAAATATGTTTGTTACTTAATTTAAGTAGGATTTAATTTTGCTCACATCTTTTTTGCAGGTGTTCCAGAAAACGAAACTATAATTTTTCCGTTTCCACAGCAAGGTATTGTATTATATATTTTTTATATATTATAATATATATTTTTTTATATATAAATTTATATTTGAGATTTATCTCCGCAAAATTCCCCGCCCTGTCCACGGTCAGTAGGGGACACCGATGGGCTTGGAAAGGCCGCCGTCCGTCGGATGGGACGTTAAGCCGTGGCGCAGTGTGCGAGAGAGCCATACCCTGTGCACGTTAAAGAACACGCTGGATGGCCTTGACGGGAGACTACCATCTGTCTCCCAACAGCTGTTCCAGTGGATCCCCTCCCCCAACCTTCTCTGAGCCTTCGGGGTCCATGTGACCTGGCCATTTAGCCCATGGTGTGCAAAAAAGTGCCGCTCAGAGGTAAAACAACCCAACGTTAAAGAACACGCTGAATGGCCTTGACGGGAGACTACCATCTGTATCCCAACAGCTGTTCCAGTGGGTCCCCTCCCCCAACCTTCTCTGAGCCTTCGGGGTCCATGTGACCTGGCCATTTAGCCCATGGTGTGCAAAAAAGTGCCGCTCAGAGGTAAAACAACCCAACGTTAAAGAACATGCTGGATGGCTTTGACGGGAGACTACCATCTGTATCCCAACAGCTGTTCCAGTGGATCCCCTCCCCCAACCTTCTCTGAGCCTTCGGGGTCCTTGTGACCTGGCCATTTAGCCCATTGTGTGCAAAAAAGTGCCGCTCAGAGGTAAAACAACTCTAAACAACAACCCTATATAAATTTATATATAATAGTCAATATAATATGATATATATATGTATATCATATTATATATTTAATAAACGTTATTTATATACATATATATGAACAAATTATATATATTATTTTTAAGTAGAAACTTATTTCTGCAACTTGGCCATTCCTAGAAAAGATTATGACAACAATTCTTAATTCAGTTGCTGTGCTCTTCGAACAGCGTATGCATATTATTAAAACTGAAATTTCGAGAATACAATTAAGTCCTCATCTTAGAGAATTAAATCATTCCAATGGTTACCTGAGTTTACCTCTGAGCGGCACTTTTAGGAACACAATGGGATAAATGACCAGGTCACAAGAACTCCGAAGTCTCAGGGAGTGGCTCAGTCGGTAGCGCGCCAAGCTCGTAATCTGTAGTTCCCTGGTTCGAGTCCCAGCTGGGTCAGCGTTGAGATTTATCTCCACAAAATTCCCTGCCCACGGTCAGTAGGGGACACCGATGGACTTGGAAATGCCGCCGTCCGTCGGATGGGACGTTAAGTCGTGACCCCATGTGCGGGAGAGCCATACCCTGTGCACGTTAAAGAGCCCACTGGAGGTAGCTCCTTGACGGGAGCTACCATCTATCTCCCAACAGCTATTCCAGTGGGTCTCCTCCCCCAACCTTCTCTGAGTTTTCGGGGTTCTTGTTACCATTTAGTCTATTGTGTGCAGAAAAGTGCCGCTCAGAGGTAAAACAACCCAATCCTAATCCCTTTGATGGGGATGGGCCTTGCACTTCTTGTAGGACATCGTTGTCCAGAACAGTGGGTCGTCCAGATCTTGGGTCATCGTCCAAGGTCTCATCCGTCGCTTTCACGAAACCATTTGAACTATGTCTGTGCCATACGAATCGCTACCCTAATCCTCTTCATATGCGTTGCATATGCTACAGTATTATCTAGCTAGACTCCTGCAATTTTTATATAATCTAATTTCCATCTGCAAATTCACCAGGATTGCATTAACGCTTTAACACCTTCTGAAGAGCAACTCACACTGTCCGATAGCGTTGGGTTGTTTTACCTCTGAGCGGCACTTTTTTGCACACCATGGGCTAAATGGACAGGTCACATGGACCCCGAAGGCTCAGAGAAGGTTGGGGGAGGGGACCCACTGGAACAGCTGTTGGGAGACAGATGGTAGCCTCCCGTCAAGGCCATCCAGCGTGTTCTTTAACGTTGGGTTGTTTTACCTCTAAGCAGCACTTTTTTGCACACAATGGGCTAAATGGCCAGGTCACATGGACCCCGAAGGCTAAGAGAAGGTTGGGGGAGGGGACCCACTGGAACAGCTGTTGGGAGACAGATGGTAGCCTCCCGTCAAGGCCATCCAGCGTGTTCTTTAACGTGCACACGGTATGGCTCTCCCGCACACGGGGCCACGGCTAACGTCCCATCCGACGGACGGCGGCCTTTCCAAGCCCATCGGTGTCCCCTACTAACCGTGGGCAGGGCGGGGAATTTTGCGGAGATAAATATCAAGGCTGACCCAGCTGGGATCTGTCCGATAGCGAAAGATACACTGATCTTATGCGATCCGTCCCCTAATGGACCTTTTTAACTGCACTAGGACTGCATTCTGATTGGACTGCGAAAAAGCAATGAAACTTTTTATGTGACTTAAAATAAAGTTAATTCGCTTTTGTAATAATTCAAAGCAACTTTAACACAACATGTAAAAAATTCAAGTTTATTCAGTAATAAGTCAACATAAATTTCATTCAGCAGGTATTAAATGTTTTAATTAGCATGAAATAATTTAGTATAAGGTTAATTTAACAAGTAATAATAAATTGAAGAAACAAAAATATAGAAATCTCGTAATCCAGTTGTCACAAATTTAACAGCTAATGAGGTTAAAAACACAATTGAAGCTAATAATGTGAGAGTGTTGTTTTACCTCTGAGCGGCACTTTTTTGCACACAATGGACTAAATGGCCAGGTCACATGGACCCCGAAGGCTCAGAGAAGGTTGGGGAGGGGACCCACTGGAACAGCTGTTGGGAGACAGATGGTAGCCTCTCGTCAAGGCCATCCAGCGTGTTCTTTAACGTGCACAGGGTATGGCTCTCCCGCACACGGGGCCACGACTTAACGTCCCATCCGACGGACGGCGGCCTTTCCAAGCCCATCGGTGTCCCCTACTGACCGTGGGAAGGGCGGGGAATTTTTGCGGAGATAAATTTCAACGCTGACCCAGCTGGGACTCGAACCTGGGAACTACAGATTACGAGCCTGACGCGCTACCGACTGAGCCACCCCGCCCCAATAATGTGAGAGTGTTGTTTGTAAACTAATAGTGACTTTTATGTAAGCCACTGGTAACAGGCACTTATGTTAAATGCTTAACATTGTTATATAATAAAAAAATACGAGAACTATTACGGAAATGTAAAAGTTACTTTTAGAATAAAAAGTATAAAATTTAGGAATTATTTCCAAAAGGTCTACTCAAAATTTGGGAATTTGCTCTACTGCGTATAGTGATTCAAAATGTTCCTGTGAACAGTGGGCCAGAAACGCACATTTTGGAAGTGCATGTAAGGAACCTGTCAAATGGTACGATGCTAAGTAAATTTGAATGATTAACATGTCTCGCGGCAGAGTATATAATATATAATGTAGGACAAATGTAGGACACTACTCCTGGGTGATCACAATCGTACATATCCTGCCTGTTGGATTGGGTTGTTTTACCTCTGAGCGGCACTTTTTTGCACACCATGGGCTAAATGGCCAGGTCACATGGACCCCGAAGGCTCAGAGAAGGTTGGGGGAGGGGACCCACTGGAACAGCTGCTGGGAGACAGATGGTAGCCTCCCGTCAAGGCCATCCAGCGTGTTCTTTAACGTTGGGTTGTTTTACCTCTGAGCGGCACTTTTTTGCACACCATGAGCTAAATGGTCAGGTCACATGGACCCCGAAGGCTCAGAGAAGGTTGGGGGAGGGGACCCACTGGAACAGCTGTTGGGAGACAGATGGTAGCCTCCCGTCAAGGCCATCCAGCGTGTTCTTTAACGTGCACAGGGTATTGGTCTTCTGCACACGGGGCCACGGCTTAACGTCCCATCCGACGGACGGCGCCCTTTCCAAGCCCATCGGTGTCCCCTAATGACCGTGGGAAGGGCGGGGAATTTTTGCGGAGATAAATTTCAACGCTGACCCAGCTGGGACTCGAACCTGGGAACTACAGATTACGAGCCTGGCGCGCTACCGACTGAGCCACCCCCGCCCCTGTTGGATTGGTAAAGTTGGATTAAGTGCATAGCCTGCACGCTCTCCCGATTTGAATCACTGGATTTCTTCTTATGGGGACACTTCAAGGATGATGTTTATCCTACCCTGGTTCCTAATACACAAGCTCTCGACGAACGGATCGTTGTCAAAGAATTAAGAACACTCCGGGACTTTTTGAAGATGTTCGACAGTCGACGAGAAGACGTTGTGTGGGGGCGAGTATTTGCTGCTCAGGGACAACATTTCGAACTCTTGCTCTGATGTAGACTTGCATAACTGTTCTCACCGATCACTTACAGTGTGCCGTAACAACTGGAATCAAGACTAATTAACTTCACAGGCTTTCCTTACTGAGCGGGGGTGGCTGAGTCGGTAGCGCGCCAGGCTCGCAATCTGTGGTTCCCAGGTTCGAGAGGGGCGGGGGTGGCTCAGTCGGTAGCGCGCCAGGCTCGTAATCTGTAGTTCACAGGTTCGAGTCCCAACTGGGTCAGCGTTGAGATTTATCTCCGCAAAATTCCCCGCCCTGTCCACGGTCAGTAGGGGACACCAATGAACTTGGTAACAGGCCGCCGTCCGCCGGATGGGACGTTCAGCCGTGGCCCCGTGTGCGGGAGAGTCATACCCTGTGCACGTTAAAGAACACGCTGGATGGCCTTGACGGGGGGCTACCATCTGTCTCCCAACAGCTGTTCCAGTGGGTCCCCTCCCCCAACCTTCTCTGAGCCTTCGGGGTCCATGTGACCTGGCCATTGTGTGCAAAAAAGTGCCGCTCAGAGGTAAAACAACCCAACCCAACTTTCCTTACTTCCACTTTGAAAATGTGCTATAATTCGGAATGGAAGCGATTTTGGTCCAATGTTCATAAGAAATTCTTTTTCATTGCTGTGCGCAGTAGAACACGTTCCCAAAGTTTGACTAGATCTTTTGCGAACACCATGTATATTATATTTTATAATCAATCATATAATATTAAATATTATTTTCCTTTATTTGATTATAAGAAATATAAAATGTCCAACTATACTTGAGTAGAAAATACAATCTGTGAGATAATCGCTCGTCTGAAAAGGTCCGTCGTTGAGATTCGTTCTTTTCTTACATACTGTTGCAAATTTAAAATGGATTGTTTTGGGTTGTTTTACCTCTGAGCGGCACTTTTTTGCACACCATGGGCTAAATGGCCAGGTCACATGGACCCCGAAAGCTCAAGAGAAGGTTGGGGGAGGGGACCCACTGGAACAGCTGTTGGTAGACAGATGGTAGCCTCCCGTCAAGGCCATCCAGCGTGTTCTTTAACGTGCACAGGGTATGGCTCTCCCGCACACGGGGCCACGGCTTAACGTCCCATCCGACGGACGGCGGCCTTTCCAAGCCCATCGGTGTCCCCTACTGACCGTGGGCAAGGCAGGGAATTTTGCGGAGATAAATCTCAACGCTGACCCAGCTGGGACTCGAACCTGGGAACTACAGATTACGAGCTTGGCGCGCTACCGACCGAGCCACCCCCGCCCCAAATTTAAAATGGATGAACACTGAGCGTGAGTATAAATAAATATATTTTACAATACAATGCAAATTATTACAAAAGTATGGAGGAAATAACTTATAAACAAACTAAATACTATCGTACTTAAAATAATAACTTTTTCCTATAGAACAGTTAACACCAGCTCTGTCTGTTCGACTAAATTATTGCTCTTCACTTTGATTGCCATGTCTCTTGAATATCTTTGGCTTAACCAATCCTTTTATATTACTGGATTTTACACTAATAAAACTAAACAAACACCCACGCACTCACCATAAAAATACATCTACTTTTCGAGTATCGTGCACTGACTAAGGCTATTTGGGGCGGAGGTGGCTCAGTCGGTAGCGCGCCAGGCTCGTAATCTGTAGTTCCCAGGTTCGAGTCCCAGCTGGGTCAGCGTTGAGATTTATCTCCGCAAAACTCCCCGCCTGCCTACGGTCAGTAGGGAACACCGATGGGCTTGGAAAGGCCGCCGTCCGTCGGATGGGACGTTAAGCTGTGGCCCCGTGTGCGGGAGAGACATACCCTGTGCACGTTAAAGAACACGCTGGATGGTCTTGACGGGGGGCTACCATCTGTCTCCCAACAGCTGTTAAAGTGGATCCCCTCCCCCAACCTTCTCTGAGCCTTCCGGGTCCATGTGACCTGGCCATTTAGCCCATGGTGTGTAAAAAAGTGCCGCTCAGAGGTAAAACAACCCAACCCTAAGGCTATTTATGCTTCCTCTTTTGATCTCCACAACTTTAACATTGTAGTTCTATGCTTCTTAATATTCAGATCGGTTCTATGTTCATATTCGTTTGTTACATAAATCTCATACAGAAGCAGTGGCGGCTCGTAGCTAAAATTAGTGGGGGTGCTGCTCCAGAAAATTTTTAGCCTTTGTTTTAAATTTGTGTGAAAGGAAAAGAAAAACGAAAAAATAAAAGAACTGAAAAAAATGAATCAAATAGAATAGCTGGAAGCAGGATAATAATCTAATTCTACACTTTATCACATTCAAGAATATGGTACACGGTTTTTAAGCACAACACACGCGGAGTAAAAAAAAATTACCTTCAACCAGCACGCCAGGGTCGGCACTACGGGAACGACAGTGCTCTCTCTCTCCCTTGCAGCCTGGCGTGTAGCTTCTTTTGTGCGCATGCGCACAACAGTCAAACACCTCGCCCCTAGTACTGTGAAGCAAGCGCACAGTTCCATACAAAGATTTTTGTATCTTTTTCATAAGTGAGGGATGTCTACTGACATTAAGCTTAAGGATTATATATGTACAAGTATAAAGAAAGAATTAAAGAAAAAAGGACTCATTATATTAAATGTTATCGATAATATCAAGTTGAAATTGGGGGTGCTGCAGTTCCACAGTGCCTATACGCGCGTTTTTCATAGTCACTGCAACACGTTCATCTGTCGTAACAATACTATAAACTGACTTGAATTTGAAAGGGATTTGTAAAAAAAAAATATTGTAAAACAAGTGTCATTTCATCAATTTTCGAGGAAATTGATGATAAAGATTCTCAAGACTGTTGAGGTAATATCGAAAATGTAACAGAAGTTTCAAAATATTCAAGGCTGGATCTGGAGAACAAGAAGAACATATCCTGACTCTGCTGGCTTTTAGAGCGTTGCCAAAAGCGCATTAGCAAATACTGTTGAAGAATTATTCAAAAAATGTCAAACAGTCATGAGAATAAAAAGTATTCACGTAGAATCCTAACTCTTAAAATTTGAAAATAATGTAGACAGTCGCTCAAAAAAGTATCCGAACGCTATGGTTGATTACAGAATTCAGAAAAAATATCTGGCAACGATTTTTTTAGAAATTAGTGATCTGGCAACCTTCGTGTCACGTGATTACAGAATTCAGGAAAAATATCTGGAGCGTGTACAGCAACTGTTCACGCTCCAGTTACCGTTCACAGCAAACTGGAGCGTGTGCAGTTACTGCACACGCTCCAGTTTGCTGTGAACGGTAACTGCACACGCTCAATATTTCCGGGAGTGAGCCCACACGATCTAGGTCTTTGTGAGCTCGCGATCTGGCAAACTTCGTGTCACGTGATTACAGAATTCAGAAAAAATATCTGGCAACAATTTTTTTTTTAGAAATCAGTGATCTGTCAACCTTCGTGTCACGCGACACGAAGTTGTCAGATCACTGATTTCTAAAAAAAAAACGTTGCCAGATATTTTTTCTGAATTCTGTAATCAACCATAGTGTTCGGATACTTTTTTGAGCGACTGTACCGCTTTAATAGAAGGATGGGTATATTGAAATTTTCTTTATATTGCAAGGCAACGTATAATAGGTCCTTTATGTGTTTTCTTTTTAATGAAATGCAATTTTGAAGTAGCTTTTATTTTGCAGGTCACTCAAGTTGGTCAAGTCCTTCTCGAATTCATCTAGACGAGATCTTTTCCAAACGTATGCATTTCTTTTTTTTTTCTTAAACGTTAAATGTATTTACTTTAAAGCCTTCGATTTGATGTAGAGATCCATATTTTATATTTTTTAAAATGCATTGATATTACATGAATGATTGAAGAATAAAAATTAAAAGAAGGAAATATTGAGGTTAATAAGTAACATAATGCTGATGTCGTATTTGCATACGACATCAGCATTTTGCACATCGCTGACGTGCAAAAGATGACGAATAAATTGTGGCGACGAGGTACGTGATTCAATATTTTGTGAGGACGAGTTGTGCCATGTGCCACCAAATCCGTAGGGTAGAAAAGAACGCCAAACGGAACTCTCTCTACTATTCAGACAAAAGTCCTGGAGTCCAATATGTCGGACGAATTGCCTGCCTTGTATGGTACCAGATTTGGGCTGGGTTGTTTTACCTATGAGCGTTGGGGCGGGGGTGGCTCAGTCAGTAACGCGCCAGGCTCGTAATCTGTAGTTCCCAGGTTCGAGTCCCAGCTGGGTCAGCGTTGAGATTTATCTCCACAAAATTCCCCGCCCTGCCCACGGTCAGTAGGGGACACCGATGGGCTTGGAAAGACCGCTGTCCGTCGGATGGGACGTTAAGCCGTGCCCCCGTGTGCGGGAGAGCCATACCCTGTGCACGTTAAGGAACACGCTGGATGGCCTTGACGGGAGGCTACCATCTGTCTCCCAACAGCTGTTCCAGTTGGTCCCCTCCCCCAACCTTCTCTGAGCCTTCGGGGTCCATGTGACCTGGCCATTTAGCCCATGGTGTGCAAAAAAGTGCCGCTCAGAGGTAAAACAACCCAACCCAACTATCAGACAAAAGTCCTGGAGTCCAATATGTCGGACGAATTGCCTGTCTTGTATGGTACCAGATTTTGGCTGGGTTGTTTTACCTCTGAGCGGCACTTTTTTTGCACACCATGGGCTAAATGGCCAGGTCACATGGACCCCGAAGGCTCAGAGAAGGTTGGGGAGGGGACCCACTGGAACAGCTGTTGGGAGACAGATGATAGCCTCCCGTCAAGGCCATCCAGCGTGTTCTTTAACGTGCACAGGATATGGCTCTCCCGCACACGGGGCCACGGCTTAACGTCCCATCCGACGGACGGCGGTCTTTCCAAGCCCATCGGTGTCCCCTACTGAGCGTGGGCAGGGCGGGGGAGTTTTGCGGAGATAAGTCTCAACGTTGACCCAGCTGGGACTCGAACCTGGGAACTGTAGATTACGAGCCTGGCGCGCTACCGACTGAGCCACCCTGACCCCCATTATGTTACCAGACGTCAACCGTATGATTGCATCAAAAGAATGCTTCGACTCATTCCTCAGCATCTACGCGCATAAACATCTTCAACGGATGGCAGAGGAACATTCCTGTGAAGTCACCGAATACTTTTGCAAATGGACTTTTGAGCATTTGTACTATTGACACGAGGGGCAAAGGTGGCTTAGTCGGTAGCGATCCAGGCTCATAATTTTCAGTTTCCGGGTTCGAATCCCAGCTGGGCAAGAGTTGAGATTTATTTCTGCAAAACTCCCAGCCCTGCTCACGGTCATTAGGGGACAGCCATGGGCTTAGAAAGACCGGCTGGAGAGCCATACCCTGTGCACGATAAAGAACACGCTGGATGACCTTGACGGAAAGCTACCATCTTCTCCCAACAGCTATCTAGCGGGTTCCCTCCCTTAATATTTTCTGTCCGTTGGATGGGACGTTAAGCCGTGGCCTCGTGTGCGGGAGAGACATAGCCTGTACACGTTAAAGAACACGCTGGATGGCCTTGAAGGGAGGCTACCATCTGTCTCCCAACAGCTGTTCCAGTGGGTCCCCTCCCCCAACCTTCTCTGAGCCTTCGAGGTCCTTGTGACCTGGCCATTTAGCCCATGGTGTGCAAAAAAATGCCGCTCAGGGTAAAACAATCCAATCCAAAGCCTTCGGGGTCTATGTGAACAGGCCATTTTGTCCATTGTGTGCAAAAAAGTGCCGCTCAGAGGTAAAACAACCCAACCCTCTTTGAATACTGAACAAGTTTTTTTTTAATCGAGATTTGGATAGATTTCAGTAATATCTTTAATTTATCTTCAGACATGTTTTTCAATCAAAATAAAATTGAGGAAGCTATTGAGCTTTGAATGTGATTTTCTGTTGAGATAACATGGAACTCTTTCCATTTTTTTCTGTTCAGTACCTCTACATATACTTCAATCCACGGACGTTGGGTTGGGTTGTTTTACCTCTGAGCGGCACTTTTTTGCACACCATGGGCTAAATGGCCAGGTCACATGGACCCCGAAGGTTCAGAGAAAGTTGGGGGAGGGGACTCACTGGAACAGCTGTTAGAAGACAGATGGTAGCCTCTCGTCAAGGCCATCCAGCGTGTTCTTTAACGTTGGGTTGTTTTACCTCTGAGCGGCACTTTTTTCCACACCATGGGCTAAATGGCCAGGTCACATGGACCCCGAAGGCTCAGAGAAGGTTGGGGGAGGGGACCCACTGGAGCAGCTGTTAGGAGACAGATGGTAGCCTCCCGTCAAGGCCATCCAGCGTGTTCTTTAACGTTGGGTTGTTTTACCTCTGAGCGGCACTTTTTTCCACACTATGGGCTAAATGGCCAGGTCACATGGACCCCGAAGGCTCAGAGAAGGCTGGGGGAGGGGACCCACTGGAGCAGCTGTTGGGAGACAGATGGTAGTCTCCCATCAAGGCCATCCAGTGTGTTCTTTACCGTTGGGTTGTTTTACCTCTGAGCGGCACTTTTTTCCACAGCATGGGCAAAATGGCCAGGTCACATGGACCCCGAAGGCTCAGTGAAGGTTGGGGGAGGGGACCCACTGGAACAGCTGTTGGGAGACAGATGGTAGCCTCCCGTCAAGGCCATCCAGCGTGTTCTTTAACGTTGGGTTGTTTTACCTCTGAGCGGCACTTTTTTCCACACCATGGGCTAAATGGCCAGGTCACATGGACCCCGAAGGCTCAGAGAAGGTTGGGGGAGGGGACCCACTGGAGCAGCTGTTGGGAGACAGATGGTAGTCTCCCATCAAGGCCATCCAGTGTGTTCTTTACCGTTGGGTTGTTTTACCTCTGAGCGGCACTTTTTTCCACAGCATGGGCTAAATGGCCAGGTCACATGGACCCCGAATGCTCAGAGAAGGTTGGGAGAGGGGACCCACTGGAGCAGCTGTTGGGAGACAGAAGGTAGCCTCCCGTCAAGGCCATCCAGCCTGTTCTTTAACGTTGGGTTGTTTTACCTCTGAGCGGCACTTTTTTACACACCATGGGCTAAATGGCCAGGTCACATGGACCCCGAAGTCTTAGAGAAGGTTGGGGGAGGGGACCCACTGGAACAGCTGTTGGGAGACAGATGGTAGCCTCTAGTCAAGGCCATCCAGCGTGTTCTTTAACGTGCACAGGTTATGGCTCTCCCGCACACGAGGCCACGGCTTAAAGTCCCATCCGAGGAACGGCGACCTTTCCAAGCCCATCGGTGTCCCCTACTGACCGTGGGCAGGGCGGGGAGTTTTGCGGAGCAATCAACGGACAATAATTTGATACAGTACAACTCATTACAATGACGGCTCTTATTTTAGAATATTACGAAATAGCTGTTCTGACAATGCCGCAAAATGCATAAAGAAACAACTGAGAATCAAAAAGATAAAAAAAGATAATAAAAAAGTCAGAGAGACAGATGCAGTGAATGAGATCCAAGTCATTTGAGTGACAGCCTCTTCGGAAGCTGTGTTTCCCTGCAGCTATTGTGATGTTGCAGGGAAAGCGCAAACAACCAGTTTCTTATGAATCATTAAGACCCAAATGCGCAGTTCCAAAGCGAGAGATGCTTTTAGAGACGTTTCGTCTCGTAGATGAGCGTTGGGCCATCGTTCTCGTCGTAGATGAGCGTTGGGCCATCGTTCTCGTCGTAGATGAGCGTTGGGCATTAGATTTCCGGCTGAAAATTTCTCTTTAGGAATTTAAGACAGAAAGCTAGCATGAGCGTTGGAAGAGATAGGGGATGCAAAAATTAATCGAAAAATTAATTTTAGTTGAATACTATCAAGTGTACAGTCGCTCAAAAAAGTATCCGAACGCTGTGGTTGATTACAGAATTCAGAAAAAATATCTGGCAACGTTTGTTTTTTTTTTTAGAAATTAGTGATCTGGCAACCTTCGTGTCACGTGATTACAGAATTCAGCAAAAATATCTGGAGCGTGTATAGCAACTGTACACGCTCCAGTTACCGTTCACAGCAAACTGGAGAGTGTGCAGTTACTGCACACGCTCCAGTTTGCTGTGAACGGTAACTGCACACGCTCAATATTTCCGTGAGTGAGCCACACGATTTAATATCAAAATAATATGACCACCTACAGTCGCTCAAAAAAGTATCCGAACACTATGGTTGATTACAGAATTTAGAAAAATATCTAGCAACGATTTTTTTAGAAATTAGTGATCTGGCAACCTTTGTGTCACGTGACAAGACTGTTCGTTACGCTGGATGGCCTTTACGGGAGGCTACCATCTGTCTCCCGACGGCTGTTCCAGTGGGTCCCGTCCCCTAACCTTCTCTGAGCCATCGGGGTCCTTGTGACCTGGCCATTTAGCCCATGGTGTGCAAAAAAGTGCCGCTCAGAGGTAAAACAACTTAACCCAACTCAGTTCCCTAAGGAAAAAAATATTGCTAACTTTTGGGTAAGAGTGTTATAGGTATTTAGTATACATATAAAATTGCTTGAATCAAAACGCACACCATTCGTTTTTTATGCAGCACCACATCATTCCTAAAATTGCTGCATAACATATAGGGTGGATCACTCTTGCCGTACTAAGCATACAATTTTTAATCTTTTGAAAAAACACACCCAGCTATGTACAGTCGCTCAAAAAACTATCCGAACGCTGTGGTTGATTACCGAATTCAGAAAAAATATCTGGAGCGTGTACAGCAACTGTACACGCTCCAGTTACCATTCACAGCAAACTGGAGCATGTGCAGTTACTGCACACGCTCTAGTTTGATGTGAACGGTAATTGCACACGCTCAATATTTCCGTGAGTGAGCCCACACGATCTAGGTCTTTGTGAGCTCGTGAACTGGCAACCTTCGTGTCACGTGTTTACAGAATTCAGGAAAAATATCTGGCAACGATTTTTTTTAGAAATTAGTGATCTGGCAATCTTCGTGTCACGTGGACGTGACACGAAGGTTGCCAGATCACTAATTTCTAAAAAGAATCGTTGCCAGATATTTTTTTCTGAATTCTGTAATCAACCATAGTGTTCGGATACTTTTTTGAGAGACTGTACCAAATATTAATGTCGTTTTATTCTTAATGAAATGTAATCTTGTTTTGCATTTTTTTACGTTTTCTTTCATTTTATCATTTTTTTTAATGTAAAAAAAAACCTTTTTTTGCACATATTTCCGATAAGTTTCCCCCTTTTTACGTTTCATTTTTGGACATCCTAGTCGTTTTTGTTTCTGAAATTTGCAACTGTGCTCTTTAATGCAGGTACAGCTGAGACTCGAACTTTTTTTGTACAATGGCATAAATAGCCAGGTCACAAGGAACCGAGAAGTTTGGGGGAAGGGGACCCACTGGACCGCTACTAAGAGACAGATGGTAACCTCCGGTCAAAGCCATCCAGAGTGTGCGTTAACGTGGGTTGGGTTGTTTTACCTCTGAGCGGCACTTTTTTGCACACCATGGGCTAAATGGCCAGGTCACATGGACCCCAAAGGCTCAGAGAAGGTTGGGGGAAGGGACCCACTGGAACAGCTGTTGGGAGACAGATGGTAGCCTCCCGTCAAGGCCATCCAGCGTGTTATTTAACGTGTACGGATGTGGCTCTCCCGCACACGGGGCCACGGATTAACGTCCCATCCGACGGACGGCGGCCTTTCCAAACCCATCGGTGTCCCCTACTGACCGTGGGCAGGGCGGGGAATTTTTCGGAGATAAATCTCAACGCTGACCCAGCTCGGACTCGCACCTGGGAACTACAGATTACGAACCTGGCGCTCTACCGACTGCGCCACCCCCGCCCCTGCGTTAACGTGTATAACAGGCATGTCGAACTCGTTAACCACCGAGGGCCATATTAAGTATTATATATTAAATCGCGGGTCGCAAAACAAAAAAAAAACAGATGAAAATTGTTATGTGCAAACTAGACTCGAACGCAGTTCACTGACTGCTAACGAATAGCTTCCGACTCTACTGGCATTTCGTGACTCATTGCCATGCGCAAATTACGTACATTTGAATGACTTCGAGACATGTGTATACATGTCGGAGCCCGATCGTAGAATTGTTCATATCATGAAATGCCGCTATTTCATGAAATGATCGGGCATTTCATGATATGAGCAATTCTACGATCGGGCTCCGACATATACATTTATGCGCAATAGTTTCCCTTATATATAAATGGAAATGTTTTCTGAATTTCGTTTATTTAATTCATGTACCGTGTACGTACTTATAATTTTAATTAAAGAATCCAGTGTGGTCAAAAGTTAAATAAACGTATTGGTTATCAATCTTGGCGGGCCGCAGAACAGTTCCCGGCGGGCCGCGTGTTTGACATGCCTGGTGTATAGGGTGACTCTCCCGCACACGTAGCCTTGGCTTAACGTCCCATCCGAGCCCTTTCCAAGTTGAAATGCACATAATTATAATGCTGTTGTCTTAGGGAAACTTGTAATCAAAGTCGTATCTAGCGGAGAGGAGCTAGGGATCAGAACAGCCACTTCCATCCCGGTCGTCTTAGGGGCGGGGGTGGCTCAGTCGGTAGCGCGCCAGGCTTGTAATCTGTAGTTCCCAGGTTCGAGTCCCAGCTGGATCAGCGTTGAGATTTATCTCCGCAAAATTCTTCGCCCTGCCTACGATCAGTAGGGGACACCTGTAAGCTTGGAAAGGCCGGCGTCCGTCGGATGGGACGTTAAGCCGTAGCCCGTGTGCGGGAGAGCCATACACTGTGCACGTTAAAGAACACGCTGGATGGCCTTGACGGGAGGCTACCATCTGTCTCCCAACAGCTGTTCCAGTGGGTCCCCTCCCCCAACCTTCTCTGAGCTTTCGGGGTCCATGTGACCTGGCCATTTAGCCCATGGTGTGCAAAAAACTGCCGTCAGAGGTAAAACAACCCGGTCGTCTTACACGAAATCTCAAACTTGTCGACCTGCTTTTATATTTAAAACAAGTTTCTTTGTTTTATTTTATTTTAACCCTACATACCATAACTCATTAAATGCTAGAAGAATACTGTTGAAAATCGAGATATTGTTTTAATTGATTGAGATCTTTATCTGCTAACACACATTTCAAAATCAAAAACTTATTTTAGAAGTTAAAGAGCTTCAACTTTAGCTTCCCACTGGCCTAACATAGGGTTATTCCTTAATTTATGGAAACCAGTATAGAATATCATTTTAACCATTCTTGTCCGGTGTAGTATTTTAGTAATTGGGAATCCTACTCCAGTGTAATTCTCTGATTGCCCACACACACACAGAGAGAGACATACTAAATCCTGGGTATGGGCCTTCCCATATGTTTGGAATGGTCGCCGTCCATCTGATAGAACATAAAGCCGTGGGTTGTTTTACCTGTGAGCGGCACTTTTTTGCACACCATGGGCTAAATGGCCAGGTCTCATGGACCCCTAAGGTTCAGAGAAGGTTGGGGGAGGGGACCCACTGGAACAACTGTTGGGAGACAGATGGTAGCCTCCCGTCAAGGCCACCCAGCGTGTTCTTTAACGTTGGGTTGTTTTACCTCTGAGCGGCACTTTTTTGCACACCATGGGCTAAATGGCCAGGTCACATGGACCCCGAAGGCTCAGAGAAGGTTGGGGGAGGGGACCCACTGTAACAGCTGTTGGGAGACCCCCCGTCAAGGCCATCCAGCGTGTTCTTTAAAGTGCACAGGATACGCATATGGGGGCCACGGCTTAATGTCCAATTCGAGGGACGGCGGCCTTTCCAAGCCATCGGTGTCCCCTACTGACCGTGGGCAGGGCGGGTAGTTTTACGGAGATAAGTCTCAACGCTGACCCAACTGGGACTCGAGCTTGGGAACTGCAGATTACGAGCCTGGCGCGCTACCGACTGAGCCACCCCCGCTCCCCATTGTTCAGGAAAATGCTACCCTGCCTAAGTAAGCTAGATAACTTGACAGGAGGCTTCCAGCAATCACGACCTGTCGCCTAACCCTTACCTTGATCTTCTCTGAGCACTTGAGATCTTTAAGGCCAGGCCAGTTTAGCCCACTGTGTGCAGAAAACAAAATCGTAAAACTTTCGACCTCAGTGTTAGAAACATTGATAGAGAAGTCTTTGTTTTTGCAGGCTATCGCTTCTCTACTTGTGATGCCAGAGGACCGAAAGGACCATCGAAAACCCAATGTGAAAAGGCGTATCGTAACAGCAGCACCGAAGTAGAGATTCTAGAAGAGACGACTCTTGCTGGGGTACAGAGGTGGAAGGTGCCTGAAACAGGATTTTACACGTAAGTTCCCTTGTCTGGTTGTGTCAGAAGTTTACTATGCCCTTCTGTCAAAGTCGGTTTCCGAGAATTTGTTTTTAGTTCTTCGGCTAAAGAATACTAATCGGAATACTAATCCACATCTTTTATCAGTTGACCTCAAGCATTTAGTTTTAAAAAGTTGATTTGGAATAAAGGGATGCTGCTCAATCAGTTTATGTGGAATAAAGGGATGCTGCTCAATTAGTTTATGTGGAATAAAGGGATGCTGTCCAATTGATGTGGAGTAAAGGTATGCTGTCCAATTAGTTGATGCGGAATAAAGAGATGCTGCTAAATTAGTTGATGCGGAATAAAGAGATGCTGCTAAATTAGTTGATGTAGAATAAAGTGATGTTGCTCAATTAGTTCATGTGGAATAAAGGGATGCTGTCCAATTGATGTGGAATAAAGGGATGTTGCTCAGTTAGTTGATGTAGAATAAAAGGATGTTGCTCAGTTAGTTTACGTGGAACAAAGGGATGTTCCTCAATTTGTTCACATGGAATAAAGGAATACTGTTCAATTCGCTAACTTGAACAAAAAGGATGCAGTTAAATTTGTTGACGTGGAATAAAGGGATACTGTTCAATTCGCTAACTTGAACAAAAAGAATAAGTTCAATTAGTTGACCTGGAATAAAGGGATATTGTTCAATTCGCTAACTTGAACAAAAAGGATGCAGTTCAATTAGTTGACCTGGAATAAAGGGATACTGTTCAAATAGTTGACGTGGAATAAAGGGATACTCTTCAATTAGTTGACGTGGAATAAAGGGATACTCTTCAATTAGTTGACGTGGAATAAAGGGATACTGTTCAATTCGCTAACTTGAACAAAAAGGATGCAGTTCAATTAGTTGACCTGGGATAAAGGGATACTGTTGAAATAGTTGACGTGGAATAAAGGGATACTGTTCAATTCGCTAACTTGAACAAAAAGGATGCAGTTCAATTAGTTGACCTGGAATAAAGGGATACTGTTCAAATAGTTGACGTGGAATAAAGGGATACTCTTCAATTAGTTGACGTGGAATAAAGGGATACTCTTCAATTAGTTGACGTGGAATAAAGGGATACTCTTCAATTCGCTAACTTGAACAAAAAGGATGCAGTTCAATTAGTTGACCTGGAATAAAGGGATACTGTTGAAATAGTTGACGTGGAATAAAGGGATACTCTTCAATTAGTTGATGTGGAATAAAGGGATACTGTTCAATTCGCTAACTTGAACAAAAAGGATGCAGTTCAATTAGTTGACCTGGAATAAAGGGATACTGTTGAAATAGTTGACGTGGAATAAAGAAATACTCTTCAATTAGTTGACGTGGAATAAAGGGATACTCTTCAATTAGTTGACGTGGAATAAAGGGATACTGTTCAATTAGCTAACTTGAACAAAAAGGATGCAGTTCAATTAGTTGACCTGGAATAAAGGGATACTGTTGAAATAGTTGACGTGGAATAAATGGATACTCTTCAATTAGTTGATGTGGAATAAAGGGATACTGTTCAATTCGCTAACTTGAACAAAAAGGATGCAGTTCAATTAGTTGACCTGGAATAAAGGGATACTGTTGAAATAGTTGACGTGGAATAAAGAAATACTCTTCAATTAGTTGACGTGGAATAAAGGGATACTCTTCAATTAGTTGACGTGGAATAAAGGGATACTCTTCAATTAGTTGACGTGGAATAAAGGGATACTGTTCAATTAGCTAACTTGAACAAAAAGGATGCAGTTCAATTAGTTGACCTGGAATAAAGGGATACTGTTGAAATAGTTGACGTGGAATAAATGGATACTCTTCAATTAGTTGATGTGGAATAAAGGGATACTGTTCAATTCGCTAACTTGAACAAAAAGGATGCAGTTCAATTAGTTGACCTGGAATAAAGGGATACTGTTGAAATAGTTGACGTGGAATAAAGAAATACTCTTCAATTAGTTGACGTGGAATAAAGGGATACTCTTCAATTAGTTGACGTGGAATAAAGGGATACTGTTCAATTCGCTAACTTGAACAAAAAGGATGAAGTTTAATTAGTTGACCTGGAATAAAGGGATACTGTTGAAATAGTTGACGTGGAATAAAGGGATACTGTTGAAATAGTTGACGTGGAATAAAGGGATACTCTTTAATTAGTCGACGTGGAATAAAGGGATACTGTTCAATTCGCTAACTTGAACAAAAAGGATGCAGTTCAGTTAGTTGACCTGGAATAAAGGGATACTGTTGAAATAGTTGACGTGGAATAAAGGGATACTCTTCAATTAGTTGATGTGGAATATAGGGATACTGTTCAATTCGCTAACTTGAACAAAAAGGATGCATTTCAATTAGTTGACCTGGTATAAAGGGATACTGTTGAAATAGTTGACGTGGAATAAAGGGATACTCTTCAATTAGTTGACGTGGAATAAAAGGATACTGTTCAATTCGCTAACTTCAACAAAAAGAATGCAGTTCAATTAGTTGACGTGGAATAAAGGGATACTGTTCAATTCGCTAACTTGAACAAAAAGGATGCAGTTCAATTAGTTGACCTGGAATAAAGGGATACTGTTCAAATAGTTGACGTGGAATAAAGGGATACTCTTAAATTAGTTGATGTGGAATAAAGGGATACTGTTCAATTCGCTAACTTGAACAAAAAGGAAGCAGTTCAATTAGTTGACCTGGAATAAAGGGATACTGTTGAAATAGTTGACGGGGAATAAAGGGATACTCTTCAATTAGTTGACGTGGAATAAAGGGATACTCTTCAATTAGTTGACGTGGAATAAAGGGATACTCTTCAATTAGTTGACGTGGAATAAAGGGATACTCTTCAATTCGCTAACTTGAACAAAAAGGATGCAGTTCAATTAGTTGACCTGGTATAAAGGGATACTGTTGAAATAGTTGACGTGGAATAAAGGGATACTCTTCAATTAGTTGACGTGGAATAAAAGGATACTGTTCAATTCGCTAACTTCAACAAAAAGAATGCAGTTCAATTAGTTGACGTGGAATAAAGGGATACTGTTCAATTCGCTAACTTGAACAAAAAGGAAGCAGTTCAATTAGTTGACCTGGAATAAAGGGATACTGTTGAAATAGTTGACGGGGAATAAAGGGATACTCTTCAATTAGTTGACGTGGAATATAGGGATACTGTTCAATTCGCTAACTTGAACAAAAAGGATGCAGTTCAATTAGTTGACCTGGTATAAAGGGATACTGTTGAAATAGTTGACGTGGAATAAAGGGATACTCTTCAATTAGTTGACGTGGAATAAAAGGATACTGTTCAATTCGCTAACTTCAACAAAAAGAATGCAGTTCAATTAGTTGACGTGGAATAAAGGGATACTGTTCAATTCGCTAACTTGAACAAAAAGGAAGCAGTTCAATTAGTTGACCTGGAATAAAGGGATACTGTTGAAATAGTTGACGGGGAATAAAGGGATACTCTTCAATTAGTTGACGTGGAATAAAGGGATACTCTTCAATTCGCTAACTTGAACAAAAAGAATGCAGTTCAATTAGTTGACGTGGAATAAAGGGATACTGTTCAATTCGCTAAATTGAACAAAAAGGATGCAGTTCAATTAGTTGACCTGGAATAAAGGGATACTGTTGAAATAGTTGACGTGGAATAAAGGGATACTCTTCAATTAGTTGACGTGGAATAAAGGAATACTGTTCAATTCGCTAACTTGAACAAAAAGGATGGAGTTCAATTAGTTGACCTGGAATAAAGGGATACTGTTGAAATAGTTGAGGTGGAATAAAGGGATACTCTTCAATTAGTTGACGTGGAATAAAGGGATACTCTTCAATTAGTTGACGTGGAATAAAGGGATACTGTTCAATTCGCTAACTTGAACAAAAAGGATGCAGTTCAATTAGTTGACCTGGAATAAAAGTATACTGTTGAAATAGTTGACGTGGAATAAAGGGATACTCTTCAATTAGTTGACGTGGAATAAAGGGATACTGTTCAATTCGCTAACTTGGACAAAAAGGAAGCAGTTCAATTAGTTGACCTGGAATAAAGGGATACTGTTGAAATAGTTGACGTGGAATAAAGGGATACTCTTCAATTAGTTGACGTGGAATAAAGGGATACTCTTCAATTAGTTGACGTGGAATAAAGGGATACTGTTCAAATCGCTAACTTGAACAAAAAGGATGCAGTTCAATTAGTTGACCTGGAATAAAGTGATACTGTTGAAATAGTTGACGTGGAATAAAGGAATACTCTTCAATTAGTTGACGTGGAATAAAGGGATACTGTTCAATTCGCTAATTTGAACAAAAAGAATGCAGTTCAATTAGTTGACCTGGAATAAAGTGATACTGTTGAAATAGTTGACGTGGAATAAAGGAATACTCTTCAATTAGTTGACGTGGAATAAAGGGATACTGTTCAATTCGCTAACGTGAACAAAAAGGATGCAGTTCAATCAGTTGACGTGGAATAAAGGTATACTGTTCAATTCGCTAACTTGAACAAAAAGGATGCAGTTCAGTTTGTTGACCTGGAATAAAGGGATACTGTTGAAATAGTTGAGGTGGAATAAAGGGATACTCTTCAATTAGTTGACGTGGAATAAAGGGATACTCTTCAATTAGTTGACGTGGAATAAAGGGATACTGTTCAATTCGCTAACTTGAACAAAAAGGATGCAGTTCAATTAGTTGACCTGGAATAAAAGTATACTGTTGAAATAGTTGACGTGGAATAAAGGGATACTCTTCAATTAGTTGACGTGGAATAAAGGGATACTGTTCAATTCGCTAACTTGGACAAAAAGGAAGCAGTTCAATTAGTTGACCTGGAATAAAGGGATACTGTTGAAATAGTTGACGTGGAATAAAGGGATACTCTTCAATTAGTTGACGTGGAATAAAGGGATACTCTTCAATTAGTTGACGTGGAATAAAGGGATACTGTTCAAATCGCTAACTTGAACAAAAAGGATGCAGTTCAATTAGTTGACCTGGAATAAAGTGATACTGTTGAAATAGTTGACGTGGAATAAAGGAATACTCTTCAATTAGTTGACGTGGAATAAAGGGATACTGTTCAAATCGCTAACTTGAACAAAAAGGATGCAGTTCAATTAGTTGACCTGGAATAAAGTGATACTGTTGAAATAGTTGACGTGGAATAAAGGAATACTCTTCAATTAGTTGACGTGGAATAAAGGGATACTGTTCAATTCGCTAACGTGAACAAAAAGGATGCAGTTCAATCAGTTGACGTGGAATAAAGGTATACTGTTCAATTCGCTAACTTGAACAAAAAGGATGCAGTTCAATTTGTTGACCTGGAATAAAGGGATACTGTTCAAATAGTTGACGTGGAATAAAGGGATACTCTTCAATTAGTTGATGTGGAATACAGGGATACTGTTCAATTCGCTAACTTGAACAAAAATGATGCAGTTCAATTAGTTGACCTGGAATAAAGGGATACTGTTGAAATAGTTGACGTGGAATAAAGGGATACTCTTCAATTAGTTGACGTGGAATAAAGGGATACTGTTCAATTCGCTAACTTGAACAAAAAGGAAGCAGTTCAATTAGTTGACCTGGAATAAAGGGATACTGTTGAAATAGTTGACGGGGAATAAAGGGATACTCTTCAATTAGTTGACGTGGAATAAAGGGATACTCTTCAATTAGTTGACGTGGAATAAAGGGATACTCTTCAATTAGTTGACGTGGAATAAAGGGATACTGTTCAAATCGCTAACTTGAACAAAAACGATGCAGTTCAATTAGTTGACCTGGAATAAAAGGATACTGTTGAAATAATTGACGTGGAATAAAGGGATACTCTTCAATTAGTTGACGTGGAATAAAGGTATACTGTTCAATTCGCTAACTTGAACAAAAAGGATGTAGTTCAATTAGTTGACCTGGAATAAAGGTATACTGTTCAATTAGTTGACGTGGAATAAAGGAATGCTGCTCAATTAGTGGATGTGGAAAAAAGTGACAGTGCTGTTATAGTTGTCAAATAAAGGGATGCACTCAATTAGGTGATGTGAAAAAAGAGATTTCAGTCACTTTTTTTTCAAAAGAAATTCTTATTTGAAAAATTATGGAACCTTGCATCAAATTCCCTATCGACGGAACAGTTCCCATCTTTTCTTTCGATTATCCATATATTCTCGTTAATTTCCTTAACAAATGGGAACGGAGATTGATTCATTCGGCAGCGTGTCAGGCTCGATATCTACAGTTCCTATGTTCGAATCCCAACTGTGAATTGGGTCGAGATTCTTCTCACCTTTGCCCTCGGTGAGATGGTTGATTCGAATTGGGTCTCGAAAGTCCGCCATCCGTCCGATGGGATCTTAAGACGTGACCTCCGTGATCAGGAGAACTATACCTTGTGTACGTTAAAGAACACGCTGTTTGGACTTCTCGAGAGAGTATCATCTATATCCTAACAGATTTCCAGTGTGTTCCCTCCCCCTCCCCCCCAACCACCTCTGAGCCCTTAGGGTCCTTGTGACCTGGCTATTTAGCACTTTATGCGTAAGAAAAGTGCCGTTCATAGGTAAACCAACCCACTCAAGTAAAGGGTTGGATTATCACTAAGAGGCATTTTTTTACACAAAAGGACCGAATGGCCAGGTCACAAGGATCCCAAGGGGTCACAGAAGGATGGGGAGAGGGGACTCTCTGGACAGCTGCTAGGAGACAATTGCAGCCTCTCATGAAGGACATCCAGCGTTTTTTTAATGGACACACAGGATATGGCTCTCTCTCACACGGGACGACTGTTTTACATCCATCCGACGGACGTCGGCTTTTCCAATCCCATCGGTGTGCTTCTTATGACTGAGATCAGGATCCGGGGTTTATCAGAGTTAAATCCTAACGCTGGCACAGATGGGACTCTAGACTGAGAACTTCAGATTGCAATTACCTGGCGCGCTACCGACTGAGCCATCCTCACCCACTGAATGGAAAGAATTACACGTCATTATAATTGATTCAAACCGAATTGGATTCATCAGCATTTTTGAGAAAAGATTAGTGAAAGTCTATTTTGGAAATGCTTCGTAACCTCAGAGATCTGAGAGTAACAATGTTGGACTCAGCGAAAGATTTATTCCATTGAAACGTTATCGGATGTATTAAGTCCGTCATAACAGGATAGTAAACTAGGTGAATGTATTCAGTGAATCCTGATAGGATGATAAAATCTCAAGGTGTGTTATGTCAACAGTAATAGGGTAATAAAAGCGACTAAAATAGAAGCTAGAAATTTGTGTTTTTTTTATTTAGCGGTATATCCATGGTTAATATCTGTTGAATAAATCTGCAGAGTGCTTCATCTAATTTTATATTTACAGTATATATCTACATTCATTTTTCATTAGGCCACCTTGTTCATTGTCCCACCAAAACTAATCACAAATATAATAAACGAATATTAAATTTCCCTATTAATCTGGACAACTATGGCTACTTTTCGTTTTTTTTCTGTCCTGCTGAGGAGTGGTCAACCACACAGGGTTGGGTTGGGTTGTTTTACCTCTGAGCGGCACTTTTTTTGCACACCATGGGCTAAACGGCCAGGTCACATGGACCCCGAAGGCTCAGAGAAGGTTGGGGGAGGGGACCCACTGGAACGGCTGTTGGGAGACAGATGGTAGCCTCCCGTCAAGGCCATCCAGCGTTTCTTTAACGTGCACAGGGTATGGCTCTCCCGCACACGGGGCCACGGCTTAACGTCCCATCCGACGGACGGCGGCCTTTCCAAGTCCATCGGTGTCCCCTACTGACCGTGGGCAGGGCGGGGAATTTTGCGGAGATAAATATAAACGCTGACCCAGCTGGGACTCGAACCTGGGAACTATAGATTACGAGCCTGGCGCGCTACCGACTGAGCCACCCCCGCCCCAAACAACCACACAGAGTCCTGGTGCTTATCATATATACCAACCTGAACGGAGTTATGGTTCTGAGCTTGATTATGGATCCTGAATTTGCTGCACTGGTGAGCTTCTGTAGAGGGAGAATCTTCCGCTGTGTTTTCTGTTTGTTTGTGGGTTGACAACCTTAAGTGAATAGATTCATAGGATATGTTTTAGCAGCTGGTGCATAATCCTAAGTAGAGGTCATCGCAGGAACCTGAACTTTTGCTTCTACTGGCATCGTCAAATTCTACATTGGAGGAAGTCTTCCAGTGTAGATGGCTTCAGCCTTTAGTGGTGGGGAACGGGTCTTTGCCCCATGTCTGCGATTAGGGGGCTGTTTGATATTGTCGGCATTCCCTCTCTCAATAAACATAGTTTCTTTAAACATCCCACTAACCATTTTCTCTCCATAGGTAGTTGGAATGTGAGGACTCTGCACAGAGCTTTTTCTTTTGATGTCCTCACACATGAATTCTTCCACCGTTATTATTTAGATATTCTGGGCTTGCAAGAGACCAGATGGATAGATAAAGATCAGATTCTTAAAAATATTCTTAAATTTCGCTTTTCAGGGAGGGAAGACAATAAACATCACCAAGGCTTGGGTCTGCTTCTCAGCAGATACGCTAGTGATGTTCTTCTAAGATATGAGTGCATTAATGAAAAGTTTCTTGCAGCAGAATTTCAGACAAACGTTAAAGACCTGAATGTTATCTGCTGTTATGCCCCAACTGAGGATGCCGATGAGGATGAGAAGGATAGATTTTACGGACAGCTACAAGATATTTTGAATTCTGTCAAAAAAGGAGATATTACCCTTGTTCTAGGTTACTTCAGTGCCAAAGTTGGTACTGATTCTGACCTTTGGGAAGGAGTGATAGTCCCTTTTGGTATTAGTAGCTGCAATGGCAATGGGCAACGTCTCCTACAGGTTGCTACGTCTCCAAGCAGCTGCTTGCCACAGAATTTGCCGCAGTAGAAGATTTGTGAAGATGGTGGGTTATCAGCAAAAAGACAACACAAACATTCATGCCTTACCCGGTCCTTGTTTAGTCATTATGGGCTAAACAAGGGCTAAACATTGTTTCGACTCGAACCCAGATCCCGTTGACCAGTAGTCAAGTACCATAACTACGCGGCCAGATATCACTCGGAAAACGTCGATCAATTACGACGTTTTCAGAGTGATATCTTCCTTCAAAATTGAACAAATACGTCGAAAAAACCCTTCAATTTAATAAGTATCCCTTTTATATTATTTATTTTTTTTTGTTTTATTTTCTGGCATCTGTAGTTGAATTACGATATGATATATGCATGAATAATGAGTTCGGTTCTTGTACAGTGGCTCAAAAAAGTATCCGAACACTATGGTTGATTACAGAATTCAGAAAAAATATCTGTCAAAGATATTTTTAGAAATTAGTGATTTGGCAACCTTCGTGTCACGTGATTACAGAATTCAGGAAAAATATCTGGAGCGTGTACAGCAACTGTACACGCTCCAGTTACCGTTCACAACAAATTGGAGCGTGTGCAGTTACTGGGTGAGCTCCAGTTTGCTGTGAACGGCAACTGCACACGCTCAATATTTCCGCGAGTGAACCCACACGATCTAGGTCTTTGTGAGCTCGCGATCTGGCAACTTTCGTGTCACGTGATTACAGAATTCAGGAAAAATATCTGGCAAAATTCGTGTCACGTGACACGAAGGTTGCCAGATCACTAATTTCTAAAAATATCGTTGCCAGATATTTTTTCTGAATTCTGTAATCAACCATAGTGTTCGGATACTTTTTTGAGCGACTGTACCTTTGAGCGGCATCTTTTTTGCCCATAATGACTAAACAAGGACCTCTAGGGTTCAGAGAAGGTTGGAGGAAAGGCGGCATCCTGGACACCTCTTAAGAGACAGATGGTAGCCTCCCGCTAAGGCCATCCAGCGTGTTCTTTAACGTGCACGGGGTATGGTTCTCCCGCATACTGACCACGGTTTAACGTCCCATGAGACGGACGACAGCCTTTCCAAGCCCACTGGTGTCTCCGACTGACCGAGAGGGAGCGGGGGTGACTCAGTCGGTAGCGCTCCAGGCTCGTAATCTGTAGTTCCCAGGTTCGAGTCCCAGCTGGATCAGCGTTGAGATTTATCTCCTCAAAATTCCCCGCCCTGCCCACGGTCAGTAGGGGACACCGATGGGCTTGGAAATGCCGCCGTCCATCGGATGGGACATTAAGCCGTGGCCCATGTGCGGGAGAACCATACCCTGTGCACGTTAAAGAACACGCTGGATGGCCTTGACGGGAGGCTACCATCTGTCTCCCAACAGCTGTTCCAGTGGGTCCCTTTCCCCCAACATTCTCTGAGTCTTCGGGGTCCATGTGACCTGGTCATTTAGCCCATGGTGTGCAAAAAAGTGCCGCTCAAAGGTAAAACAACCCAACCCATGTAATGGCAATGGAAATCTTACTTCCAAACTCTATAACTTTTAAAATATGCGTTTAATAGAAAACTGTAAAGATAAATTAAAGATCATAATGAAGTCTGTTTACATCTCGTTTCTCGATAAAAATTGTTTAATATTTAAAGAGTTATGGAAGCTAGAACATTTACAATATATTATATTGTTTTTATAAGAATCGTGCGTAAAATGTATAATATTGAAATAATCATTACGCAAACTTCTAAAATGCATATTTATTTTATTAAATGGTTTTAAACAATACTTAGTACTTTAATTTTAATCAATTTCTGATCAAAATTCTTCTGACTCATTACTGTTGTGAAATATTTCAGTTTCCATAACCCTTTAAATACTGAACGAATATTGTTGGAAAACGAGATTTAAATAGATTTGATTGTGATGAAATGGACAAGGAAAGGCACAGAATTTGCAGAAATTATGTCACTGGTTTAATAAGAGAAGCTAAACAAAAATACTATGAAACTAAATGTAATATATATGGTGATACTTCGCTGAAATAGAAATGAAGGCTGATAAATAAGGTATTGTCTCGGAATAAAAACAAAAATCTTAGAATTGGGGACATTGAGATGGCTGAAAATGTACTAACAGACGATGCGAAAAAAGCTGCAATTTTCAACCGGTATTTTAAAAGTATAGCAGAAGATCTAGCAGCTGATTTCAATACAAAAAATCAAGTGCAATATAAATATTATGGATACAGTTTTTCCAGATAGTTTATATATTGAACCTTTTTCTGAAGATGATATATGTCATGTTATAAGTATAATGAAACCTAATACTTCTTGTGGGCCTGATGATATCTCAATAAATGTAATTAAAAATGTTAAAAATGAAATTAAGATCCCCCTCACATATATTTTCAACTTGTCACTTCAGAAGGAAATTTTTCCAAATGAAATGAAACTAGCAAAAATAATACCTATTCACAAGAGTAAAAACCTGAAAGATATAAAGAATTACAGACCAATTTCTTTACTCTCAGTTTTCGCCAAGATTTTCGAGATTTTGGGTTGGGTTGTTTTACCTCTGAGCGGCACTTTTTTGCACACCATGGGCTAAATGGCCAGGTCACATGGACCCCGAAGGCTCAGAGAAGGTTGGGGGAGGGGACCCACTGGAACAGCTGTTGGGAGACAGATGGTAGCCTCCCGTCAAGCCCAGCGTGTTCTTTAACGTGCACAGGATATGGCTCTCCCGCACACGGGGCCACGGCTTAACGTCCCATCCGACGGACGGCGGCCTTTCCAAGCCCATCGGTGTCCCCTACTGACCGTGGGCAGGGCGGGGAATTTTGCGGAGATAAATCTCAACGCTGACCCAGCTGGGACTCGAACCTGGGAACTACAGATTACGAGTCTGGCGCGCTACCGACTGAGCCACCCCCGCCCAGATTTTCGTAAAATTAATGCATAAATGTATATCTAAATTTATATCAAACAGAAAGCTAATTATACCACAACAATATGGTTTTCAGCATGGCAAATCTACACAAGGTGCTATTATAGATACCTATGATTATATTGTTAATAATCTTGAACATCAGCGAGTTGGCTTGGCTGTATATTTAGATTTGTCTAAAGCATTCGATTGTGTAGATCAAGAAATTCTCTTGGAAAAGATTAGACACTATGAGCTTCGAGGGAAAATAAATAATTGGCTTAAAAGCTACCTATTTCAAAGACCAGCGTTTGTACAAGTCAATAGGACTATATCTGAACAAATCAAATTCAATAGGGGAGTGCCACAGGGTTCTGTGCTGGAACCTTTATTATTCCTTTTGTATATAAATGATATTCAATCACAAAAGGGAGCAGCTAAACTAGGTATGTATGCAGATGATATAAATGTCATTTCTTTCCATACTGATGAAAGAACTTTAGTAGTAGAAACAAATACTCTAATTGGGAATATACATATAATAAACTAGCTATAAATATTTCTAAAACAACTCTGGGTAGATGCTAATGTTACTTGGAATTATCATATTAACCAGCTAAGAGCTACTATTTCAAAAAATATTGGATCGATTGGGAGGATTAAAAATATGTAAATCAACAAACTTTGATAAATTTATATTATGCATTAGTGTGCCCACATTTAATATATGGAATTAGTGTTTGGGGAGATACTAGTTCAGCCAATTTGAACAGTTTATTTTGTCTGCAAAAGAGAATTATGAGATATATTCTAAGATTAAATTACAGAAATCCAGTACAACACTTGATGGTAGAAAATGGAATACTAAATAATATATAATGTTTACAAGTATGTTATGGGTAATTTTGTATACAGAGTGAAGAATAAAATGACAGAGTACTCGGAACTTTACTGCTGCTTTAGAAAGAACGAAGACTTTCAGTTATGATACTCGACTTAAGGACAAGATCATGTTGCCCCTTTATAAGAAATCTACAGTATAGGCCAGAGATCAATACTGTACATTGGCATTAAGATTTGGAATGACGAGATACCAGAGGATACTGCTGCAATGAAACAATATAGAACTTTTAAATATAAATATAAACTACACTTATTATCAAGTCAATGATAGAGTCAGACCACAAAAATTCATGTGCTCAAATAAATGTATAAATGTATAAATTAAGGTCACCTGCATTGTTTTAAATTTAAGTGTATTTCAGGAAACATTTATTCAAAAGCTACGGCTTATTATGTTCCCCTTTTTCATCTGTGAACTTGTCTGTGTTTTATCTACCAATATATGTATGTTTGGGTGAAATAAACTTATTCAATTCAATTCAAATATATCTTCAGACGCATTTTTCCATTAATTGCACATTTTAGAAGTTATATAGCTTCGAAAATAGATTCCCATTGACATAACATAGAAATTTTTTAGTATTTTGGTAAGTCACTTCATAAGTGCTTAAGCTACCCAAAAAAAATGCTAAGTGTGTCGTGTAAACAAAATTCCCCTCATCGTTACTGCAGTAGAAAGAGCAATGCTATTTTCTCTCTCTCTCTACTCCGACAAATGCAGCCTTCATCTTAATGATGATCAGATTGCTTTCATCCACTTCACGGCACAAGCATTACGAAACTCTGATCTTTTCCCATGGATCTGGATCACAAGAGGGAATTTCGTCCATTGGCAGGCCGCCTCCTTAGGAATACTCTCGAAAATGGAGCAGCAAAAAGTGTTTCCCAATTCCCCTTACTCGAGCGAATGAAGTGCCACGTGCAAGTGATGCAGAAGAAAGCGTGCCAGTAAATGATGAGGTTATTTTCTATTGCTAGACACGAGGCGGATGTTTAGTATGGCACTTACTTCAGCAGGAATTACGGCCATCACGTCAATCAAGTTGTCGTCGAATATGGTGAGGATATCATTTAGCTTCTGCAGTAATTTCTGATATCGGTGGGGCGGGGGTGGCTTAGTCGGTAGCGCGCCAGGCTGGTAATCTGTAGTTCCCAGGTTCGAGTCCCAGCTGGGTCAGCGTTGAGATTTATCTCCGCAAAATTCCCTGCCCTGCCCACGGTCAGTAGGGGACACCGATGGGCTTGGAAAGACCGCCGTCCGTTGGATGGGACGTTAAGCCGTGGCCCTGTGTGCGGGAGAGCCATACCCTGTGCACGTTAAAGAACACGCTGGATAGCCTTGACGGGAGGCTACCATCTGTCTCCCAACAGCTGTTAAAGTGGGTCCCCTCCCCCAACCTTCTCTGAGCCTTCGGGTTCCTTGTGACATGGCCATTTAGCCCATTGTGCGCAAAAAAGTGCGACTCTCCTCTTTATGGCCGCAACAACATCTTATGGGGCAGGGGTTTGCTCAGTCGGTAACGAACCAGGCTGATTATCAGTTGAGATTTATCTCCGCTGGCTGCCTCGCAGCCGACGGTGAGAAAGGAGGCTTCCATGGGCTTGGATAACGCCGCCGTCCGTTAGATGGGACTTTAAGTCATTGTGAGGTGTGCGCGAGAGTTGGGCTGGGTTGTTTTATCTCTGAGCAGCACTTTTTTTGCACACCATGGACTAAACGCGTCAAGTTCGTGTGTACGTAAAAGCCTCCCGTCAAGCTCATCCAGCGTGTTTTTTAACGTGCACAAAGTATGGTTCTCCCGCATAGGTGTCCACGACTTAACGTCCCATCCGACGGACGGCGGCCTTTCCAAGCCCATCGGTGTCCCTTACTGACCGTGGGCAGGGCGGGGAATTTTGCGGAGATAAATCTAAACGCTGACCCAGCTGGGACTCGAACTTGGGAACTACAGATTGCGAGCTCGGTGTCCCCTACTGATCATGGGCAGGGCGGGGAGTTTTGCGGAGATAAATCTCAACGCTGACCCAGCTGGGACTCGTACCTGGGAACTATAGATTACGAGCCTGGCGCGCTACCGACTGAGCCACCCCCGCCCCAGGTGTGCGCGAGAGCCATACCCTGTATACGTTAAAGAACACGCTGGATGGCCTTGACGGGAAGCTACTATCTGTCTCTTAATAGCCGCCCAATGGATCCCCTCCCCCAGCCTTCTCTGAGCCCTCGAAGTCCTTGTAATATGGCCATTTAGACCATTGTGTGCATAAATGTGCAGCTCAGAGATAACATACAATCTTTTACTTCACCATTTCGAATTTTCAGTTTTCGATAAGTTTTTACTAGGAGAAGTATAAATTTCGTTTCGTCAAAACTCCGAATATTACACTAAAACAAACAAAACTTTATGTTCCGCTAATCTACAAAGATTGCACTTTTTTTTTAATAATAATATATTTATTCATCATCATCGTCATCTCACAAAATACAGATGTAGAGAGATTTTATACATTTGACCCGCAAAGCTAATAGCTTATCTGCAGGAAATATTGATGAGCATTAGTTTTCATACATAAGTGAACATAGTAAAACAGAACATAAGAGTCATATAGATAAAGGTTTTCTCAGGATTACAGATTAACAGACATTCTTTAAATAGTTTTTAACCTTTAACTTAATCTCACTAAAATTAGTTAGATATATGATTTCTCTTGGTAACTGGTTAAAGATCTCCGGCACTTTACACTCTTTAAGATTTTTACCGTAATTATTAACAAAATTCGGGATTTGAAAATAATTATTGGTCTGAAGTCTGGAATTCTTATCATGTGTAATTTTTACTTTATATGTGTCATTGAAATAGTTGTCCAGAATAATGCCATATCTAAAGAGATTTTGGACTGATAGAATATTTAGGAAAGAAAATCTTTCCCTTGCGTTTGAAAGATTATTTCTAAGCTCGTATGGAAATATATTTTTTGCTGTAGATGATTGCAATTTCTCCATTTTGTTTAGTTTAGTGATGCCAATTGTTCCATATATTGTAATTCCATACCTAATTAAAGATTCACAAATTGCCTTGTAGACCATAAAACAAATGTCGGTATCGACTCTGGGGCTAGGGTGGCTCAGTCGGTAGCGCGCCAGGCTCGTAATCTGTAGTTCCCAGGTTCGAGTCCCAGCTGGGTCAGCGTTGAGATTTATCTCCGCAAAATTCTCCGCCCTGCCCACGGTCAGTAGGGGACACCGATGGGCTTGGAAAGACTGCCGTCCGTCGGATGGGACGTTAAGCCGTGGCCCCGTGTGCGGGAGAGCCATACCCTGTGCACGTTAAAGAACACGCTGGATGGCCTTGACGGGAGGCTACCATCTGTCTCCCAACAGCTGTTCCAGTGGGTCCCGTCCCCCAACCTTCTCTGAGCCTTCGGGGTCCATGAGACCTGGCCATTTAGCCCATGGTGTGCAAAAAAGTGCCGCTCAGAGGTAAAACAACCCAACCCAATCGGTATCGACTATGAAATGCAATTTGTAAATTTTAGCGGCGCGACATCTGAGACTTTCACATAGCTTCAAGAGGTGACTGTTCCATCGAAAGGTTGAATCCAAATATAATCCCAGGTACTTAAAATTATCCACCAATTCAATGCTATGGCAATCACAAATATTTTTATAAGTTTCGGATTTATATATGCAATTTATATTGTGGGTCTTAATTACGTGATTTAATGTTTTCAAAGTACCTGGTGAGTGGAAGTTCATCCATTTAGTTTTATCGTTATTTATAAGTTTTAAATTAATATTCAGCCATCTCACCAAGCAATTATAGTCATCCTGTAATTCTTATATAGCCGCGTCCATGTCGCGATTGCTGTTTAAAATAACAGTATCATCAGCATAAATAAATAATTTACTTTTTAATTTTGAATTAGTCATATCATTAATATGCAGGAGGAACAACAAGGGTCCAAGTATAGATCCTTGTGGAACTCCAACATTTAATTTTCTTTCGCTACTTAATTCATTTCCAATTTTGGTTATAATTGTAATAAATTTACCTAAGTAATTTTTGAACCCCATAAGAGCTGTCCCTCTAATTCCATAGTTTTTCAAGTTTTGAAAGAAGTATATTGTGATCCAATGTGCCGAATGCTTTACTAAAGCCAAGAAAGAGAGCAGCAACCTTTTCTCCATGGTTCGAGGCTTTATTAACACATTCTGCAAAATTGGACAGTAGAGTTGTCGTACTTTTTCCCTTCTGGAAGCCATATTGCCTATTAGAAATAATGTTGTGTTTTAGGAGAAAGCTACGGGTTGGGTTGTTTCACCTCTGAGCGGCACTTTTTTTGCACACCATGGGCTAAATGGCCAGGTCACATGGACCCCGAAGGCTCAGAGAAGGTTGGGGGAGGGGACCCACTGGAACAGCTGTTGAGAGACAGATGGTAGCCTCCCGCCAAGGCCATCCAGCGTGTTCTTTAACGTGCACAGGGTATGGCTCTCCCGCACACGGGGCCACGGCTTAACGTTCCATCCGACGGACGGCGGCCTTTCCAAGCCCATCGGTGTCCCCTACTGACCGTGGGCAGGACGGGGAATTTTTGCGGAGATAAATCTCAACGCTGACCCAGCTGGGACTCGAACCTGGGAACTACAGATTACGAGCCTGGCGCGCTACCGACTGAGCCACCCCCGCCCCGATAAAGCTACGGAGAGTGTCATCGATGTACCTCTCTAAAATTTTGTGTACGGTCGACAAGATAGCAATAGGCCTATAATTCGTATAATTACTTTTAACACCACTTTTATAGATAGGTCTCAGTATTGCAATTTTTAAAGTGGGAGGTATATTTCCAGAAGTAATGCTTAAGTTAATTAGTTTAGCAAGATATTCTGTTAAATTATTCATGTATGCCTTTATATGTTTGGCGTGTATGTTATCGACGCCACATGATTTGCGTTCATTCAAAGAGGTAATTATTTTTTTCAACTGAATGTCCGAAATACGTGGTATGTAAATGGATGATATCTCATATATTAAGCGCTGGCTTATAATTGTCATTTTGGGTTGGATTGCTGTCCCGTAATTTATCAACCATGTCTGCAAAATAATTATTAAAATTCGTGGCATTTTAATAATTTGTCAGATTTTTTGGGTATATGATAAATTATTATATTATCTAGTGGCTTTTTCTTCTTCCCATCTATGGGGAGGGGGTGGCTCAGTCGGTAGCGCGCCAGGCTCGTAATCTGTAGTTCCCAGGTTCGAGTCCCAGCGGGTCAGCGTTGAGATTTATCTCCGCAAAATTCCCCGCCCACAGTCAGTAGGGGACACCGATGGGCTTGGAACTAGGCCGCCGTCCGTCGGATGGGACGTTAAGCCGTGGCCCCGTGTGCGGGAGAGATATACCCTGTGCAGGTAAAGAACACGCTGGATGGCCTTGACGGGAAGCTACCATCTGTCTCCCAACAACTGTTCCAGTGGGTCCCCTCCCCAACCTTCTCTGAGCCTTACGGGGTCCATGTGACCTGGCCATTTAGCCCATGGTGTGCAAAAAAGTGCCGCTCACAGGTAAAACAACCCAACTCTTTCCATCTAATAAAGCATTAATCAAATCCCAGGATTGTTTTGTATTTCCAGTAATGGATTTGAAGCGTTTTTTTGTAAAATTTAGATTTTGCTTTTCCTATAAAATCGGTTACTGAATTTCGTAGTAGTTGAGAAAGTTTTTTTATCTTCAAACATTGTTCAACGTTCTCATAGAAAAGTTAGCATGATATTAAAACTATATGAAAAAAAAAATAATGTGTCTAAATATATAAAATTACACTCTGCACAAAACACAAAAAATCCCGCTCGACAAAGTATTTTTGCGAGCATAGTTGAGGGTTAGTCCCAGTAGAATTTAGATACAATTTATAGAAAATTTTTCGTGCTACTTGTGAAATCTCTCATTAACGACTTTCTTTTCAAGAAATTCTCCCAAGAATTTGAGAAACTTTCTATGAAAAGTTGTAGCAATTCGTGCACAGAATATCAAGTATGCAAATATTTATTTCGCAACCTTGGTATCTTCATCGTTCAATTTCTATTATTCTTAGACACTACTCTCATATAAAAAAATGGTGTGTCTTCACATAAAAAATGTTCTGTTCCTCTCTCTTTATATATACACCACCTTTAAAGGACCGAAGGCTCAGAGAAGGTTGGGGGAGGAGACCCACTGGAACAGCTGTTGGGAGACAGATGGTAGCCTCCCGTCAAGGCCGTCCAGCGTGTTCTTTAACGTTGGGTTGTTTTACCTCTGAGCGGCACTTTTTTGCACACCATGGGCTAAATGGCCAGGTCACATGGACCCCGAAGGCTCAGAGAAGGTTGGGGGAGGGGACCCACTGGAACAGCTGTTGGGAGACAGATGGTAGCCTCCCGTCAAGGCCATCCAGCGTGTTCTTTAACGTATACAAGGTATGGCTCTCCCGTACACGGGACCACGGCTTAACGTCCCATCCGACGGACGGCGGCCTTTCCAAGCCCATCGGTGTCCCCTACTGACCGTGGGCAAGGCGGGGAATTTTGCGGAGATAAATCTCAACGCTGATGTCCTATTGTGAAAAACGTTGTTGGGGGTCCAAAGTCTTCCAAGTGGAAAATGCCTATTATAGAGTTTGCTGGTCTAATTGCTTGGTGGGACAGCTGTGTTTCAATCCAAAAATTAAAAGGTGTGAAAGTGAAATTAACTAAAAATTCTTTATAAAATTTTTGAAATTATTTTCTTTCCTTATCTATTAAAACAGACATTTCTTTAAAATCAAACAATTTATAGTTTCTGTTTTGTTGGTATACAAAACTTCAGACCAAACACGGTTAACAAGTTCTATACCCATTTACATTTTATTGTGGTCCCTTTCATAGATGGGTCGAGGTCGCTCAGTCGGCAACATTCAAGGCTCGTAACTGCAGTTCCCAGTTTCGAGTCCCACCTGAGCCAGCGTTGAGATTTGTCTCCGCAAAACTTCCTGCCCACCGTCAGTAGGGGACATCGATGGGCTTGGAAAGGCCGCCGTCCGTCGGATGAGATGGCGGCTTTCCAAGCCCATCAGTGTCCCCTAATGACGGTGGAGACACCGATCTGTGGCTACCATCTGTCTCCCAACAGCTGTTCCAGTAGGTCCCCTCCCCCAACCTTCTCTGAGCCTTCGGGGTCCATGTGACCTGGCCATTTTGTCCATTGTGCGCAAAAAAAGTGCCGCTCAGAGGTAAAACAACAGCAACCCGTGTTCCATGGCTCTCGCGTACACACCGTCCAACGGCTTAAAATCCCATCCAACAGATGTCAGTCTTTCCAAGCCCATTGTCCCTTACTGACCGTGGGCAGGGCGGGAGTTTTGAGGGAATAAATCTCAAAGCTCGCTAAGGTGAGACTCGAACCTAGGAACAACAGATTGCGAGCCTGGCGCTCTTCCGGCTGAGCCACCCTCGCCTCCGTGCAACCAATCACATAGCCCAGTAATAATATGAAATCGTACTACCCTTTTTGTAATATTCCGCAAAATTTCCCCGCCATTCCCACGGTCAGTAGGGGACACCGATGGGCTTGGAAAGACCGCCGTCCGTCGGATGGGACGTTAAGCCGTGGCGCCGTGTGTGGGAGAGCCATACCCTGTGCACGTTAAAGAACACCCTGGATGGCCTTGACGGGAGGCTACCATCTGTCTCCCAACAGCTGTTCCAGTGGGTCCCCTCCCCCAACCTTCTCTGAGCCTTCGGGGTCCATGTGACCTGGCCATTTAGCCCATGATGTGCAAAAAGGTGCCGCTCAGAGGTAAAACAACCCAACCCAACTTTTTGTAATATGTGTTGCTCTAAATAATGCATTTGAAGTTTGGCACGTTGGAACACCTTGTACATAAAGTATGTTATTATTATTTACTCTTATCACTGGAGGAATTGTTTAAATATGACAAAATATTCAACTAAGATGTAACTTAAGATGTAAGGATGATTAATGCGTTTTTCCCTCTCACAATATCACTCTATTGTAGCAGAGGCCATATTTAGCTCATCCGATTCATTAATCACCGTGCTGCAATAAAGCTGTCAACCCAAAGTCTCGACTTCATCCCTTGAGTTATCCTCTACAAGGGTGAAGTGGGTCAGACGAAATGTTTCCTCCGTTGAAGGCAGTTCAAGAGTTGAGAAGTTTTAATATTAAGGTTTTTCCCAGAGCCTTTTAAATCGCGGAGGCCCCGTTAAGATTCTACTTTAAAGATAAGGAAACACTGAATCTTAAGTGACGGAACTCCGAAAATTAATTTAAGAATAGGTGTTTCTGGTAAATGAATTCGTCACTCAAACAGTTGCGTTTTAAACGCTGCCATTATGAGAATGTGGTGTACGATTAATAAATAATAAAAAATTTAAAAATGTTTCGTGAGCTAAGCAAGATCCTGTTCCATTTTCATCCTCAATTATTTTCTTTTTTTATATTGATAGGGACTTTAGCTTTCACGGTAGTGGGGTATGTTTAAAATTTCTAGCGGGTTGTGTTGTGTTGTTTTACCTCTGAGCGGTATTTTTTTTGCACACCATAGACTAAATGGCCAGGTTACAAGGACCCCGAAGGCTCAGAGAATGTTGGGTGAAGGGACCCACTGGAACAGCTGTTGGGAGACAGATGGTAGCCTCCCGTCAAGGCCATCCAGCGTGTTCTTTCACGTTGAGTTGTTTTACCTCTGAGCGACACTTTTTTCCACATCATGGGTTAAATGGCCAGGTCACATGGACCCCGAAGGCTCAGAGAAGGTTGGGGAAGGGGACCCACTGGAACTGCTGTTGGGAGACAGATGGTAGCCTCCCGTCAAGGCCATCCAGCGTGTTTTTTAACGTTGGGTTGTTTTACCTCTGAGCGGCACTTTTTTTGCACACCATGGGCTAAATGGCCAGATCACATGGACCCCCAAGGCTCAGAGAAGGTTGGGGGAGGGGACCCACTGGAACTGCTGTTGGGAGACAGATGGTAGCCTCCCGTCAAGGCCATCCAGCGTGTTTTTTAACGTTGGGTTGTTTTGCCTCTGAGCGGCAATTTTTTTGCACACCATGGGCTAAATGGCCAGGTCACATGGACCCCGAAGGCTCAGAGAAGGTTGGGGGAGGGCACCCACTGGAACAGCTGTTGGGAGACAGATGGTAGCCTCCCGTCAAGGCCATCCAGCGTGTTCTTTAACGCGCACAGGGTATGGCTTTCACGCGCACGGGACCGCGGCTTAACTTCCCATCAGACTAAAATTTCTAGCATAACTACATTGTGCGCAATATTTCGTTTGAAGTTTTGTAATTTTCGGATTTTTCCACCGCTAGAGAGCGCAGTTATAGCTTATGAGAAATTCGGAAAGTGTAAATGATAATATTTCATCAATATCTATCCAACACAAAAAAATATTTTTTTTATTTATCTTTATAAACAAAAAATGTTTGATGTCTCCAGACGGACAGACAGACAGACAACAGAGAGAAACTATTATCTCCTTTTATTTTTGATAACGAGATAAAATTTTTCTAAGATTGAATTTCAAACAATGAAATGAGTGGTGAATATTTCTTAAAAATTTTCGAAGATGGATTTCAAACAATGAATCATGGACATTTTTTAAAATAAGGGAAGGGTGGCTCAATAAATAGCTCGCGCCAGGTTCATAATCTGTAGTTCCCAGGTTCGAGTACCAACTGGGCTAGAATTGAGATTTATATCTCCAAAACTCCCCACACACGATCAGTAGGGGACATCGATGGGCTTGGAAAGGTTTCCGTCCATCAGATGAAACGTTAAGCCGTGGCTCCGTGTGTGGGAGGGGGCGGGAGTGGCTCAGTCGGTAGCGCGTCAGGCTCATTATCTGTAGTTCCCAGGTTCGAGTCCCAGCTGGGTCAGCGTTGAGTTTTATCTCCGCAAAATTCCCCGCCCTGCCCACGGTCAGTAGGGGACACCGATGGGCTTGGAAAGGCCGCCGTCCGTCGGATGGGACGTTAAGCCGTGGCCCGTGTGCGGGAGAGCCATACCCTGTGCACGTTAAAGAACACGCTGTATGGCCTTGACGGGAGGCTACCATCTGTCTCCCAACAGCTGTTCCAGTGAGTCCCCTCCCCCAACCTTCTCTGAGCCTTCGGGGTCCATGTGACCTGGCCATTTAGCCCATGGTGTGCAAAAAAGTGCCGCTTAGAGGTAAAACAACAACCCAACCAGTGTGTGGGAGAGCTACACCCTGTGCACATTAAAGAACACGCTGGATAGCCTTGACGAGAGGCTACCCTCTGTCTCCGAACAGCTGTTCCAGTGGATCCCCTCCCCCAACCAGCCCTAAGCCTTCCGGGTCTTAGTAACCTGGCTATTTATCCCATTGTGGGCAAAAAAAGTGCCCCTCAGAAGAAAATAAACTCGCCCCATTCTTTAAAATATTCGTAAAAGCGTATATTTTATGAAATCTTCAAAAAAAGTTTAACGAATTACTGATGCTATTAATAGGTTTTTGCAATTCACTTGAGAGATTCCAGCGAATCTTTTAAACTTTTGGGTACCCTGTGTTGGCTATTAGTAATCCTTGTACTAAATTCTAAAGACTTATTCATTTAGCTCGTTATTGTGTTAATGCTCAGAAATGAAAAAGAATTCACATTTAAAAAACACTATTTTCATATTCTACGACGAAGCATCCTTCAGACTGTTGTAGTTAAGGATTAGTAACTTTTAATGACCTGTTAATTGTTTCTACTAAATTTCTTAATGGCTTGCCATGGTGAACACTGACTTTTTCCTAACGTAAATTGTCCTTGAAACACTGTTTTTTTTCTAATGTAAATTTGGCATTTTACATTATTTTATACTTGCAGCTTTATCCACGCATATTCTTACAATAGTTAAGACTCTTTTTATTTCACATTTAAGTCTTAATTTAATTAGAGTGTCTGTCAAATACTCACCTCCAAACACTTACCTTTTGGCGCTGATAGTTTGTAATTCCTAACTACGTAGGAAACTAGAGAGAATATAATAAAAGTTTTCAAAGAAAAATAATTTAAAATATTCCGTCTACACAAGCAGCTTGGGTTGTTTTACCTCTGAGTGGCACTTTTTTACACACCATGGGCTAAATGGCCAGGTCACATGGACCCCGAAGGCTCAAGAGAAGGTTGGGGGAGGGGACCCACGGGAACAGCTATTGGGAGACAGATGGTAGCCTTCCGTCAAGGCCATCCAGTGTGTTCTTTAACGTGCACAGGGTATGGCTCTCCCACACACGGACCACGGCTTAACGTCCCATCCGACGGACGGCGGCCTTTCCAAGCCCATTCGGAAAGTGTAAATGGTAATATTTCATCAATACCTATCCAACACAAAAAAATATTTTTTTTTATTTATCTTTATAAACAAAAAATGTTTGATTCTCCAGACGCGCAGACAGACAACAGAGTTGGGTTGTTTTACCTCTGAGCGGCACTTTTTTGCACACCATGGGCGAAATGGCCAGGTCACATGGACCCCGAAGGCTCAGAGAAGGTTGGGGGAGGGGACCCACTGGCACAGCTGTTGGGAGACAGATGGTAGCCTCCTGTCAAGCCATCCAGCGTGTTCTTTAACGTGCACGGGTCCCGCACACGGGGCCACGGCTTAACGTCCCATCCGACGGACGGCGGCCTTTCCAAGCCCATCGGTGTCCTCTACAGACCGTGGGCAGGGCGGGGAATTTTGCGGAGATAAATCTCAACGCTGACCCAGCTGGGACTCGAACCTGGGAACTACAGATTACGAACCTGGCGCGCTACCGACTGAGCCACCCCCGACTCGACACGATAAAAAAAATTGCACCTTCAACTCGAATTATAAACTAACACACTTTTGCTTAATCTCTTTACGCGTAGTGTATTTGCTCGAGGAGCCAGTGGGGGCCTCGGAATCTACAACCGGGCTCAGAGCCGAGCAGCAGAGGTCCGAGCCACCTATATGTGGACAGCGGGAGAGAGAATCTATATCCTCATCGGCCATGCAGGGACAAGCGCTTGCTCTAAGGTAAGATAGAAGATTCCTGCTCTTAAGATTTTGTGACTTCCTTAAGCCTGTTTATGTTTTAACAATCAAAATCAGGACGCCGTATAAATCAAACAAGGTATGGGAATCATCATTGTAAACTTGCCATAAATCGAAAGTGAGGAGCTGTTGGTGGTTGGTTGTTTGTTTTACCTCTGAGCGGCACTTTTTTGCACACAATGGGCTAAATGACCAGGTCACAACGACCCCGAAGTCTCAGAGAAGGTTGGGGGTTGGGTAGGGTTGTTTTACCTCTGAGCGGCACTTTTTTGCACACCATGGGCTAAATGGCCAGGTCACCATGGGCTAAATGACCCCTAAGTCTCAGAGAAGGTTGGGGGAGGGGACCCACTGGAACGTCTGTTAGGAGACAGATGGTAGACTCCTGTCAAGGCCATCCATCATGTTCTTTAACGTGCACCTAGTATGGCTCTCACACATACGGAGGCACAGCTTAACGTCCAATCCGACGGGCGGCGGCCTTTCCAAGCCCATCGGTGTCCCCTACTGATCGTGGGCAAGGCGAGGAATTTTGCGGAGATAAATCTCAACGCTGACCCAGCTGGGACTCGAACCTGGGAACTACAGATTACGAGCCTGGCGCGCTACCGACTGAGCCACCCCCGCCCCCAAAAACATTACATCTCTTTGATCACACCTTTTGGTTGTGTGAGGATGACTCTGTTTCTCAAGGTTGGGGGAGGGGACCCACTAGAACAGCTGATGGGAGTCGTATGGTAGTCTCCAGTCAAGGCCATCCAGCGTGTTCTTTAACGTGCACAGGGTATGACTCTCCCGCACACGGGTCACGGCTTAACGTCCCATCCGACGGATGGCGGCCTTTCCAAGCTCATCGGTGTCCCCTACTGACCGTGAGCAAGGCGGGGAATATTGCGGAGAACAATCTTAACACTGACCCAGCTGGGACTCGAACCTGGGAACTACAGATTATGAGTCTGGCGCGCTTCCGACTGGGCCACCCCTGCCCCGGTATAATAATTATATAACAAATTAACGACTCTGTGCCATACAACAATCATAATAAAATAAATAAATAAGAAGTAGACTTATTTGTTAACAAATTTTTTCATGGATATTTAAAAACAGCTTTCATAGAGATATTTGAAAATGGTTTTCATAAGATTACTCGAAAACGGTTTTCCTTAAGATTACTCGGAAACTTTTTTTATTTGGAAACGGTTTTCAAAGAGATACTCGGAAAGGATTTAATTGGGTTGGGTTGTTTTACCTCTGAGCGGCACTTTTTTGCACACCATGGGCTAAATGGCCAGGTCACATGGACCCCGAAGGCTCAGAGAAGGTTGGGGGAGGGGATCCACTGGAACAGCAGTTGGGAGACAGATGGTAGCCTCCCGTCAAGGCCATCCAGCGTGTTCTTTAACGTGCACAGGATATGGCTCTCCCACACACGGGGCCACGGCTTAACGTCCCATCCGACGGACGGCGGCCTTTCCAAGCCCATCGGTGTCCCCTACTGACCGTGGGCAGGGGGGGGGGGAATTTTGCGGAGATAAATCTCAACGCTGACCCAGCTGGGACTCGAACCTGGGAACTACAGATTACGAGCCTGGCGCGCTACCGACTGAGCCACCCCCGCCCAACGATATTTGGAAACGATTTTCAGAGATATATTTGGAAACGGTTTTAGTACCATGCACATTGTACTTGTGTTTAATTAATTCACGAACTTAGAACATTAAGCTATCATATCAAATAGGTAATATTAGAAGCAAGTCGAGAAATCAGTCTTAAACATGGAATATATATTTGGTTATTTTAACGGCACTGGTGTGTTTCTTACACATTTATTCATCCATACTGGGGGGGGGGGGCTCAGTCGGTAGCGCGCCAGGCTCGTAATCTGCAGTTCCCAGGTTCGAGTCCCAGCTGGGTCAGCGTTGAGATTTATCTCCCCAAAACTCCCCGCCCTGCCCACGGTCAGTAGGGGACACCGATGGGCTTGGAAAGGCCGCCGTCCGTCGGATGGGACGTTAAGCCGTGGCCCTGTGTGTGGGAGAGCCATACCCTGTGCACGTTAAAGAACACGCTGGATGGCCTTGACGGGAGGCTACCATCTGTCTCCCAACAGCTGTTCCAGTGGGTCCCCTCCCCCAACCTTCATTGAGCCTTCGAGGTCCATGTGACCTGGCCATTTAGCCCATGGTGTGCAAAAAAGTGCCGCTCAGAGGTAAAACAACCCAACTATTTGGTAACAACAACTGATGCAAAAGTAATAACACCACACCAAGAAACACTGATACGTGATAATAATAACACAGCAAAGGGCCCCAAAATTACAAAAAATAAATCCCATTGCGAGAAATCATTACCCGCTTTCTTCTTTCGCTCGCCGTGCAATAAAGTCACACCCTTCAAGAATTTAAAAAAAACAAAACTCATAAACTTCTCATTCTTTCTCTTCTCAAGAAACTCATTTCACTTTTTCACATTTCTTTCCTCAAATCTCAGCATCCTAATTCCGTCTGGTCTTCCAAAGCTTTGTCTCTGCGAATCCCATTTCCCCTTTGATGATGAGATTAGAAGCACGAACCGATCGAACGGGGCCACGATTTCAGCCACTGCATCGCATTACTTGAAACGGGAGATCTTTAGAGGAAGAGTTGTTTCGCGAATGCTGACAACATCTTCAGAGACCCTTATTCACAGAGTCCAAAGTGAGGAGGAAAACGAGGCACAAATGATTTCATTAGCTCGGAGAGAAGAGGGTTGCACAATTTCCTCTCACAATTGTTACTTCTGCTTCACGTCTTACGTTCTTTTGGCTCAGTGTTCATCTGGCGTCGTTAAGAAGTCCTTCCGTACCTTAATGCGTGGGGCGGGGGTGGCTCAGTCGGTAGCGCGCCAGGCTCGTAATCTGTAGTTCCCAGGTTCGAGTCCCAGCTGGGTCAGCGTTGAGAGTTATCTCCGCAAAATTCCCCGCTCTGCCCACGGTCAGTAGGGGACACCGATGGGCTTGGAAAGGCCGCCGTCCGTCGGGTGGGACGTTAAGCCGTGGCCCCGTGTGCGGGAGAGCCATACCCTGTGCACGTTAAAGAACACGTTGGATGGCCTTGACGGGAGGCTCCCATCTGTCTCTCAACAGTTCTTCCAGTGGGTCTCCTCCCCCAACCTTTTCTGAGCTTTTGGGGTCCATGTGACCTGGCTATTTAGCCCATGGTGTGCAAAAAGTGCCGTTCAGAGGTAAAGCATCCCAAATTAACAACTGAACACCCCACTTCAGGTTTTATCCATTTACATCATATCAAGATGGCTCCGTGCGAGTTGTGCATTCATTTGTATCACCTTTGGTGTAACTCGCTTACACCACGTGATTGCGATTGGCAAGGATGGGGAAATTCTGGAAAATCTGACCAGTCAGTTGTTTCCAACACAAGTCAGAACAAACGCATATGAGAACGTGGGTGGGGCTTTAATGAACAGTCGCTCAAAAAAGTATCCGAACAGTATGATTAATTACAGAATTCAGAAAAAATATCTGGCAACGATTGTTTTAAAAATTAGTGATCTGGCAACCTTCGTGTCACGTGATTACAGAATTCAAGAAAAATATCTGGAGCGTGTACAGCAACTGTACACTCTCCAGTTACCGTTCACAGCAAACTGGAGCGTGTGCAGTTATTGCACACCCTCCAGTTTGCTGTGAACGGTAACTGCACACGCTCAATATTACCGTGAGTGAGCCCACACGATCTAGTATCAAAATAATGTGACCACCTACAGTCGCTCAAAAAAGTATCCGAACACTATGGTTGATTACAGAATTCAGAAAAAATATCTGGAGCGTGTACAGCAACTGTACACGCTCCAGTTACCGTTCACAGCAAACTGGAGCGTGTGCAGTGACTGCACACGCTCCAGTTTGCTGTGAACGGTAACTGCACACGCTCAATATTTCCGTGAGTGAGCCCACACGATCTAGTATCAAAATAATATGACCACCTACAGTCGCTCAAAAAAGTATCCGAACACTATGATTAATTACAGAATTCAGAAAAAATATCTGGCAACGATTTTTTTTAGAAATTACTGATCTTCGTGACCTTCGTGTCACGTGACACGAAGGTTGCCATATCACTAATTTCTAAAAAAAGTCGTTGCCAGATATTTTTTCTGAATTCTGTAATTAATCATAGTGTTTGGATACTTTTTTGCGCGACTCTACATTAGAAAAAAGCATTCAATGCAATTAATAAAACTGTATTTAACGGTGAGAGTTGATGTTCGTTTCTCTGGAAATTTTTTGTTGTTGTACTCCATCTTAACTTGTCAGTTGGAAAAGGGTAGGGCACGTTTCTGAGAGGTAATTGTTTGCCCACAATGGGCTAAATGGCCAGGTCATAAGGACCCAAGTCGCAGAACTGATTAGGATAACGGAATTCACTGTACAGCTCATAGGACACAGGTTGAAGCTCTCCAATATGTTCCTTAATGTGCGTAGAGTACGGCTCTTGTGTACACGGCGCATCAGAAGGTTGGCAGCCTTCCCAAATCAGAAGGACGGAGGTCCATGTGCCTTCGGGGTCCATGTGACCTGGCCATTTAGCCCATGGTGTGAAAAAAGTGCCGCTCAGAGGTAAAACAACCCAACCCAATTCTCACAGCAGCGAGTTTATCTGAGTCCTCTATTTTGATTATGTTGAATTATTAAATCGGTTTACTCGAAATAAATTCTCCGCAAAATTCCCCGCCCTGCCTACGGTCTGTAGGGGACACCGATGGGCTTGGAAAGACCGCCGTCCGTCGGATGGAACGTTAAGCCGTGGCCCCGTGTGTGGGAGAGCCATACCCTGTGCACGTTAAAGAACACGCTGGATGGCCTTGACGGGAGGCTACCATCTGTCTCCGAACAGCTGTTCCAGTGGGTCCCCTCCTCCAACCTTCTCTGAGTCTTCGGGGTCCATGTGACCTGGCCATTTAGCCCATGGTGTGAAAAAAGTGCCGCTCAGAGGTAAAACAACCCAACGTTAAAGAACACGCTGGATGGCCTTGACGGGAGGCAACCCTCTGTCTCCCAACAGCTGGTCCAGTGGGTCCCTTCGCCCAACCTTCTCTGAGCCTTCGGGGTCCATGTGACCTGGCCATTTAGCCCATGGTGTGCAAAAAGTGCCGCTCAGAGGTAAAACAACCCAACGTTAAAGAACATGCTGGATGGCCTTGACGGGAGGCTCCATCTGTCTCCCAACAGCTGTTCCAGTGGGTCTCCTCCCCCAACCTTCTCTGAGCCTTCGGGGTCCATGTGACCTGGCCATTTAGCCCATGGTGTGAAAAAAAGTGCCGCTCAGAGGTAAAACAACCCAACGTTAAAGAACACGCTGGATGGCCTTGACGGGAGGCTACCATCTGTCTCCCAACAGCTGTTCCAGTGGGTCCCCTCCCCCAACCTTCCCTGAGCCTTCGGGGTCCATGTGACCTGGCCATTTAGCCCATGGTGTGCAAAAAAGTGCCGCTCAGAGGTAAAACAACCCAACGTTAAAGAACACGCTGGATGGCCTTGACGGTAGGCTACCATCTGTCTCCCAACAGCTGTTCCAGTGGGCCCCCTTCCCCAACCTTCTCTGAGCCTTCGGGGTCCATGTGACCTGGCCATTTAGCCCATGGTGTGCAAAAAAGTGCCGCTCAGAGGTAAAACAACCCAACCCAACTCGAAATACATTACTGCTCTAAATACAGTATATTTCCCCAGTTTCTTTATCCCACACTCTCTTCGTTGTTTAAAATCATGTGGTGTCAAGCCAGAACAATAAAGCTGTTAAATTAGAAAAAAGTTTCGACAAATTATCATTCTTTCTAAAAATGAAGTTTTACATTTCGAATTTCTGAAAAAAATTATCTTTATTTTCAGCTTATTTGATAGCTTTGTTTCCACATTTTTCAATTAGCTAAAATTTGGTGAGCAGTTTCGATTTGAGTAAAAGTATGACCAATTACAGACACTTGATATACTGATAAACAGTTATAAATTTCTCGCCAACTAATAATCATTTTACGATTAAGGGTTGTATGTGTTGATTGGGTAGTTCCTCTATACCCGGGGCGGGGCTGGCTCAGTCGGTAGCACCCCAGGCTCGTAATCTGTAGTTCCCAGGTTCGAGTCCCAGCTGGGTCAGCGTTGAGATTTATCTCCGCAAAATTCCCCGCCCTGGTCAGTAGAGACACCGATGGGCTTGGAAAGGCCGCCGTCCGTCGGATGGGACGTTAAGCCGTGGCCCCGGGTGCGGGAGAGCCATACCCTGTGCACGTTAAAGAACACGTTGGATAGCCTTGACAGGAGGCTACCAACTGTCTCCCAACAGCTGTTCCAGTGGGTCCCCTCCCCCAACCTTCTCTGAGCCTTCGGGGTCCATGTGACCTGGCCATTTAGCCCATGGTGTGCAAAAAAGTGCCGCTCAGAGGTAAAACAACCCAACAATCCTCTGTACCGTTGTGATTGAGTTGGTATGTTTTTACCTCTGAGCGGCATTTTTTTCACACAATGAGCTAAATGGCCAGGTCACCAGAACCCTGAGGGCTCAGAGAAGGCTGGGTTGGGTTGTTTTACCTCTGAGCAGCACTTTTTTGCACACCATGGGCTAAATGGCCAGGTCACATATACCCAGAAGGCTCAGAGAAGGTTGGGGGATGGGACCCACTGGAACAGCTGTTGGGAGACATGTCCCGTCAAGGCCATCCAGCGTGTTCTTTAACGTGCACAGGGTATGACTCTCCCGCACACGGGGCCACGGCTTAACGTTCCATCCGACGGACGGCGGTCTTTCCAAGCCCATCGGTGTCCCCTACTGACCGTGGGCAGGGCGAGGAGTAAAAGAGAAGATTGGAGGAAGCGACCCACTAGACAGCTGTTGGAAGACAGAGGTAGCCTCCCGTCAAGGACATCCAATGTGTTCTTTAACATGCATAGGGTACGGCTTTCCCACACGTGTCCACAGCTTAACATCCCATCTGACGGACGACGGCCTTTCCAAGCCCATTGGTGTCCCTACTGACGGGTGGGATGGGCGCGGAGTTTTCTGGTGATAAATCTCAACGCTGGTGTAGTTGAGACTCGAACCTGGAAAATATAAATTACGAATCTGGCATGCTACAGCCCGAACCACCCCGAACCCCATCGTGATTGGAGTCCATTAGATAATAAATATTCATTGCATTTCCTCGTTTTCTCGATATGCTGATGTAGCGCCTTCTGCATTTCCTGTTAGTGAAGGTGCATCTGTGTCTTTATTCAATTACAGAGTTCTAGTACAAGTCAGGGAAATGCCAGGAGTATATGGGCGAGCTTTATCATCATTGCAGCTGTGTATCGTAAGTACTGATAAGCGGATACAACTCTCTGAAATCGTGGCAGACAATGATGAAGAAAATGAACTTCAACATGCGGCTGACAAACTTGCATCATTAGCAGTAGGGTAAATTAAAACAGTAATACACCAAAATTAGTGCATTAGTTCAACAGAACACAAGCTGTTGATTCACAGAATTATAGATTGGATTGGATTATCCCCTCCCCCCCCCCCGATGCAAGTGAACTAGATAGATTGTTCTGTTACCAATCACTTACGTACATGTTTACTGCAGAACAACCATAGCCTGAATGTTCGAGTTTGTGTGTTTACGAGCTAGGTCAGATATTTGGGAATGGTCTAGGGACTGGTAATACGTATAATACATTGTTCGGACAAATTCGTTGGTGAATCGCACTGTGTTCAGGAACGGATTGCCTCCATTTTAGGGGAGGGGGTGGCTCAGTCGGTAGCGCGCCAGGCTCGTAATCTGCAGTTCCCAGGTTCGAGTCCCAGTTGGATCATCGTTGAGATTTATCTCCGCAAAATTCCCCGCCCTGCCCACGGTTGGATTGTTTTACCTCTGAGCGGCACTTTTTTGCACGCCATGGGCTAAATGGCCAGGCCACAAGGACCCCGAAGGCTCAGAGAAGGTTGGGGGAGGGGACCCACTGGAACAGCAGTTGGGAGGCAGATGGTAGCCTCCCGTCAAGGCCATCCAGCGTGTTCTTTAACGTGCACAGGGTATGGCTCTCCCGCACACGGGGCCACGGCTTAAAGTCCCATCCGACGGACGGCGGCCTTTTCAATCCCATCGGTGTCCCCTACTGACCGTGGTCAGGGCGGGGAAATTTTGCGGAGATAAATCTCAACGCTGACCCAGCTGGGACTCGAACCTGGGAACTACAGATTACGAGCCAGGCGCGCTACCGACTGAGCCACCCCCGCCCCACCCACGGTCAGTAGGGGACACCGATGGGCTTGAAAAGGCCGCCGTCCGTCGGATGGGACGTTAAGCCGTTGCCCCGTGTGCGGGAGAGCCATACCCTGTGCACGTTAAAGAACACGCTGGATGGCCTTGACGGGAGGCTACCATCGGTCTCCCAACAGCTGTTCCAGTGGGTTTCCTCCCCTAACCTTCTCTGAGCCTTCGGGGTCCATGTGACCTGGCCATTTAGCTCATGGTGTGCAAAAAAAGTGCCACTCAGAGGTAAAACAACCCAACCCAGTGGGTTCTCTCCCCCAATCTTCTCTGTGCCTTTGGGGTCCATGTGACCTGGCCATTTAGCCCATGGTGTGCAAAAAAGTGCCGCTCAGAGGTAAACCAACTCGAAATAAATTACTGCTCTAAATACAGTATATTTCCCCAGTTTCTTTATTCCATACTCTCTTCGTTGTTTAAAATCATGTGGTGTCAAGCCAGAACAATAAAGCTGTTAAATTAGAAAAAAGTTTCGACAAATTAGCATTCTTTCTAAAAATGAAGTTTTACATTTCGAATTTCTGAAAAAAATTATCTTTATTTTCAGCTTATTTTGATAGCTTTGTTTCCACATTTTTCAATTAGCCAAAATTTGGTGAGCAGTTTCGATTTGAGTAAAAGTATGACCAATTACAGACACTTGATATACTGATAAACAGTTATAAATTTCTCGCCAACTAATAATCATTTTACGATTAAGGGTTTTACGTGTTGATTGGGTAGTTCCTCTATACCCGGGGCGGGGCTGGCTCAGTCGGTAGCACCCCAGGCTCGTAATCTGTAGTTCCCAGGTTCGAGTCCCAGCTGGGTCAGCGTTGAGATTTATCTCCGCAAAATTCCCCGCCCTGGTCAGTAGAGACACCAATGGGCTTGGAAAGGCCGCCGTCCGTCGGATGGGACGTTAAGCCGTGGCCCCGGGTGCGGGAGAGCCATACCCTGTGCACGTTAAAGAACACGTTGGATAGCCTTGACAGGAGGCTACCAACTGTCTCCCAACAGCTGTTCCAGTGGGTCCCCTCCCCCAACCTTCTCTGAGCCTTCGGGGTCCATGTGACCTGGCCATTTAGCCCATGGTGTGCAAAAAAGTGCCGCTCAGAGGTAAAACAACCCAACAATCCTCTGTACCGTTGTGATTGAGTTGGTATGTTTTTACCTCTGAGCGGCATTTTTTTCACACAATGAGCTAAATGGCCAGGTCACCAGAACCCTGAGGGCTCAGAGAAGGCTGGGTTGGGTTGTTTTACCTCTGAGCAGCACTTTTTTGCACACCATGGGCTAAATGGCCAGGTCACATATACCCAGAAGGCTCAGAGAAGGTTGGGGGATGGGACCCACTGGAACAGCTGTTGGGAGACAGGTCCCGTCAAGGCCATCCAGCGTGTTCTTTAACGTGCACAGGGTATGACTCTCCCGCACACGGGGCCACGGCTTAACGTTCCATCCGACGGACGGCGGCCTTTCCAAGCCCATCGGTGTCCCCTACTGACCGTGGGCAGGGCGAGTAGTAAAAGAGAAGATTGGAGGAAGCGACCCACTAGACAGCTGTTGGAAGACAGAGGTAGCCTCCCGTCAAGGACATCCAATGTGTTCTTTAACATGCATAGGGTACGGCTTTCCCACACGTGTCCACAGCTTAACATCCCATCTGACGGACGACGGCCTTTCCAAGCCCATTGGTGTCCCTACTGACGGGTGGGATGGGCGCGGAGTTTTCTGGTGATAAATCTCAACGCTGGTGTAGTTGAGACTCGAACCTGGAAAGTATAAATTACGAATCTGGCATGCTACAGCCCGAACCACCCCGAACCACCCCTAACCCCATCGTGATTGGAGTCTATTAGATAATAAATATTCATTGCATTTCCTCGTTTTCTCGATATGCTGATGTAGCGCCTTCTACATTTCCTGTTAGAGAAGGTGCATCTGTGTCTTTATTCAATTACAGAGTTCTAGTACAAGTCAGGGAAATGCCAGGAGTATATGGGCGAGCTTTATCATCATTGCAGCTGTGTATCGTAAGTACTGATAAGCGGATACAACTCTCTGAAATCATTGGCAGACAATGATGAAGAAAATGAACTTCAACATGCGGCTGACAAACTTACATCATTAGCAATAGGGTAAATTAAAACAATAATACACCAAAATTAGTGCATTAGTTCAACAGAACACAAGCTGTTGATTCACAGAATTATAGATTGGATTGGATTATCCCCTCCCCCCCCGACGCAAGTCAACTAGACAGATTGCTCTGTTACCAATCACTTGTGTACATGTTTACAGTAGAACGACCATAGCCTTGAATGTTCGAGTTTGTGTGTTTACGAGCTAGGTCAGATATTTGGGAATGGTCTAGGGACTGGTAATACGTATAATACATTGTTCGGACAAATTCGTTGGTGAATCGCACTGTGTTCAGGAACGGATTGCCTCCATTTTAGGGGAGGGGGTGGCTCAGTCGGTAGCGCGCCAGGCTCGTAATCTGCAGTTCCCAGGTTCGAGTCCCAGTTGGATCATCGTTGAGATTTATCTCCGCAAAATTCCCCGCCCTGCCCACGGTTGGATTGTTTTACCTCTGAGCGGCACTTTTTTGCACACCATGGGCTAAATGGCCAGGCCACAAGGACCCCGAAGGCTCAGAGAAGGTTGGGGGAGGGGACCCACTGGAACAGCTGTTGGGAGACAGATGGTAGCCTCCCGTCAAGGCCATCCAGCGTGTTCTTTAACGTGCACAGGGTATGGCTCTCCCGCACACGGGGCCACGGTTTAAAGTCCCATCCGACGGACGGCGGCCTTTTCAATCCCATCGGTGTCCCCTACTGACCGTGGTCAGGGCGGGGAAATTTTGCGGAGATAAATCTCAACGCTGACCCAGCTGGGACTCGAACCTGGGAACTACAGATTACGAGCCAGGCGCGCTACCGACTGAGCCACCCCCGCCCCACCCACGGTCAGTAGGGGACACCGATGGGCTTGAAAAGGCCGCCGTCCGTCGGATGGGACGTTAAGCCGTTGCCCCGTGTGCGGGAGAGCCATACCCTGTGCACGTTAAAGAACACGCTGGATGGCCTTGACGGGAGGCTACCATCGGTCTCCCAACAGCTGTTCCAGTGGGTTTCCTCCCCTAACCTTCTCTGAGCCTTCGGGGTCCATGTGACCTGGCCATTTAGCTCATGGTGTGCAAAAAAAGTGCCACTCAGAGGTAAAACAACCCAACCCAGTGGGTTCTCTCCCCCAACCTTCTCTGTGCCTTTGGGGTCCTTGTGACCTGGCCATTTAGCCCATGGTGTGCAAAAAAGTGCCGTTCAGAGGTAAAACAACCCAAACAACAACCCATCATCTTCTTCTTTTAGAATTACTAATACGCATTCAAAATTAACCACGGCTAAAACTCTCTTGTTAACGCTCTCTCAAGACAATCTTCTCTGAATATTTTAGTATGATATCATCCCAATGCCCGAGCAGTTATCGTGCTGAATTGGGCCATAAGAGATATGGGTTCAATTCCTTGAAAAATATATGAATGTTTCTGTTTTAGTATTGTTCTTTTGTTGAAGCATTGCCTATGTTATAGTTCTTCTGTATAGTACACAGTTGTATCAGAATAATATGATCACCTACCATACGTATACTATGGTAGGTGGTCATACTATTCTGATAGGACTGTGTACATTTACTGACACCTTTTATCAGTTATCTGTGGCAAGCAAGCAAGCAGCAGCTTGAAGGATAATTTTTTTAAAAATAAAACTCATATTGTTATCGATAAGACGATTAATAAAAGTTTAGTAATAAATATTCGAAAAAATAATCTAACCTTGATACAATTGGGTTGTTTTACCTCTGAGGGGCACTTTTTTGCCTCAAGGGCTCAAGGGGTTTTACCTCAAGGGCTCAGGCAAGATTTGGTGAGGGGACCCATTGGAACAGCTGTTGGGAGACAGACGGTAACCTCCCGTCAAGGCCATCCAGCGTGTTCTTTAACGAGCACAGGTATGGCTCTCCCGCACACGGAGCCACGGCTTAACGTCCCATCCGACGGACGGAGGTCTTTCCAAGCCCATCGGTGTCCCCTACTGACCGTGGGCAGGGCGGGGAATTTTGCGGAGATAAATCTCAACGCTGACCCAGCTGGCACTCGAACCTGGGAATTAAATATTACGAGCCTGGCGCGCTACCGACTGAGCCCCCCTTAATATAGTTCCTTTGAGACATAGTCTACAAGTAATCTCTATATTTACTGTTCATTGATTCACGGCCCCCACCTCCCCCATAAATTTCTAAAACGCCCTCTTGAGAACCGCTGTTTTACTCACTTTATGAATCATAATATTTATGTTACCTATTAAGCATATTTATTATATTTAGTACTACTCTCTTACTATATTTATTACTTAACTATATTTCTTTCATCTTCTTACGAAGACGAGTCTCTGTCAACTGGTCCGTGACGTCACTGAGTCTAGTGACGGGATCTCCAACGAGGAACTTCTTCAGGGAGGAGGAGGAGGTGGAGGAGGAGGAGCAACTCTCCTTTTTAAGGTGAGTTAAAATTGGGAATTAGAAAAACTTTTGTTGTGAGAATTTCACTATTATGAGCCATGAGAATGTGGAAGATCTGTTTTACTATTTAGAACATAGTTTGTGTGTCATCATCATCATCCTCAAGCAGCCATGAGCTACGGAGGTCCAACCAGACCGTGCAGTTTAATTCTCCAAGTATATCTGTCCTGAGCTACATCTGCTGCATCCGGCCACTGCACACCAATTCTAACAAGGTCCTGTTTGACATTGTCTGCCCACCGCATCCTAGATCTCCCCCTCCTGAGTTTGTGGGTTGGGTTGTTTTACCTCTGAGCGGCACTTTTTTGCACACCATGGGCTAAATGGCCAGGTCACATGGACCCCGAAGGCTCAGAGAAGGTTGGGAGAGGGGACCCACTGGAACAGCTGTTCCTGGAAGACAGATGGTAGCCTCCCGTCAAGGCCATCCAGCGTGTTCTTTAACGTGCACAGGATATAGCTCTCCTGCACACTGGGCCACGGCTTAACGTCCCATCCGACGGACGGCGGCCTTTTCAAGCCCATCGGTGTCCCCTACTGACCGTGGGCAGGGCGGGTAATTTTGCGGAGATAAATCTCAACGCTGACCCAGCTGGGACTCGAACCTGGGAACTACAGATTACGAGCCACCCCCGCCCCTCTCTGAGTTTGTGTGTAATTCCCTTATATGAAAGTAAAATTCCCGTGTTTTCCCCCAAGGTTAATTATTTCTGTTGCTGTTAAATTGTGAATTGTATTCGCAGAAAACTTTCCATAACTCACTTGTGGTTCAGTATCAGGCCTGGATCTGTGGAAAAGTGTGGGGATGATATCCTTGGGGGGAGGGGGGGCAAAAGGCCATACCCTCCTCCTCTTTTACTTTGTTTTTTTAATTTTAAAATACTAGTAAGATTAACAGAGGCAAAATTATTGATTACTAAATTTATTATTTCATGGAATTTTCAAGAAAATTTTTGAAAGCGTTTTAAATGGAGGGAGGAAGGTTCATACTGCATTGAAAGTTCAATCTCTAAACTCACTTTTACGTTTTTCCGGCTCGGAATATGAAATCTCTTTTCAAACCCCGCTCTGCCCACGGTCAGTAGGGGACACCGATGGGCTTGGAAAGGCCGCCGTCCGTCGGATGGGACGTTAAGCCGTGGCCCCGTGTGCGGGAGTGTCATACCCTGTGCACGTTAAAGAACAGGCTGGATGGCCTTGACGGGAGGCTGCCATCTGTCTCCCAACAGCTGTTCCAGTGGGTCCCCTCCCCCCAACCTTCTCTGAGCCTTCGGGGTCCATGTGACCTGGCCATTTAGCCCATGGTGTACAAAAAAGTGCTGCTCAGAGGTAAAACAACCCAACCCAAATCTTTTCAATCTATTCTTTTCGACATTCGCACTTTTTAAAGTACAAATTCAAATTAATAGATAATTCGGAAAATACAAATCGAAATCCCAGCAACAAAAAAGGAATTTTTCAGTTGTACAGTCGCTCAAAAAAATATCCGAACAGTATGGTTGATTACAGAATTAAGAAAAAATATCTGTCAACGATTTTTTTTTAGAAATTAGTGATCTGGCAACCTTCGTGTCACGTGACACGAAGGTTGCCAGATCACTAATTTCACTCATCTTGACAGCAACACCACCCAAAGTACAAATTATGGCATGAGTCGTCGTTTAGAATAATTTCGCCATTTACCCCGATTAGCGCCCTCTATGGTGGAAATCAAAGCTACTCAAAGTTTGGAACAATGCGAATTCTAATAATTCTTTAAAAATAAATTCTCTTGGACTAAAAATAAAAATGAACATGTTCAATAAGAACAAATGGCTAATTTTTTGAACAAATGGCTAATTTTTTGAACAAATTGCTCATGCTTTTTACGAATAGATCGTTTTTAAGCGGATAGCTCGTGTTTTTTTGGTCTTTTTTGTTTTCGAATAGATCATTTTTAAGTACATAATTCGTGTTTTCAACGAATAGACCGCGTTTAAGCAGATGACGCTCGTGGGTTTGTTTTTTCCCGAATAGATCATTTTAAGCAGATAGCTCGTGTCTTTTACGAATAGATTGTTTTTAATTTAAAGATAGATCGTATTTTTTCACAGATAGCACAATTTTTCTTCAATAGCCAGGTTTTTTTAACAACCATAAAATAACCTGCAGGCTCGTTCAATCAGTTCCCTTGCTAGCTAAAAAAAGACAGTGCAATAAGGTAAATAATTGTTTGGATTGGATTGTTTTACCTCTGAGCGCATGGTGAGGCACCTTTTTGCACACCATGGGCTAAATGGCCAGGTCACATGGACCCCGAAGGCTCAGAGAAGGTTGGGGGACGGGACCCACTGGAACAGCTGTTGGGAGACAGATGGTAGCCTCCCGTCAAGGCCATCCAGCGTGTTCTTTAACGTACACAGGGTATGGCTCTCCCGCACACGGGGCAACGGCTTAACGTCCCATCCGACGGACGGCGTCCTTTCCAAGCCCATCGATGTCCCCTACTGACCGTGGGCAGGGCGGGGAAATTTTGCGGAGATAAATCTCAACGCTGACCCAGCTGGGACTCGAACCTGGGAACTACAGATTACGAGCCTGGCTCGCTACCGACTAAACCACCCCCGCCCCAATAAGATAAATAAAGAAAACTGTTTCTCTAGATCCGTGTCTGGCAGATAATATAAAAAACTTCCTAACGAATACAGTTATTTGCATGTCACGTTTTGATTTTTCAAAGTCCATCAAGCTCTTCCTGAATTCCACCGATCTTGGCATACTGAGCTCGCATCAGTTGTGTTGAAGAAAGAGAATTCCTGTTTCGCTCGTCGGAGTTCCCCAAATTGCTTTTCCTACATCTCTTGTCTCCTCTGATTACGATTACATTCATTCAAGGGGTTGGATTAGAAAATGGGTGATGAATTGTTGCCCACGTCTCATTAAAGTTTGTTCCTTGTATACCATTCCTGTTGCAGCCTCTTCCGATCCCGCTCTTTCCACATCGACATCATTAAACTCTCTATTTCCCTAAACAACAGCTGACACGAGCACATGCTGAGAAGACAAACGATTTCCATGAAAACAGCATCCCTCTCTGTGCTGTTGTTTCAGATGCGGGTGAGTGATGGTGAGTCGGCGCTTTAAAGAGATATCCTGCATCAAGGAATGAAATCTGATTGGGTCGAAAGAGACGATCTCCTCTTGTATATCATTACAAAAAAAAAACTCGATTTGAATCATAGACACAAGAGCAACATTATTAAACGTAGATTAATAGCCTTAAGTTTCTTTGTTTCAAAAGAAATAAAATGTTCAATAAAAGTAATTAAAACTCGCAACAACCGTAATTTCGTTATTTATATCAGAGATTCCCAAACTTGTTTGTCCTACCGCCCCCTTTTTCAGAAAAAAAATTACTCAGCGCCCCCTTGGAAATCTACCTTCTATAAGCGAACAAACAGAAAGATGCAGTGACAAATTTGCGTTCTTTTATGTATCTATATTTCTACCTACGTCTTACAACACAGTAAAGAAAGATGTTGTTGTAAATAAGACACCTTGAAGCTTGAAATTATAAAATTATTTATTAAAATGAACCATAGTAACATTCGCATTGCACACAGAAATGTAAGATGACGAAGGATAATTTTATGTGTTTATTTGGAAAATAAAGTATTCACTACGACTTTAACTCTATGTTACACAACAGATGAAACATGTACGAACGATTTTTCAAAATTTTCTTATCTTCCCTTCTTTCTTTATGCTTCCACCGCCCCCCCCCCCCCCCCCCAATTGCACCCGAGGCTACTACCGACCCCCTGGATAGTTCCAGCGCCTCCCAGGGGGAGGTATCGCCCAATTTGGGAAACATTGATTTATATCAATATCCTATACACAAAAATGTTAATACCCGTATTATGTCAATAAGAAACTAAAATCGTAACTCTGTAACTTCTAAGGTTGGGTTGTTTTACCTCTGAGCGGCACTTTTTTTGCACACCATGGGGCTAAATGGCCAGGTCACATTGACCCTGAAGGCTCAGAGAAGGTTGGGGGAGGGGACCCACTGGAACAGCTGTTGGGAGACAGATGGTAGCCTCCCGTCAAGGCCATCCAGCGTGTTCTTTAACGTTGGGTTGTTTTACCTCTGAGCGGCACTTTTTTTGCACACCATGGGGCTAAATGGCCAGGTCACATTGACCCTGAAGGCTCAGAGAAGGTTGGGGGAGGGGACCCACTGGAACAGCTGTTGGGAGACAGATGGTAGCCTCCCGTCAAGGCCATCCAGCGTGTTCTTTAACGTTGGGTTGTTTTACCTCTGAGCGGCACTTTTTTTGCACACCATGGGGCTAAATGGCCAGGTCACATTGACCCTGAAGGCTCAGAGAAGGTTGGGGGAGGGGACCCACTGGAACAGCTGTTGGGAGACAGATGGTAGCCTCCCGTCAAGGCCATCCAGCGTGTTCTTTAACGTTGGGTTGTTTTACCTCTGAGCGGCACTTTTTTGCACACCATGGGCTAAATGGCCAGGTCACATGGACCCCGAAAGCTCAGAGAAGGTTGGGAGAGGGGACCCACTGGAACAGCTGTTGGGAGACAGATGGTAGCCTCCCGTCAAGGCCATCCAGTGTGTTCTTTAACGTGCACAGGGTATGGCACTTCCGCACACAAGGGCCAAGGCTTAACGTCCCGTCCGAAGGACGGCGGCCTTTCCAAGCCCATCGGTGTCCCCTACTGACCGTGGGCAGGGCGGGGAATTTTGCGGAGATAAATCTCAACGCTGACCCAGCTGGGACTCGAACCTGGGAACTACAGATTACGAGCCTGGCGCGCTACCGACTGAGCCGCCTCCGCCCCCGCCCCCTCTGTAACTTCTATAATAAGCCTTTTATAGTAAAAATCTCAGAAGTTGAATTAACGTTCTCAATGAAACTATCCAAATCTCAAATTTCAGCAATATTCGTTACGTATTTAAAGAGTTATGAAAGTTTGGATTATAACAATAGCAATAGCAGTTATACGATTTCACTTTAAAAGTTAATTAAAACTTAACAAGAATTATTTCAAGAAGTTTTATAAAGCAAGAATACCCCCTGATTTAGGTATTTGTGTCAGTAATTCTCTTCTGAGGTCCTGCCATCCTCTCAGATCTTCTACTTTGGCAAATAAACTGACAGGCTCCTGTCAAACCTCTGTGGCAAACAGCTGCTTGAGGGGGGGGGGGGGTATTTATTATTTATTTATATAATAATTCTTTCAATATTCGTCAATATTTTATGAGTTTCATAGCAGTGCATTACTGATGTTAACTATTCCAGCTCAGGGCCGTATTTAGGGGCCATGACTCCCTCCTTTCAAAATGCTAGTAAGGGTAACAGAGGAAAAAATTATTAAACTTATGTATATTTCATGTATTTTTCAAAAATTGATCCCTCGTGTTTTCTTCCCCCCTAAAAAAGGGGGACAATGTGAAAATTATTGTTCCTTTATATCTCCTGAGCGTGAGTGTGGAAAGTAACGAACTACGTGTCGAATAAAAGATTGACGCGGGGTTTGGGTTGTTTTACCTCTGAGCGGTACTTTTTTGCACACCATGGGCTAAATGACCAGGTCACAGGTACCCCGAAGGCTCAGAGAAGGTTGGGGGTGGGGAACCACTGAAACCGTTGTTGGGTGACAGATGGTAGCCTCCCGTCAAGGCCATCCAGCGTGTTCTTTGACCGTGGACAAGGCGAGGAATTTTGCGGAGATAAATCTCAACACTGACCCAGCTGGGACTCGAACCTGGGAACTACAGATTACGACCCCCGCCCCAACACTAGTATGGGAGATAATAGGTTCGTAGAGATTTTCAATAAATAATGAATACACATAGACCCGGATCTAGAAAAGAATCGAGGGCAAGAATCAAGAAACACGATCGAGCCGGGAAAATGTAAAAGAGCGGGTCAACAAACTGGATTTCTAATGCAGTATGTCCTCCACCGTTTCACAGGTCTTTAAAAATATTTCTTGACAAATGCATGAAATACAAATTAATTTAACAGTTTTTGTCTCCATTACCTTCACTAGTATTCTGAAAGGGGAATGGATAGATAGAATATAGTTACTTAAATAGAGACAGTGGCTACTGATCTAAGGGTCCTGGGTTCGAGCCCCCGGGTAAAGCATGGATGTGTGTGTTGTTTTTCTGCTGAGGTCCTGCCATCCTCTCAGACCTTCTACTATGGCATATAAACTGATCAGACCTCTGTAGCAAGCAGCTGCTTGAGGGTTTTTTTTATTTATTTATTTATTTTTCAGGTGTCATCAGATGGCCAGACTCCATCTCCTCTAGTCATTGCTGGAGGATCAGGAGGTCTCTCTGCTCTCCGGAGCGATGATCCCTCTCTAGCAGTAAACCCCAAAGGAAGAGGGATGATTGACACCTTTGGACCTGGAGAGGGAGCTTCTGGAAAGGATGGACCAGGTAACTTATTTCCATATTTGACATTGAATTTAAATTATTTTCGAAACCTTAAATCTTAAAAATAGGCTTTTATGGATAAGGCATGGATGTGTGTGTTGTTTTTCTGCTGAGGTCCTGCCATCCTCACAGACCTTCTACTATGGCATATAAACTGACAGGCTCCTGTCAGACCTCTGTGGCAAGCAGCTGCTTGAAGGGGTATTATTTTTTATTTAATAGTAAAATGTTATTAAAGGCAAAGATTTTCATCAAGTCTTGTTTTCAGCAGTATTCTTTCGATATTTAAAGTTTTATGGAAGCTGGAATATTTAATAAGTCTTGTTTTATAAAAAAAAAAAAGGTTCATACTGTCTAATATTGAAATAATCATCACACGGATTTCTAAAATACATATTTATTAAATGTTTCGAAGCAAAATCTATTATTTAAGTTTTAATTAATTCTGAGGGCGTCTTAAGATGTATTATTCTTGTGGAATATTCTATTTCCTATAACTCTTTAAATACTGAACGGAAATAGAGAGGAATATCTAGAAGGTATTCCTAGTTCTAAAATATATCATTCCTATTTCTGAAAATATTGAAAATAATAGTACCTATAAACGTTAAATATATCAGTATATTTATATCACGTTTTTTCCGTATCGTGATCTGCCAAATATTAGTTTCATTATCAATTCCCGTTTCTTTAGTTTCTTAATGTTACTTTACTCTTACTTTTCATCTTGATTGTGATTATTTTGCGTAGTTGTATTGATTTTCCGTACACCTGTTGAATATCTCTTTTCAGGAGGTGGAGGAGGTTGGAATGGCACCTCAGTGCTGCCATCTGTTGGGCAGTCTTTGTACCAAGGCGGCAAAGGAGGCGAAGTTTGTGGTTCTGCACGTGATTGGCTCACTCACGGTGGATTCGGAGGTGGAGGAGGAGCTTGTGCTGGAGGTGGAGGAGGGGGTGGATACAGAGGTGAGTTTCGAGGGCGTCAACCTCTCAAAATTCGGCAGACAGATGATAATTAAAAGAAATTAATTAAACTATACCTAAGTAACGATACCAAGGTTTGTTTCAGCTACTGTATTAATTATGAAACCAGGGGCGTAGCGAAGGAATATGGTTATGAGGGGTGGGGAGGAGAAGTCCAAAATTTGCCAGCCAACTGAGCAAACTTGGTTAGATTTGCGCTCTCCGGGGGGGGGGGGGGGAGCCAATTTTTAAGTCTCTGCTACATTTTGCCATTTAACTTCCAATTTTGCCAACTAGCCATAATTTCTATGAAATACTTCCAAAATTTAATATTTACATTTCGTCTGAATTGTAGCAAATCAGTAGTATGAATTTTTTCCTTGATTTGGTCAAATCTCCTTAATTTGACGAAACTAATCCCAGTCTTTACATCTCTCCTAAATTTGCCAAATCACTTCAAACTTTCAAACTCCCCAATTTTTTTTTTCTGGAAAATTAAGGGGATTGTCAAAATCGAAGCAACTTGGCTAATCTTAGGCAGTTTGGATAATGGAGAGACGGCAAAATTTAGAGCAGTTGGAAAAATTCGAAGCCACTTAGTTAAAACAGGTGAGTTGGCAAACTTCGGAGTGACTTGGTAAAATTTGGGGAGTTGGCAAAATTCGGAATGACTTGACAAATCTTGGGGAGTTGACAAAATTCCGAATGACTTAGTAAAATCGTGGGGAGTTGCCAAAATTCAGGTGAGATGTAAAAATTAGGATTTTTTTTCTGTAAAATTATGGCGAGTTGGCAAAATCTAGGAGAGTTGGCAAAACTTAGGGAGTTGGCAAAAACTAGGGGCAGTTGGCAAATTTCGGAGTGACTTGAAAAAATCGTAGGGAGTTGGCAAAATTCAGGTGAGATGTGAAAATTTAGATTTTTTTCTGTAAAATTATGGCGACTTGGCAAAATCTAGGACAGTTAGCAAATCTAGGGCAGTTGGCAAAAACTAGAGACAGTTGGCAAAATTCGGAGTGACTTGGCAAAATAGTGGAGAGTTGACAAAATTCAGGTGAGATGTAAAAATTGCAATCTTTTTTCTGTAAAATTATGGTGTGTTGGCAAAATCGAGGCAGCTTCGCAATATCTAGGAGAGTTGGAAAATCTTGGGGGAGTTGTCAAAATTCGAATCCACTTGGTAAAATACGGGCGATTTGTGAAAATTGGGATTGTTTTTGTAAAATTAAGGAGAGTTTATAAAATCGAGAAAACTTTGCAAACTCTAGGGAAGTTGGCAAAACTGGAAACCACTTGGTAAAGTACAGGTGAGTTGTAAAAATTGGGATTGGTTTTGTGAAATTAAGGAGAGTTGGAAAAGCCAAGTACTCTTGGAATAACCTAGGAAAGTTTGCAAAATTGGAAGCCACTTGGTAAAATACAGGGGAGTTGTTAAAATTGTGCCTTTCTTGTGAAATTAAGGAGAGTTGATAAAATTCGAAGTGGCTTGGCAAATTCAGGGAAGATGTAAAAAGTGCGATTTTTTCTGTAAAATTATGGCGAGTTGGCAAAATCTAGAGTAGTTGGCAAAATTCGAATGCACTTGGTAAAATATAGGCGAGTTGTGAAAATTGAGATTTGTTTTGTGAAATGAAAGAGTGTTGGACAAATCGAGGAAACTTAACAGAATGTAGGGCAGTTAGCAAATTTTCGAATCCAATTGGAAATACGGGCGAGTTGTGATAATTGGGATTGGGTTTGTGAAATTCAGGATAGTTGACTAAAATCGAAGAAAGAATTCCACCTCCACATCTCACCTGAATTTTGACAACTCCCTATGATTTTGCCAAGTCACTCCGAATTTTGCCAATTGTCCCTAGATTTTGCCAACTCGCCATAATTTTACAGAAAAAAATCCTAATTTTAACATCTCACCTGAATTTTGCCAACTACCCACGATTTTGCCAAGTCACTCCGAATTTTGCCAACTGTCCCTAGATTTAGACATCTCCATAAGTTTTGCCAACTCGCCATAATTTTACAGAAAAAAATCCTAATTTTAACATCTCACCTGAATTTTGCCAACTACCCACGATTTTGCCAAGTCACTCCGAATTTTGCCAACTGTCCCTAGATTTAGACATCTCCATAAGTTTTGCCAACTCGCCATAATTTTACAGAAAAAAATCCTAATTTTAACATCTCACCTGAATTTTGCCAACTACCCACGATTTTGCCAAGTCACTCCGAATTTTGCCAACTGTCCCTAGATTTAGACATCTCCATAAGTTTTGCCAACTCGCCATAATTTTACAGAAAAAAATCCTAATTTTTACATCTCACCTGAATTTTGCCAACTACCCACGATTTTGCCAAGTCACTCCGAATTTTGCCAACTGTCCCTAGATTTAGACATCTCCATAAGTTTTGCCAACTCGCCATAATTTTACAGAAAAAAATCCTAATTTTTACATCTCACCTGAATTTTGCCAAATCACTCCGAATTTTGTCAACACCCCAAGATTTTGTCAAGTCACTCCGAATTTGCCAACTCCCCAAGATTTTGCGAAGTTATCCAGATTTTGGCAAACTCCCCAAGATTTTACCAAGTCACTCCAAATTTTGCCAACTCCCTAAGATTTTGCCAACTCACCTGTTTTTGCTAAGTGGCTTCGAATTTTGCCAACTGCTCTAAAATTTGCCGCGTCTCCATTTTCCAAACTGCCTTAGATTTGCCAAGTTGCCACGATTTTGACAACTCCCCTTAATTTTCCAAAAATATAATTACAAATTTTCACAACTCACTTAAATTTTACGAAGTCGCTTCGAATTTTGCCAACTCCGAGTTACTTTGGGGGTGAGCCTCCCTCCCCATCCCCCCATGGCTACGCCCCTATATGAAACATGTAGATATGTAATCTTTGGAGTTTAACTTCAGAAGAGAGTGGCTGAAAGGTCTCTTTTTAAAGAGAACGTGTTCTCTTTTTTCGCTGACAAAATATTTTTTTGAGCTAATAACAAAAGTCTTATTTCGAAAATGTGTGGCGAATTTTAGGAAAAGGTAATGAATTAAAATATAGTGAATGAATCTTGAAAATTAAACAGAATATCTGAAAAGTTGAATGCTATCCAACTTGGCAAATTCAAATGATATTATTCCTGATTGTTCCCATTGATTCTTGATATTGAATTTTTTTCAATCCTGCTGAGGAGTGGTCAACTTCACAAGGTCCTGGTGCTGACCATTTATACCCACTAGACTGGACTTGTTTATGGATTTGATCTTGATTATGGATCCTAGACTTACTGCACTGGTGGGCCTCTGTTAAGGGAGAATCTGCCGCTGTGTTTTCTGTTTGCTTCTGTGTTGCCAGCCCTAAGTGAACAGAGGCATGGGATATCTTATATCAGCTGGTGGATAACCCTGATCAATGACCATCGCAGGTACCTGAACCTAACTTAGCTAGTTGGGCATCATCAAGCCTAAACTGGAGTAATGTGTCTCAGGCAGGCCATATGGCTCTTGAAAAGGTCCACTTGAAAAGGTAGTGCCTGAAGTTCTACCAGCATCGATGACTTCAGCCTTTAGCGGAGGAGGGATAGATCGTTGCCCATGCCTGCGATCAAGGGGCTGTTTGATGTTGTTGGACCTCCCTCCCTCAATAAACCTAGTTTCTTTAAAAATCTGACAAATCATTTTCTCTCTGCAGGTATGTGGAACGTGAGGGCGTTATATAGAGATTATTCTCTTGATGTCCTCACGTAGGAAATCCACCTAGATATTCTAGGCTTGCAAGAGACCAGATGGACAGATAACGGTGAGATACTTAAAAAAAAAATTAATTTCTCTTTTCAGGCAAAGTGGATGGAAAGCATCTCCAAGGTGTAGGTTTGCTTCTCAGCAGACATGCCAGTGATTCTCTTCTAGGATATGACTGCATTAATGAAAGATTTCTTAGAGCAAAATTTAAAGCAAAAATTAATGACTTGAATGTCATTTGTTGTTATGCCCCCACCGAGGACTCTGATGAGAATGAGAAAGATGCGTTTACAGCCAGCTTTAGGATATTTTGAATTCTGTGAGGAAAGGAGATATTTCTCTTGTGCTAGATGCTAAAGTTGGTACTGACTCTAATCTTTGGGCAGGAGTTTTAAGTCCCTTTGACATTGGTTGTTCCAATGGCAATGGGGAACGTTTCCTGCAGCTAAGTAAACTTAATGGTTTGCGAATAACTAGCACATACTACAAACACCAGGACATTTATAAATATACATGGGTTTCATCTGATGGGTTGCACAGGAATATGAGAGATTATATTTTAATTAACAGCAAATGGACTAGTTCAGTTAAGAATACCAGATCGTACAGAGGAGCCGAAATTGGGTCTGACCATTACTTGGTCAAAAGTGTTTTGCAGCTGAAGCTTAAGAAATGTTGTGTTGAGATTAAGAAAATTAGCTTTAACATTGAATATCTAAATGATCCACATAATAGCCATAGCATACCATGATAGGCTGCTCAGTCATTATGACAATCATGATTTGCTTATTGCTGAAGTTGAGACAGAATGGGTTCAGTTTCAACAGACTTTTTTTTTAAATCCAACAATACTCTTTTGGGTAAAAATGGAACAATGGATGGAACTATGGAACTTATTTCTGAAACAAGGATTGTTTTACCTCTGAGCGGCACTTTTTTGCACACCATGGGCTAAATGGCCAGGCCACAAGGACCCCGAAGGCTCAGAGAAGGTTGGGGGAGGGGACCCACTGGAACAGCTGTTGGGAGACAGATGATAGCCTCCCGTCAAGGTCATCCAGCGTGTTCTTTAACGTGCACAGGGTATGGCTCTCCCGCACACGGGGCCACGGCATAACGTCCCATCCGACGGATGGCGGCCTTTCCAAGCCCATCGGTGTCCACTACTGACCGTGGGCAGGGCGGGGAGTTTTGCGGAGATAAATCTCAACGCTGACCCAGATGGGACTCGAACCTGGGAACTACAGATTACGAGCCTGGCACGCTACCGACTGAGCAACTCTGAAACAAGGAAGTGCATGATTAATATGAATCAACACCCTACTAATCCTAACAGAAGGCATTGAAATGAGCGTAATAAACGTGTAAAGGATCAGTTAACAGCTGATAAGAATCTTTGGCTTGATAGCTTGGTTGACAAAGCTGACGAAGCAGTAGACAGCACAACAGCAGAGGGTTGTACCAGACTGTTAATGTTTTATGCGGGAAGAAACAGACAGATACATAGGAATTAAGGGATAAACATGGCAATATGGTTGAAAGTGAGGATTCTGTGATTTATAGGTGGGCTGAGCATTTCAGAGAAGTTCTAAATAATGTGATTATTTTTACTCCCATTATTTGTAATAAGGATGAATGCATTACTGGGTGAGGCGGGAGTGGCTCAGTCGGTAGCGCGCTAGGCTCGTAATCTGTAGTTCCCAGGTTCGAGTCCCAGCTGGGTAAGCGTTGAGATTTATCTCCGCAAAACTCCCCGTCCTGCCCACGGTGAGTAGGGGACACCGATGGGCTTGGAAAGGCCATCGGATGGGACGTTAAGCCGTGGCTCCTTGTGTGGGAGAGCCATACCCTGTGCACGTTAAAGAACACGCTGGATGGCCTTGACGGGAGGCTACCATCTGTCTCCCAACAGCTGTTCCAGTGGGTCCCCTCCCCCAACCTTCTCTGAGCCTTCGAGGTCCTTGTGACCTGGCCATTTAGCCCATGGTGTGCAGAAAAGTGCCGCTCAGAGGTAAAACAACCCAACCCAACGCATTACTGGGTTCAATGATGGCCTATATCACATTGTGAAGTCACTTTGGTTATCTCTAAATCAAAACTGCATAAATCCACAGGGGTGGATGAAATCACCACTGAAATGTTTGAGCTGGGATTTTACTACAGCTATTATTGTTCCAATTTTTAAAAAAGTGATCGCTGTTCTTCTGATAATTCTGGGGAATTAGCTTACTTCCTGTTCCAGGTAAAGTTCTTTGCATGATTATACTTAATAGAATTAAGAATTTTGTTAATGGACAACTGCGTTAATGAACAGTGTGGATTCAGAAGTGGTAGGGTGATTTAGACAAGGGTGCATTTATTGATCAAATGTTTTGACTTATTCAGATTCTTGAGAAAAGTTTAGAGTTTCAAAAACCTGTGGTTGCTAGCTTTATAGATTTCAAAAAGGCTTTTGACTATGTTGATCAACATAGTTTGTGGTTGATTGTTAGATCATATGGATTGGGTTGCTTTACCTCTGAGTGGCACTTTTTTGCACACCATGGGCTAAATGGCCAGGCCACAAGGACCCCGAAGGCTCAGAGAAGGTTGGGGGAGGGTACCCACTGGAACAGCTGTTCGGAGACAGATGGTAGCCTCCCGTCAAGGCCATCCAGCGTGTTCTTTAACGTACACATGGTATGGCTCTCCCGCACACGATGCCACGGCTTAACGTCCCATCAGACGGAGGCGGCCTTTCCAAGCCCATCGGTGTCCCCTACTGACCGTGGGCAGGGCGGGGAATTTTGGGGAGATAAATCTCAACGCTGACCCAGCTGGGACTCGAACCTGGGAACTATAGATTACGAGCCTGGCGTGCTACCGACTGAGCCACCCCCGCCCCCACTCTTGAGCAAGTTGTCAGTTTAATTATCTTGGGAGCTATGTAACAGATACTGGTGATGTGCGGCATGAGATAAATAGAAGAATAGGGATTGCCGCTGGGACTTTTAAGAATCTATGGAGAGTGTGGAAAAATACATGTGTACACCTAAAGACTAAAATTAGGCTGTATAATAGTTTGGTTCTTTCTAATGTTAGTTATGGTAGCGAAACATGGACCCTTTGTAAGCATGATAACAAGAAACTTGATGTCTTTGATTCTAGATGTTTATGCAGTATCTTGAGCATTGGGTGGTTTAACTTTGTAAGTAATGATGAGGTTAGAAGGAGTCATCAACCTTCTTTGAGCAACATATTGTACAGAGAGAAACTACGTTGGTTTGGCCATGTTGCCCGTATGCATTAGCTATAGATTAGCAAACAGGATTATGAACAGTGTGCCTAAGGGTTTCAGAAAAAGGGGGAGACCTGGGACAACCCAACAACCCAAAGCGGGTTGTTGGGTTGTTTTACTTCTGAACGGCACTTTTTTGCACACCATGGGCTAAATGGCCAGGTCACATGGACCCCGAAGACTCAGAGAAGGTTGGGGGAGGGGACCCACTGGAACAGCTTTGGGAGACAGATGGCATCGTCCCGTCAAGGCCATCCAGCGTGTTCTTTAAGTGCACAGGGTATGGCTCTCTTGCACACGGGGCCACGGCTTAACGCCCCATCCGACGAATGGCGGATTTTTCAAACCCATCGATTCCCCTACTGACCGTGGGCAGGGCGGGGAATTTTGCGGAGATAAATCTCAACGCTGACCCAGCTGGGACTCGAACCTGGGAACTACAGATTACGAGCCTGGCGCGCTACCGACTGAGCCACCCCCGCCCATCTAGGAAGCGATGGGCAGATAATGCCAAGCATGACCTTGCTAGAATTGCCTAGAGTGGCCAATTGCAGCAGCAGTAGCTCAGAACAGACACGTCTGGAGAGGAAAATTACACAGTCTGGTTGGACCTCCGTAGCCCAAGTATGTATGAGTTGTGTTGTTTTACCTCTGAGCGGCACTTTTTTGCACACCATGGGCTAAATGGCCAGGTCACATGGACCCCGAAGGCTCAGAGAAGGTTGGGGGAAGGGACCCACTGGAACAGCTGTTGGGAGACAGATGGTAGCCTCCCGTCAAGGCCATCCAGTGTGTTCTTTAACGTGCACAGGGTATGGCTCTCCCGCACACGGGGCCACGGCTTAACGTCCCATCCGACGGACGGCGGCCTTTCTAAGCCCATCGGTGTCCCCTACTGACCGTAGGCAGGGCGGGGAATTTGGCGGAGATAAATCTCAACGCTGACCCAGCTGGGACTCGAACCTGGGAACTACATTTTACGAGCCTGGCGCGCTACCGACTGAGTCACCCCCGCCCCGAAGTATGTATGAAGAAGACTACCTTAATCATGAGCGGTGAAAAAACATTACTTTTAGGAAAATAAATTATTTTTTAATAATAATGATCTATGGTGTTTCCTCACAAGTTTTTTCATTTTTAACAAGAAATGAAAAAAATATTCTCTTATTCAGTAAAAAAAAACATTTTCCTGTGAATGTTTTTTTTTTTGTGAAAAAAACGAAGTTCCCTTTTGGTGATTTAAATAACATATTCTCTTTTTTTTTTGTGAAAAAAAAAAGATTTTTTTGTGTGAAAAAACATTTTTTTGTGTAATTTTTTTTCTGTGGAACGAAAATAACATTCTCTTTCGTGAAGTTTATTTGTTTTGAAAAATAAGATGGCAGATAATGATCTCAATCAAATATAACAGTATCTCGGTTTTCAACAATATTCGTTCAGTATTTAATGGGTTATGGAAGTTTGAATATTTAACAACAGTAATGCCTTTACTAAGGAATTATTAATTAATTATAAACTCTTTAAAGTTGAGTTCAACTTTCAAAACTGATGAATACTGAAAGAATTCTTTACACAAGCTTCTCATATACACAGTTATTTTATTAAACACTTTAGTACAATATTTATTGCTAAGTTTTAATTAACTTCTGACGTCATTTTTTGTGACTGGCATTGTTATTGTTAAATATTCAAACTTCCATAAATCATTAAATACTGAACGAATATTGTTGAAAAATGAGATATTGATGCATTTGATTGAGATCTTTATCTTCTATGATATTTTTCAAAACAAAAAAAAACTCATTTTTGAAGTTTTAGAGCTTCGACGTTAGCTTCCCATTGGCACAACATAGGGCTGTTCTTTAATTTACGGAAACCAGTATATTTGAAAATTAGATGTGGCCAGTACAGTCTCTCAAAAAAATATCCGAACACTATGGTTGATTACAGAATTCATAAAAAATATCTGCCAACGATTTTTTAAGAAATTAGTGATCTGGCAACCTTCGTGTACGTACAGTCGCTCAAAAAAGTAAACGAACACTATGGTTGATTACAGAATTCAGAAAAAATATCTGGCAACGATTTTTTAAGGAATTAGTGATCTGGCAACCTTCGTGTACGTACAGTCGCTCAAAAAAGTATCCGAACACTATGGTTGATTACAGAATTCAGAAAAAATATCTGGCAACGATTTTTTAAGGAATTAGTGATCTGGCAACCTTCGTGTACGTACAGTCGCTCAAAAAAGTATCCGAACACTATGGTTGATTACAGAATTCAGAAAAAATATCTGGCAACGATTTTTTAAGGAATTAGTGATCTGGCAACCTTCATGTACGTACAGTCGCTGAAAAAACTATCCGAACACTATGGTTGATTACAGAATTCATAAAAAATATCTGGCAACGATTTTTTTTTAGAAATTAGTGATCTGTCAACCTTCGTGTCACGTGACACGAAGGTTGACAGATCACTAACTTCTAAAAAAAATCGTTGCCAGATATTTTTTCTGAATTCTGTAATCAACCATAGTGTTCGGATATTTTTTTGAGCGACTGTACATCCGTTATTGATTTGACAAACCAACTGATACACATAACAATTTCCCTTCAATCTCAATCACAAAGAATTAAATTCGTTGTTAAATATATTGCATTTGTAATCAGGCTTTTCACTCAACTTAGGAGCGGGGGTGGCTCAGTCGGTAGCGCGCCAGGCTCGTAATCTGCAGTTCCCAGGTTCGAGTCCCAGCTGGGTCAGCGTTGAAATTTATCTCCGCAAAATTCCCCGCCCTGCCCACAGTCAATAGGGGACACCGATGGGCTTGAAAAGACCGCCGTCCGTCGAATGGGACGTTAAGCCATGACCCCGTGTGCGGGAGAGCCATACCCTGTGCACGTTAAAGAACACGTTGGATGGCCTTGACGGGAGGCTACCATCTGTCTCCCAACAGCTGTTCCAGTGGGTCCCCTCCCCCAACCTTCTCTGAGCCTTCAGGGTCCATGTGACCTGGCCATTTAGCCCATGGTGTGCAAAAAAGTGGCATTCAGAGGTAAAACACCCGAACCCAACCCACTCAACTTAGAAAGAGTCTCCTCCTTTAGACACGATTTAAATTCACTGATTCTTCTCTGATTACAGGTGGAGATGCCCCCGATCCTGATAGCCCTGAAACCAACGGTAAAGGAGGCACGTCTTTCATAAGTGCCGATGGAGCCTTGCCTCTCATCAGAGAAGGAGCCAGTCACTCGATGGATGGATATTTGCATATCATCCCTGCCAAAGAAGGATGCGGATGCGAGTTCCTCTGCGTGATCCTGGAACTCGAAAGGAAGACATTCCACTGCATTTGCCCTAAGGATCAATTCCTCAACTCTGATGGCTTCTCTTGTAAAGGTAACCACTTTTTAACAGATGGACATTTCAAGGTTGTCATACCTCTGAACGGTACAGTCGCTCAAAAAAGTATCCGAACGCTATGGTTGATTACAGAATTCAGAAAAAATATCTGGCAATGATTTTTTTAGAAATTAGAGATCTGGCAACCTTCGTGTCACGTGACACAAAGGTTGCCAGATAACTAATTTCTAAAAAAATCGTTGCCAGATATTTTTTCTGAATTCTGTAATCAATATAGTGTTCGGATACTTTTTTGAGCGACTGTAGGTGGTCATATTATTTTGATACTAGATCGTGTGGGCTCACTCACGGAAATATTGAGCGTGTGCAGTTACCGTTCACAGCAAACTGGAGCGTGTGCAATAACTGCACACGCTCCAGTTTGCTGTGAACGGTAACTGGAGCGTGTACAGTTGCTGTACACGCTCCAGATATTTTTCCTGAATTATGTAATCACGTGACACGATGGTTGCCAGATCACTAATTTGTAAAATAATCGTTGCCAGATATTTTTTCTGACTTCTGTAATCAACCATAGTGTTCGGATACTTTTTTGAGTGACTGTACTTTTTTGCACACAATGTGCTAAATGATCAAGTCACAAGGACCCCAGGGATCAGAGAAGGTTGGGATAGGTAGGGTGACCCACTGGACAGTTGTCAAGAGACAGATGGTAGGCTCCCGTCTATGCATCCAGCGTGTTCTTTAACATGCACAGAGTATGGCTCTCCAGCACACGGGACCAGCACAGGGAAGTCTCTCTCTGTGGCTGGGGTGGCTCAGTCGGTAGCGCGCCAGGCTCGTAATCTGTAGCTCCCAGGTTCGAGTACCAGCTGGGTCAGCGTTGAGATTTATCTCCGCAAAATTCCCCGCCCTGCCCACGGTCAGTAGGGGACACCGATGGGCTTGGAAAGGCCGCCGTCCGTCGGATGGGACATTAAGCCGTGGCCCCGTGTGCGGGAGAGCCATACCCTGTGCACGTTATAGAACACGCTGGATGGCCTTGACGGGAGGCTACCATCTGTCTCCCAACAGCTGTTCCAGTGGGTCCCCTCCCCCAACCTTCTCTGAGCCTTCGGGGTCCATGTGACCTGGCCATTTAGCCCATGGTGTGCAAAAAAGTGCCGCTCAGAGGTAAAACAATCCAATCCAACTCTCTCTCTTGGATATAAAACCATAAAGGCTTAACATTACATCCGATGGATGGCAAGTTTTCCAAGCTTATCATTGTTACCGAAGAGAGAGTGGATTTTCGAGATTTCAAAGCAGGCAAATTGGGAGATCTGAATTTTGGGTCAGAGTCTGGAGTGCTACCGACTGAGCCAACTAGCACTCCAGAGAACTTTAGAAAGATTAGGTAAATGGGACGATGGGACTTCTGTCCAGAGACGGATCTAGGTGAGGGGGAAGGGACCAAGGGGGCCATGTCCCTCTTTTTCAGAATACAAGTAAGGATAAAAAGAGGCAAAAAATTCCTAAACTTATTTATATTTCCTGCATTTTTCAAGAAATGTTTTAAAACCTGTAAAGCGGAGGAGGGAATGTTATATATTGAATTCTAAAACAAGTCTTTTGGCCCACCCTTATATTTTTTTCGGCTCGAATGTGTTTCTTCTCCCCCCCCCCGCTCGAATTTTTTCTAGAACCGGACGCTTCTGTCTAATGTATTTTGTATCTCAAAGGAAAAACTGAACAAATTTAAAATTTCCGAGAGTAACAGCCAATCATTAACAAAAAAACATTTTAGCCTGGGTTGGGTTGAGTTGATTTTACCTCTGAGCGGCACTTTTTTGCACACCTTGGGCTAAATGGCCAGGTCACATGGACCCCGAAGGCTCAGAGAAGGTTGGGGGAGGGGACCCACTGGAACAACTGTTGGGAGACAGATGGTAGCCTCCCGTCAAGGCCATCCAGCGTGTTCTTTAACGTGCACAAGGGTATGGCTCTCCCGCACAAGGAGCCACGGCTTAACGTCCCATCCGACGGACGGCGGCCTTTCCAAACCCATCGGTGTCCCCTACTGACCGTTGGCAGGGCGGGGAATTTTGCGGAGATAAATCTCAATGCTGATCCAGCTGGGACTCGAACCTGGGAACTACAGATTACGAGCCTGACGCGCTACCGACTGAGCGACCCCGCCCCCATTTTAGCCTGAACTTCCGTTGCAACAGTGATATTTTACCTCTCAGCAATATCACAACACTACCTGGTTCGGTTGTTTCACCTCTGAGAGATATTTTTATGCACACATTTATCTAAATCAGAGATTACCAAACTTATTTGTCCTACCACCCCCTTTTCAGAAAAAAAAAACTCTTCAGCGCTCCTCTAGAAATCTGCCTTCTTTAAGCGAACAAACAAAAAGATTCAGTGACAAATTTGCGTTCTTTTATGTATCTATATTTCTACCTACGTCCTACAACATAGTAAAGAAAGATGTTGTTGTAAATAAGACACCTTGAAGCTTGAAATTATAAAATTATTTATTAAAATCAACCATAGTAACATTCGTATTACACACAGAAAATTAAGATAACGAAGGATAATTTTATGTGTTTATTTGGAAAATAAAGTAATCATTACGACTTTACCTCTATGTTACACAACAGAGGGGGCAGGGGTGGCTCAGTCGGTAGCGCGCCAGGCTCGTAATCTGCAGTTCCCAGGTTAGAGTTCCAGCTGGGTCAGCAATGAGATTTATCTCCGCAAAATTCCCCGCCTGCGCACGGCCAGTAGGGGACACCGATGGGCTTGGAAAGGCCGCCGTCCGTCAGATGGGACGTTAAGCCGTGGCCCCGTGTGCGGGAGAGCCATACCCTGTGCACGTTAAATAACACGCAGGATGGCCTTGACGAGAGGCTACCATCTGTCTCCCAACAGCTGTTCCAGTGGGTCCCCTCCCCCAACCTTCTCTGAGCCTTCGGGGTCCATGTGACCTGGCCATTTAGCCCATGGTGTGCAAAAAAGTGCCGCTCAGAGGTAAAACAACCGAACCTTGTGACCTGGCTATTTAGCCCATGGTGTGCAAAAAAGTGCCGCTCAGAGGTAAAACAACCCAACCCAACCCACGTAAAAGAACACGCTGGATGGCCCATGGTGTGATTAAAATCCCATGGTGTGCAAAAAAGTGCCGCTCAGAGGTAAAACAACCCAACCCAAGTTAAAGAACACGCTGGATGGCCTTGACGGGAGGCTACCATCTGTCTCCTAATAGCTGTTCCAGTGGGTCCCCTCCCCCAACCTTCTCTGAGCCTTCGGGGTCCATGTGACCTGGCCATTTAGCCCATGGTGTGCAAAAAAGTGCCGCTCAGAGGTAAAACAACCCAACCCAACCCACGTTAAAGAACACGCTGGATGGCCTTGACGGGAGGCTACCATCTGTCTCTTAATAGCTGTTCCAGTGGGTCCCCTCCCCCAACCTTCTCTGAGTCTTCGGGGTCCATGTGACCTGGCCATTTAGCCCATGGTGTGCAAAAAAGTGCCGCTCAGAGGTAAAACAACCCAACCCAACCCACGTTAAAGAACACGCTGGATGGCCTTGACGGGAGGCTACCATCTGTCTCCTAATAGCTGTTCCAGTGGGTCCCCTCCCCCAACCTTCTCTGAGCCTTCGGGGTCCATGTGACCTGGCCATTTAGCCCATGGTGTGCAAAAAAGTGCCGCTCAGAGGTAAAACAACCCAACCCTATCATATAATAGAGTTGCAGGGCGTGAGAATCTCCCCTTGTATAAACTGTACGTGGTCCTTACAGTACCCTTTGGTAAGACCCTGGGTAATGAGTTTAATACGATATAATTATTTGGGATCACTCACTTCCGGGAGCTGTGAAAAATTATGGCAAATTAATTTAGGTATAAAGTTAATTATAATATTTATTAAATTAAGTATAATAAATAATAAATGTATTAAGAAAAAAAATCAGAGAAATTTGTTATTTATATAATAATCTTTTGAATTTCTGTCGTTCTGAAATTTTGTTAGAGTGTATACATTCCTGAAGTCCAACTCACTGACTGGCATGAACGTTCCTGAACTGGGCATTTATCTCCGGAACAAATATTTTGAATCAGTGTTCATTATGTCAATACATTATTGACTAATATTTATTGATTTATTCACTAAGAAAGTTGTACAATGGCATGTATATTTACCACAGAAATAATATATTCGCGAAGTATATAATAATCAGAAGAAGAAAATTATATGAAACGAAAGAAAATCACAAATATTAGTTTGTAAAAAACAATAACAACAAAAATATTGGAGCAAATATATTTCCGAATTCCTATCTGAAAATAACATTATTTATTTTTATGAAATATCATTGAATAACTATCTAATATATATGCTGCAGACAATATATTAGTTCATTATAAAAAAAATTAAATTATATCTAAAATATATCGACATATTTATTAAAATTTTATGCCAGTCTTCTTGGCCAAGCATCCTTACCTTTTTTCGACACTGATCCAATTTGCCTAAAACTATTCTACACCGAAACTAATGGTAATGTGTAGTTAAAATGTTAAATCCTCATATTCCTCGAATCTCACTTTATCCTCTCTAGATGGCAGCACTTGTTTATCGTTCAAGTGCTTGACAATTATGTGAATGTGACAGGAACATTTCAGCTACATCATTATGCAACAAAAAATGCAGCCCCGTCATGTTTAAGGGATCTGTTTTTTGAACATGTATTAAATGCGTGGAAAAAATTAAGTAATAGTGATAGAAATGTAAATATGTTATCCAAAACAATAACATAAACTATACGCTACTGGAATTGAGTTTTATTTAACTTAACTACTATACAGTGTGTGGGGACTTTTAGAGTAATTAACTGGTACCTAGTGGTTACGCTACTGATCTAAGGGACCTGGGTTCACGCCCCGGGTAAGGCATGGATGTTCGTGTTGTTTTCTGCTGAGGTCCTGCCATCCTCTCAGATCTCCTACTGTGGCATATAAACTGACAGGCTCTTGTCAGACCTCTGTGGCAAGCAGCTGCTTGATGGGGTATTTATTTTTAGCCGTCCCATGGCCGAGTGGTTAGCGCGCTTGGCTACTGATCTAAGGGACCTGGGTTCGAGCCCCGGGTAAGGCATGGATGTTCGTGTTGTTTTCTGCTGAGGTCCAGCCATCCTCTCAGATCTTCTACTGTGGCATATAAACTGACAGGCTCTTGTCAGACCTCTGTGGCAAGCAGCTGCTTGAGGGGGTATTTATTATTATATTATTTAAAATGCGCCTCGGTATACGAATTTCACAATCGGCTAGCAATGACAGATCAGTTTGTTTTCAATAAAATTATTGCTTTATGTTGCTATTATAATGACATATAGATTGTGTTTTGGTAAAAAAATGTGTAAAAATGAGTTAATGACTTTTTTCATTTTTCGAGAAACTATGTATTTTAAAATAAACGCAACTGAAATTACATTCTAATACTGGGGTTCTCAACGTTGAGTACGCGGTAAAATTTTTTGCTAGATTTAGTAAGAAAGTCGCTAAGTTGGCAACACTGCTACTGATTAATTTCTGAGAACTGGGTGACAAAGCGCGGCGATGTAGTTCATGTCTGTACATATTCACATTATTTATGTGAAACTGGTTTTTAATCTTTAAATGCTTTAGAAAATAAATATAGGAACAGGCTGGATGTTGAGGATGACTTCTGACTCTACCTTAGCAAGACAACCCCAACCAGTGATGAACTGTGCAAGCGTAAACAAGCGAAACCATTTCACGGATTACCCAGTAAAATGTTTATAATTTTATAAGATTTGTTAAATTGTTTATGTCATTTTTTGTGTTTATCGATATATGTAATTTATGAATACAAAATTTGATGTGTATATATGTATAAGTGTTATTTTATTCCCATTGTTATACTATAACTGTAGTTTTATCTATCTATACAAGGGGTACGCCAGTTACATACACATTTCCAGGGGGTACGTGAAGCATAAAAGGTTGAGAACCACTGATATATATGTTTTATTTTATTCCCATTGTTATACTATAACTATAGTTTTATCTATCTATACAAGAGGTACGCCAGTTACATACATATTTCCAGGGGGTACGTGAAGCATAAAAGGTTGAGAACCACTGATATATATGTTTTATTTTATTCCCATTGTTATACTATAACAATAGTTTTATCTATCTATACAAGGGGTACGCCAGTTACATACATATTTCAAGGGGGTACGTGAAGCATAAAAGGTTGAGAACCACTGATATATATGTTTTATTTTATTCCCATTGTTATACTATAACAATAGTTTTATCTATCTATACAAGGGGTACGCCAGTTACATACATATTTCCAGGGGGTACGTGAAGCATAAAAGGTTGAGAACCACTGATATATATGTTTTATTTTATTCCCATTGTTATACTATAACTATAGTTTTATCTATCTATACAAGGGGTACGCCAGTTACATACACATTTCCAGGGGGTACGTGAAGCATAAAAGGTTGAGAACCAGTGATATATATGTTTTATTTTATTCCCATTATTATATTATAACTATAGTTTTATTTATATAAACAAGGGGTACGCCAGTTACATACACATTTCCAGGGGATACGTGAAGCATAAAGGTTGAGAACACTGATATATATGTTTTATTTTATTCCCATTGTTATACTATAACTATAGTTTTATAATTCTATACAAGGGGCACACAGTTACATACACATTTCCAGGGGGTACGTGAAGCATAAAAGGTTGAGAACCACTGATATATATGTTTTGTTTTATTCCCATTGTTATACTATAACTATAGTTTTATCTATCTATACAAGGGGTACGCCAGTTACATACACATTTCCAGGGGGTACGTGAATCATAAAAGGTTGAGAACCAGTGATATATATGTTTTATTTTATTCCCATTATTATATTATAACTATAGTTTTATCTATCTATTCAAGGGGTACGCCAGTTACATACACATTTCCAGGGGGTACGTGAAGCATAAAAAGGTTGAGAACCACTGATATATATATGTTTTATTTTATTCCTATTGTTATACTATAACTATAGTTTTATCTATCTATACAAGGGGTACGCCAGTTACATACATATTTCCAGTGGGTACGTGAAGCATAAAAGGTTGAGAACCACTGATATATATGTTTTATTTTATTCCCATTGTTATACTAGAACTATAGTTTTATCTATCTATACAAGGGTACGCCAGTTGCATACACATTTCCAGGGGGTACGTGAAGCATAAAAGGTTGAGAACCACTGATATATATGTTTTATTTTATTCCCATTGTTATACTATAACTATAGTTTTATCTATCTATACAAGGGGTACGCCAGTTACATACACATTTCCAGGGGGTACGTGAAGCATAAAAGTTTGAGAACCACTGACAAATATGTTTTATTTTATTCCCATTGTTATACTATAACTATAGTTTTATCTATCTATACAAGGGGTACGCCAGTTACATACACATTTCCAGGAGGTACGTGAAGCATAAAAGGTTGAGAACCACTAATATGTATGTTTTATTTTATTCCCATTGTTATACTATCATTTTATCTATCTATACAAGGGGTAAGCCAGTTACATACACATTTCCTAATAGTTGAATTAGGAAATGTGTATAATGGGTTGAGAACCACTGATATATATGACTTTGGCTGTTGCATGAGGTTGGGTTGGGTTGTTTTACCTCTGAGCGGCACTCTTTTGCACACGAAATTTCCAGGGGATACGTGAAGCATAAAAGGTTGAGAACCACTGATATATATGTTTTATTTTATTCCCATTGTTATACTAGAACTATAGTTTTATCTATCTATACAAGGGTACGCCAGTTGCATACACATTTCCAGGGGGTACGTGAAGCATAAAAGGTTGAGAACCACTGATATATATGTTTTATTTTATTCCCATTGTTATACTATAACTATAGTTTTATCTATCTATACAAAGGGTACGCCAGTTACATACATATTTCCAGGGGGTACGTGAAGCATAAAAGGTTGAGAACCACTGATATATATGTTTTATTTTATTCCCATTGTTATACTAGAACTATAGTTTTATCTATCTATACAAGGGTACGCCAGTTACATACACATTTCCAGGGGGTACGTGAAGCATAAAAGGTTGAGAACCACTGATATATATGTTTTATTTTATTCCCATTGTTATACTATAATTTTATCTATCTATACAAGGGTACGCCAGTTACATACACATTTCCAGGGGGTACGTGAAGCATAAAAGGTTGAGAACCACTGATATATATGTTTTATTTTATTCCCATTGTTATACTATAATTTTATCTATCTATACAAGGGGTAAGCCAGTTACATACACATTTCCTAATAGTTAAATTAGGAAATGTGTATAATGGGTTGAGAACCACTGATATATATGACTTTGGCTGTTGCATGAGGTTGTGTTGGGTTGTTTTACCTCTGAGCGGCACTCTTTTGCACACGAAATTTCCAGGGGATACGTGAAGCATAAAAGATTGAGAACCACTGATACATATGTTTTATTTTATTCCCATTGTTATATACTATAACTATAGTTTTATCTATCTATACAAGGGGTACGCCAGCTACATACATATTTCCAGGGGGTACGTGAAGCATAAAAGGTTGAGAACCACTGATATATATGTTTTGTTTTATTCCCATTGTTATACTATAACTATAGTTTTATCTATCTATACAAGGGATACGCCAGTTACATACACATTTCCAGGAGGTACGTGAAGCATAAAAGGTTGAGAACCACTGATATATATGTTTTATTTTATTCCCATTGTTATACTATAACTATAGTTTTATCTATCTATTCAAGGGGTACGCCAGTTACATACACATTTCCAGGGGGTACGTGAAGCATAAAAGGTTGAGAATCGCTGATATATTTGTTTTATTTTATTCCCATTGTTATACTATAACTATAGTTTTATCTATCTATACAAGGGATACGCCAGTTACATACACATTTCCAGGGGGTACGTGAAGCATAAAAGGTTGAGAACCACTGATATATATATGTTTTATTTTATTCCCATTGTTATACTATAACTATAGTTTTATCTATCTATACAAGGGGTACGCCAGTTACATACACATTTCCAGGGGGTACGTGAAGCATAAAAGGTTGAGAACCACTGATATATATGTTTTATTTTATTCCCATTGTTATACTATAACTATAGTTTTATCTATCTATTCAAGGGGTACGCCAGTTACATACACATTTCCAGGGGGTACGTGAAGCATAAAAGGTTGAGAATCGCTGATATATTTGTTTTATTTTATTCCCATTGTTATACTATAACTATAGTTTTATCTATCTATACAAGGGATACGCCAGTTACATACACATTTCCAGGGGGTACGTGAAGCATAAAAGGTTGAGAACCACTGATATATATGTTTTATTTTATTCCCATTGTTATACTAGAACTATAGTTTTATCTATCTATACAAGGGGTACGCCAGTTACATTCACATTACACATTTACATTCACATTTCCCGGGGGTACGTGAAGCATAAAAGGTTGAGGATCACTGATATATATGTTTTATTTTATTCCCATTGTTATACTATAACTATAGTTTTATCTATCTATACAAGGGGTACGCCAGTTACATTCGCGTGAAGCATACGTGAAGCTATAGAAGGTTTGAGAACCATTGCTCTAATAAATAAAAATTTGAAAATTTTAACAAAATATTTAAATGAAAATGTTTTTATTTTGGAAATCTGCTCAAACACTAAAAAACAATTAATACTTATAAATGCAACTACCATTGCATTTTAATTACAATAAACATGATAAATTTTAGTAACAAAAAAATTTTCATTATTAATTCATAAAACGTTGACAGTTGTCTCGCGTATTGTTTATTTTATAATATGAAAGCTCATCAAGTTCAGAATTTTTCTTCCTCACAGATGGAGAATTAAGAATCGCAAACCACCACATCTTCCCACTATCCGTTCATCAGTTGGTGCTCATCGTTCTCTGCATGATCATCTCCATAGTAGTTGTCATCTTCATTCTCTGCTTTATCGGTATGTATTAAGGCATGATAGAAAAGATTTCTTAGAATTACGAAATATATGAAATTAATATCTTACTTGAAATCATCCAAAGTTTAAGATTCATTAAGTTTAAATGAAAAATGAACAAGTCGGAAATGAAGCAGAAGGAATGTTTTTTTTTTATCTATAAATATTTTCTGTGTCTGTTGAGATATTCGTTCCAACATGAAGTTAGTAACAAAATACCCTTTTTCCTAAAGTGACTTTGGCTGTTGCATGAGGTTGGGTTGGGTTGTTTTACCTCTGAGCGGCACTTTTCTGCACACCATGGGCTAAATGGCCAGGTCACATGGACCCCGAATGCTCAGAGAAGGTTGGGGGAGGGGACCCACTGAAACAGCTGTTGGGAGACAGATGGTACCCTCCCGTCAAGGCCATCCAGCGTGTTCTTTAACGTGCACAGGGTATGACTCTCCCGCACACGGGGCCACGGCTTAATGTCCCATCCGACAGACGATGTCGTTTCCAAGCCCATCGGTGTCCCCTACTGACCGTGGACAGGGCGAGGAGTTTTGCGAAGATAAATCTCAACGCTGACCCAGCTGGGAATCGGACCTGGGAACTACAGATTACGAGCCTGGCGCGCTACCGGCTGAGCCACCCCCGCCCCCCGCAAAAAGGTAAAATGGGGTATAAGACTGGATTTGCATTGTAGTATATATAGTTTCGAAACATTTTATGAAAAATTAATGAAATATTCCCAATTCAATGATTTTTGCCTGCATTACACTTATTACGATTTTCAAGGGGGGGGGGGATTAGGGGCCTTGCTCCCTTGTCCTTCCCTCCCTCCCCCCCTCTAAATCCGACCCTGTACATCACCAATGAAACGGATTCAACAGTTATTTAGGCTGGTTTTCTTCTTCTAGAAACCACTCGCATGTTTGTACCGGGTGAATAGTGTCTCTGTGTTACCCCCTTTTTCTTAAGTCTCTTGCCTGAAAATGTGCGATCGAACCCAATGTGTTCATCACAACTCTCTTTTTCATTCTGAATTATCAGTGAAGCAATTTTTTATCCAAAAACAACCCCATGAAAGGGACCCACTTTTGTGCTGTGGTAATGCACATAAAGATGTGTACGATGGGGAAACCTAAAAAGCATTCCCAAAAAAGACTTCCAAAACTGTTTCGAAGCATGTAAAATGGAAATGGGGAAATGCGTTAGGGGAAACGGGAGTATTTTGATGGGGATAATTTACGATTTCTCAATAATACAAATTTTGTAGGCCTAATTTCGTTTCTTCCATTTATTTTTTTCACACCTCGTATATAAAAAGGGAACTTAATGGTCACCTGGGCTGAATAGCCAAATCCCAAGGATTCGCAGGGAATCAGAGAAAATTGGGGTTGGGTTGTTTTACCTCTGAGAGGCAGTTTTTTGCACACCATGGGCTAAATGGCCAGGTCACATGGACCCCGAAGGCTCAGAGAAGGTTGGGGGAGGGGACCCACTGGAACAGCTGTTGGGAGACAGATGGTAGCCTCCCGTCAAGGCCATCCAGCATGTTCTTTAACGTGCACAGGGTATGGCTCTCCCGCACACGGGGCCACGGCTTAACGTCCCATCCGACGGACGGCGGCCTTTCCAAGCCCATCGGTGTCCCCTACTGACCGTGGGCAGGGCGGGGAGAAAATTGGGGTAAGGGCACCCACTGGACATCTGTTAGAAGACAGACCCCCCCGATAGGGGACCACCTTGTCGTGGTGGGGGGGCCCAGCAACCCGGCTGAAGGCTGTGCCGACCGGATTGGTGTCCCGGTTGGACATGGCTAAGGCCAACCGAGGTTGAAGATGCTGCTGGCCGGCTTGATTGCCGGTCGGATGGTGACGGCGTCGGAGACCTCACCTCTCAGGAGACCTGTGTGGTCTGTTCGACAGCTCTGCCGAAAGGTCTGACCCCGCCTTGTAGGCACGAGCTGTCCAAAAAGTCTGGGTCTTACTAAGAGTCTCCACCCCGGGTGCCGATCGAGCTTGGATCTTTATATCCATGCACATTTGCAAACCGGGGAATAGATTAAAGTAAGGTTTCTTCCGGTGGTCAGCTTTCCTTCTATAGGACTGCTGCCATGTGAGGCTGGGGTTGAGGTGCGCCTATAGGGCGTATTCCTTGCCCCCGGCTCTAGATGGTCATGGCTTTTCTTAACCAGGTAGTGCTGTACAAGCGGAACCGGGAATTGCCGTGGTTGCATAACATCGCAACAAGAGATTCTTTGTTAGAAGACAGATGGATGACTCCTATGAAGGTCATTTAGAGTATTCTTTAACGTGCACAGGGTATAGAGAAAAAAGGCATCGATTTGCTTGGTGAGGTTTCCAACTATCTGCAATTGTTCAACGTACAGCAAAGCTATACCGTGTGCATATTAGGAAACATGAAGAAACCACAAATGATAATTTTTAACAGATGATATTAACTGCCTCTTGCAGCACCTATGAAAGTTTTATTCAGAAAACGAAAAATAAAAATTACATTTCAATATTCTTTTAATATTTTACTGAGAGAAACGAAAAACTAAAAAGTACATTTCAATGTTCTTCTAAATATTTTACTGAGAAAAGTAAAAAAAGAAAAAGTACATTTCAATATTCTTTTAAATATTTTACTGAGAAAAGCGAAAAAATAAAATATTCAAAAATAAAACATTTCAATATTATTCTAAATATTTTACTGAGAAAAGTAAAAAAAAGAAAAGTACATTTCAATATTATTCTAAATATTTTATTGAGAAAAGCGAAAGAAAAAAATATACATTTCAATATTCTTTTAAATATTTTTCAGGCCACAGATTGAAATATAAATCTAAAGGTAAGGAAACTCCCCCTTCGGTAACAACTCCTGAGTTCCAGTTGACTCGGCTTCGCCAAACAGCCGGGGGAATGGTCACCGAGTACAACCCTAATTACGAATTCGGTGGAAGCACATGTACCATTCAAGATTTACCTGTTGTGCCGAGGAATAACCTGATGCTCCTCAGGTGAGTTTCAAACATTCGACCATCGATCTAACGGTTTACACATTACTTAAATTCGTAGTTCTTAAACATTATTACTGAAATTTTCATCACAATTAACAATTCTCTAAAATGTTAAAATTATTAAGTGTTTCATAATTTCACAAGTTTATGAAATTGGTGATAGTAGTTCATTTGAATTGTGTTATAGTCACTTAAAATTGTTGTGTTATAGTCACTTAAAATTGTGTTGTAGTTGCTTGAAATTGGGTTTAATCACTTAAATTTTTTTATAGTCGCTTAAAATTGTGTTAATACTATAGCTGCGAAACGGTGTAAAAAATATAACTAGCACGGTCGAAAGAAAGTATATTAGAGTTACCTTTCTTATGTATTAGATGAAAACGGATTTAGTTACAAGTTAGTCCTGCAAAATATAGCGAAATTCAGTACCATATGAAATTTAAAAAAAGTAATTCGTACATTGTTGTCCAAAAGTTAATAACAATTCACACACTGTAAAATATCTATCAAGCGATTGAAATTATTATCACAATTTATGTGTTAATTAAATAGAATATATGCAAGGTCGTATATCTATCAAAAAAGTCACCTAATCGGACAAAATTTGCATACGTTACTCGTACAGAAAATCTGGGTGCTATAAAAGCCACTCATTTCCTGTTGAGCAAGTGTTGTGTTCAGGTTTCTAGAGAGGGCGGGGGTGGCTCAGTCGGTAGCGCGCCAGGCTCGTAATCTGTAATTCCCAGGTGCGAGTCCCAGCTGGGTCAGCGTTGAGTTTTATCTCCACAAAAAATTCCCCGCCCTGCCTACGGTCAGTAGGGGACACCAATGGGCTTGGAAAGGCCGCCGTCCGTCGGATGGGACGTTAAGCCGTGGCTCCGTGTGCGGGAGAGCCATACCCTGTGCACGTTAAAGAACACGCTGGATGGCCTTGACGGGAGCTACCATCTGTCTCCCAACAGCTGTTCCAGTGGGTCTCCTCCCCCAACCTTCTCTGAGCCTTCGGGGTCCATGTGACCTGGACATTTAGCCCATTGTGTTAAAAAAAGTGTCGCTCAGAAGTAAAACAACCCAACGTTAAAGAACACGCTGGATGGCCTTGACGGGAGGCTACCATCTGTCTCCCAACAGCTGTTCCAGTGGGTCTCCTCCCTCAATCAACCTTCTCTGGGCCTACGGGGTCCATGTGACCTGGCCATTTAGCCCATGGTGTGCAAAAAAGTGCCGCTCAGAGGTAAAACAACCCAACCCATGTTTCTAGAGTGTTTGGATTGGGGTTTTTTTATCGCTGAGTGACACTTTTTGGCACACAATGGGCCAAACGACCAGGTCACAAGGACTCCGAGGGTTCAGAAAAGGTTGAGGAGAGGGGACCCACTGGACAGCTGTTGGGAGACAGATGGTAGCTCCCATCAAGACCATCCAGGGTGTTCTTTAGCATGCACAGGGTATAGGTCTCCCTCACATGGACCATGACAACGTCACATCCGGTGGACTGCGACCTTTCGAAGCCTTTTGGTGTCCCCTACTGATCGAGGGCAGAGAGGAAGTTTTGTGGAGATAAATCTCAACGCTGGCCCAGGTGGGACTCGAACCCGGGAACTACAGATTACGAGCTTGGTACGCTACCAACTGAGCCACATCTTTCCCACAGAGTGTTTGGTAACAATAATATAGCACAAGGACTTCATGTGGATGCTTTTAGACGTGGTAGATAAAGCAATCGTATATTAGTGTCCGGCCAATCCTAGACTGATATAGATAAGACTGTAAATGTTTCCCAATCAGTGGGGGGCGGGGTGGCTCAGTCGGTAGCGCGCCAGGCTCGTAATCTGTAGTTCCCAGGTTCGAGTCCCAGCTGGGTCAGCGTTGAGATTTATCTCCGCAAAATTCCCCATCCTGCCCACGGTCAGTAGGGGACACCGATGGGCTTGGAAAGGCCACCGTACCGTCGGATGGGACGTTAAGCCGTGGCCCCTTGTGCGGGAGAGCCATACCCTGTGCACGTTAAAGAACACGCTGGATGGCCTTGTCATCCTGCGTGTTCTTTAACGTAAGCTGTTCCAGTAGGTTCCCTCCCCCAACCTTCTCTGAGCCTTCGGGGTCCAATGTGACCTGGCCATTTAGCCCATGGTGTGCAAAAAAGTGCCGCTCAGAGGTAAAACAACCCACCCCAACCCAATCAGTGGTTTCAAGACTTTGGAGATAGTTCCAACAGATAGGAGATTAACTGCAAACGATACGTCCAAAAGTGACAAAAGCACGAGATGATCTCTACCTTACGCTAACAGCCAGAAAAAATCTCAGCCAGAAAACTCTCTCTGGAGCTTTCTACCATCATTGGAAGGACAGTTTTGAGGCAAACTGTTTGCAGATCCTTCACCAGAGAGAGCGATATACAAGATGATAGACGGTTTGCATTTCCCACAATCCCTCTCACAGGACAGCTCAACTAGCATGATCCAGACAACATCGTGACCAGACCCCACACGGACGGACGCATATGCTCTTCACTGAGGAATCGAAATTCAGTCTTCAGACTCATCATGATTACGTATCGTCATGGCAACTAGGGACATGATATCATCTGAGATTAAAACTAAAAAGTACTGTGCACTTTTAGTATTTTACTAAACATTACTGTGTATTGCGTATGCTCTACTACTTCTAACTTTGGGTTGGGTTGTTTTACCTCTGAGCGGCACTTTTTTGCACACCATGGGCTAAATGGCCAGGTCACATGGACCCCGAAGGCTCAGAGAAGATTGGGGGAGGGGACCCACTGGAACAGCTGTTGGGAGACAGATGGTAGCCTCCCGTCAACGCCATCCAGCGTGTTCTTTAACGTGCACAGGGTATGGCTCTCCCACACACGGGGCCACGGCTTAACGTCCCATCCGACGGACGGCGGCCTTTCCAAGCCCATCGGTGTCCCCTACTGACCGTGGACAGGGCGGGGAATTTTGCGGAGATAAATCTCAACGCTGACCCAGCTGAGACTCGAACCTGAGAACTACAGATTACGATCCTGGCGCGCTACCGACTGAGCCACCGCCGCCCCCTACTACTTCTAACTAAATCAGTTTCAGTGTATATACTCTGACGGGGAATTACAGGCTGTATTCTTACTTTTTGAACAACCCTTGTACTTTGCAGCAATATTTGTTTACCTGCTTTTGTATATTAAAACATGTGTATTACTATGTTCTGTTTCATGAAAATAAAATTTTTCTTCTCTGCATACACAGTCGTATCAGAATAATATGACCACCTACTATACATATACTATGGTAGGTGGTCATATTATTCTGATACGACTATATATATTCAGTTTAACTCTGAACATGAATTTTTATGTAACAACACTCCATAAATTAAATGGGCGGGGGTGGCTCAGTCGGTAGCGCGCCAGGCTCGTAATCTGCAGTTTCCAAGTTCCAGTTCCAACTGGGTCAGCGTTGAGATTTATCTCCGCAAAATTTCCCCGCCCTGCCCACGGTCAGTAGGGGATACCGATGGGCTTGAAAAGGCCGCCGTCCGTCGGATGGGACGTTAAGCCGTGGCCCCGTGTGCGGGAGAGCCATACCCTGTGCACATTAAAGAACACGCTGGATGTCCTTGACGGGAGGCTACCATCTGTCTCCCAACAGCTGTTCCAGTGGGTCCCCTCCCCCGACCTTCTCTGAGCGTTCGGGGTCCATGTGACCTGGCCATTTAGCCCATGGTGTGCAAAAAAGTGCCGCTCAGAGGTAAAAACAACAACAACAACTCGTAATCTGTAGTTCCCAGGTTCGAGTCCCAGCTGGGTCAGCGTTGAGATTTATCTCCGCAAAATTTCCCCGCCCTGCCCACGGTCAGTAGGGGACACCGATGGGCTTGAAAAGGCCGCCGTCCGTCGGATGAGACGTTAAGCCGTGACCCCGTGTGCGGGGGAGCCATACCTTGTTCACGTTAAAGAACACGCTGGATGGCCTTGACGGGAGGCTACCATTTGTCTCCCAACAGCTGTTCCAGTGGGTCCCCTCCCCCAACCTTCTCTGAGCGTTCGGGGTCCATGTGACCTGGCCATTTAGCCCATGGTGTGCAAAAAAGTGCCGCTCAGAGGTAAAACAACCTAACCCATAAATTAAATCACCCGAAAGTGTAATAGATAAGAATGCTTTTGCCGTCTCATTTGCATAGCCGACATCAATAATTTTATACTTTCTTTGATTTAGACCACTCGGACAAGGGGCCTTTGGTGAAGTTTATGAAGGTCTTTTAACCAACATGCCCGATGAACCCAATGATATGCCCGTCGCAGTGAAAGTGAGTAAATCCTTAAATGCTTTTCAATCAGTCCAATTACGATCAATTTTATTTAAATAGTTAAATCTTTATCGTTCTGATACTGGAAATCAAATCTCACTTGTCCTCCAAAGCTACATAGTTTGTCTATAGAAGTGACCAGCAGAGTACAGTCGCTCAAAAAATATCCGAACACTATGGTTGTTTACAGAATTCAGAAAAAATATCTGGAAAGGATTTTTTTTTTAGAAATTAGTGATCTGGCAGAACATGGCAAATTAGTGATCTGGCCAGATCACTAATTTCTAAAAAAAAATCGTTGCCAGATATTTTTTCTGAATTCTGTAATCAACCATAGTGTTCGGATATTTTTTTGAGCGACTGTACATCTTCTCTGTGGCATACAAAAACTTCTGGCCCTTGATAAAATATTTCTGGCACGCTACATCGATTATTATCTGGATAAAGATGTCATTATGTAGCTCACGAAGAACATTACTTCCTGCCTCCATGGCATAAAATATTATCAGGCCCATGACATTAATTTTTATTACATGGCATCAGTTTCTATGACACCTCTCCGTCCTTTATGTTGCAGATTAACACTCAACAATAATACTTATCCAATCTGGCCTATGACTTCTCTTACACGTGGATGTTCACTGTTATCTGGGGGGCGAGGGTGGCTCAGTCGGTAGCGCGCCAGGCTCGTAATCTGTAGTTCCCAGGTTCGAGTCCTAGCTGGGTTAGCGTTGAGATTTATCTCCACAAAAATTCCCTGCCCTGACCACGGTCAGTAGGGGACACCGATGGGCTTGGAAAGGCCGCCGTCCGTTGGATGAGACGTAAAGCCGTGGCCCCGTGTGCAGGAGAGCCATACCCTGTGCACGTTAAAGAACACGCTGGATGACATTGACGGGAGGCTACCATCTGTCTCCCAATAGCTGTTGCAGTGGGTCCCCTCCCCCAACCTTCTCTGAGCCTTCGGGGTCCATGTGACCTGGCCATTTAGCCCATTGTGTGCAAAAAAGTGCCGCTCAGAGGTAAAACAACCCAACGTTAAAGAACACGCTGGATGGCCTTGACGGGGAGCTACCATCTGTCTCCCAACAGCTGTTCCAGTGGTTCCCCTCCCCCAACCTTCTCTGAGCCTTCGGGGTCCATGTGACCTGGCCATTTAGCCCATTGTGTGCAAAAAAAGTGCCGCTCAGAGGTAAAACAACCCAACTGTTATCTGGCCCACAACGTGCACCCATTGTCGGACCTACCACGATTGTGCAGTGTTGTAATAACCATAGCATATAAGACTTTCTAGTCTGAGAAATGCACTGTCATCTGGCTGCAAAACATATACGTATATATGGTTTCGGCTATTGTATATCACATTATGTCAAGAAACTCAATTTCTTTCTTATATGTGGGAGGGGGTGATTCAGTTGGTAGCGGGCCAAGCTCGTAATCTGCAGTTCCCAGGTACGAGTCTCAGCTGAGCCTACGGAGCGGGTGGCTCAGTCGGTAGCGCGCCAGGCTCGTAATCTGTAGTTCTCAGTTTCGAGTCCCAGCTGGGTCAGCGTTGAGATTTATCTCCGCAAAATTCCTCGCCCTGCCCACGGTCAGTAGGGGACACCGATGGGCTTGGAAAGGCCGCCGTCAGTCGGATGGGACGTTAAACCGTGGCCCCGTGTGCGGGAGAGCCATACCCTGTGCACGTTAAAGAACATGCTGGATGGTTTTGACGGGAGGCTACCATCTGTCTCCCAACAGCTGTCCCAGTGGGTCCTCTCCCCCAACCTCTCTGAGCCTTCGGGGTCCATGTGACTTGGCCATTTAGCCCATGGTGTGCAAAAAAGTGGCGCTTAGAGGTAAAACAACCCAACACAACTCAGCTGAGCCAATATTGAGATTTATCTCCGCAAAACTCCCAACCCTACCCTCGGTCAGTAAGGGTCCTAGTGCTTCGAAAAACATAGTCATAGTCCATCGGATGGGATTTTAAGCCGTGGTCCTGTATGCGGGAGAGTCCTGTGCCGTTAAAGAACATATTGGATAACGTTGATAACGACAATAGATATTCGATAGATGATTAGTTCCACTAACCATCTATGATCCCCCTGTGTTGGATTGGATTGTTTTACCTCTGAGCGGCACTTTTTTGCACACCATGGGCTAAATGGCCAGGTCACATGGACCCCGTAGGCTCAGAGAAGGTTGGGGGAGGGGACCCACTGGAACAGCTGTTGGGAGACAGATGGTAAGCCTCCCGTCAAGACCATCCAGCGTGTTCTTTAACGTGCACAGGGTATGGCTCTCCCGCACACGGGATCACGGCTTAACGTCCCATCCGACGGACGGCGGCCTTTCCAAGGCCATCGATGTCCCCTACTGACCGTGGGCAGGGCGGGGAATTTTGCGGAGATAAATCTCAACGCTGACCCAGCTGGGACTCGAACCTGGGAACTACAGATTACGAGCCTGGCGCGCTGCCGACTGAGCCACCCACGCCCTCGATCCCCCTGTGACCTAGCCATTTTTATCCCATTGTCTGCGAAAAAGTGCTGCTCAGAGGTAAAACAACCCAACGTAAACGATCTCTGCATTCCCTCAGAAAAATAACGAAAACTTTCTGTGAGGTTAACTTGAAATTATTTTTGGGTCCTTTTCTTTCTAGAACCACAAACAAAGCAGAAAAAAAAACATATTCCCTGCAATATTTGTATTAATTAATATAGATAAAAAGAGTATATTTCTTACGTTTTGAGAATACAGGAAATGTGATTTCTCCGTTTCTAATCATCTTTTTCCTATTTTCCTTTTCACTCACTTGCCTCAAAAGACGCTACCTGAGCTTTCTTCCAGCCAATCAGAGATCGACTTCTTGATGGAAGCACTCATTATGAGGTAAGACAGGTTTTTTTCATATTTCCGGTTAAAGTACAGAGCCTTCTTTTACATACTTTCCATGTTCTGTCAATGGATGCTGGAATTCTAAGATAAATTCTTGGTAATAATGTCGTTAAATATTCCAGCTAACATAATAATGGATATTTAGGTAGATTAGATTTATAACTGTAATTTGTCTTCGAACACTTTTAACTTGTAAACTACTCTTTCTAGGATAAAAATGTTACTGAAGATAAATTAAAGATATCAATCAAATGGGATGGCTCAGTCGATAGCGCGCTCAAGCTCGTAATCTGCAGTTCCCAGGTTCGAGTCCCAGCTAACGTCAGTCGTTGAGATTTATCTCCGCAAAATTCCACGCCCTGCCCACGGTCAGCAGGGGACACCGATGGCCTTGGTAAAGGCCACCGTCCGTCGGATTGGATGTTAAGCCGTGGCTCCGTGTGATTTCAGTTTGCACGTTAAAGAACACGCTGGATAGCCTTGACGAGAGGCCACCATTTGTCTCCCAACAGCTGTTCCAGTGAGTCCCCTCCTTTTTGCACACAATGGGCTAAACGGCCAGGTCACAAGGACCCCGAATGCTCAGAGAAGATTGGGGGAGGGGACTCACTGGAACAGCTGTTAAGAGACAAATAATGGCCTCCCGTCAAGGTATCCAGCGTGTTCTTTAACGTGCACACTGAAAGCACACGGGGCCACGGCTTAACATCCCATCCGACGGACGGTGGCCTTTACCAAGGCCATCGGTGTCGCCTGCTGACCGTGGGCAGGGCGGGGAATTTTGCGGGGCCTTCGGGATCCTTCTGACCTGGCCATTTCGCTCACTGTGTGCAAAACAATGCCGCTCAGAGGTAAAACAACCCAACTATCAATCAAATCTGACTAAATCTCTACTTTCAACGCTATTCTTTCAATATTTAGTCATGAAAGCTGAAATATTTAACAATGAAAATACCAAGAATTTAGAATACCAGGACCCCGAAGGCTCAGAGAAGGTTGGGGGAAGGGACCCACTGGAACAGCTGTTGGGAGACAGATTGTAGCTTCTCGTCAAGGCCATCCAGCGTGTTTTTTAACGTGCACAGGGTATGGATCTCCCGCACACGGGGCCACGGCTTAACGTCCCATCCGACGGACGGCGGCCTTTTCAAGGCCATTGGTGTCTCCTACTGACCGTGGGCAGGGCGGGGAATTTTGCGGAGATAAATCTCAACGCTGACCCAGCTGGGACTCAAACCTGGGAACTACAGATTACGAGCCTGGCGCGCTACCGACTGTACCCCGCCCCTCGGTTCACGTGAAAATGTTACAAAAACAAGAATCGATATTAGATAGTCACAGAAGTTAACTCTAAAATTAGAACTCAAGAAATAGTTTGTTGAAAAATCTGAGTCACCGTGAGTAGGGGTGCGAACCAATGTCTCCTGATTATATGTCAGGTGTTCTGACCACTAAGTTATGGCAGCTAGCTCATATTTCAGCAAATTATGACTAAACATTTCCTGATTTTTTTTCGACACTTGTGGCGCCATCTATGATCGGGAAAGGGTAATCTAGCTGCCACCAATAGTTTTGAATAGTTAGACGGTATCTCACGCTAGTAGAGCAATTAATGCAAGAATTAATAGTAGAGATTATCTGTAAATGATGATTTTTTTAAATAATTTTTTAATAGTAGAGATTTCTGAAATTTTTTTTGATGCAGAAATTATCTGTAAACTTAGAACTACAGCAATATTCTGCCTAGTGACTTATTGATAGTAGGGACGCCTAGGGACGTACCTAGGGAAGTATGTCACTACATAAAACCTATTGGGTCCTAGGAATGCCTAGCGACGTACCCCCACGGTTAAGGAGAGGCCTCAGAATTTTTTTTTACTTTATTCAAAATTGATGAGGGGGCTTGATATAAACAACTATTCAAAGAAATAGCCCGAAATTTTTTTGTATAGTTTTGAACGAATAATAACATATTTAATAACATATCGTTAACAATCAGTTTCGTTTTCCCTACTAGAAATTCCTCTCCTTACTGGGGGTGGGAGTGGGGGTGGCTCAGTCGGTAGAGCTCCAGGCCCGGAATATGCATATCTCAAGTTCGAGTCCCGCTTGGCCTAGCATTGAGATTTATCTCCTCAAAACTCTCCGCCCTGCCCCCGGTAAATAGGGGACACACTGGGCTTGGAAAGACCACCATCCTTCGGATGCCTAGTTAAGCCCTAGCCTTATGTGCGGAGAGCCATACCATATGTGCACGTTAAAGAACACACTGGATGGCCTTGATGGGAGGCTACAATATGTCTCCCAACAGCCGTTCAGTAAGTCCCCTCCCCCAACCTTCTCAGGGTCTCTGTCACCTGGCCATTTAGCCCATTGCGTGAAAAAACGTGCGTGTCAAAAAATTTCGTGTCACGTGACACGAAGGTTGCCAGATCACTAATTTCTGAAAAAATCGTTGCCAGATATTTTTTCTGAATTCTGTAATCAACCATAGCGTTCGGATACTTTTTTGAGCGACTGTACTTACATACTTTTGTCCTTCACCCAAATGTTTGTCTTCCATCAATACTGTGTCTCTATTACCGAGCCGCTGTCGACTTCTTTCGGTTAGTGTTACAATCGTGTTCTTTTCTCTTTTCAATTCCTTTAGCTTTAATGTATTTAATAAAATGATAATCAGAAATCAAAACAAGAATAGTTTTTTCTATGTTTATATATTAATACATTTTCAATATTTTTCTCTCTAAAAATGTATCTATAATTATTTGAACAACAGTACTGTATGTATGTAAATATATATATATTTGGTTTTGTAATAATACTTTTGGCAATATATTGTATATGTTACCGCCGAGTGGTTAGCGCGCTTGGCTACTGATCTACGGGACCTGGGTTCGAGCCCCGGGTAAGGCATGGCTGTTTGTGTCGTTTTTCTGCTGAGGTCCTGCCATCCTCTCAGACCTTCTACTTTGGCATATAAACTGACAGGCTCCTGTCAGACCTCTGTGGCAAGCAGCTGCTTGAGGGGGTATTTTTTTATTTTTTAAAGCTCGAAAGCCGTTAATGTGCACATTACCTAGCTAATCTGCAGATTAACTGATTTGCTCCGTTAACGTGCGGAATCAAGAGTTTTCCGCATTTTACCTAGGTAATGTGCACATTAACGGCTTCCGTATCGTTAAAGTTCAAAAGTTTGTTTCTCTCATAGTGGTGAATCTCTTGAATATGAATCTTCGTGTCACGTGATTTCACTCGTTCGCATTATAAAAAACGCCCCGGATGAGCGGAGGCCAAGTGAAAACGAATCTGTAAAGTGATTCATTCTTGATAACGATTCACTAAAATGATTCGTTCTCACTTGGCCTGCTCATTTTGGGGGCGTTTTTTATAATTCGGACGACTGATTCATGTTGACAGAGGGATGACCCTGGTTTCAACTCTACTCTCGGACACTAGATAAATAACATTATGTTAATTTAAGCGTACAGAAACGTTCCTGTTGTTCCAGCAAAGATCTTATTTTCACTTTAACGAGTGCCTAGTAGATAATGTGCAGATTATCCAGGTAATTTGCAGATTACCTAGGTAATTTGAGAAATGAAACAATTTTCCGCACGTTAACGGATCACCCTAGTTAATCTGCACAATACCTAGATAATCTGTAGAATAACTGATTTCTGCACTTTAGCGGTAACATATATATATTGATATCATCATGCAAAATATTTTTTGTGTAGCAGTCTTTATTGCTTTAAAAGTTAGAAATAAATAACTCTCTATTAAATCAATGCTATATTTTTCAGCAAATTTAAACACCCTAACATTGTTTATTTCATTGGAGTGTGTTTCGAAAAGCTTCCACGTTTCATCGTCTTAGAGCTTCTGCTTGGAGGAGATCTGAAGTCATTCCTGAGGGAATCACGACCAAAACCAGTAGGTACCTGAAAAAAAAAAATCAAGTGAAATTTGAATTTCGTTAATAGTTTATGTGATATTTAAAATTATAAATTGTATCTCTTCAATAATAGGGGCGGGGGTGGCTCAGTCGGTAGCGCGCCAGGCTCGTAATCTGTAGTTCCCAGATTCGAGTCCCAGCTGGGTCAGCGTTGAGATTTATCTCAGCAAAACTCCCCGTACTACCCACGGTCAGTAGGGGACACCGATGGGCTTGGAAAGGCCATCGGATGGAACGTTAAGCCGTGGCTCCGTGTGTGGGAGAGCCATACCCTGTGCACGTTAAAAGCACGCTGGATGGCCATGACGGGAGGCTACCATTTGTCTCCCAACAGCCGTTCCAGTGGGTCCCCTCCCCTAACCTTCTCTGAGCCTTCGGGATCCATGCTGACCTGGCCATTTAGCTCATGGTGTGCAAAACATACCGCTCAGAGGTAAAACAATCCAACGTTAAAGAACAGGCTGGATGGCCTTGACGGGAGGCTACTATTTGTTCCCCCGCAGCCGTTCCATTAGGTTCCCTCCCCCAACCTTCTCTGAGCCTTCGGGGTCCATGCTGACCTGGCCATTTAGCCCATGGTGTGCAAAACAGTACCGCTCAGAGGTAAAACAATCCAACGTTAAAGAACACGCTGGATGGCCTTGACGGAAGGCTACCATTTGTCTCCCAACAGCCGTTCCAGTAGGTTCCCTCTCCCAACCTTCTCTGAGCCTTCGGGGTCCATGCTGACCTGGCCATTTAGCCCATGCTGCGCAAAACACTACCGCTCAGAGGTAAAACAATCTAACATTAAAGAACACGCTGGATGGCCTTGACGGGAGGCTACCATTTGTCTCCCAACAGCCGTTCCAGTAGATTCCTTCCCCCAACCTTCTCTGAGACTTCGGGGTACATCTGACCTGGCCATTTAGCCCATGGTGTGCAAAACAGTACCGCTCAGAGGTAAAACAATCCAACGTTAAAGAACACGCTGGATGGCCTTGACGGGAGGCTACCATTTGTCTCCCAACAGCCGTTCCAGTAGGTTCCCTCCCCCAACCTTCTCTGAGCCTTCGGGGTCCATGTGACCTAGCCATTTAGCCCATGGTGTGCAAAAAAGTGCCGCTCAGAGGTAAAACAACCCAACGTTAAGGAACACGCTGGATGGCCTTGACGGGAGGCTACCATTTGTCTCCCAACAGCTCCAGTGGGTCCCCTCCCCCAACCTTCTCTGAGCCTTCGAGGTCCATGTTGACCTGGCCATTTAGCCCATGGTGTGAAAAACAGTGCCGCTCATAGGTAAAACAACCCAACCCAAATCTTCAATAATAACACATTCACTGCTATTGCTAGATCAGGGTAAGGTCATCACGTTTCTATAGAAGTTATATGGGGTTATTTTACCAGGATTTCGGGAAGAAGAGGCCATGCTTCTGCTCTATTTGATGTTGTTCAAAACAGGAAGACAAGCTAACATCCAAGGTCTATGTGATTCGAACCAGGGTTCTCTGTTCTTCAGATTTAGCCTTATTTTTCTCCAGTTGTTCGCAAAGAACAAATTGTTTGTTTTTTTCGATCATTTATAATTTTTAATGTTGCACCAGTTGACATTATGAGCAACATCAAATATCTCTCAGAGTTAAAATACACAGAATAATCTCTTTCTGTTTCAGAGCCGAGTAATCTTTTTTGCAATGGCCACTCTTCTTCGTTTTCCTATGGATGTAGTAAAAATTACAGCTCGTTTACAATACAAGCAATAATTTATTTTTGTTTCAGGGCCAAGAAGCCATTTTATTGATGATCTTCGTTTTCATATGGAAGTCAATCTTCTTCATATGATCTCGTTTTATTTCAAGGCCAAGAAATCTTTTTAATCAAGGCCAATCTTCTTCGTTTTGCTATAGATGTAGCTGAATGTCGCAGCTAATTTAAAATACAGGACATAATCTCATTTTGTTTCAGGGCCAAGAAGCCATTTTATTGATGATCTTCGTTTTCATATGGAGATCAGTCTTCTTCATATGATCTCGTTTTATTTCAAGGCCAAGAAATCTTTTTAAGCAAAGCCAATCTTCTTCGTTTTGCTATAGATGTAGCTGAATGTCGCAGCTAATTTAAAATACAGGATAAAATCTCATTTTGCTTCAGGGCCAAAAAGCCATTTTATTGATGATCGTTTTCATATGGAGGTCAATCTTCTTCATATGATCTCGTTTTATTTCAAGGCCAAGAAATCTTTTTAATCAAGGCCAATCTTCTTCGTTTTGCTATAGATGTAGCTGAATGTCGCAGCTAATTTGAAATACAGGATATAATCTCATTTTGTTTCAGGGCCAAGAAGCCATTTTATTGATGATCTTCGTTTTCATATGGAAGTCAATCTTCTTCATATGATCTCGTTTTATTTCAAGGCCAAGAAATCTTTTTAATCAAGGCCAATCTTCTTCGTTTTGCTATAGATGTAGCTGAATGTCGCAGCTAATTTGAAATACAGGATATAATCTCATTTTGTTTCAGGGCCAAGAAGCCATTTTATTGATGATCTTCGTTTTCATATGGAAGTCAATCTTCTTCATATGATCTCGTTTTATTTCAAGACCAAGAAATCTTTTTAATCAAGGCCAATCTTCTTCGTTTTGCTATAGATGTAGCTGAATGTCGCAGCTAATTTGAAATACAGGATATAATCTCATTTTGTTTCAGGGCCAAGAAGCCATTTTATTGATGATCTTCGTTTTCATATGGAAGTCAATCTTCTTCATATGATCTCGTTTTATTTCAAGGCCAAGAAATCTTTTTAATCAAGGCCAATCTTCTTCGTTTTGCTATAGATGTAGCTGAATGTCGCAGCTAATTTGAAATACAGGATATAATCTCATTTTGTTTCAGGGCCAAGAAGCCATTTTATTGATGATCTTCGTTTTCATATGGAAGTCAATCTTCTTCATATGATCTCGTTTTATTTCAAGGCCAAGAAATCTTTTTAATCAAGGCCAATCTTCTTCGTTTTGCTATAGATGTAGCTGAATGTCGCAGCTAATTTGAAATACAGGATATAATCTCATTTTGTTTCAGGGCCAAGAAGCCATTTTATTGATGATCTTCGTTTTCATATGGAAGTCAATCTTCTTCATATGATCTCGTTTTATTTCAAGGCCAAGAAATCTTTTTAATCAAGACCAATCTTCTTCGTTTTGCTATAGATGTAGCTGAATGTCGCAGCTAATTTAAAATACAGGATATAATCTCATTTTGTTTCAGGGCCAAAAAGCCATTTTATTGATGATCTTCGTTTTCATATGGAGGTCAATCTTCTTCATATGATCTCGTTTTATTTCAAGGCCAAGAAATCTTTTTAATCAAGGCCAATCTTCTTCGTTTTGCTATAGATGTAGCTGAATGTCGCAGCTAATTTGAAATACAGGATATAATCTCATTTTGTTTCAGGGCCAAGAAGCCATTTTATTGATGATCTTCGTTTTCATATGGAAGTCAATCTTCTTCATATGATCTCGTTTTATTTCAAGGCCAAGAAATCTTTTTAATCAAGACCAATCTTCTTCGTTTTGCTATAGATGTAGCTGAATGTCGCAGCTAATTTAAAATACAGGATATAATCTCATTTTGTTTCAGGGCCAAAAAGCCATTTTATTGATGATCTTCGTTTTCATATGGAGGTCAATCTTCTTCATATGATCTCGTTTTATTTCAAGGCCAAGAAATCTTTTTAATCAAGGCCAATCTTCTTCGTTTTGCTATTGATGTAGCTGAATGTCGCAGCTAATTTAAAATACAGAATATAATCTCATTTTGTTTCAGGGCCAAAAAGCCATTTTATTGATGATCTTCGTTTTCATATAGAGGTCAATCTTCTTCATATGATCTCGTTTTATTTCAAGGCCAAGAAATCTTTTTAAGCAAAGCCAATCTTCTTCATATGATCTCGTTTTATTTCAAGGCCAAGAAATCTTTTTAATCAAGGCCAATCTTCTTCGTTTTGCTATAGATGTAGCTGAATGTCGCAGCTAATTTAAAATACAGGATATAATCTCATTTTGTTTCAGGGCCAAGAAGCCATTTTATTGATGATCTTCGTTTTCATATAGAGGTCAATCTTCTTCATATGATCTCGTTTTATTTCAAGGCCAAGAAATCTTTTTAAGCAAAGCCAATCTTCTTCATATGATCTCGTTTTATTTCAAGGCCAAGAAATCTTTTTAAGCAAAGCCAATCTTCTTCGTTTTGCTATAGATGTAGCTGAATGTCGCAGCTAATTTAAAATACAGAATATAATCTCATTTTGTTTCAGGGCCAAAAAGCCATTTTATTGATGATCTTCGTTTTCATATAGAGGTCAATCTTCTTCATATGATCTCGTTTTATTTCAAGGCCAAGAAATCTTTTTAAGCAAAGCCAATCTTTTTCGTTTTGCTATAGATGTAGCTGAATGTCGCAGCTAATTTAAAATACAGAATATAATCTCATTTTGTTTCAGGGCCAAGAAGCCATTTTATTGATGATCTTCGTTTTCATATGGAGGTCAATCTTCTTCATATGATCTCGTTTTATTTCAAGGCCAAGAAATCTTTTTAATCAAGGCCAATCTTCTTCGTTTTGTTGTAGATGTAGCTGAATGTCGTAGCTAATTTAAAATACAGGATATAATCTCATTTTGTGTCAGGGCCAAAAAGCCATTTTATTGATGATCTCGTTTTCATATGGAGGTCAATATTCTTCATATGATCTCGTTTTATTTTCAAGGCCAAGAAATCTTTTTAAGCAAAGCCAATCTTCTTCGTTTTGTTATAGATGTAGCTGAATGTCGCAGCTAATTTAAAATACAGGACATAATCTCATTTTGTTTCAGGGCCAAGAAGCCTTTTTAACCATGGCCAATCTTCTTCGCTTTGCGATGGATGTAGCTAAAGGTTGCAGTTATTTGGAAGAAAATCATTTCATTCACAGGTGAGTGCATTCATTGTTCTTGCTCTTTATCACTGGTAGAAGATATGATCAGGAATTGACTGAATTCAAGCTGTGGAATTGAATGAATTCACTCAAGGGAGCTTTTAGTGGGATTCATACGAACTAAAGCTTCCCCAAAACATTTCTCCGTTCATATGATTTATTCCTTCTGCCGCCTGGGGCGGGGGTGGCTCAGTCGGTAGCGCGCCAGGCTGGTAATCTGTAGTTCCCAGGTTCGAGTCCCAGCTGGGTCAGCGTTGAGATTTATCTCCGCAAAATTCCCCGTCCTGCCCACGGTCAGTAGGGGACACCGATGGGCTCGGAAAATGGGATTGGCCGTCCGTCGGATGGGACGTTAAGCCGTGGCCCCGTGTGCGGGAGAGCCATACTCTGTGCACGTTAAAGAACACGCTGGATGGCCTTGACGGGAGGCTACCATCTGTCTCCCAACAGCTGTTCCAGTGGGTCCCCTCCCCCAACCTTCTCTGAGCCTTCAGGGTCCATGTGACCTGGCCATTTAGCCCATGGTGTGCAAAAAAAGTGCCGCTCAGAGGTAAAACAATCCAATCTAATCCATACCCTGTGCACGTTAAGAAACACGCTCGATGGCCTTGACGGGAGGCTACCATCTGTCTCCCAACAGCTGTTCCAGTAGGTCCCCTCCCCCAACCTTCTCTGAGCCTTCGGGGTCCATGTGACCTGGCCATTTAGCTCATGGTGTGCAAAAAAGTGCCGCTCAGAGGTAAAACAATCCAATCTAATCCATACCCTGTGCACGTTAAAGAACACGCTCGATGGCCTTGACGGGAGGCTACCATCTGTCTCCTAACAGCTGTTCCAGTAGGTCCCCTCCCCCAACCTTCTCTGAGCCTTCGGGGTCCATGTGACCTGGCCATTTAGCTCATGGTGTGCAAAAAAGTGCCACTCAGAGGTAAAACAACCCAACCCAACCCTTCTGCCGCCTGAAATAAGTTGACTTTTGTTGCTAGCAGACAGTTCTTCCTCGATCCCCAAAAAGATGGGCGCAATGCTTCCCTCAGTAGCTCTCCTGGTTTATAATCGTCAGTTCCCAGGTTCGAGACCCACCTGTCCAGCGTTGAGATTTATCTCTACGAAACCTTCATCCTGTCTTTGACCAGTAGGGCACACCAATTGGAAAGCCGCCCTCTGTCTGATGGGATGTAAAGCAGTGGTCCGTGTGCGGGAGAGCCATACCTTGCGCAAATTAAAAAAAAACTCCAGATGGCCTTAACAGGAGGTTACCATCGATCACCTAAGAGTTTTCCAGTGGGACCCATCATCCTTCTCCGAGTCCTCGGATTACTTGTGACCTCACAAACCTTCTCCGAGTCCTCGGATTACTTGTGACCTCACAAAACATCTCCGAGTTCTCGGATTACTTGTGACCTCACAAACCTTCTCCGAGTCCTCGGATTACTTGTGACCTCACAAACCTTCTCCGAGTCCTCGGATTACTCGTGACCTCACAAAACTTCTCCGAGTCCTCGGATTACTCGTGACCTCACAAACCTTCTCCGAGTCCTCGGATTACTTGTGACCTCACAAACCTTCTCCGAGTCCTCGGATTACTTGTGACCTCACAAACCTTCTCCGAGTCCTCGGATTACTTGTGACCTCACAAACCTTCTCCGAGTCCTCGGATTACTTGTGACCTCACAAACCTTCTCCGAGTCCTCGGATTACTTGTGACCTCACAAACCTTCTCCGAGTCCTCGGATTACTTGTGACCTCACAAACCTTCTCCGAGTCCTCGGATTACTTGTGACCTCACAAACCTTCTCCGAGTCCTCGGATTACTTGTGACCTCACAAACCTTCTCCGAGTCCTCGGATTACTTGTGACCTCACAAACCTTCTCCGAGTCCTCGGATTACTTGTGACCTCACAAACCTTCTCCGAGTCCTCGGATTACTCGTGACCTCACAAAACTTCTCCGAGTCCTCGGATTACTCGTGACCTCACAAACCTTCCCCGAGTCATCGGATTACTTGTGACCTCACAAACCTTCTCCGAGTCCTCGGATTACTTGTGACCTCACAAACCTTCTCCGAGTCCTCGGATTACTTGTGACCTCACAAACCTTCTCCGAGTCCTCGGATTACTTGTGACCTCACAAACCTTCTCCGAGTCCTCGGATTACTTGTGACCTCACAAACCTTCTCCGAATCCTCGGATTACTTGTGACCTCACAAACCTTCTCCGAGTCCTCGGATTACTCGTGACCTTACAAACCTTCTCCGAGTCCTCGGATTACTCGTGACCTCACAAAACTTCTCCGAGTCCTCGGATTACTTGTGACCTCACAAACCTTCTCCGAGTCCTCGGATTACTTGTGACCTCACAAACCTTCTCCGAGTCCTCGGATTACTTGTGACCTCACAAACCTTCTCCGAGTCCTCGGATTACTTGTGACCTCACAAACCTTCTCCGAGTCCTCGGATTACTTGTGACCTCACAAACCTTCTCCGAGTCCTCGGATTACTTGTGACCTCACAAACCTTCTCCGAGTCCTCGGATTACTTGTGACCACACCATTTAGCTCGTTGCGTGCAAAAAAAGTGCCTTTCAGAGGTAAAACAACAAAACCGAGCCAATAACACCCCCTAAAGAGGAAATACGTAAATGGTTAGGTATCATGACGAAACTGAATCTGATATGAAGGCTTCTGACATGGGGAGATCATTGGCTACCTCAAATTCTATCCCCACCTTTCTGCTCTTCAAAAAAGAAGAGGGAAATTTCACGGAATTTAATCTCAGCATTGTTGACAGCTAGGAACCCGATATCTTAACCCAACAGAACTAGACCTAAGTAGGAGCCCAGGTTCGAGTCCCAGCTGGGTCAGCGTTGAGATTTATCTCCGCAAAATTCCCCGCCCTGCCCACGGTCAGTAGGGGACACCGATGGGCTTGGAAAGGCCGCCGTCCGTCGGATGGAACGTTAAGCCGTGGCCCCGTGTGCGGGAGAGCCATACCCTGTGCACGTTAAAGAACACGCTGGATGGTCTTGACGGGAGGCTTACCATCTGTCTCCCAACAGCTGTTCCAGTGGGTCCCCTCCCCAACCTTCTCTGAGCCTTCGGGGTCCATGTGACCTGGCCATTTAGCCCATGGTGTGCAAAAAAGTGCCGCTCAGAGGTAAAACAACCCAACCCAACCTAAGTAGGAGCACCATCGCAAATTTCCGACTGAGTGGTCAATTAAGTGCTTAATCACAGGGAACGGAAATTTTTCGCCACCAAGGACCCTATACTGTGGACGTACAAGGAAACGCGTATCTGCCCGTTCAGAATTACACGTATTATATAATACTAGTCAATCCCACGCCAATAGTGTGGCGTGAAACGTATTCGTAACTCTTCCCATAGATAATTTCATTCCTAGTTTTCCACCGCTCCAGTCACAATTAACTCCCGCCAAAAATTTTGGCGACAAAGTCATAACCATTAATAAGTTAATTCCCAGCTTTCTGCACGTACTTCGCAAAACGTACTATTCTATTCACAACGCAGGTGACTGCAGCGCTCCCCAGAAAAACCCGATTTGTTACTCCAATAGGGCTAGAACCCCAGCAAATTTGGGACCGATAGCTCAAGTAACCAAGGAGCCAAGGGAAAAGTGACAATTTCTGCCACCGATGACGTCACACGGTCAGCCCCCCCCCCTCCCCGTTCGTCCGGGTTGGGTTGTTTTACCTCTGAGCGTCACTTTTTTGCACACCATGGGCTAAATGGCCAGGTCACAAGGACCCCGAAGGCTCGGAGAAGGTTGGGGGAGGGGACCCACTGGAACAGCTGTTGGGAGACAGATGGTAGCCTCCCGTCAAGGCCATCCAGCGTGTTCTTTAACGTGCACAGGGTATGGCTCTCCCACACACGGGACCACGGTTTAACGCCCATCCGACGGACGGCGGCCTTTCCTAGCCCATCGGTGTCCCCTACTGACCGTGGGCAGGGCGGGGAATTTTGCGGAGATAAATCTCAACGCTGACCCAGCTGGGACTCAGACCTGGGAACTACAGATTACGAGCCTGGCGCGCTACCGACTGAGCCACCCCCGCCCTCCGTTCGCCCGGAATTACTGCTATTGTATAATATGATTATTCCTCTTGTTTCCATAACTCTTTAAATACAAAACGAATATTGTTGGAAATCGAGATTTATACAGATTTAATTACAATCTTAAATTTATCTTCAGGCTTATTTTTCCATTAAATGCATATTTTAGAAAGGATATATAGCTTCGAAGTTAGATTCCCATGGTGGCAACATTGGAATTCTCTGATGTTTTTGGGGCGGGGGTGGCTCAGTCGGTAGCGCGCCAGGCTCGTAATCTGTAGTTTCCAGGTTCGAGTCCCAGCTGGGTCAGCGTTGAGATTTATCTCCGCAAAAATTCCCCGCCCTGCCCACGGTCAGTAGGGGACACCGATGGGCTTGGAAAGGCCGCCGTCCGTTGGATGAGACGTTAAGCCGTGGCCCCGTGTGCGGGAGAGCCATACCCTGTGCACGTTAAAGAACACGCTGGATGGCCTTGACGGGAGGCTACCATCTGTCTCCCAACAGCGGTTCCAGTGGATCCCCTCCCTTAACCTTCTCTGAGCCTTCGGGGTCCTTGAGACCTGGCCATTTAGCCCATGGTGTGCAAAAAAGTGCCGCTCAGAGGTAAAACAACCCAACTCTGATGTTTTTGGTTGGGTTGGGTTGTTTTACCTCTGAGCGGCACTTTTTTTACACCATGGGCTAAATGGCCAGGTCACATGGACCCCGAAGGCTCAGAGAAGGTTGGGGGAGGGGACCCACTGGAACAGCTGTTGGGAGACAGATGGTAGCCTCCCGTCAAGGCCATCCAGCGTGTTCTTTAACGTGCACAGGGTATGGCTCTCCCGCACACGGTGCCACGGCTTAACGTCCCATCCGACGGACGACGGCCTTTACAAGCCCATCGGTGTCCCCTACTGACCGTGGACAGGGCGGGGAATTTTGCGGAGATAAATCTCAACGCTGACCCAGCTGGGACTCGAACCTGGGAACTACAGATTACGAGCCTGGCGCGCTACCGACTAAGCCACCCCCGCCCCTATGTTTTTGGTAGAGCAGGGCAAAAATATATTGTCTCTGATAGGTTCGTACAGTAAAAATATGAATAAAATAATTTCATTTTCCTTTCTCTCTCTTTTTTTTCAGGGACATTGCCGCGCGAAATTGTTTGCTGACAAAAAAGAGTTTGGACGCAGTGGTGAAGATTGCTGATTTTGGCATGGCCAGAGACATCTATAGGTCAGTGAATAAATCTGCAATAAACATTCTTTTCGCAATCTTTTATACTGAACAATTTTTTTTTTGTCTGTTATAAAGCGTCCTTGAAGTTATAAACTTGTACAGTAGCTCAAAAAAGTATCCGAACGCTATGGTTGATTACAGAATTCAGAAAAAAATATCTGGCAACGATTTTTTTAGAAATTAGTGATCTGGCAACCTCCGAGCCCAAAAATATTTAGCTCTGGCGTTTCCTATCCCGAAGTTGTTCATTTCCTCTTGCCCTCTCGAGCTCAAGATTTTTAGCTCTGGCACTTCCTAGCCCAAAGATATTTAGTTCTGGCGCTCCCGAGCCCTAAGGTATTTAGCTCTGGCGCTCCCGAGCCCAAAGGTATTTTAGCTCTGGCGCTTCCGATCACGAAATTGTTGATCTTTTCTGACCCTCTACAGCCTCAAGATTTTTAGCTTTGGCACTCCAACCCCAAAGTTGTTGATCTCCTATATCCCTCTCGAGCTCAAGATTTTTAGCTCTGGCACTCCCGAACCCAAAGATATTTTGGCTTTGGCACTCCAACCCCAAAGTTGTTGATCTCCTATATCCCTCTCGAGCTCAAGATTTTTAGTTCTGGCACTCCCGAACCCAAAGATATTTTAGATCTAACAATTCCTTACCCGAAGATATTTAGCTCCCCTCTAGAACTTGAAGAAAGTGATCTCTGGCCCGCCAAAGCCCGAAGTTATCGAGATGTGGCCCGTCTGAGCCGAAAAACATTGAGTTCTCACCAGCCCAATTCCGAACCATTTCTATAATTATAGAACCCGTCTAGAGTAAAACATTTTCTCTGACTCATCGTAAAGCATATATCCCATCCTATAGGTCATAGGTCATGAATTCATTTGCGAAGTTCCAGGCAAAAGTTTGCCCATCATCTTCTCCATCGAAAGGTATGCCTAATTGGCTTCAGATGAAGGGGTATTTATTTATTTTTTATTTATAAATCAAATGGTGAGTAAACCACAAAGTGGGCCTCGAGAGGCAGATAAGAACTGATTGCAAAAGCAGGATAAGAGAGCCAAGAGAGCTAATGTGTATAGTTTTCTGAAGAGAAAACCATCATTTCAGGTCTCTTGAAGGAGTTAAGGTTTTCATGATCATAATCAAACAGTTTTGATATAATATCGTTTGGGTTTTTCAAGACTGCATCATAAAAGGTTTTAGAGATAAACTTGATATAACTAAAAATATGATCAATACCCAAATCTTTGTGCAATTGCTTGTTGGTAATAAACTATGGAGGATTAAATGCAGATCTTAATATTTTGTTTTGTAAAGTCTGAATCTTTTTAATGTTCGTAGCTGAAGTATTAGCCCATATTGGGGATGCGTAAAGTATTATAGGACGGATGACCGTATTGTATAACATAACCAATCCCAAATCTTCACAACTAAGGGGGGCGGGGTGGCTCAGTCGGTAGGGCGCCAGGCTCGTAATCTGTAGTTCCCAGGTTCGTGTCCCATCTGGGTCAGCGTTGAGATTTATCTCTGCCAAATTTCCCGCCCTGCGTACGGTCAGTAGGGGACACCGATGGGCTTGGAAAGGCCGCCGTCCGTCGGATGGGACGTTAAGCCGTGGCCCCGCGTGCGGGAGAGCCATACCCTGTGCACGTTAAAGAACACGCTGGATGGCCTTGACGGGAGGCTACCATCTGTCTCCCAACAGCTGTTCCAGTGGGTCCCCTCCCCCAACCTTCTCTGAGACTTCGGGGTCCATGTGACCTGGCCATTTAGCCCATGGTGTGCAAAAAAGTGCCGCTCAGAGGTAAAGCAACCCAACGTTAAAGAACACACTGGATGGCCTTGACGGGAGGCTACCATCTGTCTCCGAACAGCTGTTCCAGTGGGTCCCCTCCCCCAACCTTCTCTGAGCCTTCGGGGTCCATGTGACCTGGCCATTTAGCCCATGGTGTGCAAAAAAGTGCCGCTCAGAGGTAAAACAACACAACACAACCCTCCCCCAACCTTCTCTGAGACTTCGGGGTCCATGTGACCTGGCCATTTAGCCCATGGTGTGCAAAAAAGTGCCGCTCAGAGGTAAAACAACCCAACGTTAAAGAACACGCTGGATGGCCTTGACGGGAGGCTACCATCTGTCTCCGAACAGCTGTTCCAGTGGGTCCCCTCCCCCAACCTTCTCTGAGCCTTCGGGGTCCATGTGACCTGGCCATTTAGCCCATGGTGTGCAAAAAAGTGCCGCTCAGAGGTAAAACAACCCAACCCAAATCACAACTAAGGTACTATCCTAATTTCGATCAGTTGTCAGAGACTACCTGTCTAAGTGTGCGCAATATATGGAAGATATCTCCACACCCTAGCTAAAATGCTAACATTTTAAAGTAAAAGCAAAGCTAGGCCTAAACTAACCTGACTACCAAAGGCTCCACCGGGGCTTATCCGGATCTCGCCTAAGGTTGTTAGGCAACTTCAGCAAAATATTAGCTAACAGTGAACTAGATTCAAGAGCAATCCAGAAACATGACCTCTCACCTTTCTCTCTGCCAACGTCTCCCCGAATCCCCATCCTATATCCATAGAAATGCATATAAAAAAAAATAAATAAATACCCCCTCAAGCAGCTGCTTGCCACAGAGGTCTGACAGGAGCCTGTCAGTTTATATGCCACAGTAGAAGATCTGAGAGGATGGCAGGACCTCAGCAGAAAACAACACGAACATCCATGCCTTACCCGGGGCTCGAACACAGGTCCCGTAGATCAGTAGCCAAGCGCGCTAACCACTCGGATACGGGAAGGATAGAAATCCATATATATATATATAAAATTTTAAATTCTTCCTATTATAGTCTGTTGTTAACTTTGAAACAATATAATTATTTGAACACAAAATGGAATTTTACATATATTGCCATGTATCATGGTATTTTCCGCATGATGTAGAGTTCAAAATAATTTCGACAGGTAGTGTATTTATATGATACGTGAAATAAATTAAAATGAGGTCATTTCTATTTTTTCAGAGCCGATTATTATCGCAAAGGAGGAAAAGCAATGTTGCCAGTAAAGTGGATGCCCCCCGAAGCTTTCCTGGATGGCATCTTTACTTCCAAGACTGATGTTTGGTAAGTCTAAAAATCAAAGTTCATCATTCTCGAAATCCACATAAATGTTCCTTAACCTTTAAATCATATAGTTTAGAATAAAACTCCATTTTCTTATCTAGAATAGTATATTTAAGTTTTTTCTTCTAATAGTTAAAGACACAAATCACATAAAGTAACCAAACCTTATTATTTGAATTTTTTTTATACTATATTAACAGATATTCAAAATATGAGGGAGTTAAATTTACCCTATATCAGTGGTTCTCAACCTTTTATGCTTCACGTACCCCCTGGAAATGTGTATGTAACTGGCGTACCCCTTGCATAGATAGATAAAACTATAGTTATAGTATAACAATGTGAATAAAATAAAACATATATATCAGTGGTTCTCAACCTTTTATGCTTTACGTACCCCCTGGAAATGTGTATGTAACTGGCGTACCCCTTGCATAGATAGATAAAACTATAGTTATAGTATAACAATGGGAATAAAATAAAACATATATATCAGTGGTTCTCAACCTTTTATGCTTCACGTACCCCCTGGAAATGTGTATAGATAGATAAAACTATAGTTATAGTATAACAATGTCAATAAAATAAAACATATATATCAGTGGTTCTCAACATTTTATGCTTCACGTACCCCCTGGAAATGTGTATGTAACTGGCGTACCCCTTGTATAGATAGATAAAACTATAGTTATAGTATAACAATGTGAATAAAATAAAACATTTATATCAGTGGTTCTCAATCTTTTATGCTTCACGTACCCCCTGGAAATGTGTATGTAACTGGCGCATCCCTTGTATAGATAGATAAAACTATAGTTATAGTATAACAATGGGAAAAATATAAAACATATAAATCAGTGGTTCTCAACCTTTTATGCTTCGCGTACACCCTGGAAATGTGTATGTAACTGGCGTACCCCTTGTATAGATAGATAAAACTATAGTTATAGTATAACAATGGGAATAAAATAAAGCATATATATCAGTGGTTCTCAACCTTTTATGCTTCACGTACCCCCTGGAAATGTGTATGTAACTGGCGTACCCCTTGTGTAGATAGATAAAACTATAGTTATAGTATAACAATGGGAATAAAATAAAACATATATATCAATGGTTCTCAACCTTTTATGCTTCACGTACCCCCTGGAAATGTGTATGTAACTGGCGTACCCCTTGTATAGATAGATAAAACTATAGTTATAGTATAACAATGGGAATAAAATAAAACATATATATCAATGGTTCTCAACCTTTTATGCTTCACGTACCCCCTGGAAATGTGTATGTAACTGGCGTACCCCTTGTATAGATAGATAAAACTATAGTTATAGCATAACAATGGGAATAAAATAAAACATATATATCAGTGGTTCTCAACCTTTTATGCTTTACGTACCCCCTGGAAATGTGTATGTAACTGGCGTACCCCTTGTATAGATAGATAAAACTATAGTTATAGTATAACAATGGGAATAAAATAAAACATATATATCAGTGGTTCTCAACCTTTTATGCTTCACGTACCCCCTGGAAATGTGAATGTAACTGGCGTACCCTTTGTATAGATAGATAAAACTATAGTTATAGTATAAAAATGGGAATAAAATAAAACATATATATCAGTGGTTCTCAACCTTTTATGCTTCACGTACCCCCTGGAAATGTGTATGTAACTGGCGTACCCCTTGTATAGATAGATAAAACTATAGTTATAGTATAACAATGGGAATAAAATAAAATATATATATCAATGGTTCTCAACCTTTTATGCTTCACGTACCCCCTGGAAATGTGTATGTAACTGGCGTACCCCTTGTATAGATAGATAAAACTATAGTTATAATATAACAATGGGAATAAAATAAAACATATATATCAGTGGTTCTCAACCTTTTATGCTTTACGTACCCCCTGGAAATGTGTATGTAACTGGCGTATCCCTTGCATAGATAGATAAAACTCTAGTTATAGTATAACAATGGGAATAAAATAAAACATATATATCAGTGGTTCTCAACCTTTTATGCTTCACGTACCCCCTGGAAATGTGTATGTAACTGGCGTATCCCTTGCATAGATAGATAAAACTCTAGTTATAGTATAACAATGGGAATAAAATAAAACATATATATCAGTGGTTCTCAACCTTTTATGCTTCACGTACCCCCTGGAAATGTGTATGTAACTGGCGTACCCCTTGTATAGATAGATAAAACTATAGTTATAGTATAACAGTGGGAATAAAATAAAACATATATATCAGTGGTTCTCAACCTTTTATGCTTCACCTACCCCCTGGAGATGTGTATGTAACTGGCGTACCCCTTGTATAGATAGATAAAACTATAGTTATAGTATAACAATGGGAATAAAATAAAACATATATATCAGTGGTTCTCAACCTTTTATGCTTCACGTACCCCCTGGAAATGTGTATGTAACTGGCGTACCCCTTGTATAGATAGATAAAACTATAGTTATAGTATAACAATGGGAATAAAATAAAATATATATATCAATGATTCTCAACCTTTTATGCTTCACGTACCCCCTGGAAATGTGTATGTAAGTGGCGTAACCCTTATATAGATAAAACTATAGTTATAACATAACAATGGGAATAAAATAAAATGTATATATCACTGGTTCTCAACCTTTTATGCTTCACGCACCCCCTGGAAATGTGTATGTAACTGGCGACCCATTATATCGATAGATAAAACTATAGTTATAGTATAACAATGGGAATAAAATAAAACGTATATATCAGTGGTTCTCAACCTTTTATGCTTAACGTACCCCCTGGAAATGTGTATGTAACTGGCGCACCCCTTGTATAGATAGATAAAACTATAGTTATAGTATAACAATGTGAATAAAATAAAACATATATGTGGTTCTCAACATTTTATGCTTCACGTACCCCCTGGAAATGTGTATGTAACTGGCGTACCCCTTGTATAGATAGATAAAACTATAGTTATAGTATAACAATGGGAATAAAATAAAATATATATATCAATGGTTCTCAACCTTTTATGCTTCACGTACCCCCTGGAAATGTGTATGTAACTGGCGTACCCCTTGTATAGATAGATAAAACTATAGTTATAGTATAACAATGGGAATAAAATAAAACATATATATCAATGGTTCTCAACCTTTTATGCTTCCCGTACCCCCTGGAAATGTGTATGTAACTGGCGTACCCCTTGTATAGATAGATAAAACTATAGTTATAGTATAACAATGGGAATAAAATAAAATATATATATCAATGGTTCTCAACCTTTTATGCTTCACGTACCCCCTGGAAATGTGTATGCAACTGGCGTACCCCTTGTATAGATAGATAAAACTATAGTTATAGTATAACAATGGGAATAAAATAAAACATATATATCAATGGTTCTCAACCTTTTATGCTTCACGTACCCCCTGGAAATGTGTATGCAACTGGCGTACCCCTTGTATAGATAGATAAAACTATAGTTATAGTATAACAATGGGAATAAAATAAAATATATATATCAGTGGTTCTCAACCTTTTATGCTTCACGTACCCCCTGGAAATGTGTATGCAACTGGCGTACCCCTTGTATAGATAGATAAAACTATAGTTATAGTATAACAATGGGAATAAAATAAAACATATATATCAATGGTTCTCAACCTTTTATGCTTCACGTACCCCCTGGAAATGTGTATGTAACTGGCGTACCCCTTGTATAGATAGATAAAACTATAGTTATAGTATAACAATGGGAATAAAATAAAATATATATATCAATGGTTTTCAACCTTTTATGCTTCACGTACCCCCTGGAAATGTGTATGTAACTGGCGTACCCCTTGTATAGATAGATAAAACTATAGTTATAGTATAACAATGGGAATAAAATAAAACATATATATCAATGGTTCTCAACCTTTTATGCTTCACGTACCCCCTGGAAATGTGTATGTAACTGGCGTATCCCTTGCATAGATAGATAAAACTCTAGTTATAGTATAACAATGGGAATAAAATAAAACATATATATATCAGTGGTTCTCAACCTTTTATGCTTCACGTACCCCCTGGAAATGTGTATGTAACTGGCGTACCCCTTGTATAGATAGATAAAACTATAGTTATAGTATAACAGTGGGAATAAAATAAAACATATATATCAGTGGTTCTCAACCTTTTATGCTTCACCTACCCACTGGAAATGTGTATGTAACTGGCGTACCCCTTGTATAGATAGATAAAACTATAGTTATAGTATAACAATGGGAATAAAATAAAACATATATATCAGTGGTCCTCAACCTTTTATGCTTCACGTACCCCCTGGAAATGTGTATGTAACTGGCGTACCCCTTGTATAGATAGATAAAACTATAGTTATAGTATAACAATGGGAATAAAATAAAATATATATATCAATGGTTCTCAACCTTTTATGCTTCACGTACCCCCTGGAAATGTGTATGTAACTGGCGTATCCCTTGCATAGATAGATAAAACTCTAGTTATAGTATAACAATGGGAATAAAATAAAACATATATATCAGTGGTTCTCAACCTTTTATGCTTCACGTACCCCCTGGAAATGTGTATGTAACTGGCGCACCCCTTGTATAGATAGATAAAACTATAGTTATAGTATAACAATGGGAATAAAATAAAACATATATATCAGTGGTTCTCAACCTTTTATGCATTACGTACCCCCTGGAAATGTGTATGTAACTGGCGCACCCCTTGTATAGATATATAAAACTATAGTTATAGTATAACAATGGGAATAAAATAAAACATATATATCAGTGGTTCTCAACCTTTTATGCTTTACGTACCCCCTGGAAATGTGTATGTAACTGGCGCACCCCTTGTATAGATAGATAAAACTATAGTTATAGTATAACAATGGGAATAAAATAAAACATATATATCAGTGGTTCTCAACCTTTTATGCTTTACGTACCCCCTGGAAATGTGTATGTAACTGGCGTACCCCTTGTATAGATAGATAAAACTATACTTATAGTATAACAATGGGAATAAAATAAAACATATATATCAGTGGTTCTCAACCTTTTATGCTTCACGTACCCCCTGGAAATGTGTATGTAACTGGCGCACCCCTTGTATAGATAGATAAAACTATAGTTATAGTATAACAATGGGAATAAAATAAAACATATATATCAGTGGTTCTCAACCTTTTATGCTTTACGTACCCCCTGGAAATGTGTATGTAACTGGCGCACCCCTTGTATAGATAGATAAAACTATAGTTATAGTATAACAATGGGAATAAAATAAAACATATATATCAGTGGTTCTCAACCTTTTATGCTTCACGTACCCCCTGGAAATGTGTATGTAACTGGCGTATCCCTTGTATAGATAGATAAATCTATAGTTATAGTATAACAATGGGAATAAAATAAAACATATATATCAGTGGTTCTCAACCTTTTATGCTTCACGTACCCCCTGGAAATGTGTATGTAACTGGCGCACCCCTTGTATAGATAGATAAAACTATAGTTATAGTATAACAATGGGAATAAAATAAAACATATATATCAGTGGTTCTCAACCTTTTATGCTTCACGTACCCCCTGGAAATGTGTATGTAACTGGCGCACCCCTTGTATAGATAGATAAAACTATAGTTATAGTATAACAATGGGAAAAATATAAAACATATATATCAGTGGTTCTCAACCTTTTATGCTTCACGTACCCCCTGGAAATGTGTATGTAACTGGCGTATCCCTTGTATAGATAGATAAATCTATAGTTATAGTATAACAATGGGAATAAAATAAAACATATATATCAGTGGTTCTCAACCTTTTATGCTTCACGTACCCCCTGGAAATGTGTATGTAACTGGCGTACCCCTTGTATAGATAGATAAATCTATAGTTATAGTATAACAATGGGAATATAATAAAACATATATATCAGTGGTTCTCAACCTTTTATGCTTCACGTACCCCCTGGAAATGTGTATGTAAGTGGCGTAACCCTTATATAGATAAAACTATAGTTATAACATAATAATGGGAATAAAATAAAATGTATATATCACTGGTTCTCAACCTTTTATGCTTCACGCACCCCCTGGAAATGTGTATGTAACTGGCGACCCATTATATCGATAGATAAAACTATAGTTATAGTATAACAATGGGAATAAAATAAAACGTATATATCAGTGGTTCTCAACCTTTTATGCTTCACGTACCCCCTGGAAATGTGTATGTAACTGGCGTACCCCTTGTATAGATAGAACTAACTATAGTTATAGTATAACAATGGGAATAAAATAAAACATTATATCAGTGGTTCTCAATCTTTTATGCTTCACCTACCTCCTGGAAATGTGTATGTAACTGGCGTACCCTTTGTATAGATAGATAAAACTATAGTTATAGCATAACAATGGGAATAAAATAAAACATATATATCAGTGGTTCTGAACCTTTTATGCTTCACGTACCCCCTGGAAATGTGTATGTAACTGGCGTACCCCTTGTATAGATAGAACTAACTATAGTTATAGTATAACAATGGGAATAAAATAAAACATATATATCAGTGGTTCTCAACCTTTTTTGCTTCACGTACCCCCTGGAAATGTGTATGTAACTGGCGTACCCCTTGTATAGATAGATAAATCTATAGTTATAGTATAACAATGGGAATATAATGAAACATATATATCAGTGGTTCTCAACCTTTTATGCTTCACGTACCCCCTGGAAATGTGTATGTAAGTGGCGTAACCCTTATATAGATAAAACTATAGTTATAACATAATAATGGGAATAAAATAAAATGTATATATCACTGGTTCTCAACCTTTTATGCTTCACGCACCCCCTGGAAATGTGTATGTAACTGGCGACCCATTATATCGATGGATAAAACTATAGTTATAGTATAACAATGGGAATAAAATAAAACGTATATATCAGTGGTTCTCAACCTTTTATGCTTCACGTACCCCCTGGAAATGTGTATGTAACTGGCGTACCCCTTGTATAGATAGAACTAACTATAGTTATAGTATAACAATGGGAATAAAATAAAACATTTATATCAGTGGTTCTCAATCTTTTATGCTTCACCTACCCCCTGGAAATGTGTATGTAACTGGCGTACCCTTTGTATAGATAGATAAAACTATAGTTATAGCATAACAATGGGAATAAAATAAAACATATATATCAGTGGTTCTGAACCTTTTATGCTTCACGTACCCCCTGGAAATGTGTATGTAACTGGCGTACCCCTTGTATAGATAGAACTAACTATAGTTATAGTATAACAATGGGAATAAAATAAAACATATATATCAGTGGTTCTCAACCTTTTTTGCTTCACGTACCCCCTGGAAATGTTTATGTAACTGGCGTACCCCTTGTATAGATAGATAAAACTATAGTTATAGTATAACAATGTGAATAAAATAAAACATATATATCAGTGGTTCTCAACCTTTTATGCTTCACGTACCCCCTGGAAATGTGTATGTAACTGGCGTACCCCTTGTATAGATAGATAATACTATAGTTATAGTATAACAATGGGAATAAAATAAAACATACATATCAGTGGTTCTCAACCTTTTTTGCTTCACGTACCCCCTGGAAATGTGTATGTAACTGGCGCACTCCTTGTATAGATAGATAAAACTATAGTTATAGTATAACAATGGGAATAAAATAAAACATATATGTCAGTGGTTCTCAAACTTTTATGCTTCACGTACCCCCTGGAAATGTGTAAATAACTGGCGCACCTCTTGTATAGATAGATAAAACTATAGTTATATTATAACAATGGTTATTTTTGCTTTTTTACTAGATGTAGCGACTTTTGAGCTCTCACGGCGTATTCCAAACAAGTTTATCGCGTACCCCACGTTGAGAACACCTACTATAGCCCTTTAAGGCCAAAATCTTTCCCTTGCAGTGAATTTCGCATAACATAATCGATAACAAACTAAAAAGAAAAGGAGACAAAATGCATCCTTGTCGAACACCAGAAGTAATGCTAAACCAATTACTACAAGCCTTACCAACTCTCACACACGACTCAGTGTTATTATACAGAGTAATGATATTAAAGGAGTAAAGTGCGATATTGTACTTCCATTTAAAAATCAAAATTTTGCAAATAAATGTTCGTAATTTTTTTGTGTCTGTTTCAGAGTCCAGTTAAACAGTTATAGAGAGAGCGAATTTTGTGGAAGGTGGGGGGGGGGATACACAATTCTTACAAATCCGCAAAATTATTTTCAACTAACTTGATTGACTTGTTATAATTTACCCTGGGAAACATCGATTTAGGGAGAATTGTTCATTTAAGCAAGGCAATCATACCAAAGTTTAGGCTACAAGACGTATTTCTTGAGGTAGAAATTCTCTTTCTAGAAATTCCAGCCTCGATATTAAGTATAATACGTTTTTGTCTCAGTCGGAACTGAAACATTCAGAATTCAAGTCATTTGATTTAGCTCACATTAATTTGTCCTTCGTACCTTATCGTTTTTCTATACTTTTCAGGTCCTATGGAGTCCTTTTGTGGGAGATCATGTCTTTGGGCTACATGCCATACCCAGGAAGAGGAAATCAAGAAGTGATGCAATTGGTGACGTCAGGAGGCCGATTGGAGCCACCCACCAACTGCCCAGGACCAGTGTAAGCTGGATCTTTACACATATTTATCTAGATTAGTGCCTAAAGAGTACAGAAATGTTTTATGACGTATGATTATAGCAGGCCTGGGAAAATTTGTTAGGTAAAGTGCTGAATAGAAAACTAAAATGGAAAGGCGGGTCACATAGAAAACTAAAATGGAAAGGCGGGTCACATAGAAAACTAAAATGGAAAGGCGGGTCACATAGAAAACTAAAATGGAAAGGCGGGTCACATAGAAAACTAAAATGGAAAGGCGGTCACATAGAAAACTAAAATGGAATGGTGGGCCGCATAGAAAACTAAAATGGAAAGGCGGGTCACATAGAAAACTAAAACGGAATGGTGGGCCGCATAGAAAACTAAAACGAAAAGGCGGGTCACATAGAAAACTAAAATGGAATGGTGGGCCGCATAGAAAACTAAAATGGAAAGGCGGGTCACATAGAAAACTAAAATGGAATCGTGGGCCGCATAGAAAACTAAAACGAAAAGGCGGGTCACATAGAAAACTAAAATGGAATGGTGGGCCGCATAGAAAACTAAAACGAAAAGGCGGGTCACATAGAAAACTAAAATGGAATCGTGGGCCGCATAGAAAACTAAAATGGAAAGGCGGGTCACATAGAAAACTAAAATGGAATGGTGGGCCGCATAGAAAACTAAAACGAAAAGGCGGGTCACATAGAAAACTAAAATGGAATGGTGGGCCGCATAGAAAACTAAAATGGAAAGGCGGGTCACATAGAAAACTAAAATGGAATGGTGGGCCGCATAGAAAACTAAAATGGAAAGGCGGGTCACATAGAAAACTAAAATGGAATGGTGGGCCGCATAGAAAACTAAAATGGGATGGCTGATAGCACAGAAAACTAAAAAGGAATGGTGGGCCATATGGAAGACTAAAATGAAAAGGCTGGTCTCTTATAAAACTAAAATGGGATGGCTGGCACCATAGAAAACTGAAATGAATGGCGGATCGAAAGAAAAACTGAAATGCAATGGCAGGCTGCCAAAAAAATATATCATTAATAAGGAATGCATAACTACGAAAAAGAAATCTAAAGTAAAACATAATCAATATAATTCTATTAAAATTAAATGTTTTAATGAAAATTTGCATCGCCGAAGTTAGACCTCTTGTACTCTACGTGTTCCTTTTTCTCCTTTACAAATTTATTTGCCATCACTAGTTCGCTGGCTCAAGGAAAACATGTGGCGATCCGTAGTTTGCGCAGGCCTGATTCATAGCTTTCTCTTACGGTAAGGGGTTGGGTTGGGTTGTTTTACCTCTGAGCGGCACTTTTTTGCACACCATGGGCTAAATGGCCAGGTCACATGGACCCCGAAGGCTCAGAGAAAGTTGGGGGAGGGGATCCACTGGAACAGCTGTTGGGAGACAGATGATAGCCTCCCGTCAAGGCCATCCAGCGTGTTCTTTAACGTGCACAGGGTTTGGCTCTCCCGCACACTGGGACACGGCTTAACGTCCCATCCGACGGACGGCGGCCTTTCCAAGCCCATCGGTGTCCCCTACTGACCCTGAATAGGGCGGGGAATTTTTCGGAGATAAATCTCAACGCTGACCCAGCTGGGACTCGAACCTGGGAACTACAGATTACGAGCCTGACGCGCTACCGACTGAGCCACCCCCGCCCCTACGGTAAGGGGAAAAGGTTCATTATGTTAGTAGTGGGTTGAGGATTTTATGCTCTAACCCCCGTTTTGACCTCAGTGAGAAAGGCGACACCAATGGGCTTGGAAAGACCATTGTTCGAATAGAACCTTAAATCGTGTTTCCATTGCAGGAGAGCCATACCCTGTGAACGTGAAAGAACATGTTCGATGGCTCTAACTGGTAGCTCCTATTTATCTCCTAACAACTGTCCAGTGGTTCCCTATCTGACCAAGGTCAGTAGGTGACATCGATGAGCTTGAAAAGACCCCAGTGCGTCGGATGTGACCATTGACGTGAGCTAAGAAAAATAGCCTCGTGTAGAGGAGACTCATGCCCTGTGCACGCTAGACAACATGCTGGGTGGCCTTGACTGACAACTGCCCAGTGGGTTCTCTCTAGTCAACCATCTCTGAGCCCTCGGGGTCTTTGTGACCTGGCCATTTAATCCATTGTGTGCAAAGAAATGTCGCACATAGGTAAAACAACTCATACAATAGCCTTTCACGTTAAAGAACACACTGGATGGCCTTGACGGAAGACTACCATCTGCCTTCTAATATCTGTCCAGTGAGTCCCCTTTCCCCCGGGGCGGGGGTGGCTCAGTCGATAGCGCCAGGCTCGTAATCTGTAGTTCCCAGGTTCGAGTCCCAGCTGGGTCAGCGTTGAGATTTCTCTCCGTAAAATTCCCCGCCCTGCCCACGGTCAGTAGGGGACACCGATGGGCTAGGAAAGGCCGCCGTCCGTCGGATGGGATGTTAAGCCGTGGCATCGTGTGCGGGAGAGCCATACCATGTGCACGTTAAAGAACACGCTGGATGGCCTTGACGGGAGGCTACCATCTGTCTCCCAACAGCTGTTCCAGTGGGTCCCCTCCTCCAACATTCTCTGAGCCTTCGGGGTCCATGTGACCTGGCCATTTAGCCCATGGTGTGCAAAAAAGTGCCGCTCAGAGGTAAAACAACCCAACCCAACCCCTTTCCCCCAATCTTCTCTGAGCCCTCGGGGTCCTTGTGACCTGGATATTTAACCCATTATGTGCAAATAAGTGCCTCTCACATGTAAAACAAATCTATCTGACCATTGGTTAACGGTAAGGCATGGGTGTTTGTATTGTCTTTCTGCTGAAGTCTCACCATCCTCACAGACCTTCTATTAAGCGTATAAACTGACAGGCTTCTGTCAGACCTCTGTGGCAAGCAGCTGCTTGATGGATGTTTTTTTATTGGTGTCTTTCAACACATAGCCAGATTTCTTAGTTTTGTGCAATATTTTTTTCTTTTGATCTTAAAATTATCAGTCTGATTAAAAGAAGATAACATTTTTAAACTACCAAATACCAAAAATAATTATGGAAAATGCGTGACTTTTGTCTAGAATTCGATACCGAAAAATATACGAAGCATCCGAAAATTTTCGACATCAAAAAAGAAAATTAAAACTGTGTTTTATGGAAGACAATACATCATAGTGTTGTTTTAAATCGCTTTCTTATAAGCTATACCCTTGAATTAGTTTTAAATATTATAGCTTGTCAATTGTTAAGTATTTCATTTCTGCACTCTCTTTTTTTTTCAGTTTTACATTTTTTTAAATTATTTAATCTAAATAAATATTCTAGCTGTTGTAATTACATTTTTTTAAAATTATTTAATGTAAATAAATATTCTAACTGTTGCAATTACATTTTTTTAAATTATTTATCTAAATAAATATTCTAGCTGTTGTAATTACTTTTTTTTTTAAATTATTTAATCTAAATAAATATTCTAACTGTTGCAATTGCATTTTTTTAAATTATTTAATCTAAATAAATATTCTAACTGTTGTAATTACATTTTTTAAATTATTTAATCTAAATAAATATTCTAACTGTTGTAATTACATTCTTTTAAAATTATTTAATCTAAATAAATATTCTAACTGTTGTAATTACATTTTTTTAAAATTATTTAATCTAAATAAATATTCTAACTGTTGCAATTACATTTTTTTAAATTATTTAATCTAAATAAATATTCTAACTGTTGTATTACATTTTTTTAAAATTATTTAATCTAAATAAATATTCTAACTGTTGTAATTACATTTTTTTTTTAAATTATTTAATCTAAATAAATATTCTAACTATTGTAATTACATTTTTTTAAATTATTTCATCTAAATAAATATTCTAACTGTTGTAATATATATATCCTGCATACAAGCTATGTAAGCTTTGTGGGACAACTATAAATCGTTCTGTAACGTCATGATATTAAAATAAGGATTCATGTATTTAAAAAGAAAATAAATTTTTTTTTCTAATTTTAGTCTTATTTTGTCAGTGTGGTACTTTTTTTTCCTAATGAATTTTTTTGCCTTAGCTGTATTTTAATATTTTATTATTAATGCTGTGATATAATGATCTAAGATTTTATTACATTAATTTTCTTCTTTAATAAATGTTATGATTAAGAAAAGTCCGTTAATATATGCAAACTTTGATTTCCAGATCAACGTTGAAACAACTTATATTTATTATCTTGTTTGATATCGTTTTTCAATTAATTATATTGATTATTTGGAAAGAGATTTAAATTTCCACTTTGAGATCTAACTAGAGTTTTTTTTTCCCTGATTTCTAAATCACCTTTATCAAACTATTTTTTAAGTTCGTTAGCTAAGAGTATTATGTCAATCTTTTTTAGATATCACATGATGATGCAGTGTTGGCATCCAGTACCAGATACAAGACCCACATTCGTAACGATCTTGGAGAGGATAGGATATTGCGCTCAAGTAAGTGGCGCCATCTATGTTTCAGTATGTAAACTATTCTTATTCACAATTCCTTTTTAAGCATTGACAGGACGCCGGAAACAAATACGAATCATGTAGTCAAGACAGTGTGCACCAAAGCCAGGGCCGTCTTAAGGCATGGGCACACTGGGCAGTTGCCCACGATTCTAAATTTCTCAAAAGTTTGTGTTGATTAATCCTCGCTTTACAGCATGTTTTTTTTTGTTTAAACATTGATTTTGTTAAAAGTACCAATAAATCTGTGGGCTTAATTTTATTGACCGTTTACATTTTTATTCCCGTAGGTGGGTAGGGGCCCAAGTGCATTGTTTTGCCCATGGGCCTACAATACTGTTTAGACGACGCTGACCAAGGCTATATCCTGATACAATTTTTTCACAATATTGTTGCGAATTTAAAAATGGATAAGCACTGAACATGAGTGTCAATAGTATATTTTCAAACCAATTACAATACAATGCAAATTGTTACAAAAATATGAATGAAGTACCTTATAAACAAATTAACTGCTATCATACATAAGTCATTAACCTTTTTGTACAGAGTATACAATATCAGTTCTGTCTGTTCTACTAAAATACTACCTCTTCACTTTGTTTACCATGTCACTTGAATACCTTCAGACGTAAACAAACTCTCGTCCTGTGCTAGTTCACTAAATTTTTATTACTAACAACAGAAAACAAACACCCGCGCACACACTAATAAATATGGGGTGGCTCAGTCGGTAGTGCGCTAGGCTCTCGTAATCTGTAGTTCCCAGGTTCGAGTCCCAGCTGGGTCAGCGTTGAGATTTATCTCCGCAAAATTCCCCGCCCTGCTTCCCAGGTTCGAGTCCCAGCTGGGTCAGCGTTGAGATTTATCTCCGCAAAATTCCCCGCCCTGCTTCCCAGGTTCGAGTCCCAGCTGGGTCAGCGTTGAGATTTATCTCTGCAAAATTCCCCGCCCTGCCCACGGTCAGTAGGGGACACCGATGGGCTTGGAAAGGCCGCCGTCCGTCAGATGGGGCGTTAAGCCGTGGCCCCGTGTGCGGGAGAGACATACCCTGTGCACGTTAAAGAACACGCTGGATGGCCTTGACGGGAGGTTACCATCTGTCTCCCAACAGCTGTTCCAGTGGGTCCCCTCCCCCAATCCTTCTCTGAGCCTTCGGGGTCCATGTGACCTGGACATTTAGCCCATGGTGTGCAAAAAAGTGCCGCTCAGAGGTAAAACAACCCAAAACAATCCATTTTAAATTTGCAACAGTATGTAAGAAAAGAACGAATCTCAACGACGGACCTTTTCAGACGAGCGATTATCTCACAGATTGTATTTTCTACTCAAGTATAGTTGGACATTTTATATTTCTTATAATCAAATAAAGGAAAATAATATTTAATATTATATGATTGATTATAAAATATAATATACATGGTGTTCGCAAAAGATCTAGTCAAACTTTGGGAACGTGTTCTACTGCGCACAGCAATGAAAAAGAATTTCTCATGAACATTGGACCAAAATCGCTTCCCTTCCGAATTATAGCACATTTTCAAAGTGGAAGTAAGGAAAGTTGGGTTGGGTTGTTTTACCTCTGAGCGGCACTTTTTTGCACACCATGGGCTAAATGGCCATGTCACAAGGACCCCGAAGGCTCAGAGGAGGTTGGGGGGAGGGGACCCACTGGAACAGCTGTTGGGAGACAGATGGTAGCCTCCCGTCAAGGCCATCCAGCGTGTTCTTTAACGTGCACAGGGTATGGCTCTCTCCCGCACACGGAGCCACGGATTGGATTGGATTGTTTTACCTCTGAGCGGCACTTTTTTGCACACCATGGGCTAAATGGCCAGGCCACAAGGGCCCCGAAGGCTCAGAGAAGGTTGGGGGAGGGGACCCACTGGAACAGCTGTTGGGAGACAGATGGTAGCCTCCCGTCAAGGCCATCCAGCGTGTTCTTTAACGTGCACAGGGTATGGCTCTCTCCCGCACACGGAGCCACGGATTGGATTGGATTGTTTTACCTCTGAGCGGCACTTTTTTGCACACCATGGGCTAAATGGCCAGGCCACAAGGGCCCCGAAGGCTCAGAGAAGGTTGGGGGAGGGGACCCACTGGAACAGCTGTTGGGAGACAGATGGTAGCCTCCCGTCAAGGCCATCCAGCGTGTTCTTTAACGTGCACAGGGTATGGCTCTCCCGCACACGGGGCCACGACTTAACGTCCCATCCGACGGACGGCGGCCTTTTCAAGCCCAGCGGTGTCCCCTACTGACCGTGGGCAAGGCGGGGAGCCACGGCTTAACGTCCCATCCGACGGACGGCGGCCTTTCCAAGCCCATCGGTGTCCCCTACTGACCGTGGGCAGGGCGAGGAATTTTTGCGGAGATAAATTTCAACGCTGACCCAGCTGGGACTCGAACCTGGGAACTACAGATTGCGAGCCTGGCGCGCTACCGACTGAGCCACCCCCGCCCCTTGGAGGAAAGGAACCCACTGGACAGATGGGAGCCTCTCGTCAAATCCATCCAGCGTGTTCTTTAACGCACACAGTAACACGACTTAACTTCTTATCCGACGGACGGCGGCCTTTGCAAATCCATCGGTATTCCCTTACGACGAAGAGACGGATTAGCGGAAATAAATCTCAACGCTACCAACTAAGCATCCCAGCCAATAGATACTTGCATTTAGCAATTAAACGTATTTGATTAATTTAACCTCATTAGTTTTAACAGTTAGCGCAGTGATATTCACTCAACCATAAGAAAAATTTCGAATATTTGAGAGGAAATTTTCTTTTTTTTTTTCCGCGAATAGGATCCAGAGGTAATAAAAGCATCTCTTCCTGTCTTCTACCGTCCACCATCCAGAGAAAAAGATTTGACCCTTATGCGACCTGATGGAACAGATGCCACCTGTCTCCAGGTGAGTGACCCTATTCAGTGAGATGACGTAGATTACTCACAATTCCCTTAGATGTGAAAAAAATTTGTTTTTTTTTTACGATAATCGAAATTTTTATCCGTAGTAAATACAGATTACCTGTAGGAATATACTTCAACAATTATTAAAAACATCTGAAAAAAAAAATTATCGCTGACGCGGTGGAATCGAACCCACAACTCTCTCGCAGGTATCTAGAGAGTTGCGAGTCGATTCTCGCTGCCTGAGCGATAATGTTTCTTCAGATGTTTTCAATAATTCTCGAAATTTTCATTTTACTTTTCCCTCTTTTTTGAAAAAACGGAGTTTTCGCCTTTTTCCCTCTTTTTGAAAATCGAATTGTCCCCTTTTTTCCCTTTTTGCGAAAATCCAAATTCGCATTATTTTCCCCCTCTTTATTAATATGGAATTTTCCTATTCTTTTATGAGAGTCTGAAGTTTCCCTTTTACGGACATCGAATTTTTCTCTTCTCTTTATGAAGACAGTTTTCTCTTCTCTTTATGAAGACAGACATTTGCTAGTTTTTCACCCCCCCCCCTCCCCTTTTTTTTCTTTCTTTTTTTTGTTTGAAAATCAAAGATTCTCCTTTTCTTCCTCTTTCGGAAAATCGAAATTCACCTTAATTTTCCCCTCTCCATTAAAATGGAAATTTCCTATATTTTTTTATTAGAGTCTGAATTTTTTTATCTTCCTTTTTATCGAAAACGAAATTTTTTCTCCTCTTTATGAGGATCGAAATTTTCTTCTTTTTCTCCTTCTCTAAAAAAATTTAAATTTCTGTTGCTTTTTTTACTCTTTTTAAAAATTAAAAATTCCCCTTTATCTCTTTCCGAAAAATAGAATTTCACTCTCTGCATTAAAATGGAAATTTTCTCTTATTTTTCATTACGAAATTCTGAATTTTTCTTCTTTTCGAATTTCCCTCTTTCTCCTCTTTACGGAAATCGAATCTTTCTCTCTTTCTTTCTCTCCTTCTTCTCTTTTTTTTAGACCGAAATTTTCTTCATTTCTCCCTCTCTAAAAAAAAAATTTTTTTTTCCCTTTTACTCTTTATGAAAATAAAATTTTTCCCTTTTTTCCTCCGTTACAAAAATCGTAATCCACTTAAAAAGTGGGGGGAGATGAATTTTAATAACTAATTTTTAATTCAAATGGAAATTTTCTTCTCCGCCTTATGAGGACTAAAATTTCCTTGTTTTGGTCCCTCTCTAAGAAATCTAAATTTCCTTTTTTTTTATCTCCCTCTTTATAAAAATCTAAATTCCCTCTTAGGGAATCTATTTCCTCTCTTCGAAATTGCCCTTTCTTCTCCTCTGAAAATCTTTTTTTTTTTTCTTTTTATCTCCCTCTTTATAAAAATCTAAATTCCCTCTTAGGGAATCTATTTCCTCTCTTCGAAATTGCCCTTTCTTCTCCTCTGAAAATCTTTTTTTTTTTCTTCTGTTTATAAAAATACATCCCCTTTTTCACCGAATGCAAAGATGGGATTTAACGGAGATAAATCTCAACTCTGGCATAGGTGGGACTCGAACCTCAGAATTGCATATCACGAGCCTGATACGCTGCCGACTAGCCAACGTCGGTCCCATATTTTTGAGTAATATCATTATAAATGCAAAGACAGATTCATTAATTAAAATAGGAAATCATTAAATAATTATCAGAGACTGAATGTTAAAAATGATAAAAAAAAGTTACCATTTAAACATTCTACCTCTCTTTCCCCCACCGATGGGCTTGGAAAGACCGCCGTCCGTCGGATGGGACGTTAAGCCGTGGCCCCGTGTGCGGGAGATCCACCTCCAGCGCACGTTGCAGAACATGCTGGATGGCCTTGACGGGAGGCTACCATCTGTCTCCCAACAGCTGTTCCAGTGGGTCCCCTCCCCCAACCTTCTCTGAGCCTTCGGGGTCCTTGTAACCTGGCCATTTAGCCCATGGTATGCAAAAAAAGTGCCGCTCAGAGGTAAAACAGCCAACCAACCAACCTCTCTTTCCTCTCCTCAAACACCAGCTTGCCACAGGTATCTGAAAGGAACCTGTTAGTACATCACGCCTTAGATATCTGTGAGACCTCAGCAGAAAGACATCACGAAAAGAAAACGTCGATTTCTTATTCGGATTGGAGCGCTAGGATTCTTCTGATCAGTCGACAAACACGCTGACTACTGAGCCACATTTATTTGTTAAAGACTGATTAAAATTTTTAGGAATTATAATCAAAAGAAATATTTTTTGTAGCAGAATGGTCATAGTTCTCACCAGACCAGGATCTAAAAAAAATCGAGGGGGAAGGCTAATTAATGAAAGGGGGTCAAAAGATTGAATTTCGGATTCAGTACAGCATTCCCCCCCCCCCCCTCCTTTTAGAGGTCTTTGAAAAATTTCGTGAATAATCAGTTTCATAATTTTTTGCCTCACTTTTTGCAATTGAATTTTTAGAATTCTGAAAGCCTCCCTCCTCCCCTCCCCCATTAGACCACTAGATCCTATCCTGCTTCTGACACTACTGAATGGGGCGGGGGTGGCTCAGTCGGTAGCACGCCAGGCTCGTAATCTGTAGTTCCCATATTCGAGTCCCAGCTGGGTCAGCGTTGAGATTTATCTCCGCAAAAATTCCCCGCCCTGTCCACGGTCAGTAGGGGACACCGATGGGCTTGGAAAGGCCGCCGTCCGTCGGATGGGACGTTAAGCCGTGGCCCCGTGTGCGGGAGAGTCATACCCTGTGCACGTTAAAGAACAAGCTGGATGGTCTTGACGGGAGGCTACCATCTGTCTCCCAACAGCTGTTCCACTGGGTCCCCTCCCCCAACCTTCTCTGAGCCTTCGGGGTCCATGTCACCTGGCCATTTAGCCCATTGTGTGCAAAAAAGTGCCGCTCAGAGGTAAAACAATCCAACCCAACCCTTTCCATTGCATGCTGTCAGGCATACGTTGTGTTGTTAATATTGATCAGTCAGGCCCAGAAGCTGTAGAAGAATAAGAGAGAAGAAGGAAGGTGATACTATTTGTGTTGGATCTTCATGTGTAGCCCTGTGCATGCTAAAGAACACGCTGGATGTCCTTGATTGGAGGCTACCATCAGTCTCCTACACATGTCCAGTGTATCCTCGTCTCCCATCCTTCTCTGAGCCTTCGGAGTCCTCGTGACCTGGCCATTTATAGCACACGTGTAGGAAAAAAGCGCCGCTCAGAGGAAAAAACAACCTAGCCCATGTATATATATGGCCGAGTGGTTAGCGCGCTTGGTTTCTGATCTACGGGACCTGGGTTCGAGCCCCGGGTAAGGCATGGATGCTTGTGTTTTTCTGCTAAGGTCCTGCCATCCTCACAGACCTTCTACTCTGGCATATCACTGACATTACCTCCAATGACTGATACCTTTTACACTTGGTTGTAAAACCTGGGAACTACAGATTACGAGCCTGGTGCGCTACCGACTGAGCCACCCCCGCCTCTCTCATGTAGTGACCCGGGGTTCGAACGCCCGTGCCACTGTAGGCTCCTGTCAGACCTCTGTGGCAAGCAGCTGCTTGAGGGGGTATTTTTTTATTATTTTTATATAAATATTGAGTCTTACTCAACAAATCGATTATTTTTCTTTCGGATGACTAATCATCCAGTTTCTCTTGAAGTTTCCACACTAGTATTGATTTCAGCTAACTTTTTTTTTCCTTTTCTTTCAGGTCCATAAACCACCTGAGCTAAGCCTTCACCCCTCTTCAGCATCTGATGACTACTTGACCCCAATCCTTGCATCCGACAGCAATTCGGACAACATCGAGTCCAATCCGACAGACCCAGCAGAGCCCCTCCTCCGCTTCGAGGAGATTCCCGAAACGATTCCTTCGAAGTGTCCTGAGAAGATGGAGACTTCATCTGCTTCAATTCAACATCTTTTCGAAGTCACCAGCTCAGACGTGCCTCTCCCTCACTTGGGCGTCCCCCTCGCATTAAACTCTAACACCCACAACTCTGGCGATGAGGACACCAAACATTTCCAGATCCAGGATTCCAACCTGAACACACTGACTTCAGAAATCAGACCATCTTCCTCTCGTACATCAAATTTATCACTAAACAGGATTAGAAATTCGGGAGCTAGAAAGGTAAAAAATCTTGTTCCCTGCGCTCCAGTGAATGCTTCGCACAGAATAGAAGAAGGTCAGAAAATAGGGGAATCCTCTCAAAAGGAAGAGAAAAGATGCTCGAATCTCCTTAAGCAGGAAGATCTGGGATCCAGTTTACATTCTCTGGAAACCCTTCCATATGCTCCAGTGTTAAATTCCATCACCCTATCTTCAACGTACGCTGATCTTGTCACCCAAAGTGAGATTATGGGAAAATATTCTAACAGCAAATGCTCAACCATATCTCTGGATGCATCGTTGCTATGCGACCGTCAGCTACTGTGTCCTGCTACCTCTTCCATGAAATTAAAGTTTGAGACAAATATAGAAAGATCAAAACTGCCATGATTTAGAGAATTTAGAATGTGAAACCTGGGCATGTTCATCTTTCTGATATCGATTAAATATTTTCCTTTGAAGGGTGTGCCTCCAATGACTTATACCTTTTACACTTGGTTGTAAATCGATCATCACCTAAGAAATTCGTCCATTGAATTCATTTCGCATTTAAGTCATTAACAGATCTACCATCCTGACTTTTATCGGATTACACGAATTCTCCGGAAATGGTGCATCAGATTAGAGGAATTTCTTGGAAATGGTATATCAGCTTTCACGAATTCTTCAGAAATGGTTCATCAAGTTTCCCAAATTCCTAGGAAATAGTGCATCAACTTTCAGTAATTCTTCGGAAATGGTGCATTAGGTTTCACGAATCCCTCTGAGATGGTGCATCAAGTTTCACGAATCCCTCTGAGATGGTGCATCAAGTTTCACGAATCCCTCTGAGATGGTGCATCAAGTTTCACGAATCCCTCTGAGATGGTGCATCAAGTTTCACGAATCCCTCTGAGATGGTGCATCAAGTTTCACGAATCCCTCTGAGATGGTGCATCAAGTTTCACGAATCCCTCTGAGATGGTGCATCAAGTTTCACGAATCCTTCTGAGATGGTGCATCAAGTTTCACGAATCCCTCTGAGATGGTGCATCAAGTTTCACGAATCCCTCTGAGATGGTGCATCAAGTTTCACGAATCCCTCTGAGATGGTGCATCAAGTTTCACGAATCCCTCTGAGATGGTGCATCAGGTTTTACTAATTCTCCGGAAATGGTTCATCAAGTTTAACAAATTCCTTGGAAATGGTGCACCAAATTTAACAAAAACCTCGCAAATGGTTCCTCGGAAGTTTCACGAATTCCTCGGCTCGTCGGGAAATTGCCGAATAGTCATTTTTATTACGATTTTCTTTCATCGACGAAGCGTAACATTTGCTTTTAAACCGAACCTTTTAACGACGAAACTGTGAACTTTCCCATTATGTGAACGTTTTCGCATTTCTGTGTCAATGGGCAACAACGGGGCAGTTTAACAACTATGTATTTAAATATTGTTACAAAACATTAAACGATTATGAATAAAAATAAAATTTATTTACAACTCAAAATCTTGCCTATAACAAACAAAAATACTTATATACTATGTTTCTTGGGGGACAAAATAAACTTAATGACCAGGTCACAAACATTCCAAGGGATCAGAGAAGATTAAGAGAGGGAATCCACTGCACAGCTCTTAGAAAGCAGACATAAAGTCCTAGTCAAGACCTTCCAGCGTATGTTTTAACGTGTGGCTCTCTTTACATGGTGAATCTCTCGTGTGACCATGTAAAGTGCCATTTCACATGTAAATTTCTAGGGGCGGGGGTGGCTTAGTCGGTAGCGCGCCAAGCTCGTAATCTGTAGTTCCCAGGTTCGAGTCCCAGCTGGTTCCCCGCCCTGCCCACGGTCAGTAGGGGACACCGATGGGCTTGGAAAGGCCGCCGTCCGTCGGATGGAACGTTAAGCCGTGGCCCCGTGTGCGGGAGAGACATACCCTGTGCACGTTAAAGAACACGCTGGATGGCCTTGACGGGAGGCTACCATCCGTCTCCCAACATCTGTTCCAGTGAGTCCCCCGGTTAGCCACAAAAATATTCCGATGCCACTAGATTTAATCCCTAATTTAATCGACTGAGCAACCCCCGCCCACCAGATGCAACAGAATCAAAGGCTTGGACGCCCCCAGATGCAACAGAATCAACTACTTGGCCCCCCAGTTCGACTGAGCCACCCCCGCCCCCCAGATGCAACAGAATCAAAGGCTTGGACGCCTACTGAGATTCTATCAGTCCAATCCTTAGCCATCTTAAATTTAAGACAAAATGTTTTAAATTTGAGCAATATATTACCCAAATTCAATTTCCTCAAGAATTCCAGGATATCTTTAACTTCCTTAGCAAAGTCAAACGTTTCCTCCTCATTTGTTTTGCCCTTTTTACTTGGTATGAGCAATGCTACGTTTTAAACACCAGATTTATCATAGAAATCTCTAATTATAATATGCTGGTAGAAAAACTCCCCATAAACAGCTATCACACTTAAGACGTGATATAAGTATACGTACATTGTCTATTTGAACATCCAACATTGCATCTAATTCTTACCGTTATTATCCATTTGTTCTGTTGCACAGCGACTTTATAAGCCCGTTATTAATTTATTTAAATTGCTTGGCTATCTAATTTCATAGTTTATTGTGTGTGAATGAAGATAGGGTTGTTTTAACTCTGAGCAGCACTTTTATTTTTACGCTCAATGGGCTAAATGGCCAGGTCATAACGACCCAAAGGACTCAAAAAAATTGTTTGCAGTATTTTTTCTATTCACAAGAACATATAATACAAGATACATTTGATCTATAAAATAGCTTATGTGTAGGAAATTGAATCAAAATCTTTGTGAAAAAAAGGTATTTTCTGGGATCATAAATCTTTATGAACTGGCGTGGGTACAGTAGCTCAAAAAAGTATCCGAACACTATTGCTGATTACAAAATTCAGAAAAAATATCTGGCAACGATTTTTTTAGAAATTAGTGATCCGGCAACCTTCGTGTCACGTTTTGAGCAACTGTAGGTGGTCATATTATTTTGATACTAGATCGTGTGGGCTCACTCACGGAAATATTGAGCGTGTGCAGTTACCGCTCACAGGAAACTGGAGCGTGTGCAGTAACTGCACACGCTCCAGTTTGCTGTGAACGGTAACTGGAGCGTGTACAGTTGCTGTACACGCTCCAGATATTTTTCCTGAATTCTGTAATCATGTGACACGAAGGTTGCCAGATCACTAATTTCTAAAAAAAATCGTTGCCAGATATTTTTTCTGAATTTTGTAATCAACCGTAGTGTTCGGATACTTTTTAGAGCTACTGTACAAAGCCTTTGATTTAAAAAGTACCTAATTTATTGTATGTGTCAGGAAAATGGCGAGCTGGGTATATTATACATTATATAATAGCAAGTCCCAGTTGTACCGCAACATATGGCTGAACACCAACTATAGGGAGAATGCTTTAATTTCCACTAACTACGCCGGGGCAAGACAGTCCCACAAGGACACAGCTCATCCACGGCTACCTATGGCGAACAATCCTATAGAAGGAAGGTTCATCCATCGGTCAAAACCTAAATTTAATCTGTTTCCCGGTTAGCCACAAAAATGGATATATATATCCAAGTTGACTCGGCTCCCGGGGTGGAGACTCTTGGGTTGGCTTCTCCATCGATAAGCCCATCGACCGGGGATCCCACTCCCAGCCGCGAGCCTTCAACTTCGTCCTCTCCATAAAGCCGACCCGCATTCCTCCCGTGCACAAGATGCACCCATAACGGGGTTGCAGCGAACCTTCTCAGGTGCCAGGATGAGTCTACCTAATTGGGCCCACCCATAACGGGATTGCAGCGAACCTTCTCAAGTGCCAGGATGAGTCTGCCTAATTGGGCCCACCCATAACGGGTTTGCAGCGAACCTTCTCAAGTGCCAGGATGAGTCTGCCTAATTGGGCCCACCCATAACGGGTTTGCAGCGAACCTTCTCAGGTGCCAGGATAAGTCTGCCTAATTGGGCCCACCCATAACGGGATTGCAGCGAACCTTCTCAGGTGCCAGGATGAGTCTACCTAATTGGGCCCACCCATAACGGGATTGCAGCGAACCTTCTCAAGTGCCAGGATGAGTCTGCCTAATTGGGCCCACTCATAACGGGATTGCAGCGAACCTTCTCAAGTGCCAGGATGAGTCTGCCTAATTGGGCCCACCCATAACGGGATTGCAGCGAACCTTCTCAGGTGCCAGGATGAGTCTACGTAATTGGGCCCACCCATAACGGGATTGCAGCGAACCTTCTCAGGTGCCAGGATGAGTCTGCCTAATTGGGCCCACCCATAACGGGATTGCAGCGAACCTTCTCAAGTGCCAGGATGAGTCTGCCTAATTGGGCCCACCCATAACGGGATTGCAGCGAACCTTCTCAAGTGCCAGGATGAGTCTGCCTAATTGGGCCCACCCATAACGGGATTGTAGCGAACCTTCTCAGGTGCCAGGATGAGTCTACGTAATTGGGCCCACCCATAACGGGATTGCAGCGAACCTTCTCAGGTGCCAGGATGAGTCTGCCTAATTGGGCCCACCCATAACGGGATTGCAGCGAACCTTCTCAAGTGCCAGGATGAGTCTGCCTAATTGGGCCCACCCATAACGGGATTGCAGCGAACCTTCTCAAGTGCCAGGATGAGTCTGCCTAATTGGGCCCACCCATAACGGGATTGCAGCGAACCTTCTCAGGTGCCAGGATGAGTCTACGTAATTGGGCCCACCCATAACGGGATTGCAGCGAACCTTCTCAGGTGCCAGGATGAGTCTACCTAATTGGGCCCACCCATAACGGGATTGCAGCGAACCTTCTCAGGTGCCAGGATGAGTCTACCTAATTGGGCCCACCCATAACGGGATTGCAGCGAACCTTCTCAAGTGCCAGATGAGTCTGCCTAATTGGGCCCACCAATAACGGGATTGCAGCGAACCTTCTCAGGTGCCAGGATGAGTCTGCCTAATTGGGCCCACCCAAAAACGTCGCTTAAGATATCACAGACTGTGCGATATGTACAACACATTTATTAACTATAGTATTTACAATAACAGTATAATATAAGATCGGCCTTTCATTAAGGCATCGCACTTGACAACGATCCAGTGCAGGCTACCTCGCTTAGCCGCAAACAAATCTTGGCCCAAAAACTAATGGCCCCGGCTGGGATATCCAACGTATATAATCAACGTATATACAAATATTCTTTCAATCATCAGTTTCATTAAAAAAACAGATGAAGTTTGGGAAGTGATCGAATGTACAACCATGGGAAGGCAGGTGGTAGCCTCTCTTCAAGGCCACCCAGCGTGTTCTTTAACATGCACAGCGTACATCACTCTTGCTCAACGGCGACCTTTCAATGCCATTCAGTGTCCCATTCGGAAAACGGCGACCTTTCAATGTCCATCAGTGTCCCATTCGGCAAACGGCTGCCTTTCAATTTCCATCAGCGTCCCATTCGGAAAACGGCGGCCTTTCAATGTCCATCAGCGTCCCATTCGGAAAACGGCGACCTTTCAGCGTCCATCAGCGTCCCATTCGGAAAACGGCGACCTTTCAATGTCCATCAGCGTCCCATTCGGCAAACGGCTGCCTTTCAATGCCCATCAGTGTCCCATTCGGAAAACGGCGACCTTTCAATGTCCATCAGCGTCCCATTCGGCAAACGGCTGCCTTTCAATGCCCATCAGTGTCCAATTCGGAAAACGGCGGCCATTCAGTGTCCCATTCGGAAAACGGCGACCTTTCAGTGTCCCATTCGGAAAACGGCTACCTATCAATGCCCATCAGCGTCCCATTCGGAAAACGGCGACCTTTCAGTGTCCCATTCGGAAAACGGCGACCTTTCAATGCCCATCAGTGTCCCATTCGGAAAACGGCGACCCTTCAATGCCCATCAGTGTCCCATTCGGAAAACGGCGACCTTTCAATGTCCATCACTGTCCCATTCGGTAAACGGCGACCTTTCAATGCCCATCAGTGTCCCATTCGGAAAACGACGACCATTCAATGTCCATCAGTGTCCCATTCCGAAAACGGCGACCTTTCAATGCCCATCAGTGTCCCATTCGGAAAATGGCGACCTTTCAATGTCCATCAGCGTCCCATTCGGCAAACGGCTGCCTTTCAATGCCCATCAGTGTCCAATTCGGAAAACGGGGACCTTTCAGTGTCCCATTCGGAAAACGGCGACCTTTCAATACCCATCAGTATCCCATTCGGAAAACGGCGACCTTTCAGTGTCCATCAGTGTCCCATTCGGAAAACGGCGACCTTTCAGTGTCCATCAGTGTCCCATTCGGAAAACGGCGACCCTTCAATGCCCATCAGTGTCCCATTCGGAAAACGGCGACCTTTCAATGTCCATCACTGTCCCATTCGGTAAACGGCGACCTTTCAATGTCCATCACTGTCCCATTCGGTAAACGGCGACCTTTCAATGCCCATCAGTGTCCCATTCGGAAAACGACGACCATTCAATGTCCATCAGTGTCCCATTCCGAAAACGGCGACCTTTCAATGCCCATCAGTGTCCCATTCGGCAAACGGCTGCCTTTCAATGCCCATCAGTGTCCAATTCGGAAAACGGGGACCTTTCAGTGTCCCATTCGGAAAACGGCGACCTTTCAATACCCATCAGTGTCCCATTCGGAAAACGGCGACCTTTCAGTGTCCATCAGTGTCCCATTCGGAAAACGGCGACCTTTCAGTGTCCATCAGTGTCCCATTCGGAAAACGGCGACCTTTCAGTGTCCATGAGCGTCCCACTAGGAAAACGGCGACCTATCAATGTCCATCAGCGTCCCATTCGGAAAACGGCGGCCTTTCAATGTCCATCAGTGTCCCATTCGGAAAACGGCGGCTTTCAATGCCCATCAGTGTCCCATTCGGAAAACGGCTGCCTTTCAATATCCATCAGTGTCCCATTCGGAAAACTGCGACCTTTCAAAGTCCATCAATGTCCCATTCGGTAAACGGCTGCCTTTCAATGTCCATCAATGTCCCATTCGGTAAACGGCTGCCTTTCAATGTCCATCAGCGTCCCATTCGGCAAACGGCGGCCTTTCAGTGTCCACCAGTGCCCCATTCGGAAAACGGCGGCCTTTCAGTGTCCATCAGTGTCCCATTCGGAAAACGGCGGCCTTTCAGTGTCCACCAGTGTCCCATTCGGAAAACGGCGGCCTTTCAGTGTCCATCAGTGTCCCATTCGGAAAACGGCGGCCTTTCAGTGTCCATCAGTGTCCCATTCGGAAAACGGCGGCCTTTCAGTGTCCATCAGTGTCCCACTCGGAAAACGGCGGCCTTTCAGTGTCCATCAGTGTCCCATTCGGAAAACGGCGGCCTTTCAGTGTCCATCAGTGTCCCACTCGGAAAACGGCGGCCTTTCAGTGTCCATCATTGTTCCACTCGGAAAACGGCGGCCCTTCAGTGTCCATCATTGTCCCACTCGGAAAACGGCGGCCTTTCAGTGTCCATCAGTGTCCCACTCGGAAAACGGCGGCCTTTCAGTGTCCATCAGTGTCCCATTCGGAAAACGGCGGCCTTTCAGTGTCCATCAGTGTCCCACTCGGAAAACGGCGGCCTTTCAGTGTCCATCAGTGTCCCATTCGGAAAACGGCGGCCTTTCAGTGTCCATCATTGTCCCACTCGGAAAACGGTGGCCTTTCAGTGTCCATCAGCGTCCCACTCGGAAAATGGCAACCTTTCAATGTCCATTAACGTCCCACTCGGAAAACGGCGACCTTTCAGTGTCCATCAGCGTCCCACTCGGAAAACTGCGAGCTTTCAGTGTCCATCAGCGTCCCACTAGGAAAACGGCGACCTTTCAGTGTCCATAAGCGTCCCATTCGGAAAACGGCGACCTTTCAATGTCCATCAGCGTCCCATTCGGGGTACTGATTCGGGCCAGTTACTAAAATAACTGTCACACATACAAAACGCTTATTAATACTTAATACAACAATGGCTTTCTATAACAACAGTGAGAGCTTGAATATCAGGGGAGAAATATGCGTGGTTTTGTTCAAAATCATAAAAGGGAGCTTAAGAGGTTGTTTTTGAACGCAATTTCCGCTCGGTGTGAAGTTTAATTATGCCAGGTGACACTTAGTGGAAGTGAAAGACGGAAACTGAGGGTGTTTTCCATAAATATCTGACATATAACGTCACTGAATTGGCCTTGGTCGTTAACGATATTCGAGAAATGAATTTTGCCATTAATGTTTTTGTTGATGAAGCTAATAATAGGACGATCTTGGTAGTTAATGCTGAACAGATAAATTTAGGAAAGCTAATCATACAAAACGCTTATCTCATTCGAACGGATGTTGCTTTGCAGCAAATCTCTCTCTTTAATTACTTTGTCAATTTCGTGTCTGATTTTGTTTTTGAGACGGGATTTTAATACGGACAATTAGAAATGATTTGCAAATCATTTAGGAATATATAAGAATAGGATACAAAGACTATTCTTCAGGGAGGGGGTTAGGTTTGGTACAGAGTCTGGCTCGTAATCTACAGTTCCTAGGTTGGGTTGGGTTGTTTTACCTCTGAGCGGCACTTTTTTGCACACCATGGGCTAAATGGCCAGGTCACATGGACCTCGTAGGCTCAGAGAAGGTTGGGGGAGGGGATCCACTGGAACAGCTGTTTGGAGACAGATGGTAGCCTCCCGTCAAGGCCATCCAGTGTGTTCTTTAATGTTGGGTTGTTTTACCTCTGAGCGGCACTTTTTTGCACACCATGGGCTAAATGGCCAGGTCACATGGACCCCAAAGGCTCAGAGAAGGTTGGGGGAGGGGACCCACTGGAACAGCTGTTGGGAGACAGATGGTAGCCTCCCGTCAAGGCCATCCAGCGTGTTCTTTAACGTTCCAATGGTATGGCTCTCCCGCACACGGGGCCACGGCTTAACGTCCCATCCGACGGACGGCGGCCTTTCCAAGCCCATCGGTGTCCCCTTCTGACCGTGGGCAGGGCGAAGAATTTTGCGGAGATAAATCTCAACGCCGACCCAGCTGGAACTCGAACCTGGGAACTACAGATTAAGAGCCTGGCGAGCTACCGACTGAGCCACCCCCGCACCACAGTTCCTAGGTTTGAGTCCCAACTGTGCCAGCTTTGAAATTTATCTCTCCTAAATCAAAAGCTAAACTCCTTCTCTAAGATAGGGGACACAGATGAGATTAAAAATGCAACCCTTCCGTCGGATAGAACATTAATTCCTTTTGGTCGTGTGCAGGAAGGTCATATATTGTGCACGTTAAAGAACACGCTGGATGGCATTGACGTTGGGTTTGGGTTGGGTTGTTTTATCTATTGTACTGAGCGATATTTTATTGCACACAATGGGCTAAATGGAAAAGTCACAAGAACCCCGAAGTCTCAGTGGAGTGTGGGAGGGGACCCACTATACAGCTGTTCAGAGACAGGTGGTAACCTCCTGTCAAGTGTGTTGTTCAACGTGCACAGGATGTGGTTCTCCCGCATATCAATAGGGGCGGGGGTGGCTCAGTCGGTAGCGCGCCAGGCTCGTAATCTCTAGTTCCCAATCTGTAGTTCCAGGTAAATCTGTAGTTCCAATGTCAAAACTGTATAGCTTTAAAATCAGTTTTTTTCATTTTGCAAAATGTGATAGCAGATAAAGATATCAATCAAATATATCAGTATTAAATAATATTCTTTCAGCATTTAATGAGTTATAGAAGTTTACATATTTCGCTGTAACAATGCCAGTCACAAAAATTGACTACAGAAGTTAATTAAAACTTAGTAATAAGTATTGCCTCAAAGTGTTTAATAAAATAAGTGTGTATTTTATAAACTTGTGTAATGAATTCTTTCACTATTCATCAGTTTTTGTATAAGTTAAGACTGACATTGCTGTTGCTAAATGTTCAAACTTCTATAATTCATTAAATACTGAATGTGGTTGAAAATCGAGATATCGATTTATTTGATTCAGATCTTTATCTGCTGTCGGGGCGGGGGTGGCTCAGTCGGTAGCGCGCCAGGCTCGTAATCTGTAGTTCCCAGGTTCGAGTCCCAGCTGGGTCAGCGTTGAGATTTATCTCCGCAAAATTCCCCGCCCTGCCCACGGTCAGTAGGGGACACCGATGGGTTTGGAAAGGCCACCGTCTGTCGGATGGGACGTTAAGCCGTGTTCCAGTGTGCGGGAGAGCCATACCCTGTGCACGTTAAAGGACACGCTGGATGGCTTTGACGGGAGGCTACCATCTGTCTCCCAACAGCTGTTCCAGTGGGTCCCCTCCCCCAACCTTCTCTGAGCCTACGGGGTACATGTGACCTGGCCATTTAGCCCATGGTGTGCAAAAAAGTGCCGCTCAGAGGCAAAACAACCCAACGTGAAAGAACACGCTGGATGGCCTTGACGGGGGGCTACCATCTGTCTCCCAACAGCTGTTCCAGTGGGTCCCCTCCCCCAACCTTCTCTGAACCTTCGGAGTCCATGTGACCTGGCCATTTAGCCCATGGTGTGCAAAAAAGTGCCGCTCAGAGGCAAAACAACCCAACGTTAAAGAACACGCTGGATGGCCTTGACGGGAGGCTACCATCTGTCTCCCAACAGCTGTTCCAGTGGGTCCCCTCCCCCAACCTTCTCTGAGCCTTCGGGGTCCATGTGACCTGGCCATTTAGCCCATGGTGTGCAAAAAAGTGCCGCTCAGAGGTAAAACACTGCTGTCACATTTTTCGAAACAGAAAAAACTTATTTTAGAAATTATAGAGCTTTGACCTTAGCTTCCCAATGACATGGGGTTGTTCCTTAATTTATAGAAAACATGATGGAGCCTTGATGAGAGATATATACAAGGGTGTCCCTGAATTCATGGCCCAAACGTGAGGGGATGGTAACACAGTGAGGAGTCGAAAATGAAGGACAGACACAGAGGTTTCCAAAATGACATTTATTGGAGATCATTACAACAAATGCTCAAACGTCCGCCCATCAACGTTGATACAGGCGGCACAATGGCAGAGTAGTGATCGGCGTACCTGCTCGTAAACACCGGGCATGTCGCTCACATCGGCGGCTGCGACGGCCAATCAGGCTACCAGATCCTCCGCGGACTAGTCTGCGCCCCCTACCGGCACCGGGCTGTGTTTGCGGCCGCATATTCTATGACGAATATTGGTGGGTTCGGTGTGTACAGTCGCTCAACATAGTATCCGAATACTATGGTTGATTACAGAATTCAGAAAAAATATCTGGCAACGATTTGTTTTTGGAAATTAGTGATCTGGCAACGATTTGTTTTTGGAAATTAGTGATCTGGCAACGTTCGTTGTCACGTGACACGAAGGTTGCCAGATTGCTAATTTCTAAAAAAAACTTTGCCAGATATTTTTTTCTGAATTCTGAAATCAACCATAGTGTTTGGATATTTTTTAATATATATAATGCGTATGAATATATAATGCAATGAATATGGAGCGTGTGCAGTTACCGTTCACAGCAAACTGGAGCGGATGCGGTTAATGTTCACAGCACATTGGATCGTGTGAGCTCACTCAGGAAATATTGAGCGTGTACAGTTGCTGTACACGCTCCAGATATTTTTCCTGAATTCTGTAATCACGTGACACGAAGGTTACCAGATCACTAATTTCTAAAGAAATCTTTGCCAGATATTTTTACTGAATTCTGTAATCAACCATAGTGTTCGGATACGTTTTTGAGCGACTGTAAGTGGTCATCTTATTTTGATACTAGATCGTGTGGGCTCACTCACGGAAATATTGAGTGTGTGCAGTTACCGTTCACAGCAAACTGGAGCGTATACAGAAACTGTATACGCTCCAGATATTTACACCATCTTCAAACCCAGGCATCGAATGCTTCATGCAAGCCATGAGGCAGTAAATGTAAATGGAAACTAATAATAATAATACACTGGAAATGGAGGTTTTTTCAATCCCTCGGGTGTTCCTTTTCTGAAAAGAGAGTAGAACGAATTGGCGGATGAAACCTCAACGCAGGCGAAACTGGGACTCGAATCTCGGACCCTTAGATTAGGATTTGGTTTGTTTTACCTCTGAGCGGCACTTTTTTGCACACCATGTGATAAATGGCCAGGTCACATGGACCCCGAAGACTCAGAGAAGGTTGGGGGAGGGGACCCACTGGAACAGCTGTTGGTAGCCTTGATGGTAGCCTCCCGTCAAGGCCATCCAGCGTGTTCTTTAACGTGCACAGGGTATGGATCTCCCGCACACGGGGCCACGGCTTAACGTCCCATCCGACGGACGGCGGCCTTTCCAAGCCCATCGGTGTCCCCTACTGACCGTGGGCAGGGCGGGGAATTTTGCGGAGATAAATCTCCATATGGCAGCTTCAGCTTCCTCTTTTCGTTCCAAAAGTGAGTCTTTTAACGCCGTTTTCAGATTTAGAAACAGCTGAAAATTGCAAAGTGCAAGATCGGGAAGAGTAAAGGGGATGCCCTAGTATCTCAGCGTCAATATCGGTGATAACAGTTTGAATCAATTGAGAAATATGGGGCCTCGCATTGTAGCGGCACCGAAAACATCCCCCTGAATTCTAATCTGGTTTCACGAACTGCACTTGTTTGCTCAGTAGGGAACACCAATGGGCTTGGAAAGGCCGCCGTCCATCGGATGGGACGTTAAGCCGTGGCCCCGTGTGTGGGAGAGCCATACCCTGTGCACGTTAAAGAACACGCTGGATGGCCTTGACGGGAGGCTACCATCTGTCTCCCAACAGCTGTTCCAGTGTGTCCCCTCCCCCAACCTTCTCTGAGCTTTCGGGATCCATGTGACCTGGCCATTTAGCCCATGGTGTGCAAAAAAGTGCCGCTCAGAGGTAAAACAACCCAACCCAACCATCTAGAGCTTGTAACACTCTTTTTTAAATTACTCTTGATTCTACATCATCCCGTTTAAAGCTTGTAACATTTCTATACGAATCTTTCCATAGCACTCTTGCTTCTACTCGAATAAACGAGGTGTAAGAAAAATAATTTATCTAACACCTCATCACCAACCACACGAATTCAATACCTATTTAGTCAGGGTTTTTTTCTAGTTCTAATAATCTCTCGCGCGCTCGAATTAGGGTGAATAGTGTCTGCGTTAACGTCCATTTGCATGTATTATCTCCCTTAACAGAAAATGTGCGATCCAATGCAATGCGTTCATCAAGACAAATGCTCTCTCTCATTCAGCATTATCAGTGAATAACGTTTTGACCCAAAACCAAATCATAACGATGGAGCACATGTCCCATTCCATGTTTCGAAACACGGAAGACGACAATGAAGAAGGTGCTTTAGGCCCAACAGGAAATAATATGATGAGGACAACTCTCTCTTCTGTTTCTTATTGTTTCTTATTGGCACACTTCCTATATAGACTGAGATGCCAGTTTATTAGGTACACCTGCCAAGTAGGGACGGGGGTGGCTCAGTCGGTAGCGCGCCAGGCTCGTAATCTGTAGTTCCCAGGTTCGAGTCCCAGCTGGGTCAGCGTTGAGATTTATCTCCGCAAAATTCCCCGCCTTGCCCGCGGTCAGTAGGGGACACCGATGGACTTGGAAAGGCCGCCGTCCGTCGGATGGGACGTTAAGCCGTGGCCCCGTGTGCGGGAGAGCCATACCCTGGGCACGTTAAAGAACACGCTGGATGGCCTTGACGGGAGGCTACCATCTGTCTCCCAACAGCTGTTCCAGTGGGTCCCCTCCCCCAACCTTCTCTGAGCCTTCGGGGTCCATGTGACCTGGCCATTTAGCCCATGGTGTGCAAAAAAGTGCCGCTCAGAGGTAAAACAACCCAACGTTAAAGAACACGCTGGATGGCCTTGACGGGAGGCTACCATCTGTCTCCCAACAGCTGTTCCAGTGGGTCCCCTCCCCCAACCTTCTCTGAGCCTTCGGGGTCCATGTGACCTGGCCATTTAGCCCATGGTGTGCAAAAAAGTGCCGCTCAGAGGTAAAACAACCCAACGTTAAAGAACACGCTGGATGGCCTTGACGGGAGGCTACCATCTGTCTCCCAACAGCTGTTCCAGTGGGTCCCCTCCCCCAACCTTCTCTGAGCCTTCGGGGTCCTTGTGGCCTGGCCATTTAGCCCGTGGTGTGCAAAAAAGTGCCGCTCAGAGGTAAAACAACCCAACGTTAAAGAACACACTGGATGGCCTTGACGGGAGGCTACCATCTGTCTCCCAACAGCTGTTCCAGTGGGTCCCCTCCCCCAACCTTCTCTGAGCCTTCGGGGTCCATGTGACCTGGCCATTTAGCCCATGGTGTGCAAAAAAGTGCCGCTCAGAGGTAAAACAACCCAACCCAACCCTACCAAGTAACCTTTTGCGCCTCCTTTGACCTTCAGAACTACCCGAATTCGTCGGGGCATGAAACTAACAAGATGCTGAATACGTTGCGCAGGAATGTTGTACCATGCAGAAATGATTGTGTCGCGCAGTTACTGCAAATTGGATGGCAACACAGTCTCTTTGCAAATAACCCTTATTACCTCATCCGAAAGATGCTCGATATGATTCAGATCTGGCGACTGTGCGGATCAATCAATCAAGAAAAACTCGTCGACATGTTCCTGGAACCATTCGGTGACTATACTTGCTTTTGTGAGCAGGTGCATTATCATGATGAACGTGTACAGTCGCTCAAAAAAATATCCGAACACTATATGGTTGATTACAGAATTCAGAAAAAAATATCTGGCAAAGATTTTTTTAGAAATTAGTGATCTGGCAACCTTCGTGTCACGTGACACGAAGGTTACCAGATCACTAATTTCTAAAAAAATCTTTGCCAGATATTTTTTTCTGAATTCTGTAATCAACCACAGTGTTCGGATACTTTTTTGAGCGACTGTAGGTGGTCATATTATTTTGATACTAGATCGTGTGGGCTCACTCACGGAAATATTGAGTGTGTGCAGTTACCGTTCACAGCAAACTGGAGCATGTGCAGTTACTGCACACGCTCCAGTTTGCTGTGAACGGTAACTGGAGCGTGTACAGTTGCTGTACGCTCCAGGTCACGGTCAGTACAGTTGCTATACACGCTCCAGATATTTGTCCTGAATTCTGTAATCACGTGACACGAAGGTTGCCAGATCACTAATTTCTAAACAAATCGTTGCCAGATATTTTTTCCTGAATTCTGTAATCAACCATAGTGTTCGGATACTTTTTTGAGCGACTGTACATTTGAGTGAGGATAAACTGTAGCCATGAAGGGATGAACTTGGTCAGCACAATGTTCAAATAAACTATGGCATTCAGATATCCTTCGATGGGATTCAGGGGACCTAATGTATGCCAGGAAAGCATTCTCCCACACCATCAGGACGGGGGTGGCTCAGTCGGTAGCACGCCAGGCTCGTAATCTATAGTTCTCAGGTTCGAGTCCCAGCTAAGTCAGCGTTGAGATTTATCTCCGCAAAATTTCCCCGCCCTGCTCACGGTCAGTAGGGGACACCGATGGGCTTGGAAAGGCCGCCGCCCGTCGGATGGGACGTTAAGCCGTGGCCCCGTGTGCAGGAAAGCCATACCCTGTGCACGTTAAAGAACACGCTGGATGGCCTTGACGGGAGGCTACCATCTGTCTCCCAACAGCTGTTCCAGTGGGTCCCCTCCCCCAACCTTCTCTGAAGGTCCTTGTGGCCTGGCCATTTAGCCCATGGTGTGCAAAAAAGTGCCGCTCAGAGGTAAAACAATCCAATCCAATCCCCCACACCATCATACCGCCATCACCGGCCTGTACTGTTCACACCAGACAATATGGATCCATGGCCTCATGTTTGCTTGCACCAAATTCTGATCTATCAGCATGATGTAAAAGGAACCTTGATTCGTTCGACCAAGTTACCTTTTTTCCAGCCCTCAACGGTCCTGTGTCTATGTTCCTGCACCCACTGGAGGAGGAGCACTTTCATGTTCTTCGCTGAAAACATCGGCACTCAACATGATTAGCAGTTGTTGTATCCCCATTCGCGACAAGGGTCAATGCATGGTGCGATCACAGATTCTGTACACCAATGTTGGATTGGATTGTTTTACCTCTGAGCGGCACCACCATTTTTGCACACCATGGGCTAAATGGCCAGGCCACATGGACCCCGAAGGCTCAGAGAAGGTTGGGGGAGGGGACCCACTGGAACAGCTGTTGGGAGACAGATGGTAGCCTCCCGTCAAGGCCATCCAGCGTGTTCTTTAACGTTGGGTTGTTTTACCTCTGAGCAGCACTTTTTTCCACACCATGGGCTAAATGGCCAGGCCACATGGACCCCGAAGGCTCAGAGAAGGTTGAGGGAGGGGACCCACTGGAACAGCTGTTGGGAGACAGATGGTGGCCTCCCGTCAAGGCCATCCAGCGTGTTCTTTAACGTTGGATTGTTTTACCTCTGAGCGGCACTTTTTTGCACACCATGGGCTAAATGGCCAGGCCACATGGACCCCGAAGGCTCAGAGAAGGTTGGGGGAGGGGACCCACTGGAACAGCTGTTGGGAGACAGATGGTAGCCTCCCGTCAAGGCCATCCAGCGTGTTCTTTAACGTTGGGTTGTTTTACCTCTGAGCGGCACTTTTTTGCACACCATGGGCTAAATGACCAGGTCACATGGACCCCGAAGGCTCAGAGAAGGTTGGGGGAGGGGACCCACTGGAACAGCTGTTGGGAGACAGATGGTAGCCTCCCGTCAAGGCCATCCAGCGTGTTCTTTAACGTTGGGTTGTTTTACCTCTGAGCGGCACTTTTTGCACACCATGGGCTAAATGGCCAGGCCACATGGACCCCGAAGGCTCAGAGAAGGTTGGGGGAGGGGACCCACTGGAACAGCTGTTGGGAGACAGATGGTGGCCTCCCGTCAAGGCCATCCAGCGTGTTCTTTAACGAGCACAGGTATGGCTCTCCCGCACACGGGGCCACGGCTTAACGTCCCATCCGACGGACGGCGGCCTTTCCAAGCCCATCGGTGTCCCCTACTGACCGTGGGCAGGGGGGGGGAAATTTGCGGAGATTCTGTAAGAAATCTCAACGCTGATCCAGCTGGGACTCGAACCTGGGAACTACATATTACGAGCCTGGCGCGCAACCGACTGAGCCACCCCCGCCCCGCACACAAATGTTGAATTCTACTGCGATTTGCCTGATTGTGGCCCGTCTGTTCGCTTGCACGATTCTTCGCTTGGCTCCCTCTGATCCACAAATTGTTTTCGTCCACAGGATCACTGGTATTTTTTTTTTGCTTTTCGCACCATTCTCGGTAAACCCTTGAAACGTTTGTGCGTGAAAACACCAGGAGGTCGCCCGTTTGAGAGATGCTGGAACCGGTACGCGTAGCACCAGCTATCATGCCACGTTCAAAGTCACCTCAGGTCGGTCGTTTTTTGGGGCGGGGGTGGCTCAGTTAGTAGCGCGCCAGGCTCGTATTCTGCAGTTCCCAGTAACATAGCTGCCGTCTCGCCACCAATAGGTCTTTCATAATTATATGTTGAATTGCTAGAACTACTGTTTCCAAGTCTCTACACTAATCATAGACATGTATTTCTTTTCAGATTTGCTCTTGTTTCTACTATATTTATTCCACTACAATTTTTTAATCCTTTCATATGCTCGTGTTTAAACTTCTCTTCCTTTTATATATATTACCTCATTTAAACTTGCAAACATTTCTTTGTACCTTTTATATATTTGCTTTTATTTGTTATGGGTCGTCTTATTTAAAGCTTATCACATTACTGTGTTCCCTTTTTGAAATTATCTTTATCTGTATATAAAGGTAATGGATAGGATTGGATTGTTTTACCTCTGAGCGGCACTTTTTTGCACACCATGGGCTAAATGGCCATGCCACAAGGACCCTGAAAGCTCAGAGAAGGTTGGGGGAGGGGACCCACTGGAATAGCTGTTGGGAGACAGATGGTAGCCTCCCGTCAAGGCCATCCATCGTATTCTTTAACGTTGGGTTGTTTTACCTCTGAGCGGCACTTTTTGGCACACCATGGGCTAAATGGCCAGGTCACATGGACCCCGAAGGCTCAGAGAAAGTTGGGAGATGGGACCCACTGGAACAGCTGTTGGGAGACAGATGGTAGCCTCCCGTCAAGGCCATCCAGCGTGTTCTTTAACGAGCACAGTTTTCCCGCACACGAGTTCTCCCGCACACGGGCCACGGCTTAACGTCCCATCCGACGGACGGCAGCCTTTCCAAGTCCATCGGTGTCCCCTACTGACCGTGGGCAGGGCGGGGAATTTTGCGGAGATAAATTTCAACGCTGACCCAGCTGGGACTCGAACCTGGGAACTACAGATTACGAGCCTGGCGCGCTACCGACTGAGCCACCCCCGCCCCTAGGTAATGGACAGAATCTGGAAACCTTCCCATACTAAGTCAATGGAGAGTGAAATTCAAAGATTCGCAATTTCTTCAATTAGCATTTTACAGGAAAGTAGGACTAGATAAATTAAAATCTCATACAAATCTCACTAAAATTTTTATTTTGGACAATATCCGTTTGTTATTTAAAGAGCAATGTATGCTAGAATACTTAAAAGCAGCAAAGTCAGTCCTAAGAAACTTGTGCAAAATTGTGTTTCTGACAGTTGTTGAAAGAATTGTTTACAGAAAATTCCAAAACATACACTTATGTTATTAGTTTCAAATAATGTTTTTAAGTTTCAATTAACTTCTGTGGTCAATTCTTATGACTGACATCGCTTCAGTTCAATATTCAAACTTCTGCGGTCAATTCGTATGACTGACATCGCTTCAGTTCAATATTCAAACTTCTGCGGTCAATTCTTATGACTGACATCGCTTCAGTTCAATATTCAAAGTTCTGCGGTCAATTCTTATGACTGACATCGCTTCAGTTCAATATTCAAAGTTCTGCGGTCAATTCTTATGACTGACATCGCTTCAGTTCAATATTCAAAGTTCTGCGGTCAATTCTTATGACTGACATCGCTTCAGTTCAATATTCAAACTTCTGCAACTCTAAGTAGTGAACAGATATTGCTCAAAATCGACATTTAGAGAGATTTGAATTTATCTAGCCCTATTTTCCTGTAACATGCTTATTGTAGAAATTAAGGATCTTCGAAATTGACTCTCCATTTACTTCACATGCGAATGTTTCCATTTTTCTCTCCATTATCTGTTTACACCATCTCGTGGGTTGTTGGATTGTTTTACCTCTGAGCGGCACTTTTTTGCACATCATAAGCTAAATGGCCAGGTCACAATGGACCCCGAAGGCTCAGAGAAGGTTGGGGGAGAGGACCCATTGGAACAGCTGTTGGTTGACAGAAGGTAGCCTCCCGTCAAGGCCATCCTATAACGTGCACACATTCTATAACGTGCACAGGGTATGACTATCCCGCACATGGGGCCACGGCTTAACGTCCCATCCAACGGACGGCGGCCTTTCCAAGCCCATCGGTGTCCCCTACTGACCGTGGGCAGGGCGGGGAATTTTTCGGAGATAAATCTCAACGCTGACCCAGCTGGGACTCGAACCTGGGAACTACAGATTACGAGCCTGGCGCGCTACCGACTGAGCCACCCCCGCCCCATTGTTTTTAGAGATAAACTAAAAATTTTTCTTTGGTTGCATAGGTGGAGATAAACTATTAAGATTTGCACTTATTAGAATCTCATAAATCGTTCTTAAGATGCAATTAAAACTTTTAGGAGATTCTAAAAGTTTTAATTGCATCTTCCGACATTGGAAATTTTTGAAAATTTCAAAATTTTAAACGAATATTGCAAAATTTATTTGGGCAAGAAGTATATTTTAATGGTGGAGTATGATGATTAAGCAGTTTACATTGGAGCAGCAATTTGTCCTTTTTTATCTTCAAGGTCAGTGGGAAAATACAACTATTTGTTTTGACAGATTAATGAAAATTTCTTTTGGAGTTGAATAGATAAAAATAAAAAAATAAATACCCCCTCAAGCAGCTGCTTGCCACAGACGTCTGACAGGAGCCTGTCAGTTTATATGCCATAGTAGAAGTTATACTGACGAAATATGATGATTCATACTTTTCAAATTCTCCAAATGAATTTAATTTAGCATCGTTAGAGGGCGCTAAATGTACAAAAATGTAAAATTTGAAGTAATATTGCAAACGATACATTTATGCTACAATTTATAAACTCTGGTGATAGAACATATTGATGATACACGGGATAATTGAGTTATATGTGCTCTATTTAAATCACATTTATTAAAATAAGATCAGTTGCTGCTTGTTTTCATAAATTTAGTTCGTAATTTTACATTTTTCAGTAATATTTCGGTGTATTAAAAATAAATAAATTATTTTTACTGGGTGATCGTCTTCTGACCGGCTGCGGGGGTGGCTCAGTCGGTAGCGCGCCAGGCTCGTAATCTGTATGTCCCAGGTTCGAGTCCCAGCTGGGTCAGCGTTGAGATTTATCTCCGCAAAATTCCACGCCCTGCCCACGGTCAGTAGGGGATACCGATGGGCTTGGAAAGGCCGCCGTCCGTCGGATGGGACGTTAAGCCGTGGCCCCGTTTGCGGGAGAGCCATACCCTGTGCACGTTAAAGAACACGCTGGATGGCCTTGACGGGATGCTACCATCTGTCTCCCCACAGCTGTTCCAATGGGTCCCCTCCCCCAACCTTCTCTGAGCCTTCGGGGTCCATGTGAACTGGACATTTAGCGCATGGTGTGCAAAAAAGTGCCGCTCAGAGAGAAAATGGTGTGCAAAAAAGTGCCGCTCAGAGGTAAAACAACCCAACCCAGTCTTCTGACCTTAGGAGATAAGAAAATCCAACTTTTCCATTTTAAGGGATAAATGAGATATGCTTTTTACGTTTTATAGGGCTAATAATGTGTTATTATTTACATTTTCCAATCACCGATTAATACGAATTTACTACTCTTAAAGGGTATAAAATTCGGAAAGTGAAAAGCTTCATTTTTTTTTTCTGAAAACGAGTATCCCATATTCGCGGAGGAAATATGTTATCCTTGTTGTTTAAAAAAATGTGAATTAAAAGTGAAACAACAGGGTCAGTCTTGGGAGGGACGACATCTTGGGGGGGGAGGGGGAAATGATCAACTCTGAAAAACAAACCTCAGTGGAACAGTGTAATGATTCTGTCTGACTCCTTCTCTTAATCTGTGGGAGAGGATCGCCTCTGCCACCCCCCTCCCACCCCCACCCCCACCCCCACAAAAAGAAATCCCTTGGGACCGCCACTGAACTAGAGTAATTGTGAAATGAAAGTGCATTAATTGAAATTGTGAAATGAAAGTGCATTAATTGAAATTGTGAAATAAAAGTGCATTATTTGAAATTGTGAAACAAAAGTGCATTAATTGAAATTGTGAAACAAAAGTGCATTAATTGAAATTGTGAAACAAAAGTGCATTAATTGAATTGTGAAACAAAAGTGCATTAATTGAAATTGTGAAACAAAAGTGCATTAATTGAAATTGTGAAACAAAAGTGCATTAATTGAAATTGTGAAATAAAAGTGCATTAATTGAAATTGTGAAATAAAAGTGCATTAATTGAAATTGTGAAATAAAAGTGCATTATTTGAAATTGTGAAACAAAAGTGCATTAATTGAAATTGTGAAACAAAAGTGCATTAATTGAAATTGTGAAACAAAAGTGCATTAATTGAATTGTGAAACAAAAGTGCATTAATTGAAATTGTGAAACAAAAGTGCATTAATTGAAATTGTGAAATAAAAGTGCATTAATTGAAATTGTGAAATAAAAGTGCATTAATTGAAATTGTGAAATAAAAGTGCATTAATTGAAATTGTGAAATGAAAGTGCATTAATTGAAATTGTGAAATAAAAGTGCATTATTTGAAATTGTGAAACAAGAGTGCATTAATTGAAATTGTGAAACAAAAGTGCATTAATTGAAATTATGAAGTAAAAGTGCATTAATTGAAATTGTGAAACAAAAGTGCATTAATTGAAATTGTGAAACAAAAGTGCATTAATTGAAATTGTGAAATAAAAGTGCATTAATTGAAATTGTGAAATAAAAGTGCATTAATTGAAATTGTGAAATAAAAGTGCATTAATTGAAATTGTGAAATAAAAGTGCATTAATTGAAATTGTGAAACAAAAGTGCATTAATTGAAATTGTGAAACAAAAGTGCATTAATTGAAATTGTGAAACAAAAGTGCATTAATTGAAATTGTGAAACAAAAGTGCATTAATTGAAATTGTGAAATAAAAGTGCATTAATTGAAATTGTGAAATAAAAGTGCATTAATTGAAATTGTGAAATAAAAGTGCATTAATTGAAATTGTGAAATAAAAGTGCATTAATTGAAATTGTGAAACAAAAGTGCATTAATTGAAATTGTGAAACAAAAGTGCATTAATTGAAATTGTGAAATAAAAGTGCATTAATGGAAATTGTGAAATAAAAGTGCATTAATTGAAATTGTGAAATAAAAGTGCATTAATTGAAATTGTGAAATAAAAGTGCATTAATTGAAATTGTGAAATAAAAGTGCAATAATGGTGATTGTGAAATAAAATGGAGATAACAATTGCGAAATAAAAGTGCAATAATGGTAATTGGGAAATAAAATGGAGATAATTGCGAAATAAAATGGAGTATGTTAATTGTAAAATAAAAATGCAGTAATTATAACTTTAAAATAAAAGTGGAGTAATGGTAATAGTAAAATAAAGTAGAGTAATAGTGGGGTAATAGTAATTGTTAAATAATAGTGCAATAATTTTAATTATGAAATAACAGTGGAGTAAGAGTAATTGCGAAATAAAAGTGGAATAATATTAATTGTAAAATTAAAGTGCAGTAATTATGATTGTGAAATAAATTCACAAAATCATTCAAAATTACAATAAATGTAACTGTAAAATAAAAGTAGAGTAATAGTAATTGCCAAAATAAATGTAGAGTAATAGTGTTTGTGAAATAAAAGTGGGGTAATAACAATTGTGAAATAAAAGTGGAGTAATAGTAATTGCGAAATAAAAGTACAGTAATAGTAATTGTGAAATAAAAGTGGAGTAATAGCAATTGTGAAATAAAAGTGGAGTAATAGTAATTGCGAAATAAAAGTGGAATAATGGTAATTGTGAAATAAAAGTGGAGTAAGAGGAATTGTGAAATAATAGTGCAATAATTTTAATTATGAAAGAACAGTGGAGTAAGAGTAATTGTGAAATGAAAGTGCAATAATTGTAATTATAAAAATTAAATTGTGACATTAGTAATTGGGAAACTAAAGAGGAAAAATAATAACTGGGAAAAAAATGGAATAATAAATGTTATAAAATGAAACTGGAATACTTTTAATTATAAAATAAAAGTGGTATAATAGTAATAGTGAAATGAAAGTGGAAAAATAGTAGTTAGAAAATAATAGAGATGCGAGAATATAAAAAAGTAGTATGAAATAAAAGTAATTGGGAAATTAAAAGCAAAACAGTATTCCAGAATGAAAATGGAACAGTGATTAAAAAGAAATCTTTATTCAAATATTAATCTCTGACGTTCAGGAGTGCGATATCTACAAAGAACAAATTTTGAATTTTAGGTTATTAAATTATCATTATAAATACTCAGTTAACTATAAAAGCATAAACATTTTCCAAGGAAATAATACATATATATATAATGGAACTTGAAAAATTAAACAAAAATTAAAATTCAAAGTAAATAAAAATACAAGTTACGACAAATATCCAAATGGAATATTAATAACGTTAAAACATAGAAGAAATACAATCAAGTGCAAATTAAGTTAGACACCAGTTTTTTTAATATTTTCAAATTTAAACTCTAAAATTGGATCTGAATTGGTTTCAGTAACATGTGCATGATATCTAGGAAGAGTGGGCGATTATTTTCTTTATAGATGAGTCAAGATTAAAGTCTGATACCAACAAAAATTCATCTGCTGAGAACATCGGACGATACATCATCAACCCCTTAACTTCAGCTAAATCGAACAATATGGAGCATCGTTACTCTAGCATCAGAGAAAGGCACAAACATGAAGCATCGTCCCTCTAGCGGGGCGGGGGTGGCTCAGTCGGTAGCGCGCCAGGCTCGTAATCTGTAGTTCCCAGGTTCGAGTCCCAGCTGGGTCAGCGTTAAGATTTATCTCCGCAAAATTCCCCGCCCTGCCCACGGTCAGTAGAGGACACCGATGGGCTTGGAAAGGCCTCCGTCCGTCGGATGGGACGTTAAGCAGTGGCCCCGTGTGTGGGAGAGACATACCCTGTGCACGTTAAAGAACACGCTGGATGGCCTTGACGGGAGGCTACCATCTGTCTCCCAACAGCTTTTCCAGTGGGTCCCCTCCTCCAACCTTCTCTGAGTCTTCGGGGTCCATGTGACCTGGCCATTTAGCCCATGGTGTGCAAAAAAGTGCCGCTCAGAGGTAAAACAACCAACCAACCAACGTCCCTCTAGCATCAAGGAAAGGGACTAACATGGAGCATCGTCCCTCTGACATCAAGGAAAGGGACCAATATGAAGCATCGTTCCTCTAGCATCAGAGAAAGGGACAAACATGAAGCAATCACAACTCAGGGAAAGAGGTCAACATGGAGCATCGTTCCTCTAACATCAGAGAAGGGGACCAACATGGAGTAATCACCCTCTAACTCAGGGAAAGGGGCCAAGATGGAATATCATTCCTCTAATATCAGAGAAAGGAACCAACATGGAATCGATCAGCCTCTAACTCAGGGAAAGAGGTCAACATGGAGAATCGTTCCTCTAATATCAGAGAAAGGAACCAACATGGAGCAATCACCCTCTTACTCAGGGAAAGGGGTCAACATTGAGCATAGTTCCTCTAACATCAGAGAAAGGGACCAATATGGAGTAATCACCCTCTAACTCAGGGAAAGGGGCCAATGGAGCATCGTTCTTCTAACATCAGAGAAAGGAACCAACATGGAGTAATCACCTTTAATTCAGTGAAATGGGTCAAGATGGAGAATCGTTCTTCTAACATCAGAGAGAGAGGGACCAACATGGGGCAATCACCCTCTAACTCAGAGAAAGAGGCCAAGATGGAGCATCGTTCCACTAACATTCGAGAAAGAAACCAATATGGAGCAATCACCCTCTAACTCAGGGATAGGGGCCAAGTCGAGCATCGTTCCCCTAACATCAGAGAAAGGAACCAACATGGGGCAATCACCCTCTAACTCAGTGGAAGGAGTCCACATGGAGGATCGTTCCTCTAACATCTGGGAAAGAACCCCCAACAAAAGCATCGTTCCTCTAACATCATAAAAGGGACCAAGGTGGAACATTGTCCCTTTAGCACCTGCGACAGGAACCGACATGGAGCATCATTCTCTAACGTCAGGGTCCCTCTATCATCACAAAAGAGACTAAGATGGAGAAATCTCTAACATCAGAGAAAGGGCATGAACATGGAGCAATCACCCGCTAACATCAAGAAAAGGCACCGACATGGAGAATCGTTCCTCTAACGTCAGGGACCCTCTATCATCACAAAAGAGACCAAGATGGAGAAATCTCTAACATCAGAGAACGGGCATGAACATGGAGCAATCATCCTCTAACATCAAGAAAAGGCACCGACATGGAGAATCGTTCCTCTAACGTCAGGGTCCCTCTATCATCACAAAAGAGACCAAGATGGAGAAATCTCTAACATCAGAGAAAGGGCATGAACATGGAGCAATCACCCTCTAACATCAAGAAAAAGCACCTCTAACATCATCCTCTAATCACATGAACATGGAGCAATCATCCTCTAACATCAAGAAAAGGCACCGACATGGAGAATTGTTCCTCTAACGTCAGGGTCCCTCTATCATCACAAAAGAGACCAAGATGGAGAAATCTCTAACATCAGAGAAAGGGCATGAACATGGAGCAATCACCCTCTAACATCAAGAAAAGGCACCTCTAACATCTTCCTCTAATCACATGAACATGGAGCAATCACCCTCTAACATCAAGAAAAGGCACCTCTAACATCTTCCTCTAATCACATGAACATGGAGCAATCATCCTCTAACATCAAGAAAAGGCACCGACATGGAGAATTGTTCCTCTAACGTCAGGGTCCCTCTATCATCACAAAAGAGACCAAGATGGAGAAATCTCTAACATCAGAGAAAGGGCATGAACATGGAGCAATCACCCTCTAACATCAAGAAAAGGCACCTCTAACATCATCCTCTAATCACATGAACATGGAGCAATCATCCTCTAACATCAAGAAAAGGCACCGACATGGAGAATTGTTCCTCTAACGTCAGGGTCCCTCTATCATCACAAAAGAGACCAAGATGGAGAAATTTCTAACATCAGAGAAAGGGCATGAACATGGAGCAATCATCCTCTAACATCAAGAAAAGGCACCGACATGGAGAATCGTTCCTCTAACGTCAGGGTCCCTCTATCATCACAAAAGAGACCAAGATGGAGAAATCTCTAACATCAGAGAAAGGGCATGAACATGGAGCAATCACCCTCTAACATCAAGAAAAGGCACCTCTAACATCATCCTCTAATCACATGAACATGGAGCAATCATCCTCTAACATCAAGAAAAGGCACCGACATGGAGAATTGTTCCTCTAACGTCAGGGTCCCTCTATCATCACAAAAGAGACCAAGATGGAGAAATCTCTAACATCAGAGAAAGGGCATGAACATGGAGCAATCACCCTCTAACATCAAGAAAAGGCACCTCTAACATCATCCTCTAATCACATGAATATGGAGCAATCATCCTCTAACATCAAGAAAAGGCACCGACATGGAGAATCATTCCTCTAACGTCAGGGTCCCTCTATCATCACAAAAGAGACCAAGATGGAGAAATCTCTAACATCAGAGAAAGGGCATGAACATGGAGCAATCATCCTCTAACATCAAGAAAAGGCACCGACATGGAGAATCGTTCCTCTAACGTCAGGGTCCCTCTATCATCACAAAAGAGACCAAGATGGAGAAATCTCTAACATCAGAGAAAGGGCATGAACATGGAGCAATCACCCTCTAACATCAAGAAAAGGCACCGACATGGAGAATCATTCCTCTAACGTCAGAGAAAAGTACCAATATGAAGCGTCTTTCCTCTAACATCAGTATAAAGGACCAACATGGAATGTCGTACCTCTAACATCAATGTAAAAAAACGGTGGTTTGATGGCCGCGACTTGCATATTTTTTCAGGATGTGCAAAATAAAATGTTTCTTCTTCGATATCTCTTCATTTGTCGAAAAGATATTACCAAAAATTCATATTTAGATAAGCATTAATTTAGTTCTCCATCTTCAATTAAGTTTCTTCCATAGAATGTTTATTAAAAAGATATGATCTCTGATTCTTTTTGCCTTATGATATAATATGGCTTATTCCTAATTAAGTGGCCATTGTTTGCATGTTTACAAGTAAATTGATCATCTTCGCAAACAAAGAAGGAGATATAAAAGTTGGTTTATTTATCTCTGACCGTTACATTTTGAACACAATGGGTGAAATGGCAAGGTGACAAGGACCCCAAAGACTCAGAGAAATTTGGGGGTTAGCGGATTCACTGGACAGCTGTTAAGAGACATGTGGGAACCACCCGTCAAGTCCATCGAGAATGTTCTTTAACATACACAAGGTATGGATCTTCTTGCACACGAGAAAGGGGACAAGATGGAATATCATTCCTCTAACATCAGAGAAAGGGACCAACATGGAGTAATCACCCTCTAATTCAGGGAAAGGGGACAAGATGGAATATCGTTCCTCTAATATCAGAGAAAGGGACCAATATGGAGTAATCACCCTCTAACTCAGGGAAAGAGGTCAACATGGAGAATCGTTCCTCTAATATCAGAGAAAGGAACCAACATGGAGCAATCACCCTCTTACTCAGGGAAAGGGGTCAACATTGAGCATAGTTCCTCTAACATCAGAGAAAGGGACCAACATGGAGTAATCACTCTCTTACTCAGGGAAAGGGGTCAACATTGAGCATAGTTCCTCTAACATCAGAGAAAGGAACCAACATGGAGTAATAATCACCTTTAACTCAGTGAAATGGGTCAAGATGGAGAATCATTCCTCTAACATCAGAGAGAGGGACCAACATGGGGCAATCACCCTCTAACTCAGAGAAAGAGGTCAACATGGAGAATCGTTCCTCTAATATCAGAGAAAGGGACCAACATGGAGTAATCACCCTCTAACTCAGAGAAAGAGGTCAACATGGAGAATCGTTCCTCTAATATCAGAGAAAGGGACCAACATGGAGTAATCACCCTCTAACTCAGGGAAAGAGGTCAACATGGAGAATCATTCCTCTAATATCAGAGAGAGGGACCAACATGGGGCAATCACCCTCTAACTCAGAGAAAGAGGTCAATATGGAGAATCGTTTCTCTAATATCAGAGAGAGGGACCAACATGGGGCAATCACCCTCTAACTCAGGGAAAGAGGTCAACATGGAGAATCGTTCCTCTAATATCAGAGAAAGAGACCAACATGGAGTAATCACCCTCTAACTCAGGGAAAGAGGTCAATATGGAGAATCGTTCCTCTGATATCAGAGAAAGGGACCAACATGGAGTAATCACCCTCTAACTCAGGGAAAGAGGTCAACATGGAGAATCGTTCCTCTAATATCAGAGAAAGGGACCAACATGGAGTAATCACCCTCTAACTCAGGGAAAGAGGTCAACATGGAGAATCATTCCTCTAATATCAGAGAGAGGGACCAACATGGGGCAATCACCCTCTAACTCAGAGAAAGAGGTCAACATGGAGAATCGTTCCTCTAATATCAGAGAAAGGGACCAACATGGAGTAATCACCCTCTAACTCAGGGAAAGAGGTCAACATGGAGAATCGTTCCTCTAATATCAGAGAAAGGAACCAACATGGAGCAATCACCCTCTTACTCAGGGAAAGGGGTCAACATTGAGCATAGTTCCTCTAACATCAGAGAAAGGGACCAACATGGAGTAATCACCCTCTTACTCAGGGAAAGGGGTCAACATTGAGCATAGTTCCTCTAACATCAGAGAAAGGAACCAACATGGAGTAATAATCACCTTTAACTCAGTGAAATGGGTCAAGATGGAGAATCATTCCTCTAACATCAGAGAGAGGGACCAACATGGGGCAATCACCCTCTAACTCAGAGAAAGAGGTCAACATGGAGAATCGTTCCTCTAATATCAGAGAAAGGGACCAACATGGAGTAATCACCCTCTAACTCAGGGAAAGAGGTCAACATGGAGAATCGTTCCTCTAATATCAGAGAAAGGAACCAACATGGAGCAATCACCCTCTTACTCAGGGAAAGGGGTCAACATTGAGCATAGTTCCTCTAACATCCGAGTAAGGGACCAAATGTAGTAATCACCCTCTTACTCAGGGAAAGGGGTCAACATTGAGCATAGTTCCTCTAACATCAGAGAAAGGGACCAACATGGAGTAATCACCCTCTTACTCAGGGAAAGGGGTCAACATTGAGCATAGTTCCTCTAATATCAGAGAAAGGGACCAACATGGGGCAATCACCCTCTAACTCAGAGAAAGAGGTCAACATGGAGAATCGTTCCTCTAATATCAGAGAAAGGGACCAACATGGAGTAATCACCCTCTAACTCAGGGAAAGAGGTCAACATGGAGAATCATTCCTCTAATATCAGAGAGAGGGACCAACATGGGGCAATCACCCTCTAACTCAGAGAAAGAGGTCAACATGGAGAATCGTTCCTCTAATATCAGAGAAAGGGACCAACATGGAGTAATCACCCTCTAACTCAGGGAAAGAGGTCAACATGGAGAATCGTTCCTCTAATATCAGAGAAAGGAACCAACATGGAGCAATCACCCTCTTACTCAGGGAAAGGGGTCAACATTGAGCATAGTTCCTCTAACATCAGAGAAAGGAACCAACATGGAGTAATAATCACCTTTAACTCAGTGAAATGGGTCAAGATGGAGAATCATTCCTCTAACATCAGAGAGAGGGACCAACATGGGGCAATCACCCTCTAACTCAGAGAAAGAGGTTAACATGGAGAATCGTTCCTCTAATATCAGAGAAAGGGACCAACATGGAGTAATCACCCTCTAACTCAGGGAAAGAGGTCAACATGGAGAATCGTTCCTCTAATATCAGAGAAAGGGACCAACATGGAGTAATCACCCTCTAACTCAGGGAAAGAGGTCAACATGGAGAATCGTTCCTCTAATATCAGAGAAAGGAACCAACATGGAGCAATCACCCTCTTACTCAGGGAAAGGGGTCAACATTGAGCATAGTTCCTCTAACATCAGAGAAAGGGACCAATATGGAGTAATCACCCTCTTACTCAGGGAAAGGGGTCAACATTGAGCATAGTTCCTCTAACATCAGAGAAAGGGACCAACATGGAGTAATCACCCTCTTACTCAGGGAAAGGGGTCAACATTGAGCATAGTTCCTCTAACATCAGAGAAAGGGACCAACATGGAGTAATCACCCTCTTACTCAGGGAAAGGGGTCAACATTGAGCATAGTTCCTCTAATATCAGAGAAAGGGACCAACATGGGGCAATCACCCTCTAACTCAGAGAAAGAGGTCAACATGGAGAATCGTTCCTCTAATATCAGAGAAAGGGACCAACATGGAGTAATCACCCTCTAACTCAGGGAAAGAGGTCAACATGGAGAATCGTTCCTCTAATATCAGAGAAAGGGACCAACATGGAGTAATCACCCTCTAACTCAGAGAAAGAGGTCAACATGGAGAATCGTTCCTCTAATATCAGAGAAAGGGACCAACATGGAGTAATCACCCTCTAACTCAGGGAAAGAGGTCAACATGGAGAATCGTTCCTCTAATATCAGAGAAAGGAACCAACATGGAGCAATCACCCTCTTACTCAGGGAAAGGGGTCAACATTGAGCATAGTTCCTCTAACATCAGAGAAAGGGACCAATATGGAGTAATCACCCTCTTACTCAGGGAAAGGGATCAACATTGAGCATAGTTCCTCTAACATCAGAGAAAGGGACCAACATGGAGTAATCACCCTCTTACTCAGGGAAAGGGGTCAACATTGAGCATAGTTCCTCTAACATCAGAGAAAGGGACCAACATGGAGTAATCACCCTCTTACTCAGGGAAAGGGGTCAACATTGAGCATAGTTCCTCTAATATCAGAGAAAGGGACCAACATGGGGCAATCACCCTCTAACTCAGAGAAAGAGGTCAACATGGAGAATCGTTCCTCTAATATCAGAGAAAGGGACCAACATGGAGTAATCACCCTCTAACTCAGGGAAAGGGGTCAACATTGAGCATAGTTCCTCTAACATCAGAGAAAGGGACCAACATGGAGCAATCACCCTCTTACTCAGGGAAAGGGGTCAACATTGAGCATAGTTCCTCTAACATCAGAGAAAGGGACCAATATGGAGTAATCACCCTCTTACTCAGGGAAAGGGGTCAACATTGAGCATAGTTCCTCTAACATCAGAGAAAGGGACCAACATGGAGTAATCACCCTCTTACTCAGGGAAAGGGGTCAACATTGAGCATAGTTCCTCTAATATCAGAGAAAGGGACCAACATGGGGCAATCACCCTCTAACTCAGAGAAAGAGGTCAACATGGAGAATCATTCCTCTAATATCAGAGAAAGGGACCAACATGGAGTAATCACCCTCTAACTCAGGGAAAGAGGTCAACATGGAGAATCGTTCCTCTAATATCAGAGAAAGGGACCAACATGGAGTAATCACCCTCTAACTCAGAGAAAGAGGTCAACATGGAGAATCGTTCCTCTAATATCAGAGAAAGGGACCAACATGGAGTAATCACCCTCTAACTCAGGGAAAGAGGTCAACATGGAGAATCGTTCCTCTAATATCAGAGAAAGGAACCAACATGGAGCAATCACCCTCTTACTCAGGGAAAGGGGTCAACATTGAGCATAGTTCCTCTAACATCAGAGAAAGGGACCAATATGGAGTAATCACCCTCTTACTCAGGGAAAGGGGTCAACATTGAGCATAGTTCCTCTAACATCAGAGAAAGGGACCAACATGGAGTAATCACCCTCTAACTCAGGGAAAGAGGTCAACATGGAGAATCGTTCCTCTAATATCAGAGAAAGGGACCAACATGGAGTAATCACCCTCTAACTCAAGGAAAGAGGTCAACATGGAGAATCGTTCCTCTTATATCAGAGAAAGGAACCAACATGGAGCAATCACCCTCTTACTCAGGGAAAGGGGTCAACATTGAGCATAGTTCCTCTAACATCAGAGAAAGAGACCAATATGGAGTAATCACCCTCTAACTGAGGGAAAGGAGCCAATGGAGCATCGTTCTTCTAACATCAGAGAAAGGAACCAACATGGAAAGGAAACAACATGGAAAGGTTCTCAATCACCCTCTCACCGGGGCTTTACATCGCATCGGGAGGAACGACGGTCTTTCACAGATGAACTGCTTGCACAGTTGGGGACTCGAACCTAGGGCTTGAATCTTAGACTGGAATAAAATGACTCGATACATTACTCTTGAGAAAGTTATATTTATAGAGAAGTTTTTTATTTCTATATAAAAAACAATAATTGAATCGAAAAACGGTTCATCCCATATGATGTCAGATGTTCAACAAACATGTTTCATGTTGTAATATCAAAGAAAGAAATCATACGTAAGCATTTTAATTTTTTTGCACCAAAATTATATACTTCTTTACCTAATAGTATAAAAGAAGAAAAAAGTGAATGTAATTTAAAAAATATATATATTTGGTAAATACTGATGATATTACAGACGCTTTTAATGTAATTTCTTAGTTTTTTTTCCATTGGAGAAGATTTTTGTTTACAGTAGAATTTTGATTTTGTAATCTGTAAGAGTTGTTTCCTAACTCATAGATTACGCAGAGATACTTGTTAAGTGTATGTTTCTGTCAGTTTTGTATTTTTTTTTTTATTTTTAATCATTTATTTTATTTTATATCATTTCCTTTTGCAGTTTCCATCCAAATTTAATGTCAAATTTTTGTGTGTAATGTTTCTGTAAAGGAATATGGAAATAAATTATATTATTATTATAACCTTTATAAGAGGACAGCTTAAAAAAATAAATACTCCCTCAAGCAGCTGCTTGCCACAGAGGTCTGACAGTAGCCTGTCAGTTTATATGCCACAGTAGAAGGTCTGTGAGGATGGCAAGACCTCAGCAGGAAAACAACAAAACATCCATGTCTTACCCGGGGATCGGGGGGGGGGGGCTCAGTCGGTAGCGCGCCAGGCTCGTAATCTGTAGTTCCCAGGTTCGAGTCCCAGCTGGGTCAGCGTTAAGATTTATCTCCGCAAAATTCCCTGCCCTGCCCACGGTCAATAGGGGACACCGATGGGCTTGGAAAGACCGCCGTCCGTCGGATGGGACGTTAAGCCGTGGCCTCGTGTGTGGGAGAGCCATACCCTGTGCACGTTAAAGAACACGCTGGATGGCCTTGACGGGAGACTATCAACAGTCTCCCACCAGCTGTTCCAGTGGGTCCCCTTCCCCAACCTTCTCTGAGCCTTCGGGGTCCTTGTGACCTGATCATTTAGCCCATGGTGTGCAAAAAAGTGCCGCTCAGAGGTAAAACAACCCAACAACCCGGGACTCGAACCCAGGTCCCTTAGATCAAGAGCGCTAACAACTCGGCTACGACACGATCTAAGAGAACATCTTACTATTTTAAAATCTTATTTTCAGGATCCATCTTCTGCTGACTCAAAGAAATCAAGAGACTCTTTCTTGTAACATTCCTGAAAATTGAATTTCAAATGCTTTAAATTAATTAAAGTAAAAAACATCATTTCATTTTGTTTTTCTCCATAAGTAAATAGGAAAAATTTAATATAATAACTATGATCAAATGTTTTAGGAAAAAAAAAATTCCAAAAATATACATTTGAAAGAACCTGATTCAAAAGACATGAAATATAAATTCAATACACATCTGGAGGGGGCGGGGGGGGACTCAGTCGGCAGCTCGCCAGGCTCATAATCTGCAGTTCCCAGGTTCGAGTCCCAGCTGGGTCAGCGTTGAGATTTATCTTCGCAAAACTCCCCGTCCTGTCCACAGTCAGTAGGGGATAACGATGGGCTTGGAAAGGCCTCCGTCCGCGGATGGAACGTTAAACCGTGGCTCCGTGTGCGAGAGAGCCATCCCTGTACACGTTAAAGAACACACTGGATGGCCTTAACGGGAGACTATCAACTGTCTCCCACCAGCTGTTCCAGTGGGTCCCCTTCCCCAACCTTCTCTGAGCCTTCGGGGTCCTTGTGACCTGGTCATTTAGCCCATGGTGTGCAAAAAAGTGCAGCTCAGAGGTAAACCAACCAGTACACATTTGCAGTGATATCCAGGCTCGTAACCTGCAGTTCCCAGGTTCGAATCCCAGCTGCGCCAGCGTTATGATTTATTTCCGCTAACCGCCCCCTATTCCCCGTATGACATGCTCTCGGTTAGAAAGGGGATACCGATGAGCTTGAAAAGCTCGCCGCCCCTCCGATTGCACGATAACAAGTGGCCAAAGATTCTCTTGTTTGACGAGAGGCTACCATCTGTCTCTTAGCAGCTGTCCAGTGGGTTCCTTCTCTCCAACCATCTCTGAGCCCTCGGAATCCTTGTGCTCTGCCCATTTATCCCAAGATGCGGAAAAAAGGTGCCGCTCAGAGGGTTTTTTCTTTACCTCTGAGCGCCACAAGGACCAGATCACAAGGATCCCGAGGGCTCGCAGAAGGTTGGGTGAGGGGACCCACTGGAATAACTGTTGGGAGACAGATGGTAGCCTCCCGTCAAGGCCATCCATCGTGTTCTTTAACGTTCACAGGGAAAGGCTCTCCCGCACACGGCTACACGACTTAACGTCCCATCCGACGGACGGTTGCCTTTTCAAGCCCATCGGTGTCCACTACTGATCGTGGGCAGGGCGGGGAATTTTGCGGAGATAAATTTCAACGCTGACCAGCAAGGACACGAACCTGGGAACTGCAGATTACGAGCATGGCGGGCTACCGACTGAGCAACCCTCGCCTCACTTCTCACAGGTAAAACAACTCAACACGACCTTTGTGACCTGGTATCTTATCAACACAGTAATAATCAGAAGTAAACCAACCCAATGGTTTTAAGATAAAAAATACTTTTGTTCTTTATTTTAAAGAAATGATATGTGAGGTTTGTTTGAAGAAAGATTGGGTTGGAATGTTTTACCTCGAAGAGAGTTGGGTTGGGTTGTTTTTCCTCTGAGCGGCACTTTTTGCACACCATGGGCTAAATGGTCAGGTCACATGGACCCCGAAGGCTCAGAGAAGGTTGGGGAGGGGACCCACTGGAACAGCTGGTGGGAGACAGATGGTAGTCTCCCGTTAAGGCCATCCAGCGTGTTCTTTAACGTGCACAGGGTATGGCTCTCCCGCACACGGGGCCACACGGCTTAACGTCCCATCCGACGGACGGCGGCCTTTCCAAGCCCATCAGTGTCCCCTACTCACCGTGGGCAGGGCGGGGAGTTCTGCGGAGATAAATCTCAACGCTGACCCAGCTGGGACTCGAACCTGGGAACTACAGATTACGAGCCTGGCGCGCTACCGACTGAGCCACCCCCACCTCCAGAGTATGGCTCTCTTATAGATAAGGAGCATAATCTGTCCTACGACAATATGCTGGAGATGCCAAAGACGCTCCCACATGTTATACCTACAGTTAATGATACTTCTCGATGAATAGCATAGATGTGTATTGAAAGGGAGTCCAATGTGCGTGCGCAGCAAAATGAAAGCCACTCTTAAGCATTTACCATTTGTTAAGTATTATTAGCGATGTTACGCTGGCTCGCAGCTTAGTGATGTTATGCTGCAAATGCAGGGGTCTAGTTTCGAGTCCAGGGATGGCATCACGCCGTTTCTTCTGTCACTTTTCATGTTATCAATTCTCACTCTACATTTATTTTATTAATTATTTAATGGGATATAAGTCACAATTGGCTATAAGTCCCGTCAACCCAATTGCAAATAAAAACTATCACTGTAAGAATTCATCATTTCTTAGCCTCAACCACTGCTTTAAAAGTTTACCACTTTGTAAACTTCTAATTCCCCGCCCTGCCCACGGTCAGTAGGGGGCACCGATGGGCTTGGAAAGGCCGTTTCCTTTCATCTGATGGCCCCGTGTGCGGGAGAGCCATACCCTGTGCACTTTAAAGAACACACTGGATGGCCTTAACGGGAGGCTACCATCTGTCTCCCAACAGCTGTTCCAGTGGGCCCCCTCCCCCAACCTTCTCTGAGCCTTCGGGGTCCACGTGACCTGGCCATTTAGCCCATGGTGTGCAAAAAAGTGCCGCTCAGAGGTAAAACAACCCAACCCTAACAGCTTTACAATGCGCCCCCTTCCCCAATCTTCTCTGAGACCTAGAGGGTCCTTGCGACCTGGTCATTTAACCCATTAGATGATTGTATGCAAAAAAACAAAAATCACCGTTCATAGATTAAAGAACACAAATGCTCCTGAACCACGACTTAACCTGCCATTCGACGTACGGTAGCACTTTCTCACAAAAAGCAGAGCTCAGGTAGCGGAGGAGATCGAAAAATGAGTCGAACCTGAAAACGCCAGCTAACGAGCTTCACGCGCTATTGGCTGAGCCATCCGCTTGCTCCTAAATCCTTGAGACACATCTGCAAAATATCAATGAAAGAAGATATGCAGCGCATATGTTACATTCAGATGTGTTACACGTCACTGTTCCAATATTTAACGAAAAAAACCGTGAATATGCAAAAGGTTCGAGAGCATGATGCAACTTCCCATTCACTAAACATTGTTCCTCCCGTTCCATACATTGAGCTATATATAGCTCGCATCTGAAAGCATCATCTGAATGAATGAACGATGCAAATCATCCTTGCATCTCATTCAGCAAATCCTTAATTTTCCTCCTCCTAATCATCCCTCTCTCTCTCCCTTGGAGTCCTCCATCATCCTCTGCATCATTGAGTGACGCCATAACTATTGAGCAACACGGGTTCAACCTCGTCAATTCGTCCCCCCCCTTTCTTTCCACCCTGCGTAACCTTCACCACCAGGCACAATAGCCGAACACATTCAGCTCCTCTCTGACGTCAGAGGTGCTGCAGTCGATTGCGTGCGCAGCTGCCGGTGACGTCGTGGAGCCCGTGAAGACGTCGGAGCGCGCGCCATGATCGGCGTTCGTGATTGGTAGAGAGCGCAAGACGTAGATAGTGAACTGGTCCGGGGCCGTTTCAGTTTTATTTTGTGCTTCCTTCTTAAGGTTTTTTTCTTTATATATTATTTTTCTAACCAAGAAATTCGCTCTCTTCCCCTCCACTTCTTTTCAAACCACGGACGCCTGGATGTGTGTGGGGAAATAAAAGTTTCTCCTGCGAGAACGACTTATAATAAATGCAGAGAGTTGAAAGTGAATTATCAAGGCTTTTAAATTGAATGCCAAATTTAATGTCAAATATTTAAACTGAAGGTTAAAGGAGGAAACGGCAGAAACTTTGAGTTCCAATTAAAGATTCTTTAGCTAATTAAGCAAACAGAATGCATCTAAGAGATCAACGTCACAATACTTCGCTGGTGATAAATGCATCGAGAAGCACTCTCAGGGTCGGTTTGTCTGTCGGGTTGGGGCGGGGGTGGCTCAGTCGGTAGCGCGCCAGGCTCGTAATCTGTAGTTCCCAGGTTCGAGTCCCAGCTGGGTCAGCGTTGAGATTTATCTCCGCAAAATTCCCCGCCCTGCCCACGGTCAGTAGGGGACACCGATGGGCTTGGAAAGGCCGCCGTCCGTCGGATGGGACGTTAAGCCGTGGCCCCGTGTGCGGGAGAGACATACCCTGTGCACGTTAAAGAACACGCTGGATGGCCTTGACGGGAGGCTACCATCTGTCTCCCAACAGCTGTTCCAGTGGGTCCCTTCCCCCAACCTTCTCTCAGCCTTCGGGGTCCATGTGACCTGGCCATTTAGCCCATGGTGTGCACAAAAGTGCCGCTCAGATGTAAAACAACAACCCAACTCTATCGGGTTCATGAGGCTCTGTGACGTCAGCGGATGGGTTCGGATTATTTCCATTCCAGGTGCCAATTCCTTTGCTAAGCAATTAGCTCAATGGCTATGCCAGAAAGACCCTCAAGATTCCTACAGTGTTAATGATGGATTGTTTAACCTCTTCAAATCTCTTTTGGGCAAATGTTGGGCTAAATGACCAGGTCACAAGGACACCAAGGGTTTAGAGAAAACTGAGGAAAGGGGCCCCACTAGTTTGCATTTAAGAGACAGATGGAAGCCTTCCGTCAAGTCCATCCAGAGTGTTCTTTAATGTTCACTGAGCGTAGCTCTCCTATACATGTAACCACGGCTTTGCGTCCCATCCAACGAACGAGGACATACCCAAGACCAAATCATTGTCCTCTATCTCCCTTATGGTAGGGTGGGGGTTGCATACATGCATCATGAAAGATCCTCATGCAGTCATGGAGTACAGAGGTCCAACCAGATTGTAAAATTTAGTTCTACAAGCACGTCTGTCCTGGGCTACAGTGGGACGGGGGTGGCTCAGTCGGTAGCGCGTCAGGCTCGTAATCTGTAGTTCCCAGGTTCGAGTCCCAGCTGGGTCAGCGTTGAGATTTATCTCCGCAAAATTCCCCTCCCTGCTCACGGTCAGTAGGGGACACCGATGGGCTTGGAAAGGTCGCCGTCCGTCGGATGGGACGTTAAGCCGTGGCCGCGGGAGAGCCATACCCTGTGCACGTTAAAGAACACGCTGGATGGCCTTGATGGGAGGCTACCATCTGTCTCCCAACAGCTGTTCCAGTGGGTCCCCTCCCCCAACCTTCTCTGAGCCTTCGGGATCCTTGTGACCTGGCCATTTAGCCCATGGTGTGCAAAAAAAGTGCCGCTCAGAGGTAAAACAACCCAACCCACAACGTGCACTTGTGAGAAAATAAAATATTTTATCAATAAGCATCTTCTAAGCTATTGTGTAAGAAGCGATCTTCATTAGTGAAGAAATTGAAGCGAAACTTCACGGGACTTATAAACACATGAGATATTTTGTTTGATTTAGTTGGCAATCCACTTTTCGAGATAGCGTCCTACACAAGGACTATACTATTTATACCATTTTCATTTTAAAAATGATATATTATTTTTATTAGGGAAGAGATTGAAGCGAAATTTTTACAGGATTTTCTAAACACACGGGATATTTTGTTTGGTTCAGTTGGCAATCCACTTTTGTAAATATTATATCATTTTTAAAATAAATCATGAAACAGACTTAATATATGACACTTCAAAATATATGCGTACCTTCAACAAATGCAGGTTTTCTTTTACAAATTACACAGCACGCTTTTTTGAGTCCGAGCCCGAATTGGAGAGAGAAATTTATCTGAAACATAACAAAAAAACATTTAAATATATATACAAAAATGCATGTTTCTGAACAATTTTCTGACTCTTGGTGTTTTAGATTATTATATAATATAATTATAGATATTTTATAATATAATTATAAAAAAATATTAGAACTACTCGGGGAAAAGGAAAGTTCTTCAGTAGCATCACTATAAACCAGGCGTCGGCAACCTATGACCCGCGGGTCACCAAGTGACCCATTTAATAATTTCAAGTGACCCACTTGAGGTCACTCCGCAAATAAAGTATAATATACAAAAATAAATTATACTTTATTTGCAGAATTCAAGTGGGTCACTTGAAATTATTAAATGGGTCACTTGAAATTATTAAATGGATCACTTGGTGACCCGCGGGTCATAGGTTGCCGTCGCCTGCTATAAACAGTAAGAATTCATCATTATTGAAAGAGCGAGAACATATAAAAAAAAATCGAAGGCTGAATGATATTAATTTTTATTTACTAAAGATTTATTAAGAGGTTAAAATTATAAATATTGTTTTTTACATTTTTCTCACAATTTCAAGAAAAATTTATAATTTAAATTAGGGCTAAACCCTCGACGTCTGATCCCGAAGTGGTCTCTAGGGCAAACACTTCCTCAGCTAATGGTGTTAAAAAATATTAACATTTGAAATTCTCTTTAAAATAAAAACAAGGAATTAAAAAAAACCTAAATATTAATTAATAATAAAAAATGAAAGCTTAAAAAATATAATAAAAGCAAAAGAAAAGAAAATTATAAAAAATTATAATAACAAAAAAAGGTAAAAAATCATAAAAAGAAATAAAAAATTCTGCCTGAATGAGTCTGCATAGAGCTATTGACGAACTATGCAATAAATATTCATTTGTTGAGTTGTATGTATGACATCTCACTGATCATATCTTCTAATAAAAAAAAGAGTCAAGTATAGGAAAAGAGCAAAACAAAAAGTATAGATAAAAAAAATCAAGAAAAGAATGAAAGAGAATAGTAAATATTAAAATCGTCCATATTTGTGAGCAATATTTTCTCGATATACAGTAAGTATTGCTCTATTTGGCATCAATTTTTTTTTCTTTTTAAATACAGAAACAATCTTTTAGTGTGTTCTGAACAAATTTAATTGTAATAGAGTTAGAAAAATTTTATCTTCAGCCTCGTAATAAATAAATAAATAAATACCCCCTCAAGCAGCTGCTTGCCACAGTGGTCTGACAGGAGCCTTCCAGTTTATATGCCATAGTAGAAGGTCTGAGAGGATGGCAGGACCTCAGCAGAAAAACAACACGAACATCCATGCCTTACTCCGGGGCTCGAACCCAGGTCTCTTATGGGCTTGGAAAGGCCGCCGTCCGTCGGATGGGACGTTAAGCCGTGGCCCCGTGTGCGGGAGAGCCATACCCTGTGCACGTTAAAGAACACGCTGGATGGCCTTGACGGGAGGCTACCATCTGTCTCCCAACAGCTATTCCAGTGGGTCCCCTCCCCCAACCTTCTCTGAGCCTTCGGGGGTCCATGTGACCTGGCCATTTAGCCCATTGTGTGCAAAAATGTGCCGCTCAGAAGTAAAACAACCCAACCCAACCCAGGTCTCTTAAATCGGTTAACAGATATTTCGTTGTTTCTGATAATGTCTCTTCCTTGTACACTTATGTTGTTTGCAGCGCAGCACACATTCAAGGGATCATTTTTTTTTAATGTTTGCAAATCGTCAGATACACTTGTTTCCATAAATTAAGGAAAATTCCTATGTTAGGTCAATGGGAAGATAACATCAAAGTTCTATAACTTCTAAAATAATTTTTTTTGTTTTAAAAAATGTGATTTCAAATAAAGATCTCAATCAAATAAATCAATATCTCGGTTTTCAACCATATTCGTTCAGCCAATCACAAAAATTGACTACAAATTAATTAAAATTTAGTAATAAGTATTGTATCAAAGTGTTTAATAAAATAAGTTTGTATTTTAGAACTTTGTGTAAAAAATTCTTTTAGTATTCTTCAGTTTTGTATAAGTTTCTTAAGACTGGCATTGCTATTGTTAAATATTCAAACTTCCATAACTCATTAAATACTGAACGAATATTGTTGAAAATCGAGATATTGATTTATTTGATTGATATCTTTATCTGCAATCACATTTTTCAAAACAAAAAATCTTATTTTAGAAGTTATAGAGCTTCGGCGTTAGCCTCTCATTGACTTAACAAAAGGATTTTCCTTAATTTATTAAAACCAGTGTATAAATAGAGTAAGTCCTCGACTTAAACGGATTCGAGTTACGCGGATTCGTAGGTACGCGGTTGCGGTACTTCGACATATGACTAGCAACGCCATCTATCAAGCGCCACTTTAAACATAATAGATGGCGTTCGTAGTTATTTAAAGCACAGTTGATGATATCATCGCCATTTTGTTTCTACCTTGACACTGCTGTTGTTAAATATTCAAACTTCCGTAACTCATTAAATACCGAACGAATATCAGACGATATCATCGCCATTTTGTTTCTACCTTGGCATTGCTGTTGTTAAATATTCAAACTTCCGTAACTCATTAAATACCGAACGAATATCAGACGATATCATCGCCATTTTGTTTTTACCTTGGCATTGCTGTTGTTAAATATTCAAACTTCCGTAACTCATTAAATATCGAACGAATATCAGACGATATCATCGCTATTTTGTTTCTACCTTGGCATTGCTGTTGTTAAATATTCAAACTTCCGTAACGCATTAAATACCGAACGAATATCAGACGATATCATCGCCATTTTGTTTCTACCTTGGCATTGCTGTTGTTAAATATTCAAACTTCCGTAACTCATTAAATACCGAACGAATATCAGACGATATCATCGCCATTTTGTTTCTACCTTGGCATTGCTGTTGTTAAATATTCAAACTTCCGTAACGCATTAAATACCGAACGAATATCAGACGATATCATCGCCATTTTGTTCCTACCTTGGCATTGCTGTTGTTAAATATTCAAACTTCCGTAACTCATTAAATACTGAACGAATATCAGACGATATCATCGCCATTTTGATTCTACCTTGACCGCAAGTTGTGCTTGTTAGTGTACTACGTAGCATTTATTGTAAACAAAATATAAACCCTAAATATCTCTGTGAAACTAAAAGTAACGAGAATACAGCATAAGTAAGTACATAAAGCAGATGAGAAAAAAGCTTCATTTTCTCAAAGATTTCTTTTCGTAAGCAGAACATGTTTCGCTTTAATTATCCTTTGAAACAAACATATATGTCAGAAGTACATCGCATTGTACTGCCATTCTACTTACGCGGAAACCTTCGGAACGAATTAACCGCGTAAGTCGAGAACTTGCTGTAAATCAAAAAATTTAAAAACACCTATCTTCCTATATGCGCCCTAAAAAGTAGAAAATAAACCTAAAACGTATCGATGGTGCAATTAGTCAATGAATTCGTATTCACTTCAAATAAAAATAGGGTTGGGTTGTTTTACCTCTGAGCAGCACTTTTTTGCACACCATGGGCTAAATGGCCAGGTCACATGGGCCCCGAAGGCTCAGAGAAGGTTGGAGGAGTGAACCCACTGGAATAGCTATTGGGAGACAGATGGTAGCCTCCCGTCAAGGCTATCCAGCGTTTTCTTTAACGTTGGGTTGTTTTACCTCTGAGCAGCACTTTTTTGCACACCATGGGCTAAATGGCCAGGTCACATGGGCCCCGAAGGCTCAGAGAAGGTTGGAGGAGTGAACCCACTGGAATAGCTGTTGGGAGACAGATGGTAGCCTCCCGTCAAGGCTATCCAGCGTTTTCTTTAACGTTGGGTTGTTTTACCTCTGAGCAGCACTTTTTTGCACACCATGGGCTAAATGGCCAGGTCACATGGGCCCCGAAGGCTCAGAGAAGGTTGGAGGAGTGAACCCACTGGAATAGCTGTTGGGAGACAGATGGTAGCCTCCCGTCAAGGCTATCCAGTGTTTTCTTTAATGTGCACATGTGAAAATTCTCTAATTTGCACAGGGTGTACAGGGTATGGCTGTTCCGCACACGGGGTGCACAGGGTAATACCTCTTCCGCACACGGGGGCCATGGCTTAACGTCCCATCCGACGGACGGCGGCCTTTCCAAGCCCATCGGTGTCCCCTACTGACCGTGGCCAGGGCGGGGAATTTTGCGGAGATAAATCTCAACGCTGACCCAGCTGGGAAATAAAAATCCACATACCGACAAAACGATAAAGGACGAGCGGAAAGCAATTGGAAAATAGGAAATAAAAATGATTTGTCATAACGAAACAAAAATTAAAACGTATGAACTAAAATGTAAAAGTAAAATTCAGTTTTTATGATTTTTGTGTCACTTTTTTTAAAAGAGTAATAGAAATCCCGAAAATTCGTCAAGTGGTAAAATGTAACAATGCATTACATTAATTGACGAAAAAAATACAATGCCAATACAAAAAATGAGCATTTACGTGATATATCGATAGAAAATAAAAAGTCTTGGCTCCTTAACTTCGAAAATTTTTATTTTTACACTATATATTATTTTAAAATCCTTAATAAAATACGACTAAATGTATACAACGAATATCTACGCAAATATTCTCGTGAATTTTCTACAAGTGAGTGGTTAGCGCGCTTGACTACTGATCTAAGGGACCTGGGTTCGAGCCCCGGTTAAGGCATGGATGTATGTGACGCTTTTCTGCTGAGGTCCTGCCATCCTCTCAGACCTTCTGCTATGGAATCTAAACTGACAGGCTCCTGTCAGACCTCTGTGGCAAGCAGCTGCTTGAGGGGGTATTTATTTTATTTTTATTTATTATCTTATGATTGACCTTGCTGCAATCACGCATTCCAGCTTCTATTCCTAACTCTCGAAATACTAAATGAGCAATTTTGAATTTCAATATGTCAATAAATTTGATATAAATATTTAATTTACCATGAAATGTTTTATATGAAAATTATGGAACATCGAAAATGGCTTTTCACTCGCCTAGCATGAAAATCCTGTAATTTTGATATAAATATGGGGGTCTCAAATTCAAATTATGAAGGAGCCTAATCACTTAATATATTGCTAGCCAAATTTTATCAATCATTTAGAGACAAAATCAACTACTTCCTAATATACGGAGAGCAGAATTTTATAATAAGCATTTGTTTAGGGTTCAAATCAAGTAAAAAATCATCGTACAATTCATTCTCAATCTATGGGGAGCAGCATTTTATTTTAATCAATCACAGAGATGTTAAATCACCTACTTCCCAAAATACAGAGAACAACATTACATTTTAAACAATCATATAAGGGTTAAATCACATACTGTTCTATGCAATCATATAGAGGCCAAATCAACTACTTTTATTATATAGAGAGTTACATTTTACTTTAAGCATTCACATAGAGGTCTGATCAGCTACTTGTCAATATATTTAGAGCAGCGTTTCGTTTTAATCAATCAGACAGTGGTCAAATAAGCTGCTTCCCAATACATGGAGAACTGCATTTTACATTAGGCAATCAGGCCAAATCAGCTCATTCCCAATATACGGTTAGCAGCATTTTATATTAAGCAATCAGCCAAAATCAGCTCATTATCAATATACGGAGAATTGAATTTTATATTAAGCAATCAAGCCAAATCAGCTCCTTCCCAATATACGGAGAGCACCATTTTATATTATGCAGGGGGCCAAATCAGCTCCTTCCCAATATACGGAGAGCTGCATTTTATATTATGCGATTAGGCCAAATCAGATCCTACCCAATATACGAAGAGCTGCATTTTATATTATGCAATCAGGCCAAATCAGCTGCTTCCAAATATACGGAGAGCTGCATTTTATATTAAGCACTCAGACCAAATCAGCTACATCCCAATATACGGAGAGCAGCATTTTATATTGTGCAATCAGGCAAAATCAGCTCCTTCCCAATATACGGAGACCTGTATTTTTTATTAAGAAATCAGGCCAAATCAGCTCATTCCCAATATACGGAGAGCTGCATTTTCTATTGTGCAATCAGGCAAAATCAGCTACATCCCAATATACGGAGAGCAGCATTTTACATTATGCAATCAGGCAAAATCAGCTCCTTCCCAATATATGGAGAGCAGCATTTTATATTAAGCACTCAGGCCAAATCAGCTACATCCCAATATACGAAGAGCAGCATATTATATTATGCAATCAGGCCAAAACAGCTACATCCCAATATACGGAGAGCAGCATTTTATATTATGCAATCAGGCCAAATCAGCAGCTTCCCAATATACGGAGAGCAGCATTTTATATTAAGCACTCAGGCCAAATCAGCTACATCCCAATATACGGAGAGCAGCATTTTATATTAAGCAATCAGGCCAAATCAGCTTCATCCCAATATACGGAGAGCAGCATTTTATATTATGCAATCAGGCCAAATCAGCTGCTTCCCAATATACGGAGAGCAGCATTTTATATTAAGCACTCAGGCCAAATCAGCTACATCCCAATATACGGAGAGCAGCATTTTATATTAAGCAATCAGGCCAAATCAGCTTCATCCCAATATACGGAGAGCATCATTTTATATTGCGCAATCAGGCCAAATCAGCTGCTTCCCAATATACGGAGAGCAGCATTTTATATTAAGCACTTAGGCCAAATCAGCTACATCCCAATATACGGAGAGCAGCATTTTATATTATGCAATCAGGCCAAATCAGCTGCTTCCCAATATACGGAGAGCAGCATTTTATATTATGCAATTAGGCCAAATCAGCTGCTTCCCAATATACGGAGAGCAGCATTGTGTATTAACCACTCAGGCCAAATCAGCTACATCCCAATATACGGAGAGCAGCATTTTATATTATGCAATCAGGCCAAATCAGCTCCATCCCAATATACGGAGAGCAGCATTTTATATTATGCAATCAGGCCAAATCAGCTCATTCCCAATATAAGGAGAGCTGCATTTTATATTAAGCAATCAGGCCAAATCAGCTACATCCCAATATACGGAGAGCAGCATTTTATATTTTGCAATCAGGCCAAATCAGCTGCTTCCCAATATACGGAGAGCAGCATTTTATATTATGCAATTAGGCCAAATCAGCTGCTTCCCAATATACGGAGAGCAGCATTGTGTATTAACCACTCAGGCCAAATCAGCTCCATCCTAATATACGGAGAGCAGCATTTTATATTAAGCAATCAGGCCAAATCAGCTCCATCCCAATATACGGAGAACAGCATTTTATATTGTGCAATCAGGCCAAATCAGCTCCATCCCAATATACGGAGAGCAGCATTTTATATTATGCAATCAGGCCAAATCAGCTCCATCCCAATATACGGAGAACAGCATTTTATATTGTGCAATCAGGCCAAATCAGCTCCATCCTAATATACGGAGAACAGCATTTTATATTGTGCAATCAGGCCAAATCAGCTCCATCCCAATATACGGAGAACAGCAATTTATATTATGCAATCAGGCCAAATCAGCTGCTTCCCAATATACGGAGAGCAGCATTTTATATTAAGCACTCAGGCCAAATCAGCTACATCCCAATATACGGAGAGCAGCATTTTATATTAAGCAATCAGGCCAAATCAGCTTCATCCCAATATACGGAGAGCAGCATTTTATATTATGCAATCAGGCCAAATCAGCTCCTTCCCAATATACGGAGAGCACCATTTTATATTATGCAGGGGGCCAAATCAGCTCCTTCCCAATATACGGAGAGCTGCATTTTATATTATGCGATTAGGCCAAATCAGATCCTACCCAATATACGAAGAGCTGCATTTTATATTATGCAATCAGGCCAAATCAGCTGCTTCCAAATATACGGAGAGCTGCATTTTATATTAAGCACTCAGACCAAATCAGCTACATCCCAATATACGGAGAGCAGCATTTTATATTATGCAATCAGGCCAAATCAGCTACATCCCAATATACGGAGAGCAACATTTTATATTATGCAATCAGGCCAAATCAGCTGCTTCCCAATATACGGAGAGCAGCATTTTATATTATGCAAACAGGCCAAATCAGCTCATTCCCAATATAAGGAGAGCTGCATTTTATATTAAGCAATCAGGCCAAATCAGCTACATCCCAATATACGGAGAGCAGCATTTTATATTATGCAATCAGGCCAAATCAGCTGCTTCCCAATATACGGAGAGCAGCATTTTATATTATGCAATTAGGCCAAATCAGCTGCTTCCCAATATACGGAGAGCAGCATTGTGTATTAACCACTCAGGCCAAATCAGCTCCATCCTAATATACGGAGAGCAGCATTTTATATTAAGCAATCAGGCCAAATCAGCTCCATCCCAATATACGGAGAACAGCATTTTACATTGTGCAATCAGGCCAAATCAGCTCCATCCCAATATACGGAGAGCAGCATTTTATATTATGCAATCAGGCCAAATCAGCTCCATCCCAATATACGGAGAACAGCATTTTATATTGTGCAATCAGGCCAAATCAGCTCCATCCTAATATACGGAGAACAGCATTTTATATTGTGCAATCAGGCCAAATCAGCTCCATCCCAATATACGGAGAACAGCATTTTATATTAAGCACTCAGGATAAATCAGCTACATCCCAATATACGAAGAGCAGCATATTATATTATGCAATCAGGCCAAAACAGCTACATCCCAATATACGGAGAGCAGCATTTTATATTATGCAATCAGGCCAAATCAGCTGCTTCCCAATATACGGAGAGCAGCATTTTATATTAAGCACTCAGGCCAAATCCAGCTACATCCCAATATGCGGAGAGCAGCATTTTATATTAAGCAATCAGGCCAAATCAGCTTCATCCCAATATACGGAGAGCAGCATTTTATATTATGCAATCAGGCCAAATCAGCTGCTTCCCAATATACGGAGAGCAGCATTTTATATTAAGCACTCAGGCCAAATCAGCTACATCCCAATATACGGAGAGCAGCATTTTATATTAAGCAATCAGGCCAAATCAGCTTCATCCCAATATACGGAGAGCATCATTTTATATTGCGCAATCAGGCCAAATCAGCTGCTTCCCAATATACGGAGAGCAGCATTTTATATTAAGCACTTAGGCCAAATCAGCTACATCCCAATATACGAAGAGCAGCATTTTATATTATGCAATCAGGCCAAATCAGCTACATCCCAATATACGGAGAGCAGCATTTTATATTATGCAATCAGGCCAAATCAGCTGCTTCCCAATATACGGAGAGCAGCATTTTATATTATGCAATTAGGCCAAATCAGCTGCTTCCCAATATACGGAGAGCAGCATTGTGTATTAACCACTCAGGCCAAATCAGCTACATCCCAATATACGGAGAGCAGCATTTTATATTATGCAATCAGGCCAAATCAGCTACATCCCAATATACGGAGAGCAGCATTTTATATTATGCAATCAGGCCAAATCAGCTCATTCCCAATATAAGGAGAGCTGCATTTTATATTAAGCAATCAGGCCAAATCAGCTACATCCCAATATACGGAGAGCAGCATTTTATATTGTGCAATCAGGCCAAATCAGCTCCATCCTAATATACGGAGAGCAGCATTTTATATTAAGCAATCAGGCCAAATCAGCTCCATCCCAATATACGGAGAACAGCATTTTATATTGTGCAATCAGGCCAAATCAGCTCCATCCCAATATACGGAGAGCAGCTTTTATATTATGCAATCAGGCCAAATCAGCTCCATCCCAATATACGGAGAACAGCATTTTATATTGTGCAATCAGGCCAAATCAGCTCCATCCTAATATACGGAGAACAGCATTTTATATTGTGCAATCAGGCCAAATCAGCTCCATCCCAATATACGGAGAACAGCATTTTATATTGTGCAATCAGGCCAAATCAGCTCCATCCCAATATACGGAGAACAGCATTTTATATTGTGCAATCAGGCCAAATCAGCTCCATCCCAATATACGGAGAACAGCATTTTATATTGTGCAATCAGGCCAAATCAGCTCCATCCCAATATACGGAGAACAGCATTTTATATTGTGCAATCAGGCCAAATCAGCTCCATCCCAATATACGGAGAGCAGCATTTTATATTATGCAATCAGGCCAAATCAGCTCCATCCCAATATACGGAGAACAGCATTTTATATTGTGCAATCAGGCCAAATCAGCTCCATCCCAATATACGGAGAACAGCATTTTATATTGTGCAATCAGGCCAAATCAGCTCCATCCCAATATACGGAGAACAGCATTTTATTTTGTGCAATCAGGCCAAATCAGCTCCATCCCAATATACGGAGAACAGCATTTTATATTGTGCAATCAGGCCAAATCAGCTCCATCCTAATATACGGAGAGCAGCATTTTATATTAAGCAATCGGGCCAAATCAGCTCCATCCCAATATACGGAGAACAGCATTTTATATTGTGTAATCAGGCCAAATCAGCTCCATCCCAATATACGGAGAACAGCATTTTATATTATGCAATCAGGCCAAATCAGCTCCATCCTAATATACGGAGAGCAGCATTTTATATTAAGCAATCAGGCCAAATCAGCTCCATCCCAATATACGGAGAACAGCATTTTATATTGTGCAATCAGGCCAAATCAGCTCCATCCCAATATACGGAGAGCAGCATTTTATATTAAGCACTCAGGCCAAATCAGCTCCATCCCAATATACGGAGAGCAGCATTTTATATTGTGCAATCAGGCCAAATCAGCTCCTTCCCAATATAAGGAAAACAGCATTTTATATTAAGCACTCAGGCCAAATCAGCTCCATCCCAATATACGAAGAGCATCATTTTATATTGTGCAATCAGGCCAAATCAGCTCCATCCCAATATACGGAGAGCAGTATTTATATTAAGCAATCAGGCCAAATCAGCTCCATCCCAATATACGGAGAGCAGCATTTAATATTGTGCAATCAGGTCAAATCAGCTCCTTCCCAACATAAGGAAAACAGCATTTTATATTAAGCACTCAGACCAAATCAGCTCCATCCCAATATACGGAGAGCAGCATTTTATATTGTGCAATCAGGCCAAATCAGCTCCATCCTAATATACGGAGAGCAGCATTTTATATTGTGCAATCAGGCCAAATCAGCTCCATCCCAATATACGGAGAACAGCATTTTATATTGTGCAATCAGGCCAAATCAGCTCCATCCCAATATACGGAGAACAGCATTTTATATTGTGCAATCAGGCCAAATCAGCTCCATCCCAATATACGGAGAACAGCATTTTATATTGTGCAATCAGGCCAAATCATCTCCATCCCAATATACGGAGAGCAGCATTTTATATTATGCAATCAGGCCAAATCAGCTCCATCCCAATATACGGAGAACAGCATTTTATATTGTGCAATCAGGCCAAATCAGCTCCATCCCAATATACGGAGAACAGCATTTTACATTGTGCAATCAGGCCAAATCAGCTCCATCCCAATATACGGAGAACAGCATTTTATATTGTGCAATCAGGCCAAATCAGCTCCATCCTAATATACGGAGAGCAGCATTTTATATTAAGCAATCGGGCCAAATCAGCTCCATCCCAATATACGGAGAACAGCATTTTATATTGTGCAATCAGGCCAAATCAGCTCCATCCTAATATACGAAGAGCAGCATTTTTATTAAGCAATCAGGCCAAATCAGCTCCATCCCAATATACGGAGACCAGCATTTTATATTAAGCAATCAGGCTAAATCAGCTTCATCCCAATATACGGAGAGCATCATTTTATATTATGGAATCATTCCAAATCAACTCCATCCCAATATACGGAGAGCAGCATTTTATATTAAGCAATCAGGCCAAAAGAGCTCCATCCCAATATACGGAGAGCAGCCTTTTATATTAAGCAATCAGGCTAAATCAGCTCCATCCCAATATACGGATAGCAGCCTTTTATATTATGCAATCAGGCCAAATCAGCTGCATCCCAATATATGGAGAGCATCATTTTATATTATGCAATCAGGCCAAATCAGCTCCATCCCAATATACGGAGAGCTGCATTTTATATTAAGCAATCAGGCCAAATCAGCTCCATCCCAATATACGGAGAGCAGCCTTTTATATTATGCAATCAGGCCAAATCAGCTCCATCCCAATATACGGAGAGCATCATTTTATATTATGCAATCAGGCCAAATCAGCTCCATCCCAATATACGGAGAGCATCATTTTAAATTATGCAATCAGGGCAAATCAGCTCCATCCCAATATACGGAGAGCAGCATTTTATATTAAGCAATCAGGCCAAATCAGCTCCATCCCAATATACGGATAGCAGCCTTTTATATTATGCAATCAGGCCAAATCAGCTCCATCCCAATATACGGAGAGCATCATTTTATATTATGCAATCAGGCCAAATCAGCTCCATCCCAATATACGGAGAGCATCATTTTATATTATGCAATCAGGCCAAATCAGCTCCATCCCAATATACGGAGAGCATCATTTTATATTATGCAATCAGGCCAAATCAGCTCCATCCCAATATACGGAGAGCAGCATTTTATATTAAGCAATCAGTCCAAATCAGCTCCATCCTAATATACGGAGAGCAGCATTTTATATTAGGCAATCAGGCCAAATCAGCTTCATTCCAATATACGGAGAGCATCATTTTATATTATGCAATCAGGCCAAATCAGCTCCATCCCAATATACGGAGAGCTGCATTTTATATTATGCAATCAGGCCAAATCAGCTCCATCCCAATATACGGAGAGCATCATTTTATATTATGCAATCAGGCCAAATCAGCTCCATCCCAATATACGGAGAGCTGCATTTTATATTAAGCAATCAGGCCAAATCAGCTCCATCCCAATACACGGAGAGCAGCCTTTTATATTATGCAATCAGGCCAAATCAGCTCCATCCCAATATACGGAGAGCAGCATTTTATATTATGCAATCAGGCCAAATCAGCTCCATCCCAATATACGGAGAGCTGCATTTTATATTATGCAATCAGGCCAAATCAGCTCCATCCCAATATACGGAGAGCATCATTTTATATTATGCAATCAGGCCAAATCAGCTCCATACCAATATACGGAGAGCTGCATTTTATATTAAGCAATCAGGCCAAATCAGCTCCATCCCAATACACGGAGAGCAGCCTTTTATATTACGCAATCAGGCCAAATCAGCTCCATCCCAATATACGGAGAGCAGCATTTTATATTATGCAATCAGGCCAAATCAGCTCCATCCCAATATACGGAGAGCTGCATTTATATTAAGCAATCAGGCCAAATCAGCTCCATCCCAATATACGGAGAGCAGCATTTTATATTATGCAATCAGGCCAAATCAGCTCCATCCCAATATACGGAGAACAGCATTTTATATTGTGCAATCAGGCCAAATCAGCTCCATCCTAATATACGGAGAGCAGCATTTTATATTAAGCAATCGGGCCAAATCAGCTCCATCCCAATATACGGAGAACAGCATTTTATATTGTGCAATCAGGCCAAATCAGCTCCATCCTAATATACGAAGAGCAGCATTTTTATTAAGCAATCAGGCCAAATCAGCTCCATCCCAATATACGGAGAGCAGCATTTTATATTAAGCAATCAGGCTAAATCAGCTTCATCCCAATATACGGAGAGCATCATTTTATATTATGGAATCATTCCAAATCAACTCCATCCCAATATACGGAGAGCAGCATTTTATATTAAGCAATCAGGCCAAAAGAGCTCCATCCCAATATACGGAGAGCAGCCTTTTATATTAAGCAATCAGGCTAAATCAGCTCCATCCCAATATACGGATAGCAGCCTTTTATATTATGCAATCAGGCCAAATCAGCTGCATCCCAATATATGGAGAGCATCATTTTATATTATGCAATCAGGCCAAATCAGCTCCATCCCAATATACGGAGAGCTGCATTTTATATTAAGCAATCAGGCCAAATCAGCTCCATCCCAATATACGGAGAGCAGCCTTTTATATTATGCAATCAGGCCAAATCAGCTCCATCCCAATATACGGAGAGCATCATTTTATATTATGCAATCAGGCCAAATCAGCTCCATCCCAATATACGGAGAGCATCATTTTAAATTATGCAATCAGGGCAAATCAGCTCCATCCCAATATACGGAGAGCAGCATTTTATATTAAGCAATCAGGCCAAATCAGCTCCATCCCAATATACGGATAGCAGCCTTTTATATTATGCAATCAGGCCAAATCAGCTCCATCCCAATATACGGAGAGCATCATTTTATATTATGCAATCAGGCCAAATCAGCTCCATCCCAATATACGGAGAGCATCATTTTATATTATGCAATCAGGCCAAATCAGCTCCATCCCAATATACGGAGAGCATCATTTTATATTATGCAATCAGGCCAAATCAGCTCCATCCCAATATACGGAGAGCAGCATTTTATATTAAGCAATCAGTCCAAATCAGCTCCATCCTAATATACGGAGAGCAGCATTTTATATTAGGCAATCAGGCCAAATCAGCTTCATTCCAATATACGGAGAGCATCATTTTATATTATGCAATCAGGCCAAATCAGCTCCATCCCAATATACGGAGAGCTGCATTTTATATTATGCAATCAGGCCAAATCAGCTCCATCCCAATATACGGAGAGCATCATTTTATATTATGCAATCAGGCCAAATCAGCTCCATCCCAATATACGGAGAGCTGCATTTTATATTAAGCAATCAGGCCAAATCAGCTCCATCCCAATACACGGAGAGCAGCCTTTTATATTATGCAATCAGGCCAAATCAGCTCCATCCCAATATACGGAGAGCAGCATTTTATATTATGCAATCAGGCCAAATCAGCTCCATCCCAATATACGGAGAGCTGCATTTTATATTATGCAATCAGGCCAAATCAGCTCCATCCCAATATACGGAGAGCATCATTTTATATTATGCAATCAGGCCAAATCAGCTCCATACCAATATACGGAGAGCTGCATTTTATATTAAGCAATCAGGCCAAATCAGCTCCATCCCAATACACGGAGAGCAGCCTTTTATATTACGCAATCAGGCCAAATCAGCTCCATCCCAATATACGGAGAGCAGCATTTTATATTATGCAATCAGGCCAAATCAGCTCCATCCCAATATACGGAGAGCTGCATTTATATTAAGCAATCAGGCCAAATCAGCTCCATCCCAATATACGGAGAGCAGCATTTTATATTATGCAATCAGGCCAAATCAGCTCCATCCCAATATACGGAGAGCTGCATTTATATTAAGCAATCAGGCCAAATCAGCTCCATCCCAATATACGGATAGCAGCCTTTTATATTATGCAATCAGGCCAAATCAGCTCCATCCCAATATACGGAGAGCATCATTTTATATTATGCAATCAGGCCAAATCAGCTCCATCCCAATATACGGAGAGCAGCATTTTATATTATGCAATCAGGCCAAATCAGCTCCATCCCAATATACGGAGAGCTGCATTTATATTAAGCAATCAGGCCAAATCAGCTCCATCCCAATATACGGAGAGCAGCATTTTATATTATGCAATCAGGCCAAATCAGCTCCATCCCAATATACGGAGAGCTGCATTTATATTAAGCAATGAGGCCAAATCAGCTCCATCCTAATATACGGAGAGCAGCATTTTTTATTAAGCAATCAAGCCAAATCAGCTCCATCCCAATATACGGAGAGCAGTATTTTATATTAAGCAATCAGGCCAAATCAGCTCCATCCTAATATACGGAGAGCAGCATTTTATATTAATCTCTGCAACAAGCATCAAGTTTGGGGCTGCAAATATTTGTTACCTGACATCACCCTATTGGTTACTGAGGGTGTTGCTGTTCACATGGCTCCCTCGTGCAAGGGAAAAAACTGACTCTTCCAAGATTTCGGGCTTTCTTGTAAGTGTAGCAAGTTCTGGACTGGAAAAGGCGTTGGTTTCTTCCTCGTTGTGAATGAGACCTGGTTGGAAAGAGGCTTAGGAAGTCGATAATAGAAAAAGAAATGGTTGCCGCGCTGGTGTGTTTAAGCATGGCATACCTGTATTCAAAAGAATGTAGGTATGAATGTTAACCCAGTCGACGTGGTGCAATCGCATATGAGTTCCCAGGTTCGAATCCCAGCTGTGACAACTTAGAGATTTATCTCCTCTAATCCCCCTTCCCAGCCCACCGCCACCACCCTGTCCTCAGTCAGAAAGGAGATACCCATTGACTTCGACATGCTGCCGTCCGTTTGAACGGATGTTAAACCGTGACTCCGTGTGCAGGAGAGCAGTACACTGTGCACTTTAAAGGATGCACTGGATACTCTTGGCGGGAGGCTCGTAATCTGTATTTCCCAGGGTTTGAGAAGGCTGCCGTCCGTCGGATGAGACTTTAAGTTGTGGGCCCGAGCACAGGAGCATCACGTCCCGAATACGTTAAAAAACACGCTGAATGGCTTTAATGGGTTGGATTGGATTGTTTTACCTCTGAGAGGCACTTTTTTGCACACCATGGGCTAAATGGCCAGGTCACATGGACCCCGAAGGCTCAGAGAAGGTTGGGGGAGGGGACCCACTAGAACAGCTGTTGGGAGACAGATGGTAGCTTCCCGTCAAGGCTATACAGTGTGTTCTTTAACGTGCACAGGGTATGGCTCTCCCGTACACGGAGCCACGGCTTAACGTCCCATCCGACGGACGGCGGCCTTTCCAAGCCCATCGGTGTCCCCTACTGATTGTGGGCAGGGCGAGGAATTTTTGCGGAGAAAAATCACAACGCTGACTCAGCTGGGACTCGAACCTGGGAACTGCAGATTACGAGCCTGGCGCGCTACCGACTGAGCCCCCCCCCCCGCCCCCCCTGAAGTACTATAGAGTGAAGCAGGTTCTGCTAACAGCTGCTGGCGGGTCCCTTTCCATTATCCTTTTCTGAGCCTTTGGGATCCTTGTGACCTGGCCATTTAACCCATTGCGTGCAGAAAAAAGTGCAGCTCAAAGGAAAAACAACTCAACCCAATCTATCGCGATGTAGAACAGTTCCACTCGTTTCTACATGAACTAAAAATGTCTCATAATGAGGCATAACGAGAAACGTCTCTTTGAGTGTCATGTAGGAAAGTTCCGCATGTTTTTCTCCAATCTGCAAAAGAGTTGGGTTCGGTTGTTTTACCTCTGAGCGGCACTTTTTTGCACACCATGGGCTAAATGGCCAGGTCACATGGACCCCGAAGGCTCAGAGGTTGGGGGAGGGGACCCACTGGAACAGCTGTTGGGAGACAGGTGGTAGCCTCCAGTCAAGACTCCTGCACACGGGGCCACGGCTTAACGTCCCATCCGACGGACGGCGACCTTTCCAAGCCCATCGGTGTCCCCTACTGACCGTGGGCAGGGCGGGGAATTTTGCGGAGATAAATCTCAACGCTGACCCAGCTGGGACTCGAACCTGGGAACTACAGATTACGAGCCTGGCGCGCTACCGCTGAGCCACCTCCGCCCCATCTGCAAAAGAGTCATACGATTTACAAACCGTCCAAATATTTTAGTGCTATCTACAAAAGGACCATATGGTTTACTTATGATCTATAAAGATCATATTCTTCAGTTTGAAAATGTCTTCCCCATAATCTGTCAAGTTCTATGCCCTTTAATGTGTTCGTGGACTACTAAATGTAATATTCGAGTCCCAGCTGGGTCAGCGTTGAGACTTATTTCCGCAAAATTCCCCGCCCTGCCCACTTGGTCAGTAGGGGACACCGATGGTCTTGGAAAGCCACCGCCCGTCGGATGGGACATTAAGCCGTGGCCCCCTGTTCGAGGGAGCCATATCCTGTGCACTTTAAAGAACACACACTGGATGGCCTTGACGGGAGGCTACCATCTGTCTCCCAATAGCTGTTCCAGTGGGTCCCATCCCCCAACCTTTTCTGAGACTTCAGGGTCCTTGTGACCTGGCCATTTAGCCCATGGTGTGCAAAAAAGTGCCGCTCAGAGGTAAAACAACCCAACTCAACTAAATGTTGGGGCGGGGGTGGCTCAGTCGGTAGCGCGCCAGGCTCGTAATCTGTAGTTCCCAGGTTCGAGTCCCAGCTGGGTCAGCGTTGAGATTTATCTCCGCAAAATTCCCCGTCCTGCCCACGGTCAGTAGGGGACACCGATGGGCTTGGAAAGGCCGCCGTCCGTCGGATGGGACGTTAAACCGTGGCCCCGTGTGCGGGAGATCCATACCCTGTGCACGTTAAAGAACACGCTGGATGGCCTTGACGGGAGGCTACCATCTGTCTCCCAACAGCTGTTCCAGTGGGTCCCTTCCCCCAACCTTCTCTGAGCCTTCGGGGTCCATGTGACCTGGCCATTTAGCCCATGGTGTGCACAAAAGTGCCGCTCAGATGTAAAACAACAACCCAACTAAATGTAACATTTAAAACCCTCTTGCACCATAATGTTTGATAGTAAAAAAGGTTTGGGCTGTTTTATCTCTGGGCGCCACTTTTTTGCACACAATGTACTAAATGGTCAGGTCACAAGGATCCCGAAAGCTCAGAGGAGGTTGGGGGAGTGGATCCACTGGACAGCTGTTGGGAGACAGATGGTAGTCCACCGTCAAGGCCACCCAATGTGTTCTTTGATGTGCATAGGGTATGAACTATCGCACACGGTGACACGGCTTAAAGTCCCCTCCGACGGATGGCGGCCTTTCCAGGTCGATCGGTATCCACAACTGACGGAGGGGAGGGCGGAGAGTTTTGCGGAGATAAATCTCAACGATGGCGCAGCTGGGACTCGCGCCTGGAAAACTGCAGATTACGAGCCTGGCGCGCTACCAATGAGCCATCTCCGTCCCTCAGAATGAAAATGGATTCTCTTTCTAGAATATGAATATGCAAATGTTGTCTACATTAATTAACATCTCCATCTCGATCAAAGACAGTACTGATTCTAATGGAAAGCAATACAAGAAACTGAACAAAATTCTTCCGGATAAAACTCACTACTCAAAGTTTCCCGGTTCGAAGAAAACTCCCGGCTGCAAAACCGCGAATGCTGTAGGGACTCTAAGATGCTCAGGGCTCTGCTCGGTAGCCGCCCGAACGACACCGCTCGCGTCTCGCTGTTACCAAGGCAACACTGACGTCACTCACGCGCGCACACACATGTGTCACCACGGCCAACTGTTGTTTGGTTCTGCGTCGTGTCGCGGGGATCCGGTTGAGACTGTGACTGTGGGTTGCAACACTGCTGTCAGCGGGTATGGCGACCTGGAAGCGCCCGCACTTTTAGCTGCGGGCACGGGCTACCGCTTGGGCTAGAGGGTGCCCGACCTTCCAGGAGTTTGGAGACGGGAACGCGGAGAGAGGTCGAGGCCTGGCGGCCAAATCCCTCTCACAGGGATGGGGAATCAGAGGATGATAGCAATGACGATGATATGTCCCAAGATGATGAAGATGGGTAAGTTGAAACTTTTTTGGTTCTTTTGATGGTTTTCGGAAGATACATTTGCTTTTGCAATATCCGGTCAAGTTTGCACGAATGCACCCTTGTTGTGTCACTGGACAGTTGATGACCACCACAGTATCGTAGCTGACGTGTAAATCCCGCATCCGTGCAAGGCACCTAGAGCCAACAACTCGGGAGAGTTAGTTCGTGCATGCTGTATTCCTCCCAGATGCCGGGTTTGAAGCGCCGACTGCCGAAGCTGCCCCAATGCCCAAGCATTCTTGGCAGCGGTGTATTGCGTCACTGAGCGAATGATCCCGTTTTAGATTTTTAAAGGGATCACGTGACTACCGGTGAACGCGACCATTCATCAGAGCGGTGTGAGCTTAGCAATGCAAATGTCGTGGTTACAAAATACTATGCAAAACTCTCATTGAAAAGATCTGGTGTTTTGTGTTATGTTTTGATTTGTGTTATGCAACGTAACTCAAGTGATCGCACATGCAAAGTTTCTATCTGTGTATTTATCTCCTTTTTCAAGTGTTTTGTGAGAAATGTTTTTGTAGAAATGCATTTAAAAAAATCAACTTTCAGAACAGTTTGCCTTGATAAAAAAAGGAAATTTTTCTTAAACTGTATAAAATTCAAGGTGATATACGCGCATATTCTAAAAAATTATTTTTAATAGAAATTTTTTTTTTTTAATTGACGTATCGAATATCTGAAGTTCACATCTCTTGTTACTTTCAAAAATAAAAAAGTTTTGCGTCAAAAACATATAAAAAAAACTGCGCAGTATTTTGCGCAGTATTTTTTTATAGATTTATTTAATAAAATTTTTTATTAAATGCGGATTATCATGTTTTTTATTTACTTATGCGCGAATAATAAATATTTTTAAATAGAGCATATATATATATGATATTCTACTCAATTATTATGCAGACAATGCAACTCCGTTAAGATTTCAATATCAGAAAATATTACTCTTAGAATTGCTTTAATTACCAATTACTTTAGATATTCGACACTGAATTATATATGCATATGTGCATGTATATAAATATAGAAGTTCGCAGATTAAATGAAAAGTGTTAATTAATTTAGAATATATAAAACAATCTTTACATACACAATAATAAAATTAATTTAGAGTATTAAAAATTGTGAAGTGATATAATTCACATGATACTGATCCATTTATCGCTAGTCATTGATTCATAAATTCATTAACAGGTTTACTTAAAAATCTCAGTAATTTTCAAATCTATTTTGAAAGAATCTGAGTGAAAATGATTTATTTTTCTGCAAAAATTCCATGCAACTGATTTAAAAATAGAAATAATACATCATTTAAAAACTGACTATTTCTTGACCGCATCTTTAGAATTGTAACTAAACCATTTTTCGTGTTATCTTTGCGAAATAGACATTTTCGAGTGAAAATTAGATTTCGAATTACTTTACATTTCGAGTAAAAAGCATTAAAATTAATTAGCTTCAATATCGACAAGATTTCGATTTTTTTTTTTTTGCATTTTTAAACGCACGTTTTTGGCGCTAAATTTGATGAATATGCAAAGTTTAATCAATTCATACTTTTGAAATATCTGTATGCTGTGCACTAGGGGTTCTCAACGTGGGGTATGAGGTAAACATTTTGGGGGTACGCCGTGAGAGCTCAAAAGTCGCTAGATCTAATAACAAAGTAAAAATAACCATTGTTATACTACAACTATAGTTTTTTCTATCTATATAAAGGGTACGCCAGTTATATACACATTTCCAGGGGGTACGTGAAGCATAAAAGGTTGAGAACCACTGATATATATGTTTTATTTTATTCCCATTGTTATACTATAACTATAGTTTTATCTATCTATACAAGGGGTACGCCAGTTACATACACATTTCCAGGGGGTACGTGAAGCATAAAAGGTTGAGAACCACTGATTTATATGTTTTATTTTATTCCCATTGTTATACTATAACTATAGTTTTATCTATCTATACAAGGGGGCCAGTTATATACACATTTCCAGGGGGTACGTGAAGCATAAAAGGTTGAGAACCACTGATATATATATGTTTTATTTTATTCCCATTGTTATACTATAACTATAGTTTTATCTATCTATACAAGGGGTACGCCAGTTACATACACATTTCCAGGGGGTACGTGAAGCATAAAAGGTTGAGAACCACTGATATATATGTTTTCTTTTATTCCCATTGTTATACTATAACTATAGTTTTATCTATCTACACAAGGGGTACGCCAGTTACATACACATTTCCAGGGGGTAAGTGAAGCATAAAAAAAGTGAAGCATAAAAGGTTGAGAACCATTGCTGTGCACTATTGCAGGTTCGGATTAAGCAATTCCGGAGCACCGCGCACTTTAAGATTTTTGCTGACCTCACCCCTTCATATTATCAGTAATAAACCATAAATAATTGAGTAAAGCACCAATCTTCTGTCATGAGTATTTACCAATTTCAAATTCCGCACAAATTCGACCAAAAATATGTTAATTTTATTTTAAAACAATGCTAAGCATTATAAGCAAAAGGATGTCGGACCCCCATTGCACCCCAGCGCCATTACCACCCCTTAATCGGGACATGCATTATTGTCAACATTATTCCATAATATACAATGTTAAATTAGCAATAAATTGAAATATTCGTAATCGTGTATATGTATTCATAATGATAATATCAGTAGAATGCGTTACGATGAAGTTATGATAGTTACAGTAATAAATAATCTCAATGCAGCATTCGGTAATTCACTTTGGAAGAAATAAGGTTGGGTTGGGTTGTTTTACCTCTGAGTGGCACTTTTTTTGCGCACAATGGGATAAATGGCCAGGTCACAAGGACCCCGAAGGCTCAGAGAAGGTTGGGGGAGGGAACCTACTGGAACAGGTGTTGGGAGACAGATGGTAGTCTCCCGTCAAGGCCATCCAGCGTGTTCTTTAACGTGCACAGGGTATGGCTCTCCCACACACAGGACCACGGCTTAACGTCCCATCCGACGGACGGCGGCCTTTCCAAGCCCATCGATGTCCCCTACTGACCGTGGGCAGGGCGGGGGAAATTTTGCGGAGATAAATCTCAACGCTGACCCAGCTGGGACTCGAACCTGGGAACTACAGATTACGAGCCTGGCGCGCTACCGACTGAGCAACCGCCCCCCCCCCCCTCTGGCAACGATTTATTTTTAGAATCTTTAGATTGGCAACGATTTATTTTTAGATTTATTTTTTAGAATTAGATTAATGATCTGGCAACCTTCGTGTCACGTGACAACGAAGGTTGCCAGATCACTAATTTCTAAAAATAAATCGTTGCCAGATATTTTTCTGAATTCTGTAGTCAACCATAGTGTTCGGATATTTTTTTGAGCGACTGTATATTATAATTATTTTTATATTATAATATATTTTCGGGTTGGTTTACCTATGAGCAATACTTTGTTTTGGACACAATGGGCTAAATGATCAGGTCACAAGGACCCCGAGGGCTCAGAGAAGGTTGGGCTGAGGAGACCCATTGAACAGATCTTAGGACACAGATAAGTAGTCTATCCTCGAGGCCATCCATCATTTTCTTTAACCCTCATGTACACGGAACCACGACTTAAAGTCCCATCCGACGGACGGTGGTCTTTCCAAACCCAGCAGTGTCCCTACTCATTAAGCGGGGAATTTTACAGAGATAAATCTGAACACTGGAACAGGTGAGACTCGAACCTGGGAACTGCAGATTACGGGTTGGGTTGTTTTACCTTTGAGCGGCACTTTTTTGCACACCATGGGCTAAATAGCCAGGTCACATGGACCCCGAAGGCTCAGAGAAGGTTGGGGGAGGGGATCCACTGTAACAGCTGTTGGGAGACAGATGGTAGCCTCCCGTCAAGGCCAACCAGCGTGTTCTTTAACGTGCACAGGGTATGACTCTCCCGCACACGGTGTCACGGCTTAACGTCCTATCCGACGGACGACGGCCTTTCCAAGCCCATCGGTGTCCCTTACTGACCGTGGGCAGGGCGGGGAATTTTTGCGGAGATAAATCTCAACGCTGACCCAGCTGGGACTCGAACCTAAGAACTACAAATTACGAGCCTAGCGCGCTACCGACTGAGCCACCCCCGCCCCGCCCCGCAGATTACGGCCTGGTGCGCTACCAACTGAGCAATGTGGTCAGACATCCGTTGATCAAATGGAGAAAAGAAAGGAGAGGAATTAAATAAGCATAAAAATTTATAAGTTTTAATTTACAACTGTCAAGGAAAGTTTAATTTGTCTTAAATTTAAGTAAAATTAATTTATTTTTAAACTTTGCAAAATCAAATAATTTATTCATGACGGTTATACTAAAATAATTTGTGAATATATATTTCCGGTTTTTAAAAAAAATAATATCTTCCAGCTGAATCTCTTGCCATGCTCTTTCAACCTTTGAATCGGATATTGGAGTTTTATTCAATCAAAAGATGGAGCCACGGTCTGCTCCATATCACCACATCTCCTTCATAGTTCCTTTGGTCTCCATTACCGTAATCCTTCATAAAATATAAACTCTTATATCAGATGGGGCGGCGGGAGCTCAGTCGTTAGAGCGCCAGGCTCGTAATCTGTAGTTCCCAGGTTCGAGTCCCAGCTGGGTCAGCGTTGAGATTTATCTCCGCAAAATTCCCCGCCCTGCCCACAGTCAGTAGGGGACACCGATGGGCTTGGAAAGGCCGCCGTCCGTCGGATGGGACGTTAATCCGTGGCCCCGTGTGCGGGAGAGCCGTACCCTGTGCACGTTAAAGAACACACACTGGATGGCCTTGACGGGAGGCTACCATCTGTCTCCCAATAGCTGCTCCAGTGGGTCCCCTCCACCAACCTTCTCTGAACCTTCGGGGTCCTTGTGACCTGGCCATTTAGCTCATGGTGTGCAAAAAAGTGCCGCTCAGAGGTGAAACAACCCAACCTTATATCAGAGTCATGGGGGGCAGGGGGGCTCAGGCGGTAGCGCGCCAGGCTCGTAATCTGCAAGTCGTAGGTTCGAGTCCCAACTGTACCAACGTTGAGAATTATCTCCGCTCGTGCCGTCAGTGAGATAATTTGACATGAATAATATACGTGCTTGGAAAGTCTCCGTCCATCGTACGGAACGTTAAGCTGCGGCCCCGTGTGCAGGAGAACCATATCTTGTGCATGTTAAAGAACAAACTGAGTAGACTTGACCAGAGGTTTTTATTTGTCCTCTAACAGCTGTTCAGTGAGTCCTCTGAGCCCTTATAAACTGGCACATTTAATCTATTATGTGCACAGCTTTGCCAAAGAGAGATAAAATGCCAACTTCATCAATTAGACAGGTCTTAATGACCCGCCATCCTCAGAGATCCCTCTACTGTGGCGTATTAAACTGACAGGCTCCTGTCAGACCTACAACTGCTGAGGACCCGCCATCCTCACAGATCCCTCTACTGTGGCGTATTAAACTGACAGGTTCCTGTCAGACCTAAAACTGCTGAGGACCCGCCATCCTCACAGATCCATCTGCTGTGGAGTATTAAACTGACAGACTCCTGTCAGACCTAAAACTGCTGAGGACCCGCCATCCTCACAGATCCCTCTACTATGGCGTATTAAACTGACAGGCTCCTGTCAGGCCTAAAACTGCTGAGGACCCGCCATCCTCACAGATCCCTCTACTGTGGCGTATTAAACTGACAGGCTCCTGTCAGACCTAAAACTGCTGAGGACCCGCCATCCTCACAGATCCCTCTACTGTGGCGTATTAAACTGACAGGCTTCTGTCAGACCTAAAACTGCTGAGGACCCACAATCCTCACAGATCCCTCTATTGTGGCGTATTAAACTGACAGGCTCCTGTCAGTCCTAAAACTGCTGAGGACCCGCCATCCTCACAGATCACTCTACTATGGCGTATTAAACTGACAGGCTCCTGTCAGACCTAAAACTTCTGAGGACCCGCCATCCTCACAGATCCCTCTACTGTGGCGTATTAAACTGACAGGCTCCTGTCAGACCTAAAACTGCTGAGGACCCGCCATCCTCACAGATCCCTCTACTGTGGCGTATTAAACTGACAGGCTCCTGTCAGACCTAAAACTGCTGAGGACCCGCCATCCTCACAGATCCCTCTACTGTGGCGTATTAAACTGACAGGCTCCTGTCAGGCCTAAAACTGCTGAGGACCCGCCATCCTCATAGATCCATCTGCTGTGGAGTATTAAACTGACAGGCTCCTGTCAGACCTAAAACTGCTAAGGACCCGTCATCCTCACAGATCCCTCTACTATGGCGTATTAAACTGACAGGCTCCTGTCAGACCTAAAACTGCTGAGGACCCGCCATCCTCACAGATCCTTTTACTGTGGCGTATTAAAAATGACAGGCTCCTGTCAGACCTAAAACTGCTGAGGACCCGCCATCCTCACAGATACCTCTACTGTGGCGTATTAAACTGACAGTCTCCTGTCAGACCTAAAACTGCTGAGGACCCGCCATCCTCACAGATCCCTCTACTGTGGCGTATTAAACTGACAGGCTCCTGTCAGACCTAAAACTGCTGAGGACCCGCCATCCTCACAGATCCCTCTACTATGGCGTATTAAACTGACAGGCTCCTGTCAGGCCTAAAACTGCTGTGGACCCGCCATCCTCACAGATCCCTCTACTGTGGCGTATTAAACTGACAGGCTCCTGTCAGACCTAAAACTGCTGAGGACCCGCCATCCTCACAGATCCTTCTACTATGGCGTATTAAACTGACAGGCTCCTGTCAGGCCTAAAACTGCTGAGGACCCGCCATCCTCACAGATCCCTCTACTGTGGCGTATTAAACTGACAGGCTCCTGTCAGACCTAAAACTGCTGAGGACCCGCCATCCTCACAGATCCCTCTACTATGGCGTATTAAATTGACAGGCTCCTGTCAGACCTAAAACTGCTGAGGACCCACCATCCTCACAGATCCTTCTACTGTGGCGTATTAAAAATGACAGGCTCCTGTCAGACCTAAAACTGCTGAGGACCCGCCATCCTCACAGATACCTCTACTGTGGCGTATTAAACTGACAGTCTCCTGTCAGACCTAAAACTGCTGAGGACCCGCCATCCTCACAGATCCCTCTACTGTGGGGTATTAAACTGACAGGCTCCTGTCAGACCTAAAACTGCTGAGGACCCGCCATCCTCACAGATCCCTCTACTATGGCGTATTAAACTGACAGGCTCCTGTCAGGCCTAAAACTGCTGTGGACCCGCCATCCTCACAGATCCCTCTACTGTGGCGTATTAAACTGACAGGCTCCTGTCAGACCTAAAACTGCTGAGGACCCGCCATCCTCACAGATCCTTCTACTATGGCGTATTAAACTGACAGGCTCCTGTCAGGCCTAAAACTGCTGAGGACCCGCCATCCTCACAGATCCCTCTACTGTGGCGTATTAAACTGACAGGCTCCTGTCAGACCTAAAACTGCTGAGGACCCGCCATCCTCACAGATCCCTCGACTATGGCGTATTAAATTGACAGGCTCCTGTCAGACCTAAAACTGCTGAGGACCCACCATCCTCACAGATCCTTCTACTGTGGCGTATTAAAAATGACAGGCTCCTGTCAGACCTAAAACTGCTGAGGACCCGCCATCCTCACAGATCCTTCTACTCTGGCAGGCAGATAAACTGACAGGCTTCTGTCAGCGCTCCGTGGCAAGCAGCTGCTTAAGGAGGTATTTGTTATTTTTTATAAAGATTACATTGATCAAAAACAAAACTGCAATTCTTTTGCTACATTTTAATCATAATTTATGATTTTTGCGCTTCGTGTGCAGGTAAATTTGTTCAGTTACACCTTTCACTTTCGAAATATTATTTCTTTTTCCTCAGTTTATTGATTGATGGGAACTGTCGTGCAATTTCAATTTCTCAATATATCAATAAGTACAGTCGCTCAAAAAAGTATCCGAACACTATGGTTGATTACAGAATTCAGGAAAAATATCTGGAGCGTGTACAGCAACTGTACACGCTCCAGTTACCGTTCACAGCAAACTGGAGCGTGTGCAGTTACTGCACACGCTCCAGTTTGCTGTGAATGGTAACTGCACACGCTCAATATTTCCGTGAGTGAGCCCACACGATCTAGTATCAAAACCTACAGTCGCTCAAAAAAGTATCCGAACACTATAATTGATTACAGAATTCAGAAAAAATATCTGGCAACGATTTTTTTTTTAGAAATTAGTGATATGGCAACCAGGCTCGTAATCAGTCTGGCAACCTTCGTGTTACGTGACACGAAGGTTGCCAGATCACTAATTTCTAAAATAAAATCGTTGCCAGATATTTTCCCCTTTTTAAGTATCGCTCAAAAAACAGGAAAAAAATTAATTCTGCTGCTTATGTATTGTTAATTAGACTCATAACATGCTTGGAATGTTACTTTGTATGCTGCTCCTTAAAGAACGATTCCTTTGAACTATTTAATTGTCAAATGGTAGACCACTTCAACTTTATTGAGAGTAAGGGAAAAAGTAAAAACTTGATTATCCGGATTAATTAGAGATGTAGATAATCCGGATAATAATAATCTTTTCGCTGTGTATAAAGAAAATATTACAAGAGAAAATATTTAAGTAATTAAGTTTTGGTTAATTACAGACACAAAATGAAAAAAAACAAATATATGGTCAGTCGTTTTTTCAAAAGGGCCCATGTAGTCCGGATAATGGAGGTCCGAATAATGAGGGTCCGGATAAACGAATTTCTACTATTTTCCCAATCGATTGTAATTTCACCAATTAAGTTCGTTACATGCTTGTATCAAAAATCTAATATGAACTTCCCGACTTCCGCTCACTTTCCAGTGCAATAATTGTAACACGGGGCACGCCCAACAGAGGCGCGCACTGCTCAACTGTTGAAATGTCTGTTATCATTTTTTAAGAGATCTGATCCCTCGTGGAGCAGGGGTGGCTCAGTCGGTAGCACATAAGGCTCGTAATCTGAAGTTCCCAGGTTCGAATCCCACCTGGTCCAGCACTGAGATCATCTCCGCAAAACTCCCCACCCGACCTTCAGTCAGTAGGCGACACGACGGGCTTGGAAAGGCTGCCGCCCGTCTAATGAAATGTTAAGCCGTGTGCGGAAAACCATATCCTGTGCACGTGAAACATGCTGGATGCCCTTGATGGGAGACTACCAACTGTCTCCTAACAGCTGTACGGTCGCTCAAAAAAGTATCCGAAGACTATGGTTGATTACAGAATTCAGAAAAAATATCTGGCAACGATTTGTTTAGAAATTAGCCATCTTGCAACCTTCATGTCACGTGACAACGAAGGTTGCCATATCACTAATTTCTAAAAAAACAAATCGTTGCCAGATATTTTTTCTGAATTCTGTAATCAACCATAATGTTCGGATACTTTTTTGAGCGACTGTACGGTGGTTCCTTTCTCCCCAACCTTCTCTGAGCCCTTGGGTGGGGCGGGGGTGGCTCAGTCGTAGCGCGCCAGGCTCGTAATCTGTAGTTCCCAGGTTTGAGTCCCAGCTGGGTCAGCGTTGAGATTTATCTCCGCAAAATTCCCCGCCCTGCCCACGGTCAGTAGGGGACACCGATGGGCTTGGAAAGGCCGCCGTCCGTCGGATGGGACGTTAAGCCGTGGCCCCGTGTGCGGGAGAGCCATACCCTGTGCACGTTAAAGAACACGCTGGATGGCCTTGACGGGAGGCTACCATCTGTCTCCCAACAGCTGTTCCAGTGGGTCCCCTCCCCCAACCTTCTCTGAGCCTTCGGGGTCCATGTGACCTGGCCATTTAGCCCATGGTGTGCAAAAAAGTGCCGCTCAGAGGCTAAGCTCCCAACCCAACCCCATACTGCATTCGAAGTCAAACCACAATTAGAACCTGATTCACTCTCCAAGGTTTTCCTAATGCTATGATCTAACAGACGAAAAATTAAAAGAATTATATTCCAGTTACATAAATCCATCACTGCAGTGAAACATACGCATAGGCACTTAACGTCATTTCGAAACTTATTATCGACACTGCAATTCTCTTCCATCAAATATCATTCTATAAATATCAACTTCAGACAGACCTCCAAAAGAAAACGTTTCGCAGGGGAGGTCACGCAAGCGAAGGTCAAGTTTCCAACCAGCTTTTAAATGTCAACTAGGAACAACGAATTCGCAAACAACGTGGCACAAAGGTCAAAGGTTACCAGATGGCTAATTTCTAAACAAATCGTTGCCAGATATTTTTTCTGAATTCTGTAATCAACCATAGTGTTGGGATACTTTTTTGAGCGACTGTAGGTGGTCATATTATTTTGATACTAGATCGTGTGGGCTCACTCACGGAAATATTGAGCGTGTGCAGTTATTCACAGCAAACTGGAGCGTGTGCAGTAACTGCACACGCTCCAGCTGGAGCGTGTGCAGGAGCGTGTGCTGGAGCGTGTACAACTGGAGCGTGTACAGATATTTTTTCTGAATTCTGTAATCAACCATAGTGTTCGGATACTTTTTTGAGCGACTGTACTCTTTATGACCGAGGACAGGGCTAGGGGTTTAGTTAGAGATAAATCTCCATGTTGGCAGATTCCGGACTCCAACCTGGATTCGAGAGTCTGTGTTGAGATTTATCTCTGCTAATTTCATTCCGTGGAGCGAGAGTAGCTCAATAGGTAGAGCGCCAGGCTCGTAATCTGTAGTTCCCAGGTTCGAATCGCACCTGACCAGCGTCGATATTTATCTCCGCAAAACTCTCCGCCATGTCCTTGGTTAGTAGGAGATACTTATAGTTTTTAAAAGGTCATCGTCGGATGCGATGTTAAGCCTTGGTCCCGTGTGCGGGAGAGCCATACCCTGTGCACGTTAAAGAACACGCTGGATGGCCTTGACGGGAGGCTACCATCTGTCTCCCAACAGCTGTTCCAGTGGGTCCCCTCCCCCAACCTTCTCTGAGCCTTCGGGGTCCATGTGACCTGGCCATTTAGCCCATGGTGTGCAAAAAAGTGCTGCTCAGAGGTAAAACCCAACGTTAAACAACACGCTGGATGGCCTTGAAGGGAGGCTACTATCTGTCTCCCAACAGCTGTTCCAGTGGGTCCCCTCCCCCAACCTTCTCTGAGCCTTCGGGGTCCATGTGACCTGGCCATTTAGCCCATGGTGTGCAAAAAAGTGCCGCTCAGAGGTAAAACAACCCAACCCAACCCAAAATAATCACAGACCGATTTCTTCGATGCTAAATCCGGTTGCGTAGATGCAGCATGGACAGCTGCTTTGCCAAGGAAGCCAATTTACGATGTTGGAAAAATAAATTCATTTCCTGGTGTCTTCGCAGGACGTGACGCTGAGACATAATACGAAACATTAAAAAGATGAATGCAAAGACCAAAAACGCGAGTCTTCTATATTTATTTCAATGCATCTTCTAAATGAACACAACTGCTTTGACTGCGGTTCATGTTGTGATGCGGATGAGACCGATTCTCATCCATAGCGGTGCTATTTTTAGCACAAGAGGAGCGAGAGGAAGAACTCAGACACAGAACAGAAGCCATTGGAGAGCGAGAAAATATCAAAGGGCAGACAGATCGATGGGAGAGCCGCAGGAACAGAAGGATGAGAGTGAACATCCCGGTGCTCCGTTGACCGCCCTCTGAGCATCCTATCGTAGTCTTTTTGCTCTCCTCCTCCCCCATTCCTTCTCCCCAACTTCTTTTTCTGTGAATTTGGACTCCGAAAAAAAAAGTGTCCCTTCAATGTAAATAAATGCAAAAACTGAAAGGCAGCTTACATCATCTGCTTTCAGAAAATGCAGACATTGAAGCTCCAAAAGGATGCTTTTTAAGAACGGATTCACGATTTACAGATTTGATATGATGCATATCAATTTTTTTTTCGGTGCTGAGAATTTTGCTCACAATAACTTCAAATAAAAATACTTCTTGTATTTTTATTATGAGAAATTTTATTTTGCAATTTTTAATTATACGCACGTTAGATGTATGTTTGCCAGGTTAAATCCCGTGCAATGTGTTTGTATGTTTCCCAGGTTAAATCCCTTGCACTCTGTTAATTCTTCCTTAGCAAATCACCTGTCCCGTGCACCAGGTTAAATCGCATGCACTGTGTTTGTATGTTTGTAAGGTTGATTTCCTGAACTGTGTTCTATGTTTGTCAGGTTAAATTTCATCCACTTGTTTCTATGTTATTCAGGTTAAATTTCCTGCATAGTGTTATACGTTTTCCAGGTTTCATGCACTCTGTTTCAATTCATGCACTCTGTTTGCATGTTTTCTGGGTTAAATTCCCTGCACTGTGTTTGTATGTTTCCCAAGTGAAATCCAGTACAATGTGATTTTATGTTTACCAGATTAAATCCCATGCACTGTGTTTGTATGTTTCCCAAGTGAAATCCCGTACAATGTGATTTTATGTTTACCAGATTAAATCCCATGCACTGTGTTTGTATGTTTCCCAGATTCAGTCCCATGTATTGTTTTTGTATCATTGCAAGGCTCAATTCCAACCACTTGTTTGCATGTTTGCCGGTTTCAGTTCATGCACTCTGCATGTTTGCTGGGTTAAATTTCCTGCACGGTGTTTGTACGATTGCCAGGTTAAATCCCGTGCAAAGTATTTGTATGTTTGCCAGGTTAAATCCTGTGCAAAGTATTTATATGTTTGCCAGGTTAAATCCTGTGCAAAGCATTTATATGTTTGCCAGGTTAAATCCCTTGCAAAATATTTGTATGTTTGCCAGGTTTACTTTCATACACTTGTTCGTATGTTTCTCAAGTTAAATTCCCTGCACTTTGTGGTATGTTTGCCAGGTTAAATCCCTTGCAAAATATTTGTATGTTTGCCAGGTTTATTTTTATACACTTGTTCGTATGTTTCTCAAGTTAAATTCCCTGCACTCTGTTGGTATGTTTGCCAGGTTAAATCCCTTGCAAAATATTTGCATGTTTGCCAGGTTTATTTTCATATACTTGTTCGTATGTTTCTCAAGTTAAATTCCCTGCATTCTGTTGGTATGTTTGCCAGGTTATATCCCTTGCAAAATATTTATATGTTTGCCAGGTTTACTTTCATACATTTGTTCGCATGTTTCTCAAGTTAAATTCCCTGCACTCTGTTGGTATGTTTGCCAGGTTAAATCCCTTGCAAAATATTTGCATGTTTGCCAGGTTTATTTTCATATACTTGTTCGTATGTTTCTCAAGTTAAATTCCCTGCATTCTGTTGGTATGTTTGCCAGGTTATATCCCTTGCAAAATATTTATATGTTTGCCAGGTTTACTTTCATACATTTGTTCGCATGTTTCTCAAGTTAAATTCCCTGCACTCTGTTGGTATGTTTGCCAGGTTAAATCCCTTGCAAAATATTTGTATGTTTCCCAGGTTTATTTTCATACACTTGTTCGTATGTTTCTCAAGTTAAATTCCCTGCACTCTGTTGGTGTATTTGCCAGGTTAAATCTCTTGCAAAATATTTGTATGTTTGCCAGGATTACTTTCATACACTTTTTCGTATGTTTCTCAAGTTAAATTCCCTGCACTCTGTTGGTGTGTTTGCCAGGTTAAATCCCTTGCAAAATATTTGTATGTTTGCCAGGATTACTTTCATACACTTTTTCGTATGTTTCTCAAGTTAAATTCCCTGCACTCTGTTGGTGTGTTTGCCAGGTTAAATCCCTTGCAAAATATTTGTATGTTTGCCAGGATTACTTTCATACACTTGTTCGTATGTTTCTCAAGTTAAATTCCCTGCACTCTGTTGGTGTGTTTGCCAGGTTAAATCCCTTGCAAAATATTTGTATGTTTGCCAGGTTTACTTTCATACACTTGTTCGTATGTTTCTCAAGTTAAATTCCCTGCACTCTGTTGGTGTGTTTGCCAGGTTAAATCCCTTGCAAAATATTTGTATGTTTGCCAGGTTTACGTTCATACACTTGTTCGTATGTTTCTCAAGTTAAATTCCCTGCACTCTGTTGGTGTGTTTGCCAGGTTAAATCCATTGCAAAATATTTGTATGTTTCCCAGGTTTATTTTCATACACTTGTTCGTATGTTTCTCAAGTTAAATTACCTGCACTCTGTTGGTGTGTTTGCCAGGTTAAATCCCTTGCAAAATATTTGTATGTTTACCAGGTTTACTTTCATACACTTGTTCGTATGCTTCTCAAGTTAAATTCCCTGCACTCTGTTGGTGTGTTTGCTAGGTTAAATCCTTTGCAAAATATTTATATGTTTGCCAGGTTTACTTTCATACACTTGTTCGCATGTTTCTCAAGTTAAATTCCCTGCACTCTGTTGGTATGTTTGCCAGGTTAAATCCCTTGCAAAATATATATATGTTTGCCAGGTTTACTTTCATACACTTGTTCGTATGTTTCTCAAGTTAAATTCCCTGCACTCTGTTGGTGTGTTTGCCAGATTAAATCCCTTGCAAAATATTTGTATGTTTCCCAGGTTTATTTTCATACACTTGTTCGTATGTTTCTCAAGTTAAATTCCCTGCACTCTGTTGGTGTGTTTGCTAGGTTAAATCCCTTGCAAAATATTTGTATGTTTGCCAGGATTACTTTCATACACTTGTTCGTATGTTTCTCAAGTTAAATTCCCTGCACTCTGTTGGTGTATTTGCCAGGTTAAATCCCTTGCAAAATATTTATATGTTTGCCAGGATTACTTTCATACACTTGTTCGTATGTTTCTCAAGTTAAATTCCCTGCACTCTGTTGGTGTGTTTGCCAGGTTAAATCCCTTGCAAAATATTTGTATGTTTCCCAGGTTTATTTTCATACACTTGTTCGTATGTTCCTCAAGTTAAATTACCTGCACTCTGTTGGTGTGTTTGCCAGGTTAAATCCCTTGCAAAATATTTGTATGTTTCCCAGGTTTATTTTCATACACTTGTTCGTATGTTTCTCAAGTTAAATTACCTGCACTCTGTTGGTGTGTTTGCCAGGTTAAATCCCTTGCAAAATATTTATATGTTTGCCAGGTTTACTTTCATACACTTGTTCGTATGTTTCTCAAGTTAAATTACCTGCACTCTGTTGGTATGTTTGCCAGGTTAAATCCCTTGCAAAATATTTGTATGTTTCCCAGGTTTATTTTCATACACTTGTTCGTATGTTTCTCAAGTTAAATTACCTGCACTCTGTTGGTGTGTTTGCCAGGTTAAATCCCTTGCAAAATATTTGTATGTTTACCAGGTTTACTTTCATACACTTGTTCGTATGTTTCTGAAGTTAAATTCCCTGCACTCTGTTGGTGTGTTTGCCAGGTTAAATCCCTTGCAAAATATTTGTATGTTTCCCAGGTTTATTTTCATACACTTGTTCGTATGTTTCTCAAGTTAAATTCCCTGCAATCTGTTGGTGTGTTTGCTAGGTTAAATCCCTTGCAAAATATTTGTATGTTTGCCAGGATTACTTTCATATACTTGTTCGTATGTTTCTCAAGTTAAATTCCCTGCACTCTGTTGGTGTGTTTGCCAGGTTAAATCCCTTGCAAATATTTGTATGTTTGCCAGGTTTACTTTCATACACTTGTTCGTATGTTTCTCAAGTTAAATTCCCTGCACTCTGTTGGTGTGTTTGCCAGGTTAAATCCCTTGCAAAATATTTGTATGTTTGCCAGGTTTACTCTCATACACTTGTTCGTATGTTTCTCAAGTTAAATTCCCTGCACTCTGTTGGTGTGTTTGCCAGGTTAAATCCCTTGCAAAATATTTATATGTTTGCCAGGATTACTTTCATACACTTTTTCGTATGTTTCTCAAGTTAAATTCCCTGCACTCTGTTGGTGTGTTTGCCAGGTAAAATCCCTTGCAAAATATTTGTATGTTTGCCAGGTTTACTTTCATACACTTGTTCGTATGTTTCTCAAGTTAAATTCCCTACACTCTGTTGGTGTGTTTGCCAGGTTAAATCCCTTGCAAAATATTTATATGTTTGCCAGGTTTACTTTCATACACTTGTTCGCATATTTCTCAAGTTAAATTCCCTGCACTCTGTTGGTATGTTTGCCAGGTTAAATCCCTTCCAAAATATTTGTATGTTTCCCAGGTTTATTTTCATACACTTGTTCGTATGTTTCTCAAGTTAAATTCCCTGCACTCTGTTGGTGTATTTGCCAGGTTAAATCCCTTGCAAAATATTTGTATGTTTGCCAGGATTACTTTCATACACTTTTTCGTATGTTTCTCAAGTTAAATTCCCTGCACTCTGTTGGTGTATTGGCCAGGTTAAATCCCTTGCAAAATATTTGTATGTTTGCCAGGATTACTTTCATACACTTGTTCGTATGTTTCTCAAGTTAAATTCCCTGCACTCTGTTGGTGTGTTTGCCAGGTTAAATCCCTTGCAAAATATTTGTATGTTTCCCAGGTTTATTTTCATACACTTGTTCGTATGTTTCTCAAGTTAAATTCCCTGCACTCTGTTGGTGTATTTGCCAGGTTAAATCCCTTGCAAAATATTTGTATGTTTGCCAGGATTATTTTCATACACTTTTTCGTATGTTTCTCAAGTTAAATTCCCTGCACTCTGTTGGTGTGTTTGCCAGGTTAAATCCCTTGCAAAATATTTGTATGTTTGCCAGGATTACTTTCATACACTTGTTCGTATGTTTCTCAAGTTAAATTCCCTGCACTCTGTTGGTGTGTTTCCCAGGTTAAATCCCTTGCAAAATATTTATATGTTTGCCAGGTTTACTTTCATACACTTGTTCGTATGTTTCTCAAGTTAAATTCCCTGCACTCTGTTGGTGTGTTTGCCAGGTTAAATCCCTTGCAAAATATTATATGTTTGCCAGGATTACTTTCATACACTTGTTCGTATGTTTCTCAAGTTAAATTCCCTGCACTCTGTTGGTGTGTTTGCCAGGTTAAATCCCTTGCAAAATATTTGTATGTTTACCAGGTTTACTTTCATACACTTGTTCGTATGTTTCTCAAGTTAAATTCCCTGCACTCTGTTGGTGTGTTTGCCAGGTTAAATCCCTTGCAAAATATTTGTATGTTTGCCAGGTTTACTCTCATACACTTGTTCGTATGTTTCTCAAGTTAAATTCCCTGCACTCTGTTGGTGTGTTTGCCAGGTTAAATCCCTTGCAAAATATTTATATGTTTGCCAGGATTACTTTCATACACTTTTTCGTATGTTTCTCAAGTTAAATTCCCTGCACTCTGTTGGTATGTTTGCCAGGTTAAATCCCTTGCAAAATATTTATATGTTTGCCAGGTTTACTTTCATACACTTGTTCGTATGTTTCTCAAGTTAAATTCCCTGCACTCTGTTGGTATGTTTGCCAGGTTAAATCCCTTGCAAAATATTTATATGTTTGCCAGGTTTACTTTCATACACTTGTTCGTATGTTTCTCAAGTTAAATTCCCTGCACTCTGTTGGTGTATTTGCCAGGTTAAATCCCTTGCAAAATATTTGTATGTTTGCCAGGATTACTTTCATACACTTGTTCGTATGTTTCTCAAGTTAAATTCCCTGCACTCTGTTGGTGTGTTTGCCAGGTTAAATCCCTTGCAAAATATTTGTATGTTTGCCAGGTTTACTTTCATACACTTTTTCGTATGTTCCTCAAGTTAAATTCCCTGCACTCTGTTGGTGTATTTGCCAGGTTAAATCCCTTGCAAAATATTTGTATGTTTGCCAGGATTACTTTCATACACTTTTTCGTATGTTTCTCAAGTTAAATTCCCTGCACTCTGTTGGTGTATTTGCCAGGTTAAATCCCTTGCAAAATATTTGTATGTTTGCCAGGATTACTTTCATACACTTGTTCGTATGTTTCTCAAGTTAAATTCCCTGCACTCTGTTGGTGTGTTTGCCAGGTTAAATCCCTTGCAAAATATTTGTATGTTTGCCAGGATTACTTTCATACACTTTTTCGTATGTTTCTCAAGTTAAATTCCCTGCACTCTGTTGGTGTGTTTGCCAGGTTAAATCCCTTGCAAAATATTTGTATGTTTGCCAGGTTTACTTTCATACACTTGTTCGTATGTTTCTCAAGTTAAATTCCCTGCACTCTGTTGGTATGTTTGCCAGGTTAAATCCCGTGCACTCTGTTTGTATCTTTCTCAGGCTCAGTTTCCTTCTACTTCTGTGTACGTTTGCCGGTTTCAATTCAATCACTCTGTTTGCATGTTTGCTAGGTTAAATTTCCCTGCACTGTGTTTGTATGTTTCCCATGTTAAATACCGTGCAATGTGATTGCATGTTTACTAGGTTAATCCCATGCACTGTGTTTGTATATTTGGCATTCTCCTGCGTTTTTTTTGTATGTTTGTCTGTTTAAATTCCCTGAGCTCTGTTTGTATGTTTCCCAGGTTTAATTCCATTCACTTGTTTGTATGTTTGTCAAGTTAAATTCCTTGCGCTGTGTTTATATATTTGCCAGGTTAAAACTCGTGCACTGTGTTGGTATGTTGTCAGGTCCAATTCCATCCACTTCTCTGTACGTTTACCATTTCAGTTCATGCACTATGTTTGCATGTTCGTCTGTTTAAATTCCCTGCACTGTGTTTGTATGTTCCCCAGGTTTAATTCCATCCACTTGTTTGTATGTTTTTCAGGTTAAATCTCATGCACTGTGTTTGTGTGTTTCCCAGGTTTAATTCCATCCACTTGTTTGTGTGTTTGCCAGGTTTAATTCCATCCACTTGTTTGTATGTTTTTCAGGTTAAATCTCATGTACTGTGTTTGTGTGTTTGCCAGGTTTAATTCCATCCACTCTTCTACGTTTGTCTGGTTACATTCCCTACACTCCGTTTGTATGTTTGCCAAAGTCAATTTCATCCACTTTTTTGTATGTTTACAAACTTAAATTCAAGCACTTTGTTTGCATGTTTACTAAGTTAAATACCTGCACTGTGTTTGTAAGTTTGTCAGGCCCAATTTCATCCACTTCTCTGTGTGTTTGCCGGTTTCAGTTCATGCACTATGTTTGCATGTTTTCTACATTAAATTCCCTGCACTGTGTTTGTATGTTTTCCAGGTTAAATCTCGTGCACTGTGTTGATATGTTTGCCAGGTTTACTTCCATCCACTTGTTTGTATGTTTGCCAGTTTCAATTCATACACTCTCTTTACATGTTTGCTAGGTTAAATTCCCTTCACTGTGTTTGTATGTTTGCCAGGTCAAATCCCATACACTGTGTTTTTATATTTGCCACGTTCAATTCCATCCACTTGCTTGTATGTTTGCCAAATTCAATCCCATGCATTGTGTTTTCATTTTTGTCATGTTAAATTACCTTCATTCTCTTTGTATGTTTGCCAAGTTTAATTCCATCTACTTGTTTGTATGTTTGTCAGGTTAAATTCCCTATACTCTGTTTGTATGTTTGCAAAGTCAATTGCATTCACTCTTTTGTATGTTTGCAGGTTTCAATTCAAGCCCTCTGTTTGCATGTTTGCTAGGTTAAATTCCCTGCACTGTGTTTGTACGTTTGCAAGGTTAAATCCCGTGCACTGTGTTTGTATGTTTCCCAGTCCAAATTTCAACCACTTGTTTTTATGTTTGCCAGGTTAAATCCCTGCAATGTGTTGGTATGTTTGCCAAATTAATTCCATCCACTTGTTTGTATGTTTGTCGGGTTAAATTCCCTGCACTGTTCATCATGGGAGAAAGGCAGCTACTAGACAGCTGTTGGGAGACAGATGGTAACCTCCCGTGAAGTTCATTCAGCGTGTTCTTTACCGTGCACAGGGTATGGCTCTCCTGCACACAGAACCACAACTCTGTGTTCCATATGACGGATGGCAGTCTCTCCAAGTCCATCGGTGCTCTCTTTTCCGACCATGAGGGTAGAACAGATATATATATACAACACTGGAACAGTTGGAAATCAAATCTGGGAAATGCAGATTGTGAGCTTGGTGTGTAACCACTAGGAGATAACCTCCTCAAGTTGGGTTGGGTTGTTTTACCTCTGAGCGGCACTTTTTTGCACACCATGGGCTAAATGGCCAGGTCACATGGACCCCGAAGGCTCAGAGAAGGTTGGGGGAGGGGACCTACTGGAACAGCTGTTGGGAGACAGATGGTAGCCTCCCGTCAAGACCATCCAGCGTGTTCTTCAACGTGCACAGGGTATGGCTCTCTCGCACACTGGGCCACGGCTTAACGTCCCATCCGACGGACGGCGGCTTTTCCAAGCCCATCGGTGCCCCCTACTGACCGTGGGCAGGGCGGGGAATTTTACGGAGATAAATCTCAACGCTGACCCAGCTGGGACTCGAACCTGGGAACTACAGATTACGAGCCTGGCGTGCTACCGACTGAGCCACCCCCGCCCCTTACTCTGAAGTATCTTCCACTCACAAATCTTTAACTAGAGTTGATAAGTACGTTTAAATAGTATCAGACCGAAGCATCGTTGCAGTGATGTGTCTTGAGAGACTTTAACATTCCTTCAGCAAACGCAGCGAATGTAAAATCTTGCAAATAATGTGCAACGCCGTCGCTGCTATCGGCCGCCGTGTTACTTCGATGAGGTAACCTTTATCCGTAAAGGGCAAGGGTAACTCGGAGAGCGCCTAGCAACAGTCCGCTCCGCTTTCATCCTTCCTCGGCGTTTCTCGTCGCTGCTCTTCGGCAAGAAGCAAACTGTTGCACGATTCCATCCAGGACTTCAAAGAAAACTCCCGCTATCACGTGTTCAACTGAATGGATTCTCCTCTGAACGAAACGTGTGATTGGTTAACGATTAGTCCACGTCATCGGTGATGCGGAATCTTATTTGTGGATGGTTGAACACGATTTTTTTTTCAAACTTCTAAGTGATTTGGTTTGAAAATTATTTCCTCGGAGTCTGATATTTCAGGAATTGGTTTAAAGCGACTGCAATTGGGAATGTTTGCTTATGTGTTAAAATCTTCATGCACAGTATAGATTCTCTGGCCCAGACTGATAAATGTGTTAACTTCAAAGTAATGTATTTATTATCCGAGAGTTTGGAGACTACTGAAGAAAATGCAATAGACAAAGTTGGTAAGATTATCACTGTTCTGTGTTGGTTAAATAATATTAATAATTATAGTGTGTTTTAGTTTTAGTTAGTAAGGCCGTCCCGTGGTCGAGTGGTTAGCGCGCTGGCTACTGATCTAAGGGACCTGGGTTCGAGCCCCGGGTAAGGCATGGATGTTCGTGTTGTTTTTCTGCTGAGGTCCTGCCATCCTCTCAGACCTTCTACTATGGCATATAAACTGACAGGCTCCTGTCAGACCTCTGTGGCAAGCAGCTGCATGAGGGGGTATTTATTTTTGCCGTCCCGTGGTCGAGTGGTTAGCGCGCTGGCTACTGATCTAAGGGACCGGGTTCGAACCCTGGGTAAGGCATGGATGTTCGTGTTGTTTTTCTGCTGAGGTCCTGCCATCCTCTCAGACCTTCTACTATGGCATATAAACTGACAGGCTCCTGTCAGACCTCTGTGGCAAGCAGCTGCTTGAAGGGGTATTTATTTATTATTTTTATTTTAGTTAGTATAAAAGTGTGTTAAGTGTGTAACCAACAGCTACTAACGGAATAGCAAATTATTAAGAATAATCAGGTATTAATATTGATTCTAGTGGAACAGTTAAAAAGAAGAAGCATTTTTAACTTAACTTTGGAGAACCCTTAAAATACTAGGAACTGTAAATCCATCCATTTTAATTCACTGTTTTAATGCACTGGTTCTTCTCTTTTCCTACACTGTGCACTGGTTCTTCTTTTTTCCCACACTGTGAACCAATTCTTCTCTTTTTTCACATTGTGCATTGATTCTTCTCTTTTCCCACACTGTGCATTGATTCTTCTCTTTCCCCATACTGCGCACTGGTTCTTCTCTTTTCCCACACTGTGCACTGGTTCTTCTCTTTTCCCACACTGTGCACTGGTTCTTCTCTTTTCCCACGCTGTGCACTGGTTCTTCTCTTTTCCCATACTGTGCACTGGTTCTTCTCTTTTCCCACACTGTGCGCTGGTTCTTCTCTTTTCCCACGCTGTGCACTGGTTCTTCTCTTTTCTCACATTATGCACTGGTTCTTCTCTTTTCCCATACTGTGCACTGGTTCTTCTCTTTTCCCACACTGTGCGCTGGTTCTTCTCTTTTCCCATACTGTGCACTGGTTCTTCTCTTTTCTCACACTGTGCGCTGGTTCTTCTCTTTTCCCACACTGTGCGCTGGTTCTTCTCCTTTCCCACACTGTGCACTGGTTCTTCTCTTTTCCCATACTGTGCACTGGTTCTTCTCCTTTCCCACACTGTGCGCTGGTTCTTCTCTTTTCCCACACTGTGCGCTGGTTCTTCTCTTTTCCCACACTGTGCGCTGGTTCTTCTCTTTTCCCACACTGTGCGCTGGTTCTTCTCTTTTCCCACACTGTGCGCTGGTTCTTCTCTTTTCCCACACTGTGCGCTGGTTCTTCTCTTTTCCCACACTGTGCGCTGGTTCTTCTCTTTTCCCATACTGTGCGCTGGTTCTTCTCTTTTCCCACGCTGTGAACTGGTTCTCCTCTTTTCCCACACTGTGCACTGGTTCTTCTCTTTTCCCACATTGTGCACTGGTTCTTCTCTTTTCCCACATTGTGCACTGGTTCTTCTCTTTTTTTCTCACACTATGTACCGGCCTTTCTCTTTCATTGTACGCTATGCATCATACAATTTTCATCCTATGCATTAGTCAGCTCACATTTGTTTTCACGGCACCTCAGCAGAAAAACGGTACAAATATCGAAGCCTTTTCCAAGATCTGAATGCACATTAGATAGAACATTTTCATAATTTTGAACGGTTATTTACTTACATTTTTATCTTCTTATTAAAAAATAAGTGTCATTTTACTTAATGAGGATTGTGGGAGGAGGTGGGGGGGGGGGGGGGTGACGAGATAATTTTTTTTTAAATCGAAAGATTTCCACAGGGCGAAAAAAAACTTGAGACAGCAGATCTTACCAAGATGTATACGAGTGATGTTTTTCATCATAATGCATAAACACGAATATAACTTTTCGACTTACAGTGTAATTCTTTTCTAGTGATATTTCCGGAAACTACGTCAACTTCCGGTGCCTAATCATCGACTGCTATCATTTTTCCGCCAGATGGCAGCACTCTCCAGTTTTTTCAAGATACAGGTTCATTTCGAATGCTTCCCCGATTTATGAGTTTTTCGAGTGAACATAGAAGTGGGTTGGGTTGTTTTACCTCTGAGCGGCACTTTTTTGCACACCATGGGCTAAATGGCCAGGTCACATGGACCCCGTAGGCTCAGAGAAGGTTGGGCGAGGGGACCCACTGGAACAGCTGTTGGGAGACAGATGGTATCCTCCCGTCAAGGCCATCCAGCGTGTTCTTTAACGTTGGGTTGTTTTACCTCTGAGCGGCACTTTTTTACACACCATGGGCTAAATGGCCAGGTCACATGGACCCCGAAGGCTCAGAGAAGGTTGAGGGAGGGGACCCACTGGAACAGCTGTTGGTAGACAGATGGTAGCCTCCCGTCAAGGCCATCCAGCGTGTTCTTTAACGTGCACAAGGTATGGCTCTCCCGCACACGGTACCACGGCTTAACGTCCCATCCGACGGACGGCGGCCTTTTCAAGTCCATCGGTGTCTCCTACTGACCGTGGGCAGAGGGGGGGGGGGGGAATTTTGCGGAGATAAATCTCAACGCTGACCCAGCAGGGACACGAACCTGGGAACTGCAGATTACGAGCCTGGCGCGCTACCGACTGAGCCACCCCCGCCCCAACATAGAAGTGACTGTACATCGTATAGCATGTAGGAATGTATTTAAATTTACATGTAACTGAAGCTCTGTTTCATATTTTATGAAATCAGAAATGAGGTAGAAGGAGCAGTTATCTTTGTCGTTCTGATGACAAGTGGAGGTTACTGAAAAAAAAATCCTTAATCTTATTGCACTCATCTGAATGTGAGTTCATTGATTTTAAATCTTATGGCACGGACAGAGAGGACTGCTATTCCGTGATCTAAAGTACTGGGAATGCAGTAGAAGGAATTGGGTTGTTTTATCTGTTAGCGGCACTTACTTTTGCCCACAATGGGTCACTTCCAGGTCACAAGGACTCCGAAGGCTCAGAGAAGGTTCAGGGAGGGGACTCACTGGAACAGCTGTTGGGAGACAGATGGTAGCCTCTCGTCAAGGCCATCCAGCATGTTCTTTAAAGTGTGCATGGTATGGCTCTCCCGCACACGGGGCCATGGCTTAACATCCCATCCGATGGACGGTGGCTTTTCCAAGCCCATCGGTGTCCCCTACTGACCGTTGGCAGGGTGGGGAGTTTTGCGGAGAAAAATCTCAACGCTGAGCAGAGGGTTTTGGGTTGGGTTGTTTTGCCTCTGAGCGGCACTTTTTTGCGCACCATGGGCTTCCGAAGGCTCATGGACCCCGAAAGACACATGGACCCCGAAGGCTCAGAGAAGGTTGGGGGAGGGGACCCACTGGAACAGCTGTTGGGAGACAGATGGTAGCCTCCCGTTAAGGCCATCCAGTGTGTTCTTTAACGTGCACAGGGTATGGCTCTCCCGCACACGGGGCCATCAGATGAATGGAAACGGCCTTTCCAAGCCCATCGGTGCCCTCTACTGACCGTGGGCAGGGCGGGGAATTAGAAGTTTACAAAGTGGTAAACTTTTAAAGCAGTGGTTGAGGCTAAGAAATGATGAATTCTTACAGTGATAGTTTTTATTTGTAATTGGGTTGACGGGACTTATAGCCAATTGTGACTTACATCCCATTAAATAATTAATAAAATAAATGTAGAGTGAGAATTGATAACATGAAAAGTGACAGAAGAAACGGCGTGATGCCATCCCTGGACTCGAAACTAGACCCCTGCATTTGCAGCATAACATCACTAAGCTGCGAGCCAGCGTAACATCGCTAATAATACTTAACAAATGGTAAATGCTTAAGAGTGGCTTTCATTTTGCTACGCACGCACATTGGACTCCCTTTCAATACACATCTATGCTATTCATCGAGAAGTATCATTAACAGTAGGTATAACATGTGGGAGCGTCTTTGGCATCTCCAGCATATTGTCGTAGGACAGATTATGCTCCTTATCTATAAGAGAGCCATACTCTGGGGGTGGGGGTGGGGGTGGCTCAGTCGGTAGCGCGCCAGGCTCGTAATCTGTAGTTCCCAGGTTCGAGTCCCAGCTGGGTCAGCGTTGAGATTTATCTCCGCAGAACTCCCCGCCCTGCCCACGGTCAGTAGGGGACACCGATGGGCTTGGAAAGGCCGCCGTCCGTCGGATTGGACGTTAAGCTGTGGCCCCGTGTGCGGGAGAGCCATACCCTTTGCACGTTAAAGAACACGCTGGATGGCCTTGACGGGAGGCTACCATCTGTCTCCCACCAGCTGTCCCTCCCCAACCTTCTCTGAGCCTTCGGGGTCCATGTGACCTGGCCATCTAGCCCATGGTGTGCAAAAAAGTGCTGCTCAGAGGTAAAACAACAACCCAAAAAAGCCATACTCTGTGCACGTTAAGGAACACCGGATGGCCTTGATGGGAGGCTTTCATCTGTCTCCTAAAAGCTGTCAAATGGGTTTTTCTCCAACCTTGTTAGAACTCTTGGGGTTATTGTGATCTGTCCATTTTGCTCACTGTGTGCAAAAAAAAAATGCTGCTCAGAGATAAAACAAACCAACCCCAAGAACTCAAAAATTTTTGAGGGAAAGAAATACACTAGGCAAATGTTAATAAACAGATGGATGCCTTTCATCAAGGGCATCCAGCCTGTTCTATAACGTACGGCTTTACTCTGCAAACGGGGCAACGGCTTTGCGTTCCTGCCGACAGACATAGACTTTTCCAGGCCCATCGGTGTCTCAGGGCAAGGGTTGGGCAAGGGTTGGGTTGTTTTACCTCTGAGCGGCACTTTTTTGCACATTATGGGCTAAATGGCCAGATCACAAGGACCCTAAAGGCTCAGAGAAGGTTGGAGGAGGCGACCCACTGGAACAGCTGTTGGGAGACAGATGGTAGCCTCCCGTCAAGGCCATCCAGCGTGTTCTTTAACGTTGGGATGATTTACCTCTGAGCGGCACTTTTTTGCACACCATGGGCTAAATGGCCAGATCACAAGGACCCTAAAGGCTCAGAGAAGGTTGGAGGAGGGGACCCACTGGAACAGCTGTTGGGAGACAGATGGTAGCCTCCCGTCAAGGCCATCCAGCGTGTTCTTTAACGTGCACGGGGTATGGCTCTCCCGCACACGGTGCCACGGCTTAACGTCCCATCCGACGGACGGCGGCCTTTCCAAGCCCATCGGTGTCCCCTACTGACCGTGGGCAGGGCGGGGAATTTTGCGGAGACAAATCTCACCGCTGACCCAGCTGGGACTCGAACCTGGGAACTACAGATTACGAGCCTGGCGCGCTACCGACTGAGCCACCCCCGCCCCGGTGTCTAAGGGCAAGGTGTCAGTTGGAATAAATAAATCGCAAAGCTGGCAAGATTGGCACTCGAACCTGGAAACTGCAGATAACGATCCGCCGGCTACCAGATGAGCTAACCCTCGCTACAGTTGAAGATGGGGGTTAATTTTCACAAAAACTATTCTTTCTAAAATAATAAAATAAATAGTTCTTGAACCACTCTTGCATTTCACTCCTAATACCTAACATATATCGTTTACAGAATGTAAAATTCGTTTACCAATTCAAATTCCTCAGGGCGGGGGTGGCACAGTCGGTAGCGCGGCTCGTAATCTGTAGTTCCCAGGTTCGAGTCCTAGCTGGATCAGCGTTGAGATTTATCTCCGCAAAATTCCCCGCCCTGCCCACGGTCAGTAGGGGACACCGATGGGCTTGGAAATGCCTCCGTCCGTCGAATGGGACGTTAAGCCGTGGCCCCGTGTGCGGGAGAGCCAAACCCTATGCACGTTAAACAACACGCTGGATGGCCTTGACGGGAGGCTACCATCTTTCTCCCAACAGCTGTTCCAGTGGGTCCCCTCCCCCAACCTTCTCTGAGTCTTCGGGGCCCTTGTGACCTGGCCATTTAGCCCATGGTGTGCAAAAAAGTGCCGCTCAGAGGTAAAACAACCCAACCCAACTCAAATTCCTCATTCAGATCCATATGATGCTGAAAGTACAATTTAAACAGAACTTTAAATTAGGAGTGAGTTGGCTGTTTACGATTTTATGCTTCAAGAGCAATTACAGATATATTGCGTCATGAATCTCTAAACAACCAACAGGTTAAGAAACAGATGGAAACCTCCATTCCCATACATTATAATGAAAGACTACAGGTGGAAACCTCCATTCCCATCATTATAATGGAAGACGACAGATGGAAACCTCCATTCTCATACATTATAATGGAAGACGACAGATGGAAACCTCCATTCCCATCATTATAATGGAAGACGACAGATGGAAACCTCTATTCCCATACATTATAATGGAATACGACAGATGGAAACCTCCATTCCCATCATTATAATGGAAGACGACAGATGGAAACCTCCATTCCCATACATTATAATGGAAGACGACAGATGGAAACCTCCATTCCCATCATTATAATGGAAGACGACAGATGGTAACCTCCATTCCCATACATTATAATGGAAAACGACAGATGGAAACCTCCATTCCCATCATTATAATGGAAGACGACAGGTGGAAACCTCCATTCCCATCATTATAATGGAAGACGACAGATGGAAACCTCCATTCTCATACATTATAATGGAATACGACAGATGGAAACCTCCATTCCCATCATTATAATGGAAGACGACAGATGGAAATCTCCATTCCCATCATTATAATGGAAGACGACAGATGGAAACCTCCATTCCCATCATTATAATGGAAGACGACAGATGGTAACCTCCATTCCCATACATTATAATGGAAGACGACAGATGGAAACCTCCATTCCCATCATTATAATGGAAGACGACAGGTGGAAACCTCCATTCCCATCATTATAATGGAAGACGACAGATGGAAACCTCCATTCTCATACATTATAATGGAAGACGACAGATGGAAACCTCCATTCCCATCATTATAATGGAAGACGACAGATGGAAACCTCCATTCTCATCATTATAATGGAAGACGACAGATGGAAACCTCCATTCCCATCATTATAATGGAAGACGACAGATGGAAACCTCCATTCTCATACATTATAATGGAAGACGACAGATGGAAACCTCCATACCCATGCATTATAATGGAAGACAACAGATGGAAATCTCCATTCCCATGCATTATATGGGAAGACGACAGATGGAAACCTCCATTCCCATGCATTATAATGGAAGACGACAGATGGAAACCTCCATTCCCATACATTATAATGGAAGACGACAGCTGGTAACCTCCATTCCCATGCATTATATGGGAAGACGACAGATGGAAACCTCCATTCCCATCATTATAATGGAAGACGACAGATGGAAATCTCCATTCCCATCATTATAATGGAAGACGACAGATGGAAACCTCCATTCTCATACATTATAATGGAAGACGACAGATGGAAACCTCCATTCCCATCATTATAATGGAAGACGACAGATGGAAATCTCCATTCCCATCATTATAATGGAAGACGACAGATGGAAACCTCCATTCTCATACATTATAATGGAAGACGACAGATGGAAACCTCCATTCCCATCATTATAATGGAAGACGACAGATGGAAACCTCCATTCTCATCATTATAATGGAAGACGACAGATGGAAACCTCCATTCCCATCATTATAATGGAAGACGACAGATGGAAACCTCCATTCTCATACATTATAATGGAAGACGACAGATGGAAACCTCCATACCCATGCATTATAATGGAAGACAACAGATGGAAATCTCCATTCCCATGCATTATATGGGAAGACGACAGATGGAAACCTCCATTCCCATGCATTATAATGGAAGACGACAGATGGAAACCTCCATTCCCATACATTATAATGGAAGACGACAGCTGGTAACCTCCATTCCCATGCATTATATGGGAAGACGACAGATGGAAACCTCCATTCCCATGCATTATAATGGAAGATGACAGATGGAAACCTCCATTCCCATACATTATAATGGAAGACGACAGCTGGTAACCTCCATTCCCATACATTATAATGGAAGACGACAGATGGTAACCTCCATTCCCATACATTATAATGAAAGACGACAGATGGAAACCTCCATACCCATGCATTATAATGGAAGACAACAGATGGAAATCTCCATTCCCATGCATTATATGGGAAGACGACAGATGGAAACCCCCATTCCCATACATTATAATGGAAGACGACAGATGGAAACCTCCATTCCCATACATTATAATGAAAGACGACAGATGGAAGTCTCCATTCCCATGCATTATTTGAGAAGACGACAGATGGAAACCTCCATTCCCATGCATGATAATGGAAGACGACAGATGGAAACCTCCATTCCCATACATTATAATGGAAGACGACAGCTGGTAACCTCCATTCCCATACATTATAATGGAAGACGACAGATGGTAACCTCCATTCCCATACATTATAATGAAAGACGACAGATGGAAACCTCCATACCCATGCATTATAATGGAAGACAACAGATGAAAACCTCCATTCCCATGCATTATATGGGAAGACGACAGATGGAAACCCCCATTCCCATACATTATAATGGAAGACGACAGATGGTAACCTCCATTCCCATACATTATAATGAAAGACGACAGATGGAAGTCTCCATTCCCATGCATTATTTGAGAAGACGACAGATGGAAACCTCCATTCCCATGCATGATAATGGAAGACAACAGATGGAAACCTCCGTTCCTATATATTATATTGGAAGACTACAGATGAAAACCTCCATTCCCATGCATTATATGGGAAGACGACAGATGGAAACCCCCATTCCCATACATTATAATGAAAGACGACAGATGGTAACCTCCATTCCCATACATTATAATGGAAGACGACAGATGGTAACCTCCATTCCCATACATTATAATGGAAGACGACAGATGGTAACCTCCATTCCCATACATTATAATGAAAGACGACAGATGGAAGTCTCCATTCCCATGCATGATAATGGAAGACAACAGATGGAAACCTCCGTTCCTATATATTATATTGGAAGACTACAGATGAAAACCTCCATTCCCATATATTATATTGGAAGACGACAGATGGAAACCTCCATTCCCATACATTATAATGGAAGACGACAAATGAAAGTCTTCCGTCAAGGCCATCCAAAATATTCTTTAACGTACACATGGTATAGCTGTACTGCACACAGGGTCAAGGGTTAAAGTCCCATCTGATAACCTTTCATCTGGAAACCAACGCTCCACCAAGCATCAGCGCTCCAGGCTCTTAATCTGCAGTTCCCAGGTTCGTTTCCGAATTGTGCCTGCATTGATATTTAGGTCCATTAACCACCACACTGGGCTGCCCTTGGTCTGAAAGAGGACACCGATGGGTTTGGAAAGGCGGCCGTCGGTCGGATGGGACGTTAAACCATAGTTCCGTGTGCATCAGAGTCATAACCGGATGGCCTTGAGAGAGGATATCATCTGTCCAGTGGGTCCCTCTTCCCCAAAACTTCTTCTTATAACCTCGTCATTTAGCCCACTGAGTGCCAAAAAAGTGCAGCTCAGAGGTAAAACAACAAACCCAACCTTTCCAGTCAGAATTCGAATCTGGCTGATGAATTTCTCATGCTAACAATACGGAATGGATAATCCACAGAAATGAAATTTAGCACAAAAGTTGTTTAAGAAAAATATCAAAGCAATGAACTCGGCAAAGAAATTTCGTAAAAACTTCGCTCAAGTCCGACTCTTTATGTTTTGAATCTTCCTCGCTTGACCGCATTTGAAAAAAAAAATTAAACTCAACACATCCCTTGCAGCGAAAGTGACAAAATGAATTTAAACGAAAAAAAACAAAACAAAATTGGAATACCAGCTACGACGATAATCAACTGATAATGGTAATTAAAACTCGCACTCCAAATATCAACTGGATTTGCTGAATGCCTGAGGCTAATTACATCACTTGTCTCGAAAAGCATTTCATCCCGCACCCGTCCATCTCGGAAGTGTCCCCCCCTCCTCCATCGACGCCGGAGACTGGACTCAAAATAGCAGCTAACGGTAATAAAAATAGCCCGGCTAAAAATAGCTCTCTATACCTGGTAGCAAACGGTCGATGGCTGCCGCCGGCTCAGCGACGCCAATGCAGTGGCCGATGCTTTGGAGGAGGGTGGAGGTTAGCAGCAAGAGGAGAGGAGAAGGGATGCTTCAATCCCGGCTCGCCAGCTGAAAAGTATTGCTCAATCCCGGGAAAAGGTTGTTCTACGACCTTCATCATAATGTCACACTGACCCTTTAACACCCACATCTTAACCTTTGCCACATGTGCGGATGATTGTACCTAACTAAACGTCGGAGTGTTTTCTTTCTGATCGTGATTGGGCTTTGTTTAACGTCATCCGTGATGCTGACGCAGTTTTCGCAAAGTTTAATAAGTGCTTAGGGCTGGAACTTTGCTATTAAAATGGAGAGGGGATATTCTTCATTGATTTTTATTGAGTGGGAGAAAGCTTCTGTTGCTTTTGATGATTCTCCATTGTGAAATGTTACAGATGTATTTCAGAGTTTGATAAGTTGTTAGGCTGTTTAACTTCTCTGCGGCGCTTTTCTTTTGCACACAGTGGGCTAAATGGGCAGGTCACAAGAACCCCAAAGGCTCACAGAAGGTTTGAGGAAGGGAACATCTAGAGAGCTGTTAGGATGATGGAATTCTCTCGTTGGGTCGGGTTGGGTTGTTTTACCTCTGAGCGGCACTTTTTTTGAACACCATGGGCTAAATGGCCAGGTCACATAGACCCCGAAGGCTCAGAGAAGGTTGGGGGAGGGGACCCACTGGAACAGCTATTGGGAGATCAGATGGTACCCTCCCGTCAAGGCCATCCAGCGTGTTCTTTAACCTGCACAGCGGATGGAGGTTTCCTTGTACATGGGAACATACATGGGAATGGAGAATCCTACATGGGAATAAATTTCCTGGTGTCGTCTTCCATGGCTCTCCCGCACACGAGTCATGGCTTAACGTTTCATCCGACGGACGGCGGCCTTTCCAAGCCCATCGGTGTCCCCTACTGACCAAGTGGGCAGGGCGGGGAATTTTGCGGAGATAAATCTCATCGCTGACCCAGCTTGGACTCGAGCCTGGGAACTGCTGATTACGAGCCTGGCGCGCTACCGACTGAGCCACCCCCGCCCCCAGGAATTATCTCGTCAAGGCCATTTAGTGTGTTTTTTAACGTACAAGGGATGTGGCTCTCCTACACATGGAACCATCGCTTAACGTCTGATACGATGGACGGCTATCTTTCCAAGCTCATCGATGTCCTCTTTCTGATAGAGGGATGCGCGGGGGAGGGGGTGCGTTAACGGAGTTAAATCTCAATGCTAGTAGAGTTGAGATTCGAACCTGAGAACTGCATATTATGGATCTGTGGGTACCCCGCTCCAGTGTTAGATGAAGCATGAGGAACAATTTTTTTTTCATACTTTTGAAATGTCTCAGAGAAATGTTCGCGTTCAAGCAGAATTTGTTCTCGAAAAAATATTTAGAAAAAGGGGGTTATTTTATCTCTGAACAGCCCTTTTATGGAGAAAATGGACAGGTCACAAGGAACCCCGAGAGCGCAGAATTTTATAGGGGAAAGAGAGGCGTAGGGTTGGGTTGTTTTACCTCTGAGCGGCACTTTTTTGCACACCATGGGCTAAATGGCCAGGTCACGTGGACCCCGTAGGCTCAGAGAAGGTTGGGGGAGGGGACCCACTGGAACAGCTGTTGGGTGACAGATTAGGCCTCCCATCAAGTGGGTTCTTTAACATGCACAGGGTATGGCTCTCCCGCACACGGGACCACAGGTTAACGTCCCATCCGACGGACGGCGGCCTTTCCAAGCCCATCAGTGTCCCCTACTGACCGTGGGAAGGGCAGGGAATTTTGCGGAGATAAATCTCAACGCTGACCCAGCTGGGACTCGAACCTGGGAACTACAGATTACGAGCCTGGCGCGCTACCGACTGAGCCACCCCCGCCCCAAAGAGAGGCGTAGGAAGGTCGTTGGGAGACAATTGAAAGGATACCATTAAGACCATTCAATGTGATACTCAGTGTACACAAGGTGTGGCCCTCCCGCAAATCGGATCACAGTTTAACAACCCATCCGATTGATGACCTTTCCAAGACCTACGATGTCACTTTTGCCACCGAGGGCAGAGTGGAGATTTGCAGAGAAATTATCAACGAGACCTAGTGGGGAATAAATCCTGGGAACTACAAATTGAGAACTTAGTGCGCTCCCGAATGAGTCAATCCTCCCCCTATTAAAGAAGTGGGTTGGGTTGTTTTTGAGCGACAATTTCTGTACCCAATGGGCTAAATGACCAGGTCACAAGGATCCCGAGGGCTCAGAGGACATTTTTTTCACCAATGACTAAATGGCCAGGTCACAAGGATCCCGAGGGCTCAGAGTACATGTACGTAAACGTACATGTATTCTGAGACATGTACGAGTACATGTACGTAACTCGTTTACGTACAAATACGTAAACGACCTATAAAGTTTCATCTAATGGATGGTGGTAATTGGCCCTTCCAAGCTCAACAGTGTACGTAGACAACCTATAAAATTCCATCTAATAGACGGTGGTATTTGGCCTTTCCAAGCTTATTGTACATAAACGACCTATAACGTTCATTCTAATGGACAGTGGTATTTGGCCTTTCCAAGCTTATCATTGTACGTAAATGACCTATAACGTTCATTCTAATGGACAGTGGTATTTGGCCTTTCCAAGCTTATCATTGTAAGCAAACGACCTATAATGTTCATTCTAATGGACAGTGGTGTTTGGCCTTTCCAAGCTTATCATTGTACGTAAACGACCTATAACGTTCATTCCAATGGACAGTGGTATTTGACCTTTCCAAGCTTAACATTGTACGTAAACGACCTATAACGTTCATTCCAATGGACAGTGGTATTTGGCCTTTCCAAGCTTATCATTGTACGTAAACGACCTATAACGTTCATTCCAATGGACACTGGTATTTGGCCTTTCCAAGCTTATCATTGTACGTAAACGACCTATAACGTTCATTCCAATGGACAGTGGTATTTGGCCTTTCCAAGCTTATCATTGTACGTAAACGACCTATAACGTTCATTCCAATGGACAGTGGTATTTGGCCTTTTCAAGCTTATCATTGTACGTAAACGACCTATAACGTTCATTCCAATGGACAGTGGTATTTGGCCTTTCCAAGCTTATTGTACGTAAATGACCTATAACGTTCATTCTAATGGACAGTGGTATTTGGCCTTTCCAAGCTTACCATTGTACGTAAACGACCTATAACGTTCATTCCAATGGACACTGGTATTTGGCCTTTCCAAGCTTATCATTGTACGTAAACGACCTGTAACGTTCATTCCAATGGACAGTGGTATTTGGCCTTTTCAAGCTTATCATTGTACGTAAACGACCTATAACGTTCATTCCAATGGACACTGGTATTTGGCCTTTCCAAGCTTATCATTGTACGTAAACGACCTATAACGTTCATTCCAATGGACACTGGTATTTGGCCTTTCCAAGCTTATCATTGTACGTAAACGACCTATAACGTTCATTCCAATGGACAGTGGTATTTGGCCTTTTCAAGCTTATCATTGTACGTAAACGACCTATAACGTTCATTCCAATGGACAGTGGTATTTGGCCTTTTCAAGCTTATCATTGTACGTAAACGACCTATAACGTTCATTCCAATGGACACTGGTATTTGGCCTTTCCAAGCTTATTGTACGTAAACGACCTATAACGTTCATTCCAATGGACAGTGGTATTTGGCCTTTTCAAGCTTATCATTGTACGTAAACGACCTATAACGTTCATTCCAATGGACACTGGTATTTGGCCTTTCCAAGCTTATCATTGTACGTAAACGACCTATAACGGTTCATTCCAATGGACAGTGGGATTTGGCCTTTCCAAGCTTATCATTGTACGTAAACGACCTATAACGTTCATTCCAATGGACACTGGTATTTGGCCTTTCCAAGCTTATCATTGTACGTAAACGACCTATAACGTTCATTCCAATGGACAGTGGTATTTGGCCTTTTCAAGCTTATCATTGTACGTAAACGACCTATAACGTTCATTCCAATGGACACTGGTATTTGGCCTTTTCAAGCTTATCATTGTACGTAAACGACCTATAACGTTCATTCCAATGGACACTGGTATTTGGCCTTTCCAAGCTTATCATTGTACGTAAACGACCTACAAAGTTCCATCTAATGGATGATGGTATTTGGCTTTTCGAAGATCATCAGTGTACGCAAACGACATATAAAGTTACATCTACTGGACTGTGGTGTTCGGCCTTTCCAAGCTCATCAGTGTATGGAAACGACTCGTAAAATTCCATGCGATGGACACTGGCATTTGGCCTTTTCAAGTGCATCAATATATGTGAAAGACAAAAGTTTCATCCAACGGAAGATGGTATTTGGCCTTTCCAGGCACATCAGCATACCCTTTCTAACTTCAAGTAAGCTTTATCGGAGAAAAATCTTAACTATAGCAAAGTTGGACTCTAGCTTGGGAGTATTCGATTAACAGCCTGAAGAGCAGGGGCGGGGGTGGCTCAGTCGGTAGCGCGCCAGGCTCGTAATCTGTAGTTCCCAGGTTCGAGTCCCAGCTGGGTAAGCGTTGAGATTTATCTCCGCAAAAATTCCCCGCCCTGCCCAAGGTCAGTAGGGGACACCGATGGGCTTGGAAAGGAAGCCGTCCGTCGGATGGGACGTTAAGCCGTGGCACCGTGTGCAGGAGAGCCATACCCTGTGCACGTTAAAGAACACGCTGGATGGCCTTGACGGGAGGCTACCATCTGTCTCCCAACAGCTGTCCCAGTGGGTCCCCTCCCCCAACCTTCTCTGAGCCTTCGGGGTCCATGCGACCTGCCATTTAGCCCATGGTGTGCAAAAGAGTGCCGCTCAGAGGTAAAACAACCCAACCCAGCCTGAAGAGCAACAGAATGAGCCATTCGGCGCCTGCCACGAGATGAAACAACACATAAAAAAAAATCATTCCCTTGAGCAATTTTAATTCTATTTACTCTCTCCCCCAATTTTTCGCTAGCAATGTTCTTCAGAGTAGAAATAAGCTTGATGAAGCCAATGATGACGACAGCTCCTGCATGCGAAGAATCTATAGTCAAACATTTAATAGGATTACACTTCTTCTCCGTCAGCTGCCAACAGCAAGCAGCATATGACGAGAACCATGTTGGAGAACGGCTGCCAGAGTCTGCAGTGGCGGCAGCGACCCGGCTTCCGCCATGAATGAACGTCGGTCGTGCAGAGAAGCGATTCGCTGACGTCATTCATTGATTGCACGAGGCTCCACGAGATTTCTCTGAATGTGGACGCTGCTGCCCGCCAGCGGAGAGGAAAAGAACTATTCATTCACGGCCTCGTCGTTCAGAACAAAGCTGAATTTTGTGAATGGGAGCTCATGAAACCGGCTTCTGCAAGGTTTGCTCCAAGACTGCTGCAGCTAACAATGCACGTTGTTGGGGTTGGGTTGGGTTGTTTTACCTCTGAGCGGCACTTTTTTGCACATCATGGGCTAAATGGCCAGGTCACATGGACCCCGAAGGCTCAGAGAAGGTTGGGGGAGGGGACCCACTGGAACAGCTGTTGGGAGACAGATGGTAGCCTCCCGTCAAGACCATCCAGTGTGTTCTTTAACGTTGGATTGTTTTACCTCTGAGCGGCACTATTTTGTACACCATGGGCTAAATGGCCAGGTCACATGGACCCCGAAGGCTCAGAGAAGGTTGGGGGAGGGGACCCACTGGAACAGCTGTTGGGAGACAGATGGTAGCCTCCCGTCAAGGCCATCCAGCGTGTTCTTTAACGTGCACAGGGTATGGCTCTCCCGCACACGGAGCCACGGCTTAACGTCCCATCCGACGGACGGCGGCCTTTACCAAGCCCATCGGTGTCCCCTACTGACCATGAGCAGGGAGGGGGGTTTTCCGGAGATAAATCTCAACGCTGACCCAGCTGGGAACTACAGAATACGAGCCTGGTGCGCTACCGACTGAGCCACCCCCGCCCCACTTTTCACTTGCAAATGCAGTTGTATTTACTTTGCCTACAGTTATGTGCATCATTGATATTTGCATTTCATATGTGGGAACGGCAGATAGACTAATATTGCTGGGGTTTTAAGTTAGTTTCTTTGACAGTATTTCCAGGGGGGACAAGAAGACCAATGGCCCTCCACCTTCGCAAAAATTCATCGAAAGATTAATTTATGTTGAAAATTTATATTAAAAAAAATTTTATCAGGTGTACGAAAAATAATTACTTTTCCTTGACAAAATGCAATCTTGATTTATTTTTTTAAGTTTTATTTTGTTTTTCCGAAGCATATAATTTGTTTTCGTTTATTGATGCGAAAAAACATTTTTGCGTGCATTTTGAATAACTTTCTCTCCTTTTTTTTTTCGTTTCGTTTTCTGGCATCCTTAGTTGCATTATGATGATGATGATGATTCGACCTTGAGAGGCTTTTTGTCAGACAGATTGTCTGCAAACACTCTCAGTTGCATCAATATGTTCCACACAGAGGCAAAAAATGATGTATGCAGAAACCGGTTCAGACTGGTTGAGAGGGGTAATAACCGCATCGGGGCGCCGTCGACAACGCCTGCAAAATATTTGAAAAGAGACAGCACGAGGCACAAGCATTATTTGAACGATGTATGCAAATTTTGTGGTATTCTCAACTGCACTCATTAACTAAAGGGGGATGGCTCAGTCGGTAGCGCGCCAGACTCGTAATCTGTAGTTCCCAGGTTCGAGTCCCAGCTGGGTCAGCGTTGAGATTTATCTCTGAAAAACTCCCTGCCCATGGTCAGTAGGGGACACCGACGGGCTTGGAAAGGCCGCCGTCCGTCGGATGGGATGTTAAGCCGTGGTTCCGTGTGCGGGAATACCCTGTGCACGTTAAGGAACACGCCGGATGGCCTTGACGGGAGGCTACCATCTGTCTCCCAACAACTGTTCCAGTGGGTCCCCTCTCCCAACCTTCTCTGAGCCTTCGGGGTTTATGTGACCTGGCCATATTAGCCCATGGTGTGCAAAAAAGTGCCGCTCAGAGGTAAAACAACCCAACGTTAAAGAACACGCTGGATGGCCTTGACGGGAGGCTACCATCTGTCTCCCAACAGCTGTTCCAGTGGGTCCCCTCTCCCAACCTTCTCTGAGCCTTCGGGGTTTATGTGACCTGGCCATATTAGCCCATGGTGTGCAAAAAAGTGCCGCTCAGAGGTAAAACAACCCAACGTTAAAGAACACGCTGGATGGCCTTGACGGGAGGCTACCATCTGTCTCCCAACAGCTGTTCCAGTGGGTCCCCTCTCCCAACCTTCTCTGAGCCTTCGGGGTTTATGTGACCTGGCCATATTAGCCCATGGTGTGCAAAAAAGTGCCGCTCAGAGGTAAAACAACCCAACCCTGAGAACTGCAGATTGCGCTATTCGCACGCTACCGGATGAGCCAAAATCCGTCCCTGTAACTAAAAGAGTTACTTTGCTCTGATCAATTATTTTTTTTTTCCTTTTTTGGAAAATAAATTGGAAACTTATTTTTCGAACAAATTTAGATAATTCCTATATATTTCTTTTGATTATTATCGGTGGTGTACTTTTATACGAATGCTTATTTTTAAATATAGCTTATTTCGAAGAAAAATTATTCATATTTATTAGCACTAAGATAACTGCTAATAAATCCAAATAATATTTCTTCTAAAGGTCTATTTATAAATGAATATTAATAAAAAGATTACGATAAAAGTGCACCAATAGTAATAATAGAAATAAATTTATAACCATTTTTATCTACATTAGAGGACTACTTATGGTGACGTCATAACATGGTCCACCGGCCTTCTGTTATAGGAGGGCGGGGGTGGCTCAATCGGTAGCGCGCCAGGCTCGTAATCTGTAGTTCCCAGGTTCGAGTCCCAGCTGGGTCAGCGTTGAGATTTATCTCCGCAAAATTCCCCGCCCTGCCCACGGTCAGTAGGGGACACCGATGGGCTTGTAAAGGCCGCCGTCCGTCGGATGGAACTTTAAGCCGTGGCTCCGTGTGAGGGAGAGACACCCTGTGCACTTTAAAGAACACGCTGGATGGCCTTGACGGGAGGCTACCATCTGTCTCCCAACAGCTGTTCCAGTGGGTCCCCTCCCCAACCTTCTCTGAGCCTTCGGGGTCCATGTGACCTGGCCATTTAGCCCATGGTGTGCAAAAAGGTGCCGCTCAGAGTTAAAACAATCCAATACAATCTGTTATAGGAGGTGTTGGTTGGATAGGTATTGACGAATTATTACGATTCGCCCTTCTGCAATCTTTCAAAGTTTCAATTGCACCCTGTAACAGTAGAAAAATTTGGAAATTGAAAAAGTTTTAATTAATAGTGCAAACGATATGTTTTATGCCAAAAATCTGAAATTTTGGTGGTAGTATGTGAAGGTCATGGGGTTTGCACTGACAACAATGAGTCGCTTCCCCTGCCCCCAGGGGGATGTAAAAACGAAACTCCTTTGATAATTAATTATTTATATTAATATATATATTTTTTATTTATTTCAGAGATAATTGGAATATTTTTGTTTGATAGGTACTAATGGAATATTATGATTTTAACTTTTCAAAATCACAGGCTGCAGTCCTCAGGTTCGAGTTCCATCTGTACCAGAGGTGAGATTTATCTCCGCAAAATTCCCCGCCCTGCCCACGGTCAGTAAGAGACACCGATGGGCTCAGAAAGACCGACGTCCGTCGGATGGGACGTTAAGACCCCGTGTGCGTTGTTGTTTGTTGTTGTTTTACCTCTGAGCGGCACTTTTTTTCACACCAGGGGCTAAATGACCAGGTCACATGGACCCCGAAGGCTCAGAGAAGGTTGGGGGAGGGGACCCACTGGAACAGCTGTTGGGAGACAGATGGTAGCCTCCCGTCAAGGCCATCCAGCGTGTTCTTTAACGTGCACAGGGTATGGCTCTCCCACACACGGAGCCACGGCTTAAACGTCCCGTCCGACGGACGGTGGCCTTTCCAAGCCCATCGGTGTCCCCTACTGACCGTGGGCAGGGCGGGGAATTTTTGCGGAGATAAATCTCAACGCTGACCCAGCTGGGACTCGAACCTGGGAACTACAGATTACGAGCCTGGCTCGCTACCGACTGAGCCACCCCCGCCCCCAAGAAATGAGAAAGCTACTTCTATTGTAAATGGTAGAAATGTGAAATTTTGATGGCTGAGTACCAAGAGATATTCAGCTGACAGCAACAATGCGCCCCCTTTTCTCAGAGGGGTGTCAGAAAAACAACTCTTTCATTTCAAAGTATCAAAAAGAATTTATTTTCACTTTGTATAAATACCAATAAATACTAATATTCGCATTTTCCCAATCATCCATTAGTTCGAATTAAAACTTTGAAAGAAGACAAAACTAGGTAAATGAAAATCAGTATTTGTATTTGAAATAAAAAAGGAAACATCCATATCCGACAGAGGTTGGTTTCTTTTACCTCTGAGCGGCACTTTTTCGTACACCATGGGCTAAATGGCCAGGTCACATGGACCCCGAAGGCTCAGAGAAGGTTAGGGGAGGGGACCTACTGGAACAGATGTTGGGAGATAAATGGTAGCCTCCCATCAAGTGGATTCTTTAACATGCACAAGGTCCTGCACACGGGGCCACAGGTTAACGTCCCATCCGACGGACGGCGGTGTTTCCAAGTCCATCGGTGTCCCCTACTGACCGTGGGCAGGGCGGGGAGTTTTGAGGAGATAAATCTCAACGCTGACCCAGCTGGGACTCGAACCTAGAACTACAGATTATGCGCCTGGCACGCTACAGACTGAGCCACCCCTGCCCCATCCGACAGAGGAAATATGTGTTCCAGTTATCTCCATCATTCGTTTTGCTGTATCAGAAAAGTTATTTTGGTTCCTAATAAGAATTATTTTCTGGTTTTCAAACCTTAAGCATTAGTTATGCCCAAACACAAAAATCAAGGCAAATTTCGTCGTTTTCATCTCTTTTGTTTTCAGAAAAGAACAGACTAAAAAAAAACATGAAAAAAATCACTGCTTTGTTGTTTGCACACATTAAACTTTTTTTAGAGATGATTACTAATTTTCTTTTTTGGGTTGAATAGATATTAATGACATATTACAATTCGCATTTTTTTTTTTTGGAATTTCATAGCAGCTTTTATGACTTCCTCTAACGGTGGAAATTCAATTTTTAACGAATATTTCAAACGATTTATTTTTGTGATAAAGTTCAAATTTTGGTGGTGAAAAGCTTTTTTTTGGTTAAAAATTCCACATTTTAGCGAATATTCCGTCGAATGGAACATAAGGGTTGGGTTGTTTTACCTCTGAGCGGCACTTTTTTGCACACCATGGGCTAAATGGTCAGGTCACATGAACCCCGAAGGCTCAGAGAAGGTTGGGGGAGGGGACCCACTGGAACAGCTGTTGGGAGACAGATGGTAGCCCCCCGTCAAGGCCATCCAGAGTGTTCTTTAACGTGCACAGGGTATGGCTCTCCCGCACACGGGACTGCGGCTTAACGTCCCATCCGACGGACGGCGGCCTTTCTAAGGCCCATCGAATGGAACATAAGCCGTGGCTCCCTGTTTAGAAGAGCCATATTCTACAGCCATTAAAATACACGCTGGATGGCCTTGATTCTATACTCCAAACCATGCAGTCAAACTGATGGAGTGATGACCAAACCAACGCAGTCTACATAAAATGCTGTTCAAAGATATTTGATGATTCCCTTACATAACCATCATTGCTTACATAATAAGCTAATGCCCAAAAATCCACTTTTTTGCGCACAATGAGTTAAATGGCAAGGCCGTAAGACCCAAAAGGACCCATTGGAAAGCTGTTAGGATATAGAATGGAAGTCTTCCGTCAAGGCCATTCAGCGTGTCCCCTAACGTGCAGGGGGTATGGCTCCCTCGCACACGAGACCCATAGCTTTATGTCCCACCCAACGGATGGCGGCCTTTCCAAGCCCATCGGTATCCCCTTTCTGACCGATGGTAGGAAAGGGGTTTAACCGACATAAATCCCAATGCTGGCCCAGGTGGGACTCCAACCTGGGATCTATATACTACAAGCCTGTTAGGATTTAGGGATAAAATTATTTATTATTATTCTGATATGAGGGAAACTTTCCATCTGTTATGAGGACACTTCTGTTATGAGGGAACTTATTCAGAAGTGGGGCGGGGTGAAAGGGATCCTTGTCCCATTTGAATTTTTTATTAAAGGAAATATTCATATCTGATATATGCTTTAAAGAATTTGCCTCTTTGATTAAGAAACTCCTCTTAAACGATAAGATAAATATATCATAAATTCAGAATACAGCTTCCTATTACCGTAACTTTTACAGCAACACAAAGGTTAGGGTTGTGCCTTTTATGGGGTTTGTTCCTCGTAAAATCTTTGGTACAGTTTTATTATGCAAAGGAAAAAAACATGGTCGAAATGTTTTCCTTTGGGCCCAGATAAGGCAATATGGACTTGGTCCTCACAATCGCCGTAACTGAAGGAATGTCGAAAGAGCATTAACCTATTTATGTCAGAAGAATGAAACGGGACGTGGAATAAGAATGCTAGTGAAGAAATATTACAGAAACTATAGGGTTGGGTTGTTTTACCTCTGAGCGGCACTTTTTTGCACACCATGGGCTAAATGGCCAGGTCACAAGGACCCCGAAGGCTCAGAGAAGGTTGGGGGAGGGGACCCACTGGAACAGCTGTTGGGAGACAGATGTCCCGTCAAGGCCATCCAGCGTGTTCTTTAGCGTGCACAGGGTATGGCTCTCCCGCACACGGGGCCACGGCTTAACGTCCCATCCGACGGACGGCGGCCTTTACAAGCCCATCGGTGTCCCCTACTGACCGTGGGCAGGGCGTGGAATTTTGAGAAACAATAGGAGTAACCTATCGTGTCTGGCGAATATAGGGTGATCGTTTTCAAAGAAAGCTTTTTTAATTTTCCACCACCTTCAATTGACGTTGAACACTACAAATTCGAACTAATGAATTGCTGCCAATTCTTCTTGACGTCACACTCTACCACCAAATTTTCAACTTTATCGCAAAAATAAATCGTTTCCAATATTCATAAAAAAAAATTTTCATCAAGAGGCATTGGCAGCTTATTCCTAGGGAATTGGGGAAAATGCAATTTATTCGTTTTAAAATATATATATAAAAAAAAAAATCATCTTGAGTTGTTGAGGACTAACAAAATATTAGCATTTGAATTTTCCCAATCATTCAATAGTTCGAATTTGTAGTGTTCAACGTCAATTAAAGGTGGTGGAAAATTAAAAAGCTTTCTTTGAGAACGATCACCCTATATTCGCCAGACACGACAGTTACTCCTATAGTTTCTCAAACTTCCCCGCCCTGCCCACGGTCAGTAGGGGACACCGATGGGCTTGGAAAGGCCGCCGTCCGTCGGATTGGACGTTAAGCCGTGGCCCCGTGTGCGGGAGAGCCATACCCTGTGCACGCTAAAGAACACGCTGGATGGCCTTGACGGGAGGCTACCATCTGTCTCCCAACAGCTGTTCCAGTGGGTCCCCTCCCCCAACCTTCTCTGAGCCTTCGGAGTCCATGTGACCTGGCCATTTAGCCCATGGTGTGCAAAAAAGTGCCACTCAGAGGTAAAACAACCCAACCCTATAGTTTCTGTAATATTTCTTCACTAGCATTCTTATTCCACGTCCCGTTTCATTCTTCTGACATAAATAGGTTAATGCTCTTTCGACATTCCTTCAGTTACGGCGATTGTGAGGACCAAGTCCATATTACCTTATCTGGGCCCAAAGGAAAACATTTCGACCATGTTTTTTTCCTTTGCATAATAAAACTGTACCAAAGATTTTACGAGGAACAAACCCCATAAAAGGCACAACCCTAACCTTTGTGTTGCTGTAAAAGTTACGGTAATAGGAAGCTGTATTCTGAATTTATGATATATTTATCTTATCGTTTAAGAGGAGTTTCTTGATCAAAGAGGCAAATTCTTTAAAGCATATAATCAGATATGAATATTTCCTTTAATAAAAAATTCAAATGGGACAAGGATCCCTTTCACCCCGCCCCACTTCTGAATAAGTTCCCTCATAACAGAAGTGTCCTCATAACAGATGGAAAGTTTCCCTCATATCAGAATAATAATAAATAATTTTATCCCTAAATCCTAACAGGTTTGTAGTATATAGATCCCAGGTTGGAGTCCCACCTGGGCCAGCATTGGGATTTATATCGGTTAAACCCCTTTCCTACCATCAGTCAGAAAGGGGATACCGATGGGCTTGGAAAGGCCGCCATCCGTTGGGTGGGACATAAAGCTATGGGTCTCGTGTGCGGGGGAGCCATACCCTCTGCACGTTAGGGGACACGCTGAATGGCCTTGACGGAAGACTTCCATTCTGTATCCTAACAGCTTTCCAATGGGTCCTTTTGGGTCTTACGGCCTTGCCATTTAACTCATTGTGCGCAAAAAAGCGGATTTTTGGGCATTAGCTTATTATGTAAGCAATGATGGTTATGTAAGGGAATCATCAAATATCTTTGAACAGCATTTTATGTAGACTGCGTTGGTTTGGTCATCACTGCATCAGTTTGACTGCATGGTTTGGAGTAACTGAATCAAGACCATGCAGCGTTCATTTTAATGGCTATAGAATATGGATCTCTAATACACAAGGACCCACAGCTTAATGGCTCATCCGACGGACAACCCCCTTTCCAAGCCATCGATGCCCCGTTTCTCATCGAAGGTAGGATGGAAGAGGAGATAAATCAGAACATTTCACAGTGTCGGGTTGGGTTGGGTTGTTTTATCTCTGAGAGGCACTTTTTTGCACACCATGGGCTAAATGGCCAGGTCACATGGACCCCGAAGGCTCAGAGAAGGTTGGGGGAGGGGACCCACTGGAACAGCTGTTGGGAGACAGATGGTAGCCTCCCGTCAAGGCCATCCAGCGTGTTCTTTAACATCCACAGGGTATGTCTCTCCCGCACGCGGGGCCACGGTTTAGCGTCCCATCCGACGGACGGCGGCCTTTCCAAGCCCATCGATGTCCCCTACTGACCGTGGGCAGGGCGGGGAATTTTGCGGAGATATATCTCAACGCTGACCCAGCTGGGACTCGAACCTGGGATCTACAGATTACGAGCCTGGCGCGCTAACGACTGAGCCACCCCCGCCCCACACAGTGTCGGAAAACGGAAAAAAATATTGAAATATTGGAGTAGAAGTCAATAATCAACTTTTGAAATGATTATTTAATTCAATTTGACGCAAGTGAGAATCACACAAATTGTAAATGTCATATTAAATAATTGAACAATGTATATGAAATTGATTTTTTTTAACTTTTTTAAATAATATAAACCTTTTTTGATTAGTCATATTTAGAAATGCAATTTTACGACTAAAAAGAGTGTTTTCTTTTCAAGATTAATTTCGACATTTCCAACGAGAGCCGGATCTAGGGAGGGAAGACAAGAGGCATGCTCCCCCCCCAACCCTTTAAGAATGCCAGTAAGAGTAATAAAGTTAAAACGATATTAAACTCATGTATATTTCATGCATTTTTCCAAGACATTTTTAAAGGCCACGTGTCACGTGACACGAAGGTTGCCAGATCACTAATTTCTAAAGAAATCGTTGCCAGATATTTGTTTTTGAATTCTGTAATCAACCATAGCGTTCGGATACTTTTTTGAGCGACTGTACCTCGTTCCCTTTTACATTTTCCCGCCTCTATTCTGGATTGTGTTTCTCGCCATTCTAAAATATTTCGAAAGCATTTTCTCTGTCTTTTATATCATATTTTTTTTTTCGTATGTTGGGAAGGAGGTTTGTTTTTGTTATGCAAGAAAAAAAAAAATAGATAATCTTTCACGCCAAGTAAAGCTTCCACACGATTCCCAAGTCTGGCGGGGGTGGCTCAGTCGGTAGCGCGCCAGGCTCGTAATCTGCAGTTCCCAGGTTCGAGTCCCAACTGGGTCAGCGTTGAGATTTATCTCCGCAAAATTCCCCGCCCTGCCCACGGTCAGTAGGGGACACCGATGGGCTTGGAAAGGCCGCCGTCCGTCGGATGGGACGTTAAGCCGTGGCCCCGTGTGCGGGAGAGCCATATTATGTGCACGTTAAAGAACACGCTGGATGGCCTTGACGGGAGGCTACCATCTGTCTCCCAACAGCTGTTCCAGTGGGTCCCCTCCCCCAACCTTCTCTGAGCCTTCGGGGTCCTTGTGACCTGGCCATTTAGCCCATGGTGTGCAAAAAAGTGCCGCTCAGATAAAATAACAACAACAACAACAACCCAAGTCAAATTTCGTACCATGCTACTTTCTGGACTGTAACTTTTGCAATCTCCAAAAAAAAAGTTGCTTTTCCTAGTTGCGTTCCAAAGAGAAAATGTCATTTATTTTACACTTCAGGGACTGTCCATGAGTAGCGTGCCTTTTTACGTTAATTATAATATATTAATTTTAAGGTCAAGCGCTCGTCCTATAACCGTGGCGGGGGTGGCTCAGTTGGTAGCGCGCCAGGCTCGTAATCTGTAGTTCCCAGTTTCGAGTCCCAGCTGGGTCAGCGTTGAGATTTATCTCCGCAAAATTCCCCGCCTTGCCCACGGTCAGTAGGGGACACCGATGGGCTTGGAAAGGCCGCCGTCCGTCGGATGGGACGTTAAGCCGTGGCCCCGTGTGCGGGGCGGGGGTGGCTCAGTCGGTAGCGCGCCAGGCTCGTAATCTGTAGTTCCCAGGTTCGAGTCCCAGCTGGGTCAGCGTTGAGATTTATCTCCGCAAAATTCCCCGCCCTGCCCACGGTCAGTAGGGGACACCGATGGGCTTGGAAAGGCCGCCGTCCGTCGGATGGGACGTTAAGCCGTGGCCCCGTGTGCGGGAGAGACATACCCTGTGCACGTTAAAGAACACGCTGGATGGCCTTGACGGGAGGCTACCATCTGTCTCCCAACAGCTGTTCCAGTGGGTCCCCTCCCCCAACCTTCTCTGAGCCTTCGGGGTCCATGTGACCTGGCCATTTAGCCCTTGGTGTGCAAAAAAGTGCCGCTCAGAGGTAAAACAACCCAACCCAACAACCCCGTGGGCGGCAGAGACATACCCTGTGGATGTTAAAGAACACACTGAATGGCCTTGACGAGAGGCTGCCATCTGTCTCCCAACAGCTGTTCCGGTGGGTCCCCTACCCCAACCTTCTCTGAGCCTTCGGGGTTGATGTGACCTGGCCATTTAGCCCATGGTGTGCAAAAAAAGTGACGCTCAGAGGTAAAACAACCCAACAACTCGTCCTATAACGGTTTAAAAAACAAATTTTGAACAAACGTCCCAAACACATATTAAATCTTCGTTTATTATAGTAAATGTTTGGAAACAATAATGTTTTTATGGACTTTTTAATATGAGTTACTTTATATCATTTTTTTTCTCAGTCACACGTTTCCTAATCATCGGAGAAATTTCGCATATTATTCTCTAACAAAGCGTCGTTCCTAAATGTTAAAATATTATAACCCAACCCTCATCAATAAGACGTCTGTTGTTGAAATAATTAGCCAGAGTACGAGAGGCTTCTGAGCAGGATAAAATCGAGATCTCTTCTTCCAAGAAAGAGAAAAATAATTTTCGTATATGTAGTGGACTGATTCACCCGCCATTTTTATTCAAAATTTCACTATGATCGTATTTTTTTATTTTTTAGTTAAATAAAATAAATACCCCCTCAAGCAGCTGCTTGCCACAGAGGTCTGACAGGAGCCTGTCAGTTTATATGCCATAGTAGAAGGTCTGAGAGGATGGCAGGACCTCAGCAGAAAAACAACACGAACATCCATGCCTTACCCGGGGCTCGAACCCAGGTCCCGCAGATCAGTAGCCAAGCGCGCTAACCACTTACTGTTTAGAAAATTCTCCTTTAAATTTCCCCATTTAATAGCATTAGAGCTTGAAGTCCACATGACATTTATTTCGCAAATATCTAATACTAGAAATTAATGGGTGTCTTCGGCACCGTCGGGGCGGGGGTGGCTCAGTCGGTAGCGCGCCAGGCTCGTAATCTGTAGTTCCCAGGGTCGAGTCCCAGCTGGGTCAGCGTTGAGATTTATCTCCGCAAAATTTCCCCGCCCTGCCAACGGTCAGTAGGAGACACCGATGGGCTTGAAAAGGCCGCCGTCCGTCGGATGGGACGTTAAGCCGTTGCCCCGTGTGCGGGAGAGCCATACCCTGTGCACTTTAAAGAACGCGCTGGATGGCTATGACGGGAGGCTACCATCTGTCTCCCAACAGCTGTTCCAGTGGGTCCCCTCCCCCAACCTTCTCTGAGCCTTCGGGGTCCATGTGACCTGGCCATTTAGCCCATGGTGTGCAAAAAAGTGCCGCTCAGAGGTAAAACAATCCAATCCAAACAATCGGCACCGCCACTGTGGCCCCCATTTGACCTTGAACGCAACACCAGATCTGAAAATCTTTATGAGTTCTACTCCTCGAAATAACCCTATTCGCCAATTTTTTAGCTCTCATAGATTCAAATTTAGCAGTAAAAAAAACTTTCATTAATGTAGTCATGTCCTAGAAGAGTATCACTGGCCTGTCTGCTGAGAAGCAAACCTACGCCTCGAAGATCCATCCTATCTCACTGAAAAGAGAACTTATAAATTATTTTTAAGAGTCTGACCGTTACCTATTCATCTGGTCTCTTGAAAGCTCAGAATATCTGGGTTATGATGCTGGAATTTTTGTGTAAGAACATCAAGAGAATAATCTCAGTGCAAAGTTCATTTCAAGTTCCCTGTGCATAGAAAATGGTTACTGGGATCTTTAAAGAAACTAGTTTTATTCAGAGAGATATGGTCAATACCAAATAACCCCCTAATCGCAGACATGGGGCAAAGACCTGTCCCCCCACTACTAAAGGCTTAAACCACTTACGTTGGTAGGTTGGGTTGGGTAGTTTTACCTCTGAGCGGCACATTTTTGCACACCATGGGCTAAATGGCCAGGTCACATGGACCCCGAAGGCTCAGAGAAGGTTGGAGGAGGGGACCCACTGGAACAGCTGTTGGGAGACAGATGGTAGCCTCCCGTCAAGGCCATCCAGCGTGTTCTTTAACGTGCACAGGTTATGTCTCTCCCGCACACGGGGCCACGGCTTAACGTCCCATCCGACGGACGGAGGCCTTTCCAAGCCCATCGGTGTCCCCTACTGACCGTGGGCAGGGCGGGGAATTTTGCGGAGATAAATCTCAACGCTGACCCAGCTGGGACTCGAACCTGGGAACTACAGATTACGAGCCTGGCGCGCTACCGACTGAGCCACCTCCGCCCCTAAGTTGGTAGGACTTCCTCCAATGTAGGTTTGACAATGCCAATGGAAGCAAGGGTTCAGGAACCTGCGCTAGCTTCTGATCAGGATTATCCACCAGATGATAAAACGCATCCTGCGAATCTATTCACTTGAGGCTATCAACCCACAAACAAAAAAAAAAACAGCAGAATTTCCCTTAATAGAAACCTACCAGTGCAGCAAATTAAGGATTTATAATCAAACTCATAGCCATTATTCCATATAGATTTGTATATATGGTCAGCACCAAGATTCCTGTATGGTTGACCACTCCTCAACAAGATACAAAAAAAAAAGAAATTTAACCATACTAGTCCAGATCAGTAGGGGACACTGATCTGGCAACCCTCCCCTTTCATTCCCTTCCACAAGAGAGTATCCTTTTTGAAAGGTACAGTCGCTCAAAAAAATATCCGAACACTACGGTTGATTAAAAAATTCAGAAAAAATATCTGGCAACCTTCGTGTCACGTGACACGAAGGTTGCCAGATCGCTAATTTCTAAAAAAATTGTTGCCAGATATTTTTTCTGAATTTTTTAATCAACCGTAGTGTTCGGATATTTTTTTGAGCGACTGTACTAATGGTCTGCACCACGAGAAGGCGGGGTCGAACTTGTAAGTGCTAAGCCTAGTTGCTTCTGTGCATCATCACAGGGGATTGGCGCATTTTTCTCCTTCCAGTTATGCCTAGCTACCATTTCCCAGCACCGAATCTTAGTGATGAGTTATATCACTATCATATATAGTAATAATACATAAATAGTATTGGGGCGGGGGTGGCTCAGTCGGTAGCGCGCCAGGCTCGTAATCTGTAGTTCCCAGGTTCGAGTCCCAGTTGGGTCAGCGTTGAGATTTATCTCCGCAAAACTCCCTGTCCACGGTCAGTAGGGGACACCGATTGGCTTGGAAAGGCCGCCGTCCGTCGGATGGGACGTTAAGCCGTGGCCCCGTGTGCGGGAGAGCCATACCCTGTGCATGTTAAAGAACCCACTTGATGGCCTTGACGGGAGACTACCATCTGTCTCCCAACAGCTGTTCCAGTGGGTCCCCTCCCTCAACCTTCTCTGAGCCTTCGGGGTCCATGTGACCTGGCCATTTAGCCCATGGTGTGCAAAAAAGTGCCGCTCAGAGGTAAAACAAACGATGATGAACCCTCCAACGATGAACCCCTTTTCGAAGGTCAGTCAGATAAGCCTTTTTACCAATGTCACATTTCACTTGCTCTCCACCAAGCCTTTACGTCTTTTATAAGACTGTGGTAACACTGCATGCATTGCCATACTTCGCGCGCGGTGCAGTGTTCAAAATAATTTCAACAGACAGTCTATACACTCGGCTACCATTTTATTAGATATTGTCAATAGTCAATAGTCCATATTGACAATATATGTCCATATTGTCAATAGTATCTCTCAGCTGCAGAACTCGGTAACCGTTTTAAATAAGAGTTTTATGAAAAAACGTTACTGAAGATAATTTAAATACCGCGATGAACTCTCACTCTGGATTTCCAACAATAAGGGTTGGGTTGTTTTACTTCTGAGCGGCACTTTTTTTTACACACCATGGGCTAAATGTCCAGGTCACATGGACCCCGAAGGCTCAGAGAAGGTTGGGCGAGGGACCCACTGGAACAGCTGTTGGGAGACAGATGGTAGCCTCCCGTCAAGGCCATCCAGCGTGTTCTTTAACGTGCACAGGGTATGGCTCTCCCACACACGGGGCCATGGCTTAACGTCCCATCCGACGGACGGCGGCTTATTCCAAGCCCATCGGTGTTCCCTACTGACCGTGGGCAGGGCGGGGAATTTTGCGGAGATAAATTTCAACGCTGACTCAGCTGGGACTCGAACCTGGGAACTACAGATTACGAGCCTGGCGCGCTACCGACTGAGCCACCCCCGACCCACCCAGCAATAAGCGTTCAGTATTTAAAGAGTTAGGAAGCTGAAGCATTTCGAAAGTTAGCATGTTGTACAGAAAATCATTCAACTTAACATAATTATTATGCGAACTGGTAAAAATACCTTTATACTTGTTAGTAAAGTTTAGTACATATAACGTTATTGCTTTCGTTTTCATTAACTTTTCAAAACAATTATTTAAACTGGTATTGTTGCTGTTAAATATTGCTATTAAGGAACTCTCTACCGAACAAATATTCTTGAAAATCAAGATTGAAATAGGTATAATTAAGTTTTTTTTACTTTCTGTGACTTTTTTTTTATTAAAAGCTTATTTAAAAAGTTACTGAGTTACTACTTACGTAACATGGAATTATGCCTAATAAAATGGCCGCTAATTGTATATTATATGATAATTGGATCACCAACCCTCTCATCCACCCAACTAAAAAAAAAGAGCCACTACAGTCGCTCAAAAAAGTATCCGAACACTACGATTGATTACAGAATTCAGAAAAAATATCTGGCAAGGATGTTTTTAGAAATTAGTGATCTGGCAACCTTCGTGTCACGTGTCAGGTAGGTTGCCAGATCACTAACGTGGTTCGTGTGCGGGAGAGCCATACCCTGTGCAGGATAAAGAACACGCTGGATAACCTTGACGGGAGGCTACCATATGTCTCCCAACAGCTGTTTCAGTGGGTCCCCTCCCCCAACCTTCTCTGAGCCTGCGGGGACCAAGTGACCTGCCCATTTAGCCCTTGGTGTGCAAAAAAGTGCTGCTCAGAGGTAAAACAACCCAACTCATCTCAAGCAATAAGGGGATTCAGTTCATAATATTATAATTGAAATTACTCCAATAAAGAAAATCAAAGCGCCCTCCCCTCCTCAAAAAAATCATTACATTTTTAAACATTCTTGCTCATCTTTGATTTTTTTTTATTTTTTTTTTATTTCACTATTTGCATGGACATGATGAAAATAGTGAAACCTCCAAAAGCAATGAGCATTTCTCAAAGAAGTATGTAAGTGCTTAGGATATCCAACAATAAGCTTGTGTGAGCATTTCCAACAATAAGCTCAAGTGATTCTTTTCAAAATGATTCATGCTTGGCAAAACATAAAAAGTGGAAATATCCAGGATTAAAAACAAGACTGCCTCAAATTACTTTTTTTTTTCGGGTCATGGATGATTCGTATGCATCAGAAACTCGAAAATTATATTGGATTTCTTCTTCGCGGCACTTTTTTTTGCACATAATGGGCTAAATGGCCAGTTCACAAGGGGCCGAGGTCTCAGAGAAGGCTGGGGGGGGAAGACCCACTGGAAGCTGTTAGCAGAAAGATGGTAACCTCCTGTCAAGGCTGGGGGGAGAGGACCCACTGGACACCTGTTAGGAGAAAGATGGTAACCTCCTGTCAAGGCTGGGGGGAGAGGACTCACTGGACAGCTGTTAGGAGAAAGATGGTAACCTCCTGTCAAGGCTGGGGGGAGAGGACCCACTGGGCAGTTGTTAGGAGAAAGATGGTAACCTCCTGTGAAGGCTGGGGGGAGAGGACCCACTGGACAGCTGTTAGAAGAATGATGGTAACCTCCTGTCAAGGCTGGGGGGAGAGGACCCACTGGACAGCTATTAGGAGAAAGATGGCAACCTCCTGTCAAGGCTGGGGGGAGAGGACCCACTGGACAGCTATTAGGAGAAAGATGGTAACCTCCTGTCAAGGCTGGGGGGAGAGGACCCACTGGATAGCTATTAGGTGAAAGATGGTAACCTCCTCTCAAGGCTGGGGGGAGAGGACCCACTGGACAGCTGTTAGAAGAAAGATGGTAACCTCCTGTCAAGGCTGGGGGGAGAGGACCCACTGGACAGCTGTTAGAAGAAAGATGGTAACCTCCTGTCAAGGCTGGGGGGAGAGGACCCACTGGACAGCTATTAGGAGAAAGATGGTAATCTCCTGTCAAGGCTGGGGGAGAGGACCCACTGGAAGCTGTTAGGAGAAGTATGGCAACCTCCTGTCAAGGCTGGGGGGAGAGGACCCACTGCACAGCTGTTAGGAGAAAGATGGTAACCTCCTGTCAAGACTGGGGGGAGAAGACCCACTGGACAGCTATTAGGAGAAAGATGGTAACCTCCTGTCAAGGCTGGGGGGAGAGGACCCACTGGGCAGCTATTAGGAGAAAGATGGTAACCTCCTATCAAGGCTGGGAGGAGAGGACCCACTGTACAACTGTTAGGAGAAAGATGGTAACCTCCTGTCATGACTGGGGGGAAAGGACCCACTGGACAGCTGTTAGAAGAAAGATGATAACCTCCTGTCAAGGCTGGGGGGAGAGGACCCACTGGACACCTGTTAGGAGAAAGATGGTAACCTCCTGTCAAGGCTGGGGGGAGAGGACCCACTGGACAGCTGTTAGGAGAAAGATGGTAACCTCCTGTCAAGGCTGGGGGGAGAGGACCCACTGGGCAGTTGTTAGGAGAAAGATGGTAACCTCCTGTGAAGGCTGGGGGGAGAGGACCCACTGGACAGCTGTTAGGAGAAAGATGGTAACCTCCTGTCAAGGCTGGGGGAGAGGACCCACTGGACAGCTGTTAGGAGAAATATGGTAACCTCCTGTCAAGACTGGGGGGAAAGGACCCACTGGACAGCTGTTAGGAGAAAGATGGTAACCTCCTGTCAAGGCTGGGGGAGAGGACCCACTGGACAGCTGTTAGGAGAAAGATGGTAACCTCCTGTCAAGGCTGGGGGGAGAGGACCCACTGGACAGCTGTTAGGAGAAAGATGGTAACCTCCTGTCAAGGGGGGGGAGAGAACCCACTGTACAGCTGTTAGGAGAAATATGGCAACCTCCTGTCAAGGCTGGGAGGAGAGGACCCACTGGACAACTGTTAGGAGAAAGATGGTAACCTCCTGTCAAGGGGAGAGGACCCACTGGAAGCTGTTAGGAGAAGTATGGCAACCTCCTGTCAAGGCTGGGGGGAGAGGACCCACTGTGCAGCTGTTAGGAGAAAGATGGTAACCTCCCGTCAAGGCTGAGGGGGAGAGAACCCACTGGACAGCTGTTAGGAGAAAGATGGTAACCTCCTGTCAAGGCCATTAATTGTGCTCTTTAAAGTGCACATTGTGGCTCTCCTACACACCGGAGGGGGGGGGGGGGCTTAGTCGATAGCGCGTCAGGCTCTCGTAATCTTCAGTTTCCAAGTTCGAGTCTCATCTCGGTTAACATTAATATTTATCTCCTCAAAACTCCACGCCCTGCCCTCGGTCAGTAGGGGGACACCAATGGACTTGGAAAGGCCGCCGTCCGTCAGAATATAATTAAGCCATGGCCCTGAATGTGGGAGACTCATACTCTGTGCACGTTAAAGAAACGCTGGATGGCCTTGACCGGAGGCTACCATCTGTCTCCCAACAGCTGTTCCAGTGGGTCCCCTCACCTAACCTTCTCTGAGCCTTTGGGGTCCACGTGACCTGGCCATTTAACATGAAAAAAATTTAGTCCAAAAAAAAATGCCGCTCAGAGGTAAAACAACCCCACCCTGCACACGGGTCTCGGCTTAACGTTTTATCTAAGGTTCGGCAGATTTTTCCAAGCCCTTGCTGTCCCCTTTCTCACTGATAACAGGAAGGGGGTCAGCGGAGATAAATCTAAATTCATTTAATTTGGGACCGAACCTAGGAATTTGCTTGCGCCTGGTTCGCTGCCGATTGAGCCAACCCCCTCCCTGACCCTGAAAGGGGTAGGAAGATTAGGAAAACTAATGTTGTATACACTTGAATTGTTTTTCAGTTCCGAATAATTCAGAAATTAATTTTTTTTTCTCTTATTATTCTGAAATATGTTTTCCCCCTCTCCTCCCCACCCCTCCGCTTCCTTTGAAATTTATAAATCATTTTTAAGTCCTGGAAATTCGTGAAACGACGCTCATATTTAGTGGACAACATCTCTCTCTGGAGTTTTCATTTTCAGAGGCCAATTAAAATTAAAAGTGGCTTCTTTGACACTAGATGGCGCTAATAGCTGCGTTTCGAAAATTTAAATTCCACAACGCCCCTCCAACCTAAGCTTAGTGAACAGCCACTAGGAAAACGACTTTATTCTTAAAGGTCTGCATGAAAAATTATCTATCTAAAAGCAAAAGCATACATTTCCAATCAGTAATGACTTGGGGGAAAAAGCATTTTTAATGAATCTAGAAAATAATTGATAAGAAAAATAAGTACTGTGAATCAATAAAATCGTTTAATCATGCACCTGAAAACGTTTGGTCAGGTCAAAAAAAATTGGAAAAAATGATTAAGATTGCGTATATCGATTATTAGTTTTTTGAGCCCCGAATTCTTTTGATTTTTGAATAATTGATTTAGATTTATGTATGAAAAATGTTCACCACTTTTTTTTTTTTAATTTTGAAATGTCTACAATCCCATTTACTACGTTACGTGATCGATGTCTTTACCATTTATTACATTTTCTAATTCAAAATTTTTTTCAAAAACTCCTAAGGCACGTGACAAACACAGCAAAAGGTGTTTTCAAAATGCTTTTTTGCTGTGTTTGTCACGTGCCTTAGGATCTCACAATATCATCATGGTCACTGTCAAATTGCGAGGAATAAAAGAAAATCCGAAGAAACAGTACAACAAATAAAAATTCCATTCTTTACTGGTTTCGAAACCAGGTTCTCAAAATTGTAACTTAAATCACTAAGACAACAAAGTTACACCAAAGACACAAAAGCAGTCTTCTCCGAAATTATGGTAACTCGTTAAAAGCAACAAAATGTCAATATATCTCGCATCCCAATATCAAGTTCTGTCTTCTTCGCTCTACAGTGAAGCAATCTTTACGATGATAAATCATCCTTTCGAACTTCGGATAAGAAACAAAACAACTTACATTTTGTCTTCCGAAATCGTGCTGAAATGAAACACATTTGGATACATCTTCGAATCTAAGGTTATCCAAATCATCCCAGTTAAGATTACAAGCGCTTGGAAGTAGCACCGGTTTCGCGAAGAGCATACCACTCTACCTATGTAACGAAAAAGAAAAAGGGCGTGGTCTCTCAATTCAGAGGGGGGGGGGGCAGTCGAGGGAAAGATAAGAGCCTCCACTAAAATCTTTAGCCGAAAGGCAATATCAATGTTCTTTACGTGGGTGTTGCATCCGTATAGTCAGATGCGCGGACATCCACAGAACATATCATTGAATGATCTCACTGATGCTGTACTTCGCCTGGGCGCCACCCCAGTGACGTCACACTGCCAATATACTGGGCGTATATCCCTCCGCGTTAGCTTACCGACTGTGTCGTCTACTGCCGTCTGTCGTGATGCTGTCCTCTGCGCCTCTGGTTTCGCGCACATCGCTTCAGAGCGTGGATAATGCTGAATCTTGAGCATGCGCTGTTGCCTGTCGTTTCGATGGGAGGTCAGTTGTCATAGGAGCGGGATGGGAGGATGCAATTACTATGGTGATGAGTGCGATTGCAGATGAAAGAGTATCTTTGAAATTTTAGCCTAGAGAGGTGCATAAAACCTGTTCTGTGTAATAAATATAAATAATTACTACAGAGACAGCATACTTGCCTTAAGAGCCTTTAGTTGTAATGGAAATTATCTAGGAAGAGCTCAGCAACAAAACCAACAAACATAAGAAAGAAAGCATCCATCGTTATCCAGGATTCGAACCCTGTCTTCCTTGCTCAAAAGAGTCAAGTATGCTGTATATAAGCTACTGAAAATGTAATTATAAAAGAAAAAACTTTCAAAACTTAATACTATGTACAAAAATAATGTTTCAATATTTATAGATTTCAAATTTCAAGGAAATTGAGGGCAAACATTCCTAAAGACACTGTCCTACTAAAATACTACAGAATTTCCGTGTTGTAGCAATAGGATTCTAACTTCGAAGCTTAACTTCGAATTTAAACTTCTTAAATATCCATTTAATGGAAGAATGTGACTGAAGATAATAGCATAATCAAATCTATTTAAAACTCGATTTTTCAGCGATATTCGTTCGGTATTTAAAGAGTTATGAAAGCTGGGATATTTAATAATAAATTATCTTGTTTTATAAAAAAAAAAGAATCGTAATTTTCTAATGTTTCATTAATCATTACACAAACTACTAAAAATGCTTTTATTTTATTAAGTAGTTTCAAACAATACTTATTATTTAAGTTTAATTAATTTCTGAGGTAAATTCATATGAAGCATTAGTGCTATGAATCATTCTAACTTTCATAAATTTTTTAATATTCAACGAACATTGTAGAAAATCGAGATTTCAATAGATTTGATTATGATCTTTACCTTTAGTCCATATTTTAATTAAATGATATGTTTTAAAAGTTATAAAGCTTCGAAATGAGAGCTGAAATTTAATATTATATGTTGCAATTAAATAAACCTTAGAATCAAGTAACTTAGCGATCCTTTGAAATCTACTTGACAAAAGATATTTGATGAAATTTAAATTCAAATAAAGCTTCTAAAGTTAAAAAAAATCTTTTTTGCCCATAATGGCAGACTCTTCCATCTGTCAGTTGGTTCTTTAGGATTTATAAAAAACAGTAGAACTAAAATATAGAGCACTTAACTGTCCATAGAATTTACCGAGAAAATATAGGTGTGTGGCATTCCAAAATGAAAAAGGCAAAAAAATCGCATGTAATCATCCAACAGGACTTTTAAACTTTGCAGAAAATTTATGTGGATAAAGAAAGTGATTGCCGATACCGGTTTCTTGTAACAAATAAAACTAGAAATAAAACCACAGTACTGAAAGCCCATTGGAAATATTTTGATAATGAGAGCTTTAAAAACAAAATAATAAAGTTTACTTTTAACTCATAAAATTAGTATTTCGTATTAAATAATCCATAAAAAAAGCATTTCGCAATTATTCCTTCAATAAATAACTTTGCATTCATTTATTAGTTCAAAGTTCAGTCCTTTCTATTACCTTTTTCATTAACTCTTTCTATTTCAGTCACTGTCTGAAATTCAAAATGCAGAAGGACTTTGTAATCTTATCAATGAATAACACAAAACCCAATGTTTCTCCGAAGTAGAAAACTGAGCATTGTTTCTAGAAACAATGTATGTAGGGAGCAACTTGTACAAACCACAATATTTCTCTGATGTATAAAAGTGAACATTGTTTTCTTTAAATAGTGTGTGTAAAGATCAATTTGTACAAAACACAATGTTTCTCTGAAATAGAAAAGTGAGCATTGTTTTATAAAAACAGTGTGTATTATTGTTTTTCAGTGAGAAAAAGTCAGAAAACTAAACGTTGTTTCTAGAAACAATGTATGTAAGGAGAAACTTGACAAAATGCAATATTACTCTGAAATAGAAAATTGAACACTGTTTTATAGAAACAGTGTGTCTGTCTCTCTGTGTGTAGAAAGAGCAACTGGTATAAAACATATTTCTCTGAAATAGTAAAGTGAACATTGTTTTTTAAGAACACTTTGTATAGGGAGCAACTTCTGTAAAACATAATAGTTCTCTGAAGTTGAAAACTGAACGTTGTTTTCTAGAAATACTTTTTATAGGGAGCAACTTCTGTGAAACATAATAGTTCTCTGAAGTTGAAAACTGAACGTTGTTTTCTAGAAACACTTTGTATAGGGAGCAACTTCTGTAAAACATAATAGTTCTCTGAAGTTGAAAACTGAACGTTGTTTTCTAGAAACACTTTGTATAGGGAGCAACTTCTGTAAAACATAATAGTTCTCTGAAGTTGAAAACTGAACGTTGTTTTCTAGAAATACTTTTTATAGGGAGCAACTTCTGTGAAACATAATAGTTCTCTGAAGTTGAAAACTGAACGTTGTTTTCTAGAAACACTTTGTATAGGGAGCAACTTCTGTAAAACATAATAGTTCTCTGAAGTTGAAAACTGAACGTTGTTTTCTAGAAATACTTTTTATAGGGAGCAACTTCTGTGAAACATAATAGTTCTCTGAAGTTGAAAACTGAACGTTGTTTTCTAGAAACACTTTGTGTAGGGAGCAACTTCTGTAAAACATAATAGTTCTCTGAAGTTGAAAACTGAACGTTGTTTTCTAGAAATACTTTTTATAGGGAGCAACTTCTGTGAAACATAATAGTTCTCTGAAGTTGAAAACTGAACGTTGTTTTCTAGAAACACTTTGTGTAGGGAGCAACTTCTGTAAAACATAATAGTTCTCTGAAGTTGAAAACTGAACGTTGTTTTCTAGAAATACTTTTTATAAGGAGCAACTTCTGTGAAACATAATAGTTCTCTGAAGTTGAAAACTGAACGTTGTTTTCTAGAAACACTTTGTATAGGGAGCAACTTCTGTAAAACATAATAGTTCTCTGAAGTTGAAAACTGAACGTTGTTTTCTAGAAACACTTTGTATAGGGAGCAACTTCTGTAAAACATAATAGTTCTCTGAAGTTGAAAACTGAACGTTGTTTTCTAGAAACACTTTGTATAGGGAGCAACTTGTACAAAACACAATAGTTCTCAGAAGCATGAAAGTGAACATTGTTTTCTAGAAATAGTGTGTGGATCATTTTATACAAAACACAATATTTCTCTAAAGAAGAAAACAACATTGTTATCTAGAAACAGTGTCTGTAGGCAGCTATTTGTACAAAACGCAATATCTCTTTGAAAAAGAAAACATTGTTGTCCAGAAACAGTACATGTAGCGAGCTACTTGCATAGAACACAATATTTCTCTGACGTAGGAAACTGAACATTTTTTCTAGAAACAGCGTAAGTACGAAGCAAATTGCACAAAACAAAATATTTCTCTGAAATAGAGTAGTGAGTACAGTTTTTCTTTTTTAAACAGTGTGTATAGGAAACAACTTGTGTAAAACGCAATATTTCTCCGAAGTAGAAAGTTGAACATTGTTTCTTGAAACTGGGGATGTAGGGAGCAACTTGTACAAAACACAATATTTTTCTCAGAAATATAAAGATGAACGTTGTTTTCTACATATAGAGTGTGTTTACGGAAATTTGTACAAAACACAATATTTCTTTGAAGTAGAAAACTGAACGTTCTTCCTAGAAACAATGTATATAAGGAGAAACTTGTACAAAACGCAATATTACTCTGAAATAGAAAACAGAACACTGTTTTATACAAACAGTGTGTCTGTCTCTGTGTGTGTGTAGGGGGCGGGGGTGGCTCAGTCGGTAGCGCGCCAGGCTCGTAATCTGTAGTTCCCAGGTTCGAGTCCCAGCTGGGTCAACGTTGAGATTTATCTCCGCAAAATTCCCCGCCTTGACCACGGTCAGTAGGGGACACCGATGGGCTTGGAAAGGCCGCCGTCCGTCGAATGGGACGTTAAGCCGTGGTCCCGTGTGCGGGAGAGCCATAATCTGTGCACGTTAAAGAACACGCTGGATGGCCTTGACGGGAGGCTACCATCTGTCTCCCAACAGCTGTTCCAGTGGGTCCCTTCCCCCAACCTTCTCTGAGCCTTCGGCGTCCATGTGACCTGGCCATTTAGCCCATGGTGTGCAAAAAAGTGCCGCTCAGAGGTAAAACAACCCAACTCTGTGTGTGTAGAGAGAGCAACTTGTATAAAACATAATATTACTCTGAAATAGAAAAGTGAGCATTGCTCTCTAGAAACACTGTGTATAGGGAGCAACTTGTACAAAACACAATAGTTATCAGAAGTATGAAAATTAACATTGTTTTCTAGAAACAGTGTGTCTGTATGGATCATTTTATACAAAGCACAATATTTCTCTAAAGAAGAAAACTCAACATTGTTTCTAGAAACAATGTATGTAGGGAGCAACTTATACAAAACATAATATTTATCTGAAGTATAAAAGTAAACATTGTTTTCTATAAGCAGTGTGTGGGGATCAACTTGTACAAAACACAATATCTCTATGGAAAAAGAAACATTATTTTCTAGAAACAGTACATGAAGCTAGCTACTTGTACCGAACACAATATTTCCCCGAGGTAGAAAACTGAACATTGTTTTCTAGATACAGTGTATGTAGGGAGCAACTTGTACGAAACAAAATATTTCTCTGAAATAGAAAAGTGAGCACTGTTTTTTTAGAAAGTGTGTATAGGAAGCAACTTGTGCAAAACAAAATATTTCTCCGAGGTAGGAAACTGAACATTTTTTTTCTACAAACAGCGTATATAGGGAGCAACTTGTACAAAACAAAATATTTCTCTGAAATAGAAAAGTGAGCGTTGTTTTATTTTTTTTTTTCTTTTGGAAACTGTGTATAGGAAGCAACTTGTGGAAAATCCAATATTTCTTCGAAGTAGAAAACTGAACTTTGTTTTTAGAAACAGGGGATGGAGGGAGCAATTTGTACAAAACAAAATATTTCTCTGTATAAAAGTGAATATTGTTTTCAAGAGACAATGTGTGGGGGGGAAAGGGGTGGCTCAATCGGTAGCGCGCGAGGCTCGTAATCTGTAGTTCCCGGGTTCGAATCTCGGCTGGGTCAGCGTTGAGCCTTATCTCCGCAAAGCTCCCTGCCCACGGTAATTAGGGGGACACTGATGGGCTAGGAAAGGCCGTCGTCCGTCGGATGGGACGTTAAACCGTGGCTCGTTATGCAGGAGAGTCATACTCTGTGCACGTTAAAGTAACACACTGGATGGCCTTGACGGGAAGACTAACATCTGCCTCTCAACAGCTGTTCCAGTAGGTCCCCCCCCCCTTAGTCTTCAGAGTCCTCAACGTCAGACTATGCGACAAGTCGGTTGAAGTATTCCAAGTCGCATCACCTTGCATCGGACTCGCCTGGAGTGGAGAGCGAGATATAAAAAAATGTGGACCATGCTCTAAGCAGGACTAAACGCAAAAGAACAAGAAGAAGAGTGTGTGGGGGGGATCAATTTTTGCAAAACACGATATTTTTTTTGAAGTGCAAAACTGAACCTTGTTTCTTGAAACAATGCATGTAAAGAGAAACTTGTACAAAACGCAATATTACTCTGAAATAGGATTTAGAAAAAACAAAAACAAAACGCATAAATAGTTATAAAAACAGTGTGTGTGTGTGTAGAGAGAAAGCAACTTGTACAAAACAAAATATTTCTCTGAAATAGAAAAGTGAGCATTGTTTTCTAAAAGCCGGTGTGCATAGGGAGCAACTTGTGCAAAACATAATATTTCTCCGAAGTTGAAAACTGAACATTGTTTTCTATAAACACTGGATATAGGGAGCAACTTGTACAAAACACAATAGTTCTCAGAAGCATGAAAGTGAACATTGTTTTCTAGAAATATTTTGTGTATGGATCATTTTATACAAAGCACAATACTTCTCTAAGGAAGAAAACTCAACATTGTTATCTAGAAACATTACGTTTAGGGAGCTACTTGTACCAAAAATTATTTCTGTGAAGTAGAAAACTGAACATTTGTTTTTAGAAATAAATCTATGTAGGGAGCAACTTGTACGAAACGCAATATTTCTCAGAAGTATAAAAGTGAACATTGTTTTCTATAAGCAGTGTGTGTAGAGATTAATTTGTACAAAACACAATATCTCTCTGAAAAAGGAAACATTTTCTAGAAATTGACATGTAGCGAGCTACTTGTACAAAGCATAATATTTCTCTGAAGTAGAACACTGAACGTTTTTTCTAGAAACAGTATATATAGGGAGCCGTCCCGTGGCCGAGTGGTTAGCACGCTTGGCTACTGACCTAAGGGACCTGGGTTCGAGTCCCGGATTTAGGCATGGATGTATGTGTCGTTTTTCTGCTGAGGTCCTGCCATCCTCTCAGATCTCCTACTGTGGCATATAAACTGACAGGCTCCTGTCAGACCTCTGTGGCAAGCAGCTGCTTGAGGGGGTATTTATTTTATTTTTATATATAGGGAGCAACTTGTGCATTCTGTGCGTTTCTGGGTGGAGAAACATTTCCTTGGGGGAAAATGCTCCCTTTTCTACCTCATATATATAGTTCTGGATTCCTTAGGATCGACGTGCATGAACCCTTATTCATATTCATCATTTTAATAATGCGCTAATTGATTCTCTAGCTATAATCCTTCACTTCTCAATAGATCACTGAATGACTGTATACTTCGAAGCACTTTCTTAAATTACGGATGTATGCAATTTTCTTATTAAAATTATTCTAATCATTCTTCTTTCTTCTCTGTGGCGCTCATTAGGAATTCTGCCTTGAGAAAAACTGAAGTACTTCTACACTTATATTCTCGCACACTTACGCATTTCCCTCGCCTCTCTTTTGCGGAATTTCTTCCCAATCATGATAATGTGCCTTTTGCTTCGAAATTTGCCATTATTTTCACAGAAAAAAACTACAAAAGAGAGAAGCCTACAATACATATTAGAGAATTTCCATGTTCCAGAGGCTGGCCAGATTTAGGGAACTTCCATGTTCCAGAGCCCTATCAATTCTCCGCAAAATTCCCCGCCTGTCCACGGTCAGTAGGAGACACCGATGGGCTTGGAAAGACCGCCGTGCGTCGGATGGGACGTTAAGCCGTGGCTCCGTGTGCGGGAGAGCCACACCCGTACACGTTAAAGAACACTCTCCGTGGCCTTAACGAGTGGCTACCATCTGTCTCCCAACAACTGTTCCAGTGGGCTCCCTCCCTCAACCTTCTCTGAGCCTTCAGGGTCCTTGTGACCTGGCCATTTAGCCCATGATGTGCAAAAAAGTGTCTCTCAGAGGTATAACAACCCAATGTTAAGGAACACGCTGGATGGCCTTGACGGGAGGCTACCATCTGTCTCCCAACAGCTGTTCCAGTGGGTCCCCTCTCTCAACCTTCTCTGAGACTTTGGGGTCCATGTGACCTGGCCCTTTAGCCCATGATGTGCAAAAAAGTGTCGCTCAGAGGTAAAACAACCCAATGTTAAGGAACACGTTGGATGGCCTTGACGGGAGGCTACCATCTGTCTCCCAACGACTGTTCCAGTGGGCCCCCTCCCCCAACCTTCTCTGAGCCTTCAGGGTCATTGTGACCTGGCCATTTAGCACATGGTGTGCAAAAAAGTGCCGCTCAGAGGTAAAACAACCCAGCCCAACAAGCCCTACCAATTTATTGCAGAACGCCCAAAAAACAGAGCCCTGATAAATTGTCATAGAAATGTTATGTTACAGGACGCACCAGATTATTTCAAAATTTCCATTTCACAGAACCTCACCTCATGTTTAACAGCCCTACCAATTTATTAGTGAACTTCCATGTTACAGTTGCCGCACCATTTTTTTAGAGAATGCCCAGGTTGCAAAGCCCAGAAAAATTGTTCAAAAAATTTCACGTTACAGAACAGTACCAAAAAATTTAAGAACTTCCACATTACTCAGCTCTACCAATTCATGAGCAAACTTTCTTATTGCTGAGCCCTATGAATTTGTTAGAGAGCACCCAAGTTGCAGAGACCTATCAAATTGTTGGATAACTTGTATGGTACAAAACCCTTCCCCATGTTACACGGGCGTTGGGTTGGGTTGTTTTACCTCTGAGCGGCACTTTTTTGCACACCATGGGCTAAATGGCCAGGTCACATGGACCCCGAAGGCTCAGAGAAGGTTGGGGGAGGGGACCCACTGGAACAGTTGTTGGGAGACAGATGGTAGCTACTCGTTAAGACCACGGAGAGTGTTCTTTAACGTGTACGGGTGTGGCTCTCCCGCACACGGGACCACGGCTTAACGTCCCATCCGACGGACGGCGGCCTTTCCAAGCCCATCGGTGTCCCCTACTGACCGTGGGCAGGGCGGGGAATTTTGCGGAGATAAATCTCAACGCTGACCCAGCTGGGACTCGAACCTGGGAACTACAGATTACGAGCCTGGCGCGAATAATTTTTGTCAGAAGTGGGATCCGGAAGGTTGGGGGAGGGGACCCACTGGAACAGCTGTTGGGAGACAGATGGTAGCCACCCGTTAAGGCCATGGAGAGTGTTCTTTAACGTGTACGGGTGTGGCTCTCCCGCACGCGGGGCCACGGCTTAACATACCATCCGACGGACGGCGGCCTTTCTAATCCCATCGGTGACCCCTACTGACCGTGGGCAGGGCGGGGAATTTTGCGAAGTTAAATCTCAACGCTCACCCAGCTGGGACTCGAACCTGCGAACTACAGATTACGAGCCTGGCGCGCTACCGACTAAGCCACCCCCGCCCCTTACACGGGCGTACAAATATATTAGAAAATTTTCATGTTTCAGAGCCTTGTAAAAACGTTAGAGAACTTCCATGTTACAGAACCCTACCGAATTATTTGAGAATTTCCATTTTACGGAACTTTATTCCATGTACCAGAGCCCTACCAATTTATTAGCAAACTTCCATGTTACATAAAGAAACTTACCATTTAATTAGAGAACGTTCCTGTTACAGAGTCCTCCCAATTTTAAAGAATTTTTATGGTACAGAACCCTACCCAATTATTTTAGGACTTCCATGTTGCAGAATCCTATCCCATTTGCATAGCCCTACCAATTTGCTAGCAAACTTCAATGTTTCATAGAATGCCTAGGTCAGAACCCTGTCCAATTGCCAGAGAACGTCCATGCTATGGAACCCTATCCAATTACTAGACAACTTGGCAATGAGTACGGAGGAAAAAAACTTCTTGAGCCGTGTAGGATTCAAACACGCGACTTCCTTATAACTGGTCAGAGTTTGTTTTAATGAGGTCGTAGGTTCGAATCCCACCCAGCTCAAGACAATCTTTCCTTTCGACCCATTGTCATCATCAGCAACGCAATAGTTCCCAGGTTCGAGTCCCAGCTGGGTCAGCGCTGAGATTTATCTCCACAAAATTCCCCGCCCTGCCCATGGTCAGTAGGGAACACCGATGGGCTTGGAAAGGCCGTCGTCCGTCGGATGGGACGTTAAGCCGTGGCCCCGTGTGCGGGAGAGCCATACCTGTGCTCTTTAAAGAACACGCTGGATGGCCTTGACGGGAGGCTACCATCTGTCTCCCAACAGCTGTTCCAGTGGGTTCCCTCCCCCAACCTTCTCTGAGCCTCCGGGGTCATTGTGACCTGGCCATTTAGCCCAGGGTGTGCAAAAAAAGTGCCGCTCAGAGGTAAAACAACCCAACAACATAATAATGGTTAAATACCTTGTAATCGAACAATGCTATGGATTGAAACGGTGTGTAATATGGATTGAAACGGTGTTAAATACCTTGTAATCGAACAATGCTAGGGATTGAAACGGATTGAAACGGTTCCGTATTTCGCCAATCCCACTTAGTACAGATAATCACGGATTCTATCTTTTTTTTTTTGAAATGCTGTCTGAAATACAAATCTTCAGAAGATAAATCTTAGAATATTTGACAACGAAGCAAACAACATTCTTCTGAAAACAAAAATTGTTGTGTGGTTTAAGTTTCTTTCTGTTGAAGTCTGGGAAAATGATTCAGTGAATTTGTGGCGCGAAGATTATAACATTAAAATATCAAATAAAAGTGAGAAAATTTTACCATCTGCATCAGTGGCGTAGAGTGACTTTCCGAATCAGCGAAAAATTTCTCAATTCTTCCATGGACACTTCGCACTGCATTGTATCAATCCGCCTGTGACTTCTGATTCAAGCTTTGTCTCTTACTGATAAACATAAATTTAATCACACTCATCTTTCTTAATGATGGTGGCTAATAGACTAAATGTTAAGAAACAGAATGATTTTGCAAATATTCAGAAAATAACGAATAGGTCTCATTACAATGGCTTGTTGCATTTTTCATTAGCCGTAAAAGTTTGCTTATTAATTATTAAAAATAATATTTTACGATAAGCTTTTGATGTGTCAAGAATTGAATTGGATTGTTTTACCTCTGAGCAGCATCTATTTCGCACACGGTGCCTACCATCTGTCTCCCAACAGCCCAATGATCCAGAGAAGGCTGGCCCCAATGGTTCAGAGAAGGCTGACCCCAATGGTTCAGAGAAGGCTGACCCCAATGGTTCAGATAAGGCTGACCCCAATGATTCAGTGAAGGCTGACCCTAATGGTTCAGAGAAGGCTGACCCCAATGATTCAGAGAAGGCTGACCCCAATGGTTCAGAGAAGGCTGACCCAATGATTCAGAGAAGACTGACCCCAATGGTTCAGAGAAGGCTGACCCCAATGATTCAGAGAAGGCTGACCCCAATGGTTCAGAGAAGGCTGACCCCAATGGTTCAGAGAAGGTTGACCTCAATGGTTCAGAGAAGGCTGACCCCAATGATTCAGAGAAGGCTAACCCCAATGATTCAGAGAAGGTTGACCCCAATGGTTCAGAGAAGTCTGACCCCAATGGTTCAGAAAAGGCTGACCCCAATAATTCAGAGAAGATTAACCCCAATGATTCAGAGAAGGCTGACCCCAATGGTTCAGAGAAGGCTGAGGAAGATGATCCACTGGACATCTGTAGGATACACAAAGTAGCCTCCCTTCAAGACCCATGTAGCGTGTTCGTTAACGTGACCAGGCTTTCTCCTGACACGGAGCACGGCTTAATGGCCCATCTGACAGACGACAATTCCAATTTCTAAGCTCATCAGTATCAGCTTTCTCGGCGAGGACAGAATTCTCAACTCAGTCACAGATAGGACTCGAACCTGGGAACTGCCGATTACCAGTGTGGAGCCCTGTCGAATGAGGGAACCCTCCACACCGGAGAGTTGGGAGAGACTTTGCAAATAAAATATTACAGTTTATTGACAGCTCAACTTTCAGATTGATATGGCAAACTCTAGGAAAAGTAAATAGCTCTGCAAAGAAGAACCCGGATGCTACTTTAATTGAAGAATGCTGCTGTGCTTCGTCCTCAGTTTTCGTGACGTGAAGGTTGCTATGTTGTTTCAAAAACTACTAGCATCACTTAAATTCAGAGGCCACAATTGCGAACAAAAACTTGTTGTCAGTGGAGGAGTTTCAAAATTCAGCAAAGACGTAAAAAAACAAACTATTTACCCAAAAACGCGAAAAAAAAAAAAGGATTTCCATCAAGCCTCTCTTAAGGAAACAAGAAATTACTAATTTCAACAATATTTCTTTCCGTAGGGTTACAGAAGCTGAAATATTTAAAAACCTTGTTCTTCAACAAATCAATCAGAATTGGGATTGGATTGGATTGTTTTACCTCTGAGCGGCACTTTTTGCACACCATGGGCTAAATGGCCAGGCCACAAGGACCCCGAAGGCTCAGAGAAGGTTGGGGGAGGGGACCCACTGGAACAGCTGTTGGGAGACAGATGGTAGCCTCCCGTCAAGGCCATCCAGCGTGTTCTTTAACGTTGGGTTGTTTTACCTCTGAACGGCACTTTTTTGCACACCATGGGCTAAATGGCCAGGCCACAAGGACCCCGAAGGCTCAGAGAAGGTTGGGGGAGGGGACCTACTGGAACAGCTGTTGGGAGACAGATGGTAGCCTCCCGTCAAGGCCATCCAGCGTGTTCTTTAACGTTATGTTGTTTTACCTCTGAACGGCACTTTTTTGCACACCATGGGCTAAATGGCCAGGCCACAAGGACCCCGAAGGCTCAGAGAAGGTTGGGAGAGGGGACCCACTGGAACAGCTGTTGGGAGACAGATGGTAGCCTCCCGTCAAGGCCATCCAGCGTGTTCTTTAACGTGCACAGGGTATGGCTCTCCCGCACACGGGCCCACGGCTTAACGTCCCATCCGACGGACGGCTGCCTTTTCAAGCCCATCGGTGTCCCCTACTGTCCGTGGGCAGGGCGGAGAAATTTCGCGGAGATAAATCTCAACGCTGACCCAGCTGGGACTCGAACCTGGGAACTACAGATTACGAGCCTGGCGCGCTACCGACTGAGCCACCCCCGCCCTTCAGAATTGCGGAAAGAGAAATAATTGTTTACATAAACTACTAAACTATATTTTAATAATATTTAATTAACGGTTATTGCTTTGAGTTTTCAACTTTGTTTGAAATAACTTTGAACATGAATAATTTCAACTAAGTTACTGAACTTAAACGTTGTAGTCTTCATAATTCTTTAAATACTAAACGAATAACGTTAAAAAAAAGATTTAATTGAATTTGATTGGAATCTTTATATCATCTTCAGTCATATATTCCCGTGAAAAAATTAAGTAGTTGTTGACGTCTGCATTCACTTACTCTCCCCTTAGATGACGTCTTCACACATCTTTTGAACTGTGATGTACTTTTCTTATAACTTCAATGTCTTCATGCCATCTCCTTCTCTTTGAATTTCTTGATCGTTTCAGCTTCCTCTTTCGTTTGGTTCAAAGATTTTTGATTGATTTGAACTTCACACTTTTTCACAGCTTTCACATCCTTTTGGATTTAGTGGGTTTTAAGCTTAATTGTCTTCAATTAATTGCTTAATTGTCTTCTTCTTCATTTCAGCTTAATTGTCTTCTTCGCACCTTCCTTTTAGGTTTGGTGAGCTTCATGGCTTTCTCTTTCCTTTTGATCTAGTGGTCGTCTTCACACATTCCTCTTTCTTTTATATTCAGTAGCTATGGTCGTCTTCACGCTTTCCTCTTCCCTTTATAATTAGTAGGATTCATGTCTTTCTCTTTCCTTTTGGCTTCGTAGTCTTCTGCACACCTTCCTCTTCCTTTTAGGTTTGGTGGGCTTCATAGCTTTCACTTCTTTTGACCGAATAGTCGTCTTCACGCTTTCTTCTTCCCATTATATTTAGTAGGCTTAATGTCTTTCTCTTTCCTTTTGGTCTTCTTCACACCTTCCTCTTCCCTTTATATTTAATAGGCTTTGTGTCTTTCTCTTTCCTTTTGGCTTTGTAGTCTTCTTCACATCTTCCTGTTCTCTTTATATTTAGTAGGCTTTGTGTCTTTCTCTTTCCTTTTGGCTTTGCAGTCTTCTTCACACCTTCCTCTTCCCTTTATATTTAGTAGGCTCTGTGTCTTTCTCTTTCCTTTTGGCTTTGCAGTCTTCTTCACACCTTCCTCTTCCCTTTATATTTAATAGGCTTTGTGTCTTTCTCTTTCCTTTTGGCTTTGTAGTCTTCTTCACACCTTCCTCTTCTCTTTATATTTAGTAGGCTTTGTGTCTTTCTCTTTCCTTTTGGCTTTGCAGTCTTCTTCACACCTTCCTCTTCCCTTTATATTTAGTAGGCTCTGTGTCTTTCTCTTTCCTTTTGGTCTACTTCACACCTTCCTCTTCCCTTTATATTTAGTAGGCTTTGTGTCTTTCTCTTTCCTTTTGGCTTTGCAGTCTTCACACCTTTTTCTTCCCTTTATATTTAGTAGGCTTTGTGTCTTTCTCTTTTTTTTTTTGGCTTTGCAGTCTTCTTCACACCTTCCTCTTCCCTTTATATTTAGTAGGCTTTGTGTCTTTCTCTTTCCTTTTGGCTTTGCAGTCTTCTTCACACCTTCCTCTTCCCTTTATATTTAGTAGGCTTTATGTCTTTCTCTTTCCTTTTGGCTTTGCAGTCTTCTTCACACCTTCCTCTTCTCTTTATATTTAGTAGGCTTTGTGTCTTTCTCTTTCCTTTTGGCTTTGCAGTCTTCACACCTTCCTCTTCCCTTTATATTTAATAGGCTTTGTGTCTTTCTCTTTCCTTTTGGCTTTGCAGTCTTCTTCACACCTTCCTCTTCTCTTTATATTTAGTAGGCTTTGTGTCTTCCTCTTTCTTTTTGGCTTTATAGTCTTCTTCACACGTTCCTCTTCCCTTTATATTTAGTAAGCTTCATGTCTTTCTCTTTTTCTTTCCTTTTGGCTTTGCAGTCTTCTTCACACCTTCCTCTTCTCTTTATATTTAGTAGGCTTTGTGTCTTTCTCTTTCCTTTTGGCTTTGCAGTCTTCACACCTTCCTCTTCCCTTTATATTTAATAGGCTTTATGTCTTTCTCTTTCCTTTTGGCTTTGCAGTCTTCTTCACACCTTCCTCTTCTCTTTATATTTAGTAGGCTTTGTGTCTTTCTCTTTCCTTTTGGCTTTGCAGTCTTCACACCTTCCTCTTCCCTTTATATTTAATAGGCTTTGTGTCTTTCTCTTTCCTTTTGGCTTTGCAGTCTTCACACCTTCCTCTTCCCTTTATATTTAATAGGCTTTGTGTCTTTCTCTTTCCTTTTGGCTTTGCAGTCTTCACACCTTCCTCTTCCCTTTATATTTAATAGGCTTTGTGTCTTTCTCTTTCCTTTTGGCTTTGCAGTCTTCTTCACACCTTCCTCTTCTCTTTATATTTAGTAGGCTTTGTGTCTTCGTCTTTCTTTTTGGCTTTATAGTCTTCTTCACACGTTCCTCTTCCCTTTATATTTAGTAAGCTTCATGTCTTTCTCTTTCTCTTTCCTTTTGGCTTTGCAGTCTTCTTCACACCTTCCTCTTCTCTTTATATTTAGTAGGCTTTGTGTCTTTCTCTTTCCTTTTGGCTTTGCAGTCTTCACACCTTCCTCTTCCCTTTATATTTTGTAAGCTTCATGTCTTTCTCTTTCTCTTTCCTTTTGGCTTTGCAGTCTTCTTCACACCTTCCTCTTCTCTTTATATTTAGTAGGCTTTATGTCTTTCTCTTTCCTTTTGGCTTTGCAGTCTTCTTCACACCTTCCTCTTCTCTTTATATTTAGTAGGCTTTGTGTCTTTCTCTTTCCTTTTGGCTTTGTAGTCTTCTTCACACCTTCCTCTTCCCTTTATATTTAGTAGGCTTTGTGTCTTTCTCTTTCCTTTTGGCTTTGTAGTCTTCTTCACACCTTCCTCTTCCCTTTATATTTAGTAGGCTTTGTGTCTTTCTCTTTCCTTTTGGCTTTGCAGTCTTCTTCACACCTTCCTCTTCCCTTTATATTTAGTAGGCTTTGTGTCTTTCTTTTTCCTTTTGGCTTTGTAGTCTTCTTCACACCTTCCTCTTCCCTTTATATTTAGTAGGCTTTGTGTCTTTCTCTTTCCTTTTGGCTTTGCAGTCTTCTTCACACCTTCCTCTTCCCTTTATATTTAGTAGGCTTTGTGTCTTTCTCTTTCCCTTTGGGTTTGCAGTCTTCTTCACACCTTCCTCTTCCCTTTATATTTAGTAGGCTTTGTGTCTTTCTCTTTCCTTTTGGCTTTGTAGTCTTCTTCACACCTTCCTCTTCTCTTTATATTTAGTAGGCTTTGTGTCTTTCTCTTTCCTTTTGGCTTTGCAGTCTTCTTCACACCTTCCTCTTCCCTTTATATTTAGTAGGGTTTGTGTCTTTCTTTTTCCTTTTGGCTTTGTAGTCTTCTTCACACCTTCCTCTTCCCTTTATATTTAGTAGGCTTTGTGTCTTTCTCTTTCCTTTTGGCTTTGCAGTCTTCTTCACACCTTCCTCTTCCCTTTATATTTAGTAGGCTTTGTGTCTTTCTCTTTCCTTTTGGCTTTGCAGTCTTCTTCACACCTTCCTCTTCCCTTTATATTTAGTAGGCTCTGTGTCTTTCTCTTTCCTTTTGGCTTTGCAGTCTTCTTCACACCTTCCTTTTCCCTTTATATTTAATAGGCTTTGTGTCTTTCTCTTTCCTTTTGGCTTTGCAGTCTTCTTCACACCTTCCTCTTCTCTTTATATTTAGTAGGCTTTGTGTCTTCCGCTTTCCTTTTGGCTTTGTAATCTTCTTCACACCTTCCTCTTCCCTTTATATTTAGTAGGCTTTGTGTCTTTCTCTTTCCTTTTGGCTTTGCAGTCTTCTTCACACCTTCCTCTTCTCTTTATATTTAGTAGGCTTTGTGTCTTCCTCTTTCCTTTTGGCTTTATAGTCTTCTTCACACGTTCCTCTTCCCTTTATATTTAGTAATCTTCATGTCTTTCTCTTTCCTTTCCTTTTGGCTTTGTAGTCTTCTTCACACCTTTCTCTTCCCTTTATATTTAATAGGCTTTGTGTCTTTCTCTTTCCTTTTGGCTTTGCAGTCTTCTTCACACCTTCCTCTTCTCTTTATATTTAGTAGGCTCTGTGTCTTTCTCTTTCCTTTTGGCTTTGCAGTCTTCTTCACACCTTCCTCTTCCCTTTATATTTAATAGGCTTTGTGTCTTTCTCTTTCCTTTTGGCTTTGTAGTCTTCTTCACACCTTCCTCTTCTCTTTACATTTAGTAGGCTTTGTGTCTTTCTCTTTCCTTTTGGCTTTGCAGTCTTCTTCACACCTTCCTCTTCTCTTTATATTTAGTAGGCTTTGTGTCTTCCTCTTTCCTTTTGGCTTTGTAGTCTTCTTCACACCTTCCTCTTCCCTTTATATTTAGTAGGCTTTGTGTCTTTCTCTTTCCTTTTGGCTTTGCAGTCTTCTTCACACCTTCCTCTTCTCTTTATATTTAATAGGCTTTGTGTCTTTCTCTTTCCTTTTGGCTTTGCAGTCTTCTTCACACCTTCCTCTTCCCTTTATATTTAGTAGGCTCTGTGTCTTTCTCTTTCCTTTTGGCTTTGCAGTCTTCTTCACACCTTCCTCTTCCCTTTATATTTAGTAGGCTCTGTGTCGTTCTCTTTCCTTTTGGCTTTGCAGTCTTCTTCACACCTTCCTCTTCCCTTTATATTTAATAGGCTTTGTGTCTTTCTCTTTCCTTTTGGCTTTGCAGTCTTCTTCACACCTTCCTCTTCCCTTTATATTTAGTAGGCTTTGTGTCTTTCTCTTTCCTTTTGGCTTTGCAGTCTTCTTCACACCTTCCTCTTCCCTTTATATTTAATAGGCTTTGTGTCTTTCTCTTTCCTTTTGGCTTTGCAGTCTTCTTCATACCTTCCTCTTCCCTTTATATTTAATAGGCTTTGTGTCTTTCTCTTTCCTTTTGGCTTTGCAGTCTTCTTCACACCTTCCTCTTCCCTTTATATTTAGTAGGCTTTGTGTCTTTCTCTTTCCTTTTGGCTTTGCAGTCTTCTTCACACCTTCCTCTTCTCTTTATATTTAATAAGCTTCATGTCTTTCTCTTTCCTTTTGGCTTTGTAGTCTTCTTCACACCTTCCTCTTCCCTTTATATTTAGTAGGCTTTGTGTCTTTCTCTTTCCTTTTCGCTTTGCAGTCTTCTTCACACCTTCCTCTTCCCTTTATATTTAGTAGGCTCTGTGTCTTTCTCTTTCCTTTTGGCTTTGCATTCTTCTTCACACCTTCCTCTTCCCTTTATATTTAATAGGCCTTGTGTCTTTCTCTTTCCTTTTGGCTTTGCAGTCTTCACACCTTCCTCTTCCCTTTATATTTAATAGGCTTTGTGTCTTTCTCTTTCCTTTTGGATTTGCAGTCTTCTTCACACCTTCCTCTTCTCTTTATATTTAGTAGGCTTTGTGTCTTTCTCTTTCCTTTTGGCTTTGCAGTCTTCTTCACACCTTCCTCTTCCCTTTATATTTAGTAGGCTCTGTGTCTTTCTCTTTCCTTTTGGCTTTGCAGTCTTCTTCACACCTTCCTTTTCCCTTTATATTTAATAGGCTTTGTGTCTTTCTCTTTCCTTTTGGCTTTGCAGTCTTCTTCACACCTTCCTCTTCTCTTTATATTTAGTAGGCTTTGTGTCTTCCTCTTTCCTTTTGGCTTTGTAATCTTCTTCACACCTTCCTCTTCCCTTTATATTTAGTAGGCTTTGTGTCTTTCTCTTTCCTTTTGGCTTTGCAGTCTTCTTCACACCTTCCTCTTCTCTTTATATTTAGTAGGCTTTGTGTCTTCCTCTTTCCTTTTGGCTTTATAGTCTTCTTCACACGTTCCTCTTCCCTTTATATTTAGTAAGCTTCATGTCTTTCTCTTTCCTTTCCTTTTGGCTTTGTAGTCTTCTTCACACCTTTCTCTTCCCTTTATATTTAATAGGCTTTGTGTCTTTCTCTTTCCTTTTGGCTTTGCAGTCTTCTTCACACCTTCCTCTTCTCTTTATATTTAGTAGGCTCTGTGTCTTTCTCTTTCCTTTTGGCTTTGCAGTCTTCTTCACACCTTCCTCTTCCCTTTATATTTAATAGGCTTTGTGTCTTTCTCTTTCCTTTTGGCTTTGTAGTCTTCTTCACACCTTCCTCTTCTCTTTACATTTAGTAGGCTTTGTGTCTTTCTCTTTCCTTTTGGCTTTGCAGTCTTCTTCACACCTTCCTCTTCTCTTTATATTTAGTAGGCTTTGTGTCTTCCTCTTTCCTTTTGGCTTTGTAGTCTTCTTCACACCTTCCTCTTCCCTTTATATTTAGTAGGCTTTGTGTCTTTCTCTTTCCTTTTGGCTTTGCAGTCTTCTTCACACCTTCCTCTTCTCTTTATATTTAATAGGCTTTGTGTCTTTCTCTTTCCTTTTGGCTTTGCAGTCTTCTTCACACCTTCCTCTTCCCTTTATATTTAGTAGGCTCTGTGTCTTTCTCTTTCCTTTTGGCTTTGCAGTCTTCTTCACACCTTCCTCTTCCCTTTATATTTAGTAGGCTCTGTGTCGTTCTCTTTCCTTTTGGCTTTGCAGTCTTCTTCACACCTTCCTCTTCCCTTTATATTTAATAGGCTTTGTGTCTTTCTCTTTCCTTTTGGCTTTGCAGTCTTCTTCACACCTTCCTCTTCCCTTTATATTTAATAGGCTTTGTGTCTTTCTCTTTCCTTTTGGCTTTGCAGTCTTCTTCATACCTTCCTCTTCCCTTTATATTTAATAGGCTTTGTGTCTTTCTCTTTCCTTTTGGCTTTGCAGTCTTCTTCACACCTTCCTCTTCCCTTTATATTTAGTAGGCTTTGTGTCTTTCTCTTTCCTTTTGGCTTTGCAGTCTTCTTCACACCTTCCTCTTCTCTTTATATTTAATAAGCTTCCATGTCTTTCTCTTTCCTTTTGGCTTTGTAGTCTTCTTCACACCTTCCTCTTCCCTTTATATTTAGTAGGCTTTGTGTCTTTCTCTTTCCTTTTCGCTTTGCAGTCTTCTTCACACCTTCCTCTTCCCTTTATATTTAGTAGGCTCTGTGTCTTTCTCTTTCCTTTTGGCTTTGCAGTCTTCTTCACACCTTCCTCTTCCCTTTATATTTAATAGGCCTTGTGTCTTTCTCTTTCCTTTTGGCTTTGCAGTCTTCACACCTTCCTCTTCCCTTTATATTTAATAGGCTTTGTGTCTTTCTCTTTCCTTTTGGATTTGCAGTCTTCTTCACACCTTCCTCTTCTCTTTATATTTAGTAGGCTTTGTGTCTTTCTCTTTCCTTTTGGCTTTGCAGTCTTCACACCTTCCTCTTCCCTTTATATTTAATAGGCTTTGTGTCTTTCTCTTTCCTTTTGGCTTTGTAGTCTTCTTCACACCTTCCTCTTCCCTTTATATTTAGTAGGCTTTGTGTCTTTCTCTTTCCTTTTGGCTTTGCAGTCTTCTTCACACCTTCCTCTTCCCTTTATATTTAATAGGCTTTGTGTCTTTCTCTTTCCTTTTGGCTTTGCAGTCTTCACACCTTCCTCTTCACTTTATATTTAATAGGCTTTGTGTCTTTCTCTTTCCTTTTGGCTTTGCAGTCTTCTTCACACCTTCCTCTTCCCTTTATATTTAGTAGGCTTTGTGTCTTTCTCTTTCCTTTTGGCTTTGCAGTCTTCTTCACACCTTCCTCTTCTCTTTATATTTAGTAAGCTTCATGTCTTTCTCTTTCCTTTTGGCTTTGTAGTCTTCTTCACACCTTCCTCTTCCCTTTATATTTAGTAGGCTTTGTGTCTTTCTCTTTCCTTTTCGCTTTGCAGTCTTCTTCACACCTTCCTCTTCCCTTTATATTTAGTAGGCTCTGTGTCTTTCTCTTTCCTTTTGGCTTTGCAGTCTTCTTCACACCTTCCTCTTCCCTTTATATTTAATAGGCTTTGTGTCTTTCTCTTTCCTTTTGGCTTTGCAGTCTTCACACCTTCCTCTTCCCTTTATATTTAATAGGCTTTGTGTCTTTCTCTTTCCTTTTGGATTTGCAGTCTTCTTCACACCTTCCTCTTCTCTTTATATTTAGTAGGCTTTATAATTTTTTCTTTCCTTTTTGCTTGATGGTAGTCTTCACACCTTCCTGTTCCTTCTAGGTTTAAGGGTTTCATGCCTTTCTCCTTACATCTTACTTTTAGCTTAGCGATCCTCTTTACGTATTTCTCTTCCTTATGAGTTTAGTGGTCTTCATACATTTCGCTTTCCTTTTAGCTTAGTGGTCTTCACATCTTCCTCTTCCCTTTGGATTTAGAAGGCTTGAAGCCTTTCGCTTTTCTTTTAGGTTATTGGCCTTCTTCACACTTTCCTCTTACTTTTGAATTCAGTGGGCTTCATGTTTTTCTCTTTATTTTTTAACTTAGTGGCTTCCTCTTCCCTAAATGTTTGGTGGGCATTCATAGGTTTCATTTGTCTTTCAGCTTAGCGGTCTTCTTTACACCTTCCTCGTCCTTTTGAATTTATTGGGATTCATCCCTTTCTCTTTCTTTTGGGCTTTGTAGTCTTCCTCACACCTTCCTATTCTCTTAATATTTAGTGGGCTTCATGCCTTTCACCTTCCTTTTAGGCTTAATGGTCTACTTTATGCCTTCTTCCTTTTAAGTTTTAGTGGGCTTCGTGGCTTTCTTTTTCCTTTTAGCTTAGCGGTCTTCTCATCTTCCTCTTCATTTTGGGTTTAGTCGGCTTCCTGCCTTTACCTTCCTCTTTTGTTTACTGCTCTTTCCAACTTCTCTTTCTCTGGGATTAGGGTTGGGTTGGGTTGTTTTACCTCTGAGCGGCACTTTTTTGCACACCATGGGCTAAATGGCCAGGTCACATGGACCCCGAAGGCTCAGAGAAGGTTGGGGAGGGGACCCATTGGAACAGCTGTTGGGAGACAGATGGTAGTCTCCCGTCAAGGCCATTCAGCGTGTTCTTTAACGTGCACAGGGTATGGCTCTCTCCCGCACACGGAGTCACTGCTTAACATCCCATCTGACGGACGGCGGTCTTTCCAAGCCCATCGGTGTCCCCTACTGACCGTGGGCAGGGCGGGGAATTTTGCGGAGATAAATCTCAACGCTGACCCAGCTGGGACTCGAACCTGGGAACTACAGATTACGAGCCTGGCGCGATACCGACTGAGCCACCCCCGCCCCCTCTGGGATTAGTGCACTTCACGTCTTCCTCTTCTCTTTTGTCTTGAAGGTCTTCATGCCTTCCTCTTTCTTTTAGCGGTCTTCACACCGTTTTTCCCCCATTGAGTTTGATGATTTTTGTTCCTAACTTTTTTTTTAAGTTAGATGATATTCACGCTCCCTCTCCCTCTTCGAGAATGGCGGTCTTAACGGCACCTCCTCCTCCCTATTCAATTTTTATCCGTCCTCCCTATGTGTGTCCGTCCTCCCTATTCAATTTTTCCTTCCTCCCTCTTCCTCCCTAAAAAATGAATAGGGAGGAGGAGGACGGAAAGAGAGGTTGTGTCTTTCTCTTTCCTTTTGGCTTTGCAGTCTTCTTCACACCTTCCTCTTCTCTTTATATTTAGTAGGCTTTGTGTCTTCCTCTTTCCTTTTGGCTTTGTAGTCTTCTTCACACCTTCCTCTTCCTTTTAGGTTTAGTGGGCTTCATGGCTTTCTCCTTTTTTTGCCTAATGGTCGTCTTCGCTAATGGCGTTTTAGTCTCCCCGCCCTGCCTACGGTCCCTACTGACCGTGGGCAGGGCGGGGAGACTACAAAGCCAAAAGGAAAGAGGAAGACACAAAGCCTACTAAATATAAAGAGAAGAGGAAGGTGTGAAGAAGACTACAAAGCCAAAAGGAAAGAGAAAGACAGAACCTCTCTTTCCGCACCTCCTCCTCCCTCTTCAATTTTTATCCGCGGGCGAACGATGTTAAGCCGTGGTTCCTCTTACAGGTGAGCTATATTAAAGACCCCACTGAATGGGCTTGACGGGAAGCTTCCATCTGTATCCTAACAGCTGGCACGTGAGTATTCTTCCCCTCATCAACTCCAATCCCTTGGAGTCCTTCTGACTATCAAAATAGCATTTTAGGGAAAAAACATTCCTCTCAGAATTAAGAAAGCACCACCGGCCCTTCATTTCTTCTTGGCAGTCTCGCAACTCACACTTTCCCTTTGGGTTCAGTAAATTTTACATTCCCTTTCTTTTGTGCTTGAAGGACTTCATAAAAATCTCTTACCATAATCTGCAGTTCCCAGGTTCGAGTCCCAGCTGGGTCAGCGTTGAGATTTATCTCCGCAAAATTCCCCGCTCTGCCCACGGTCAGTAGGGGACACCGATGGGCTTGGAAATGGCGCCGTCCGTCGGATGGGACGTTAAGCCGTGGCCCCGTGTGCGGGAGAGCCATACCCTGTGCACGTTGAAGAACACGTTGGATAGCCTTAACGGGAGGCTACCAACTGTCTCCCAACAGCTGTCCCAGTGGGTCCCCTCCCCCAACCTTCTCTGAGCCTTCGGGGTCCATGTGACCTGGCCATTTAGCCCATGGTGTGCAAAAAAGTGCCTCTCAGAGGTAAAACAACCCAACGTTAAAGCACACGCTGGATGGCCTTGACGGGAGGCTACCATCTGTCTCCTAACAGCTGTTCCAGTGTCTTCCCTCCATCAACCTTCTCTGAGCCTTCGGGGGCCCTTGTGACCTGGTCATTTAGCCCATGGTGTGCAAAAAAGTGCCGCTCAGAGGTAAAACAACCCAACAACCCAAATCTTTTTAATTATCCCGGTTTACATGTGTCCCCCGATCATTTCAACAATCTCCTTTCTCAGATGAATTTGCCTCTGAGTGAGAACTCCTAAATTCACAAACTCAAGATAAGCTCTCCCGTTTCTTCTAACAGAACTCTACTTAAAATCTGTAGATATTTTCACTTTTAAGAACTGCATCTCCTAGTAATTCCAAGGGATCGAGTTTCAATAAAAAGTCTGCGAAAAAATGAAATTTAAAATCAGAATATACACTGTCTAAACAAGAAATCAAAATTGAGTTTTTTGATCTTTGTACCGCACTTTTTTTTCTTGCATATAATAGGCTAAATGGCCAGGTCACAAGTATCCTAAAGGATTAGAGCTGGTAAGGAGAAAGGCACCCATTAAACAACTAATAGGAGACAGATCGAGACCTCGAATCAAGGCCATTCAATGTATTCTTTAAAGCTCAAAGGATGTGGCTTTCTTGCAAAGACAAGACCTTAATTTCCCATCTGACAGACGGCTACCTTACTAAGCCCATTGAGGCCCCTTTTTGATCGAGGTGAGGGTGGGGCTTAACGGATAAAATCTCAATGCAGACCCTATGGCAACTATCAAACTTGGGGGCTGGGGAGGCTCAGTCGGTAGCGCGGCAGGCTCCTAGTCTGCAGTTCCCAGGTTCGAGTCCCAGCTGGGTCAGCTTTGAGATTTATCTCCGCAAAAACTCCCGCCCCCCTGCCCACGGTCAGTAGGGGACACCGATGGGCTTGGAAAAGCCGCCATCCGTCGGATGGGATGTTAAGCCGTGGCTCCGTGTGCGGAAGAGTCATACTCTATGCACGTTAAGGAACACACTGGATGGCCTAGACGGGAGGCAACCATCTGTCTCCCAACAGCTGCTCCAGTGGGTCCCCTCCCCAACCTTCTCTGAGCCTTCGGGGTACTTGTGATCTGGCTATTTAGCCCATGGTGTTCAAAAAAGTGCCGCTCAGAGGTAAAACAACCCAACCCAACTTCGGTGGCAAGCTTCTTGAGGGGATATTTATTATTTTTTATCTACAAATACCTTTAAAATATACATTATTTTATCAAATGGTTCGAATAATACTTATTAGATTTTAGTTATTTAAAAAAAACGGCATTGATGTTGGTAAATGTTTAAATTTGCATAACTCTTTCAAATCTGAACGACCACGTAGGTGACGGTTTTTCGTGGGGTGTGTTATAGAAACATTTTATTTTATCCATGGTTAGAAAAATATATAATTTATAAAAACCGACAGCAGTTGTTTTCTCAAAGGATAAAGTTATACAGCTTATATAATTAAAATTGTATTCTATTTACTTAGAAATTTTGTATAAAAATGAAAACGGAACACAAAATTCAAATGTCATTTTTACTATATATTTTCTTTGAGTATTTTGTTCTACCATGAATAGAGTAACTCGATTTAGATTGGTAAAAACTGGGAAATTTCAGTAAATATCAATGGGTAGATTGTTTTACCTCTGATCGACCATTTTTTGCACATAATGGGGCTGAAATGGACAGGTTACTAGGACCCCCAAAGGCGCAGAGAAGGTAGAGTTCTGGAATAGACAGCTGTTTTCAGACAGAGACGGGGCGGGGGTGGCTCAGTCGGTAGCGCGCCAGGTTCGTAATCTGTGGTTCCCAGGTTCGAGTCCCAGCTGGGTCAGCGTTGAGATTTATCTCCGCAAAACTCCCCGCCCTGCCCACGGTCAGTAGGGGACACCGATGGGCTTGGAAAGGGCGCCGTCCGTCGGATGGGACGTTAAGCCGTGGCCCCGTGTGCGGGAGAGCCATACCCTGTGCACGTTAAAGAACACGCTGGATGGCCTTGACGGGAGGCTACCATCTGTCTCCCAACAGCTATTCCAGTGGGTCCCCTCCCCCAACCTTCTCTGAGCCTTCGGGGTCCATGTGACCTGGCCATTTAGCCCATGATGTGCAAAAAAATGCCGCTCAGAGGTAAAACAACCCAACCCAACTCAGACAGAGACACCCAAAAAAGCTATCCAATGCACAAGATACAGTCGCTAAAAAAGAAATATCCGAACACTATGATTGATTACAGAATTCAGAAAAAATATCTGGCAACGATTTTTTTAGAAATTAGCGATCTGGCAACCTTCGTGTCACGTGATTACAGAATTCAGGAAAAATATCTGGAGCGTGTACAGCAACTGTACACGCTCAAGTTACCGTTCACAGCAAACTGGAGCGTGTGCAGTAACTGCACACGCTCCAGTTTGCTGTGAACGGTAACTGCACACGCTCAATATTTCCGTGAGTGAGCCCACACGATCTAGTATCAAAATAATATGACCACTTACAGTCGCTCAAAAAAGTATCCCAACACTATGGTTGATTACAGAATTCAGAAAAAATATCTGGCAACGATTTTTTTTAGAAATTAGCGATCTGGTTGCCAGATCACTAATTTCTAAAAAAAATCGTTGCCAGACATTTTTTCTGAATTCTATAATCAGCCATAGTTCGGATATTTTTTTTGAATGACTGTACGGCTCTCCTTCACAAGGGGCGCTGCTTAACGTCTCATCAGATGAACAGCGGCCTTATCCAATCCCATCGGTGTCCCCTACTAAATGAAGGAGGGGCGTTTTGAAGAGATATATCTCAACGCTGGCCCAGGTGGGACTCGAACCTGGGAACTGCAGATTGCCAGCCTGGCACGCTACCTACTCCATCCCTTAAATGTCCCAATTTCAGCTTTCTAAAACCGCGACAGTTCAGTAATCTACTATATATATAAAAAAATAAATAAATAAATACCCCCTCAAGCAGCTGCTTGCCACAGAGGTCTGACAGGAGCCTGTCAGTTTATATGCCACAGTCGAAGGTCTGTGAGGATGGCAAGACCTCAGCAGAAAAACGACACATACATCCATGCCTTACCCGGGACTCGAACCCAGGTCCCTTAGATCAGTAGCGAAGCACGCTAACCACTCGGCCATGGGACGGGCCAAATAAATACCCCCTCAAGCAGCTGCTTGCCACAGAGGTCTGACAGGAGCCCGTCAGTTTATATGCCGTAGTAGAAGGTCTGTGAAGCTGGCAGGACCTCAGCAGAAAAACAACACGAACATCCATGCCTTACCCGGGGCTCGAACCCAGGTCCCTTAGATCAGTAGCCAAGCAGGCAAGGATAAGTTCCGATTTTAGTTTACTGAAACTTGGAGATTTTTTCTTGGAAATGTAACCCCACAGGAAATTTAACTAAGGTTAACTAAGACACTTGTACAACGATGCAATAGGCATGATGAAATAGGCATGAGTGCAATAGACTTAATGCCTTTCACCTTCCTTTTAGGCTTAATGGTCTATGCCTTCTTCCTTTTAAGTTTAGTGGGCTTCATGGCTTTCTTTTCCTTTTAGTTTAGCGGTCTTCTCACCTTCCTCTTAGAGGGCGAGGGTGGCTCAGTCGGTAGCGCGCGTTGACGGTAGCGCAGCGGTAGCTCAGTCGGTAGCGCAGCGTTGAGATTTATCTCCGCAAAATTCCCCGCCCTGCCCACGGTCATTAGGGGACACCGATGGGCTTGGGAAGACCGCCGTCCGTCGGATGGGACGTTAAGTCGTGGTCCCCGTGTGCGGGAGAGACATACCCTGTACACGTTAAAGAACACGCTGATGGCCTTGACGGGAGGCAACCATCTGTCTCCCAACAGTTGTTCCAGTGGGTCTCCTCCCCCAACATTCTCTGAGCCTTCAGGGTCATTGTGACCTGGCCGTTTAGCCCATGGTGTGCAAAAAAGTGCCGCTCAGAGGTAAAACAACCCAACCTACGGAAATTGAAAAAAGACGTAAGTTACAGTTACCGCGTTATTGCAAAAATGCGTTAATTAAATTCACATATATCGAGAGCTGACTTGATATCATCACAAAAAAAGGGACATTTGAACGTCCCGAGAATTTATTTCGGGACACCGGGATAGTTGTCTAAAATTCGGGATAGATGCATTATTTGTTTTACAGTTGGCCCTACATCACGATCTGAAGTTACTTTGGCTGTCTGAAAATTAAAACTACAACACCCAGGAGTGAATGAAATTATCATTGAAATGCTAACGCCAGAAATTCTTATATTTTCACAATGTTGTACGGAAATTTTGTATATTTTCCTTAATACAAGTGCTTTTGCTTAGGATTTTATTAGAGATACTATTATTCGTATTTTCAAAATATAGGTTTCCAGGGGCATCAATCTACTTTATATCCAAGTAGGGATCTTTGCATAATTTTACTTAATAGAATCTGTATAATGAACAGTGAGAGGGAGATGCAAGGAAAAGTTTTTTCGTTTAAGCAGAATCTTAAAATAATGTTTACAGTTTCAAAAACCTGTGTTCAAAAGGTGTTTTGATTCTGTAGATCCTCACAACTTGTGAAGGAAGCTAAGAAAATGATGGCTCTCTATAATAACACAGAGTCGTGTGCAAAATGATAATAAGTGTTGTAATTAACAGGCCACGGGTTGGGTTGTTTTACCTCTGAACGCCACTTTTTTGCACACCATGGGCTAAATGGCAGGTCACATGGACCCCGAAGGCTCAGAGAAGGTTGGGGGAGGGGACCCACTGGAACAGCTGTTGGGAGACAGATCGTAGCCTCCCGTCAAGGCCATCCAGCGTGTTCTTTAACGTTGGGTTGTTTTACTCTGAGCGGCACTTTTTTGCACACCATGGGCTAAATGGCCAGGTCACATGGACCCCGAATGCTCAGAGAAGGTTCGGGGAGGGGACCCACTGGAACAGCTGTTGGGAGACAGATGGTAGCCTCCCATCAAGGCCATCTAGCGTGTTCTTTAACGCACGTTAAAGAGGGTATGGCTCTCCCGCACACGGCCCACGGCTTAACGTCCCATCCGACGGACGGCGGCCTTTCCAAGCCCATCGGTGTCCCCTACTGACCGTGGCAGGGCGAGGAATTTTGCGGAGATAAATCTCAACGCTGACCCAGCTAGGACTCGAACCTGGGAATTACAGATTACGAGCCTGGCGCGCTACCGACTGAGCCACCCCCGCCCCAACAGGCCATGATGTAGAAAAATATAAAGTGGGGTGGTGACAAGAAAATCAATCGAGCCAGAAAAGTAGACTCTGGAATTCCAATGCAGTATCACATTTCCCCCTTCGTTTTAGAGATCTTTAAAAAAAATTATTGAAAAATTCATGAAATGTAAATAGGTTTAACAGTTTTTTTCCTGTATTACTCTTTTAGCATTCTCAAAGTGGGGGAGGCATGACCCCTTGTCTACTTCCCTAGACCCGATCCTGGTGATTAATATAGTGTTAGAGTAGATAAGACTCCTTTTTAATTTGGTCATCGATTATGCTATAGAGGAGGGATGACTCTGTTGATAGTAGGCCATGCTGGTAATCCGCAGTTCCCAGATTCGACTCCCACTTGGTCCAGGATTGAGATTTTTCTCCGCAGAAATCCCTCCCCTGCCCTCGGTCAGTAGGGGACGTCGATGGGTTTGAAAAAGTCGTCGGATTCGGTGTGCATGGATGGATGGATTGATGGGATTGACGGATGATGGATGGCTTATGATGATTGATGATTGATGGATGGCCTTGGCGGGAGGCTATCATCTGTCTCCCAACGGCTGTCCAGTGGGAGAATAATATTCCACCGCTTCCAACAATCTGTGAACCCCCTGGGCCATTGTGACCTAGCCATTTAGTCAATTATATGCAAAATAAAAGTGCCGCTCAGAGGCAAACCAACCGTTCATGAGGAATTCATGTAAGTGTGAGGCTGGGACCTTAGAAGACTAGAGATTTGAAAAATATGTAGTTTACGCTGACAATCTGACCTTTCTGGCAAATGATGTGTAGCAGATTAATAGGCTATTGATGAAACAGATAAAAGGGTGGTTTAATGACAAATAGAGAGAAAACTAATGTTATGAAAATGGACCCAGCAGGTGATGCTTAAGTTCTTTTAAATGACTGTTCTCTTGAGTAAATGTCTCAATGTAATTATGTCGGAAAATGTGTGACAGATACTGATAATATCTGCCATGAGATACATCGGACAGTAATTACTGTTGGGTTGGGTTGTTTTACCTCTGAGGGCACTTTTTGCACATAATGGGCTATATTACCAGGTCACAAGGACCCCAAAGACTCAGAGAAGTTTGGGGGAGGGGACCTACTGGAACATCTTTTGGGAGACATATTGTAGCCTCTCGTCAAGGCCATCCAGCATGTTCTTTAACGAGCACTAGGTACGGCTCCTTTCACATGGGGCCATTCCATCGGGGTTCCTTATTGACCGAGGGCAGAGTGGGAGTTTTGTGGAGATAAATTTTAACGCTAGCCCAGGTGGGCCAGCAGGGAAGGCAGAAATGCAACCTGGGAACTGCAGAATACGTCTGGCTCGTTAACCAACGTTTATTTCAAGAGTTATCGCTAGTCAGCGTTGAGATTTATCTCCGCAAAATTTCCCGCCCTGCCCACTGTCAGTAGGGGACACCGATGGGCTTCGAAAGGCCGCCGTCCGTCGGATCGGACGTTAAGGCGTGGCTCCGTGTGCGGGAGAGACATACCCTGTGCACGTTAAAGAACACGCTGGATGGCCTTGACGGGAGGCTGCCATCTATCTGTCTCCCAACAGCTGTTCCAGTGGGTCCCCTCCCCCAACCTTCTCTGAGCCTTCGGGGGTCCATGTGACCTGGTCATTTAGCCCATTTTGTGCAAAAAAGTGCCGCTCAGAGGTAAAACAACCCAACAACCCTGTTTCACGAGTCGGGCTTGGCCAGACTTGCGCTAAGACTATAATCATAAATCTGCACAATTTGCAATATTTTCCTTTAATGCATTTCTATCACATTAAAACAATATATTTTTTTTTTCTTATTAGGTAGAATTAAACAGTTTTCAGTGGAATAAAATCTATCCAAATCGTTTTTTGTTAATTTTAACTTAGATTAAATCTTAATCTGTCGTCCGTCTGTATACATTCAACTTTTTGGTTTTAAGAAATAAGCGAAAAATTGTTTTTTAATTTCATAGATCCTAATGTAATACTAGAATTCATATTTTCGGAATCTCCCAATGTTTTTTATTAGTGCTTTAGAGCAATGACGTTTTTTTGGAAAAATGGGAAAACTTTGAAGGACTGTTGCAAATAATCCTGTTTGCAACAATCCTTTAAAGTTTTACCATTTTAAAGTTTACACTAACATTACTGCTTTTTACCCTTACCCTCCCAAGGGGATGGTGAAAGTCAACTTTTTTAAGAGAAAAACAATTGTTTGTTTGTTTTTTAATAGATGTATTTTAATATTGCTATTTACATTTCTGAATAATTCATTAGTCGGAATTTTCACCTTAGAGGTTACGAAAAGTCGAAAAATGAAACATTTCACTTTCTTTCAAAAAAAAATTTCTCCTAGTTTCTTCTGATTTAAAGTAATAATATACTGATAATATAAAAGTTAACTTTAATACACTTTGTGTTTTACTTGGTACTATATGTATAATTTGATCTATAAATTGTAGCTACGCATACACTGAAAGGAGAGCTGTGTACAGTCGCTCAAAAAAGTATCCGAACACTATGGTTGATTACAGAATACAGAAAAAATATCTGGCAAAGATTTTTTCAGAAATTAGTGATCTGGCAACCTTCGTGTCGCTGCCAGATCACTAATTTCTTTAAAAAAAAATCGTTGTCAGATATTTTTCCTGAATTCTGTAATCAACCATAGTGTTCGGATACTTTTTTGAGCGACTGTAGGTGGTCATATTATTTTGATACTAGATCGTGTGGGCTCACTCACGGAAATATTGAGCGTGTGCAGTTACCGTTCACAGCAAACTGGAGCGTGTGCAGTAACTGCACACGCTCCAGTTTGCTGTGAACGGTAACTGGAGCGTGTACAGTTGCTGTACACGCTCCGGACACTTTTCCTGAATTCTGTAATCACGTGACACGAAGGTTGCCAGATCACTAATTTCTAAAAAAATCGTTACCAGATATTTTTTCTGAATTCTGTAATCAACCATAGTGTTCGGATATTTTTTGAGCGACTGTAGGTGGTCATATTATTTTGATACTAGATCGTGTGGGCTCACTCACGGAAATATTGAGTGTGTGCAGTTACCGTTCACAGCAAACTGGAGCGTGTGCAGTAACTGCACACGCTCCAGTTTGCTGTGAACGGTAACTGGAGCGTACACGTAACGGTAAACTGGAGCGGTACAGTTGCTGTACACGCTCCAGATATTTTTCCTGAATTCTGTAATCAACCATAGTGTTCGGATATTTTTTGAGCGACTGTACCACCAATGATTTATGGAAATCAATTTATGCTTTTTTTATAACACATTCAATATGCACATTCAGAGATGACCTTCTGTACACCTTCTGTACTCATGGTGTGCAAAAAAGTGCCGCTCAGAGGTAAAACAACCCAACGCAACCTTCTGTACATCATCATCATCATCCTCAAGCAGCCATGGGCTACGGAGGTCAAACCAGACCGTGCAATTTAGTTCTCCAAGCAAGTCTATCCTGATCTATATCTACTGCATCTGGCCAATGCACACCAATTCTAACAAGGTCCTGTTTGACATTGTCTGCCCACCGCATCCTAAGTCTCCCCCTCCTTCTGAGGCCTCTAGGCACACTGTTCATAACCCTATTCGCCAATCTATAATTATTCATACGGGCAACATGGCCAAACCAGCGGAGTCTCTCTCTGCACAATATGCTGCTTAAAGGAGGTTGCAAACTCCTTTGCCTAACCTCATCATTAGTAACAAAGTTGAACCACCTAATGCCCAAGATACTGCGTAAGCATCTGGAATCAAAAGCATCTAGTTTCCTGTTATCTTGTTTACAAAATGTCCAAGTTCACTACCATAACTAACCCTAGGAAGAACCAAACTATTATACAGTCTAATTTTAGTCTTTAGGTGTATACGCCTATTTCTACACACTCTCCGTAGATTCTTAAAAGTCCCGGCAGCAATCCCTATTCGTCTGTTAATCTCATGCCGCACATCACCATTATCTGTTACATAGCTCCCAAGAAAATTAAACTGTGACACCTGCTCAAGACTGCAACCATTCAGATTAACTGAATCACAGCCTGCCTGACCAACTTTCATCTCTTTACTTTTCTCTCTGTTTATAACCAAACCTACTCTACTACCAGTCTCATCAACAGCTCGAATGAAAGAGTTCATCTCATCAATATCATTTGCCAAAAGGGCTAAATCATCAGCATAATCTAAATCAGAAATTTTCATATCTCCAGGCCATTTAAGGCCAAAATCTTTCCCTTGAAGTGAATTTCGCATAACATAATCAATAACCAAGCTAAAGAGAAAAGGAGACAAAATGCACCCTTGTCGAACACCAGAAGTAATGTTAAACCAATTGCTACAAGCCTTACCAACTCTCACACATTACTCAGTGTTATTATAGAGAGCTTTCATTATGTTAACTAACTTGTCTGGTATACCATATGATCTCACAATCAACCACAAATTATGACGATCAACAGTGTCGAAAGCCTTTTTGAAATCAACAAAGCTAACAACCAAAGGTTTCTGAAACTCTAAACATTTCTCAAGAATCTGCCTAAGTGAAAATATTTGATCTACACATCCCCTACCACTTCTGAATCCACATTGCTCATCACGCAATTGACTGTCAACCAGATTCTTAATTCTATTAAGCACAATCATGGAAAGAACTTTACCTGGAACAGAGAGTAGGCTGATACCCCTATAGTTATCACAAGAACTGCGATCACCTTTTTTGAAAATAGGGATAACAATAGCTCTGGTAAAATCCTTAGGAACCATGCCTTTATCATAAAAGATATTCAGAATTTCAGTCATCCAAGTGGTAACCAAAACCTTCCCAGCTCTAAGCATTTCGGTAGTAATTTCATCTACCCATGGGGATTTATGTAGTTTAAGTTTAGAAACAGCCAAAATAACTTCAGATTGTGTTATAGGGCCAACATTAAAGCCACCAATGCATCTATCTTCATTGCAAACAATGGGAGTAGAACTAACTACATTGCTTAGAACATCACTGAAATGCTCAGCCCACCTAGCTCTGACAGAATCCTCCCCTTCTATAACCTTACCTTGTTTATTTTTCAATCCTTGTATACCTGTCCGTTTTCTACCACACAAAACATTAACTATCTGGTACAGCTCTCTGCTGTTGTGCTGTCTAACTGCTTCCTCAGCTTTGTCAGCCAAACCATCAAGCCAAAGATTCTTATCAGCAGCTAACTGATCCTTTACAAGTTTATTAAGGTCTCTGTAATGCTTTCTATTAGGACTAGTAAGGTATTGATTAAGTGCATTCCTGCAGTTCTTTCTTTCCGAAATAAGCTCAAGTGCCTTATCACTCAGATAATTCTGACTCTTCTGCTCCTTTTTTCCTAAAAGAGTACTGTTAGTGTCCAAAAAAGCCTGTTTAAAATGATCCCATTCTTCCTCAACTTCAGTAGTAAGCAAACCATGACTGTCATAATGACTAAGTAACCTATCATGGTAAGCTTTGGCTATAACTGGATCTTTCAGAGCTTCAGTATTAAAAGTAAATTTTTTAACCCTAGCACAACACTTTTTAAGTTTAAGTTGCAAGACACTTTTAACAAGGTAATGGTCAGATCCAATTTCAGCTCCCCTATATGTCCTGGTATTCCTAACAGAACTATCCCATTTGCTGTTAATTAATATGTAATCAATCATATTCTTATGCAGCCCATCAGGTGAAACCCATGTGTACTTATGTATGTCACGGTGTTTGTAATAAGTGTTAGTTATTCTGAATCCATTGAGTTTACTTACCTGTAGGAGACGTTGCCCATTGCCATTGCAGCTACCAATACCAAAAGGGTCCATTACTCCTCCCCAAAGGTCAGAGTCAGTATCAACTTTGGCATTGAAGTCACCTAGAACAAGGGTAATATCTCCTTTCTTGACAGAATTCAAAATATCCTGAAGTTGTCCATAAAACCTATCCTTCTCATCCTCAGTGGGGGCATAACAGCAGATAACATTCAAGTCTTTAATGCTTGTCTGAAATTTTGCTGTAAGAAACCTTTCATTAATGCACTCATATCCTAGAAGAGCATCACTAGCGTGTCTGCTGAGAAGCAGACCCACGCCTTGGTGATGCTTATTGTCGTCCCTCCCTGAAAAGAGAAATTTAAGATTATTTTTAAGAATCTGACCTTTATCTGTCCATCTGGTTTCTTGCAAGCCGAGAATATCTAAATTATAATGGTGGAATTCTTGTGTGAGGACATCAAGAGAAAAAGCTCTGTGCAGAGTCCTCACATTCCAACTACCTATGGAGAGAAAATGGTTAGTGGGATGTTTAAAGAAACTATGTTTATTGAGAGAGGGAATGCCGACAATATCAAACAGCCCCCTAATCGCAGACATGGGGCAAAGACCCGTTCCCCCACTACTAAAGGCTGAAGCCATCTACACTGGAAGACTTCCTCCAATGTAGAATTTGACGATGCCAATAGAAGCAAAGAGTTCAGGTGCCTGCGATGACTTCTGCTCAGGATTATCCACCAGCTGATAAACATATCCTGTGAATTTATTCACTTGGGGCTGTCAACCCACAAACAAACAGAAAACACAGCGGAAGATTTTCCCTCCACAGAAGCCCACCAGTGCAACAAAATTAGGATCCATAATCAAGCTCAGAGCCATATATCTGTCCAGTCCAGTAGGTTTATACGGTCAGCACCAGGACCCTGTGTGGTTGACCACTCCTCAGCAGGTTAGAAAAAAAAAAGTAGCCATAGTTGTCCAGATCAGTAGGCCACACTAATCTGGCAGCCCTCCCCTTCCGTTCACTTCCACAAGAGAGTATCTCTTTTGAAAGGTACTAACGGTCCGCACCACGAGAAGGCGGGGTCGGACATTAGGACAGTCGCTCAAAAAAAATTACGGAAAAAATATCTGGCAACGATTTTTTTTAGAAATTAGTGATCTGGCAACCTTCGTGTCACGTGATACGAAGGTTGTGAGATCACTAATTTCTAAAAAAATCGTTGCCAGATATTTTTACTGTATTCTGTAATCAACTATAGTGTTCGGATATTTTTTTGGGTTGGGTTGTTTTACCTCTGAGCGGCACTTTTTTTGCACACCATGAGCTAAATGGCCAGGTCACATGGACCCCGAAGGCTCAGAGAAGGTTGGGGGAGGGGACCCACTGGAACAGCTGTTGGGAGACAGATGGTAGCCTCCCGTCAAAACCATCCAGCGTGTTCTTTAACGTGCACAGGGTATGGCTCTCCCGCACACGGAGCCACGGCTTAACGTCCCATCCGTCGGACGGCGGCCTTTCCAAGCCCATCGGTGTCCCCTACTGACCGTGGGCAGGGCGGGGAGTTATGCGGAGATAAATCTCAACGCTGACCCAGCTGTGACTCGAACCTAGGAACTGCAGATTACGAGCCTGGCGCGCTACCGACTGAGCCACCCCCGCCCCCGGATATTTTTTTTGAGCGACTGTATCATCCCCATGTGAAAAGCACAGAACAGACCAAACCTAGCATCTGAAGTCCGGTCCTGATTTTTTTAGATTCACGCCATTAATACCTTTCATAAGAGATCTTTTCTAAAGGGCAACTGAAGGGGAGGTCTGCCAGATTTGGGTTGGGTTGTTTTACCTCTGAGCGGCACTTTTTTGCACACCATGGGCTAAATGGCCAGGTCACATGGACCCCGAAGGCTCAGAGAAGGTTGGGGGAGGGGACCCACTGGAACAGCTGTTGGGAGACAGATGGTAGCCTCCCGTCAAGGCCATCCAGCGTGTTCTTTAACGTAAACAGGGTATGGCTCTCCCGCACACGGGGCCACGGCTTAACGTCCCATCCGACGGACGGCGGCCTTTCCAAGCCCATCGGTGTCCCCTACTGACCGTGGGCAGGGCGGGGAATTTTGCGGAGATAAATCTCAACACTGACCCAGCTGGGACTCGAACCTGGGAACTACAGATTACGACCCTGGCGCGCTACCGACTAAGCCACCCCCGCCCCATTTGTATAAAGAAACACTCAGATCATCCTCCACTGACAAAGTACAATTTCTATGTTTTTAATATTTTTCAGGGAGGATTTTTCAGGGGGAACCTTTTTATATAAATGTGGGTTTGAAAACTGAAATACAAAATGGATAATATTTTGCAATTTCTGGATATTTTTACGTCAAGAATTCTGACTTTTCTCATAACTTCTATTGGGAAATATTATTCTAGGGACATCGACGAACTAAACTGGGGTAATATATCATATGCAGGTCAGTTTCCCTTCTGCTTTCGTAATCTGTAGTTCCCAGGTTCGAGTCCCAGCTGGGTCAGCGTTGAGATTTATCTCCGCAAAACTCCCTACCCACGGTCAATAGGGGACACCGATGGGCTTGGAAAGGCCGCCGTCCGTCGGATCGGACGTTAAGCCGTGGCCCCGTGTGCGGGAGAGCCATACCCTGTGCACGTCAAAGAACACGCTGGATGGCCTTGACGGGAGGCTACCATCTGTCTCCCAACAGCTGTTCCAGTGGGTCCCCTCCCCCAACCTTCTCTGAGCCTTCGGGGTCCTTGTGACGTGGCCATTTAGCCCATGGTGTGCAAAAATAGTGCGGCTCAGAGGTAAAACAACCCAACCCATTACACTAACTTATCAAGTATTCCATATGATCTAAAAATTAACCACAAATTATATCGATCAACAGAGCCAAAAGACTTTTTGAAAACTACAAAGCTAGCAACCACAGGTTTCTGAAACTCTAAACATTTCTCAAGAATCTGCCTAAGTGAAAATATTTGATTAATACATCCCCTACCACTTCTGAATCCACACTGTTCATCACGCAGTTGTCAATTAACCAAATTCTTAATTCTATTAAGTATAATCATGTGAAGAACTTTACCTGGTACAGAAAGTAAACTAATACCCCTCTAATTATCACAAGAACTGCGATCACCTTCTTAAAAATCGGGACAATTATAGCTCTAGTAAAATCTTTAGGAACAACACCTTTATCACAAAAAATATTCAAAATTTTAGGGAGCGCCATGTGACAACACAAATGTTCCCAGCTCTAAGTATTTAACTGGTGATTTCATCCAACCCTTGGCGATTTATGCAGTTTTAATTTAGAGATAGCCAAAGCGACTTCGGAATGTGATGTAGGGCCATCATTAAAGCCAGTAATGCATCTATTATCCTCATTACAAACAATGGGAGTAGAAATAATTACATTATTTATAACATCTCTGAAATGCTCAGTCCACCTAGCCATCACAGAATTCTCACCTTCAACCACCTTGCCATGTTTATTCGTCAATCCCTGTGTATCTGCCTGTCTCTTCCCACCTAAGGGGCGGGGGTGGCTCAGTCGGTAGTGCGCCAGGCTCGTAATCTGTAGTTCCCAGGTTCGAGTCCCAGCTGCGTCAGCGTTGAGATTTATCTCCGCAAAATTTCCCGCCCTCCGTCGGATGGGACGCTAAGCCGTGGCCCCGTGTGTGAGAGAGCCATACCCTGTGCACGTTAAAGAACACGCTGGATGGTCTTGACGGGGGGGTCTACCATCTGTCTCCCAACAGCTGTTCCAGTGGGTCCCCTCCCCCAACCTTCTCTGAGCCTTCGGGGTCCATGTCACCTGGCCATTTAGCCCATGGTGTGCAAAAAAGTGCCGCTCAGAGGTAAAACAACCCAACGTTAAAGAATACGCTGGATGGCCTTGACCGGGAGGCTACCATCTGTCTCCCAACAGCTGTTCCAGTGGGTCCCCTCCCCCAACCTTCTCTGAGCCTTCGGGGTCCATATCACCTGGCCATTTAGTCCATGGTGTGCAAAAAAGTGCCGCTCAGAGGTAAAACAACCCAACGTTAAAGAATACGCTGGATGGCCTTGACGGGAGGCTACCATCTGTCTCCCAACAGCTGTTCCTTGGGTCCCCTCCCCCAACCTTCTCTGAGCCTTCGGAGTCCATGTGACCTGGCCATTTAGCCCATGGTGTGCAAAAAAGTGCCGCTCAGAGGTAAAACAACCCAACGTTAAAGAACACGCTGGATGGCCTTGACGGGAGGCTACCATCTGTCTCCCAACAGCTGTTCCAGTGGGTCCCCTCCCCCAACCTTCTCTGAGCCTTCGGGGTCCTTGTGGCCTGGCCATTTAGCCCATGGTGTGCAGAAAAGTGCCGCTCAGAGGTAAAACAACCCAACCCTTCCCACATAAAACATTAACTCTCTGGTACAACCCCCAGTTGTTGTGTTGTCTAACTGCATCCTCTGCTTTGTCAGCCAAGCTATCAAGCCAAAGATTCTTATCAGTTATTAACTGATCTTTTACACGTTTATTACGCTCGTTGTAATGCCTTCTGTAGAACTAGTATCACTTTTTCTTTATTTATTTTTCATAACTTTTTAGTACAAAAAACAACTCCAACGAAACTAAAAAGCTTGTCCGCAGGAATCCAAATACACTACACAAATAACAGTCATAATATTATAAAAAATAAACTCAATATTTACAATTAAATGATACCAAAGAATAAACAGTTGTTAAATATTTTTCAAAAGCCATGTCTTGAAAACAATTTTGACATCTCTAGTATTTTTTTAAATTATATAACTCCTTAGAGATACTGTTGAACACAGGGAATTTCATAATTTCTACAAGTTTTCCCATAATTGTTTTTAAAATGTGGTAAATTGTATTTAACTTTAGATTAATATCTAATAATTTATTATGAGTAATCTTAAATTTATAAGTATTATCAAAAAGTGCTTTATTGATTAATATTTATATAGTAGACTGATAGGTAATATATTCATAATAGTGTAGCATTGTTTAATATTAAGGAGTTTATTTTTTGTATTTGCTGGGTTTTGTATCTCTCAGGTTTGTTTACCTCAGAGTGGCACTTTTTTGGCACAAAATGAGCAGGTCACAAGGACCCCAAAGGCTCAGAGAACGTTGAGGGAAGGGAACCCACTGGACAGCTATTTAGAGAAAAATGATAACCTCCCATCAAAGCCATGGAGAGTGTTCTTTAACGTCTACGGGGTATGACTCTCCCGTACAGGGAACCACGGCTTAACGTCCCATCAGACGGACGTTTCCAAGCCCATCGGTGATTCCTACTCACCCAGGGCAGGGAATTTTGTGGAGATAAATCTCAATGCTGGCCCAACTGGAAATTCAACCTGACTTATGACTGATTCTCCAATTGCATGATAAACCACTTGACAGATATTTAATGTTAAAATAGCATGGAGATTAGAAAAAATTACAGAGAAGTAACTTAATTTGCCACAAACATAATTTATATGTCTCTTCCACCTGAATAAATCTGTAGTTCCCAGGTTCGAGTCCCAGCTGGGTCAGTGTTGAGATTTATCTCCGCAAAATTCCCCGCCCTGCCCACGGTCAGTAGGGGACACCGATGGGCTTGGAAAGGCCGCCGTCCGTCGGATGGGACGTTAAGCCGTGGCCCCGTGTGCGGGAGAGCCGTACCCTGTGCACGTTAAAGAACACGCTGGATGGCCTTGACGGGAGGCTACCATCTGTCTCCCAACAGTTGTTCCAGTGGGTCCCCTCCCCCAACCTTCTCTGAGCCTTCGGGGTCTATGTGACCTGGCAATTTAGCCCATGGTGTGCAAAAAAGTGCCGCTCAGAGGTAAAACAACCCAACCCAACCCGGGGCATTTATAAATACAGATGGGCTTCGCTTGATAAGTTGCATAAGAATATGGCTGAGTATATATTAAATAACAGCAAATGGGCTAGTTTTGTTAGGAAAACCAAGTCATATAAGAGAGCATTAAATTGGGTCTGACCCATACCTTACTAAAAGTGTCTTGCAACTGAAGCTTACAAATGTTGCGCTAAGCTTAAAATAATCACCTTTAACGCTGAAGATCTGAAAGACTCTGAGAGATCAAAAAAGTATCATGATAGGTTATTCTGTAATTGGGACAATCTGGTTGGCAATCTGGTCTTCAATCTGGTCGGAGTTGGGTTGTTGTTTTACCTCTGAGCGGCACTTTTTTTGCACACTATGGGCTAAATGGCCAGGTCACATGGACCCCGAAGGCTCAGAGAAGGTTGGGGGAGAGGACCCACTGGAACAGCTGTTGGGAGACAGATGGTAGCCTCCCGTCAAGGCCATCGAGCGTGTTCTTTAACGTTGGGTTGTTTTACCTCTGAGCGGCACTTTTTTGCACACCATGGGCTAAATGGCCAGGTCACATGGACCCCGAAGGCTCAGAGAAGGTTGGGGGAGAGGACCCACTGGAACAGCTGTTGGGAGACAGATGGTAGCCTCCCGTCAAGGCCATCGAGCGTGTTCTTTAACGTTGGGTTGTTTTACCTCTGAGCGGCACTTTTTTTGCACACTATGGGCTAAATGGCCAGGTCACATGGACCCCGAAGGCTCAGAGAAGGTTGGGGGAGGGGACCCACTGGAACAGCTGTTGGGAGACAGATGATAGCCTCGCATCAAGGCCATCCAGCATGTTCTTTAATCTGCACAGGGTATGGCTCTCCCGCACACGGGACCACGGTTTAACGTCCCATCGGACGGACGGCGGCCTTTCCAAGCCCATCGGTGTCCTCTACTGACCGTGGACAGGGCGGGGAATTTTGCGGAGATAAATCTCAACGCTAACCCAGCTGGGACTCGAACCTGGGAACTACAGATTACGAGTCTGGCGCGCTACCGACTGAGCCACCCCCGCCCCTATCTGGTCGGAGTAAAAAGCTATTATTAGTGCAGTTGAGAATGAATGAAATCATTTTAAACAGCTTATTCTTGAAAATAAAAAGTACTCTTTCCGGAAAAAGATGGTGTTGGGTTGTTTTGCATCTGAGCTGCACTTTTTTTTCATACACTTGTCTAAACTATCAGGTCACAAGAACCCCAAGGAACTCAGAAAATATTAGGGAAGAGGTTGTGCAGATAGATGCTCTTAGTAGATAGATGGAAATCTGTCCACTAAGAGCTATTCTGTAGATCCTCTTCCTTCAAGGCCATCCAGTGTGTTCTTTAATCTGCACAGCGTGTAGCTCTCATGCATACGGAACCACGGGTTACGTCTCATCCGACGGACGGCGGTCTTATAAGTCCATCGATGTTCGCTGTGCGACTGAGGGTAGGATGGAGGTCTAGCGGTGATTAATCTCAACCTTGGTACAAGTGGGGCACGAGCCCGGAAACTACAGATTGCGAACTTGGTTAACGTTACCGACTGAGCCAAGCCTCGTCCGTCTCTCCCGAGTAATAGGAGACGGGTTGGGCTGTTGTTTTACATCTGAGTGGCACTTTTTTGCACACCATGGGCTAAATGGCCAGGTCCATGTTTCTTAATGCGAATGTTACTATGGTTGATTTTAATAAATATTTTATAATTTCAAGCTTCAGGGTATCTTATTTACAACAACATCTTTCTTTACTATGTTGTAAGACGTAGGTAGAAATATAGATATCTGCATTTTCGTTCGCTTAAAGGAGGTAGATTTCCAGGGGGGGCGCTGAGTAATTTTTTTTTCTGAAAAGAGGGCGGTAGGACAAATAAGTTTGGGAACCTCTGATTTAGATCTTTAATTTATCTTCAGTCCTATTTACCCATTAAATGCATATTTTAGAAGTTATAAACCTTCAAAGTTGGATTCCCACTAACATCAAACAGAAAATTCTTTACTATTTTGGTAGGGACGTATATAATTACTTTTACTGCTGAATTTAACCATTGTAACTTTTTAAATTTCATCAATACCCGGGGCGGGGATGGCTCAGTCGGTAGCGCGCCAGGCTGGTAATCTGTAGTTACCAGGTTCGAGTCCCAGCTGGGTCAGCGTTGAGATTTATCTCCGAAAAATTCCCTGCCTGCCCACGGTCAGTAGGGCGGGGATGGCTCAGTCGGTAGCGCGCCAGGCTCGTAATCTGTAGTTCCCAGGTTCGAGTCCCAGCTGGTTCAGCGTTGAGATTTATCTCCGAAAAATTCCCTGCCCTGCCCACGGTCAGTAGGGGACACCGATGGGCTTGGAAAGGCCGTCGTCCGTCGGATAGGACGTTAAGTCGTGACCCCGTGTGCGGGAGAGCCATACCCTGTGCACGTTAAAGAACACGCTGGATGGCCTTGACGGGAGGCTACCATCTGTCTCCCAACAGCTGTTCCAGTGGGTCCCCTCCCCCAACCTTCTCTGAGCTTTCGGGGTCCTTGTGACCTGGCCATTTAGCCCATGGTGAGCAAAAAAGTGCCGCTAAGAGGTAAAACAACCCAACCCATCAATACCCACCATTTGCGCATATCGTCATTTGTTCTTAGAGAAAAAAAAGGAACCATTCTCCATCAAAATTTCAATATCTTCCTGTTCCATCTATAAACGAAAGGTCTTCCCGATAAATAAAAAAAACTCTAAATTGATACATTGTCCTGAAAGCGAGCAAAACGTTTTGTAGCGATGTCCAGAAAGTATGCACACCGGCCGCCATGCTTTGAGGCGCATGCTTGCTGCCCGACTGCATACGACTGTGTAGCAACGACAACAGACCTCTTTTCTCCGTCATCCCATTCCCCGCCTACCTCTGCCATGACAGACAGGGGCTATGCAATGTCGCTCCATGCCAGTGATCCCATTCTCACGCTTTCTATGGACACTGAGCCGTCGACGTCCAGACAGTCAACACCTACTGGTCCTCAGTAGTGAGTTTTTCCTATTCAATTGTATTTAGTGTTTTTAGAGAAACTTACATCACTGAAACGATCGCTTCGGCTCCATACGATCCTACACGCCCACTCATAGACATGTGTTACCATTAGCGGAGGACACGGGCGAACTTCTCACTCGTCATATTTGCTCTTTTTAATTTTTATTACTTTTTTATTTTATTCGAAGTTATGTTCTTTGGGTAAACGAACGATCCTTTTTTGTTGTCTTTTTTTTTCAGGGGGTTTTAGTCACTGTGGCAGAGTTGTTTATCTGAAAAGAAATGTTTACCTTTCTTCCTTTTGTTGATGCATTGTGTAACAGTCTGTAAACATTCCGGTTCGAGCCTTTATTGGATATGTATGTCAAGTAATGGAGTTGGGTTGTTTTACCTCTGAGCGGCATTTTTTTTTGCACACCATGGGCTAAATGGCCAGGTCACATGGACCCCGAAGGCTCAGAGAAGGTTGGGGGAGGGGACCCACTGGAATAGTTGTTGGGAGACAGATGGTAGCCTCCCGTCAAGGCCATCCAGCGTGTTCTTTAACGTTGGGTTGTTTTACCTCTGAGCGGCACTTTTTTGCACACCATGGGCTAATTGGCCAGGTCACATGGACCCCGAAGACTCAGAGAAGGTTGGGGGAGGGGACCCACTGGAACAGCTGTTGGGAGACAGATGGTAGCCTCCCGTCAAGGCCATCCAGCGTGTTCTTTAACGTGCACAGGGTATGGCTCTCCCGCACACGGGGCCACGGCTTAACGTCCCATCCGACGGACGGCGGACTTTCCAAGCCCATCGGTATCCCCTACTGGGGGTGGGCAGAGAGGGGAATTTTGCGGAGATAAATCTCAACGCTGACCCAGCTGGGACTCGAACCTGGGAACTACAGATTACGAGCCTGGCGCGCTACCGACTGAGCCACCCCCGCCCCCAAGTAATGGTGACTTCTATATATCTTTATTTCTATCTCTATGTGAATTTGTCAAGGAAGACCTTCGATTAGAAGTTTTAAATTGAAAAAAGTTGTTTATTATTAAATGACGCATATGAATTTCATAAATACTTAAAGATCAATATTTAAAAACAAATAAAATTTATCTTTAATCCAGTCGAATGTTTAGCCGAGAGATGAGGAGAGAGAGCCTGGTTCGAATCCAAAATAAGGCGGGAATATTTACGTTTTCTGCTTTTTTAAGGTCTTGTCTAACTGAGACCTCTATAGGGATTATTATTTTGACATGCTTCTCTCAGATCTCTGTGGCAAATCTAGTAATATTTTTTATAAACTTTAATTTTGTTTAATAATTTTATCCACAGTATAAATTAGTGCCACATAAATATGTTTTTATGCATTTAAATTTTAATCAATGGATCGATTATCAAAAATATATTAAACGCTATGAAACTTCCATTTACAGTTTTTTAAAATAATAACGGTGAATAATAATTGATGGATCAACTATTCTTATTCATAGTCATGGTAGTCAGTTGGGTGTGGGGCAAAGAAGACATCTTACTCCCTATCTTACCAGAATGTTCTACTTCCCACCCACTCCTGAAAAGAGAATAAATTATTTCCCCACTGCTTTTTTTTAATTAGAGAGATTTGTGGGGACCTTTATCTCTATATTCTAACTACGGTTAAAAGTTCTGTATTGAATCATCAAATGTCAATATTATATATCACCTTGCACATACATTTCCAAAGTCTCACCCCCCCCCCGCCCACCACCACACACACACACTAAGTGTTATATCATTGACAGTTATTTAAATTATTGAGCTGCTGGTAAGGCAAGGATGTTTGTATTGTCTTTCTGCTGAGGTCTCGCCATCCTCACAGATCTTCTCTTAAGCGTATTGTCCTAATAGGCTGCTGTCAAACCTCTGTGGATTGGATTGTTTTACCTCTGAGCGGCACTTTTTTGCACACCATGGGCTAAATGGCCAGGCCACAAGGACCCCGAAGGCTCAGAGAAGGTTGGGGGAGGGGACCCACTGGAACAGCTGTTGGTAGACAGATGGTAGCCTCTCGTCAAGGCCATCCAGCGTGTTCTTTAACGTGCACAGGGTATGGACTCTCCCACACACGGTGCCACGGCTTAACGTCCCATCCGACCGACGGCGGCCTTTTCAAGCCCATCGGTGTCCCCTACTGACCGTGGGCAGGGCGGGGAATTTTTGCGGAGATAAATCTCAACGCTAACGCAGCTGGGACTCGAACCTGGGAACTACAGATTACGAGCCTGGCGCGCTACCGACTGAGCCACCCCCGCCCCGGAACATGAGGAGAAAATATATTATTACTGAGGGCATTTATGAAAGGAAAACATCGAATCTATCTTAGAATTTCAGGGTTAAAAACTACAGTTTAGTAGACTTGTGCTAAGGTTCTGAATAAGTTTAAACTACGTAGAAGAATAACACATTTCTTCTGCGGAATACACTCAGTGCTAGCTGAATTATGACCACCTTCCTCCATCTTATGTTAGTTGAAGCTAACTTCGAAACTCTGTAACTTCAAAAAAAAAGAGTTTTGTGACAGAATGGGACTGAAGATAAAGATCTCAATTAAATCGTATCTAGATCTCGATTTACAACACTATTCCCTTCGTATTTAAAGAGTTATGGAAGTTTGAATATTTAACAACAGCAATGCCAAACGTTAGAATTTAACTCAGAAGTTAATTACAATTTGAATAAGAAGTCTCATTTCACACCATTTAATACAACAGATGTGTATTCGAAAAATCAATGTAAATAATTTTCCGTTATTTTTCAATTTTTCTAAGACTTGCATTGTTGCTGTTAAATATTCAAAGTCTATAACTCTTTAAGAACAAACGAACATTATTGAAAATCAAGAGTTGGGTTGGGTTGTTTTACCTCTGAGCGGCACTTTTTTGCACACCATGGGCTAAATGGCCAGGTCACATGGACTCCGAAGGCTCAGAGAAGGTTGGGGGAGGGAACCCACTGGAACAGCTGTTGGGAGACAGATGGTAGACTCCCGTCAAGGCCATCCAGCATGTTCTTTAATGTGCACAGGGTATGGCTCTCCCGCACACGGGGCCACGGCTTAACGTCCCATCCGACGGACGGCGGCCTTTCCAAGCCCATCGGTGTCCCCTACTGACCGTGGGCAGGGCGGAGAATTTTGCGGAGATAAATCTCAACGCTGACCCAGCTGGGACTCGAACCTGGGAACTACAGATTACGAACCTGACGCGCTATCGACTGAGCCACCCCGCCCCAGTGAGCACTCAGTGTTTATATATAAATATACGAGGGTAAATCAGAAAATAAGATTCCCTACTTAATTTCTGCAGTAGAGCTGGTCATTACACCGAAGACAATATACTCGAAATGTTTGAACAGTTGGCCATCTCCAGGTGCTGAGATCCTCATCCATTATAATCACGGACTATTTTTAAGTTCATAGCACCATTTTGTCATTGCACTGACAAGGATATCCAAGCCGTACACAGTCACAATCTGTCGGTGGATATCCAACGACTGGGCCTTCTATACCCATTGAAACCGAATTGCTGCTCGAATCTCCAGCTATTAGCTCCGAGAATTCGGTTTCTGAGTCAGTATCTTCACCATGTTCGCTCTGACTCTGCACCTTACAGCACGGGTTTGTAGCAGTGATGACTACTGCAAGTTGTTGACAATATTTGGTACTAGCATGCAGTGGTGGCACTACCTTGGGTGTTTATTAATTTTACTAGAAACAAACTGGGAACTTTTTTGTCGTAAATACATACATACATACATACATACATACATACATACATAGGGCGGGGGAGGGCTCAGTCGGTAGCGCGCCAGGTTCAAAATCTACAGTTCCCAGGTTCGAGTTTCCCCTTGCCCAGCAAAATTCCCCGCCCTGCCCACGGTCAGTAGGGGACACCGATGGGCTTGCAAAGGCCGCCGTCCGTCGGATGGGACGTTAAGCCATGGCCCCGTGTGCGGGAGAGCCATACCCTGTGCACGTTAAAGAACACGCTGGATGGCCTTGACGGGAGGCTACCATCTGTCAACAGCTGTTCCAGTGAGTCCCCTCCCCCAACCTTCTCTGAGCCTTCGGGGTCCATGTGACCTGGCCATTTAGCCCATTGTGTGCAAAAAAGTGCCGCTCAGAGGTAAAACAACCCAACGTGAAAGAACACGCTGGATGGCCTTGACGGGAGGCTACCATCTGTCTCCCAACAGCTGTTCCAGTGGGTCTCCTCCCCCAACCTTCTCTGAGCCTTCGGGGTCCATGTGACCTGGCCATTTAGCCCATTGTGTGCAAAAAAAGTGCCGCTCAGAGGTAAAACAACCCAACCCCTTGCCCAGCGTTGAGATTTATCTCTGCAATACTCCCCACCTTGCCCTCATTCAGTAGGGAACACCTATGGGCTTGGAAAAGCTGACGTCCGTTGGATGGGACATTAAGCCATGACCCGTGTGCGAGAGAACCATACCCTATGCACATTAAAGAACATGCTGGACGGCCTTAATAGGCACTACTATCTCTTTCAACAGCTGTCCAGTGTGTTCCTTACTCCAAATCTTCTCTCAACCCTCGAGGACCTTGTGGCTTGACCATTTAGGCCATTAGGACGGACAGACAGACGGACGGACAGGCAGACACATACACACAGGATTTGCTGCCGCCTGTTGTCGAATATGGCGATCCACCCCTTCTGTTGTTCATCTGAAAACAGCTGATCATTTGCGGCAACTCTGAGCACCTACTTTAGCCCATTGGGCCATCAACGTCCAACTGTCCTTCATCGCGGCCCATATGGGCAACAATACGAAGTGTAGGCCATGCGACTTTAAAGGTATAGTATTTAACTACCCTCAAACGCATCCAACTGTTGATATCGTTGGCGAAAGGGTCGTCGTGGCATATTCTACACTTTATCCTTAATGCCTGCTATCAACCCTCTATCGTAGTTTGTTGCAGATAATGCAACTCCTGACAGTGTTTGGTCCAACTGCTCAGGATTATTCTTATGATCTCCAGCATACACTGCACGTTTGTAATGGAAACGTAATCATTCGTATGCATATCTGTCCTGCACTGATTTGCTTACAAATCTGCCCTCTCCTACTGGATGGGGCAATTTCAATTTCGAGCAGTTGTATATATGCATTCTTAGAGCATTCATGCTACGGAGGTACAACCAGACTTTAAAATTGAATCCTTAAACATATCTGAACCAAAGCTGTCACATTTGTTCACTGAAACCCAACATTGGTACAGTCCTGTTTGACATTGTCATCCACGACATTCTAGCTCTTCCTCTTTTTCTAAAACTTTAGACACACTGCTCATAGCTCTCTACCTCTTTTTATGAGGCCTTCAGATTCCTTCTTTATATGTGGCCTCAGGCCATATTTCTATTCCTTTTTTTTCTAAAACCTTTAGACACAGATTTCTGAATACTAGTCCTCATTTTCTGAGACCTTTAGACACAGTGAACCTAGCTCTAATCTTCTTTTTCTCAAGCCTTTAGACACACTGAACATAACTGTATTTCTCTTTTTCTAAAGCCTTTAGACACAGAGTTCAGAATTCTATTCCTCATTTCCTGAGACCTTTAGATACAGTGAACCTAGCTCTATTCTTTTTCTCAAGCCTTTATACACACTGAATAAAATTCCATTTCTTTCTTTCTGAGGCCTTTAGACACACTGAACTTAATTTTATTCTTCTTTTTCTCAAGACTTTAGACACCGTTCATCACTCTCTTCCTCTTTTTCTGAGGCCTTTAGACATACTGAACATACCTGCATTTCTCTCTTTCTGAAACCTTTTGTCACTGTACATTATTATTTCCCTCTTTTTCTGAGACCTTAAGACACAATGAACCTAACTCTATTCCTCTTTTTCTGAAGCATTTAGATACTGAGTTCATAACTATATTCTTCTTTCTCCGAGACCTTTAGACACACTGAACCTAACTATATTAATTTATTTCTTAAGACTTTAGACATTGTTCATCACTCTCTCCGTCTTTTTCTGAGGCCTTTAGATACAGAATATCTCTATTCATCTTTTGCCGAAGCTTTTGGACACAATGATTATAATTCTATGTCTCTTTTTCTGAGGCCTTTAGACACAGAATATCTCTATTCATCTTTTGCCGAAACTTTTGGACACAGTGATTATAATTTTGTCTCTTTTTCTGAGGCCTTTAGACACAGAATATCTCTATTCATCTTTTGCCGAAGCTTTTGGACACAATGATTATATTCCAAGTCTCTTTTTCTGAGGCCTTTAGACACAGAATATCTCTATTCATCTTTTGCCGAAGCTTTTGGACACAGTGATTATAATTCTATGTCTCTTTTTCTGAGGCCTTTAGACACACTGAACATACATGTATTTCTCTTTTACTGAAACTTTTAGTCGCTGTGCATTACTGTTCCCTCTTTTTCTGAGGCCTTCAGACACACTGAACCTAACTCTATTCCTCTTTTTCTGAAGCATTTAGATATTGTTCATAACTGTAATCCCCTTTTTCTGTAGGTTGTAGACATTCTGAACATAACTCTATTTCTCTTTTTCTGAAGCCTTTAAACACCTGTTCATAATTCTCCTCCTCTTTTTCTCTTCCTTTTCCTCTTTTCCTTTTTTCTTTTGACACATGAACATAACTCTATTCTTATTTTTCTGGAGCCTTTAGACGCATTGTTCATAAATCTGTTCCTCTTTTTCTTAGATCTTTTGGTATATTGAACATTGCTGTATTTCTCATTTGCTCAAGACTTTGGAAACTATTCATCACTCACTTCCTATTTTTAGGCCTTTAGACACACTGAACATAGTTTATTCCTGTTTTTCCGTGGCCTTTAGATGCGTTGAAACTATATTTCTCTTTTACTGAAGCCTTTAGACACTGTTCATGACTCTATTCGTCTTTTTCTGAGGCCTTTAGACACCCTGAACATGATTGTATTTCTCATTTGTTGATGCCTTCAGACATTATTCATAACTCTCTTCTTCTTTTTCTCACGCCTATAACCACACTATACATCTCTATTCCTCTTTTTCTGATACCTTTAGACTCTGTTCATAACTCTATTCGCCGTTTTATGAGGCCTTTAGACACCCAGAACATGACTGCATTTCTCATTTGTTGAAGCCTTTAGACACTTCATAATTCTCTTCCTCTTTTCCTCATGCTTTTAGACACACTGTACATCTATGTTCCACTTTTTCTGATGCCTTTAGACATACTTAGCATAATTCTCTTCCTCTTATTCTGACGCCTTTTATCATACTGAACATAACTCTATTCCAGCGTTTCTGAGGCCTTCAGGTACACTGAACATAACACAATTCCTCTTTTTCTGTAGCCTTTAGACACACTGTTATAGTTCTATTCATTTTTTTCTGAGGCCTTTAGACATACTGAATATAACTCTATTTCCCTTTTTATGATGCCTTTAGACACACTGAACATATTTGTATTTCTCTTTTCCTGAAACCTTTAGTCACTATTCATAACTATGAACATCTTTTTTTTTTGAGGCCTTTAGACACACTGAACATAAATATATTTCTTATTTTCGAAGCCGTTAGACACTGCTCTGACTTCTCTTCCTCTTTTTCTGAAGCCGTTAAACACATCTTCATAACGCTCTTCCTCTTTTTGTGAGGCACTTAGACACAATTAGCATAACTCTATTCCTCTTTTTCTGAAGCCGTTAGACACTGCTCATAACTCTATTCCTCTTTTTCTGAAACCTTTACGCACACTGTTCATAACTATACTTATTCTTAAGTTTTTACTATTTCTTAGGCTTTTAGACATACTGCAACTGAACATAATTGCTGACTGACATAACTGAACATAACTCTATTCCTCTTTTCTGAAGCCTTTGAACATGTTCATAACTCTCTTCCTCTTCCAAGACGCCTTAAAATACACTTAACATCTCTATTCCTTTTTTTTCTAAAGCCTACAGACACACTGTTCATAACTCTCTTCCTGTTTCTCTGAGGCCTACAGACACACTGAACAAATCTATTCGTGCTTTTCTGAGGACTTTAGACACTCTGTTTATAACCCTATCCTCTTTTTCTGATGCCTACAGACACACTGTTCATAACTTTCTCCCTCTTTTTCTGAGACCTACAGACACACTGAACAAATCTATTCGTGCTTTTCTGAGGACTTTAGACACTTTGTTTATAACCCTATCCTCTTTTTCTGATGCCTACAGACACACTGTTCATAACATTCTCCCTCTTTTTCTGAGGCCTACAGACACACTGAACAAATCTATTCGTGCTTTTCTGAGGACTTTAGACACTCTGTTTATAACCCAATCCTCTTTTTCTGATGCCTACAGACACACTGTTCATAACTTTCTCCCTCTTTTTCTGAGACCTACAGACACACTGAACAAATCTATTTGTGCTTTTTTGAGGACTTTAGAAACTCTGCTTATAACCCAATCCTCTTTTTCTGATGCCTACAGACACACTGTTCATAAATTTCTCCCTCTTTTTCTGAGACCTACAGACACACTGAACAAATTTATTCGTGCTTTTCTGAGGACTTTAGACACTCTCTTTATAACCCAATCCTCTTTTTCTGATGCCTACAGACACACTGTTCATAAATTTCTCCCTCTTTTTCTGAGACCTACAGACACACTGAACAAATCTCTTCGTGCTTTTCTGAGGACTTTAGACACTCTCTTTATAACCCTATCCTCTTCTTCTGATGCCTACAGACACACTGTTCATAACTTTCTCCCTCTTTTTCTGAGACCTACAGACACACTGAACAAATCTCTTCGTGCTTTTCTGAGGATTTTAGACACTCTGTTTATAACCCTATCCTCTTCTTCTGATGCCTACAGACACACTGTTCATAGCTTTCTCCCTCTTTTTCTGAGACCTACAGACACACTGAACAAATCTCTTCGTGCTTTTCTGAGGACTTTAGACACTCTCTTTATAACCCTATCCTCTTCTTCTGATGCCTACAGACACACTGTTTATAACCCTATCCTCTTTTTCTGATGCCTACAGACACACTGTTCATAACTTTCTCCCTCTTTTTCTGAAGCCTACACACACACTGAACAAATCTATTCGTGCTTTTCTGAGGACTTTAGACACTCTGTTTATAACCCTATCCTCTTCTTCTGATGCCTACAGACACACTGTTCATAACTTTCTCCCTCTTTTTCTGAAACCTACAGACACACTGAACAAATCTATTCTTGCTTTTCTGAGGACTTTAGACACTCTCTTTATAACCCTATCCTCTTCTTCTGATGCCTACAGACACACTGTTCATAACTTTCTCCCTCTTTTTCTGAGACCTACAGACACACTGAACAAATCTATTTGTGCTTTTTTGAGGACTTTAGAAACTCTGCTTATAACCCAATCCTCTTTTTCTGATGCCTACAGACACACTGTTCATAAATTTCTCCCTCTTTTTCTGAGACCTACAGACACACTGAACAAATTTATTCGTGCTTTTCTGAGGACTTTAGACACTCTCTTTATAACCCAATCCTCTTTTTCTGATGCCTACAGACACACTGTTCATAAATTTCTCCCTCTTTTTCTGAGACCTACAGACACACTGAACAAATCTCTTCGTGCTTTTCTGAGGACTTTAGACACTCTCTTTATAACCCTATCCTCTTCTTCTGATGCCTACAGACACACTGTTCATAACTTTCTCCCTCTTTTTCTGAGACCTACAGACACACTGAACAAATCTCTTCGTGCTTTTCTGAGGATTTTAGACACTCTGTTTATAACCCTATCCTCTTCTTCTGATGCCTACAGACACACTGTTCATAGCTTTCTCCCTCTTTTTCTGAGACCTACAGACACACTGAACAAATCTCTTCGTGCTTTTCTGAGGACTTTAGACACTCTCTTTATAACCCTATCCTCTTCTTCTGATGCCTACAGACACACTGTTTATAACCCTATCCTCTTTTTCTGATGCCTACAGACACACTGTTCATAACTTTCTCCCTCTTTTTCTGAAGCCTACACACACACTGAACAAATCTATTCGTGCTTTTCTGAGGACTTTAGACACTCTGTTTATAACCCTATCCTCTTCTTCTGATGCCTACAGACACACTGTTCATAACTTTCTCCCTCTTTTTCTGAAACCTACAGACACACTGAACAAATCTATTCTTGCTTTTCTGAGGACTTTAGACACTCTCTTTATAACCCTATCCTCTTCTTCTGATGCCTACAGACACACTGTTCATAACTTTCTCCCTCTTTTTCTGAGACCTACAGACACACTGAACAAATCTATTCGTGCTTTTCTGATAACTTTAGACACTCTAATTATAACCCTATCCTCTTTTTCTGATGCCTACAGACACACTGTTCATAACTTTCTCCCTCTTTTTTTGAGGCCTACAGACACACTGAACAAATCTATTCGTGCTTTTCTGAGGACTTTAGACACTCTCTTTATAACCCTATCCTCTTTTTCTGATGCCTACAGACGCACACTGTTCATAACTTTCTCCCTCTTTTTCTGAGGCCTACACACACACTGAACAAATCTGTTCGTGCTTTTCTGAGGACTTTAAACACTCTGCTTATAACCCAATCCTCTTTTTCTGATGCCTACAGACACACTGTTCATAAATTTCTCCCTCTTTTTCTGAGACCTACAGACACACTGAACAAATTTATTCGTGCTTTTCTGAGGACTTTAGAAACTCTGTTTATAACCCAATCCTCTTTTTCTGATGCCTACAGACACACTGTTCATAAATTTCTCCCTCTTTTTCTGAGACCTACAGACACACTGAACAAATCTATTCGTGCTTTTCTGAGGATTTTAGACACTCTGTTTATAACCCTATCCTCTTCTTCTGATGCCTACAGACACACTGTTCATAACTTTCTCCCTCTTTTTCTGAGACCTACAGACACACTGAACAAATCTCTTCGTGCTTTTCTGAGGACTTTAGACACTCTCTTTATAACCCTATGCTCTTCTTCTGATGCCTACAGACACACTGTTCATAACTTTCTCCCTCTTTTTCTGAGACCTACAGACACACTGAACAAATCTCTTCGTGCTTTTCTGAGGACTTTAGAAACTCTGTTTATAACCCTATCCTCTTTTTCTGATGCCTACAGACACACTGTTCATAACTTTCTCCCTCTTTTTCTGAGACCTACAGACACACTGAACAAATCTATTCGTGCTTTTCTGAGGACTTTAGACACTCTAATTATAACCCTATCCTCTTTTTCTGATGCCTACAGACACACTGTTCATAACTTTCTCCCTCTTTTTTTGAGGCCTACAGACACACTGAACAAATCTAGTCGTGCTTTTCTGAGGACTTTCTCCCTCTTTTTCTGAAGCCTACACACACACTGAACAAATCTATTCGTGCTTTTCTGAGGACTTTAGACACTCTGTTTATAACCCTATCCTCTTCTTCTGATGCCTACAGACACACTGTTCATAACTTTCTCCCTCTTTTTCTGAGACCTACAGACACACTGAACAAATCTATTCGTGCTTTTCTGAGGACTTTAGACACTCTAATTATAACCCTATCCTCTTTTTCTGATGCCTACAGACACACTGTTCATAACTTTCTCCCTCTTTTTTTGAGGCCTACAGACACACTGAACAAATCTATTCGTGCTTTTCTGAGGACTTTAGACACTCTGTTTATAACCCTATCCTCTTTTTCTGATGCCTACAGACACACACTGTTCATAACTTTCTCCCTCTTTTTCTGAGGCCTACACACACACTGAACAAATCTATTCGTGCTTTTCTGAGGACTTTAAACACTCTGTTTATAACCCTATTCTCTTCTTCTGATGCCTACAGACACACTGTTCATAACTTTCTCCCTCTATTTCTGAGACCTACAGACACACTGAACAAATCTATTCGTGCTTTTCTGAAGGCTTTAGACACTCTGGTTATAACCCTATCCTCTTTTTCTGATGCCTACACACGCTGTTCATAACTTTCTCCCTCTTTTTCTGAGGCCTACAGACACACTGAACAAATCTATTCGTGCTTTTCTGAGGACTTTAGACACTCTGTTTATAACCCTATCCTCTTTTTCTGATGCCTACAGACACACTGTTCATAACTTTCTCCCTCTTTTTCTGAGACCTACAGACACACTGAACAAATCTATTTGTGCTTTTCTGAGGTCTTTAGACACTCTGTTTATAACCCTATCCTCTTTTTCTGATGCCTACAGACACACTGTTCATAACTTTCTCCCTCTTTTTCTGAGACTCACTGAATAGATCTATTTGTGCTTTCCTGAGGACTTTAGACACTCTGTTTATAACCCTATCCTCTTTTTCTGATACCTACATACACACTGTTCATAACTTTCCCTCTTTTTCAGAGACCTACAGACACACTGAACAAATCTATTCGTGCTTTTCTGAGGACTTTAGACACTCTCTTTATAACCCTATGCTCTTTTTCTGATGCTTACAGACACACTGTTCATAACTTTCTCCCTCTTTTTCTGAGACCTACAGACTCACTGAACAAATCTATTCGTGCTTTTCTGAGGATTTTAGACACTCTGTTTATAACCCTATCCTCTTTTTCTGATGCCTACAGAGACACTGTTCATAACTTTCTCCCTCTTTTTCTGAGACCTACAGACTCACTGAACAAATCTATTCGTGCTTTTCTGAGGACTTTAGACACTCTGTTTATAACCCTATCCTCTTTTTCTGATGCCTACAGAGACACTGTTCATAACTTTCTCCCTCTTTTTCTGAGACCTACAGACATACTGAACAGATCTATTCGTGCTTTTCTGAGGACTTTAGACACTCTGTTTATAACCCTATCCTCTTTTTCTGATGCCTGCAGACACACTGTTCATAACTTTCTCCCTCTTTTTCTGAGACCTACAGACTCACTGAACAAATCTATTCGTGCTTTTCTGAGGACTTTAGACACTCTGTTTATAACCCTATCCTCTTTTTCTGATGCCTACAGAGACACTGTTCATAACTTTCTCCCTCTTTTTCTGAGACCTACAGACTCACTGAACAAATCTATTCGTGCTTTTCTGAGGACTTTAGACACTCTGTTTATAACCCTATCCTCTTTTTCTGATGCCTACAGAGACACTGTTCATAACTTTCTCCCTCTTTTTCTGAGACCTACAGACATACTGAACAAATCTATTCGTGCTTTTCTGAGGACTTTAGACACTCTGTTTATAACCCTATCCTCTTTTTCTGATGCCTGCAGACACACTGTTCATAACTTTCTCCCTCTTTTTCTGAGACCTACAGACTCACTGAACAAATCTATTCGTGCTTTTCTGAGGACTTTAGACACTCTGTTTATAACCCTATCCTCTTTTTCTGATGCCTACAGAGACACTGTTCATAACTTTCTCCCTCTTTTTCTGAGACCTACAGACTCACTGAACAAATCTATTCGTGCTTTTCTGAGGACTTTAGACACTCTGTTTTTAACCCTATCCTCTTTTTCTGATGCCTACAGAGACACTGTTCATAACTTTCTCCCTCTTTTTCTGAGATCTACAGACTCACTGAACAAATCTATTTGTGCTTTTCTGAGGACTTTAGACATTCTGTTTATAACCCTATCCTTTTTTTCTGATGCCTACAGACACACTGTTCATAACTTTTTCCCTCTTTTTCTGAGACCTACAGACACACTGAATAAATCTATTCGTGCTTTTCTGAGGACTTTAGACACTCTGTTTATAACTCTATCTTCTTTTTCTGATGCCTACAGAGACACTGTTCATAACTTTTTCCCTCTTTTTCTGAGACCTACAGACACACTGAACAAATCTATTCGTACTTTTCTGAGGACTTTAGACATTCTGTTTATAACCCTATCCTCTTTTTCTGAAACATTTAGACCCACTAAACACAACTCTGTCTCTTTTTCTGAAGCCTGTAAACACACTGAACATGACTTTATACATCCTTTTTTGTGGCCTTTGCACAAACTGTTTGTAACTCTATTCCCCTTTTTTGAAGACTAGACACACTGAACAAAACTCTATTACTGCTTTACTGAGGCATTTAGACACTCAGTTCATAAATATTTTCCTCTTTTTCTGAAACCTTTAACGCAATGAACATAACTATTCCTCTTTCATTTTTAAGTCTTTAGACACTGTTCATAACTCTCTTCCTCTTTCAAGAGGCCTTTAGATGCACGAACATAAATCTTTTCTAAGCCTTTAGACACCTTCAACATAACTTTATTCCTCTGTTTTCTAGGCCTCTAGACACACTAAACTCTATTCGTCTTTTCCTGAAGATTTTAGACTGTTCAGAACTCTCTTGCTCTTTTCCTGCAGCCTTTATCTACACTGAACCTAACAGTATTCCTCTTTTTCTTAAGATTTTAGACACTGTTCATAAATCTTTTGCTCTTTTTCTGAAGCCTTTAGCCACACTGAACCTAACTCTATTCCTCTTTTTCTGAAGATTTTATACACTGTTCATAACTTCCTTGCTCTTTTTCTGAATAGAGTTAGGTTCATTTAGGTGAATAGAGTTAGGTTTTCAATTAGGTGAATAGAGTTAGTGAATTAGTTAAGTGAATAGAGTTAAGTGTTTAGGAATAGAGTTAGGTTCAGGTTTGCTAAAGACTTCAGTCTTTAGCCACCTGAACCTAGTTCTATTCCTCTTTTTCTAAAGATTTTATACACTGTTCATAACTCTCTTTTACTGAAGCTTTTAGACGCATTAAACATAACTCTGTATCTCGTTTTCTGAAGCGTTTTGACATACTAAATATAACACTTTTTTTTTTCTGAAACATTTTTTTTAACTGAAACATCTTTTTCAAAAACTATTTTGGCCACTTAAATGGGTGTGGAACCAACATATCGAATCAGCGTTATTATCCGACCCCCCCCCCACACCTCCTTTTTTTTTCTAGATCTGGGCCTGCAAGGGACTCTTCAAAGGAACATTTGGCCAGAAACTGTTCGTTTCCGATTTATATAGGGGCGGGGGTGGCTCAGTCGGTAGCGCGCCAGGCTCGTAATCTGTAGTTCCCAGGTTCGAGTCCCAGCTTGGTCAGCGTTGAGATTTATCTCCGCAAAATTCCCCGCCCTGCCCACGGTCAGTAGGGGACACCGATGGGCTTGGAAAGGCTGCCGTCCGTCGGATGGGACGTTAAGCCGTGGCCCCGTGTGCGGGAGAGCCATACCCTGGGCACGTTAAAGAACACGCTGGATGGCCTTGACGGGAGGCTACCATCTGTCTCCCAACAGTTGTTCCAGTGGGTCCCCTCCCCCAACCTTCTCTGAGCCTTCGGGGTCCATGTGACCTGGCCATTTAGCCCATGGTGTGCAAAAAAATGCCGCTCAGAGGAAAAACAACCCAACAAATTCCGATTTATAGTACATTTTAAGAGTGCAAGTATGGGAGACTTCCAAAAGGTACGATGCCAGGTAAATTTACATCATTTGCATGTCTGACGTCATAATATATGTATGCAAATGTTAGACAAAAACAAACCACTCCCGGGTGATCTCAATTGTGCGTATTTTGCCCATTAGATTGGTAGAGGTGGATCAACTGCATTCTCTCCCGATTAAAATCCACTAGATATCTTCTTATGGGGGCATGTTTAGGTTGATGCTTAAGTCACCCCGCTTCCTGAGGCGGGGGTGGCTCAGTCGGTAGCGTGCCAGGCTCGTAATCTGTAGTTCCCAGTTCGAGTCCCAGCTGGGTCAGCGTTGAGATTTATCTCCGCAAAATTCCCCGCCCTGCCCACGGTCAGTAGGGGATACCGATGGGCTTGGAAAGGCCGCCGTCCGTCGGATGGGACGTTAAGCCGTGGCCCCGTGTGCGGGAGAGCCATACCCTGTGCACGTTAAAGAACACGCTGGATGGCCTTGACGGGAGGCTACCATCTGTCTCCCAACAGCTGTTCCAGTGGGTCCCCTCCCCCAACCTTCTCTGAGCCTTCGGGGTCCATGTGACCTGGCCATTTAGCCCATGGTGTGCAAAAAAGTGCCGCTCAGAGGTAAAACAACCAACCAACTGCGCGAACGGATCGTGGATGGTTGTCAAAGAACTCAGAACATTCCGGGACTTTCCGAACGTATTCGACAGTCGACGAGTCGCACACGCCTATGAGGCGTATATTGCTGCTCAGGGAGGCTATTTCGAACACTTGCTATAATTTACACTTACAAAATTATTCTCATCGATCACTTACAGTGTGCTGTAATAACTGAATAAAAACTAATTAACTTCAAAACTTTTCTTACTTACACTCTCAAAATGTGCAATTGGGAAGACAAGCTTTTTTTCGCCAAATGTTCGTAGGAACTTTCGTCATCACTGTGCGCAGTGGAACACGTTCCAAAATATGACTAGACCTTTTGGATGGGTTGGGTTGTTTTACCTCTGAGCGGCACTTTTTTGCACACCATGGGCTAAATGGCCAGGTCACATGGACCCCGAAGGCTCAGAGAAGGTTGGGGGAGGGAACCCACTGGAACAGCTGTTGGGAGACAGATGGTAGCCTCCCGTCAAGGCCATCCAGCGTGTTCTTTAACGTGCACAGGGTATGGCTCTCCCGCACACGGAGCCACGGCTTAACGTCCCATCCGACGGACGGCGGCCTTTCCAATCCCATCGGTGTCCCGTACTGACCGTGGGCAGGGCGGGGAATTTTGCGGAGATAAATCTCAACGCTGACCCAGCTGGGACTCGAACCTGGGAACTACAGATTACGAGCCTGGCGCGCTACCGACTGAGCCACCCCCACCCAGACATTTTGGAAAAAACCCTGTATAATTCAGAAGTGGTCACAGACTGCATAGGTCAAACCATATTTTTCAATTTCGATCTTCCTCTGCCTTTATCCTGAGATGATGATGATGTATTTGGCCACTTCAGTCCAATCCTATCACTATCGTGTTTGCCACTGTTCACCCATCGCGTTCTAAGCCTTCCTCCTTCTCTTCTTCTGAGGCTTTTAAGCACACTCTTCATAATTACTCAATAAACTGCTGGGGCGGGGGTGGCTCAGTCGGTAGCGCGCCAGGCTCGTAATCTGTAGTTCCCAGATTCGAGTCCCAGCTGGGTCAGCGTTGAGATTTATCTCCGCAAAACTCCCCGTCCTGCCCACGGTCAGTAGGGGACACCGATGGGCTTGGAAAGGCCATCGGATGGGACGTTAAGCCGTGGCTCCGTGTGTGGGAGAGCCATACCCTGTGCACGTTAAAGAACACGCTGGATGGCGTTGACGGGAGGCTACCATTTGTCTCCCAACAGCCGTTCCAGTAGGTTCCCTCCCCCAACCTTCTCTGAGCCTTCGGGGTCCATGTGACCTGGCCATTTAGCCCATGGTGTGCAAAAAAGTGCCGCTCAGAAGTAAAACAACCCCACCCAACAAATAAACTGCAGTTCAACATGCAGGGCAACGTCAGCAAACCAACCGTGTTCCAAACCGTTTAGTCAAACTGATGTGCAGTGATGACCAAACAACACAGTCATCTTAAAATGTTGTTCAATGATACTTGAAGATTCCTTTGTCTAACATCATCATTGCTTACATAATCACCTAATGTAAGGATCGATGAGAATAATTTTGTTAGTGTGCGTTAGAGAAAGTGTTCGAAATAGCCTCCCTGAGCGGCAATATACGCCTCATAGGTGTGTGGGACTCATCGACTGTCGAATACGTTCCAAAACTCCCGGAATGTTCTGATTTCTTGACAAGACACCCACGTTTTTGCGAACAATATGATAAATGACCAGTCACTAGGATCAAAAAGGCCAAGAGAAATTTGGGGGAAGGGGACCCATTGGAAAGCAGTTCGGAGACAAATGGAAGTCTCCCTTCATCCAAATTGTTCGTTAACATGCACAGGGTATGGCTCTCCTGCACACAGGGCTACGGCTTAACGTTCCATCCGACGGATGGCTGTCTTTCGAAGACCACCGGTGTCCCCTTATTGACCGAGGAAAAGGTATTTTGCCCTGAGTAGGACCCAAAATATATCTCTTAAAACAAGATCAAAGTTTGCCTACAATAATATACTCCACAAAGATCTAACCTGTTATATAAGACAATTTGAATCTTCAAATGTACACACATTTTTTTCCACAATCTTCATAGATTCTTAAAAACTTAGCAAACAATGCCAGTAGTGGTGTCCCACTTTGGGGTAGTGACGTCACAAGCCACGCCCCCTTATTCATATTTATGAATATTAATAGGGGGTGTGGTCGGAAGGGGGCGTGGCTTGTGACGTTAGTAGGATAGACATTTTTGTGATTAGTAGGATAGGCATTTTCTATAATAGGCATTAGTGACGTCACAAGCCACGCCCCCTTATTAATATTTATGAATATTAATAGGGGTGTGGTCGGAAGGGGGCGTGGCTTGTGACGTCACTAATGCCTATTATAGAAAATGACTATTCTACTACTACTAACATACTAATGCCTATTACTACTACATACTAATGCCTACTACTACTACATACTAATGCCTATTATAGAAAACTATCAGTATATTAACTAACTTTTAAGGTATACCATATAGTCTCACGGGGAAACCACAAATTGTGGCGTTCAACAAAATCAAAAGCCTTTTTAAAACATACAAAGCTGGTAATCACTTTTTTTTTTCGGAGACTCTAAGCATTTCTCAAGAATCCGAATTTGGGAAAATATTTTATCTCTGCAACCCTTATCACTTCTAAACCCATACTGAAGTTATCCATATACAAGATTTTTAATTAAGCACAATAATTCACAGAACTTTACCTAGAATAGAGAGTAGACTGATGTCCCTGTAATTATCACGAGAGAGCGATAACCTTTCTTACAAATAGAGATGAGGCGGGGGTGACTCAGTCGGTAGCGCGCCAGGCTCGTAATCTCTAGTTGCCAGGTTCGAGTCCCAGCTTCGTTAGCATTGAGATTTATCTCCGCAAAATTCCCCGCCCTGACCACGGTCAGTAGGGGACACCGATGGGCTTGGAAAGGCCGCCATCCGTCGGATGGGACGTTAAGCCGTGACCTAATGTGCGGGAGAGCCATGCCCTGTGCACGTTAAAGAAAACGCTGGATGACCTTTACGGGAGGCGACCATCTGTCTCCCAACAGCTGTTCCAGTGGGTCCCTTCCCCCAACCTTCTCTGAGCCTTCGGGGTCCATGTGACCTGGCCATTTAGCCCATGGTGTGCAAAAAAGTGCCGCTCAGAGGTAAAACAACCCAACCCAACCCTTCCCCCAACCTTCTCTGAGACTTCGGGGTCCGTGTAACCTGGCCATTTAGCCCATGGTGTGCAAAAAAGTGCCGCTCAGAGGTAAAACAACCCAACCCAACCCTTCCCCCAACCTTCTCTGAGACTTCGGGGTCCGTGTAACCTGGCCATTTAGCCCATGGTGTCCAAAAAGGTGCAGCTCAGAGGTAAAAACAACCCAACCCAACAGATAGAGATAATATTTTCATTAAAATCCTTAGCAACAAGCCCTTTATCGCAGAAATTATTCGATGCTTCGGTAGCCATGAGACAACATAGTCATTCCGAGCTCTAATCATTTCAGCTGTAATTTCATCTACCCGAGTCTTGTGTAGTTTTAAGTGATAGCCAAAGTCACTTTAGATCGTGAAATATTCCCAACTTTAAAGCTACGAGAGTAGAACTAAGCAGAACAACTCTGAAATGCTCAGCGATCCAATCATAATACAAACCTCACCTACACCCTCTTTACAATTTCTATCCTTCCATTGTATTCCTAAAAGATATCTGCTACAGAATAGAATATAGAGTTGTGCCAAAAAAGAGAAGGTTGGTAGCGAGCCAGACTTGCAATCTGCAGTTCCCACATTCGAATCCCACCTGGGCAAACATGGAGGTTTATCGCTGCAAAACTCCCCCCCCCCCCCGCTCTTGGTAGGTAGGGAATATCGATGGGCTTGGAAAGGCCGCTGCCCATTGGATAGGACGTTAAGCCGTGGCCCTATCTACAGTAGAGCCATACTCAGTGCACGTTAAATAACACGCCAGATGGCCTTGACGGGAAACTTCCATCTCTCTCCTAACAACTAACCTAACAAAGAAGGTTGGTGGAAGGGGACCCAACTGTCCAGTGGGTCCCCTTCCAGTAACCTTCTTTGAGCCCTCGATGTCCTTGTGATCTGGCCATTTAACCCATTCTGTGGGAAAAAAGGGCAGCTCAGAGGTAAAGCAACCAACTACCAACCAACCTGCAATCCTTGCTCTCGAAAATGAGCTGCATAGGTTTGTCACTCAGATGTCTCCTATGCTCCTTTTTAACCAAAACAGTACTCGTGGTTTCAAGAAGTTTTTTTTTAAAATCCTCAATCACACTACACTGTAAAAAAAACGTGTTAGTTTACACCAGTTTATATGGACAAGTAGATTATCATTATTTCATGGAGTAAACTAACACCTATTCTGATGAAAAGTTAAAACCGAAAAGTATAATCTAACACCAGAAACAAGTGTAAGGTAACATCATAGTCTAGTTGAACGTTACACTCAAAAAGTGAAACCTAGAAATAAGAGGTTGGGTTGTTTTACCTCTGAGCGTCACTTGTTTGTACGCAATGGGGTAAATAGCCAGGTTACAAGGACACCGAAAGATTAAAGGTTGGAAAGGGACCCATTAAATAGCTTGTCGGGAGACAGATGTTAGCCTTCCCGTCAATGCCATCCAGCATAATATTTAACGTGCACAGGGTACTGCTCTCCCACAATAAGATCACGGGGTTGGGTTGTTTTACCTCTAAGCGGCACTCTTTTGCACACAATGGGCTAAATGGCCAGATCACAAGGACCCCGAAGGCTCAGAGACGGTTGGGGGAGGAGACCCACTGGAACAGCTATTGGGAGACAGATGGTAGCCTCCCTGGAAAAGAACACGCTGTTAAAGAACGCGCTGGATGGATCACGTACCACGTGCAAATGATCACGTGATGCCACGAGCCATACCACGTGCACATGGTATGGCTCTCTCCCGCACACGGAGCCACGGCATAACGTCCCATCCGACGGACGGCGGCCTTTCCAAGCCCATCAGTGTCCCCTACTGACCGTGGGCAGAGCGAGGAATTTTGCGGAGATAAATCTCAAAGCTCACCCAGCTGGGACTCGAACCTGGGAACTGCAGATTACGAGCCTGGCGCTACAGAATGAACCACTCCGCCCCTCAATAAGACCACGGTTTAAGGTCCATTCCGACAAACGACAGCCTTTCCAAATCAATTACTGTTCCCCACCATCAAGGGCAAGGAGTTTTGCGAACATGAAGCTCAACGTTGGCCCAGATGAGACTAAAAACAGGGTTGGGTTGGGTTGTTTTTCCTCTGAGCGGCACTTTTTTGCACACCATGGGCTAAATGGCCAGGTCACATGGACCCCGAAGGCTCAGAGAAGGTTGGGGGAGGGGACCCACTGGAACAGCTGTTGGGAGACAGATGGTAGTCTCCCGTCAAGGCCATCCAGCGTGTTCTTTAACGTGCACAGGGTATGGCTCTCTCCCGCACACGGGGTCACGGCTTAACATCCCATCCGACGGACGGCGGTCTTTCCAAGCCCATCGGTGTCCCCTACTGACCGTGGGCAGGGCGGGGAATTTTGCGGAGATAAATCTCAACGCTGACCTAGCTGGGACTCAAACCTGGGAACTACAGATTACGAACCTGGCGCGCTACCGACTGAGCCACCCCCGCCCCACTAAAAACAGGGAACTACATATTATGAAAGCGGCGTGTTACCGACTGAGCCACCGCTACTCCATATCTGAAAAGGAAGTTAACACTACTTCATAACACCACAAATAGGTGTAAAGGTAACACCACAAATAGGTGTAAAGGTAACACCACAAATAGGCGTAAAGGTAACACCCCATTCAAGTGAAAAGCTGCGCCTTAAAATTCAGTACCAACAGATATTAAGTTAATCAAGTTTTATGCTATTGCTGTTCTGAACGTTTGGAACAAATAATATTTTCTATATAATTATCTTGCAAAGTTTACGTTTGTAAATATGAATCATCATGAGCTAAGTAAAGAAGTAACGATAAACTATTTTATTGTAGCATTTAAAAAATCTAAAAGAATCCAATCATTCTTACATTTTAAATATTCTTTAAATTGTCGGCCGTCGTCCGTCGGATGGGACGTTAAACCGTGGCTCCGTTATGCAGGAGAGTCATACTCTGTGCACGTTAAAGTAACACACTAGATGGCCTTGACGGGAAGGCTAACATCTGCCTCTCAACAGCTGTCACCGATGGACTTGGAAAGGCCACCGTCCATCGGATGTAACGTTAAGCCGTGGCCCGTGTACGGGAGAGCCATACCCTGTGCACGTTGTACAAACACGCTGACGTTAAAGCTGTTGTTAAAGAACACGCTGGATGGCCTTGACGGGAGGCTACCATCTGTCTCCCAACAGCTGTTCCAGTGGGTCCCCTCCCCCAGCCTTCTCTGAGCCTTCGGGGTCCATGTGACCTGGCCATTTAGCCCATGGTGTGCAAAAAAGTGCCGCTCAGAGGTAAAACAACCCAACCTTCCAGTGTAGATGGCTTCAGCCTTTAGTGGTGGAGGAACGTACCTTGTCCCCATGCCTACGATAAGGGCCTGTTTGATATTGTTCGACATTCTTTCTCTCAATAAACATAGTTTCTTTAAACATCCCACTAACCATTTTCTCTCCATAGGTAGTTGGAATGTGAGGACTTTGCACAGAATTTATTCTCTTGATGTCCCCACACAAGAATTCCGCCGCTACAATTTAAATATTCTCGACTTGCAAGAGACCAGATGGGCAGATAAAGGTCAGATTCTTAAAAATAATATTAAATTTCTCTTTTCAGGGAGGGACGACAATAAGCATCACCAAGGCGTGGGTCTGCTTCTCAGCAGACACGCTAGGGATGCTCTTCTTGGATATGAGTACATTAATGAAAGGTTTCTTACAGCAAAATTTCAGACAAGCGTTAAAAACTTGAATGTTATCTGCTGTTATGCTCCCACCGAGGATGCCGATGAGGATGAGAAGGATAGGTTTTACGGACAACTTCGGGATATTTTGAATTCTGTCAAGAAAGGTTATGTTTCCCTTGTTCTAGGTGACATCAATGCCAAAGTTGGTATTGACTCTGACCTTTGGGGAGGGGTGATTGGCCCTTTTGGTATTCGTAGCTGCAATGGCAATGGGCACTGTCTCCTACAGGTAAGTAAACTCAATGGTTTCAGAATAAGCTTACCACGATAGAAGCTTACCACGATAGGTTACTTAGTATTATGACAGTCATGGTTTGCTTACTACTGAAGTTGTGGAAGAATGGGACCATTTTAAACAGGTTTTTTTGAAAACTAACGTACTCTTTTAGGAAAAAGGAGCAGACGAGACAGAATTATCTGAGTGATAAGGCACTTGAGCTTATTTCAGAAACAAAGAACTGCAGGAATGTCCTTAATCAATACTAGTCCTAATAGAAAGCATTACAGAGAACTTAATAAATGTGTAAAGGATCAGTTAGCTGCTGACAAGAATCTTTGGCTTGATGGCTGACAAAGCTGAGGAAGCAGTTAGACAGCACAACAGCAGAGAGCTGTACCAGATAGTTAATGTTTTGTGTGGTAGAAAACGGACAGGTATACAAGGATTGAAGGATAAACAAGGTAAAGTTATAGAAGGGGAGGATTCTGTCATGGCTAGGTGGGCTGAGAATTTCAGTGATGTTCTAAACAATGTGGTTAGTTCTACTCCCATTGTTTGTAATGATGATAGATGCATTACTGGCTTTAACGTTGCCACATAACACAGTCTGAAGTTATTTTGGCTGTTTCTAAGCTTAACCTTCATAAATCCCCAGGGGTAGATAAAATTACTACGGAAATGCTTAGAGCTGGGAATGTTTCTGTTACCACTTTGAAGACTGAAATTTTGAATATCTTTTTGATAAAGGCATGGTAGCCTAAGGATTTTCTCAGAGCTATTATTATCCCTATTTTCAAAAACGATGATCGTAGTTCTTGTGATAACTATAGGGGTATCAGCCTACTCTCTGTTCCAGGGAAAGTTCTTTGCATGATTGTGCTTAACAGAATTAAGAATCTGGTTAACAGGCAATTGCCTGATGAGCAATGTGGATTCAGAAGTGGTAGGGGATGTGTGGATCAGATATTTTCACTTAGGCAGATTCTTGAAAAAATGTTTAGGGTTTCAGAAACCTTTGGTTGCTAGATTTCTTGATTTCAAAAAGACTTTCGACTCTGTTGATCGTCATAATTTGTGGTTGATTATGAGATTATATGGTATACCACACAGGTTAGTTCGCATAATGAAAGCAGAAGTTAAATAAATAACACTCAGTCGTGTGTTAGAGTTGGTAAGTCTTGTAGGAATTGATTTAGCATTACTCCACGTGTTCGACAAGGGTGCATTTTGTCTCCTTTTCTCTTTACTTTGGTTATTGATTATGTTATGCGAAATTCACTTCAAAGGAAAGGTTTTGGCGTTAAATGGGCTGGAGATACGAAAATTTCTGATTTATATTATGCTGATGATTTAGTCCTTTTCGCAAATGATGTTGATGAGATGAACTCTTTTATTGAAGCTGTTGATTAAACTGGTACTAGAGTAGGTTTGGTTAAAAACAGAGCGAAAACTAAAGTGATGAAAATTTGTCAAACAAGTTGTGATTCAGTTCATCTGAATGGTTGCAATCTTGAACAGGTGTTACAGTTTAATTACCTTGGGAGCTATGTCACAGATACTGGTGATGTGCGGCATGAGATTAACAGAAGAATAGGGATTGCTGCCGGGACTTTTAAGTATCTATGGAGATTGTGGAGAAATAGGCGTATACACCTAAAGACTAAAATTAGACTGTATAAATAGTTTGGTTCTTTTTAGGGTTAGTTATGGTAGTGAAACTTGGACGCTGTGTAAACAAGATAACAGGAAACTAGATGCTTTTGATTCTAGATGCTTACGCAGTATCTTGGGCATTAGGTGGTTCAACTTTGTAACTAATGATGAGGTTAGGCAAAGGAGTCGGCAACCTCCTTTAGGAAGCATATTGTGCAGAGAGAGACTCCGTTGGATTGGCCAAGTTGCCCATATGGATAATTATAGTTAGCGAATAGAATTTTGAACAGTGTGCCTAAAGGCCTCAGAAAGAAGGGGAGACCTAGGATGTGGTGGGCAGATAATGTCAAACAGGACCTTATTAGAATTGGCGTGCAGTAGAGTAACGCAGCAGAAATAGCTCAGGACAGACATGCTTGAAGAACTAAATTGCGTAGTGTGGTTGGACCTCCATTAGCCGATGATGATGATGATGATGATGATAGGTTTACGGTATCAGTTTGTAACATCTCAGATCATTTCTGCTGTCTAAGCCAATGACACTTGTTTAAAAAATTTTCTCTAATTTAACTGTCTAATTTTCAACTGTCTAATTTCTGTTAGTTTTCTCTAATTTATATGTCTGTGTGTCATATATGTACAGGGTGATTTTAAACTCTTTCAACAAAAAAAGACGGGTGATATTAAACATCAAAACAAACAATTGCTGCAATGGAACCTAGGGTCGCATTCCACTCCTTCTGCGTGACATATCCACGTTAATCCTTCAACAGTGAAAACAAAGGCACTTAACCAATTTATGAGTTGCGCCGAGTGGTTAGCGCGCTTCGCTACTGATCTACGGAACCTGGATTCGAGCCCCGGGTAAGGCATGGCTGTTTGTGTCGTTTTTCTGCTGAGGTCCTGCCATCCTCTCAGACCTTCTACTGTGGCATATAAACTGACAGGCTCCTGTCAGACCTCTGTGGCAAGCAGCTGCTTGAGGAGGTATTTATTTTTTTTTATTTATTCTTTTTAATTTCATTCGTGTCAGAGAAAGACTCAAAGTAGCTGCTCAAAGTGGCGTCCGAGGGCGTTTTTGCACAGCCCATACCGGCGAACGAAGGACTGTCACACCCTCTCGTAGACTCCTGGTGTGGTGTTGGTCTTGTCCGCTGCAACATCGATTCTCGCGACGAGATCTTCCAGGCAGTCCACAGGTGTCTCGTGCACAAGTGTTTCCATGTGCCCCCAGAAGAAGAAGAAGTCTAGTGGATTGAGGTCCGGGGAGCATGGAGGCCAAGCCACAAAATCCACTGCCCAGGATATGTTGCATTTAGGAAGTATCGGATTCAATGGAAAAGTGTGCTGGGGCCCCATCACGCATAAACCACATGTCCCTCTGCGTGGTAAGCAGACACCCTGCAACCGACTGGGAAGCACTTGCTCCAGAAACACATGGTACGCTGCACCAGTCAGTCGTTCTGGCAAGAGGTAAGGTCCCACCAATCACCCAGGATACCTGCCCAGATGTTGACGCCAAATTTCTGCTGGTGTTTACTAGGGTCAGTGAGGTGTGGATTTTCTTGAGCCCAAGCGTGCTGGTTGTGATTGTTGAAAATGCGTTCCCGGGTAAACATGGCCTCATCACTAAATAACACTAATGTGGAAAATTGCGGATTAACATTGTTCATCTGGAGCATCCACCTAACAAACTGTACCCGGCGGGGATAGTCATCTTCCTTCAAAGCTTGGACCTTCTGCACGTGGAAGGGATGCATCCGTGCCTCATGTAGGACAATCCACACCGAGGTTTGACAAACTCCCATTTCTGATGACACCACTCGTGTACTTGTGGAAGGAATTTCTGCAAATCGCTGCAAGACACGTTCTTACATTTCCGGTGTCCGCACACTTCGCGAACGTCCAGTATCACTCACTGAGATAGCCAACGAGCCAGTTTCACGCAGTCTTCGATCAACGCTGGCGAAGGTCGAATGGTAAGGAATACGACGATTCGGAAATCTCTCACGGTACAATCTTTGTGCTTCACGTCCATTACCACCTGCTTGGCCGTACATCAGATGCATATCCGCAAATTCCTCGTATGTGTAGTCTTCCATGTCCTTCACGAATACGTCACTTATCATGTGGGACGGGGGTGGCTCAGTCGGTAGCGCGCCAGGCTCGTAATCTGTAGTTCCCAGGCTGCAGTCCCAGCTAAGTCAGCGTTGAGATTTATCTCCGCAAAAATTCCCCGCCCTGCCCACGGTCAGTAGGGGACACCGATGGGCTTGGAAAGGCCGCCGTCCGTCGGATGGGACGTTAAGCCGTGGCCCCGTGTGCGGGAGAACCATACCCTGTGCACGTTAAAGAACACGCTGGATGGCCTTGACGGGAGGCTACCATCTGTCTCCCAATAGCTGTTCCAGTGGGTCCCCTCAACCAACCTTCTCTGAGCCTTCGGGGTCCATGTGACCTGGCCATTTAGCCCATGGTGTGCAAAAAAGTGCCGCTCAGAGGTAAAACAACCCAACCCACTTATCATGTGATGTTATCATGGTAATGTCGATGAACGGGTTCGGCTGCGTTTTTAAATGTTTCTTCTTAATTGTCTAAGCACTTGCTCAGCGCACCTGATTTGCATCTTGTGCTTTTCATGCACCGGTTGTAAATACTTGTGCATGCGTGGCGTTTTTCGAAAGTACTCTTTTCTGGCGGAAGGAGGGGAATGCGACCCTAGGTTCCATTGCAAAAACTGTGCGTTTTGATGTGTACTATCAGCCCTCTTTTTTTCGTTGAAAGAGCTTACAATCACCCTGTATACATTGAAGTTTCTGCATTGTGAGCATCTTAATGCAAATGTTCAGCAATATTTTATGTATTTATCCTACTGTTTCCGTAATTGCTTTTGATCAAACGTGTGTACCTAACCGCCCCAAGATGAGTTCAATGTTAAAGAAATTAATTTATAATGAAAAAAAAACTTTCCCCAAAACAATCAAACTAATCGATTTAACATAAGCGTACACGTCAGTTCATTACTAACATATACAAAAGAATTTGAATCACTAGTTCAGTTACAACAATTTCTTTCCAGATAAATACAATTGCACTTTTACAATAAATGCAATTTGCGGGATACTGATGAAATGCATATGTTACCGCTAAAGCTCGAAAGCCGTTAATGTGCACATTACCTAGCTAATCTGCAGATTAACTGATTTGCTCCGTTAACGTGCGGAATCAAGAGTTTTCCGCATTTTACCTAGGTAATGTGCACATTAACGGCTTCCGTATCGTTAAAGTTCAAAAGTTTGTTTCTCTCATAGTGGTGAATCTCTTGAATATGAATCTTCGTGTCACGTGATTCACTCGTCCGCATTATAAAAAACGCCCCCGATGAGCTGAGGCCAAGTGAGAACGAATCGGTAAAGTGATTCATTCTTGATAACGAATCACTAAAATGATTCGTTCTCACTTGGCCTGCTCATTTTGGGAGCGTTTTTTATAATTCGGACGACTGATTCATGTTGACAGAAGGATGACCCTGGTTTCAACTCTACTCTCGGACACTAGATAAATAACATTATGTTAATTTAAGCGTACAGAAACGTTCCTGTTGTTCCAGCAAAGATCTTATTTTCACTTTAACGAGTGCCTAGTAGGTAATGTGCAGATTATCCAGGTAATTTGCAGATTACCTAGGTAATTTGAAAAATGAAACAATTTTCCGCACGTTAACGAATCACGCTAGTTAATCTGCACAATACCTAGATAATCTGTAGAATAACTGATTTCTGCACTTTAGCGGTAACACATATACAGATTCGACAATTGACGTTGTGTCCATCTTATTTCATATAGATAAATATACAAACTGAGCATTAAATTCTTAATTATTGAGCTTCTTCTATTACTTAAACTCAGTATTCAACGTTTATTTCAGGAACGGCAAATTCGTTTTAAAAATTCTATTGCACTCACAGATCTTCTAATTTGGTATCTGTACTCAATTTTTTCTTATCAACAGTCAATGTGATACTGATTGCAGCGCCATTTTCTTCTTCACGTAAACGTATTAATTAGCGTTAAAGTTTATTACGGAAAACTTGAACGCATAATTTCCCGAACACTAAAATCTCACTGTTCGCTTAAATTGCACAAAATAACTTACAAGATTTCTAAGAAAAGTAAGCTTCAGTAATATATTAGTTTGGGGCGGGGGTGGCTCAGTCGGTAGCGCGCCAGGCTCGTAATCTGTAGTTCCCAGGTTCGAGTCCCAGCTGGGTCAGCGTTGAGATTTATCTCCGCAAAATTCCCCGCCCTGCCCACGGTCAGTAGGATACACCGATGGGCTTAGAAAGGCCGCCGTCCGTCGGATGGGACGTTAAGCCGTGGCCCCGTGTGTGGGAGAGCCATACCCTGTGCACGTTAAAGAACACGCTGGATGGCCTTGACGGGAGGCTACCATCTGTCTCCAAACAGCTGTTCCAGTGAGTCTCCTCCCCCAACCTTCTCTGAGCCTTCGGGGTCCATGTGACCTGGCCATTTAGCCTCATGGTGTGCAAAAAAGTGCCGCTCAGAGGTAACCCAACCCAACTAATGTCGACTGAATCAATAATATGCATATTATGTAAACTAATGTACACTACACCTATTGCTACTGTACAGTATATAACTCCATACAATTTTCCTGCATAATAAAATACTACTTACGGAAAATCACCGATCTTCCCATCACATATTAATAAGAGCTGAGTTTACCTAATGCAATCTCAAAATCACAAAATCAAACAATCCCCTAATGGTGACACTGTAATCAGTGGTATGATCTCTATGAATTTTTGGGGGCGGGGATGGCTCAGTCGGTAGCGCGCCAGGCTCGTAATCTGTAGTTCCCAGGTTCGAGTCCCAGCTGCGTCAGCGTTGAGATTTATCTCCGCAAAATTCCCCGCCCTGCTCACGGTCAGTAGGGGACACCGATGGGCTTGGAAAGGCCACCGTCCATCGGATGGGACGTTAAGCCGTGGCCCCGTGTGCGGGAGAGCCATACCCTGTGCACGTTAAAGAACACGCTGGATGGCCTTGACGGGAGGCTACCATCTGTCTTCCAACAGCTGTTCCAGTGGGTCCCCTCCCCCAACCTTCTCTGAGCCTTCGGGGTCCATGTGACCTGGCCATTTAGCCCATGGTGTGCAAAAAAGTGCCGCTCAGAGGTAAAACAACCCAACAACCCAAATCTATGAATTTTTGATTTTTGTGGTTCTATTCAAAGCTGCCCAATCCTCGCATTAACTTGCACACGGTGTGGACGGTACGGAAAATGATTCGCAACAGTATTGTAAATGAGGGAAACTGCCGAGCACACGTAACGCTTGCCCCATAATATCTCGCGCTGATAATTAAAGCGAAACAAGACAATTCCCAGTGTATTATTTCACTAAATGCTTATTAAAATGAAGTGAAACTGGCAAGATGCTTTAGAAAACAAATAGCCTTTTGAAATATTATTTTTATTGTTTATTCTAATTTGAAGTTTAATATTTTATTACATATTGCATAAATGTTGGTGGGGCCTGACCCCTCTTGCTCGTAGTGATGAACCGCCCCTTCATAACGGTGAATTTATCTTTGACAGAGATCAGACAGTTTGTTACGTCCAGGATATAAAACAGAAACCATAGCACTTCAGGTTGCCTAGGTGATCATCCTGTTTTCCCATTCCTTAACAGATTCCTAATTACCCATCCTTTAACACAATGTATTTTCTCATTCATTATCAGATTCCTATTTAGTCATCATTTAGCACAGCGACTTTCACATCTCTTGACAGATTTCTATTTATCCAACTTTTACCACATCGCGTTTCCTCATTCTTCAATACAGTCTTATGTATCAAACCTTTAGTAGAGAATGTTTTTTTCCATTCTTTAACAGATACCTATTTATGCATCCTTCTCTACACTGCGTTTTCTAATTCTTCAACAAATTCCTATTTATTCATCGTTTATCATCACCATCATCATCATCCTCAAGCAGTCATAGGCTACGGAGGTCCATTCTTTAACCAGATACCTATTTATACATCCTTCTCTACACTGCGTTTTCTAATTCTTCAACAAATTCCTATTTATTCATCGTTTGTCATCACCATCATCATCATCCTCAAGCAGTCATAGGCTACGGAGGTCCAACCAGACCGTACAATTTAGTTCTCCAAGCAAGACTGCCCTGAGCTATATCTGCTGCGTTACTCTACTGCACGCCAATTCTAATAAGGTCCTGTTTGACATTATCTGCCCACCACATCCTAGGTCTCCACTTCTTTCTGAAGCCTTTAGGCACACTGTTCAAAATTCTATTCGCTAACTATAATTATCCATATGGGCAACTTGGCCAATCCAACGGAGTCTCTCTCTGCACAATATGCTTCCTAAAGGAGGTTGCCGACTCCTCTGCCTAACTTCATCATTAGTTACAAAGTTGAACCACCTAATGCCCAAGATACTGCGTAAGAATCTAGAATCAAAAGCATCTAGTTTCTTGTTATCTTGTTTACACAGCGTCCAAGTTTTACTACCATAACTAACCCTAGAAAGGACCAAACTATTATACAGTCTAATTTTAGTCTTTAGGTGTATACGCCTATTACTCCACAATCTCCATAGATACTTAAAAGTCCCGGCAGCAATCCCTATTCGTCTGTTAATCTCATGCCGCACATCACCAATATCTGTGACAGGTAATTAAACTGTAACACCTGTTCAAGATTGCAACCATTCAGATGAACTGAATCACAACTTGCCTGACAAATTTTCATCACTTTAGTTTTCTCTCTGTTTTTAACCAAACCTACTCTAGTACCAGTTTAATCAACAGCTTCAATAAAAGAGTTCATCTCATCAACATCATTTGCCAAAAGGACTAAATCATCAGCATAATATAAATCAGAAATTTTCATATCTCCAGCCCATTTGACGCCAAAATCTTTCCCTTGAAGTGAATTTCGCATAACATAATCAATAACCAAAGTAAAGAGAAAAGGAGACAAAATGCACCCTTGTCGAACACGTGGAGTAATGCTAAATCAATTGCTACAAGACTTACCAACTCTAACACACGACTCAGTGTTATTTATTTAACTTCTGCTTTCATTATGCGAAGTAACCTGTGTGGTATACCATATAATCTCATAATCAACCACAAATTATGACGATCAACAGAGTCGAAAGCCTTTTTGAAATCAACAAAGCTAGCAACAAAGGTTTCTGAAACCCTAAACATTTTTTCAAGAATCTGCCTAAGTGAAAATATCTGATCTACACATCCCCTACCACTTCTGAATCCACATTGCTCATCACGCAATTGCCTGTCAACCAGATTCTTAATTCTATTAAGCACAATCATGCAAAGAACTTTCCCTGGAACAGAGAGTATGCTGATACCCTTATAGTTATCACAAGAACTACGATCACCATTTTTGAAAATGGATAGAAATAGCTTTGCTAAAATCCTCAGGAACCATGCCTCTATCATAAAAGACATTCAAAATTCCAGTCATCCAAGTGGTAACCGAAACATTCCCAGCTCTAAGCATTTCCGTAGTAATTTCATCTATCCCTGCCAATTTATGATGTTTAAGTTTAGAAACAGCCAAAATAACTTCAGATTGTGTTATAGGGCTAACATTAAAGCCACCAATGCATCTATCATCATTGCAAACAATGGGAGTAGAACCACATCGTTTAGAACATCACTGAAATGCTCAGCCCACCTAGCCATGACAGAATCCTCACCTTCTATAACCTTATCTTGTTTATCCTTCAATCCCTGTATACCTGTCCGTTTTCTACCACAAAAAACATTAACTATCTGGTACAGCTCTCTACTGTTGTGCTGCCTAACTGCTTCCCCGGCTTTGTCAGCCAAGCCATCAAGCCAAAGATTCTTATCAGCAGCTAACTGATCCTTTACATGTTTATTAAGCACTCTGTAATGCTTTCTATTAGGACTAGTAGGGTATTGATTGAGGACATTCCTGCAGTTATTTCTGAAATAAGCTCGTGCGTTATCACTGAAATAATTCTATCTCCTCTTCTTTTTTCCTAAAAGAGTAGTGTTAGTTTCCAAAAAAGCCTGTTTAAAATGGTCCCATTCTTCCTCAACTTCAGCAAACCCTGATTGTCATAATGATTAAGTAACCTATCATGGTAAGCTTTAGCTATAACTGGGTCTTTGAAAGCTTCAGTATTAAAGGTATTAAAGTTTAAGTTGCAAGACACTTTTAACAAGGTAAGGGTCAGATCCAATTTCAGCTCACTATATGCCCTGGAATTCCTAACAGAACTAGCGCATTTGCTGTTAATTAATAGTATATAATCAATCATATTCTTATGCAGCCCATCAAGTGAAACCCATGTGTACTTATGAATGTCGTGGTGTTTGTAATAAGTGATAGTTATTCTGAAACCGTTGAGTTTACTTACTTGTAGGAGACAGTGCCCATTGCCATTGCAGCTACCAATACCAAAAAGGCCTATCACCCCTCCCCAAAGGTCAGAGTCAGTACCAACTTTGGCATTGAAGTCACCAAGAACAAGGGTAATATTTCCTTTCTTGACAGAATTCAAAATATCCTGAAGTTGTTCATAAAACCTATCCTTCTCATCCTCATCGGCATCCTCAGTGGGGGCATAACAGCAGATAACATTCAGGTCTTTAACGCTTGTCTGAAATTTTGCTGTAAGAAACCTTTCATTAATGCACTCATATCCTAGATAAGCATCACTAGAGTGTCTGCTGAGAAGCAGATCCACGCCTTGGTGATATTTATTATCGTATATACTTCTGGGGCCGTTACTTGCACGCTTCTGACCCAAAGCAATTAAGAAAAAGAAAAACTTAGGATAAATATAAATAAAATACCGTTGAATATTTGCATTAAAATTAGCACAAAAGAAAAACAGAAATCTCTCTCAGATGTTACAAATCGAAACCATAACCTTAACTTATACCTTGATTAGAGCAATCTTTAACGAAATCAATTTTATTCGTATATAACAGTGTCTCGCAAACTGTGTGCCGCGAGAGATTCCAAGTGTGCCACGAGAGATTTTCAAATTGACACTAGATATTCCAAAGATTTCATTTTGACTTGACTTGTGTTATCGACGTGCTATCGACGTGCTTTAATAAAAAATCTTTCAGATTTTATAAACTGGGATCTTGTAAGTATTTATCAAGCTTTTTCCAAATTTTGGTATTAATTTTTGATTATTTCAAGCCATAGAATGAACAAATATTTGAAACAAACACCGAGTTATGAATTAAAGAACGAGAGCAAATCTTCAAGTAAAACCAGGCTGATGACTTCAACAAAACGCAAATATAATGACGATTATATAGAGTTTGTTTTTATTCTTTTTTAGGTGTGCCGCGGAAAAAAAAATTGGATTCAGTGTGCCGCGGAAAAAAAATTAGATTCAGTGTGCCGCAGAGTAAAAAAGTTTGCGAGACACTGATATATAAGAATCAAACAGGCTAGAGGCCACATTATTTTATCATGTATTGCAGCAGAGATAAAACGTAATAAAATGAACATTATTTAAATAACCTTGGGAAGGTCGTATACAGTAGTTAATAGGATTAACGACGTGGTGTATCGCATTCGTCAATGTCCAACTACAAAGTGCAAGGTGTTCGTGTGAATCGTTTAGCCCCGTTTCATCGAAGAACTGAAGAAGCTTCGGAATCCAGAATTGTTCGGGACGAACAAGACCTAAGGAGGGGGCAGTGTTACGACAGATAAACGTGCTGTAGTGAGTTTATGAAAAACATGACATGAACGCTCGCCTATGCTTCTGCATAGAACCGAAACGAAATTTAAGAAAGATAGAATTGCAATGTGGAATTTGTGGATATGTGAAAGAGGACTCAGTCTTCTATTATACTAATGTAACCAATTTGAAATATTGTAACGGGAGACAAATCTGTAATTTGTTTAGAATCTCTTACTGTTTTTTTTTTTTTCAAAAATCGTTTGTGGTATGTTTGAATTGTGATAAAGAGGTGTATTTCAGAGAGGTGAACGTGAATGGAAAGATCCTGTATGGGTTATCATTAGTTATGGAATTTGGAAAAGATCCTCTATGGGTTATCATTAGTTATGGAATTTGGAAAAGATCCTCTATGGGTTATATCATTAGTTATGGAATTTGGAAAAGATCCTGTATGGGTTATCATTAGTTATGGAATTTGGAAAAGATCCTGTATGGGTTATCATTAGTTATGGAATTTGGAAAATCTTTGTAACGGATTCATTACCGTGGTAGAATACCATTAATTTGATGCATGATCTACCAATCTGTGTGTTGTTTTAGAGTTAATATAGGACATGGATATGATATGTTGGGTTGTTTTACCTCTGAGCGGCACTTTTTTTGCATACAATGGGCTAAATGGCCAGGTCACGTGGACCCCGAAGGCTCAGAGAAGGTTGGGGGAGGGGACCCACTGGAACAGCTGTTGGGAGACAGATGGTAGCCTCCCGTCAAGGCCATCCAGCGTGTTCTTTAACGTGCACGTGGTATGGCTCTCCCGCACACGGAGCCACGGCTTAACGTCCCATCGGACGGACGGCGGCCTTTCCAAGCCCATCGGTGTCCCCTACTGACCGTGGGCAGGGCGGGGATTTTGCGGAGATAAATCTCAACGCTGACCCAGCTGGGACTCGAACCTGGGAACTACAGATTACGAGCCTGGCGCGCTTCCGACTGAGCCATCCCCACCCCTCATCTTGAGGGATTTCAACCCTATTATACCCTTGAGCAGGTCTTCGGATAACTGTTTGGATTTTTAGAACTACTGCCATAGCTTTGAGATAACGGAACTCTGAATACAAAAGAATGTGTCCATCTTCATGTTGTTTGACCAGCCTTCCACTTGCCAATGGTTCCAACCGTTTTGAGTGGTCTAAATGTTTTCGTTGAGGCATCATGAAGCAATCGTTTTGACGAAGCGGGTCGCAGATTGGTAACTATTCCAAACTGGTAATGCAGTTCCGTGTTTAATTTGAAATGATCGAATGTCTTCAAAAGTATTTCTTTTACAGGGTATCTGATTTATTTTATGGATTTATAGGGGTAGTGATTTTTTCAAACTACACAATATATTACCTAAGTATTTTAAAAATCTTTCATCTTTGACGATTTTTTTAATTCACTTTTGATCATCAGTGCTTTTGACAAGCAACATATTTGTATTTTCCTATTGCTTTGGAAAAATTCATAAATTACCATCCTTTAAATGAGAGAATTTTCGCATTATTTGGAAGATTCATATTTTTCCAACTATCAGCAGATTCACTTTAGCCATTTTTTCAGAGGCGGGGGTTGTCTCAGTTGATTTGGGGCGGGGGTGGCTCAGTCGGTAGCGCGCCAGGCTCGTAATCTGTAGTTCCCAGGTTCGAGTCCCAGCTGGACCACCGTTGAGATTTATCTCCGCAAAATTCCCGCCCTGCCCACGGTCAGTAGGGGACACCGATGGGCTTGGAAAGGCCGCCGTCCGTCGGATGGGACGTTAAGCCGTGGCCCCGTGTGCGGGAGAGCCATACCCTGTGCACGTTAAAGAACACGCTGGATGGCCTTGACGGGAGGCTACCATCTGTCTCCCAACAGCTGTTCCAGTGGGACCCTCCCCCAACCTTCTCTGAGCCTTCGGGGTCCATGTGACCTGGCCATTTAGCCCATGGTGTGCAAAAAAAGTGCCGCTCAGAGGTAAAACAACCCAACCCAATCTCAGTTGATAGGACGGCAGGCCCGTAATCTGCAGTTGCGAGATCCGAGTCCCAACTCTGAGAGCATTCAGGTTTATCTTCGCTAAACCCCAACTCTAACCTCGATTAGAAAGCAGACCGGTGAGCTTGGAAAGGCCGCCGTCCGTCGGTTGGGACGTTTAGCCATGGCTTCCTGTAAAGGAGAGAGCCACATACTGTGCACATTAAAGAACACACTGGATGGCCTTGCTAGGGTTGGGTTGTTTTACCTCTGAGTGGCACTATTTTGCACACCATAGGCTAAATGGCCAGGTCACAAGGACCTCGAAGGCTCAGAGAAGGTTGGGGGAGGAGACCCACTGGCTGTTTGATTAATAATAACAGATACCATTTTATACCTAAATACCTTTTATAGCAATACCCTAACATCTGTTGGGAGACAGATGGTATCCTCCCGTCCAGGCCATCCAGCGTGTTCTTTAACGTGCACAGGGAATGGCTCTCCCGCACACGGAGACACGGCTTAACGTCCCATCCGACGGACGGCGGCCTTTCCAAGTCCATCGGTGTACCCTACTGACCATGGACATGGCGGGGAGTTTTGCGGAGATAAATCTCAACGCTGACCCAGCTGGGACTCGAACCTGGGGGCCTTGTTAGGAGGATACCATCTGTCTCCTAACAGCTGTCCAGTTGATCCCCTCCGCCTGATTCGGACCTGGAAATTTAGCCCATTGTGTGCAGAAAAGTGCAACACAGAGGTAAAACAACCCAACCATCTTTCCATAGATTCATAATTTCCCATCTTTTCAGTCCCACCTTTGATGCATTTGTATTTCTCCATACTCTCACAAATTTTCACATTCCCATCTTCTGACAAAGTAATAATTTGACATCTCTTCGGTTTTATTTTCTCTTACTCATTTTCCATACATTTGCTCTTCGATGTACTTTTCGATTGTCCGATTTTTATCTCCCACCATCCTGATTGCGAGCTAAACTCTGAGCTGTAGTTTTTTGCACTCGATGAGCTAAATGGCCAGGTCACAAGAACCCCGAAGGCTCAGAGAAAAGTGGACTAAAGAGACCCAATGAACAATGGATAGGAGACAGACAGAAGCCTACCGTTGGGTTGAGTTGGATTGTTTTACCTCTGAGCGGCACTTTTTTGCACACCAAGGGCTAAATGGCCAGGTCACAAGGACCCCGAAGGCTCAGAGAAGGTTGGGGGAGGGGACCCACTTAAACAGCTGTAGGGAGACAAATAGTAGCCTCCCGTCAAGGCCATCCAGCGTGTTCTTTAACGTGCACAGGGTATGGCTCTCCCGCACACGGGGCCACGGCTTAACGTCCCATCCGACGGACGGCGGCTTTTCCAAGCCCATCGGTGTCCCCTACTGACCGTGGGCAGGGCGGGGAATTTTTGCGGAGATAAATCTCAACGCTGACCCAGCTGAGACTCGAACCTGGGAACTACAGATTACGAGCCTAGCGTGCTACCGACTGAGCCACCCCCGCCCCTAAGCCTACCGTCAAGGCCATATACAGCATGAGATCGTGTTAATGGCCGATTTGTTAGCCTGCTTGGCTACTGATCAAAGGGTTCGAGTTCGGGATAAAGTATGGAAGTCGGATTAGAGAAAATTTTTGTAAATAACTGTATTTTTGATTTAATAGAATGAGAACATATAGTGAGAACATAGTAGCCGAGACATGGTAATAAGCAACAGTTCACTACCATGATTATGATGGAAGGTATTGCTTATGGGCTGGACAAAATGACTTTGCGGGTCCGCACAGAATGACATCGCGGTAGCACAGAATGATTTCGCATTCCGTATTGAATGTCATCGCCCGCCGCACAGGATGACATCGCATGCCGCACAGGATGACATCGCATGCCGCACATGGGGCTCGCGGGTCGCTCAGAATGACTTCGCATGCTGCACAGGATGGCATCTTGGACAGCGATTTTAAGCTCCCTGCTCCGGTACGTTCGTTTCGTTTAGAAGGAATAAAATTTTTTTAAAAATCCATAATAATCAAAGTTGGATTAAAGAGAATACAAAATCGTAACATGCAATTCCCAGGTTCGAGTCCCAGCTATCAGCGTCAATATTTATCTCCGCTAAATCCGCAGCCTATCCTAGGTCAGAAAGGGGACTCCGATGGGCTTGGGTTGGGTTGGGTTGTTTTACCTCTGAGCGGCACTTTTTTGCACACCATGGGCTAAATGGCCAGGTCACATGGACCCCGAAGGCTCAGAGAAGGTTGGGGGAGGGGACCCACTGGAACAGCTGTTGGGAGACAGATGGTGGCCTCCCGTCAAGGCCATCCAGCGTGTTCTTTAACGTGCACAGGGTATGGCTCTCCCGTACACGGGGTCACGGCTTAACGTCCCATACGACGGACGGCGGCATTTCCAAGCCCATCGGTGTCCCCTACTGACCGTGGGCAGGGCGGGGAATTTTTCGGAGATAAATCTCAACGCTGACCCAGCTGGGACTCGAACCTGGGAACTACAGATTACGAGCCTGGCGCGCTACCGACTGAGCCACCCTCGCCCCCACCTACCCTCAGTCAGAAAGGGGACTCCGATGGGCTTGGGAATGTCACCGTCCATCGAATAGGTCGTATGTAATATCAGAGGGACTCTAAATATCAGTTGTTTCTGTTTCTTGTGATACTTTCAATTGATTTCCGACTGTTTAGTTTAGGAGGAATTCTGCAAAAAATCCATTCTACTGAAAAAACGGATTAAAAAGAACAGATGTAAGCGCTTCATTAAATGACGGATTAAAGAAGATAAATTTAAAAATTATCCCTGCCGGTTTTTTGCAATCCTTTGATTTAGGATTGTTTTGTCATGAAAGAATTGATTTATTTAAAAATCCGCTTTACCCAAAGTCGGATTAAAGGGAATAGAAGTAGATGTCAATATCGATTATGTTAAGTTGTAAACAACCTTGTTTTATGAAATGGCGGATTGCGGAGATATCTGACTGCTGATCACAGGGACCTGAATTCCAGCACCGGATAAGTCAAATAATGAGGACCTGGGTTTCAGCACCGGATAAGTCAAATAATGAGGACCTGGGTTTCAGCACCGGATAAGTCAAATAATGAGGACCTGGGTTTCAGCACCGGATAAGTCAAATAAGAGGACCTGGGTTTCAGCACTGGATAAGTCAAATAATGAGGACCTGGGGTTCAGCACCGGATAAGTCAAATAATGAGGACCTGGGTTCCAGCACCGGATAAGTCAAATAAGAGGACCTGGGTTTCAGCACCGGATAAGTCAAATAATGAGGACCTATGTTTCAGCACCGGATAAGTCAAATAATGAGGACCTATGTTTCAGCACCGGATAAGTCAAATAAGAGGACCTGGGTTTCAGCACCGGATAAGGCAAATAATGAGGACCTGGGGTTCAGCACCGGATAAGTCAAATAATGAGGACCTGGGTTTCAGCACTGGATAAATCAAATAATGAGGACATGGGTTTCAGCACCGGAGAAGTCAAATAAGAGGACCTGGGTTTCAGCACCGGATAAGTCAAATAATGAGGACCTGGGGTTCAGCACCGGATAAGTCAAATAATGAGGACCTGGGGTTCAGCACCGGATAAGTCAAATAAGAGGACCTGGGTTTCAGCACCGGATAAGTCAAATAATGAGGACCTGGGTTTCAGCACCGGATAAGTCAAATAATGAGGACCTGGGGTTCAGCACCGGATAAGTCAAATAATGAGGACCTGGGTTTCAGCACTGGATAAGTCAAATAATGAGGACATGGGTTTCAGCACCGGATAAGTCAAATAAGAGGACCTGGGTTTCAGCACTGGATAAGTCAAATAATGAGGACCTGGGGTTCAGCACCGGATAAGTCAAATAATGAGGACCTGGGTTTCAGCACTGGATAAGTCAAATAAGAGGACCTGGGTTTCAGCACCGGATAAGTCAAATAATGAGGACCTGGGTTTCAGCACCGGATAAGTCAAATAAGAGGACCTGGGTTTCAGCACTGGATAAGTCAAATAATGAGGACCTGGGGTTCAGCACCGGATAAGTCAAATAATGAGGACCTGGGGTTCAGCACCGGATAAGTCAAATAATGAGGACATGGGTTTCAGCACCGGATAAGTCAAATAATGAGGACATGGGTTTCAGCACCGGATAAGTCAAATAAGAGGACCTGGGTTTCAGCACCGGATAAGTCAAATAATGAGGACCTGGGGTTCAGCACCGGATAAGTCAAATAATGAGGACCTGGGTTTCAGCACTGGATAAATCAAATAATGAGGACATGGGTTTCAGCACCGGATAAGTCAAATAAGAGGACCTGGGTTTCAGCACCGGATAAGTCAAATAATGAGGACCTGGGTTTCAGCACTGGATAAGTCAAATAATGAGGACCTGGGGTTCAGCACCGGATAAGTCAAATAATGAGGACCTGGGTTTCAGCACCGGATAAGTCAAATAATGAGGACCTGGGTTTCAGCACCGGATAAGTCAAATAATGAGGACCTGGGTTTCAGCACCGGATAAGTCAAATAAGAGGACCTGGGTTTCAGCACCGGATAAGTCAAATAATGAGGACCTGGGTTTCAGCACCGGATAAGTCAAATAAGAGGACCTGGGTTTCAGCACTGGATAAGTCAAATAATGAGGACCTGGGGTTCAGCACCGGATAAGTCAAATAATGAGGACCTGGGTTTCAGCACCGGATAAGTCAAATAAGAGGACCTGGGTTTCAGCACCGGATAAGTCAAATAATGAGGACCTGGGGTTCAGCACCGGATAAGTCAAATAATGAGGACCTGGGTTTCAACACCGGATAAGTCAAATAAGAGGACCTGGGTTTCAGCACTGGATAAGTCAAATAATGAGGACCTGGGGTTCAGCACCGGATAAGTCAAATAAGAGGACCTGGGGTTCAGCACCGGATAAGTCAAATAATGAGGACCTGGGTTTCAGCACTGGATAAATCAAATAATGAGGACATGGGTTTCAGCACTGGATAAGTCAAATAAGAGGACCTGGGTTTCAGCACTGGATAAGTCAAATAATGAGGACCTGGGGTTCAGCACCGGATAAGTCAAATAATGAGGACCTGGGTTTCAGCACCGGATAAGTCAAATAAGAGGACCTGGGTTTCAGCACCGGATAAGTCAAATAATGAGGACCTGGGTTTCAGCACCGGATAAGTCAAATAAGAGGACCTGGGTTTCAGCACCGGATAAGTCAAATAATGAGGACCTGGGTTTCAGCACCGGATAAGTCAAATAAGAGGACCTGGGTTTCAGCACCGGATAAGTCAAATAATGAGGACCTGGGGTTCAGCACCGGATAAGTCAAATAATGAGGACCTGGGTTTCAGCACCGGATAAGTCAAATAATGAGGACCTGGGTTTCAGCACCGGATAAATCAAATAATGAGGACATGGGTTTCAGCACCGGATAAGTCAAATAAGAGGACCTGGGTTTCAGCACTGGATAAGTCAAATAATGAGGACCTGGGGTTCAGCACCGGATAAGTCAAATAATGAGGACCTGGGGTTCAGCACCGGATAAGTCAAATAATGAGGACCTGGGTTTCAGCACCGGATAAGTCAAATAATGAGGACCTGGGGTTCAGCACCGGATAAGTCAAATAATGAGGACCTGGGTTTCAGCACTGGATAAATCAAATAATGAGGACATGGGTTTCAGCACCGGATAAGGTATGAATATTTATGTGTTATCTTTCTGCTGAGGTCTCACCTACCTCACATAGTTTTTCTATCGTGTATTATACTGATAGGTTTCTATCAGACCTCTGTGGCAAGCAGCTGCTTGAGGGGTAACTTATTTATTTTTATTCATTGGTTATGTTAGCTTTACAAGCAGATATTTTACAATTACAGTTTGTAATCACTAATTTTTTCTTCTCTTTCTTTTTTTCATCCATTTGTCATCTACAAAATATTCGCATCCACCCAATTCTCTTATCATCTCCATTGTGGTCCACCTACTAATCATCTTAATAGTTGCATTCAGCCCAATTGTCGTATCACCTCAATTATCATCTACGAAATATTGTGAGCCCCAGTTAGCCCAGTTAGCATCCTACTAATTTCCATTCCCTCAAATGTCATCACCCAGTTATCATCCTACCGTTCATCATTATCATCATCATCCCCAGCTGGGTCAGCGTCGAGATTTATCTCCGCTAAATTCCCCGCCCTGCCCACGGTCAGTAGGGGACACCGATGGGCTTGGAAAGGCCGACGTCCGTCGGATGGGACGTTAAGCCGTGGCCCCGTGGGCGGGAGAGCCATACCCTGTGCACATTAAAGAACACACTGGATGGCCTTGACGGGAGGCTACCATCTGTCTCCCAACAGCTGTTCCAGTGGGTCCCCTCCCCCAACCTTCTCAGAGCCTTCGGGGTCCATGTGACCTGGCCATTTAGCCCATGGTGTGCAAAAAAGTGCCGTTCAGATGTAAAACAACCCAACCCAACCCGTAGATACTGCAGAAAAATGCGGGCTGTGTGGGGTCGGTATTAAAAAACGTTTTTAATGTAGTGTTTTATAATGAAAAAATAATTTACTTATAATTGATAGTTTTATTCAAACAAACTCATTAGAAGATGCTAATAGTGCTTGGCTACTGATCTAAGGGACCTGGGTTCGAGCCCCGGGTAAGGCATGGATGTGTCGTTTTTCTTGCTGAGGTCTTGCCATCCTCACAGATCTTCTACTATGGCATATAAACTGACAGGCTCCTATCAGACCTCTGTGGCAAGCAGCTGCTTGAGGAGGTATTTTATTTTCTTTTAATAGTGCATATAATAGTGCATCCCTCTAGTTAGGAACCTACACAGGATTTAGTTTTAAAGGAGGTGGGGGGGGGGGGGGGCTTCCGGGAATTTAGTTTTGGGAACAGTTCAAGAATTTAGTTTCGGGGAGCGGGAGGTCTGATAATAAAATTTTAGCAGGGTTATTATTAAAATATTCCACCGAACAGGATAGATTAAAATGATATTCTATAGGGAATGAGATTTTACAATTTTTTTTCATAAATCTATTTTCAGTGCTTGCCATCTACTATGGGACTAAAATAAAATCATTCAAAAAATGCTGTTTTGGATTTCAAAGCAGGTAGACAACTTTGGGTTTTCGTATAAGTTATGCTAACTCATTTTTGAGGGGCGTTACCTGTCCCCCCCCCCCCCTGAGTATGTCCCTACTCCTAGCAGTATTTCGGGGCGGGGGTGGCTCAGTCGGTAGCGCGTCAGGCTGGTAATCAGTAGTTCCCAGGTTCGAGTCCCAGCTGGGTCAGCGTTGAGATTTATCTCCGCAAAATTCCCCGCCCTGCCCACGGTCAGTAGGGGACACCGATGGGCTTGGAAAGGCCGACGTCCGTCGGATGGGACATTAAGCCGTGGCCCCGTGTGCGGGAGAGCCATACCCAGTGCACGTTAAAGAACACGCTGGATGGCCTTGACGGGAGGCTACCATCTGTCTCCCAACAGCTGTTCCAGTGGGTACCATCCCCCAACCTTCTCTGAGCCTTCGGGGTCCATGTGACCTGGCCATTTAGCCCATAGTGTGCAAAAAAGTGCCGCTCAGAGGTAAAACAACCCAACCCTCAATAAGCATTCAACAAGCAACTCACAATAAGCATTTTAGGTAAAGCTCTTCTACACTGCCTGGTAAAATTTTAAAAAAAACACCGCATCGTGCGCGAAAGGTCATGAAACTTGCCAATCTCTACAAAATTTGTTACTTGACCTTAGTATTTTATGTTACTACGAAACCCTATAAAAGCCGTAAAGGCATGGTGGACAGCAAAGTTAACGTTGATATGACTGACTTCAAAAGGGGGCTCATCGTTGGAGCGCGGTTGAGTTGTTTTACCTCTGAGCGGCACTCTTTTGCACACCATGGGCTAAATGGCCAGGTCACATGGACCCCGAAGGCTCAGAGAAGGTTGGGGGAGGGGACCCACTGGAATAGCTGTTGGGAGACAGATGGTAGCCTCCCGTCAAGGCCATCCAGCGTGTTCTTTAACGTGGGGTTGTTTTACCTCTGAGCGGTACTTTTTTGCACACCATGGGCTAAATGGCCAGGTCACAAGGACCCCGAAGGCCCAGAGAAGGTTGTGGGAGGGGAACCACTGGAATAGCTGTTGGGAGACAGATGGTAGCCTCCCGTCAAGGCCATCCAGCGTGTTCTTTAACGTTGTGTTGTTTTACCTCTGAGCGGCACTTTTTTGCACACCATGGGCTGAATGGCCAGGTCACAAGGACCCCGAAGGATCAGAGAAGGTTGGGGGAGGGGACCCACTGGAACAGCTGTTGGGAGACAGATGGTAGCCTCCCGTCAAGGCCATCCAGTGTGTTCTTTAACGTAGGATTGTTTTACCTCTGAGCAGCACTTTTTTGCACACCATGGGCTAAATGACCAGGTCACATGGACCCCCGAAGGCTCAGAGAAGGTTGGGGGAGGGGACCCACTGGAACAGCTGTTGGGAGACAGATGGTAGCCTCCCGTCAAGGCCATCCAGCGTGTTCTTTAACGTGCACAGGGTATGGCTCTCCTGCACACGAGGCCACGGCTTAACGTCCCATCCGACGGACGGCTGCCTTTCCAAGCCCATCAGTGTCCCCCTACTGACCGTGGGATAATCACATAAACATATCAACGCTGACCCAGCTGCGACTCGAAACTGGGAACTACAGATTACGAGCCTGGCGCGCTACCGACTGAGCCACCCCTGCCCCTGGAGCGCGGTGGGCAGAGACATGCTTAAATGGAGGTGATATAACTCAGAGGAAAATCAACGGGCACCAGCGTGTATGTGACATATATATGATACCTGGGCCATCCCAAGTGTATGGAAAATGTTAAAGGTCTCAAAAACCTTCAGTTATCGTGGCAAATGTTGTTGGAGGAAAAAGGCTCTGAGAGACAGGGACAGGTTTTCGTTGGCACGAACTGTACGGCAAAACACGGATTGGGTTAGGTTGTTTTACCTCTGAGCGGCACTTTTTTGCACACCATGGGCTAAATGGCCAGGTCACATGAACCCCGAAGGAAAGGTTGGGTTGTTTTTCCTCTGAGCGGCACCATTTTTGTTGGGTTGTTTTACATCTGAGCGGCTTCCATTTTTTGCACACCATGGTGTGCAAAAAAGTGCCAATGGCCAGGTCACATGGACCCCGAAGGCTCAGAGAAGGTTGGGGAAGGGAACCCACTGGAACAGCTGTTGGGAGACAGATGGTAGCCTCCCGTCAAGGCCGTCCAGCGTGTTCTTTGACGTGCACAGGGTATTGCTCTCACGCACACGGAGCCACGGCTTAACGTCGCATCCGACGGACGGCGGCCTTTCCAAGCCCATCGGTGTCCCCTACTGACCGCGGGCAGGGCGGGGAATTTTGCGGAGATAAATTTCAACGCTGACCCAGCTGGGACTCGAACCTGGAAACTACAGATTACGAGCCTGGCGCGCTACCGACTGAGCCACCCTCGCCCCAAAAGGTTGGGGGAGGGGACCCACTGGAGCAGCTGTTAGGATACAGATGGTAGCCTCCCGTCAAGGCCATCCAGCGTGTTCTTTAACGTGACAGTGGGCAGGGCGGGGCATTTTGCGGAGATAAATCTCAACGCTGACCCAACTGGGACTCGAACCTGGGAATTGCAGATTACGAGCAAAACACGGCTTCTACAATTCATCAGCTGAGAGAGATGACTGTTAGCAGTACTTCAAAACCCATTTCAACGACAACTAATTATACGCACAGAATTGAAAACTTTCAAATTTGGAAACTTTACCGTGTTATTTACAACGAAGTATTAGGTCGTACAGTGTTCCTAATAATTTGACCATGCTGTGTACGTTTGGATTGAGAGAATATGAATGTAGATATCGTAACTGTTAGTTTCTTTACATCTGCATAAATGAAGAAATCGTGCTAAATTACGAAGGACGGTCAAAAAATAAGTTTAAGTAAAATCTCGTAACTAAAAGACCTACACTAATTGTGGTTATGTCGGTGGTATTTGTCAATCATTATTAGCAACATGTAAGTCGATTCACCCAACCTCTACCGCTCATTGTGTGTCCGAGTCAGTCGAGCATGGCTACTCGACTGGAACGTTCAAAAGAGGAATTTAGTTCTGTCGGGGGGCGGGGGTGGCTCAGTCGGTAGCGCGCCAGGCTCGTAATCTGCAGTTCCCAGGTTCGAGTCCCAGCTCGGTCAGCGTTGAGATTTATCTCCGCAAAATTCCCCGCCCTGCCCACGGTCAGTAGGGGACACCGATGGGCTTGGAAAGGCCGCCGCCCGTCGGATGGGACGTTAAGCCGTGGCCCCGTGTGCGGGAGAACCATACCCTGTGCACGTTAAAGAACACGCTGGATGACCTTGACGGAAGGCTACCATCTGTCTCCCAACAGCTGTTCTAGTGGGTCCCCTCCCCCAACCTACTCTGAGCCTTCGGGGTCCATGTGACCTGGTCATTTAGCCCATGGTGTGAAAAAAAGTGCCGCTCAGAGGTTGTTTTGGGTTGTTTTACCTCTGAGCGGCACTTTTTGCACACAATGGGCTAAATAGCCAGGTCACATAGACCCCGAAGGCTCAGAGAAGGTTGGGGGAGGGGACCCACTGGAACAGCTGTTGGGAGACGGATGGTAGCCTCCCGTCAAGGCCATCCAGCGTGTTCTTTAACGTGCACAGGGTATGGCTCTCCCGTACACGGGGCCACGGCTTAACGTCCCATCCGACGGACGGCGGCCTTTCCAAGCCCATCGGTGTCCCCTACTGACCGTGGGCAGGGCGGGGAATTTTTGCGGAGATAAATCTCAACGCTGACCCAGCTGGGACTCGAACCTAGGAACTACTGAATACGAGCCTGGCACGCTACCGACTGAGCCACCCCCGCCGCACCCCTCAGAGGTAAAACAACCCAACTCGTTCTGTCGGTTTCCGTTGTTTTACTTGTGAGTTGCACCATTTTGAAATAGTCGAGCATATCTTACATATTTCGTGATGTTATACGAGATTTACATGTTGAGTTTTACGGAACTGTAAATATCAAAATATATGGCTACCTCCATGATTGTTTGGCCAGCCACCAATCTCCCTACTCCTATCTGACACTTTTCGAGTCGTCTAAATCTTTTCTTTAAATTATCATGAAGCAATCGTCTATTCCAGACAGATACGCAGAGTTTCATTTTGAAATAGTCGAGCATATCTTACATATTTCGTGATGTTATACGAGATTTACATGTTGGGTTTTGCAGAACTGTAGGTTATATAACTTGGGTAGGATAATATAAACAATACGCGGTTATTCTACTGACATCTCACTACTTTTCAACATTGTCTCCGGAGAGAGTGTGGTTTTTACCATTGGATGAATTTTTCTATTATTTATCAATAGAAATCACTTTTTTTTCACACTCACCATTTTTTCACTACTCTTTCCATGCCTTCATCACTTTGAAACCTCTTACCTGAAGATATTATCCTGTTTCACTCATCCTAATTCTTCTGTTGTTGCGAATCGCCTTTTCTATGAGTGCATTGCTGTCAACAGCTCTTGTGCGTATGTCTGCCTCTCCTTTCACAATTCCTCTTACTGACTCTTTCCGTCACAAAAAAAAATCATTTCCTTACACTCTGTGGGGCGGGGGTGGCTCAGTCGGTAGCGCGCCAGGCTCGTAATCTGTAGTTCCCAGGTTCGAGTCCCATCTGGGTCAGCGTTGAGATTTATCTCCGCAAAATTTCGCCCCCTGCCCAAGGTCAGTAGGGGACACCGATGGGCTTGGAAAGGCCGCCGTCCGTCGGATGGGGCGTTAAGCCGTGGCCCCGTGTGCGGGAGAGCCATACCCTGTGCACGTTAAAGAACACGCTGGATGGCCTTGACGGGAGGCTACCATCTGTCTCCCAACAGCTGTTCAAGTGGGTCCCCTCCCCCAACCTTCTCTGAGCCTTCGGGGTCTATGTGACCTGGCCATTTAGCTCATGGTATGCAGAAAAGTGCCGCTCAGAGGTGAAACAACCCAACCCAAATCTTTACACTCTGCAGACCCGTAATCTCTTTGGTGCGGGGGTGGCTCAGTAGCGTGCCAGGCTCGTAATCTACAGTTCCCAGGTTCGAGTCCCAGCTGGATGAGAGTTGAGATTTATCTCCGCAAAACTCCCACTCTGCCCACGGTCAGTAAAGGACACCGATGGGCTTGGAAAGGTCGACGTCCGTCGGATGGGACGTTAAGCCGTGACCCCGTGTATGGGAGAGCCATACCCTGTGCACGTTAAAGAACACGCTGGATGGCCTTGACGGGATGCTACCAACTCTCTCCCAACAGCTGTTCCAGTGGGTCCCCTCCCCTAACCTTCTCTTAGTCTTCCGGGTCCATGTGACCTGGTTATTTAGCCCATGGTGTGCAAAAAAAAGTGCCACTCAGAGGTAAAACAACCGACCTACCCATAATCTCTTCGCTATGAGCTTCTACGATCTGGTAATGAATTTCTTCCACAAACACTTCTTCCGTCAAGGCCATCTAGAGTGAATTTTAATGTGTACAGGATGTGGCTCGTCGTTGGCCACACCCTGTACACATTTTTATATTTTCTTTTTATATTTTTATCGTTTTTTATATCTTTTTTTATAGTTTTATCGTTTTTATATTTTTATCGTTTTTTATATTTTTATCGTTTGGCCACACCCTGGCGTTTTTTGCCTTCAAAAAACGAATTGAAGCAGGGTTGGGTTGGGTTGTTTTACCTCTGAGCGGCACTTTTTTGCACACCATGGGCTAAATGGCCAGGCCACATGGACCCCGAAGGCTCAGAGAAGGTTGGGGGAGAGGACCCAGTAGAACAGCTGTTGGGAGATAGATGGTAGCCTCCCGTCAAGGCCATCCAGCGTGTTCTTTAATGTGCACAGGGTATGGCTCTCCCGCACACGGGGCCACGGCTTAACGTCCCATCCGACGGACGACAGCCTTTCCAAGCCCATCGGTGTCCCCTACTGACCGTGGGCAGGGCGTGGAATTTTAATTGAAGCAGGGACTTCAACGAGGATTGGTTTAGTCGTTAGCGCGCCTGGCTCAAAATCTACAGTTTCTAGGTTCGAGTCCCAACTCTCGTTCCTCTGAAATTCATATCCGCTAACTCCCACTTTGTCGTTGGTGAGAAAAGAGACACTACTGCATACGAGGTCAAGGCTTAACGTCCTTTCCCAAGGACGGTGACCTTTCCAGACTCACTAATGTCTCTTTTTTCACCAACGACAAAGCCAGAAGTCACCAACGACGAGCCACACCCTGTACACATTAAAATTCACTCTAGATGGCCTTGACGGAAGACTTCTATCTGTCTCCTAGCAGTTGTCGTCCCAGCTGGGTCAGCGTTGAGATTTATCTCCGCAAAATCCCCCCCTGCCCACGGTCAGTAGGGGTCACCGATGGGCTTGGAAAGGCCACCTTCCGTCGGATGGGACGTTAAGCCGTGGCTCCCGTGTGCGGGAGAGCCATACCCTGTGCACGTTAAAGAACATGCTGGACGGCCATGAGGGAGGCTACCATCTGTCTCCAACAGCTGTTCCAGTGGGTCCCCTCCCCCGACCTTCTCTGAGCCTTCGGGGTCCATGTGACCTGGCCATTTAGCCCATGGTGTGCAAAAACGTGCCGCTCAGAGATAAAACAACCCAACGTTAGAGAACACACTGGATGGCCTTGACGGGAGGCTACCATCTGTCTCCCAACAGCTGTTCCAATGGGTCCACTCCCCCAACATTCTCTGAGCCTTCGGGGTCCATGTGTTCTGGCCATTTAGCCCATTGTATGCAAAAAAAGTGCCGCTCAGAGGTAAAACAATCCAACGTTAAAGAACACGCTGGATGGCCTTGACGGGAGGCTACCATCTGTCTCCCAACAGCTATTCCAGTGGGTCCCCTCCCCCAACCTTCTCTGAGCCTTCGGGGTCCATGTGACCTGGCCATTTAGCCCATGGTGTGCAAAAAAGTGCCGCTCAGAGGTGAAACAACCCAACCCAACCTAGCAGTTGTCCAGTGCAATCCCTTTCTACCTCCTTAACTGGCATAGTGGTTAGGTAGCTAGCCACTGTCCCATTAAGGCAAATTTTGTGTACTGTGTTAGCTCTAACTGATGCAGTGGTCAGCAGTGACTTCGGTATTTAGTAGGGCATGTCTTTGTATGAGAAGGCCTGTAAAAGCTAATAGGAGCTTCTAGGATTCTTCTCTGTCCTATATGTCGCAAATAAAAAATAAATATAACCTACTCTGAGCCCATGGAGAAACAAATGCAAAGCTACCCACTCCAACAGTATAGATTTCGGTCTTGAACCGCTGTTTCAATTAGCCATGGGTTGTGTTGTTTTACCTCTGAGCGGCACTTTTTTGCACACCATGGGCTAAATGGCCAGGTCACATGGACCCCGAAGGCTCAGAGAAGGTTGGGAGAGGGGACCCACTGGAACAGCTGTTGGGAGACAGATGGTAGCCTCCCGTCAAGGCCATCCAGCGTGTTCTTTAACGTTGGGTTGTTTTGCCTCTGAGCGGCACTTTTTTGCACACCATGGGCTAAATGGCCAGGTCACATGGACCCCGAAGTCTCAGAGAAGGTTGGGGGAGGGGACCCACTGCAACAGCTGTTGGGAGACAGATGGTAGCCTCCCGTCAAGGCCATCCAGCGTGTTCTGTAACGTGCACAGGGTATGGTTCTCCCGTACACGGGGCCACGGCTTAACGCCCCATCCGACGGACGGCGGCCTTTCCAAGCCCATCGGTGTCCCCTACTGACCGTGGGCAGGGTGGGGAATTTTTGCGGAGATAAATCTCAACGCTGACCCAGCTGGGACTCGAATCTGGGAACTACAGTTTACGAGCCTGGCCAATTAACCATGACTCAGACGCATGATAAATGGTAGATGACGGATGAGTGAACTTAACAGTGTTACCGATAATGATCCACCGACATAGCCATTATAAATGTAAGTAATTTGAATGATAGATGATATGTAAACATATTTTTCTGACCACCCGTGTTTAATTTAGCACTATTTGTTTATGCAGATGTGGAAAAATTAACAGTTATGGTTTCTACATTCATACTCTCAACCCACACAAAAAATTATCTGCAGTTATTCAAATACCCATTGTAAATCTAAAAAAAAAATCAATTTTTTAACCTGTAGAAATCGTGCATTATCAGTATCTTTTAACTGGTTTCTTTCAAATAAACTGCTGTTCATAATTTTAGGAAGTTGAACAAAATTGCAAATATCTCGATAAATCCTTTTTGGAATTTAACTAAAGTTTCCGAGGATATTCAGCGTGAAATGCCTCACATTTCTCAGCTATTAAATCTGCATTTCTGAATGCGAGAAACTCTGCGATATTCGAATGAAGCTGGCGATAAAAACAGCTTCAGGATGGGTTGGGTTGTTTTACCTCTGAGCGGCATTTTTTTGCACACCATGGGCTAAATGGCCAGGTCACATGGACCCCGAAGGCTCAGAGAAGGTTGGGGGTGGGGACCCACTGGAACAGCTGTTGACAGATAGTAGCCTCCCGTCAACGCCATCCAGCGTGTTCTTTAACGTGCACAGGGTATGGCTCTCCCGCACACGGGGCCACGGCTTAACGTTCCATCCGATGGACGGCGGCCTTTCCAAGCCCATCGGTGTCCCCTACTGACCGTGGGCAAGGCGACAGCTTCAGGAACAGACTTTTATCACTTCGAATTAAGAGCGGCTTTATCGAGCCTTTCGGATTACAGTTTTGTTAAAAGCAAAGGATCAGAGGCTTTGATCAAAGCCTCTGATCATCATCCATTTGGATGATGATCAGAGGTGGGAGAGCCATGGGACGGATGAAAGCAGAACAGTCACATATCGAGGTTGCCTGAATCATGAATGTTGGAAAGTGTAATTTCAACACTCTGAAGATGTTGCAGGACACTGGAATATGCTCTAGAATAGGGGTTCTAAACGTGGGGTACGCCGTGAGAGCTCAAAAGTCGCTAGATCTAGTAACAAAGTAAAAATTACCATTGTTATATTATAACTATAGTTTTATCTATCTATACAAGAGGTACGCAAAAGAGATATGAATTTTAGGTCACCATATATTGTCCACTTAAACTGGTCATATTTTATATCAGTATTTTTTCCATGCTCTCATAAGTTTCCTTCATTCCCACAGCGTGTGTTACTGGAATGGACGGTTTTTGGTTTCCTTTATGCAAAAGGGCAGCTTTTAAGATGAATTTTGACGAAACTATAAATAGATGGCATTCCTTAGGGTCGTGATTGTTCCAATTTCTTCCATCAGCCCTGAAATATCTGTTTAGAAACACAAACTATCTTGCATCTCATAATAAGCAGGTAAAGCCAAATTTCTCTTTCTGAACAGAGAAATTCTGGTACCCTTGCCAAAAGATTCCACTCTTGAAGTCTTGAACCTAAAACCTCAGCTTGTTCGGAAAGTCCTAGGTCTCGAACAAGGTCATTTAGTTTAGTTTGCTGAATCAGATGAGGCTCGTCTAACTTTTTAGGGGTGTATATAGGATCAGGATCTGTATGTGCCTCAAAGTCTTCCTCTGATGAATGTGAATCCATCTCCTCCCAGTTGGATGGAGGTGTTGGTATAGGAAGATTTTCTCCATGAGGAACTGGATATTGTATTTTGTTTCGTTCTTTTTTTTGAAAAGCCCGATACTTTAGTTAATAAATAGTAATCATGCAAGTGAGTAGTTGGATTATGCCAAACCATTGGAACTGCAAAGGGCGTGGATTTTATCTTAACTTTCAACCATTCACAGCATGGAGTTCGGAGATTCGGAGAATTAGTAGTCTTTATAGCCCATAAGGAGAGCGGCGAATTGGTGGTCTTTATAACCCATAAGGACAGCGGTGAATTAGTGATCTTTATAACCCATAAGGACAGCGGTGAATTGGTGATCTTTATAACCCATAAGGACAGCGGTGAATTAGTGATCTTTATAACCCATAAGGAGAGCGGTGAATTAGTGATCTTTATAACCCATAAGGACAGCTGTGAGTTAGTGATCTTTATAACAAATAAGGACAGTGGCGAATTGGTGATCTTTATAACCCATAAGGACAGCGGTGAGTTAGTGATCTTTATAACAAATAAGGACAGTGGCGAATTGGTGATCTTTATAACCCATAAGGACAGCGGCGAATTAGTGGTCTTTATAACAAATAAGGACAGTGGTGAATTGGTGATCTTTATAACCCATAAGGACAGCGGCGAATTAGTGGTCTTTATAACCCATAAGGACAGCGGTGAATTTGTGATCTTTATAACCCATAAGGAGAGCGGTGAGTTAGTGATCTTTATAATCCATAAGGACAGCGGTGAATAAGTGATCTTTATAACCCATAACGACAGCGGTGAATTAGCGATCTTTATAACCCATAAGGAGAGCGGCGAATTAGTAGTCTTTATAACCCATAAGGACAGCGGTGAATTAGTGATCTTTATAACCCATAAGGACAGCGGCGAATTAGTGATCTTTATAACCCATAAGGACAGCGGTGAATTAGTGATCTTTATAACCCATAAGGAGAGCGGCGAATTAGTGGTCTTTATAACCCATAAGGACAGCGGTGAATCAGTGATCTTTATAACCCATAAGGAGAGCGATGAATTAGTGATCTTTATAACCCATAAGGACAGCGGTGAATTAGTGATCTTTATAACCCATAAGGACAGCGGTGAATTAGTGATCTTTATAACCCATAAGGAGAGCGGTGAATTAGTGATCTTTATAACCCATAAGGACAGCGGTGAATTAGTGATCTTTATAACCCATAAGGACAGCGGTGAATTAGTGATCTTTATAACCCATAAGGACAGCGGTGAATTAGTGATCTTTATAACCCTTAAGGACAGCGGTGAATTAGTGATCTTTATAACCCATAAGGACAGCGGTGAATTAGTGATCTTTATAACCCATAAGGTGAATTAGTGATCTTTATAACCCATAAGGAGAGCGGTGAGTTAGTGATCTTTATAATCCATAAGGACAGCGGTGAATAAGTGATCTTTATAACCCATAACGACAGCGGTGAATTAGCGATCTTTATAACCCATAAGGAGAGCGGCGAATTAGTAGTCTTTATAACCCATAAGGACAGCGGTGAATTAGTGATCTTTATAACCCATAAGGACAGCGGCGAATTAGTGATCTTTATAACCCATAAGGACAGCGGTGAATTAGTGATCTTTATAACTCTTAAGGACAGCGGTGAATTAGTGATCTTTATAACCCATAAGGAGAGCGGTGAATTAGTGATCTTTATAACCCATAAGGACAGCGGTGAATTAGTGATCTTTATAACCCATAAGGACAGCGGTGAATTAGTGATCTTTATAACCCATAAGGACAGCGGTGAATTAGTGATCTTTATAACCCTTAAGGACAGCGGTGAATTGGTGATCTTTATAACCCATAAGAAGAGCGGTGAATTAGTGATCTTTATAACCCATAAGGACAGCGGTGAATTTGTGATCTTTATAACCCATAAGGAGAGCGGTGAGTTAGTGATCTTTATAATCCATAAGGACAGCGGTGAATAAGTGATCTTTATAACCCATAACGACAGCGGTGAATTAGCGATCTTTATAACCCATAAGGAGAGCGGCGAATTAGTGGTCTTTATAACCCATAAGGACAGCGGTGAATTAGTGATCTTTATAACCCATAAGGTGAATTAGTGATCTTTATAACCCATAAGGAGAGCGACGAATTAGTGGTCTTTATAACCCATAAGGAGATCGGTGAAATAGTGGTTTTTAATCGGAGAATTAGCGGTATTTGAAATCTTTAAAAAGATCGGTGGGAAAATGATCGTTGAAACTCATGTGCAGATCGAGGGATAAGCAATATTTGATACCGATATGGAGTTCGAAGGATCTTCATTTTTGCAACCCATAAGAAGTTCAGTGGAAGTGGTATTTGCAACCTATAAGGAGATATGTGGACATGGTCTTTTATATCCATAAGGCTATAGATGAGTAAGAGTTTTTACAACCCATAAGGAGATCGATGAATTGGTGGTCTTTGCAACCCATCAGGAGGTCGGTGAATTAGCGGTCTTTACAATCCATAAGGAGGTCGATGAATTAGCAGTCTTTACAATCCATAAGGAGATCTGTGAATTAGCAGTCTTTACAATCCATAAGGAGGTCGGTGAATTAGCGGTCTTTACAATCCATAAGGAGGTCGATGAATTAGCAGTCTTTACAATCCATAAGGAGATCTGTGAATTAGCAGTCTTTACAATCCATAAGGAGGTCGGTGAATTAGCGGTCTTTACAATCCATAAGGAGGTCGATGAATTAGCAGTCTTTACAATCCATAAGGAGATCTGTGAATTAGCAGTCTTTACAACCCATATGGAAAGCAGTGAAATATTTTCATTTATAACCCATAAGGAAAGGGGTAAATTGCGGTCTTTATGATCCATAAGGAGATCGGAGAATTGGTGGTATTTGTAATCTATAAAGAGATCGGTGAACAAACGAACTATGCACATTATCAATCTCTTAAGAGTTTGAAAAATTCGTTCAAGAAATAAAATTCTCTCTTAACTTACATGCCAAATAAAAACACGAACGAGAATCGCATGAAATGATCACACGAATATTCATTCCACAGTTGTCGATACAGATCTGTGAACCTTCCTTGAAACCATCTTTGAAACTCATATGTAAATCGAAGGATAAACGTCTTTGATATCCATACGGAGATCGGAGGATCTTTGTTTTTGCAACCCATAAGAAGTTCGGTGAGAAGTGGTTTTTGTATTCTATAAGGAGAAATGGGGACATGGTCTTTGTAATCATAAAGAGACGGTGAAGATACGGTCTTTGCAATTCCATAAGGTGACAGATGGGCAAGTGATTTTTACAATCCACAAGGAGATCGGTGACTCATACAATATATAAGTTATATTTGTAATCTATAAAGAGATTGATGGGTAAACAATCTTTGAAACATATATGCAAATCGAGGGATAAGCGATCTTTGATATCCATACGGAGATCGGAGGATCTTTGTTTTTACAACCCATAAGAATTTCGGTGAGAAATGGTTTTTGTAATCTATAAGGAGAAATGGGGACATGGTCTTTGTAATCATAAAGAGACGGTGAAGATACGGTCTTTGTAATCATAAAGAGACGGTGAAGATACGGTCTTTGCAATTCCATAAGGTGACAGATGGGCAAGTGATTTTTACAATCCACAAGGAGATCGGTGACTCATACAATATATAAGTTATATTTGTAATCTATAAAGAGATTGATGGGTAAACAATCTTTGAAACATATATGCAAATCGAGGGATAAGCGATCTTTGATATCCATACGGAGATCGGAGGATCTTTGTTTTTGCAACCCATAAGAAGTTCGGTGAGAAGTGGTTTTTGTATTCTATAAGGAGAAATGGGGACATGGTCTTTGTAATCATAAAGAGACGGTGAAGATACGGTCTTTGTAATCATAAAGAGACGGTGAAGATACGGTCTTTGCAATTCCATAAGGTGACAGATGGGCAAGTGATTTTTACAATCCATAAGGAGATCGGTGACTTATATAATATATAAGTTATATTTGTAATCTATAAAGAGATTGATGGGCAAACAATCTTTGAAACTCATATGCAAATCGAGGGATAAGCGATCTTTGATATCCATACGGAGATCGGAGGATCTTTGTTTTTACAACCCATAAGAAGTTCGGTGAGAAATGGTTTTTGTAATCTATAAGGAGAAATGGGGACATGGTCTTTGTAATCATAAAGAGACGGTGAAGATACGGTCTTTGTAATCATAAAGAGACGGTGAAGATACGGTCTTTGCAATTCCATAAGGTTACAGATGGGCAAGTGATTTTTACAATCCACAAGGAGATCGGTGACTCATACAATATATAAGTTATATTTGTAATCTATAAAGAGATTGATGGGTAAACAATCTTTGAAACATATATGCAAATCGAGGGATAAGCGATCTTTGATATCCATACGGAGATCGGAGGATCTTTGTTTTTACAACCCATAAGAATTTCGGTGAGAAATGGTTTTTGTAATCTATAAGGAGAAATGGGGACATGGTCTTTGTAATCATAAAGAGACGGTGAAGATACGGTCTTTGCAATTCCACAAGGTGACAGATGGGCAAGTGATTTTTACAATCCATAAGGAGATCGTGACTTATATAATATATAAGTTATATTTGTAATCTATAAAGAGATTGATGGGCAAACAATCTTTGAAACTCATACGCATATCGAGGGATAAGCGATCTTTGATATCCATACGGAAATCGGAGGATCTTTGTTTTTGCATCCCATAAGAAATTTGGCGGAGAAGTGGTCTTTGTAACTTTAAGAGATTGTGTACAGGGTCTTTGTATTTATACGGAGATGGTCTTTGTAACTTTAAAGAGATTGTGAAGTGGTCTTTGTAACTTTAAAGAGATTGTGTACAGGGTCTTTGTATTTATACGGAGATGGTGAAAATACGGTCTTTCCAATTCATAAGGCGATAGGTGGGCAAGCGGCGTTTTACAAACCATAAGGAAATTGGTGTATTAGTGATCTATACAATCCATAAGGAGATTGGTGAATTAGTGATCTATACAATCCATAAGGAGATTGGTGAATTAGCTGTCTTTTTAACCCATTAGGAGCGCGTTAGATATATTTCTTGTTAACCATAAGGAGAGCGTTGGATATAGTCTATGTTAGTCATAGGGAGATCAGTAGGGATGTGGTCTTCGTAATCCAGAAGGCTATGGGTAGTCTTTATAACCTATATAAGACGGACAAGCAGTCTTTATAACCCATAAAGGGATTGGTGGATCAGTGGCCTTTATAAATCATAAGGAGATCGATGAAAAAGTAGACTTTATAATTTTTGAGGAGATCCGAGGAAGTGGTCTTTTTAAATCATAGGGGCATCAGTGGAGAAGTGGTTTTTGAGCTAATAAGCAGTCCTAAAGTGAGGTGATTACTGCAAGGTTGTGAATACAGATATTAATAAATAGGAAATTACAGTTCTTGGCACAATACCTACCTTGCTTATTCATGCATGGGTTGGGTTGAGTTGTTTTACCTCTGAGCGGCACTTTTTTGCACACCATGGGCTAAATGGCCAGGCACAAGGACCCCGAAGGCTCAGAGAAGGTTAGGGAAGGGAACTCACTGGAACAGCTGTTGGGAGACAGATGGTAGCCTCCCGTCAAGGACGTCCAGCGTGTTCTTTAACGTGCACAGGGTAATGCTCTCCCGCACACGGGTCCACGGCTTAACGTCCCATCCGACGGACGGCGGTCTTTCCAAGCCCATCGGTGTCCCTTACTGAACCGCGGCGGGGGTGGTTCAGTCGGTAGCGCGCCAGGCTCGTAATCTGTAGTTCCCAGGTTCGAGTCCCAGCTGGGCCAGCGTTGAGATTTATCTCCGCAAAATTCCCCGCCCTGCCCACGGTCAGTAGGGGACACCGATGGGCTTGGAAAGGCCACCGTCCGTCGGATGGGACGTTAAGCCGTGGCCCCGTGTGCGGGAGAGCCATACCATGTGCACGTTAAAGAACACGCTGGATGGCCTTGACGGGAGGCTACCATCTGTCTCCCAACAGCTGTTCCAGTGGGTCCCCTCCCCCAACCTTCTCTGAGCCTTCGGGGTCCATGTGACCTGGCCATTTAGTCCATGTGTGCAAAAAAGTGCCGCTCAGAGGTAAAACAACCCAACCCTTACTGAACGTGGGCAGGGTGGGAGTTTTGCGGATTCATGCATGCCAAAAAACGTTTCGAAATCTAAAAGAATTCTTGTTTGGCGTAAGAAACTTTTTAGGTGTGTAATATAATGGGATAACTGTAAATGAACTATTTTTACTTTAGAGTGTTGTCCGGGTTAACTTTTTTTCATATATTTCTAATACATTTTTCATTTAGTTCTTATATCTTGGATTATTATTATAATCTATTTCAATTTATCGCCGTTTACGCTCAGAAAAGCGACAAATTTTTAGCTCCACAGCTATCTGCATCAAAAAACATTATCTGGAGCTCATCTCAATTGAACTTCATTTTCTCTTAACAAGCTAACGAGCATTTCCCTTTCTTCTCCAACGATCCGTTCAAGAAATTAAAATCTCTCTTAACTTCCATGCCAAATAGAAGCACGAACGAGAATCGCATGAAATGATACGACACGAATATTCATTCCACAGTTGTCGATACAGATCTCTGAACCTTCCACAATGAGCGAAAACAAGCCCCAGACGAGGAAGGCCGATCCTGTTTTGCATGAAGAGCAGGAGGAGGAGGGAAAACCAGCGCAAGAGTTATGAGAAACGCCGAAATCTGAAGATTCGAGAAATGAGGCGGGGCTAAAACCGAGAGCTGGCTGCTTCACTCTCGCAACATCCTTGTATCCCTCCGCATCCGGGAGCTGGAGAATGGAGCGGCGCCATCATCCTCCTGGTACCGCTTTCTCCACCTCTATCCACAGCCAGGCAATGGGATCGATACGGAGCTTCACCATCTCCATCCTCCACCAGGATCCTTTTCCCTACTTTACAGTTTCCATCCAGACAGAGGTTTACAGAGAAAGTCACAATGTCTCGGCAATTGCTATTTGATTCGTTTTGAAGCTTCATTTTCTTTTCCTTAGACCTACTTTTGTTACTTTTGAAAGCGCAGGGTTAATTTTTATATCTTTCGCTTTCGAGTTGACTGGAAAGGAATTCGCTGCACTTGTAGCTTGCGCTTCGTATTTCGAAACAAATTGGGTTGCTTCGGATTCGATAGAACGAGAATTTGGAGTCTTAATACTTTTTGGGAAAGTCTATTTTAATTTTGGAAATGAAAACAACTTTGAGAAATTATAATTAAAATTAAATAGTCCAACCAGTGGAGCATGAATGATACAGAGATCACTTCAGTTTTGATCTAATAATAAATGTTTGTTTTCACCATCGTAAATTCATACATCATCTCCCTAAAATAGTGTTTCAATGGTCTAGAAAGGTTAAACAAAAAAGTGTAAATTATTCTTTTTTATTATTATTTCTTATTATTATTAATTATTGCATATTATTAATAATAAACTCACTCTGTTACTGATCAAAGAGACCTGGATTCGAGCCCCGGGCATGGCATGGATTTTTATATTGTCTTTCTGTTGAAGTCTCGCGTTCCTGGGTTCAAGCCCCGGGTCTGGCACGGATGTTTGTATTGTCTTTCTGTTGAGGTCTCGCCTTCCTGGGTTCGAGCCCCGGGTAAAACATGGATGTTGTATTGCCTTCCTGGGTTCGAGCCCCGGGTAAAACATGGATGTTGTATTGCCTTCCTGGGTTCGAGCCCCGGGTCTGGCACGGATGTTTGTATTGTATTTCTGTTGAGGTCTCGCCTTCCTGGGTTCGAGCCCCGGGTAAAACATGGATGTTGTATTGCCTTCCTGGGTTCAAGCCCCGGGTCTGGCACGGATGTTTGTATTGTCTTTCTGTTGAGGTCTCGCCTTCCTGGGTTCGAGCCCCGGGTAAAACATGGATGTTGTATTGCCTTCCTGGGTTCGAGCCCCGGGTAAAACATGGATGTTGTATTGCCTTCCTGGGTTCGAGCCCCGGGTCTGGCACGGATGTTTGTATTGTATTTCTGTTGAGGTCTCGCCTTCCTGGGTTCGAGCCCCGGGTAAAACATGGATGTTGTATTGCCTTCCTGGGTTCAAGCCCCGGGTCTGGCATGGATTTTTGTATTGTCTTTCTCTTGGTCTCGCCTTCCTGGGTTCGAGCCCCGGGTCTGGCACGGATGTTTGTATTGTTTTTCTGTTGAGGTCTCGCCTTCCTGGGTTCGAGCCCCGGGTAAAGCATGGATGTTTGTATTGTCTTTCTGTTGAGGTCTCGTCTTCTTGGGTTCGAGCCCCGGATAAAGCATGGATGTTTGTATTGTCTTTCTGTTGAGGTCTCGTCTTCTTGGGTTCGAACCCCGGATAAAGCATGGATGTTTGTATTGTCTTTCTGTCGAGGTCTCGTCTTCCTGGGTTCGAGCCCCGGGTAAAGCATGGATGTTTGTTTTGTCTTTCTGTTGAAGTCTCGCCTTCCTCGCAGATCTTTTTAATGGCGTATGAAACTAACAGACTCCTGTTAGACCTCTGTCGCAAGCAGCTCCTTGAAGGAATATTTATATATTTAATTTATTATTTGGTATTAATTATTAATTTAAAATTATTATAATATCATCTTACTCCCTGCTAACTATTGACTGTTTTTATTCTTCTGTCATGTATGTAAGTCTTACCAATATGCCTTTAACTTAATGTTTATCTGTTCTCCAGACTTTTCTCATAATGTATGTTAGCTTCATGAAATAGCTGAATGTAATGACCTACAGGCTTTTCTTCTACTACCTTTCTTCACATCCAACATATCAAAAAAAATTTACCAACATACAACCTGAAACAGGAACACACCCTGGGGGAACCCCCCAAAAAATCTTTCATTTCATGCGAAATCTGATTTGAAGTACAAAACGACTGTCTTTGTATAATTCTATATTTGCCCCATATTTTATGTCCGACACCAGAAGTAGATTAAAAAAACAACTATTGAATCTTTTCCATATAGAATATCTTAGTAATCAGAACACCCTAATCAAGTCTTATTGTCAGATATCCCATTCACCTCCACACGAAATTAAAAGTTCTCGAACCATTCCCGAAAAACTGAATTTTTCGGATCCTCATATCTAAATCCCCCCCCGCAACTAATCCTGAGAGTAGGTCCCCAATCCGAAAGCGACACATTTAGCAGCAGGTAACCTGAAGAATGTGTTAAACGACACTTAACCTGACGTTAAATAACACTGAACTAAAACTTTAAGTTAACTTTAGCAATCCAAAATCTTAGGTAACTCTTAAACCTTAAGTAACACTAAACACATAACTTTAGGTAACGCTTACCTTGAACGAAAAACCTTAAAAAACTTTTAACTTAAAACTTTAAGCATTGTTTAGCCATTTACAACAAGTAACGGGAAAATAAAACACTTAATAACATGTAAACTCAGCATAACATTAAGCAGCATTTTAAACAAGCATTAGACAATACTGACCGGGTTGTGTTGGGTTGTTTTACCTATGAACGACACTTTTTTGCACACCATGGGCTAAATGGCCAGGTCACGTGGACCCCGAAGGCTCAGAGAAGGTTGAGGGAGGGAACCCACTGGAACAGCTGTTGGGATGGTAGCCTCCCATCAAGGCCATCCAGCGTGTTCTTTAACGTGCACAGGGTATGGCTCTCCCACACACGGTGCCACGGCTTAACGTCCCATCCGACGGACGGCGGCCTTTCCTAGCCCATCGGTGTCCCTTACTGACCGTGGGCAGGGCGGAGAATTTTGCGGAGATAAATCTCAACGCTGACCCAGCTGGGACTCGAACCTGGGAACTACAGATTACGAGCCTGGCGCGCTACCGACTGAGCTACCCCCGCTCCCAACACTGACCGGACCTTAGGTAACACTCAACTTCAAGAAACACTAAAATATAATTTTAAGTAATTTAGTCATTCCTTATAATAAAACTCTATGAAACGTTTAATTTCAACCTAAAACTTTAGGTGTGATTTAAACTTAAGTAACAATTACCTTTAGCAACATATGAATTGAACATATTTCAGTTTAAGCACCTTGAGGGCTCTTTAGCCGATACTGGTGACATGCGGCATGACTAAACAGAAGAATAGGGATTGCTGCTGGGACTTTTAAGATTCTATGGAGAGTGTGGGAAAATAGAAGTATATACAAGACTCAAATTAAGCTGTACTATAGTTTGGTTCTTTCTAGGGTTAGTTATGGTAGCGAAACATGTACCCTTTGTAAGCAGGATAACAAGAAACTTGATGCCTTTGATTCTAGATGCTTGTGCAGTGTCTTGGGCATTAGATGGATGGCATTTGACGGTTAGATGAAGGAGTCATCAACCTCCTTCAAGCAGCATTTTGTGCAGAGAGAGACTCCTTTGATTTGGGCTATGTTGCCCCTATGCAAAGCTGCAGATTGGCAAATAGGATTATGAACAGTGTACCTAAAGGCCGAGGAAAAGGAGGAGAATTAGGATGCAATGACTAGACAATGTCAAACAAGATCTTGCTAGAATTGTTCTACAGTGGCCAAATGCAGCAGCTGTAGCTCAGAACAGACATGTTTGGAAGACTAAATTGCACGGTCTGGTTGGACTCCGTAGTTCGTGGCTGCTTCAGGATTTCGTATTGTATAACCTTAACATAAAAGATTTGACATTCTTTAAATTGAACATAACATTAAGCGAAATTTAAACTAGCATTAGACATCATTGATCTCAAACTTTATGTGATAGTTTAGTAACCCAAAACCTTATGTAACACGTAACGTTAACACATTGCGTGCCAATCTGATTTCACTAAGATTTTCCCAGGGGGCCATGCGACTTCTTTTTTTCAATTATCATCATTTCTACCCCCAAATGTCATTTTATGTTAATTATTTTGTCAGTTGTGATGTTAATGCCGCATCATTCGTATATGAATGACGCGGCTCTTCATGGAAATGGCCGAACTAAAACTGGTCAAACTATTAGCGTCCTTCCTAAATAAATGGCGTGTAATGACCTACAGACTTTTCTTCTACCACGTCATTCGGAAATGAATGGCATGGCATTCAATGTGTTAAACTTTGATTTGGGCCATGTTTTTGAATGAATCTCAACTATGAGTGTAACTTTCACTCATAGTGTAAGTTACATCAGGGGCGGGGGGGTGGCTCAGTCGGTAGCGCGCCAGGCTTGTAATCTGTAGTTCCCAGGTTCGAGTCCCAGCTGGGTCAGCGTTGAGATTTATCTCCGCAAAATTCCCCGCCCTGCCCACTGTCAGTAGGGGACACCGATGGGCTTGAAAAGGCCGCCGTCCGTCGGATGGGACGTTAAGCCGTGGCCCCGTGTGCGGGAGAGTCATACCCTGTGCACGTTAAAGAACACGCTGAATGGCCTTGACGTGAGGCTACCATCTGTCTCCCAACAGCTGTTCCAGTGGGTCTCCTCCCTCAACTTTCTCTGAGACTTCGGGGTCCATGTGACCTGGCCATTTAGCCCATCGTGTGCAAAAAGTGCCGCTCAGAGGTAAAACAACCCAACAACCCTGTAAGTTACATCAACCTTAACATGAAATATGAGAAATTTTAACTTGAAACATTAGGTATTATTTGCCTAAAGCCATACTTAACCTTTAGCAACATATATAAATAACTTGAATAAACCGGAATATAATCGTTAAGCGACATTTAACCAAAGACAATACTGATCTGAAACTTTAAGTGACATATAGTAACACAAAATATTAGTTAACACAGAACCTTACACAACACTTAAACTTAACTAGTACCCTAAGAAAGTAGCAACTTGAAATTTTAGACATTACTTTAATACATGATATAAAAACATTTAATTTTTATATGCACATATTACAGCAATATATGAATAATTAACAAAATATTTGTACAAATACAACGAACCCTCGATTTAACGGAACAATACGGGGGGAAGGTTGTCCTTTAATGAAGAGAGTCTATTATATCCGAAAGTTTATATGGCATTGCACATAGTACAGTCACTCAAAAAAGTATCCGAACACTATGGTTGATTACAGAATTCAGAAAAAATATCTGACAACGTTTTTTTTAGAAATTAGTGATCTGGCAACCTTCGTGTCACGTGACACGAAGGATATTTATTTGAGCGACTGTACTCTGTGCATTGCCATATAAAATTTCGGATTTAACAGACTCTCGTTATTAAAGTCATAATCTTCCCATCTGTAGTTCCGTTAAATCGAAGGTTTCCTATATTTGAAGAAATATTTTGTTAATTATTCATATATTGCTCCTTAGTGTGCATATAAAAATTAAATGTTTCTATATTATATATCGTTAAAGGTTCGTTTAGGTTAAATAATTTCTAAAATTTCAAGTTAAAATTTTCTTAGGATCTCTCAGTTAAATTTAAGTGTTATTGTTAAAAGTTATATCTTTAGGGTTGTTTAAGGTTGTGTTATTATTAAATTAAATACTCCCTCAAGCAGCTGCTTGCCACAGAGGTCTGACAGGAGTCTGTCAGTTTATATGCCATAGTAGAAGGTCTGAGAGGATGGCAGGACCTCAGCAGAAAAACAACACACACACATCCATGCCTTACCGGGGGCTCGAACCCAGGTCCCTTAGATCAGTAGCCAAGCGTGCTAACCACTCGGCCATGGGACGGCTGGTTGTGTTAACTAATATTATTTGTTGCTAAAGTGTCACGTTCAGTTTCAGGTCAGTGTTGTATTATAAGAAAACGATAAAAGTGATAGAGATGTGAAATTTACGATCTACATTCATAAACACTTTCAATATTCTCGCACGCACATAAAATAAAATAATTTTTCTTAGACCGGTGGTTCTCAAACTTTTATGCTTCACGTACCCTCTGGAAATGTGTATGTAACTGGCATACCCCTTGTATAGCTATATAAAACTATAGTTATAGTATAACAATGGGAATAAAATAAAACATATATATCAGTGGTTCTCAACCTTTTATGCTTCACGTACCCCCTGGAAATGTGTATGTAACTGGCATACCCCTTGTATAGCTATATAAAACTATAGTTATAGTATAACAATGGGAATAAAATAAAACATATATATCAGTGGTTCTCAACCTTTTATGCTTCACGTACCCCCTGGAAATGTGTATGTAACTGGCATACCCCTTGTATAGATAAATAAAACTATAGTTATAGTATAACAATGGGAATAAAATAAAACATATATATCAGTGGTTCTCAAACTTTTATGCTTCACGTACCCTCTGGAAATGTGTATGTAACTGGCGTACCCCTTGTATAGATAGATAAAACTATAGTTATAGTATAACAATGGGTATAAAATAAAACATATATATCAGTGGTTCTCAAACTTTTATGCTTCACGTACCCTCTGGAAATGTGTATGTAACTGGCATACCCCTTGTATAGATATATAAAACTATAGTTATAGTATAACAATGGGAATAAAATAAAACATATATATCAGTGGTTCTCAAACTTTTATGCTTCACGTACCCTCTGGAAATGTGTATGTAACTGGCATACCCCTTGTATAGATATATAAAACTATAGTTATAGTATAACAATGGGAATAAAATAAAACATATATATCAGTGGTTCTCAACCTTTTATGCTTCACGTACCCCCTGGAAATATGTATGTAACTGGCGTACCCCTTGTATAGATAGATAAAACTATAGTTATAGTATAACAATGGGAATAAAATAAAACATATATATCAGTGGTTCTCAACCTTTTATGCTTCACGTACCCCCTGGAAATATGTATGTAACTGGCGTACCCCTTGTATAGATAGATAAAACTATAGTTATAGTATAACAATGTGAATAAAATAAAACATATATATCAGTGGTTCTCAACCTTTTATGCTTCACGTACCCCCTGGAAATGTGTATGTAACTGGCATACCCCTTGTATAGATATATAAAACTATAGTTATAGTATAACAATGGGAATAAAATAAAACATATATATCAGTGGTTCTCAAACTTTTATGCTTCACGTACCCTCTGGAAATGTGTATGTAACTGGCGTACCCCTTGTATAGATAGATAAAACTATAGTTATAGTATAACAATGGGAATAAAATAAAACATATATATCAGTGGTTCTCAAACTTTTATGCTTCACGTACCCTCTGGAAATGTGTATGTAACTGGCATACCCCTTGTATAGATATATAAAACTATAGTTATAGTATAACAATGGGAATAAAATAAAACATATATATCAGTGGTTCTCAAACTTTTATGCTTCACGTACCCTCTGGAAATGTGTATGTAACTGGCATACCCCTTGTATAGATATATAAAACTATAGTTATAGTATAACAATGGGAATAAAATAAAACATATATATCAGTGGTTCTCAACCTTTTATGCTTCACGTACCCCCTGGAAATATGTATGTAACTGGCGTACCCCTTGTATAGATAGATAAAACTATAGTTATAGTATAACAATGGGAATAAAATAAAACATATATATCAGTGGTTCTCAACCTTTTATGCTTCACGTACCCCCTGGAAATATGTATGTAACTGGCGTACCCCTTGTATAGATAGATAAAACTATAGTTATAGTATAACAATGTGAATAAAATAAAACATATATATCAGTGGTTCTCAACCTTTTATGCTTCACGTACCCCCTGGAAATGTGTATGTAACTGGCATACCCTTTGTATATATAGATAGAACTATAGTTATAGTATAACAATGGGAGTAAAATAAAACATATATATCAGTGGTTCTCAACCTTTTATGCTTCACGTACCCCCTGGAAATGTGTATGTAACTGGCGTACCCCTTGTATAGATAGATAAAACTATAGTTATAGTATAACAATGGGAATAAAATAAAACATATATATCAGTGATTCTCAACCTTTTATGCTTCACGTACCCCCGGGAAATGTGAATGTAAATGTGTAATGTGAATGTAACTGGCGTACCCCTTGTATAGATAGATAAAACTATAGTTATAGTATAACAATGGGAATAAAATAAAACATATATATCATTGGTTCTCAACCTTTTATGCTTCACGTACCCCCTGGAAATGTGTATGTAACTGGCATACCCTTTGTATATATAGATATAACTATAGTTATAGTATAACAATGGGAATAAATTAAAACATATGTATCAGTGGTTCTCAACCTTTTATGCTTCACGTACCCCCTGGGAATGCGTATGTAACTGGCGTACCCCTTGTATAGATAGATAAAACTATAGTTATAGTATAACAATGGGAATAATATAAAACATATATCAGTGGCTCCCAACCTTTTATGCTTCACGTACCCCCTGGAAATGTGTATGTAACTGGCGTACCCTTGTATATATAGATAAAACTATAGTTATAGTATAACAATGGGAATCTTTGAGAACCTCTATCTTAGACTATGGTGAACAAAGCCACAAGTTTCTGCTTCACACTAATTCTTCCGAATAACTAATTCTTTCAACCATTACAAGCCAGCTGAGAATTATGTGTGGATTCTTTTTTTAAAGTCAACTTCTCGTTCGAATGGACGTGGACGAAACTTACCCGTTCTCCATGTTATATCTCGAGTTCCTCTTATATCATAGACCCAGTTTCATTTTTGCACGTTCTGCTTTCGTTACAATATCATTTCTTTTCTTTTGAGGAACCGGAAGATTTATTTCGGCTGTAGCATAGCACTACGACCAATGGGACCAATTTTCACCTATATGTGGTGTCAGTGTACAGTCGCTCAAAAAAGTATACGAACACTATGGTTGATTACAGAATTCAGGAAAAATATCTGGAGCGTGTACAGCAACTGTACACGCTCCAGTTACCGTTCACAGCAAACTGGAGCGTGTGCAGTTACTGCACACGCTCCAGTTTGCTGTGAACGGTAACTGCACACGCTCAATATTTCCGTGAGTGAGCCCACACGATCCAGGTCTTTGTGAGCTCACACGATTCAATGTGCTGTGAACATTAACCGCAACCGCTCCAGTTTGCTGTGAACGGTAACTGCACACGCTCCACATTCATTGCATTATACATTCATACGCATTATATATATATTAAAAAAATGTCCGAACACTATGGTTGATTAGAGAATTCAGAAAAAAATATCTGGCAAACGATTTTTTTTTAGAAATTAGTGATCACACAACCTTCGTGTCACGTGACACGAAGGTTGCCAGATCACTAATTTTTAAAAAAAAATCGTTGCCAGATATTTTTTCTGAATTCTGTAATCAACCATAGCATTCGGATACTTTTTTGAGCCACTGTAACTAATTCCAAAGAATAGCCGTAAAAGGAGGTCTGCAATAGCAGTAATAAGTATTATTTCAGTTACGATTTCTAGTGACCCGCAGAAAGATTCACAACTCTGAATGTGGTCGGCCTCGTAGAAAGTTTGCCTATCCCCGTTCAGGATAGGGGCGGGGTTGGCTCAGTCGGTAGCGCGCCAGGTTCGTAATCTGTAGTTCCCAGGTTCGAGTCCCAGCTGAGTCAGCGTTGAGATTTGTCTCAGCAAAATTCCCCGCCCTGCCCACGGTCAGTAGGGGACACCGATGGGCTTGGAAAGGCCGACGTCCGTCGGATGGGACGTTAAGCCGTGGCCCCGTGTGCGGGAGAGCCATACCCTGTGCACGTTAAAGAACACACTGGATGGCCTTGACGGGAGGCTACCATCTGTCTCCCAACAGCTGTTCCAGTGGGTCCCCTCCCCCAACCTTCTCTGAGCCTTCGGGGTCCATGTGACCTGGCCATTTAGCCCATGGTGTGCAAAAATGTGCCGCTCAGAGGTAAAACAACCCAACTCGTTCAGGATAAACAACAGCATTGCGCTTTATAATACAAGAGTACCTGGTCTGCTTTATTCCATCAATGGTGGATTCTGGCCCAAGTCCAACTACAGTTGTCCATTCTTGATCTAGACAGTGTGTAAAACGCGAACAGCAGCAACAAGTATTTTTCAAAGGGAAACACAACAATCGGAATTCCAATAGATAACTTTATACTAGGTGGGATTCATAAGTCTGTGCTTTTTATGGTCCACTCGAGAACTGATTATTACATTATAAATAACGAACCTTACTCAGAGAAATATAAATCATCATTTTCAGTAGTTCCTGACCGTCAGTCGGCAGATTAGTCGATTCATCTTCGATACCATTCTTCATCCTTCAAGGGATTCACATCCGCGCTCCTTCGAGGGTTGGGTTGTTTTACCTCTGAGCGACACTTTTTTGCACACCATGGGTTAAATGGCCAGGTCACATGGACCCCGAAGGTTCAGAGAAGGTTGGGGGAGGGGACCCACTGAAACAGCTGTTGGGAGACAGATGGTAGCCTCCCGTCAAGGCCATCCAGCGTGTTCTTTAATGTTGGGTTGTTTTACCTCTGAGCGACACTTTTTTTGCACACCATGGGTTAAATGGCCAGGTCACATGGACCCCGAAGACTCAGAGAAGGTTGGGGGAGGGGACCCACTGGAACAGCTGTTGGGAGACAGATGGTAGCCTCCCGTCAAGGCCATCCAGCGTGTTCTTTAACGTTGGGATGTTTTACCTCTGAGCGGCACTTTTTTGCACACCATGGGCTAAATGGCCAGGTCACATGGACCCCGAAGGCTCAGAGAAGGTTGGGAGAAGGGACCCACTGGAACAGCTGTTGGGAGACAGATGGTAGCCTCCCGTCAAGGCCATCCAGCGTGTTCTTTAACGTGCACAGGGTATGGCTCTCCCGCACACGGGGCCACGGCTTAACGTCCCATCCGACGGACGGTTGGTTTGGGTTGTTGTTTTACCTCTGAGCGGCACTTTTTTGCACACCATGGGCTAAATGGCCATAGACCCCGAAGACCCAGAGAAGGTTGGGGGAGGGGACCCACTGGAACAGCTGTTGGGAGACAGATGGTAGTCTCCCGTCAAGTCCATCCAGCGTGTTCTTTAACGTGCACAGGGTATGGCTCTGCCGTACACGAGGCCACGGTTTAACGTCCCATCCGACGGACGGCGGCCTTTCCAAGCCCATCGGTGTTCCCTACTGACCGTGGGCGGGGGAATTTTGCGGAGATAAATCTCAACGCTGACCCAGCTGGGACTCGAACCTGGGAACTACAGATTACGAGCCTGGCGCGCTACCGACTGAGCCACCCCCGCCCATCCTTCGAGGGGAAAAAACTACATAATGCTAATGGAAAGCTAACATCCGCGCTCTTTAAATTCTAAAATAAGTTTTTTGTTTCGAAAAATATAATAGTAGATAAAGATCTCTATTAAATATATCGATATCTTGATTTTCACACAAATTTCGTTCAGTGTTTAATGTGTTATGGAAGTTTTAATATTTAGCGATAACAATGCCAGTCGCAAAAACGTTCTTTTTTGTAATTGTGATTGACTTCAGGAGTTATTTAAAGCTTAGTAATAAACTTTGTATCAAAGTATTTAATAAAATAAGTGTGTATTCTAGAAGTTTCTGTAAAAAACTATTTCATTATTCGTTAGTTTTGTATAAATTTCTTAAAACTGGCATTGCTGTTGTTCAATATTCAAACTTAAATAACTCATTTAAATAAAAAAAAATTAAATACCCCCTCAAGCAGCTGCTTGCCACAGAAGTCTGACAGGAGCCTGTCAGTTTATATGCCATAGTTGGGTTGTTTTACCTCTGAGCGGCACTTTTTTGCACACCATGGGCTAAATGGCCAGGTCACATGGACCCCGAAGACTCAGAGAAGGTTGGGGGAGGGGACCCACTGGAACAGATGTTGGGAGACAGATGGTAGCTCCCGTCAAGGCCATCCAGCGTGTTCTTTAACGTGCACAGGGTAATATGCCATAGTAGAAGTTCTGAGAGGATTGCAGGACCTCAGCAGAAAAACGACACATACATCCATGCCTTACCCGGGGTTCGAATCCAGGTCCCTTAGATCAGTAGCCAAGCGTGCTAACCGCTCGGCCATATATTTAAACACTGAAAGAATATTGTTCAAAATCGAAATATCAATTATGTTTGATTGAGATCTTAAACCACATTTTTCAAAAAAAAAACTTATTTTAGAAGTTATTCCCGTGGCCGAGTGGTTAGCACGCTTAGCTACTGATCTAAGGGATCTGGGTTCGAGTCCCAGATAAGGCATGGATGTTTGTGTCGTTTTTCTGCTGAGGTCTTGCTATCCTCACAGACCTTCTACTATGGCATATAAACTGACAAGCTCCTTTCAGATCTCTGTGGCAAGCAGCTGCTTGAGGAGGTATTTATTTATTTTATAGCTTGAACTTTAGTTCCCCATAGACATAACATAGGGTTGTTCCTTAATTATGGAAACCAGTGTATTTCGTTATTCCTTTTCAAATCCTCGCAACTACAGGTCATTCGGCAATATACTGTATAAGTATATTTACATATTTAATCGTTTGTATCATGAACGGTGTTTTCATGTACCTTGAGCACTGTTAGTGTATTCTTTTGTACCTTCCTCTCAACAGAATGAACTAAATTAATATAAGAATTATTATAAGAACCGAATAATTAACATGAGACATGTCAGTTGGAATGTTTTACATCTGAGCGGCACTTTTTGCACAGAATGGGCTATTCGGGCAGGTTGCAGGGACACCAAGACCGTTGGGGAAATAGCTAAGGTTCTATCCGCATCTGCAATATCTTATTCGCAAAGCTTTATCGGCATCTACAAGGTCTTATCCGTAAAGCTTTATCAGCATCTGCAAGGTCTTATCCGCAAAGCTTTATCAGCATCTGCAAGGTCTTATCCGCAAAGCTTTATCGGCATCTGCAAGGTCTTATCGTCAAAGCTTTATCAGCATCTGCAAGGTCTTAATCCGCAAAGCTTTATCAGCATCTGCAAGTTCTTATCCGTAAAGCTTTATCAGCATCTGCAAAGTCTTATCTGCAAAGCTTTATCGGCCTCTGCAAGGTCTTATCCGTAAAGCTTTATCAGCATCTGCAAGGTCTTATCCGCAAAGCTTTATCAGCATCTGCAAGGTCTTATCCGCAAAGCTTTATCCGCATCTGCAAGGTCTTATCGGCAAAGCTTTATCAGCATCTGCAAGGTCTTATCCGCAAAGCTTTATCAGCATCTGCAAGGTCTTATCCGTAAAGCTTTATCAGCATCTGCAAAGCTTTATCGGCCTCTGCAAGGTCTTATCCGTAAAGCTTTATCAGCATCTGCAAGGTCTTATCGGCAAAGCTTTATCAGCATCTGCAAGGTCTTATCCGCAAAGCTTTATCAGCATCTGCAAGGTCTTATCCGCAAAGCTTTATCAACATCCACAAGGTCTTACCAACAAAGCTTTATCAACAACCACAAGGTCTTATACGCAAAGCTTTATCCCATCCACAGGATCTTATTCGAAAAGCTTTATCAACATCCACAAGGTCTTATACGCACAGCTTTATCACACCCACAAGATCTTATCCGCAAAGCTGTGTCAACATTCACAAGGTCTTATACGCAAAGCTTTATCACATCCACAAGTCTTATCAGCAAAGCTTTGTCAACATCCACAAGGTCTTATCCGTAAAACTTTATCAGCATATACAAGGTCTTATCCAAGAAGCTTTATCAATATCCACAAGGTTTTATCCGTAAAGCTTTATCAGCTTCTGCAAGGTTTTATACGCAAAACTTTATCACATCCACGAGGTCTTATCCAAAAAGCTTTATCAACATCCACAAGGTCTTATACGCAAAGCTTTATCACATGCACAAGTCTTATCAGCAAAGCTTTGTCAACATCCACAAGGTCTTATCCGTAAAGCTTTATCAGCATCTACAAGATCTTATCCGAAAAACTTTATCAATATCCACAAGGTTTTATCCGTAAAACTTTATCAATATCCACAAGGTTTTATCCGTAAAACTTTATCAGCGTCTGCAAGGTTTTATGCGCAAAGCTTTATCACATCCACAAGGTCTTATCCAAAAAGCTTTATCAACATCCACAAGGTCTTATCCGAAAAGCTTTATCAATATCCACAAGGTTTTATCCGTAAAGCTTTATCAGTGTCTGCAAGGTTTTATACTCAAAGCTTTATCACATCCACAAGGTCTTATCCGAAAAGCTTTATCAACATCCACAAGGTCTTATCCGAAAAGCTTTATCAACATCCACAAGGTCTTATCCGAAAAGCTTTATCAACATCCACAAGGTCTTATCCGAAAAGCTTTATCAACATCCACAAGGTCTTATCCGAAAAGCTTTATCAACATCCACAAGGTCTTATCCGAAAAGCTTTATCAACATCCACAAGGTCTTATCCGCAAAGCTTTATCAACATCCGCGTATATTGGCTACTTAATAATCGTCAAGGTTTTCAAATGCTGGAGATTTGATATTTGCCGGTAAAAGAAATCAATCTAATGGTTTATTAATGGATAATAATTAACTAAAAAAATACTGTAATTAAAAAAACATATTTCAGAAAAATATGTCTTACTAAATAATACATAAAAATTTACCAGAATGTACTTTCGCAAACTCTTCTACGTAAAGTTTTGTCTTGTAAATGCACTTATTCGCGATTATGCGAAAACACCCTTTTTTATTATCCAGTAATTCTTCTTTGCCGTTCCATGGCCGAGTGGTTAGCGCGCTTGGCTACTGATGTAAGGAACCTGGGTTCGAGCCCCGGGTAAGGCATGGATGTATGTGTCGTTTTTCTGCTGAGGTCCTGCCATCCTCACAGACCTTCTACTGTGGCATATAAACTGACAGGCTCCTGTCAGACCTCTGTGGCAAGCAGCTGCTTGAGGGAGTATTTATTTTCTTTTTATTTAACTCTTCTTTGGATTCCACTACGCAAATTTCGTGATCTGCACGACGGAAATTTTCTAGTTTTAATTTCAGTTTTCTAAGAAATATTCGGGTACTTTTTTCAGCATCTGCAAAATTAAAATATGATAAAAAAGATTTTTACTTATATTGGTTTTGTCAACAAAAAGATCTCTTCTTTCACATAAAATAAGATTTTTTTTTAATTTGTGATTTTATCCCAATGCATTTTTTAAGTGAATATTATCATTGAATTTTCAAATCAGATTTGTTGGTTACCGAAGTCGTTGTTTTTTATTCAAAGCAGCCATCGATAATGCAGTAATATTTGTTGATATTTTATCAGCTATCCGCATTAATAATAACTTTTTAACCCCAGTTTTATCCGTTAGCCACGTTAACATAATCTTTTCTCTTCGGGGTGTTTTAAAATGCGAATCAAACCCAGAGAATATTGGTGGACTGGACATATGGTAGGATATACATGGAAGTCTCCTGTAAACGCCATCCAGCATGTACTTTAAGGTGTATAGGGTATGGCCATACACATATACACCTTAAATTACACATATACACCTTAAACATATACACCTTAACGTACTTTAAGGTGTATAGGGTATGGCCATACACATACACACCTTAAATTACACATATACACCTTAAACATATACACCTTAACGTACTTTAAGGTGTATAGGGTATGGCCATACGCATATACACCTTAAATTACACATATACACCTTAAACATATATACCTTAACGTACTTTAAGGTGTATAGGGTATGGCCATACACATATACACCTTAAACATATACACCTTAACGTACTTTAAGGTGTATAGGGTATGGCCATACGCATATACACCTTAAATTACACATATACACCTTAAACATATACACCTTAACGTACTTTAAGGTGTATAGGGTATGGCCATACGCATATACACCTTAAATTGCACATATACACCTTAAACATATACACCTTAACGTACTTTAAAGTGTATAGGGTATGGCCATACACATATACACCTTAAATTACACATATACACCTTAAATACATTTCACCCATACATATAGTCCAGCCATCCGTCGGATGGCTGGACTATATGTATGGGTGAAAGGGGAATATTGGTGGGCTGCACAGCTGTTAGGACATCAACGCCATCAAGCATGTTTTTGGCTCTTTCATCCACACAGCAAGCACGCTCTTTCATCCATCCTGACCCTGTGTGGATGAAAGAACCATGAGTTTGGCTCTTTCATCCACACAGGGTCAGGTTTAATGTCCCATCCGACGAACGGCAGCCTTTCCAAGTTTAACGGTGTATCCTTTGTCACCGACGGCAGATCGTGAGTTGGAAGAGGTAAATCTCTACACAGGCACAGTTGGGGCTCGAACCTGTGAACGATAGCTTACGAACCTAGCGCGCTACCGACTGAGGTAACCCAATCCCCTGGGAAGGGAGGTTTGATACTACGCAAATTCTACCTATTAAGTAGAAATGGCAGAGCTCTGAAAATTTGCAGATTTCGGAAAAGGTAAGATTCTTAGATCATAGCTATCCTTCCAGGTGAAGAAAGAGGTAAAATTTGGACCTAGCTATGTCCTAGCTATGTTTCGACCATGCTAGAAAGGTGAAAATTGTATTCTTAAGGGATATTTCGCAGCGTAGATCTAAGAAAATTTGCATGATTTCAGTTCTGACGTAACTTTCCAGGTCAAATAGAGGTCAGAGTTCGATCTAACCATGACCTATATGTTTTTGAACTGCCGAAAATAGTTGTCTAGGGTTGGGTTGCGTTATTTTACCTCTAAGCGGCACTTTTTTTTGCATACCATGAGCTGAATGGCCAGGTCACAAGGACCCCGAGGTCTCAGAGAAGGTTGGGGGAGAGGACCCACTGGAACAGCTGTTGGGAGACAGATGGTAGCCTCCCGTCAAGTCCATCCAGTGTGTTCTTTAACGTACACAAGGTACAGCTCTCCCGCACACGGGGCCACGGCTTAACGTCCCATCTGACGGACGCAACCTTTCCAAGCCCATTGGTGTCCCCTACTAACGAAGGGCAGGGCGAGAAATCTCTAGGGATAATCCATAAAGTCAATCCCAGGAAAAAAGTGATGGAATGATTTTCTATATTATTTCAAACTAAAATAATGCAGCTAAATTTAGCTAATTTCGATTTAGCTATATCGATTTATTATATAATAAAAACTCCCTTTCTGAGACGACTTCTTATATTTTAATTTTCACTTGTTAAGAATCTTATGAAGAGTTTATGACTTTAGTTATTTTGCTGCCATGTTCCACACCAAAATCTTGCTAATTGGAGACGACGTCTTACATTTGTATTCTCTCTTTGTTAAGATTCTTGTGAAGAGTTCCTAGTTCAGCTGTTTTCGATTCCATATTCCACACCAAAAAAATTCCTCTTGGAGATGAATTTTCACATTTACATTCCCTCTTTACGCTGTCCTGCAGCCACGTGGATAGCGTGCTTGGCTACTGACCAAAGGGACCTGGGTTCGAGTCTCAGATAATGCATGGATTTTTGTGGTCTTTCTCCTGAGGTTTCGCCTTCCTCATGGGCCTTCTACTATATCATAGTAAACTACATGCTCCTGTCAGACCTCTATGGGCAAGCTGCAGCTCCAGGGAATATTTATTAATATTCGCTCTTTATTAAACCTCTTATGAAGAAGAATTTATGGCTTTAACTCATTTCGATTGCCATATTCCACATGAAAATTTCCCTCTTGCAGAAGATTTTTTCCTTACCTTTGCCTTCCATCTTGTTTGAAGATAAAGCAAACAGTAAAAAATCTGATTCATCCAACCAAATTTATTACTATTTCTTTCATATTTTCACTTTTCTTTTTATGTCTTACACTTTCACTCATATTAGAGTGAAAATAATTTGGTTGAATGAAGTTCGAATGAATTATTTTTAATTTGTATTGCTTTAACCAGCCAAATTTATGTCAACATATTTTGAATCGCTAATTTGTATATTTATATATATTTGCATATTTTCAATAAAGATTATTTTCACTTCCCCTTATTTCTTTCATATTCAGCTGAACAGTAGAACCTCGAGAAAGACAGCAGAAAATCTTAACAACCCTCTTTATTTGCATATCTGAGAGCCTCTCTTCCCTTTTTCCAACCTCTTCCGTTGTTGATAGAAGTGCAGCATTGCGATACTCCAAAGGAGCCCGATCTGGTTGGCCAGATCATTTACCGATTTTCTGTTATCACAATGAAACCTCTGAGCACCTTCACCACTAAGTGTATCAAAAGTGTACCTGAACTCGGCCCTTTAAGTGGATAACAGGAATACCTAGGAAATAATTGTACGTAGTTAACTTCTCTTTCGTCCGATTGCGATATGCAACTCAACTCTCTTTCTAATACGATAAATGTTATTCCAGAATGGATATCAGTTTCTACTACTAATATTCCAAGCGCTGTCTTGCGCTTCTTCTAAGGGCTCTATGTGTCGTGTGCTTTCTTCTAAAGTTCCGTGAGGTGTTCGAATCGTGTACCGTCTGGATAAGTATTCTTCTTGGATAAGTGAGATGATCCCAGAAGTAAACGCATGGATAAACTACAAAGTGGAAATAAATTCTGAATAAAAAAGTATTAACAGTGTGCAAAGGAATACGTTTAGTTTAAGTGAATCATTTGGATAAACATATTGAGGAAAGTGAAGCATCTACTTTAGTGCAGCATATAACAAATTGCGATGTCTGGAATTATCTACAGTATTTGGTAAGTGAATAATAAGCACAGTGTGTAAATATCTTTTTTTTTTATTGTTTTTCGTAAATGAACGAAAAAAAAGCAAACATTCGGAGTAATTAATTTGGATATTTGGATAAACAAAATGATATGAAATATCTGCATAAGGATAAAATTTATACACTTTTAAGAATTGAAAATTTCGTTTCCAATCATTTTCTCCAAGATAATACCTAGGCATGAATATATACAACATTTAAATAGATTATAACAGAAGATAGCACAATTCAATCAAAAAGATGTCAGTTTTCAGGGATTTTTTAGCTTTAAATGTTTAACATTGTTTTACCTCTGAGAGGCACTATTTCGCACACAATGGGCAAAATGGCCAGGTCAGAAGAACCCCGAAAAGGTTGGGGGAAGGGGACCAACTGGACAGCGATTAGCCTCCAGTCAAAGCCATCCAGCTTGTGCTTTTTAACGTCACGGCTCTCACGCGCACGGCGCACGCCTTAACGTCCCATACGACGGACGGCGGCCTTTCCAAGCTAATCGGTGTCTGCTGCTGACCGAGCCACGGGGAGGGTTTAGCGGATATAAATCTCAACTCTGGTACAAGAGGGACTCCAACTTGGGAACTTCAGATTACGAGGGAAGGGTGCTACCGATATTGAGCTATCACACACCCCGCTTTAAAAGTTCAACTATATACTATATAGGGTTAGTAAAATTATTCTTACTGGAAAGATATAGTGGCTTGATCTGAAATTGACAATTTCTGGGCTAAGATGTATAAAAAAACATCTAGAGCGCGAAAAATAACTTGTTCAATCATAAATTTCAAGATCCTCGTTGTTTTATTTTTTCTCTCTTAAAATATTCTCCTGAAAATGCATATATATATATAATTTCTTAATAATTATAGTGATCTTTAAAAATATTCTTGCAAAATATGAAAATATTTGTGGTTAATATATTTGTAACCCTCTCCCTCTCATTAAAATTCTCAAACCGATAGAAGTGCAGCATTGCGATACCCCAAAGGAGCCAGATCTGGTTGGCCAGATCATTTACCGATTTTCTGTTATCACAATGAAACCTCTGAGCACCATCACCACTAAGTGTATCAAAAGTGTGCCTGACACCTTCACCACTAAGTGATATCAAAGTGAAATCTAAGTGATCCACTCTGAGCACCTTCACCACTAAGTGTATCAAAAGTGTACCCTTTAAGTGGATAAGAGGAATACCTAGGAAATAATTGTACGTAGTTAACTTCTCTTTCGTCCGATTGCGATATGCAACTCAACTCTTTTTCTCCTACGATAAATGTTATTCCAGAATGGATATCAGTTTCTACTACTAATATTCCAAGCGCTGTCTTGCGCTTCTTCTAAGGGCTCTATGTGTCGTGTGCTTTCTTCTAAAGTTCCGTGAGGTGTTCGAATCGTATACCGTCTGGATAAGTATTGTTCTTGGATAAGTGAGATGATCCCAGAAGTAAACACATGGATAAACTACAAAGTGGAAATAAATTGTGAATAAAAAAGTATTAACAGTGTGCAAAGGAATACGTTTAGTTTAAGTGAATCATTTGGATAAACATATTGAGGAAAGTGAAGCATCTACTTTAGTGCAGCATATAACAAATTGCGATGTCTGGAATTATCTACAGTATTTGATAAGTGAATAATAAGAACAGTGTGTAAATATCTTTTTTTTTTTATTGTTTTTCGTAAATGAACGAAAAAAAAGCAAATATTCGGAGTAATTAGTTTGGATATTTGGATAAAAAAAATTATATGAAATGTCTGCATAAGGATAAAATTTATACACTTTTAAGAATTGAAAATTTCGTTTCCAATCATTTTCTCCAAGATAATACCTAGGCATGAATATATACAACATTTAAATAGATTATAACAGAAGATAACACAATTAAATCAAAAAGATGTCAGTTTTCAGGGATTTTTTAGCTTTAAATGTTTAAGATTGTGTTACCTCTGAGAGGCACTTTTTCGCACACAATGGGCAAAATGGCCAAGTCAGAAGAACCCCGAAAAGGTTGGGGGAAGGGGACCAACTGGACAGCGATTAGCCTCCTGTCAAAGCCATCCAGCTTGTGCTTTAACGTCACGGCTCTCACGCGCACGGCGCACGCCTTAACGTCCCATACGACGGACGGCGGCCTTTCCAAGCTAATCGGTGTCTGCTGCTGACTGAGCCACCGGGAGGGTTTAGCGGATATAAATCTCAACTCTGGTACAAGAGGGACTCCAACTTGGGAACTTCAGATTACGAGGGAAGGGTGCTACCGATATTGAGCTATCACACACCCCGCTTTAAAAGTTCAACTACATACTATATAGGGTTAGTAAAATTATTCTTACTGGAAAGATATAGTGGCTTGATCTGAAATTGACATTTTCTGGCCAAGATGTATAAAAAAAATCTAGAACGAGAAAAATAACTTGTCCGGATTTAAGGCATGGATGTTCGTGTCGTTTTTCTGCTGAGGTCCTGCCATCCCCACAGACCTTCTACTATGGCATATAAACTGACAGGTCCTGTCAGACCTCTGTGGCAAGCAGCTGCTTGAGGAGGTATTTATTTTTTTTTTTTAATCATAAATTTCAAGATCCTCGTTTTTTCATTTTTTGTCTCTTAAAATATTCTTCTGAAAATGCATATATATATAATTTCTTAGCAATTATACTGATCTTTAAAAATATTCTTGCAAAATATAATAATACTTGTGTTTAATATATTTGTAACCCTCTCCCTCTCATTAAAATTCTCAAACCGATAGAAGTGCAGCATTGCGATACCCCAAAGTAGCCAGATCTGGTTGGCCAGATCATTTACCGATTTTCTGTTATCACAATGAAACCTCTGAGCACCTTCGCCACTAAGTTTATCAAAAGTGTACCTGAACTCGGCCCTTTAACTGGATAAGAGGAATACCTAGGAAAAATTGTACGTAGTTAACTTCTCTTTCGTCCGATTGCGATATGCAACTCAACTCTCTTTCTCCTACGATAAATGTTATTCCAGAATGGATATCAGTTTCTACTACTAATATTCCAAGCGCTGTCTTGCGCTTCTTCTAAGGGCTCTATGTGTCGTGTGCTTTCTTCTAAAGTTCCGTGAGGTGTTCGAATCGTGTACCGTCTGGATAACTTCTTGGATCTTCTTGGATAAGTGAGATGATCCCAGAAGTAAACGCATGGATAAACTACAAAGTGGAAATAAATTCTGAATACAAAAGTATTAACAGTGTGCAAAGGAATACGTTTAGTTTAAGTGAATCATTTGGATAAACATATTGAGGAAAGTGAAGCATCTACTTTAGTGCAGCATATAACAAAGTGCGATGTCTGGAATTATCTGCAGTATTTGGTAAGTGAATAAATATAGTGTGATTTTTTTTTATTTGTAAATGAACAAAAAACGCATTCAGAGTAATTAGTTTGGATAAAAACAGTTATATGATGTATCTGCATGATTATAAAAGTTATGCATTTTCGAGAATCAAAATATTTTGTGTGCAATCATTATCTCTAGGAAAATAATCCTAAAGTGTTCCTAAAGTTTATACCCTTAATGCAAGTTTCAGATTCTTTCAGTTTGAAAACGTTTAACTATCTGAATATAGGGTTATTTATGCTGAAATGTTCAAACATAGCTTTGTTTTTATTTCCGTTTATTATTTTGTTCCCGAAATTACACAGTTTGCAAAATCAAAAACTAGAAGAATAACATATCCCCTCTGGCGAATATGGGATGGTCGTTTTCAAAGATAATGATCTGGTCATCTAAGCTGTTCAAAGATAATGATCTGGAATTACAGCGTTATGATTTTTTCAGGGAGGAAAGATCGCAAGTCTTCGTGCTGACCTTGTAATTAGAGCCCTGCGCGGATAGCGAAAATCCTCTCCGCATCCGCAAAACTTTATCATCATCTGCGTATATTGCCTACTTAATAAACGTCGAGATTTTGTAAATGCTTCAAGTCCGATATATGTTTGCGATGTACGAAATCAGTCTTAATGGTTTATTAGTGACTAATTAATAACTGATATTATAGTGAACAATTAAATGCCTTTTGCTCTTTAAAAAAATATGCTTTACTAAATTTAAGCGGTCTGTAATTGGTAGCTAGGTAGTCACTGGAAGGAGCGCTATGCACCAATCCCCTGTGATGATGCATAGAACCGGCCAGGCCCAGCGCCTACATCCGACCTCACCTTCTCGTGGTGCAGGCCGTTAATACCTTTCAAAAGTGATGCTCTCTTATGGAAAGAAACGGAAGTGGAGGGCTGCCAGATCAGTGTGGCCTACTGATCTGGACAACTATGGCTGCTTTTCTTTTTTCCTACCCTGCTGAAAAGTGTCAACTACACAGGATCCTGGTGTTGATCATATAAATCTACTGGACTAGACTGAAATATGGCTCTGAGCTTGATTATGGATCCTGAATTTGCTGCACTGGTGGGTTTCTGTGAAGGAAAATCTTCCGCTGTGTTTTTTGTTTGTTTGTGTGTTGACAACCCCAAGTGAATAGATTCACAGGATATGTTTTATCAGCTGGTGGATAATCCTGAGCAGAAGTCATCTCAGACACCGTAGTGCTTCTACTGGCATCGTCAAATTCTGCATTGGGGGAAGTCTTCCAGTGTAGATGGCTTCAGCCTTTAGTGGTGGGGGAACGTGCCTTGTCCCCATGCCTACGATTAAGAGACTGTTTGATATTGTTCGACATTCTCTCTCTCAATAAGCATAGTTTCTTTAAACATCCCACTAACCATTTTCTTTCTGTAGGTAGTTGAATGTGAGGACTCTGTACAGAGATTATTCTCTTGATGTCCTCACACAAGAATTCCACTGTCATAATTTAGATATTCTCGACTTGTAAGAGACCAGATGGACAGATAAAGTTCAGATTCTTTTTGTTTTAATTTCTCTTTTCGGGGAGGGAAGCGTCTCCAAGGCGCAGGTTTCCTTCTCAGCAGACACACTAGTAATGCTCTTCTAGGATATGAGTGCAATTAATGAAAGGTTTCGTACAGCTGAATTTCAGGCAAGCATTAAAGACTTCAATGTTATATGTTGTTATGCCCCACACTGAGGATGCCGATGAGAATGGGAAACATAATTTTTTTACGAACGACTTCAGGATATTTTGCATTCTGTCAAGAAAGGAGATATCACCCTTGTTCTTGGCGACTTTAATGCTAAAGTTCGGACTGACTCTGACCTTTGGGGAGGGGCGATATGTCCCTTTGGTATTGTATAGGAATATCATCGATTATAAATTAATTAATAGCAAATGGGCTAATTCGGTTAGAAATGCCAGATTATACAGGGGAGCCGATATTGGATCTATTTCTACGGACATTACCTTGTTGAAAGGGGGCGGGGGTGGCTCAGTCGGTAGCGCGCCAGCCTCGTAATCTGTAGTTTCCAGGTTCGAGTCCCAGCTGTATCAGCGTTGAGATTTATCTCCGCAAAATTCCCCGCCCTGCCCACGGTCAGTAGGGGACACCGATGGGCTTGGAAAGGCCGCCGTCCGTCGGATGGGACGTTAAGCCGTGGCCATGTATGCGGGAGAGCCATACCCTGTGCACGTTAAAGAACACGCTGGATGGCCTTGACGGGAGTCTACCATCTCTCTCCCAACAGACGGGACCCACTGGAACAGCTGTTCCAGTGGGTCCCCTCCCCCAACCTTCTCTGAGACTTCGGGGTCCATGTGACCTGGTCATTTATCCATGGTGTGCAAAAAAGTGCCGCTCAGAGATAAAACAACCCAACCCTTGTTGAAAGTATCTTGCAACTGAACCATAAGAAATATTGTGCTAAGGTGAAGAGATTCACAGGATATGTTTTATCAGCTGGTGGATAATCCTGAGCAGAAGTCATCTCAGTCATGATAGACTATTTAGTCATTATGGCAATTGTGGTTTATTTACTACTAAATTTCAGAAAGAATGAGGCCATTTTAAACAGGATTTCCCTGAAACTAACAGCACTCTTTTGGGTAGAAAGGAGCAATGGAGACAAATCCACTTAAGTGATAAATCTATGGCGCTTATTTCTGAAAGAAGGAAGTGCAGGAATAATTTCAATCAGCACCCTTCTAGTCCTAACAGACGGCACTACAATGAGCTTAATAAATGTGTAAAGCATCTGGTAACATCTGATAAGAATATTTGGCTTGATGGCTTGGGTGGGAATACAGGGTTGGGTTGTTTTACCTCTGAGCGGCACTTTTTTGCACACCATGGGCTAAATGGCCAGGTCACATGGACCCCGAAGGCTCAGAGAAGGTTGGGGGAGGGGACCCACTGGAACAGCTGTTGGGAGACAGATGGTAGCCTCCCGTCAAGGCCATCCAGCGTGTTCTTTAACGTGCACAGGGTATGGCTCTCCCGCACACGGGGCCACGGCTTAACGCCCCATCCGACGGTCGGCGGCCTTTCCAAGCCCATCGGTGTCCCCTACTGACCGTGGGCAGGGCGGGGAATTTTGCGGAGATAAATCTCAACGCTGACCCAGCTGGGACTCGAACCTGGGAACTACAGATTACGAGCCTGGCGTGCTACCGACTGAGCTACCCCCGCCCCATATGGGAAAGCAGAGGCAGCAACTAAACAGTACAATAGCAAGGATTTGTACCAGATAGTTAATGTTTTGTGTGGGGCGGGTTATGGCTCAGTCGGTAATGCACCAGGCTAGTAATCTGTATTTCCCAGGTTCGAGTCCCAGCTGGGTCAGCGTTGAGATTTATCTCCGCCAAATTCCCCGCCCTGCACATGGTCAGTAGGGGACACCGCTGGACTTGGAAGAGACCGCCGTCCATCGGATGGGATGTTAAGCCGTGGCCCCGTGTGCTTTCAGTGTGCACGTTAAAGAACACTGGATAGCCTTGAAGGGAAGCTACCATCTGTCTCCCAACAGCTGTTTCAGTGATTCCCCTCCCCCAACCTTCTCTGAGCCTTCGGGGTCTATGTGACCTGGCCATTTAGCCCATGGTGTGCAAGAAAGTGCCGCTCAGAGGTAAAACAACCCAACTAATGTTTTGTGCGGGAAGAAGGAGGCGGGTACACAGGAAACAGAGGAAGCAGCAATACGAGGGGAGTTGAAAAACGTTCTTGACATGCATCTGCAAAACAAAATCCATTTCACTTACTTCAGCAAAACGTTTACTCCTTCAAAGTACTCCCCTCCAACATCTATGAAAAGTTTCAGACATGTACATCAGTTCTATGAAGATCTTCTCTTACGGTCTGCAACTCTGAATGGACATATTGTCCAAGGTCTTGCATCTTTGGAAAAGGTTTCCCAGCAAGTTCGAGTCCCAGCTTGGTCAGCGTTGAGATTTATCTCCGCAAAATTCCCCGCCCTGCCCACGGTCAGTATGGGACACCGATGGGCTTGGAAAGGCCGCCCTCCTTCGGATGGGACGTTAAGCCGTGGCCCCGTGTGCGGGAGAGCCATACCCTATGCACGTTAAAGAACACGCTGGATGGCCTTGACGGGAGGCTACCATCTGTCTCCCAACAGCTGTTCCAGTGGGTCCCCTCCCCCAACCTTCTCTGAGCCTTCGGGGTCCATGTGACCTGGCCATTTAGCCCATGGTGTGCAAAAAAGTGCCGCTCAGAGGTAAAACAACCCAACCAAAATCCCAGCAAGTTCCTTTTTAATTTTTGGAAACAACAGAAAATCGCATGGTGCAAGATCGGGTGAATATGCAGTATGCGATAGCTGTTGGATTATTTCCCTGCTCCGATAGGCCTAACTTGACGGGTTTTGTGAGCACTGACATTTCCGTGAAGGAGAATCCTCAATACGCCACGCCATTCGTTGGACGCTGCTCCTTCATCTCCTTAACCGTTTTGGGCGAATCAATATTTTTTGGCCATTTAAAAGTGATTTTTTTTTTTTTTTCAGATAAGGTGTCTACGGCTACCACATAAAAAATTTTATTTTATATGTTTTATAAAATTTTAAAAAATTGTGAACATTCTCTTCCTTGAGCGAAAGTCTTGTCAGAGGATTTGGAGACGTGGTTCATCTTCCACAACCCAATTATAATTGTCGATATAATTGGGAGTTTTATAGAAATAAAACCACGTCTCCATTACCTGTGATAATATCTGTTAACCGTTTGGGGCCACTAGGTTCAAACATTTTTCAATGTTTCAATGTTTTGAACACTTGTGATAAATCGGCGTGAATTTTTTTTTTTTTTTTTTGCGTTTTTCTGAAGCTGCATCCTTGGAAAAAGGTAAAATCTTTTCCCATCTTCAGCAGACGGCACTTTTTTGCACACAATGGGCTAAATGGCCAGGTCACAAGGATCCCAAAGTCTCAGAGAAGGCTAGGGAAGGGAAACCACTGGACAGCTATTGCTAGACAGATGGTAGCCTCACAACAAGGCCGTCCAATGTGTTCTTTAAAACGCACAGGGTATGGCTCTCCCGCACATGGGTCCACGGCTTAGCGTCCCATCCGACTGACGGCGGCCTTTCCAAGCCCATTAGTGTCCCCACTGACCGAAGGCAGGGCTGGAGTTTTGTGGAAATAAATCTCAATGCTGGCCCAGACGGGACTCGAACCTGGGACCTACAGATTACGAACCTGGCACACTACCAACTGATCCATCCCCGCCCCCAATTATCTTGGGAGGTGTGTAACAGATACTGGTGATGTGCATCATGAAATAAAGAGAAAATTAAAGATTGCTGTTGGGACTTTTAAGAATCTATAGAGAGTGTGGAAAAATAGTCGTATACACCTAAAGACTAAAAATAAGCTATGAAATAGTTTGGTCCTCTCTAAAGTTAGTTATGGTAGTGAAATTTAACTCTTTATGAACAAGATAACAGATAACTTGATCGATGACTTTGATTTTAAAGCAGTGGTCTCCAAACTACTCCCGCAAAGGATGATAATGCAGTCCTCTTTGCATATAACGAACAAGAAAATTTAAATTAATATTTTGAGAAATATATTGTTTAATTTGCCGAATGAAAGTAATCCATGAATAGCAAATACACAGAATTATCTGTTGGTATTAGGTCAATAAATCAATAAATATTTTTGTGAAATAAATGAATGTTGCCGATGCTTGGGACTCGAACCCACGTCGCTCCAGATTCGTGCCAAAATGTTCTAACCACTAAACTAGTACCGACCCTAGTCATTGCGATCTAACATCATCATCTACGTCATTATTCATTCTAACTCATTACAATCTAACATCATCATCATCATCTACATCATTATTCATTCTAACTCATTACAATCTAACATCATCATCATCTACATAATTATTCATTCTAACTCATTGCAATCTGCCATCATCACTTGATTGAATAATGACGGACTTGTAAGAAAAAAATTCTAATACTATACAACTTCTGGGTCAAATATTTTTTTCAATAAACAAAAGGTTTTAGTTAAAAAAATCGCAATCAAATAACTTTTTCCTCGTATATATCTATATAAATTTGTGATAGCACCATCAATATCACGTTAATGACGTCATCTCTTTGTTTTCTTCCAGTGCTGTCGTTTGGTCAAAGGTTTTATCAGCTTCCTCTTACGTAGCCCTGGCGCTTAACCATAAGATCTGGTGTTCAAATCCGAAAAGGGGATTGGTTGATTTAATTTTCATATTTGTCCAATTGGAATAACGGTAATTTTCGAATTTACGTTAATAGTTCAACAATATCAGTGGAACACATTATTTCTTCGTAACAAATGAACACTTTATTAGAAAGAGCACATTGTTTGGCAACTGGAGAGGAAACTTTTAACTCGGAGAATCTTTCCACTTTCCACCAGTGAGTGGCAACGGCAAAGAGTATGAGACTGCGCAGTAGAAGCTTTAACAGTTCTCAGAGATCATTACCTAGTGATTAATAGATTTATTACTGACCAATGATCTGTAAGAACTGTCAAAGAGTCAATTGCCACCTCATATTCGGGGCGGGGATGGCTCAGTCGGTAGCGCGCCAGGCTCGTAATCTGTAGTTCCCAGGTTCGAGTCCCAGCTGGGTCAGCGTTGAGATTTATCTCCGCAAAAAACCCCGCCCTGCCCACGGTCAGTAGGGGACACCGATGGGCTTGGAAAGGCCGCCGTCCGTCGGATGGGACGTTAAGCCGTGGCCCCGTGTGCGGGAGAGCCATACCCTGTGCACGTTAAAGAACACGCTGGATGGCCTTGACGGGAGGCTACCATCTGTCTCCCAACAGCTGTTCCAGTGGGTCCCCTCCCCCAACCTTCTCTGAGCCTTCGGGGTCCATGTGACCTGGCCATTTAGCCCATGGTGTGCAAAAAAGTGCCGCTCAGAGGTAAAACAATCCAATCCAAAGCCACCTCATATTCACTCCCCCCCCCCCTCATACCTCCAGCAGATATCCCTCCTTTGAAGTGTCTTGGCGAATTTTCCGGTTCTTGCGACCTTAACAGGATTGAAATTTCCTCTCAACATTATTCATTCACTCGAGGGACAAACCAGGCCTTCTCAGCTCCTTTCGGTAAGTATAGCATTTATTCACTTGCTTAACATCTAAAAATTAAAAACAAAATATCTAAATATTGGTTCGCACTTGGTGTAACGCCCAGAATCAAATTTAAAAGTTTAACCGTCTTAAGACATTCTAATGCACCTTTTTAGGGGGCTTAAATGGTTAAGTATGTTAAAGTTCTTTGTAAGATATTTTATGCTTTGCGTTGTAGATTTGTTTGGGTTGTTTTACCTCTGAGCGGCACTTTTTTGCACACCATGGGCTAAATGGCCAGGTCACATGGACCCCGAAGGCTCAGAGAAGGTTGGGGGAGGGGACCCACTGGAACAGCTGTTGGGAGACAGATGGTAGCCTCCCGTCAAGGCCATCCAGCGTGTTCTTTAACGTGCACAGGGTATGGCTCTCCCGCACACGGGACCACGGCTTAACGTCTCATCCGACGGACGGCGGCCTTTCCAAGCCCATCGGTGTCCCCTACTGACCGTGGGCAGGGCGGGGAATTTTTGCGTTGTAGAGTCTTGCGCAGTATCTTGAGAATTAAATTTTGAATATGTCGTTGGGTTGGGTTGGGTTGTTTTACCTCTGAGCGGCGCTTTTTTGCACACCATGGGCTAAATGGCCAGGTCACATGGACCCCGAAGACTCAGAGAAGGTTGGGGGAGGGGACCCACTGGAACAGCTGTTGGGAGACAGATGGTAGCCTCCCGTCAAGGCCATCCAGCGTGTTCTCTAACGAGCACAGGGTATGGCTCTCCCGCACACGGGACCACGGCTTAACGTCTCATCCGACGGACGGCGGCCTTTCCAAGCTCATCGGTGTCCCCTATTGACCGTGGGCAGGGCGGGGAATTTTTGCGTTGTAGAGTCTTGCGCAGTATCTTGAGAATTAAATTTAGAATATGTCGTTAATGATAAGGTTAGAAGAAGGAGGAGGAAATCATTTTTGAGTAACATCGCGTGTATGTGCTTTAATGTAAACGAAACATGTCAGAAAAGGATAGAATCTAGAATGCCGAGGTTAAGCACTCTCAAACAAGACCTGTTAGAATTGGTCCAGGGTGAACGTAGCGCAACACTAGGGTCGAGGGTTTGGAGAATTGAAACCTTAAAATCCTCTTGCTCAATAATAGAGCAAGGATGCTTGAGGATTATGTATGTTCAAAGTGATTGGTTTATCTAAAGAATATACTTTTTCAGATTTTGTGCCTTGGGCAATTGCCTAGATTTATTTAAGGTAAATCCGTACAGAGCAAAACTAAATATTAATATAAGAAACAATATATTAGAAATATGATTATTTTAGAGCAAGAGGAAAACTTTTGAAACAATAGGTAAACCTGACATTGCAACGAACAGAAAAGAAAATTTTTTTTTCTGTTAGGTATTATCAGTAAACAGCAAGGATATAAAGCCAGAAAAACACTTTCGGTTTTAGTTAATATGGTTGTTTCTATTATTAAATCGTAAGTTGGGTTGAGTCGTACCTGTGAGTGGCACTTTTTCGTGCACACAATGGGCTAAATGGCCAGGTCAAAAAATCCCAGAGTCAGAAAGTGCTACACAAGGGGAACCACTGGACAGCTCTTAGGAGGCAGATGGAGGTCTGAGGTCAAGTCCATCCAGTGTGTTTTTCACGTGTAAAGGGTATGGCTCTCATCCACAATAAGTCATAGCTATAGGTCCCTACCGAAGGAAGGCGATCTTTCACAGGCCAGCGGTGTCCCACTTATGATAGACTGGCAGCTACACAAAGGGAACCATTGGACAGCTCTTAGGAGGCAGATGGAGGTCTGAGGTCAAGTCCATCCAGTGTGTTTTTCACGTGTAAAGGGTATGGCTCTCATCCACAATAAGTCATAGCTATAGGTCCCTACCGAAGGAAGGCGATCTTTCACAGGCCAGCGGTGTCCCACTTATGATAGACTGGCAGCTACACAAAGGGAGCTCTTAGGAGGCAGTTAGGGAGCACAAGGAGGCTCTTAGGACACACTGGACAGCTCTTAGGAGGCAGATGGAGGTCTATGATAGACAGGCAGCTACACAAAGGGAACCATTGGACAGCTCTTAGGAGGCAGATGGAGGTCTGAGGTCAAGTCCATCCAGTGTGTTTTTCACGTGTAAAGGGTATGGCTCTCATCCACAATAAGTCATAGCTATAGGTCCCTACCGAAGGAAGGCGATCTTTCACAGGCCAGCGGTGTCCCACTTATGATAGACTGGCAGCTACACAAGGGGAACCACTGGACAGCTCTTAGGAGGCAGATGCAGGTCTGAGGTCAAGTCCATCCAGTGTGTTTTTCACGTGTAAAGGGTATGGCTCTCATCCACAATAAGTCATAGCTATAGGTCCCTACCGAAGGAAGGCGATCTTTCACAGGCCAGCGGTGTCCCACTTATGATAGACTGGCAGCTACACAAAGGGAGCTCTTAGGAGGCAGTTAGGGAGCACAAGGAGGCTCTTAGGACACACTGGACAGCTCTTAGGAGGCAGATGGAGGTCTATGATAGACTGGCAGCTACACAAAGGGAACCATTGGACAGCTCTTAGGAGGCAGATGGAGGTCTGAGGTCAAGTCCATCCAGTGTGTTTTTCACGTGTAAAGGGTATGGCTCTCATCCACAATAAGTCATAGCTATAGGTCCCTACCGAAGGAAGGCGATCTTTCACAGGCCAGCGGTGTCCCACTTATGATAGACTGGCAGCTACACAAGGGGAACCACTGGGCAGCTCTTAGGAGGCAGATGCAGGTCTGAGGTCAAGTCCATCCAGTGTGTTTTTCACGTGTAAAGGGTATGGCTCTCATCCACAATAAGTCATAGCTATAGGTCCCTACCGAAGGAAGGCGATCTTTCACAGGCCAGCGGTGTCCCACTTATGATAGACTGGCAGCTACACAAAGGGAGCTCTTAGGAGGCAGTTAGGGAGCACAAGGAGGCTCTTAGGACACACTGGACAGCTCTTAGGAGGCAGATGGAGGTCTATGATAGACTGGCAGCTACACAAAGGGAACCATTGGACAGCTCTTAGGAGGCAGATGGAGGTCTGAGGTCAAGTCCATCCAGTGTGTTTTTCACGTGTAAAGGGTATGGCTCTCATCCACAATAAGTCATAGCTATAGGTCCCTACCGAAGGAAGGCGGTCTTTCACAGGCCAGCGGTGTCCCACTTATGATAGACTGGCAGCTACACAAGGGGAACCACTGGACAGCTCTTAGGAGGCAGATGGAGGTCTGAGGTCAAGTCCATCCAGTGTGTTTTTCACGTGTAAAGGGTATGGCTCTCATCCACAATAAGTCATAGCTATAGGTCCCTACCGAAGGAAGGCGGTCTTTCACAGGCCAGCGGTGTCCCACTTATGATAGACTGGCAGCTACACAAGGGGAACCACTGGACAGCTCTTAGGAGGCAGATGGAGGTCTGAGGTCAAGTCCATCCAGTGTGTTTTTCACGTGTAAAGGGTATGGCTCTCATCCACAATAAGTCATAGCTATAGGTCCCTACCGAAGGAAGGCGATCTTTCACAGGCCAGCGGTGTCCCACTTATGATAGACTGGCAGCTACACAAGGGGAACCATTGGACAGCTCTTAGGAGGCAGATGGAGGTCTGAGGTCAAGTCCATCCAGTGTGTTTTTCACGTGTAAAGGGTATGGCTCTCATCCACAATAAGTCATAGCTATAGGTCCCCTACCGAAGGAAGGCGATCTTTCACAGGCCAGCGGTGTCCCACTTATGATAGACTGGCAGCTACACAAGGGGAACCACTGGGCAGCTCTTAGGAGGCAGATGGAGGTCTGAGGTCAAGTCCATCCAGTGTGTTTTTCACGTGTAAAGGGTATGGCTCTCATCCACAATAAGTCATAGCTATAGGTCCCCTACCGAAGGAAGGCGGTCTTTCACAGGCCAGCGGTGTCCCACTTATGATAGACTGGCAGCTACACAAGGGGAACCACTGGGCAGCTCTTAGGAGGCAGATCGAGGTCTGAGGTCAAGTCCATCCAGTGTGTTTTTCACGTGTAAAGGGTATGGCTCTCATCCACAATAAGTCATAGCTATAGGTCCCCTACCGAAGGAAGGCGATCTTTCACAGGCCAGCGGTGTCCCACTTATGATAGACTGGCAGCTACACAAGGGGAACCACTGGACAGCTCTTAGGAGGCAGATGGAGGTCTGAGGTCAAGTCCATCCAGTGTGTTTTTCACGTGTAAAGGGTATGGCTCTCATCCACAATAAGTCATAGCTATAGGTCCCTACCGAAGGAAGGCGATCTTTCACAGGCCAGCGGTGTCCCACTTATGATAGACTGGCAGCTACACAAGGGGAACCATTGGACAGCTCTTAGGAGGCAGATCGAGGTCTGAGGTCAAGTCCATCCAGTGTGTTTTTCACGTGTAAAGGGTATGGCTCTCATCCACAATAAGTCATAGCTATAGGTCCCCTACCGAAGGAAGGCGATCTTTCACAGGCCAGCGGTGTCCCACTTATGATAGACTGGCAGCTACACAAGGGGAACCACTGGGCAGCTCTTAGGAGGCAGATGGAGGTCTGAGGTCAAGTCCATCCAGTGTGTTTTTCACGTGTAAAGGGTATGGCTCTCATCCACAATAAGTCATAGCTATAGGTCCCCTACCGAAGGAAGGCGGTCTTTCACAGGCCAGCGGTGTCCCACTTATGATAGACTGGCAGCTACACAAGGGGAACCACTGGGCAGCTCTTAGGAGGCAGATCGAGGTCTGAGGTCAAGTCCATCCAGTGTGTTTTTCACGTGTAAAGGGTATGGCTCTCATCCACAATAAGCCATAGCTATAGGTCCCTACCGAAGGAAGGCGGTCTTTCACAGGCCAGCGGTGTCCCACTTATGGTAGAGTGGCAGATAAATCTTGAGGCTGGCTGGTTGGGACATGAACCTGGGACGCAACCGTTGCTAACAAATCTCCGCCCCTAATTTGTAACTGCAAGCGATCAGACTTCAGCAAATAAATATTCCAGGAAACAAAATCCACTCAGGATTAGATCTTCACCACCCTAGAAATTAAATATAAAAATAGCAAATCTACATTTCAATTTACAATCAAAATTTAAAGATGATAACTTATATATTTATTTATTAACCTAATACACATTAATTGATTAAAATTTAACATTTTGTTTCCACAAAAATATTATATAAATTTTCACCTCTATAACGTTTATATTATAAATTATATAAAGGTTTTTACAACAACAAAACACCTATAACCTTAAATACAGGAATATGCCCTTATCGCAATTTTATAATAGCTTCAATACAACTAACAAGCAACACATTTTTACAAATATTTACCTTGCGGAAATATATAAAAATTTCAAGGTATATAGTGTTCCTCGTTCTATGAACAAAACGTGTTCTTCTAACAATTCAAATATGCAAATAAGTTCTTCTCAGGAAAGACGAGATTTCCATCGCATTTCACTTCTACATTCAGTCGCCATCCAGACATTTCATGATGTGAAAACGAGACTTTGCATCTACCGCTATGCACCACGAAGTTTGCACGCGAAACAGTCTGCGCGTTTCAGGGTCACCGATGTTCGCTCTAATGGCCTGATGAACATCGAGTGCCTCCTTGGGATCCACCAACACCTGTTTACAAGTTCATCTCAGGTAAGACTTTTCCTTCTTATTTAAACTCTATGCATTCAGTCGACATGCAGACTCTTCACTGTGAAAAAAGGAGGCTTTGCATCTGCCGCTGTGCACCGCAAAGGTTGCACGCGAAGTATTCTGCTCGTTTGAGGGTCACCGTTGTTCGCTCTAATCAGCTGAACGCAGTGGCCTGATGAACATCGAGTGCCTCCTTGGGATCCACCAACACCTGTTTACAAGTTCATCTCAGGTAAGACTTTTCCTTCTTATTTTAACTCTATACATTCAGTCGACATGCAGACTCTTCACTGTGAAAAAAGGAGGCTTTGCATCTGCCGCTGTGCACCGCAAAGGTTGCACGCGAAGTATTCTGCTCGTTTGAGGGTCACCGTTGTTCGCTCTAATCAGCTGAACGCAGTGGCCTGATGAACATCGAGTGCCTCCTTGGGATCCACCAACACCTGTTTACAAGTTCATCTCAGGTAAGACTTTTCCTTCTTATTTTAACTCTATACATTCAGTCGACATGCAGACTCTTCACTGTGAAAAAAGGAGGCTTTGCATCTGCCGCTGTGCACCGCAAAGGTTGCACGCGAAGTATTCTGCTCGTTTGAGGGTCACCGTTGTTCGCTCTAATCAGCTGAACGCGGTGGCCTGATGAACGTCGAGTGCCTCCTTGGGATCCACCAACACCTGTTTACAAGTTCATCTCAGGTAAGACTTTTCCTTCTTATTTTAACTCTATACATTCAGTCGACATGCAGACTCTTCACTGTGAAAAAAGGAGGCTTTGCATCTGCCGCTGTGCACCGCAAAGGTTGCACGCGAAGTATTCTGCTCGTTTGAGGGTCACCGTTGTTCGCTCTAATCAGCTGAACGCGGTGGCCTGATGAACGTCGAGTGCCTCCTTGGGATCCACCAACACCTGTTTACAAGTTCATCTCAGGTAAGACTTTTCCTTCTTATTTTAACTCTATACATTCAGTCGACATGCAAACTCTTCACTATGGGAAAAGGAGGCTTTGCATCTGCCGCTGTGCACCGCAAAGGTTGCACGCGAAGTATTCTGCTCGTTTGAGGGTCACCGTTGTTCGCTCTAATCAGCTGAACGCGGTGGCCTGATGAAAATCGAGTGCCTCCTTGGGATCCACCAACACCTGTTTACAAGTTCATCTCAGGTAAGACTTTTCCTTCTTATTTTAACTCTATACATTCAGTCGACATGCAGACTCTTCACTGTGAAAAAAGGAGGCTTTGCATCTGCCGCTGTGCACCGCAAAGGTTGCACGCGAAGTATTCTGCTCGTTTGAGGGTCACCGTTGTTCGCTCTAATCAGCTGAACGCGGTGGCCTGATGAACGTCGAGTGCCTCCTTGGGATCCACCAACACCTGTTTACAAGTTCATCTCAGGTAAGACTTTTCCTTCTTATTTTAACTCTATACATTCAGTCGACATGCAAACTCTTCACTATGGGAAAAGGAGGCTTTGCATCTGCCGCTGTGCACCGCAAAGGTTGCACGCGAAGTATTCTGCTCGTTTGAGGGTCACCGTTGTTCGCTCTAATCAGCTGAACGCGGTGGCCTGATGAAAATCGAGTGCCTCCTTGGGATCCACCAACACCTGTTTACAAGTTCATCTCAAGTAAGACTTTTCCTTCTTATTTTAACTCTATACATTCAGTCGACATGCAGACTCTTCATTATGGGAAAAGGAGGCTTTGCATCTGCCGCTGTGCACCGCAAAGGTTGCACGCGAAGTATTCTGCTCGTTTGAGGGTCACCGTTGTTCGCTCTAATCAGCTGAACGCGGTGACCTGATGAACATCGAGTGCCTCCTTGGGATCCACCAACAACTATTTACAAGTTCATCTCAGGTAAGACTTTTCCTTCTTATTTTAACTCTATACATTCAGGCGACATGCAGACTCTTCATTATGGGAAAAGGAGGCTTTGCATCTGCCGCTGTGCACCGCAAAGGTTGCACGCGAAGTATTCTGCTCGTTTGAGGGTCACCGTTGTTCGCTCTAATCAGCTGAACGCGGTGACCTGATGAACATCGAGTGCCTCCTTGGGATCCACCAACAACTATTTACAAGTTCATCTCAGGTAAGACTTTTCCTTCTTATTTTAACTCTATACATTCAGTCGACATGCAGACTCTTCATTATGGGAAAAGGAGGCTTTGCATCTGCCGCTGTGCACCGCAAAGGTTGCACGCGAAGTATTCTGCTCGTTTGAGGGTCACCGTTGTTCGCTCTAATCAGCTGAACGCGGTGACCTGATGAACATCGAGTGCCTCCTTGGGATCCACCAACAACTATTTACAAGTTCATCTCAGGTAAGACTTTTCCTTCTTATTTTAACTCTATACATTCAGTCGACATGCAGACTCTTCATTATGGGAAAAGGAGGCTTTGCATCTGCCGCTGTGCACCGCAAAGGTTGCACGCGAAGTATTCTGCTCGTTTGAGGGTCACCGTTGTTCGCTCTAATCAGCTGAACGCGGTGACCTGATGAACATCGAGTGCCTCCTTGGGATCCACCAACAACTATTTACAAGTTCATCTCAGGTAAGACTTTTCCTTCTTATTTTAACTCTATACATTCAGTCGACATGCAGACTCTTCATTATGGGAAAAGGAGGCTTTGCATCTGCCGCTGTGCACCGCAAAGGTTGCACGCGAAGTATTCTGCTCGTTTGAGGGTCACCGTTGTTCGCTCTAATCAGCTGAACGCGGTGGCCTGATGAACATCGAGTGCCTCCTTGGGATCCACCAACACCTGTTTACAAGTTCATCTCAGGTAAGACTTTTCCTTCTTATTTTAGCTCTATACATTCAGTCGACATGCAGACTCTTCACTGTGAAAAAAGGAGGCTTTGCATCTGCCGCTGTGCACCGCAAAGGTTGCACGCGAAGTATTCTGCTCGTTTGAGGGTCACCGTTGTTCGCTCTAATCAGCTGAACGCGGTGGCCTGATGAACGTCGAGTGCCTCCTTGGGATCCACCAACACCTGTTTACAAGTTCATCTCAGGTAAGACTTTTCCTTCTTATTTTAACTCTATACATTCAGTCGACATGCAAACTCTTCACTATGGGAAAAGGAGGCTTTGCATCTGCCGCTGTGCACCGCAAAGGTTGCACGCGAAGTATTCTGCTCGTTTGAGGGTCACCGTTGTTCGCTCTAATCAGCTGAACGCGGTGGCCTGATGAAAATCGAGTGCCTCCTTGGGATCCACCAACACCTGTTTACAAGTTCATCTCAAGTAAGACTTTTCCTTCTTATTTTAACTCTATACATTCAGTCGACATGCAGACTCTTCATTATGGGAAAAGGAGGCTTTGCATCTGCCGCTGTGCACCGCAAAGGTTGCACGCGAAGTATTCTGCTCGTTTGAGGGTCACCGTTGTTCGCTCTAATCAGCTGAACGCGGTGACCTGATGAACATCGAGTGC